>CM026269.1:35141031-37541031 GCA_014851425.1 Senna tora | reverse complement strand
TGCATAGAAGGGTTATGATACAAGTTTCACATTAGGATGTTATAATTAAGAAAAAGATCTTAGACTCTCCTACTTCAATAGCTAATTTTTGAGGTGTGGTTCTTTCAAGATTTGTGTTCGTATCAATTGGTGCTTTTATTGAGAGCCGGCCAACCGAAAAGGGCTACTTGCGAAAGGTTCTGACCGGTGGAGGGGCTGACCGTGATCGAGTCAAGTGTCGCAGTGTGCAGCCGTCGGGACGCCAACTTTCGAAGGGGTGGTATGATACAAATCTCACATTAGGGAAGTTATAATTAAGGAAAGGCCTTATAAGACTTCAAGCTCTCCCAAAAACTTGTACTCGTATCATGGTATCGCGTGTTCGAGACATGGAGGAGGGACGCTCGAATTGGTTGGCAACGTTAGAGTAGTTTAACTTTACTTTGAAAATACTGTTATTTGTGTTGTAAAACCATATGTTATTCTTGTTTAATTTACAACACTTTATTTAGAAACTAAAACCGTGACATAACATAAGGTTTGGAAAAAAATTATTTGATCTCTTCCTGTTACGAGTAATATTATCTATTCATTGAGTTGGTGAACTCATTCTCTCTTCTCATTTTTTCATATTCAGGAGTAGCATGAGACCCATCTCCCTTGGAGTATTCCGAAATATTTGTATTTTGGTGAGTTGACTTCGTGCGTGAATCCTAATGAAATGTTTTTTTTAATTAAAATTTTGCTCTAAATATTTCCTTTGGTCACAACTCACAGGCGGAATCCTTGTATTCTTCTAATTATTTTATATAATTATAGATTTTTTAATTAGTTGAAAAGGGAGATCAGTAAAATCATTGTATAGACTTTGAAGCTTGTTGTATAATTTGAAATTGCTCAAATTTTAGTGGAGGATCTGTCAAATTTTTAGTAGAACTTTTGTTATACATTTAATTGAAAATATTATAAATTGTATGGCTTTCGTTTTCTATTTACGAATAATGAGTTTTTTCTTGCTTGAGTTCGATGTGAGTGTGACATAATCTTTGAAAGACATGCCTACATTCACATCTTCGTATTGGTCCCCAAATTTGCTGTGATTCGACGGATCTAGAGGCCATTCCATAGGGTTTCAATTCGGACTTCAATGACATTGTTCGAATAAGAGGGAAACCCAATCTAAGAAAGGTTGGTGAGGCGGCCAAAGAGTGGATTGTGAGGTGCCTTAAATCTCGAGGGAAAACCAGATCGAAACATGTCACTAAAGTCGTCTACATTATATATGAGATTAAATTTTATACTGTTCAGCATAAAAAAATTAGTAAAAAAAGAAAGCGCATAAGATTCATTCTCATTATATATAAATTATTTTCTTTGTATGAAAAAAATAAGAAGTATCTTCTCTTTATATATATAAAAAAAAAAGAATAGTAAATAAACTTGATTGCAAAACAGGGATTAAACCTTTTAGTGAAAATAAATTGATCAAGTTTAATTAGGTTTGCAAAAGAGCGCGCGCACGGATCCTTCCGGAAGAGCCTATGTATTATATCTTTACCCACTCTAACTAAAAGCGTGAAGTCGTTAACACACACACTCTCTCTCTCAAACTATCTAAGGCGGGAAGAGTGAGCCTCTCGCCGATCGTTTCTCTCATTTCAAGGTTCTCTCTCTCTCTCTCTCTCACTACTTATTCTTCTTCTTCTTCTTCGTCTTCTTCAGTGATGGTTGACGATAATTAAGCTTTTCGAATTTGCAGGCATTACTGATATTATCGTCTCTGCGCGCGAAGATCAGTGCAGAATAGAAGCTGCTTCGATCAGATTCAGAAGCATTTGGTATAGATTTTAATTTAATTTCCTAGCGTTTAATTATGAGATATCCATAGAGTCGTCGTTTTTGTTTTCTGCATTGCATGTTACTTTTCTTTTCTCCTGTCATTTAATCGAGAAAATTAGTTAGGTAATCCGAAGCTCATTTCATTTTCCGATTATTTTCAGTCCTGAATCCTGATTGAGTTAACCTCTTCGGCTCATCACCTGCATCTTTATCGTATTTCCGGTGATGTTTGTTGATTAAGTCATGAATTCGGAACTTCGGTTTTCAATTACTATCTAGTTTTTCTCAGCAAGATTGTGTTCAACTCTGTTCATGCATCTCATTACTTCTGGATATATAAATTATTAAATCGTTTATTTCATTTATCTGTCTGTGTGTTTCTCTGTTTGTTCTAAAGGAAAATGAAAGGAGTGAGGCCAGCGTGGGCTTTGAAGGCTATTGTTGTTATAATGATCACTTCAATTTTTTTCCGATGCGTCTGTGCATCTCGCTACGACGTCGGTGGACTTACCGGCTGGGATCTGCGTTCGAATCTCCTAGTGTGGTCTTCTATGATCACGTTTCATGTTGGTGATGATCTTGGTACATTTTCTGTTTCTGTTTCTCTACTCTTTTTTTTTTCCATTCTAAAATTCTCAGCAACCAAACACTCGGTATTAATCTTGAACAGAGAGCCTTAAACGGTTTCTTTTTTTTTTTCCCCTCTCTCTCTCTCTCTCTACTTGAAAGTTTGTATATGAATGTTAAAGAATTGCGATTCGCGATAAAATAGGAAGCAGTTTTTGATACTATCATTTAAGTAACTAGCAATCATAACGAAGTTTAGCTATAGCTTGAACTCTGAATTCCTGGTTTGATTTGTCAGTGTTCACATACACGCCGATCCACGACGTGGTGGAGGTGAACCAACTAGGCTACGACATGTGTGAGATCTCCAACGCCATCGGCGCCTATGACAGTGGAGCGACTGTCATCCACCTCACTGAACCAGGAAACAGATACTTCGTCTGTGGCCGACCAGGGCACTGCCAACAGGGCCTCAAACTCCTAGTCCAAGTTCTTGCGCTACCCAACAATGGAACCGATGGTCATTCTAACAGTGGTGATAATGGTACACAAGGGCGAGGCAGGAACCGATCCCCGCCTTCATCATCACCACCTCCGATACGCCGATCTCCTCCTCCTCCTCCTCCATCACCACCACCCTCACCTATTATTAGGCCTTCTCCCCCTCCTCCTCCGTCTCCTCCTTCTCCCCCTTCTCCTCCTTCTCCTCCTTCTCCCCCTTCTCCTCCTTCTCCCCCTTCTCCTCCTTCTCCTTCTCCCCCTTCTCCTCCTCCTGAATCTCCTGAGCAACCTCCTTCACCTGCTGAACATGTACCTGATAGTCCACATTCTGGTGCTATTGACATCATAGCGGATGCGGCGTTTCTGTGCCATGTACTGGTCCCGCTGATTACGCTGGTAGTCCTCTCTTACACTCACGCTCGTTTGTTCTTCAACTTTTGGCGATTCCTCGTTTTGATCTGAGATGGATGAACTCCCCAAGTCATTTAGATATGTCTCTTATCTCCTCTGTTTGTTCTTTTCCCGCTAACACGGTTGTGATTTGGGTCTGTTGGCTCTGTAACTGTTGATCTTACAAACTCTGAATACTTTTATTGTAAAATTTCTCTTCGACAAACTTGGAATACTATATTGTGATGATATATGCATGTCTGCGTATTTTAGTGATCATGAAACTTCATTTCAATAAGTACTGTGAATGAAACATCAAGTCTTTTATTGTTCAATGAAGATTGATGGGGTAAATTTTTTTAAATGTGAGCAAGTATTTTGTTTCAAAGGGCTTTGCTTTTAGCTTCTACAGTTCCACTTCACTTCCTTAGGAATGTCTTGAACCTTTTTTTTTTCACATTGGTCAGAGATTTATAATTGAACTAGATAGCCAATTATATATACGTGTCTTGAGCTCTTCATTGAAAAATGGGCTCCAGGCTGGTTGGGCTTAATTAGGCCCCAATCTTGAGTATTGACCATCTCATTCCTTTAATAGTTGAAATTGTCTGATCAAGGTCCAAGGTCATGTACTGCATGTTCAGAATCACTGCACAACTCAAATGTTGCTTTGGGCCTCCAGCCTTAACTTATTAAAATCGGGTTGTTTAACTGGAGAACCCAAAATTACTAATATGAGGCAAAGAAGTCATCTTGCACATAGATACAGGAAAAGGTTTATGTAAGATTGGCTCTTGTGGTATCCAATCACCAGTTTGGCATGATAAATAGGTGTGATCAATAGAACTATTTGTTGCACCTCCATGCTATTAGTTGGAGTAATAGTTACTCTTGCTCAATGCCTCTTAACCAAAGTTTCAAGTTCGAATCATGAGACTTCATTTTCTTCGAACCAGATTAATAACTATTTGTTGCAGCCATTATTAGAACATATATGCCAAGTTGAAGGGCTATATATTGAATGCTGCTGCTGTGTCTTGAAGCCATTGCTGACTTGTCCTTTTTATTGCCTGGGTCCATATTCTATAGCTCCCCCTCTAAACTTACTTGTGCTATTATAACAGTGTGGGCAAGCAGATAATGGGTTGTTTCCAAAAGTTGCTTACAGGAAAGAGACCCGTCTTTGATATTGGGTCTTAGTCTCAAGTCCTCTAGCGCTGGGAAAAAAAAATTTAAAAAAAAAAACTTAATTTTTAGACGTAATTATGGTCAAGAGTCAAGACTAACCGTTATACATGTAGATAGTAAACAACTCACCTTGACGAGGGCCTCCCAACCTCTACCTTATCCCTTTTTTTTTCATTGAGTAAGTACCAATATTTCATTAGGATCAGAAAAGGTCTTCGACCCTCTTTGAGAATTTATGGAGAAATTTATATATTATCCACGATATTTTCACATTCGTCGTAAAGTTCGAATCCTCACCCTTATACCTTAACCAACTGTGTCATTCTTCATTGGCAACCTCCACTTATCTTTGCATTGATGATTCATTGCTACCAGAGGAAGCGAATCTCAGTCATTACATTCTACATATAGCTTTTCCCAAAGTACCATCTTCCATAGGCAAAGGCAGAAAAGGTAAAAAAAATGAAAAGGTGAATTTTCAAATTGAGACTGAAACTTTCCCTATTGACGTAAAGAATAATAAAATAATACTTTTGCTTTTAAAAAAGGACATTTTGAAGGAAGATAGAGAGAGTGTCCGTACGTGTGCTTGGTTTCATTCATCTTGTTCAAAAGTTTCACTAGCTGGGTTCCATTAATTCAAATACACACAACACATACAGGTCCTACTTCTTTATGAGAGGTCCTGTAGCTGTAGGGTAAGTGAGTCCTAACCCACTCACTCATAGTTGTGAGACAGAGTAGTGACTCCTTTATTTCAGTTTTCCCTGCCATGGACAGAGGCAACTTGCTTTTGGGACTCTTGGACATCATAATTATATTAAGTGCTTCAAGGAACACCAAAGTCCTACATCTATTATAACCTCCAGATATTCCTATTAAGGAAAACTTAATATATATCATGAAAATCCCAAAGCATATGAATCTCATCTGCCTGCAAAATTTTTGCAATGACATATCATTATGAGCTTCATGTAAATACTACTTAACTATCATCAAGCATGTGGATTTACTGATAAAAGTATGGTCCAGTTTAATCAAGGGTCTCAAAATTAACTTAGTTTAAAGAGCTTTGTCGCTTTTGTGATCCAATTAATTAAGTCGAATGAAATTAATCTTTCGCTTTTACGGATAATTTGGTGGTTCTAATATCATAATTTGATTACTAAAATAAAACTTCATGCACCTTTGGTGATATTGACAAGATAACCAAGACGCCCTTGAGCCTTGATTCAAATCTGAAATAAAGTTTGAATGCAAACTATATATACACATAGTTGAAGGGACAGCTCACTACTCTTCTTACCCTAACTTTCAAGTTATATATCTATTGTTGATTAATCACTTTAACCCATATGGCTTACCTCATTATATTCCTACAAAAAAAGGCACACTTCTTTAGTTAACATCATCATACCACACCAAGTGGGATCCAAAGGCTCAAGTACTAGCTAGGCCCTTTGCTTAATTAACACTATAGTATCATACTTCTAAAGCCTCATTTCTAAATCCGCTCCAAATTTCAAGTTGGATGGTTTTAAAATTATTGATTAGTATGATCATGTATATAAATAAACTAGATTTACATATCCTCGTTAGATGTATACAGCCTTATTCCTACAAGTCGAAAGGTTGTTTTTTCTGAAATCTCCATGTCACATGACGAAACCTTACCGTATGCTGTGTTTTCCCTGAAGCGAAGAGACTGTTCTTCAGAATTTGAACTTATAACTTCCATATCACATAACAATAACCTTATTGTTGCTCCAAGACTCTTCCTCCTAAATTTACAAAAGTCAAAACCCCATTTAAGATCCATTAGCTTTTATATAAGTATGTATGAAGGATATTATATATTTTTTACTGTAAAGTGTAATGAGTCTTGTTAAAAGTTTTCTTCAGCTTGAAGAATATATTTATTAAACGTTGGAAAAGTACTAGTGCTGCTATATGGTGGTAGCTTAGTATAGTACGTACATAGTCAGAAAACCAAAATCTGACGATACAATAATATATGCTCATTTTATCAATAAGCACTACCAACTATCACTTCCTTTTAAAAGCTATTAAATAAAATCACAACAACTGTAATATTCAAACATTCCTCTTCTAGTGCTCAAAATCACAAAATAAATAATAACCCCATTATGTAATATACAGCTCACTTGACTTGGGACTCATAAATAACACAGCATCTAGAGGAATATTCTGGACAACACAACAAATTATAGAGAAGCCAACTTATGCCGACAATGTCACAAAACAAACTTCACAAAAAATAAAAATCCCAAATTGATTTTTTATGTTTGCACGAAGTTTTATATTAGTCCTTTGTGTTTCAAAAAGTTTAAATTGGTCATTTATGCTTGCAAGAAGTTCCAAATTGGTTCTTCCGTCCACTTCCGTCAATTTCGTAAGTTAAGTGCTGGCGTGGCATGCCGACGTGTCCATCTAAGCTGACGTGTCATGCCACGTCATTGCCATGTCAGCGCCACGCCATCACATATGATATTGGATGATGACGTGGCGATGATGTGGCATAACCTGTAGGAGAAATCGTGTGTCCAGGTCAACACGCCATGTCAGCACTTAACGGAAGAAATAAACGGACTTGGACAGAAGGACCAATTTGGAACTTCTTGCAAACATAAAAGACCAATATAAAACTTCGTGCAAACATAAAGGACCAATTTAAGATTTCGACCGAAATAAAAAGGTACACTAATGATTCTCTTAGCTTTATAAATTAGGATCTCTCACGTTAAAAAATAATGTGACGGTGTCATAAAAGAAAAATATATATAAAAAATAATTGTTACTATGCAAATAAGATTTTATCATTGAATCAATTTAGTGTTTTATCATCTAATGTAGAAGAGGAAGAGTCAACAATCAACATGATCAAATAATGCAAATGTGGGATTAGATGTAATAATGATGTATGTGTGTGTGTGTGTTTTTTTTTTTCTAGAATTATTGAAAGTGTTTGGTAGGTGGAACTGCCTAATTAGAGTTGAAAATTAATGTAATAGGACAATCTACCATTTGTATTGTGCCAAGTGTTGAAACCCCAACACTTCCACAACAGTTCTAGATATTTTAGATAATGATTCCCTTTTGGTATTAAATTTACTTTGAAAATTTTCCCACAAAAAAAGGTTGAAATTCTATTCATATCTAATCATAAATATTTTCATGCTATTAACTTTACTAATAATTAAATTATAAATTTTTTTTTTTAAAAAAAGATAAATAGTGCTTGATTTATAATTTTATGTTTGGTTTTCTATCTTACATCATTTGGAGATTTATGTATACAATAATAAACATTTATCCTAAACAAATCTTGTGAAGTTAATCTCTCTAGAAGCTAAATTCTACCTAAAAAATAACAGAGTAAATTATCATTTTGATTATTAAAAGATGTTATTTATCATAATTTAATTCTTAAAATTTAAAAATCTTAAATTTAATCTTTAAAAAATATGTTTTATCTCAATTTAGTCCCTATAAAATGCTTTTTTTTGTAAAATGGATACGATTAGAAATAATTGCATCCCAGAGAAAAATTCGAGTAATACCTTTTATAGAAAAATTAGTTGAAACATGGTAGTTTGGTCATATACAAAGAAAACTATTAAAAAATCATTAGGTGGAAGATAGCCAAATAATTAAAAGTTCAGGAAAACCACAAAAAACAATAAAAAAAACTATTAAGATATATTTAACTGGTAATAACTTAACTTTAAAAATGATTAAAGACGTGAAATTAATAACTCAAGATAATACATGATAATGCTGAATTTAACTAGCAATACTAAATTTCTCATATTGCACATAGATTGTAGGATAATAATACTTACATAGTAGAGACTAGAGAGTACTGAAATTCTGCATTAGTAACACATGGAAAATGGCATTGCTGTAAGAAAGTAATTAAGACTAAAACTGAAACACAAACAGAGAAACATATATATATATATATACCTCCAAATGGTGAATTAACATCTAGTTAAAACTCTCAAATATTTCACATTAATTAATTAATTAATTAATTAAACTTAATTAATCAAGCACGTCCATTCACCATCTCCATGAATCTCTGGTACGATTCGAGCCTCTGCAACTTCATTTGGTTATTGAAGTCTTTGATGAAAGCTTCTGCTCTCTTGTTCAACTCTTCTGGACTCATCGATTTCTCCCTCCTCAACGACGCCGTATCGTTGAAAGTTTCCGACTTTCTCAGTTCCCTCTTCGCCCAAGCCGCCGGATCGTCGTTTTCATCACCATCACCATCACCATCATCGTCATTGATGATCAACAATGGCTCCGCTTTGCTAATCCTCGCCGTCCACGTGTCACTCTTCTTCAGCTTCATGATTGCCCTCCACGTCCCTTCCATACTGTCATCGGACTCCGGCGAACCCACCTCGCCGGCGAGTTTTTCCGGTGATGGGAAAACAGAGTCCTCTGTTTCTTCTCTCTCCTCTGTTTTTTCTTCTTTTTCTTTGGGGGTTTGATTTTGGTGATTTTGGGGCTGAGATTCGTGAGATTCGAGGTGGGTATTGTGGGAAACCTCGATTTCCGCAATGTCGGACGAGGTTGGGGCGAGTTTGGGATCGGAGAGGGAGGAATCTGAGAAGGGTAAGGTTGTGGTTGTGGTGGTTGTTGTTTTGTGGTGGAAGTTGGAGGAAGCAGCAATGGTGATGATGATGAAGTTGACGATGACATAAACAAAAGGCGGTGAAAGCAGAGTTCTTGCTGAAACCCAAAGGCGAGGGAAAGTGGAGAGGACGAGGTCGAATGTGAATGGGATTATGGCCACTTTCAACAAAACCAGAGTGGACACAATCCCCATGGACATAAGCACAAGCTTCGATGCCCATATGGTTGTTTCGAATCTGTTCGCTTTGGGAAAAGATGGGGTTTTAAAAAGATCCATCCTTTGGTAAGAAAGAAAGAAAGAAAAAATACCCAGGAAGATTAAGATTCAGAAGAGGATGATGATCAAGTGGGTATTGAAAAAGAAAGCACTTTGATTTGATTATCCTGGAAAATTTGGGGGAGTTCTGTGAAGATTGAAGATCCAGAAAGTAATATTATACAGAAGTTTTTAGCAAAGGAAAAAGCAGGAACTTTTTTTTTTATTTTTCCTGGAAAATTTGGAATGAATAGTGGGAGAATGTTGGGAGAGGTATTAAATTTGAATAGAATGTAGAGAGTAGAAGAGAGAAGAGAGAAAAGAGAAGCATTATAGTGAGTGAGTGGGTTGGTATTGTACAGATCATTGGAGTGTGAGAGATGATTTAAATGAACAACAATAATGAGGAAGGTGGTGGTATTTTGATGAATTATCCACCGTCCGATGCTTCAATTCACTTTGGTTTTTGAATTAAATAAAAAGTCTCTTATTGTCAACTATTTAGTCTCTTGAATTTTATTCGTTAGATAATCGAATGGTGATCGTTAATAACTAACATAGCAGGACTCCTCTCCTTGCTCATCCTCTCGCGTTGCTGAAAACTAAATCGATGATCCCCTTTTTCATGTTTTCGGAGCCACGTTTTGTTTGATATGCAATTATGCATGGTGACCACAATAGCATGCCTTGTCCTCACGACAAAGTTCTCTCATACGTCGGCGGTTACACTCACATCATTCTCTTTAACAGCGCCACGTCAACAGTTAACGGCCATATCATTCGGATATCTAATAGGTAACGTCTATTAAACTAAATAGTTGACATAATTACAAATTTGAGGACTAAATAGTATTTTTTAAAAATTCAGGGACTAAATAATAGTTTGACCAATAATTCAAAAATAAAAAATAAGTTTGCCTCCTAAAAGATGTCTCTATTTAGAATTCGGTTACTAAAAAAATCATAATATGAATGTTGTTGGGTTTTATTAGTAAGTATCTTGATATCATTTAATTTAATAATGGGAAAATTGTAAAAAAAAATTAATGTATGAAAATTTTATTAACCAACAGAAAGGTGGGACATTGATTAATTAATTAATTTGATAAACAATTAATTTATTTATTAGTCCTTGATTTATTTTATTTTTACAAAAAGGTAATAATATCAACAACTTAAATTATAGAAAAAGTTAAATCACAATTATAATAAATTAGACAACTAAATTAAAGAATAATTTGTAAACGTTGTTTAATTAGATAAACAAAATAAAAGCTCGGTTGATCTTATATATAAGATGAATTTATTATGAAAATTTTTACTACTTTTTGTGTTGCGAATGTTTTACTATTGTACTTTTTGCATATTATAGTAATATTCAACACTAACAAGTATTATAGATTCATCTAATAATAAGATGAAAGAGTTGAAACTTTCCGACAATTGTGATTCGTAAAATTTAGATGTAGATATAAAAGATATTAAATCTAGAAACACCCTTTCTGTAAAAAAAAAACAGCAAAGAAGATTAAAAAAAAACTCCACTTATTATATTTGAATCGGTCTAACAAAGACTAAACTTTCACAAGAACAAATTAGAACCAGAAATAATAGATTCGAAAGAAAATTACTATAAAAATTGGAGGATGAAATATCTAATTTATTTTTAAATTAAAGGCAAATAAAAGAGATAAAAAAGGGAAAAGAAAGAAACTACCACAAAATAAATAAGAGAAAAGTGAAAATTGGGGCTCCCCTTGCTATTACAATGGTAGCCTAAACAACAAGTTACTTGAAAGTGAAATTCTAACAAAAACAAATGAGGAGCAAACTCTAACAAAGATTGAGAGAAAGAAAGCCAACTTTATTTATTAAAACTAAATATTTTTTTTTTGTGAACTAGACAGGTTACAAAAGCCTAACACACACAAAGACGAGGCACCAAATGACCATTAAGATCTGCAACAAGAATTGACCCAAGACCCACATAAGGAGAGTCAAATGTGTATATGCCTTTTAGGAGGGTGTGGCTAAATTTTGTCATAAAATCCGCATTTAAAACTAAATATTTTAGCTCTTAACAAATTAAATATGCTATGACATTAATTACTGAGAAGTGTCATTAAATAAGGTCCGTAAAAAATAAATTAATTATTAATCCTTAAAATAATATTGGTTAAAATATGATATCAATTGTCTCATAACAAAAATCTGAACATGGATCGAATCGAATTATAGTTGATTTGGCATAATGCACGAGCTAGAGGGAGTTAAATAAAAATAGTTGTGTCTAACTAACCATTATAACTTGACCAAATGATAAGTTTCTATTCAATATAAAATATTTTGAAGACATAAAATAAGTTTCTAGAAAAGGTAAAAATACATTCTTTGTTTCGTATTTTTTGTATTCATTGGCCAAAAAAGAAAGTTTCTTATTGTTGTATTAAGATTCACATGTTTATTTGGTTCAATTTTCTCCCATTTAGTTTACAACTTTTCAATTTTGTCCGAGTATTTACTTAAGATGTCTAAGTAAATTATATTATTTATCTATATAAGTTATATATATATATATATATATATATCATAATTTGTTAAAAGAATTTAAAGAAGTATGTGTGTGTAAATGATAGTGACTAGTGAGAGTGAGGAGTGGGAGATTACATTTTCTGTTATTGTGTCATTCTCTGTCATTAGAGAGATATAGAGATAGCCTCTGTCTCTATATCTCTCTAATAACAGAGAATGACACAATGACATAAGATCTATTCATGAGATTTTTTATTGATGCATGCTTATGCAACCTTGACATATGAATGTGTAAAATTCCATTACTTCTTAAAAGTGTATATTGTGCTATTTTTTTGTGTTTTAATTAATAATGTTTATTTAATTTTGTATTTTCTAAACTACATAATTTATAAGATAAATAAAATAAAAATAAATTTTATTAATTAATATATAAATTAAATAACATGGTACAAGATATACTACACTTCAACATTTTTTGTAACGTCATCTCACATTATATTATATTATGTATATATATATATATATATTCATAGTACAGTTGGAAAAATGACATACCAACTTTTTCATATTTAAGAACTAGGCTAGTGACTAAGTTTATTAATTTCTTTTTAAATGGAATTTGAAAAAAAGTCTTGTAAGAGTGAAGCATTTTGTGTTTGGCAAACTAAATTAAAAAGTACTTTTCAAAAACAATATTAATGAAAAAATTATTAATTTTAGTTGATATAATTTTTAAATTTATGATTATTATTTTTATTAAATATCTATTAATTTTATTCAAATAAAAACTAATTAAAAATATTTATTATTATTTTGATAAATTATTATTATTATTGACTTCATTAATTAAATAATTTTTTATAAAAATACAAATAAGATCATAATATAATCACAATAATATTTACAAACACTTCATACTATAATTTATATGTTTTAAAATAAATCATACATAAAGATTCATTAAAAAAAGTTCAAACATGAGGAGATTTTAAGAAGGGATAAAATGGGAATTTAAAAATGTTAGTAAGGGTATTTTTGTCTTAAAATAATTAAATTTTGACTTCTGCTTTTGGTTAGTAGTAGAAAGCTCCAATTTCTTGCTTCTGCTACAACTTAAAAGTTCTGGATAATTTGTCAAACACATTATTTTAAAAAAATAAGCACTTCTGCAGCCAAACTGGGCTTGACCAAACAGGTCATAAATAAACATGATGAAAAGATAATTGGTTAAGGCAGTATATACTCTATTTCTTTTAAATAAGATTTAAAGTTTGAATTTTAAATATTAAAATTTTTTTGTTGATAGAACTCTACTATGTTATGAGACGTTTAATTACTAGCTTTAGTTAAATTAGAATAGCATAGTAGATTTCTAAAAACTAGTAGTTTTAACAAAAAAAACTAAATAAGCACACGATAGTAATTAATAAAAATACAATAGCTTTATGGTTATATATATATATATTTGATAAAAGTTACGGGGCGTTTGGTATGGTGTATTTAAAATAATATGGTATCTTACATATTATGGTATAAAAGAGTTTTATCCCAGACATCACGTTATCTTTAATACTCATATTTGATATGGTGTTTGACACTATAGTGATATAAGATACAAGTATTTGGCAAAAAATGATGTCAGTGAAGATATCATGTTATTTATTTTTATATATTCCAAAATTTACCCTTATAAATTTAAGCAAATTAACTATTATATTTATTCTATAATTATTTTTAAAATTTCATAATGTAACTCTAAATTAAAAAAAAAAAAGAATAATCAACGTAGACAAAAAAATATTTTAAATAATCAAATAGTTTAATATAACTAAAAATAATGTTTATCTAAATAACCAACAAAATGTGGTAAGTTCAAAAAAATTACGATGTTTTTAATAGTTTATGTTAAAGAAAAGAAAATATAATTAGTAGGGATAATATTGGTAAGTTAAAAAAATCATACTCAAGTGTGTCATCTCATATGAGACAATAATATTTTTAATGTCGTGAGATGACACTCTTTTTGGTGGCATGTGATGATACAATGTTATATCATATAACACTATGTTGTAATCACATGACACCATAACAAACGAGATCATCTAACAGTGTCATCCAAGATAACATGTTATCTTATATGACACCCTCATAATCACACCCTTATTGTTTAGTTCTTGAAAAATTATTAAATCTATTATTTAATCTTTAAAATATTAAAATATACAATTTAGTCTTTAAAAATTATTGTAGTCAACTATTTAATCTATGAGATGGTAGCCAATAATTTTCTCCACATTCAACATAAGTGTTAAATATTGATGTAACGTCATTAAATGCCATATTTTTTGCCGAATAGGATTTACCTAATGCTTCTAAAAAAACCTCTTGGCCCTCATTAATGCTTCTTTGTGTCAACATTGTAGGTTTTTGGATTCGAATATGTTAAAGTACAGATTCAATAAAGTGTATATACAGTTTAAGTTGTTGGATGAGAATGTTATACAGTGCAGACATGAATCTCAATTTCTGTGTAACAGTATGAATTGTACACTTTATAATTTATACACTTGCATTTCACTTGATTCAAATTCTCTTATATCTATCCTTGTTAGTGTCATTAATGTCCATGTCTTCTATAAAAGACTTTTTTTATTATTTTTAAAGATGATTAGACAATTTTATTTAATAAAAAATGTGACATTATATTTAACAGCATCACATTAATATTTAACAACTAAATCATTTAAAAAGATAATAATTAACGTTTTAAGAATTAAATAATTAATAATAATGAATATTTAGGAATCATATTGCTTATTTCGATTTTTTAAGAAATAAATTGGAAGTTGAATGATGGAAAAAAAATCGTAAGTTGAACGATTTTTATGGAACAAAAACTAATTTATCTTGTTATTCTATTTTTTTTATATTAACCAACTAAAAAAACGGGAAAATATTTATTGTATAAAAATAAAAGCATGCATGGCCCACAATTTTATTTATGCTGCCCTCTTTTTATGATTAAAATTACATCTTGTATATATCAATTTGTCTCAAAAAGTTTCTCCCTTATGTATGGGGGCTTCTAATTCATGAGATATACAATCAATCCTACCCTTTAATTTGTTTTGTGTGTCCTATTTCATATATAATTATTTAATTTCTCCTTTTTTTTCTTTTCTCCTTAGATTTTTATATATATAGTAATAATTTGGTTACAAAACTAATTAAAAGTACATGGAAACTAAAAAAGGGGCATTTCCTAGATATATATTCCATGGGTTTGATTTATGAACAAGTATATATTTATGCACTTTTATCAATCAATCTAATCACAAAAGAGAGAAACTCAAGAAGCAATTTCTATGTTTAGAATATGATGACAAATAAATATATTGGAGGAAAAGGGAAAATTAAATAAAAATAAAAAATGATTTAAAAAATGATTATTAGTAGTTTAGTTAGTATGCAGCCGTAGTTGTTTGTTGGTATGTGGGTAAGTGGTGTGATGGGGTCTGTCTGCCTTTCCCCAGGGAACACTCACCCACCGACCCACCCTTCACTTTCTCTATTCACATCTTCTCTTTCTCTCTAAAAAATTCAGATTATTTTTTTATTTTTATTAATTATGATATATATATAATTAATCAAAGTATATTCAACCAACAATAATATATAGTTTAGTTAATTGGAGTATTAGGTATCAACTCAGGATAAGCTTGGTATAAATGCACGGATGTAAAGCACTGTAAAGAAAGTACTGTAGAGTAAAGTACTATAGAATAAAGGAAAGTGCCGTAGAGAAAAATAAGGAGAGAGATAGAGAGAAAAATTAAGAGAGAGAAAAATATGATAAAAAGTGTGTTTAGTATATATAAAATATAATGTAAAGTTTTTTTTTTTGAAATCGTGAAACTCAATGATGTTACTGTGTTGCATCCTTACCAAATGAACCCTAAAGTGGCGTTTGTTATCCGGTGAGTATTTTAGTGGAAAGTAAAAGTGGAAATGAAAGTGGAAGTGGAAGTAAGTGATAAAAAGTATGTTTGGTATGCAAGGAAATGAAAGTAGAATGTAAAAGTAATATTGTTTGGTATGGTGGGAAGAAGATAGAGAAATAGAAAATAAAAGTATGAAATACCTTTTTTGCCCTCACTTTTTAAAAAGTCACAAATTTTTTAAGGGCATTTTGGTATTTAAACATCACCTCACCACAACTTCCCTCCTCAAACACAAGCAACATTACTCACCTCTCATAAAGGAAGTTGTTTCCCTTTTCCACTCACCTCACCACCTACCAAACATATCAAAACATCACCTCATCTATATTCACTCCCTACCAAACATGTCATAAGTCTTCTGCTTTTAATTTGTTTTATGGTACTTCAGTTAGTTCGAATTAAATTGACCAAAGTCTAATAAATTTTTAGATACTAATAATTTTTGACAAAAAATAATTAAATTACACTTCTCTAAAAAAATGCCAAAATTACACTCATTTTTATTTTGAAAAACCATAGTTTATCTTATTATATATGCTTAATTTTTTTCTGGGTACAATATATATGCTTAATTTTAAGATTGAACCTAGCTAATTATTAATGTTTGCATACTTCTTATTCAAGTTTAGTTAATTATTAAATTTGTTGGGTATATAATTGAGTAATTATATTAATAGTTGGAACCTAGGTTTTTTTTTTTAATATTGAGTTTGGTAGATTAAACAATTCTTTTTCAAGATTTCTATGTTGTGATTATCATGGGAGGCCCAAGAAAATGAGGTTTTTTGACCTACTTCATGCATGATTTAGCAAACCACCAAAGTATATATAGTGACACCAATTTGGTCTTCCCAAGATTAAGTCCTCTAATTTCTTGACATCTCACTATCCCTTTTTTTGTGATCTCTATTATCATAATTTCATTTTCAAAATTAGTCATAAATAGGCACTAGTTTATGTTGAGAGAGATCCCTAGCTAATCCAATGAACCTTGCTTTACCCTCAATTAATTGAATGACTCATAATTCATCATGGACTTGGACAATATATATATATATATATTAGCATCCCTTTCATATATATTAATGATAATAATGTGATTCTCTAAGTTTTGCTATGCTTGTTAAATCTTATATATCTATAATCAAATTAAAGTTAAAAATTAAGTGTATATATATATATTGCAGTCTATTTTTTACAGAAAATAAAATAGAGAAGATGAGATTGATAAGTGTAGTAATTTTGTAAGTTTAATTTAAACAATATTAAGTATAATTTAATAAAATCTCCAAAAAAAAATTGATGTAATGTGGTCTAGTTGTATACTTGTTATCAATTCTATATATATATATATATATATATAGGGTTAATGAGTATTCATTGAAAGGCTCCAAAATCTTATCTTCCCATGCATGTGCGTGCAAGGTTTCAAATTGATTTGGTAAAAATACATAAAATTTAAAAGCATAATCTAGAAAGAGACTTTATGTCTTTTAATATGTAGATTTAGGATTGCTATGAGCATGTGTTGTCCTTTCATATGGCTTTTATTTATTTTATTTTTTTTTAAAATAATTTTTCCATGTCATTTGGAAAAACACATGCAAAGCCTATGCTAATACTACCTATACACTTAGCTTGACAATTTTTCTAAAGTAATTGGATTTCATAAATTAATAAATTAAACCCCTTTCAATAATGTGCTCATATTATATTTAGTGTAGTTTCTGTTCACCCTCTTTTGCTTTGTCTCCACCTTATAATGGTAATAAATGCTGCCTTTGATTAGTCATTTGTCACATTCCTCCATCACTATTTTTGGACTTCAAGATAATTAATCACCTTCTCATCTTTTCCTATACAAATAGGAATTAAATATAGAAGTACTTAGAAATTTATTATTAGATATTCATAATTTGAAACAACTATGATATTTAGGACTTTTTTTAGGGATAATATATATATATATATATATATATATATATATATATATATATATATATATGTCAAATGCTTAAATTGGTCCTAAAAGTATAAGTGAGGTTTCAAATTGATTCTAAATGTTTCGTTTATTTCAAATTGGTCCTATAAGTTTCGAACGTATTTTAAATTGGTCATGCCGTTACAAACCGATATATTTTTTCATTAAGTGCTGATACAATCAATTCATCTTTGTCCAATCAACAAAAAAAATTTCCAAGTCATCAATTCTTGCCACATCATCATCTTCCTCTTTCATTTTTCTGCATTTCGAAATGAAAAAGGGGGATAGTGTGAAGAGTGGAAACTAAATTAGAAGTCCGAAATGCAAAAAAAAATGAAAGAGGAAGATGATGATGTGGCAAGAATTAATGACTTCAAATTTTTTTGTTGATTAGACAAATATCAGCACTTAACATAATTAAAATATAACAGTTTGTAACGGCATGACCAATTTGAAACACGGTTGAAACTTATAGGACCAATTTGAAACAAATGAAACATTTAGAACTAACTTAAAACTTACCCTATACTTTTTAGGACCAATTTAAACATTTGAACTATATTATATATATATATATATATACTAGAGGCTTCGCATGCACATATGTGCATGCAATTTACTTTTTTTAAAGAATTTTATATAAAATAATAATGATATTTCAAAATAATATCAAATTATAATATTTGATTTTTTTTAATTTTTAAATAAAATTGTTATATTTTTAAATGAATAAACCCACTTCTCCACTTTTTTAGTAACTACCCATAATGCATGTATGTTAGAGTAGTTTTTTTTTTGGTGTCACACTTTGCTTTTGTGACACCAAAAACTCCAAAGCCATATAAATATACTAGAGGCTTCGCATGCACCTACGTGCATACATGTAATTTATTTTTAACTTTTTTAAAAATATAATATAAAATAGTTATTATATTTTAAAACCATTAAAAATTAAATATTTTAAAATTTTAAAATTTTTAAATAGAATCTTTATTATAATTTAAAATAAAAAAAATTAAAAAATGAGAAGTTATGCACTTCTCTATTTTATTAGTAACCATCTATCATACTTGTTTTCTGTCTCCCACATCCTCCAATCATATTATTTTTTTGTATTTTTTAATTATAAAATATAACTATTTTGTGAGAAGTTGGTTATTTATTAAGAAGTTGAGGGAGAAGTTATTTTTTTGGTGTCACACTTTGCTTGTGTAATTTATTATTATTTTTAAAAAGATAATATAAAATTATTATTATATTTTAAAATAATATTAAATTATAATATTTGATAGTATTTTTAATTTTTAAATAAAATTGTTATCAAAATTTAAAATAATAAATGAACTAATGGGAAGTTATGCATTTCTCTATTTTTTTAGTAACTAACTCAACATCTACTCCTTAACCACATCTTACAATAATATTTTCTTTATATTTTTTATTTTAGTGGAAGAAAGTGGGGTTGGGTAGTTATTATTAGAGGCTTCGCATGCACCTACGTGCATACATGTAATTTATTATTAAATTTTTAAAAATATAATATAAAATAGTTATTATATTTTAAAATCATTAAAAATTAAATATTTTAAAATTTTTAAATAAAATTTTTATCATAATTTAAAATTATAAAAATTAAAAAAATGTGAAGTTACGCACTCCTCCATTTTATTAGTAACCACCTATCATACTTGTTTTCTCTCTCCCACATCCTCCAATCATATTATTTTTTTATATTTTTTAATTATAAAATATAACTATTTTGTGAGAAGTTGGTTATTTATTGAGAAGTTGAGGGGGAAGTTATTTTTTTGGTGTCACACTTTGATTGTGTGACACCAAAAACTCCAAAGCCATATATATATAGATATTAGAGGCTTCGCATGCACCTACGTGCATACATGTAATTTATTCTTAAATTTTTTAAAAATATAATATAAAATAGTTATTATATTTTAAAATCATTAAAAATTAAATATTTGATAATTTTTAAATTTTTATCATAATTTAAAATAAAAAAATTAAAAAAAAAATGAGAAGTTATGCACTTCTATATTTTATTAATAACCACCTATCATCATACTTGTTTTCTCTCTCCCACATCCTCTAATCATATTATTTTTTTGTATTTTTTAATTATAAAATATAGTTATTTTGTGAGAAGTTGGTTATTTATTGGGAAGTTGAGGGGGAAGTTATTTTTTTGGTGTCACACTTTGCTTGTGTGACACCAAAAACTCTAAAGCCATATATATATACTAGAGGCTTCGTATGCACCTACGTGCATACATGTAATTTATTCTTAAATTTTTTAAAAATAGTTATTATATTTTAAAATTATTAAAAATTAAATATTTTAAAATTAAATAAAATTTTTATCATAATTTAAAATAAAAAAAATTAAAAAATGAGAAGTTATGCACTTCTCATTTTTTTAGTAACCACCTATCATACTTGATTATTTATTGAGAAGTTGAGGGGGAAGTTATTTTTGTGACACCAAAAACTCCAAAGCCATATATATATATATATATATATGAATGGTTGTTTTGGATTTATATGCGAGTGTGAAGATTTTGATGTTTGGCTAGGTGCACTTCATTTTGAATAGACATTGGCATAAGCAGACAGAATGGTATAGAAAGGCTAAAATAGGAGTCTTCAAGCGTGTGTACTAATGTGGTGATTAAGGGTTTTATTTATTTGTTTTTTTGTGAGAACACAAAATTAAATTCAGATGTGTTTATATATATATATATATATATATATATATATATATTCATTTAATTTCTCCTACAATAATTGAGTCAAGACGTACACTACTGCTGGTGTCAAGACAAAAATTGAGTTTGCCTTTAATTTCTTCAGAGACCTTTTGCAGAAGAGATGCAATCATGATCAATATATACATGTAAATGTATCAATTGGCATCACACTTCTCAATGGATTTAATTTTTATGTGTAAATTATCATTTTTTTTATTTTGAAAATGTAGAAAATTTAATTTAATTTTTTAAAAGCTGTCATTTATTTTATAGATTAAATTAAAATAAATTATAAACTAAATTAAAATATATTATTTTTTCATAGACAATATATTGCGACTAAAATGATAATTTACTCTATTTTTATTAAGATTTGATTTTTTCAATCCTTTCATTGAATAAAAAAATTATTATGCTATTTTTACATGTCAAATTTTTTTAAAAAAAAATGAAGAATAATTTACAATTTCAAATCTAATAACAAATAAACCTAATTAAAAAATATATATGTATACATTATCTAAAATATAAACAAAGTGCATGAGAATAATTATTTTTCAAAATTTTTGGAAAAAAGACACTAGTATTGAAAAAGTAATTAAATTATGATTAATTTAATTAGAGCCTATTGACAAAGTTCTACAAGATAGAATAATCTCAAATATTATTTTTATACATTAGACTTGGACTCGAAACTATATAAAAAAATAGAATATCTTTTACTCTAACCAATATAATCAATCTTCTCAAAGTTTAAGTAGAGATCAAATAATAAATTAATTAATCATCCCAAATAATCAAAACGTGTAATTAATTGAAACTTGGAAAGAATTAATGTGGTAATGTTCTAGATATAAGGGGTGAGTCGTCTATGATGCAAGCAATGAGTTATGTGTCACAATTGTGATCATTGATGTGATTCAATTGCATTGCATGATGCAACAGAATAACAAGTGTCATAATTTTATTGACAAAAATTACATTGTATGATGCAACTTAGATATAATTGTGTCCATGCATGAAGGTGGAAATGGTCTAGATATTGCATTATTATTGTATGAGTGATTTGATGAAAGTAAAGACGTAAAGTGGGAGTAGCTAGAAAAAAAAAATTAAAGTAATATGCAAATTGGAAGGATAGGAGAGTGATATGGCATAATAATAATTCATAATGAGAAGAGGAGGGCCACACAATATACATTCATTCACTCTAAAGTCTAAAGTGCTTAGCTTCCCAACAAATTAAAGGATTGTGCCATACATCCTCCTGCCTTCCACCTAAGGGCCACACTCCAAAGGTTATCTAGAATTTTCTTATTTTTTTAGGTTAAAATGCACATACACCCCCTGAGTTTTGGGTCAGGGGCATATACATCCTCTGAGTTTTAAAACGTTGCACATAGACCCCCTGAGTTTTCACTTTGGGGCAGAGACACCCCTTCTGTTAGGGTTCCGTGAAAATTAGCCGTTAAGTGCCACGTCAGCAAACATGTGTGAGGGTAATTTAGTATTTTCACACCCCCTGAGTTTTCACTTTATGGGCACATACACCCCCTGAGTTTTTACTTTAGGGACACATACACCCCCTGAGTTTTTACTTTAGGGGCACATACACCCCCTGAATTTTCACTTTGGGGCAGAGACACCCCTCACACATACTTGCTGACGTGGCACTTAATGGTTAATTTCCACGGAACCCTAACAGAAGGGGTGTCTCTGCCCCAAAGTGAAAACTCAGGGAGTCTATGTGCAACGTTTTAAAACTCAGGGGAGTATATGTGTCCTTGACCCAAAACTCAGGGGGTGTATGTGCATTTTAGTTTTTTTTTTTAAAGGAAAAACTATATATAAAAGAATTTCTAGGTAAAATAAAATCAATTGGTATTCTTACATATTTTATATATATAAAAAAAATTGGATGGGACAACATTATGGTGAGCTCGAACTCAAGCTTTCATGAGTAGATTTTAAGTTTTAATTTTTCTTTTTATTTAATTGAAAATTGGGAGCTCGACCTCTCTCTATCTATGCCCAATTATATTGGATAACTAAGTTTGTAATAAAATAATGGAAAAAACTTAGTTCCATTTTCTTATGTCCATTACATCAAGTTCTCCAATATAAATATGACACATGGCAAAAAGTGTTTAAATGACCAATCACAGTAGAGAGAGAATATAGAAGATCACCTTTTATATAACCAATAATAGAAGAGAGAGTGTAAATACAATATATGATTGGTGGAATTGGATGTAATGGACATAAGGAAATGGACCTAAGTTTTTTCCTAAAATAATTTATAATTAAAATGTATACTTATTGCATATTAATTATTAAGTGTGTATTATTAACATTGAATTATAACATATAATTAATATAATTTTTTGGTTGAAATCGGATATCCAAACAATTCAAATTAAAGGATGGCATCACTTACTCTTAAATTTAAAGGTTGTTTCGTACCTAAATATAATTAAGGATCGCAATTCTAACATTTGATTAAGAGTAGATGTTAAAATTTTACTTTGATTATATTGGTTAGTGAAAAATCAACATTAAAAATAATTTTTAATGTTAAAAAATTTCACTGATCAATCAAATAAATTTGAAACACATTTCCTAAGTGCATATATTAAATAAATAGCTAAAATGTACATACACCCCCTGAGTTTTGGGGCAGGGACACATACACCCCCTGAGTTTTAAAATGTTGCACATAGACCCCTGAGTTTTCACTTTGGGGCAGAGACACTCCTTCTGTTAAAGTTCCGTGAAAACTAGGCGTTAAGTGCCACGTCAGCAAGCATATGTGAAGGCACATACACCCCCTGAGTTTTCACTTTGGGGCAGAGACATCCCTCACATATGCTTGCTGACGTGGCACTTAACGCCTAGTTTTCACGGAACCCTAATATAAGGGGTGTATCTGTCCTAAAGTAAAAACTCAAGGGGTCTATGTGCAACGTTTTATAACTCAAGGAGTGTATGTGCCCCTGGCCTAAAACTCAGGGGGTGTATGTGCATTTTAGCCTAAATAAATCTATAGCAATAATATGATAATTATATTTTTACTCTCTCTTATATAATTTTTCCACCAAACTATAAAAAAATCAATTTTTAAATTTCTTCTATTTTCTCCCTCTTTTCCCCTTAGCCATGAATAATTAATATACATAAATGATAGGAATTGAAATGAGAATGAAAATGTAAATATTTAGACTATGTTTAGTAGTAAGAAATGAAAATGAATAAGAAATAAAAGTGAATAGAAGAATGATTATTTTACCCTTATATTAAAATATTAAAAAAATAAAATAAATAGCGGCAAAAGAATAATTAGCACAATAAAAATAAAAATGTTAGAAGAAAGAGAATGTTAAAAGCTACACAACAAATATAGCAATCTTTCAATCCATCCTTTATTCTCTTATAAATTCTCTTTATAAGAAAAGAGAATACAACTAAGTCAAGAAGCCTATTAGCAAACAAAATTAGATCAAAATCCTACTTCAAAGTCTCTTGCGTATGTAAATAAAATAAGTTATAAATTAGTTGTCCGTACACCTTCTCTTTTAATTTAAAATGGATTAGGATATGAATTAAGTTTGAATAATTTCACCCATTGACGAACTTCTATATTTTCTAACTCATAATTCATTGCTTAAATTATTTGTTATTTTTTTTTTAAAAGAAATCAAGAGTGAATCTCTTTTAAGGTCAATGATTCAAAATTATCACACATTTCACACTTGTTTGATAAAAAACAAAACTTACAATGAGAAAGGTATGTCTATGGAGTATTATAAAACTCTCCGGAAATTTAGTTCTCCAATATCATTATCAACTTTTTAAATATTTATATAATTTTTTTATTATCACACATATATATATGCAGAAAGATTTTAAAATAGGCCAAAATTCTATTTTGGTCCCTTAACTTGCTCAATTGTTCCATATTAATTTTTTATTTTTCAGAAGTTTCAGATCAATCATCTATCTTTATAACTTGTTCTAAATTAGTCTTTTGGTGTAACATCATTAATTTGATCCATCAACTGAAACTTTTCAAAAATTATACTTTTATCATCCTTCTTCAACCTTAAAACTTTCATTTGAAACAAGTTGTAAAGATAGACGGATAGTATCTAATTTAAAATTTTTAAAAGATAAATGATCAATATAAAATAATTGAAAAAGACAAGGAAATAATGTGAAGTTTTGGCCCTTTAAAATAAAACAATACGAACTAAACTATTTATATAAGATATAATAAAAATTAATTACAAAGAATTCAACTTTATTTTTTTTTAAAAAAACTCATGCTTATTACTATTAAGTTATTTCAAAATTTATATAAAATCAAATTCTTATAATCATATACATAAAATAAAAATGATGAACAATGGAAAGTACAAATGTAATCAATTGTTTATGTGTTTGGTTTTAAGTAAAAGACTCGTCACACGAAAGACTATGTTTGTTATGAAGAATGGCAAGGAAAAAGAGGAAGGAAACGTGTGGTCCCACATGGGAGAGGAATGCAACTTCTCTTTGAATTTCATGCAAGTTTGGTGAAAAAAAATATGTGTGATGTCTTATGTCATTGGATTTGACACAATCATAACGTTTTAAAAAAAAAAATTGTTGAATATAAGGATAAAATAGTAATTTTAATCCACTTCTACTCATTCTTATTCCTATTATCAAATTTTACTGCTAAACATAATAAATTCATTTTCATTTTCATTCTCATTCTCATTTTCATCTCTATTTTTCTTTTTGTCTAACAATATGAACTATAAATATTTTGATTTAAACAAAAAAAAAAAATTAACATGATGAATAAAAGATTAAATTAAAATTAGAACGCCGCCTAGTGGAAGGCCCACAAGGAGAAGTAGGTCTTAGTGATTAGTGGCAACGACTCTATTGCCGCCACTCTAAAGAATATGACACTTCATTTTCATTATGTCTACATCCTTAGCCTTCATCATTCACATTTTTATTATATTACAATAACCTAACACTTTTTTTCCCCTCATTGTAACTTACAATTTTTGAAGAATAAACAAATTTAAATTCATAAAAATTGATTCTTAAGAATTTGGATGCTATGTAGTATTGAACATGGTACTAGAATAAATTAAATAATTAATATAATTTGTATTATTGTAAGAATCATAAAATTAATTTATTGTATAATTTTTTTAAAAAAATAGTCCAACTCGATGCTATTCTTTTTAGAGATGGGTTGAGAGTTCTATTTTTTAATTAAAAAAAATGCTCTAGTTGGAGCGTATAAATTTTAAAGGGTTAAACATGTCAACTGCAAAGTCTATCATGTTTTGACTCTTCTACATGTCCAATAGAAAAGAGAAAAAAGAAAAAGAAAAAAGTTATTGGGTTTTTTATGGTTATTCTTTCTTATAAATTGACGATGTCAATTTTTTTCAATTTTTTTTGGAGAGAATTCAAACTCAGCTCATTTTTAACTAGATCTAAGACACGAGGTGATTAGATTATTTGAATTATTAAATATAAATTCTTAAGCATATATATATTAATGAATTGTTTTCTTTAATTTTTGTTCATTTACATTTGAATTAAATTAAGTGAAAATGACCCAAATCTAAAATGGGGAGGGACAAGTACAAATGAGGGACCAAAATTCCTTCACTAAAGGATTTCACAAGCAAAAGCAATTTACATTTTTCAAATATTCATGAAGAAAGTTTCTATTTTGTTAATTAGTTAGTCATATGGGAAACTAGGACAATCCCATCAATATCATTGACCATCCTAATTTTACCTAAGCCCTTTTGGATTTGATAATTTAATTGGAAGTTTTGGCACCTTAATTGACTTTTTAAGCTGAAATTAGAAATAATGTCATTATCCTAATTATATTTATATTAGTGTGTTTGGGGAACTTGACAATATGTATGCATAATTATATATTTTGGATTTTGTTTTTTCAATATTATGATTTGGATATCTAAAGTTTCTAAACCAACTTAAGCAAAAGCTGAAAAAAGTCGGTACAAAAAGCAATGATTTCATTTATTTTTTCTTTCCAAAAAATTGTCTTAAAGTAGATTAAGGTTATATTCTTTACGCAGAAAGGGAATGAGAATGTATTAAAATTATCACATTATCCTTTATATTAAAAAAATTATGATTATATTAAATCAAATAATATAATAAATATTTTATATTTTATTTTTTTACAATTATCGTAAGAATTGCAAAAGTATGACAGTGGGACACGTTGCTTTTTTGCTCTCCATTCTATTACCTATTCTAAGTCACGAACGGAGTTAATGTTCTCTTCAAAACATTCGAAAGAATTTTCTTTTTTATCAATAAATGGGAAAAGTATTATTTTTGTCGATTATACCTCTAATTTTTTTTTTGTTAATTGTGACTTTAAACTTTTAAATTATAATTATTTTTTCTTGTTATTCAAATTTCGTATAAATAATTAACAGCATATGCAAATATGACTGTTCTAGACTTTTTGTGGCCTCAAATGCTGATTGTGATACCAAATCATATATTCAGTTACAATTTTTTTATTAATTTAGCCACGATAATACTATTTATTCATTAGTGACACAATAATAATTACGACTAGATTGACAAAGAGAAAAGATATGGAGAAGCATTTTGTGTCTATCTCTCTTTTGTTTGAGTTTTTCAATAAAGTAAGAGTGGGAGATAGACAAAAAAACTCAATCTCTTGAGAGAGGTTAAGCTCTCCATAGAATAATCCATTGACAAAACAAATTGTTAAATGTAAGACTTTACATCATAATTAATAGGCCAAATTACTCATTTGGTCCTCAACGTTTGCACGAGTTTAATAGTGATCTTCAACGTTTCAAAAAGTTATTTTAGGTCCTCAACGTTTTTTTTTGGGTTAAATTTGGTCCTCTAGCGTAACATCTGTCTGGTTTTGCCATTAAATGCTGACGTGGAAAGCTTATGTGGCACACTCTCTCTCCTACGTGTCATATTTAAATGACATAGTACTCTCTCTCACTTAAATTCAGCAAAACGGCGCCGTTTTGCTAAGTCGGAGTGAGAGAGGGTGCAATGTCATTTAAATATGACACGTAGGAGAGAGGGTGTACCACATAAGCCTCTCACGTCAACATTTAATGACAAAACCAGAAAGATGTTACATTAGAGGACCAATTTTAACAAAAAAAACGTTGAGGACCTAAAATAACCTTTTGAAACGTTGATGACCAATATTGAACTTCGTGCAAACGTTAAGGACCAAAAGAGTAATTTGGCCTAATTAATATTAACGGTAAAAAAAAATCATATTTGCACATGCCATTAATTATTCAGACAAAATTCTAACAAAATAGTATAATTGGCTGCAAATTAAAAATTTACAGGGTATCATGCATCAAATGTTTTTGGTTTGGGTGGGTTTCTCAAGAACAAAGTTCTTTCCTAATTAATAATTATAATCTTTATCCTTCCAATTTTATGGTATGTCCTCGAAGGGATATATACCTAATTATACTCTTTACACCATGTGTTGTCTCAATATCACCAAATTTGGCATGCGTGCGTGATAATTTTTTTAAAAATGAAATTTTAAAAAATATTAAAAAAAAATTAATTAACTTTCCAATTGTAACTTTTTTTTTTAACAAGTCTCCATTCTATTATATTATATTTTTAATGGACTAATCTTAGCTAAAATTTTTATATCTTTGTTATAAAATTTTTAATATAAAAAATACGTAGTAAGAAATTTTGTATGATCAATCATAATAAAAAAAAATATAAAAGATCATTTTTTATATAATTGATCATAAAAAAAAAGTATAAATTAAGTTTATGATTTAAAACTTTTTTAATAATAATAAGATCTTTACGTAATTTTTGTTTTTAATATACTATATAGTTTAAAATTAAGAAAGAAAAAATCAAAGGTAAAAGATTATATAACATAATACAGATATATTACTGCTTCTTCAAGTATGCGAGTCTTGATATATACCAAGATATTATGTTAAGTGCTATATTATATTTTATATATATATATATATATATATATATATATATAATTGTATATACTTGTGAATCTTTATTTAAAAAGAATGTCATTTTCTTCATGTAACACATGTCATCACTGAAGAAGGTTGGTGTTGATATGTACCCATTGGATTTGTTGCTTAATTAAAATGGTGAAAGTGCAATGAAAATAATTCCATACAGCACTTAAAATACAGATCACAAAACTCCAAATATAACTGAAATAAAGAGCCAAAAAATAATAATAAAGAAATAGAAAAGAGAAAAAAAGGGGTTGAAGTTGCATCTTCTTCTTCCTAATTATTTTAAATGGATGAGCTTAAACATCCACATCACAATATTGCATGAGACAAGATGGAGAATGGATTTTATTTGAGTATTAAAAGTGATTTCCTATCCAATAAATTAAATCAACAAATTTGCACATGATATTGTCGGTTTTGATGTCAATAGTTATTGATATTTTTAATTTTATTTATTTATTGCTATGTACTATAACATATATAATTAATGACCAGAAAAATATTGAAATTAATTAGTTGTTTATTTCATTTTTCTCAAATAAACTATAAGATTTTGGTCCTACAAGCTCTATATATACATTGGATCATATGGCTAATTTGCATAATATACATGCACTCTCAAAAATAAAATTTAGGTACTTAATTATTAGTCATACATATAATAATCATATATATTATTAATTATTATGCAAATGAATCTCCTAGCTAGACTTTTCTTCTTGCTTTCCACTTAATTATAATTATGTAGACAAGGACCCAAGATAGAGGGAGGCATCATTATTGTTTGATAGGCATTATTTACCTAAATATACCAATAAATTAAGTGTCACACATTTTGAAGAGAATTGCTTTTAATTAATTAGTATGTTTTACCTATCTATTAATATTTGATTTAACTTAAAAATCTCAATTCAATCATTAATTAATTATACTTTAAAATTATATGATATATATGTTTATTTTTTTGAAAAAAAAATATCTTCATGTATTTAATAAAGAGTGAATTGTTGGAGTGTTATCATGTCAAATTAGGATATTGATTTGATTAGACACAAAGTGGTTGGAACCATCTTAATCAAATAATGGAAAATATTCAATTTGCTCTTTCTTTTTTGCCCTAATCTTTGATTGGATTAACCGGTTACTCAGCTTGAAACTGGTTCCCCTTAATTGCTTCCCAAAAAAGATTGAGTAAATTATTATTTTTTGAAATTAAAAAAAAAATTGTTTTAATTAGATTGAGATCAAAATTTTTAATTTTGTCCTTCAAAAAAATTATCCAGACAATAATGTAAAGCCTACTTCTAGATAGAGCGTCATCTCTTCACATAAATTTTTTTCACCAAAAACAATATATATATCAATAATTTTGAAAAAAAAAAACAAATTCCAAGAATACATATGGAATCAAGGCACGAAGAAAAAAAATATTTTCTAATGCTCGTGTATATGTCTACTTAATTCAACTGTATATATAATAGTGGTCCTACGTTGCAATAATCCAATTAATAATAATTATTGTATATCTAATTCTAATTAAAGTAATAGTCTCGTGGATGAGTTTGGTGGCTCTCAATATAACTATAAAGAAATTAAATTAATTAAAAACAAATTATTAAGGCTATAATGATTGATACAGCAGTACCAGCAGGACAGATTCCTCTTGCTTCTTGCATCTAAAAATAAAGTTAAATATCTATCGAACTAATACTTAAAGAAAATGCCAAATTAATCTTTTGGTCCTCAACGTTTGCATGCAGTTTAATATTGGTCCTCAACGTTTTAAAAAATTATTTTAGGTCCTCAACTTTTTTTTTTTGTCAAAATTGGTTCTCTAGCATAACATCCGTCTGGTTTTGCCGTTAAATACTGACAAGGAAGGCTTATGTGGTACACCTCTCTCTTCCACATCAGTATTTAATGGCAAAACCAGACGAATGTTACGCTAGAGGACCAATTTTGACAAAAAAAAAGTTGAGGACTTAAAATAACTTTTTGAAACTTTGAGGATCAATATTAAACTTCGTGCAAACGTTGAGGACCAAAAGAGTAATTTGGCATAAAGAAAAAAAAAAATATATATATATATATATATATATATATATATATATATATATATATATATATATATATATATAAAACACAAGTTTTTGTGGAGAGACAGCAAAACAAATGTATTTTAATACTAATGGCAATGATTATATATCCACTTCTTAAATCTTAATGCACTACATTATATATGGATTAGATAATAATTAGAGGAATTAATATTTTATAGGAAAGACTAATTAAAAGGCAAAGATTAAAAAAGTAAATAGACAATAAATAAGGGACAAAGGTTACATAATAACATATATGGCATGAAACCATAAGCAGACAAGGGTTTGATTCCTTGGATCCATAACTATACTTCTATTGTGCCTCTAAGTGAACTTAAATATTGCATTATAGGTGCTTAATTAGTATTCAATTTTAATTTATTTGTGAGGAAACTTACTTTTTGTCTCTTAATTATTCATCAACTTATTATTTACTTTTTGAATTTTCATCTTTATCTATTGCTTAATCTCTAAATTCTTAGCCGTTATCTAATCGGATGATGTGGTCGTTAAATATCAATATTTTACTATTAACTCGTCACTTATGCTGTCATGTCACGTCGTCACATAATTTTTGAAAAAAAAAAGTATTTAATCTCAATTTGAGAATGATATTTTTAATTTGTTCAAGTTGTATTTTGTTTGTTTTTGTTTTTCAAATTTTCCTCTTCAAAATGATGAGTAAATGTGACATTATAACATATATAACAAGCTAAGTTAACGATAATACATTAATATTTAATGAACTAAAAATTATATTTCCTCCTTATTTTTTCTATGAACTAAAAATTATCTTTCCTCCATATTTTTTCTTGGTACACATATTCAGATATTTTTTATATTACATAATAAATTATGTCTGAATTTAAGACCTCTTGTCTAATCACATACACTTCTTAGTTCTTACAATAGAGTAAATAATTTGAACTGAAAATTTTGTCATAATTATTGGATAAAAGCTCATTGTTATGATACTATTGAATTTCGATACATGCAGAGAGATATACTGATCAACATTTTCAGTACATCCCTCAAATCAGTTTGACCCTAATCCATTCAAAGTGGGCCCTAAATTTTTATTAATATTAATAAATGGTACTACATAATTGAAGATGTGCACTGAAATTCAATAATACGATAGTAGTGAACTTTTATCCCCGTCTTCTCCTAATTATTCATCTTTTTCTCCACTAAATTATACATAATTAATGACAAGTGATATAAAGATAACATTATCTATAATCTTGCGTAATCTATGGCTGATGTCTGCTTGAGTGGGATCGATCTACACACTAACACAAAGGATTAACTTTCTTTTTTTCCTCTCTTTTTGGAGAGGGTCCAATGGAGGAACTTTTTTAGAATTGATATTTCAATTTATTAAAATTTAATAAAGAAAAAAAGTGAGATTAAGTCTAAAGTTGGGCTTTCAAATTGTAACGACAGTTTGGTTAATTAGTAGAAAAGACAAGTCTTTTATAACATTAAAAAAAAATATGTTGCATAATTTTGGATAAAAGTTCATTAGTACCGACATCCCTCTAATTATGTTGAGCCATTTGTTAATATTAATATAAATTCACATTAATAAGGACCACATTGAATAGTTTAAGAACCAACTGATTGGAAAGATGTACTGAAGTTCAGTACTACTGAACATCTACTCTATAATTTTCGATTATATTCGGATTACGAATCCAGACGGCAAATCTTCAAAATTAGATTGGAGGATTACATCTTTCTGTGGTAAAAGGAGAGAGTTATAATGACATTATTATAAAAAAAAAGGTAAAAACCCCAAATTGGTCCTTTATGTTTGCACGAAGTTTTATATTGGTTCTTTATGTTTCAAAAAGTCCAAATTGGTCCTTTATGTTTGCAAGAAGTTCCAAATTGGTACTTCCGTCCAAATCCGTTTATTTTCTAAGTTAAGTGCTGACGTAGCATGCTGACACGGACACACCATCTCTCATACGTGTCAGTTGAAGCTGACGTGGCATGCCACATCATCATCCAAGATCATATGTGATGACGTGGCAATGACGTGGTGCTGACATGACATGACACGTCAGCTTAGGTGGACACGTCAGCACGCCACGTCAACACTTAACTTAAAAAATTGACGGAAGTGGACGGAAGGACCAATTTGGAACTTCTTGCAAACATAAAGGACCAATTTGGACTTTTTGAAACATAAAGGACCAATATGAAACTTCGTGCAAACATAAAGGACCAATATAAAACTTCGTGCAAACAAAAAGGACCAATTTAGAGTTTTGACCTAAAAAAATATGAATTGTAGATGTTATTATTGAATCTGATAGCTCCACCGCAATAAGCTTGCTAAAAAATTGACTAATTACCAACTTCACCCTATCATAATATCCTTTCTTACGAGTCCAAATACAATGCTACACAGCATTGAACCAAATAAAGAAACTCACTATGCATCAAGCCCACCATTTCATCTCTCCTCTCTCTTCTCCTCTCCTCCGGTCCAAGTCCAATACTGTACAACACTAGATTTTAAAAGTTTTTAAGCCTTGGCCTTCATTTTGGGAAGCATTAATACATTTTAAAAGTTTTTGAAACTATTAAACCAACTGTTCCTAAAAACATTTGTCAAAATTGATCTCTCTCAAGTTGAGTACTCGACTCAAAAAACAGCATGGCTAATGTAACAGTAATTTGAGAGTAAAAGAAATGGTTCATTTTCATTCATACCATCAAGCAATCTTCTGATTCAAGAAATACACACCAACAGAAGCATTTGTGTCCACAATAAGAAGCAAATAAAGAATGTTGTTTATGAACTAAGAAAACATAGTGAAGAAAGTAGGATTTGAAAGCAGAGAGATACAAGAAGCATATATAGGGTAGAGCTCCATGACTAAGATCTTGGAGGACAATCACTGGAACCCCCTACATAACCTGTAAGGAAAAACAAAAAATAAAGCAATTACACTTCAATTTTGACAAACATAAAGCAAATTGAATCCAAAATATATATATATTACAGAACTAGAAAAGTAAATCTAACATAATGCTTCAATCCAATTTCATAAGGTATCAAATCAAAGGAAAGGGACAAGAGTAAATCATACCTCTTGGCAGATTGCGTAAGTGAGAGAGCTTCTCCTTCGCCAATGCTATGCTGAGTCACAGGGACAGACTAGTCCAACCAAAGCTACAATGCAGAAGAAATTTGCAAAGGTATAAAATCATATAATAAATAAAAGGTCAAATGTCTATTTTGGTCCTCTATGTTTCACTCAAATTTTAAATTAGTCCTTTATCTTTCAAAAGTTTTATATTGGTCCTTTATGTTTCATTGAACTTCTATATTGGTCCTTTATGTTTCATTGAAGTTTTATATTAGTCCTTTATGTTTCATAAAAGTTTCATATCGGTCCTCTCAATATGGTTTCATTTTTGGCTTAAACAACGAAATTTGGGTGTTTTTGGTGTGTCTAAGGCCACGTTAGTTATCTGATACATGTAGGAGAGATTATGTGTTCATCTCGGCACACCACGTCAGCAGTTAACTTAAGAAATTGATGGATTTGGACGGAAGGACCAATTTAGAACTTCTGGGAAACATAAAGGACTAATTCAAAACTTTTGAAATATAAAGGACTAATTTAAAACTTGTGTGGAACATAGAGGACCAAAATGAACCTTTGACCTAAATAAAACCAAGGAATGCTAGAAGTTTCTTAAATTCTCGTTAATGAAAGATGAATAATGAGGAAGGAAATAAAACCACAGAAACTAATTTCTAAAATGATTCAAAGAGAAAGAATGACGAAAAGTTGTACAGGTACGGCTACGGCAATATATACTTACAAACTAAATAAAAATTTATAATATATGACAATTTTTATGATAATAAAAATAGGTAATGACTATTTATAATCATATATAATCAAACAAAATAATAGTAAAATGATCTTAAAATCTATATAAATAGTATAATTAGTTATAATCTAGTTTAAAATTTAAGTATATATTTGTCTTTCTCTTATAATTATCTAATCTATAAAACTAAATTTAAAATTTTGCAGACTATAATTTTTTCAAAAGTACCCAAAGGGATACGAATACGGCTTGATTTTAGAAGTATCCATACAATCTAAGGCTTTAGTTGGTGGAGGTAAAGCTTCTTAATGGCTAGTTCAGTTTGTCAACACATAGGATAATGGAAGCAAAAGTTCAAAAAGAATAAGTGAAACAAATGGATCAAGAGTTAGCTCAATAGGTACCAACCTTTGATGACATTAGGATGTGTTTCTGTTGCAAGTCCAATTTGTTGCTCTCCTTTTGGAGTGACAGTAGAGAGCGATGAAGCTTCAAAATGACAAACATGATGGAAATAAGTTAGAGACAGATACATAAGCAACCAAAATAAGGATCTAAAAATATAGTAACACTACTAATAAGTGAAAGGGCAAAGGTTTTTTACCGAGGCAAAATACTATTTAGTCCCTGAATTGTTGGTCAAACTACTATTTAGTCTCCGAATTTATCAAAAATACTATTTAGTCCCCGAATTTGACAAAATACTATTTAGTCCATGAATTTGTAACTATATCAACTATTTAGTCCCCAAACTTGGCAAAAATACTATTTAATCACCGAATTTGCAACTCTGTCAACTATTTAGTCTCCTGACTGTTACCCATTATAGTTGACAGAGTTGCAAATTCAGTGATTAAATAGTATTTTTGTCAAATTTGGGGACTAAATAGTTGACATAGTTACAAATTCGGGTACTAAATAGTATATTGTCAAATTCGGGGACTAAATAGTTGACATAGTTAAAAATTTTGGAGACTAAATAGTATTTTTGATAAATTCAGGGACTAAATAGTAGTTTGACCAACAATTCAGGAGCTAAATAGTATTTTAACTCTTTTTTACCTGATGATGTTATTGCAGATAAAGGCAGCTGTTGGCATTGCCAGTGAGTGAATTGAGGAGGCCTGCATAGAAATCTAAGCTAAGAACATGCATATAGAAAAAGGAAAGTACAGAAATTGTAACAAAAAAAATTGTTGGGAAGTTTCTTTCCCAGCTCAAAAGAGAAGCATAAATCAAATTTAAACCAATCTAATTCTAAGCTAAGAACATGCGTAGAGAAAGGAAAGTAAAGAGAAACAAACCTTGATTCAGAATCAAAATTTTCATGCAACATCACAGAAGGAAAAGAAGTCCTAGCAGTCACCACATGTGCAACCACTTCACATGCTGGTGCAGGTATTTCCTTCTCAATCTCCTGCACCAGTGGTAGGAAGCACTCCATTGATAGCTATTCAGAATCAACATACACCACTCCATCATCATCATTCACTTCTCCATCCTCAGAGAAATCATCAAATGATCTCATATCAAGCTTGTAACGCAGGATCCCCCCTATGCCACCAAAGCCTCTACAAAACTGTGAACCTTCTTGTGATTTATTAGTGACAAACTCAAGTGTGCAACCAAACTGTTTGTACTCATCTGCAAACCAATCCACAAGAGACATCTTTTCCTGAACCTCATACTGAGCAAAATTCTCCTGATTTACCTCTTGTTCCTTGTTCAAGTATTTCTTAACAATCTCACCTGTGGTGCTATGTTTCAAGACATACCTATTCATATCCAGAAACTCCCAAACAATAAGTGTCTCAATAGCACCCATCTCCAGAGCCTTTAGAGTATCATCAACACCAAAAACATACTTCCCAGTATCCTGACCAATCTCCTCCAAGTATTTCCCAATCAAGCGTTTCTCCTGGATGAACTTCACATTTGACATAACCTCAGCAGAAAGTTCAATGGCCTGATTGAAGCCACTCTCCCCTCCAGATGACACATCAACAACCTTAAGTATTTTCGCCTGAAGCCGAGGATCAAACATGTTTGATTGACTAAGCTCAGTTTTGAAATCAGCAGAACCAGCAAGAATCAATCCAGCAACATTGGGCTGATTGGTAGCAGGATTGATAAAGAATTGTGTAGCAAGCTCTGCAGTCTTCCTCACATAGTTATGACACTTCTCCGTCCGAAGACGGGCGAATCGAAGAGCCGACTGCCCTCCCCTTCCATGTTTCTTTGGAAGATCCACAGTAAATCTATGAAGAATCTCCCTAGTGTTACCACTCAATGTCCCCAGAAGTGTACCATTGCCATCCATGATAATAAAACCATATTTTTCATCACACTCTAGGAGCTCATGTAGAACCTCTAAATGAAACTTGTTGTCACAAAGGTAGAGTGAAGCATTGATAGGCCTAAAAGGCTCAAAATCAATAGTGACCTTCTTTTCCTTACCCTCTTCTGTTACAATTGTCCCAGTATAGAGAACAAGCCCATTTGGGGGAACCTTGTGATAAAGCTTAAGCCTCTGCCTAGCAGAAGTAATTGCGCCAAGAACAGAAAGGCGATTCACCCTCTTCTTTATGTTGGAAGCAGTTCCAAATTCATCAGCAAGCATCTTGGTGACACGAGATATTTGATCGCGCGGGGGAATGATGAGGGAAATCATACTTGTCCCGTTCCCTCGAGCAGCCTCCAAATCTTTGATCAGTTTCTTGATCCTCCATAACTCAATGTTCTTATCGGCCTCGTTGCGTTTATCAGCCATTTGATTTCTCAAGAATCGGGACCCAAAAAACCTATTATTAAAGAACAAAAGCATTCAAAATAAAAATCCACATGTATACTACATATTAGGGATATTCAAATTCAAAACCACCCAAAACACACTGTTTTTGAAGTTAAAACCACCCAAACCGCGCTATAGAATATAAGTATAGCGCATTCCTGATCAAGAATATGAACCATAAGAAATAAAATAAAATAATTTGAAGCAAAAACGAAGATACCTTGCACTCTGAAAACACTTCTGTTTCGTGCACTCGGATGATGAACGCCCTGAACTCTGAACTCTGAAAAACGCGGCAACGTCAAGGTTTGGGGTGTGCGTTATATAATGGAGAGAAGGGAAGAGGAAAATGGAAACTATATATATTTGAATAAGGATATTGTGATGTGATGAATATATATATATTTGAATTAGGATACGGTTATATATATAGTCAAATAAATATATTTGAATCAAGATACTGTTATATTTGAAATTTTGAATATTTTTTCAATGTCTTGTAAATATATTTATGTTTATCTGTAGAAGATTTTCGCTGATCCTTTGTAAATATATTTGAATCAAGTTTATTAGTAACTTGGGATTTTGAATTTCTCTCTAGCTTTATAATTATATATTTAATATTTAAATAAGTTCAGCAATTTATTTTATATAATGTTGACTTTTGCACGTGTATACATTGTTACGATTTATTTTATGAAAAAACTTAGGTAAATTTTTTTATGTCCATTTCATCTAATTCTCCAATATAATTATGACACGTGGCAAAAAGTATTTAAATAACCCATCACAGTAGAGAGAGAGAATATAGGAGACCACCTTTTATATGACCAATCATAGAAGAAAGAGAATGTAAATACAATATATGATTGGTGGAATTGGATGAAATGGACATAAGAAAATGGACCTAAATTTTTTCCTTATTTTATATAACGTGTATATACATTGTGTATATGATTAATAAATATCAAATATAAAATTACATTGTTACGGTTTCATAAAGTGTCCCAAGTAAAATAAAATTAGTTTTCAATAAAATAATTCATAATTACAAAAAATTAAACAAAACCTTGCTAGTTCTTCACTTCCTCTTCTTTTAGAATCTTGGTAAGAAAAATTTATGCCATGGGAATTTTGTCGGCTAATTTATTAATATATAATTTTAAAATAAAATACATAAAATCTTATTTTTTAACATACAACAAATTCAAACAAAAAAAAATTAATATTACTTTTTTCTAACATTGTGAGACCTTCGCCCTGATACATAGCGAAGGCCCTATAAATTTTCTATATATGATGGACCCAATGGTCCATCATATATAAGTGGGGCCTTCGGCCTGGTCAATGGCGAAGGACCCACTTATATATATATATATATATATATATATATATAATTTAAATAATATAAATATATATATATAAATAAATTATTAATTTAAATTTTTTTACTATAATAGATATATATATATATATATATTTATTTATTTATTTTATTATTAGATGGTTAAATTTTTTTTATTTTATTAATTATTTTTTACTCTCACGATATATTTAATTTAGGGTATCGTTAGGAAGATGATTTGAGAGTAGTGTGGCGTAGTTTGGGTTTATAAATCCTTGGTTGAGAATTTAAGTGAGTAATAAAGTGGAATGATTTATGATAGTTTGAAAACTTTTTCAAACCATCCAACACCTCAATTTTCAAACTCCTCCAAATTGGAGGGTTTATGATGATTTGTGTTGTTTATAAAATTTAATTTCATTATTAATATTCTTTTATTTTACTTTTTGTTCATTCATTATAAGGATAATATTATCAACCACATACTTTATTTTTTTAAACTCCCAATCAATGGAATAGTTTGTTTGAACCATTCCGCCCACTCCATTACTAACCACACTACCCCACTCTCTTCAAAACTCCCAGATGATATGAAGTGTTTTAAGATGGTTTGAAAATCATTCAAAATTAAATTAGGTTGAAGAAAACATTATATATTATTTAAAAACTCTCTTATTGGTTGAAGAAAACATTATCTTTATAATGAATGAACAAAAGTAAAATAAAAGAATATTAATAATGAAATTAAATTTTATAAACAACACAAATCATCCTAAACCCTCCAATTTGGAAGAGTTTGAAAATTGAGGTGTTGGATGGTTTGAAAAGATTTTCAAACCATCATAAACCATTCCATTCCATTATTTACTTAAACTCCCAACCAAGAGTTTATAAATCCAAAACACTCCACACCACTCTCAAATCATCTTCCTAACGATATCCTAAACTAAACATATAATAAGAGTCCAAAACAATTAATAAAATAAAATTTTTTTAACCATCTAATAATAAAATAAATAAATATATTTATCTATTTTTTATAAAAAAATTAAATTAATAATTTCATTTATATATATATATTTATTATTTAAATTAAATTATATATATTTATTTGTTATTACTTAAACTAAATTATATATATATATATATATATATATATATATATATATATAAAAGTGGGGCCTTCGCCATTGACCAGGACGAAGGCCCCACTTATATATGATGGACTCAATGGTCCATTATATATAGAAAATTTATGGGGCCTTCGTCATGTATCAGGCGAAGGCCCCACAATAGCAGAAAAAAATAATATTAAAATTTTTTTTGTTTGAATTTGTTGTATGTTAAGAAATAAGATTTTATGTATTTTATTTTGATAAATATTTTATTTTAAAATTATATATTAATAAATTAGCCACTTTTGCCAGCCCCTTTTTATAATAAATTTCCCCCTCAAATGATAGCTTCCTTGTTGGCTAAGCATAAAACGTGAGATACAAGAAAATTTGAATAGGTATTAAAAAAATTAAGATAATATAAGCACAATTTAATTATATAAATTCTTATACATATAATTCATATTTCATAAAACAAACTGGGTCTATATCTTTAATTAAAATTAAATATAAAATTAAGCTAAGATTTTATAAAAAATCTTAATCCCAGAAAAAAAAATACATAATCACAAAACATTTAAACAAAACCTGGAAATTCTTTTCATCCTTTTTCTTCTTTTGGGTCTTGGTGAGAAAAACGTTATGCCATTGGACTTTTGCCTGCCCCCTTTTAAAGTAATTTCTGGAGTAAAATATAGTTTTAGTCCCTCTCATATAATAATATTTTTCATTTGATCCTTTTTAAATTTTCCTTCTCAATTTAATTCCTCTTAAATTTTTTATTATTAAATTACTTTGTTATCAATTTAGTCCCTCGTATATTTGTCTTCTCAATTTAGTTTCTCGTATAACTTCTCAAATTTGGTCTCTCTTAATTTTACTCGTGATCATTTTGATCCCTCTAAACTCTAATATGCAAAATAGTATTATAAACGTTTTAATTCTATTTTTTATTAATACCTTTGATACAAAATATTAATAAATAAATATAATATAGTTATCCATGATACAGCTTTAGAAGGTAATGTTTAGTTGTGTACTCCTCCACCTTCATTGCTTGAATGTTGCAATTTCAATAATAAGATGCAGTTTTAGAAGGTTAAATTTTTTCATGAGTATCAAGTTTTTCTTTTTTGCCTGAATAAATATCAAGCTTTTCTTTTTTGCCTGAATGAATATCAAGCAAGTAAATAAGTAATTTATATTTCTTTGGAAACAAAAAAACTAGCATAGATTAACCCAACCTAGAACTTGATATTAGAATGAGACGGTTTAAGGATTAACCACTAATCAAAAAGGCCAAATACAAGGTTTTCTAAATCGTGTTTACTGGATTTGTAAAAACTTCATACATTGTAAAATTAGAGGAACAGACCCCCAAAACAAAAAAAGAGCACACAGTAAAATGTCCAGTCTAAACTTCATACTTTCATCCCTTCATCCCGCTAATTTCACCTTACAATTTATAAAGTAGCTTAAGAAAATCCAAATTTTGTGAACACAAGGAGGGAAGTTAGTCCTGCGCATTAATACATTTTAAAACAACAGCATGGCTGGTTTAACAGTAATTTAAGAGTAAAAAAAGCGGTTCATTTTCAAACCATAACTTATTATCAAGCAATCTTCTAATTCACGAGATACAGGCCAAGAGAGGCATTTGTGTTCACAATACCAAAAAAATAACGAATGTTCGTTATCAACCTAAGCATAATTAAGAAAGTACGATTTAAAAGCAGAAAGATACAAGCATAGAGTAGAGTTCCATAACTAAGACCGAGCATCCTTGATAAACCTTGTAGAACAATGACTGCTGACTGGAACCCCCCTAGATAACCATGTAAGAAAACAAAAACTCAGTTAGGTTACTTGTATAAGCCTGCTTTTCAAGAATATTAGCCAAAACTCAGCCGTTCACTTCATTCGCCTAAAAGGCTAAAATCATCAGGTTCTGGGTCAAAGCACTCAACAGGACAAGCACAAGAATAATAAAAGGAACGAACAAGGCAAAAGCGTTGAATATAAAGGGGATATCTATCTCAGGAAAAACTTCCCACAGAACTCGGCTTCTCTTCCTTACTAAGGTTTTTTTCTTTTAAAAAAATGCTATTGACCACCAAACACCTCATTATCAGTTATCTGAGGGCCTGATCACATGTTCATACCTGTTCAGACAATCGATTAAAATTATACCCTAAAAAGGTTTTCTACATATTACTTTCACAAGTTTATCTTCTTATAAAGTTAAAAGAGGATATGGAGTAACTCCTATGAATTATATTTAAAAATAAATAAAAACACAGCTCACATATTTATCAAATTACAAGTAAAACGTGAGAAAACTTTCGAGTACATAAGCTGAATTGAAATATCTTAATGAAATTATGAAACAAGACCTGTCTAAAATGTCTATAATTGTATTTTAAATTTAAACCTCTTGATTTCTCTCTTCAGCAAACCATTTGTTACACAATAACAGAAAGGCGAATTGCCCTTTACAACAGCAATTATATACACAAGTGCATAGTGCACACATATATATGCACAGAAAAAAAGGGGTACACACAACACAAAAGTGTACACCACACACAACATGCACATGCAAAAAGATTTTACTTGCATTGCATTTGCAAAATATCCAAAAATGACAAATAACATTTGACAAGAAGCTAGCTGACATCACAAACTACTAACAGTTAGACTGCAATTTTGACACACATAAAGCAAATTGAATCCAAACTATATTACAGAACTACAAAAGTAAATCTAACACAGCGCTTCAATCCAGTGTCATAAGGTATCAAAGAAAAGGGACAAAAGTAAACCGTACCTCTTGGCAGATTGCATAAGTGAGAGAGCTTTTCCTTCATCAATGCTATGCTGATTCACAGGGACAGACACGTCCAACCAAAACTACAATGCAGAAGAAATTCGCAAAAGTTTAAAATCTAAAATATTAAATAAAACCAAGTAAAGCTTAAAGTTTGTCAATTATGCTAGCAGAGCCAGAGCTGGAGCCAGAGCCATTAAACAAGTCACAGAAATTTTGGTCACCCCATTCTCACAACAGAGAGAAAATTCTCGTTCAATAGATATCAAAGACTACTTAACAAAAAATGATTAATAAGAAAGGAAAAAATTATCAGAAACTAATGTCATAAATGATTCAAAGAGAACGGAATGATGAAAAGTTGATATATCAGGATTTGATAAGCGCGGGTAAAATTGCTTAATGGCTAGTTCAGTTTGTCAGCACTGATTCGATTGTCAATAGGTACCAACCTTGGATAATATTAGGTTGTATTTCTGTTGCAAGTCCAATTTGTTGCTCTCCTATTGGAGTGACAGCAGAGAGCAATGAAGCTTCAAAATGACAAGGATGATAGTAGTTTAGAGACATATAAACAAGCAAGTAAAAAAAGGAATTAAAGATTAAAAGATAACACTAAATCTACAAGTGAAAGGGCAAAGGTTTTTTACCTGATGACATTAATGCAGATAATGGCAGTGGTTGGCATCGCTGGTAAGTGAATGGAGGAGGCGAGGGAGGATTGTAGCTTGGATAAGAGAGGAGCAAGAAAGAGGCTAAGCATCTGGAAATTACAAAATGTTCATAGAAACAGAAAGAAGACTTGTAAGTTGTAACAAAAGAAAATTGTTAGAAAGTTTCTTTTCCAGGGAAAAAAAAGAGGCAAAAATCAATTTTCAATCAAATCTAAGCTAAAAACAAGCATAGAAAAAGGAAACTAAAAAAAGAAAAAACAAACCTTGATTCAGAATCAAGTTCTCCATGCAACACCACAGAAGGAAAAGAAGTCCTAGCAGTCGCCACAAGTGCGACCACTTCACATGCTGGTGCAGGTATTTCCATCTGAATGTCCTGCACCAGTGGTAGGAAGTATTTCATTGATTGCTATTCAGAATCATCAAACACTTCGCCATTATCAGAGAAATCATCAAATGATCTCATATCAAGCTGGTAGCGCAGGATCCCCCCAATCCCACCAAAGCCTCTGCAAAACTGTGACCCTTCTTGTGATTTATTAGTGACAAACTCAAGAGTGCAACCAAACCGTCTGTACTCATTTGCAAACCACTCTAGGAGAGACAACTTTTCCTGAACCTCGTATTCAGCAGAATTAGTGGGATCCCGAAAATTGTCCTGGATTACCTCTTGTTCCTTGTTGAAGTGTTTTATAATAATCTCACCTGTAGTGCTATGTTTCAAGACATACCTATTCATATCCAGATTTTCCCAAACAATAAGTATCTCAACGGCACCCATCTCCAGAGCTTTTAGAGTATCATCAACCCCAAAGACATACTTCCCAGTATCTTGACTAATCTCTTCAAAGTATTTTCCAATCAAGCGTTTCTCCTGGATGAACTTCACATTGGATAGAATCTCTGCAGAAAGTTCAATAGCCTGATTGAAGCCATTCTCCCCTCCATAGGATACATCAACAACATTTAGTATTTTGGCCTGAAGTCGAGGATCAAACATGTCTGATTGACTAAGCTCAGTTTTGAAATCAGCTGAACCGGCAAGAATTAATCCTGAAACATTGGGCTGACTGGTAGCAGGATTGATATAAAACTGTGTAGCAAGCTCTGCAGTCTTCCTCACATAGTTATGACGCTTCTCCATTCGAAGACGAGCAAAACGTAGGGCTGACTGCCCTCCTCTTCCATGTTTCTTTGGGAGATCGACGCTAAATTTATGAAGCACCTCTCTAGTATTACCACTCAAGGTCCCAAAAAGAGTACCATTACCATCCATGACAATAAAACCAAACTTGTCATCAGACTCTAGGAGCTCATTTAGAGCCTCTGTATGAAACTTGTTGTCACAAAGGTAAAGTGATGCATTGATAGGCCTGAAAGGCTCAAAATCAATAGTCACCTTCTTTTCCTTCCCATCTTCTGTTACAATTGTTCCAGTATACAGAACAAGACCATTTGGAGGAACCTTGTTATAAAGCTTAAGCCTCTGCTGAGCAGAAGTAATTGCACCAAGCACAGACTGCCGATTCACCCTGCTTTTTATGTTTGAAGCAGTTCCGAATTCATCACCAAGCATCTTAGTAACACGAGAAATTTGATCACGTGGGGGCATGATAAGGGAAATCATACTGGTTCCATTTCCTCGAGCAGCCTCCAAAGCTTTTATCAATTTCTTGATCTTCCATACCTCAATGTTCTTATCAGTCTCATGACCATCAGCCATTTCTCAACAATCAGGATCCAAAAACCTATTAAAGAATAAAAGCAATAAAAAATCCACATGTGTACTACAGATGTAGAGCATACAATACAACCCATTCTTTATAAAGAAAAAAAAGAATCAAGAATAACAAATCAAAATAAAATCAAGCAAAATAGAAAAGAAATTTTACTCAGACATCAAATTATACAAAACGAACACTACTTAAACATTATCAGCTGAAACTTCACATAATACACCAAATGAAACGGATTAAATCAAGCCAACGGAAAGGACAAATAGAAGAATCGGTCAGGTCTAGTAGATAAGAAACTGATTATATTACAGTACCAACACATGATCGGCTGAGAATTCATAGCATATGTAAAATGATTCGGCTAAACCAGAAAATTCACGAAATCAAAAAAGAAAAAGACGCAAAAAATCGCCCAGTTGTGGAACACAAGAAACAGACGATAATTCTCAAGCATGAACCACACTCGGAAATCAAATTATACAAAATCCTTACACTACAGACACATCAACGGCTGAAAATTAATAGAATACGCCAAACGAATCGACTCAACGCACAGAAACACGCAAAATTAAGCGAAACGATAAATAAATAATATAAGCAGATAAACAGCCAATATAAAGTATAAGAAACTGATTATAATTGAAAAGCATGAGCAACACTCGGAAATCAAATAACTACCGATACAAAAAAATCAGTCAGTTGTAAAACACAAGAAACAGACGGTAATTCTCAAGCACGAACCACACTCGGAAATCAAATTATACAAAATCCTTACCACTACCGACACATCAACAGCTGAAAATTCATAGAATACGCCAAACGAATCGACTCAACGCACAGAAAAACTCACACAATTAACCGAAACGAGAAAGAAATGAAATAATCAGATAAATCAGCCAACATAAAGTATAAGAAACCGATCGTTTCGTAATCGTGAAGCATGATCGGTGATCGGAGCAAATACGGACAAAACAAAACAAAACAAAAAACGGAAGAAATGAAAGGAAGATACCGTACCTTAGTAGAGCGCCGAGAGAGAGAGACGAAGCGGAAGGTTAGAGAGAGAGAGAGAGAGAGAGGAAGGAAGCGTTGTGAGTTGTGAGCCCTAGCTGGAAATTCGGGTTTGGCTATAATATATACGAGTGATTGATGATGTGAGTGAAAACGGAAGGAGGAAGGAACGCAGCGTTTCTTAAGAATCTGTACGTCTTTCTTTCTTTCTTTTGGAGTCCCTATCTATCTATAATTGTGGCTGCCAGTTGCACACTATTCGTACGAGGCTTTGGCGGTGGCAAACAGAATGATAGATAGACATTTGGCGCCCTTGCTAAATTACAAATTGGTCCCTCTCTGGACTTTATAGAGCTTTTGTCATTTGTTACGCAATGATATTATGATATTTTGTTGGGCTTGGAAGTTACTTATGTTTTTGGGGAGTAGGAAATTTATTCTCTTATACCTACCTAGTTCATGACTCACGGACACAGCTTTTGCCTGAATTTGGTTTACCATATACTTGAGTTTGGTTCACCATGGAATCCAATTTGAAATTGGAATTGCACAATTTCTAAGGGATTTTATGGTTTGGTTCAAATTTTGTAGATTGGAATTCAATTCTTTGGAATTGATCCAATTTCATGTTCTTTGTAACTAATTGAGAATCTGATTCTTGATTTTTTTTATGTGGAATTAGACTAATTTTTGTGGAATTTGAGTGAAAATACATTTTTACCCTCAAGAATTTGCTCTCTCTCTCCCTCTCTGTCTCAGATCAGTATCTCGGTTCTTCATTCATCTTTTGCTTCCACAACCATCCTCTTCCTAACTCCAATAAATCTAGTAAACAATAAAAAATTCCCACCAAATAAAACCCCAACAACTCAAATCAAGATCAAGCTCCATGGTGAAGATCTGAAAAAATAGTGAAAAAAATCCCAAATCTAAGAAAAAGTCAGAGGGATCATGGTGGAAAAAAGAAAAAGATGAAAAAGGAGAAGAAGAATGGAAGAGGAACAAGAGTGAAGACGGCATCCTACAACAGCGACGATGAAGACTGGCAGCGACAATGAAGATGGCGGCGACGAGTGAAGGAGAGGCATATGCTTCCTTTTGGTAGTGGGTTTAGAGGAGAAGAAACAGAGAGAGAGAGAGAGGCGATAGAAGAAGAGGATGGCTTTTGTGACCGTTGGTTTTTTTTCTTACCCACTCTGTTTTTTAATTATTTATTAGATATAAAATAAAATTAGGTAAATTTGTCTTTTTATCTCATATCATTTTACAAATTTTCAATTCCATCTTTTCATACCAAATATAATTTTCAATACAAATAATTCAATTCTAGTTTCATATCCCAATTCCAATTCCAATTCCATACAAAAATTGAACCAAACATATAGAGTCTATCAAAGAATTGGAATTGGGCTTTGGAATCCAATTCTTTAAAATTGGATCAATTCCAAGCTTTTTCTAATATATTTGGAATCTGAATTTTTTTTTTACATGGAATTGGAGGGTTTTTTGTGGAATTGGAACAAAAAGTCGTTTTTGCCCTCCTGCACATTTGAATTTGCTCTCTCTCGTTCTGCTCTGGTTTGGAAGATGAAGATGAAAGAGATGAAGAAGAAGAAAGAACAATGAAAGAGATACTAGATCAATTATTCTAAATTTCAAGTTCATACCTGATTTTCTAATCGAAACAACAAACATATTGAGAAAACAAAACACACACACACAACCTAGAGGCTAGGGGTGTTCGGCGGGCGGTTGGTTTTTGGTGAAAATTTAGTATATTTATCGGTTTAAGTTGATAGCATCAAACCAAACCAAACCATAAACGAGCGGTTTTGAGCGGTTCGGTTTGGCGGTTTAGGACTTTTATATTATTAAACTTACATATTTAAATTTATTAATAAAAAAATATAATTTATTCAATATAAACAATAAAAAGTATAGTTGATGGACCATTTTGGAAAAATAATTCTGTATTAAAAAATGTTTATAGTTGTAGGGTATTTTCATTTGCAAGAAACATTCATGGAAATGGAAATGGCGGGGTCCACCGGTCCCACTTACTTTTTTATTTTTTTATTTTTATCAACTTAAAAAAAAGAAAAAAAATACAAAATATCTATTATACCCCTTTGATTTGACACAATTATAACATTTTTTTTATTATTTTAATATAAGGGATAAAATGGTCATTTTAATACATTCCTTTTTCATTTTCATTACCAAACTTTTACTACTAAACACATCAAATATATTCTGTTTTCATTTCCGTTTCTGTTTTTATTTCTGCCTGATGAACGTGTCCGTAATGTATTACCTCTTGCATTGAATTTTATGGAACCATTTAGAACCAATCACACTTTATTTGATTGCCTCTAGGCAGTTGGCAGCGGGCACCATCCAACAAAAAGTGCATTCACCTATTCATTTTAATTGCTTCCACCCATTTATATGTTTTTGTTTTAGCCACTTGGAATAGGAATTTTGCTCCTTTTTCTTGACGCAATGTCAAAAGAGAAGATACACGTGTATTACAATAGTTCATTCAGAATTTCCTTTTTCTTTTCTTTTCTTTTCTTTCTCTCATTTTTATTAATAAATTGACTAATGACTATCCTTGGATGAAAGATTTTTTATTCATGTTTTCTAAATTAGTTTGCGTCTTATGAAGAAATATTTTAAACCGCCAGAAAAGATATAGTTGGAACATTTTAAACCACATTTAAATTGTTATTTAACATTTTAACTGCCTTTTTTTCGTTCCAAAAACAAAAGAATTCTTCTACTTCATTCTAGTGTACATGGGCGGGCCGGGTTCCATTTAGCCAGGTCAGCCCGGACCGGGTTTATTATTTTTTAATATTTATAAAAGTAATTATATGAAAGATTTTATAAAAAAAAATTATATGAAAGAATTATGAATTTTACATTAATAAATAGTTAAATTTAACATATTCATTAATTTTTAAAATAAATTTAATTAAAACTAAATTGAGTAAAGTACTCCCAACGTTTACGCCTTCGGTCAAATATGCTCCAAACGTTTGATCGCGATCAAACATGTCCTCAACGTTTCAATTTTTGGACAATTTTACCCTTTTTCACTAACACCGTTAAAATAATTAACAGTTTTTGCCGACTAGGCATAACATGTAATATTAATATCTGACTGGGATCAATTTTTTCATTTTATATTTTATTTAAAAAAAAGAAAAAAGAAAAGGTGTTTTTTCAAAACCTAAACCGCCATTGCCATTCTTATTCTGCTTTGAAACGTAAGATTTTTGCATATTCAATCTTCAAATCACTCAGACTTCATTCTTGTGTTTTGTATCTCTTCCATTGTTGCAGCGTTTTGGACCTCTGAAACATTTATCACAACCGCAACGTTTTGGACTTCTCTCTTGGTAGGTATGTGTTTTCGCCCTTATTCTGTAATCAATCATGGCACTTCACTCAAACATACCAGATTGTAAGTTATGTTCTCTAAATAAAATTGTGAGTTTCCTCTTTAATCAAGTAAGTGAATGGGTTTTTTTTCACTATTTATTCCTTATCAAACAATCACACATATTTTTGCCCCGTAAAATCACCGTTTCGTTTTGGGTGGGTTATGTAGATTTTATTTGGGGTTTATTTTTGGAGTTAAAATGGTTTAGTGTTTGGGCTTCTGATTTCTTTAAATTGTTTTCCAAAGCAGAATAAGAATGGCGGTTTAGGTTTTGAAGAAGCACTTTTTCTTTTTTCTTTATTCTTAAATAAAATATGAAATGAAAAATTGATCCCAATCATATATTAATACCACATGTTACGCCTAGTCAGCAAAAACCGTCAACTATTTTAACGGTATTAGTGCAAAGGGTAAGATTGCTCAAAAATTAAAATGTTGAGGGTATATTTGATCGCAATCAAATGTTTGGGGCATATTTGAAGGTGCAAACGTTGAGGGTACCAAAGGTACTTTACCCAACTAAGTTTCTATTTTGTGTTTTTAATTTATAATCAATAAAAAAGAAGTATATATACATATATTATATATCGGTGAAATGTCCATTTTAGTCCTCTACGTTTCATCCAAATTTTAAATTGATCCTTTATCTTTCAAAAGTTTTATATTGGTCATTTATGTTTTCCAAAAGTTTTATATTTGTCCTTCATGTTTCATTATAGTTCTATATTGGTCCTTTATGTTTCATTAAAGTTCTATATTGATCCGTTATGTTTCATTGAAGTTCTATATTGGTCATTTATGTTCCATTAAAGTTTTATATTAATCATTTATGTTTCATTAGAGTTTCATATTAGTCCTCTCAACATAGCTTTATTTTTTGTTTAAAAGACATCGTTTGGGTGTATCTAAGGTCACGTCAGCTATCTGATACCCGTAGGAGAGATTATGTGTTCACCTCGGCACGCTACGTCAACAATTAACTTAAGAAATTGACGGACTTGGATGGAAGGACCAATTTAAAACTTTTGGAAAAGATAAATGACTAATTTAAAATTTTTAAAACATAAAAGACTAATTTAAAACTTGAGTGAAACATAAAGGACCAAAATAAACTTTTCACCATCATATATTTTACATGATAAAAATACTTAAAAATTAAAATGGAAGTACCCAGGCCAGACTTGGTCCAATCATACAAAACCGGGACGTGACCTGATTTTTTAACAAAAAGAGAAGCTGGGTCGGGTTGGGTCACCCCTCCTTCCTTCAAGGAGGCATATTTCGATTCATTATGATTACACATTTCACATATAGGATACGTTTTGGTATAAATGCACGGATATAAAATATTGTAAAAAATAGTATTGTAGAGTAAAATATTATAGAATAAAAGAAAGTACTATAGAAAAAAGTGAGGAGAGAGATAGAGAGAAAAAGTATAATAAAAGTGTGTTTAGTATGTATAAAATATGATATAAAATTTTTTTGGGAATCGTAAAACACCATGATTTTACTATTTGGTATCCTTACCCAACATACCCTAAGGAAGCATCAAACAAGGATATGTACTGTGTACAACAGAGCAATGAGAAGAGTAAATGGTACTACTACAGGCATCTTGCAGCTAAAATTACCATACGTGGAATTCCCAAATTCCTCCAAGAGAGTAGTGTGTAGTGTAGTGTTCTTACAATCCAAGAACATTTATGTACCCAGGAAAGTAAAAACAAATGTTAGATGGTATTTGCTACCTTTGGATTACAAATCATCAAGTGAAAACTAGACATCAAGTATATGCAAACACATGGTCAAATAATCATGGTGACAAAATTGACAATGAGATTAAGACAAAATACAGACAAAGCACTCATAATTTTTGGCAATTGTATGTATGTATGCCCAAGGGTCTTGTTTCCAAACTTCCATTGTTGGGAGAAATAGGAGGATCCCATGACTGAATCTGAAATAAGAGCTTTCACATGAAATCATAATCATCCATATCATCATACTGAGTAACAACCAAATCATCATCGGGTTTGTCCACAAGAAGCTGCTTTTTCTTGGCACCTACAGATGTTATAAGAACTTTGAACATAAACCCCAAAAAAGAAAATGAAACAAGATAAAAATAGATGATAATAGAACAAGTGTAAACTTCATTTTACCACCAGCCTAATGACAAGACCTCCTTGAACTTCGAACCAAAAAGAAAATGTTAAATTCCAGTTGAAATAAACTACAAGAGGCTTCTTGCTTCAACAATTTAACATGTTCATTTTAGTCCAGAGTTTAAGGAGGTATTTGGTTATATTTTGAAGTTCATGTATGATGTATCAATTTTATAATTAGGCCTTAGTTCAAGGGGTAAAATGTAATTGCCTCTCGAGACAAATATTCGTACCTGTCTTCTTTTTACCAGCATTGGCTTCTTTCTCTGCTTTTATCTTCTCATTTGCAATTGTAGTGATTGAAGATGCAAGATCTTTTGCATCTGCTCCTTTCAGAGAAGTCATTGATAGTCTCATTACTGCCTTCAGTAAAGCAATATAATGATAACTTTTCTGCATTCCATCAATATGAGATTAGAATTCCGTTCAGACAAAACAAAAAGCATTTGAAGGGAAGATCAGTTATACCTAACTAGGTTAACTCACCTCGAAAGGACAAAGCCTGTGTGAGATAAGCTCAGCATATTCCAAGAAATCATTCTCAGAATTGGGAATAAAATTATCAAGAGATTTTTCATCACTTCTCCCACCAAACAATTCTTTGGTGGACTTGTAATCTGCTTCCTCAACCAATCTGTGAAAGAAAGGATTAATTAAATAAGAAAGCACAGTACACTGTCAAAATGCTGTTTCTGCTAAGTTAACAATTTGTGTCCTTTAGAGTGTAGCAGTCTTAAGAGGGAATGAAGAGAAAATCACATATGATGGAATGAAGAGAAAAATGTGATTGCCTCTCAATTAATCGAATTTTATCATTATGAAAACTCAAATTGTCCAATTTAGCTATAACGAAGAGAAAAATTTGACTTAAACACCATAAAGGATTACTAGGAAAATCACATATGATGGAGAACAATATACCTTTGTTGGCGAAGCTTTTCAGCCACAGGATCTAGTGGCTCTTCTTTCTCTTGTTCTACTTCTTTCCCCTTTTTTTCACTAGCTTTTTCAGAAGATTTTTTAGAAGCCTTCTCAGTAGATTTCACTGCAGGTACTGCAGGTGCCTGACACAATTATGCAAAAGAAAAAAAGGAAAAGACTAGCAATTAGTAACTAAGGAAAATGATCATGAATAAAATAATGGGTAAAAACAGTTCAATAGTAGCTACATTGGCACTCAAATTATGTAATAGTAAATTAGTAATAATTTACTCAACCTAGATCAATTAATCATATCATAACCTAGAGCTCTTCCGTCTTTGTGTCTTACTAAAATCTAAATAGAGAAACCAGGGAAGAAAACGCAATTGGACAGGCTAAAGGAAGTATAAATTATGCATATTAACTTCAGCAACAAGAGTATAACCTCAACTACAAAACAACAATGATGAAGTGCAGGCATTTTAGTATTAAAGAAGCATGTAAATCAATCAGCCAATACTAGAATAAGCCAATAGCAATAGATGAGCCATAAACCTTCTTCTCTAAAAACATATGAATAACCTACACCACTGTCATCAACATTTTATAAATAGCAATACCGTCGCAGGTTCATCTTCATCTTCCCAAGATTCCTTCACATCATCTTCATCCACATCTTCATCATCCCATTTACTTTTAGGTTGCTCTTTAGAAAGAAGAGGTGGAATTTTCTCTTCCTCTGAAACGATTACACAATCCTTCGTCAGAAAAACAACAATTCAAAACCCAAACAAACAACAATATACACATTGACCAACTTATTATATGAGAAAAATATGGCCACTTATACTCTTTCCCTTCCCACAGTTTAAGTTTCCAGGTAGTATTATACCAGAAAAATGCAAATTGAATGTTCATACCTATCTCAAAGATTAAGATACTAACATGAAAACATCTAAAGGTAATGTACTGTTTTCAAATTTAAAAGCCAACATGCGCCAGCTGATTAGCAGTTTTATTTTGGTTTTATTAGCGATTTGAGAGGTACATATATACATACAAATCTTACATCCTTAACCTCCTTTTATTAAAAATCTGGAATGACTGAATGAGCAATCATAGACCAGAAAATAAATGAAGAATATTCAGCTCAATAAAATAAAAGAAACCAGCACAAATGAACTGCTACTCCAATCGAAAAAGGAAAAGAACAGATCATATCTCGAATTAAACTTTAAAAGAAACTCCAGAAACTGCAATAACAAAGAATGAAAACTTAAGCACATGTGTAAACAAAAATATGAGGTAGAAATATTACCCCAATCCTCCATTTGTTTATGTAACTTTGTCAATGAAACAAATCAAATCTGCGAACCAACTGCATGAATGAATATAAAAGAGTAAATCTTCAAATATCAGTAGCAACAGAAAAAAGAAAATAATTCAAGAAAATCTATTAACAGAAAATCATCCACCATTCCAAAAGACAGGAGGAAGAAACAGACCATACTTAAAACAAAAAGGTTACACAGTCTTTATTATCATTCTCTTGCATAACACTACCAGGAGTCCAAGACCATGGTCTCCTCAAGTAAATGCCTCACTAACACACAATATAGTACTGACACAAAGCTATGTGACAACAACATTTAATGCTAAACCAACACGGCACCCTAAAGAAAGAATTAAATAGGCCGCCATGGAAGCAAAGAGTTCTACAAACAATTAACAAGAATAAGAACAGATCGCATTCGCTTCGGAAGTAAAAGAGAGACGCTGACGTTAGCAGACAGCACCGTCAGACGCCAGCGGCGGCGGCGGCGGCGGCGATCAAGAAATCAAGAAGGCCCGATTCAGAAGACAACTTAAGCACGAGTCCCAAGTTCGGCGTAAAGAAAAACCGATCCGAATGCCAAAGAATTCCAGAATTCACCAAGAAATGGCCAAAGGTTTTCACACATGAAAAAGTAGATGAAGACGAAAGGAGGAGGAGGAGGAGAAGATACCTGATGGACGACGGAGGAGGAGAGAGACTTGTGTAGCACAATGGCGTTTCAGGGGAGAGGCGGAGAGCTGAAGCACTGTGTGGATTATTCTGATTTGATTGATACTGCTTTTGGGTTTGTTCATATCGTTGGGAAAGATGAAACGGGAAAGGAATAATCCGCAATCCGCCGTCAAAATCAAAATTCCACAGGAAAACCGAAAGAAAATAATAAGCAATGGTTATTTTTTAGAAAAAAAAAAAATTATTTTTATGGGTTTATTGTATTAAGATTTTTTTAATTGATTACTTTATTGTTTTAAACTGTATCAAAAATTTTATTAGCTAAAAGGAATATCTAATCAGAGCACGTTCATTAGGCAAAAATGAAAATGGAAACTGAAAACAAAAATGGAATACATTTGATATGTTTAGTATTAAAAGTTTGGTAATGAAAATGGAAATGGAATGTATTAAAATGACTATTTTACCCCTTATATTAAAATAATAAAAAGAAAAGAGAGTTGTAATTGTATCAAATCATATCAAATCAGAGGGATATAATAGATATTTTGTATTTTTTTTAAAGTTGATGGAAATAAAAAAGTAAGTGGGTCCAGTGGACCCCACCATTTCCATTGACTTTTCCATTGTTGTTTCTTACAAGTGAACATGCCCTCACTCTCCTTACCAAAACCATTTTTTATTACCTAGAATTAGTGTTTCTTATTTTTGATAGGACAAATTACTCTTTTGGTCCTCAACATGTGTACGAAGTTTAATATTGGTCCTCAACGTTTCAAAAAGTTATTTTAGGTTCTCAACTTTTTTTTTATCAAAATTGGTTCTCTAGCGTAACATCTGTCTATTTTTGCCATTAAATACTGACGTGAAAGGCTTATGTGGCACACTCTCTCTCCTACATATTGTATTTAAATGACATGGCACACTCTCTCACTCAAACTCAACAAAACGAAGTCGTTTTGATTCATTTAAATGTTCTGTTTTGGTCATTTAAATGGATTTTGGAGTGAGAGAGGGTGTCATATAATTTAAATATGATACATAGGAGAGATGGTATACCACATAAGTCTTCCACGTCAGCATTTAATGGCAAAACTAGACGGATGTTACGCCAGAGGACCAATTTTGACAAAAAAAAACGTTAAGTACCTAAAATAACTTTTTGAAACATTAAGGACCAATATTAAACTTGTGTAAACGTTGAGGACCAAAACGAATAATTTGGCCGTCTTGATATGCCAAGAAAACATATTCAATAAAAATCCTTGCTTGAAGTTGCCGTTATATTTGATTTTTTTTAGCATTTTGTCATATAGAATCAAATTCATTAAAGTATTTTTTTGGAATTTTTTTTTAAAAAAATATACCGGATCCACACTCAAACAAAATTAAAATTATTATATGTAATAAATAATTATATTTATAAAATATTTATTGAAAGCAAATATGTTCCAACATATTTTGAAAATAGTAAGTTATTATTTTAGTCTCTACAAGTTTTTACTTGTTTTAATTTAATTTTTAAAGGCTAAAATGCACATACACCCCCTGAGTTTTGAGGCAGAGGTACATACACCCCTTGAGTTTTAAAATGTTGCACATAGACCCCTGAGTTTTTACTTTGGGGCAGAGACACCCCTTCTGTTAGGGTTCCGTGAAAACTAGGCGTTAAGTACCACGTCAGCAAGCATGTGTGAGGGGTGTCTCTGCCCCAAAATGAAAACTCAGGGGGTGTATGTGCCCATAAAGTAAAAACTTAGGGGGTGTATGTGCCCCTAAAGTGAAAACTCAGGGGGTGTATGTGCCCTCACACATGTTTGTTGACATGGTACTTAACGCCTAATTTTCACGGAATCTAACAGAAGGGGTGTCTCTTCCCCAAAGTGAAAACTCAGGGGGTCTATGTGCAACATTTTAAAACTCAGGGGGTGTATGTGCCCCTGCCACAAAACTCAGGGGGTGTATGTGCATTTTAGCCATTTTTAAAATAAAAAATATTAAATTTAATTTTATAAGATTATATTTGTCTTAATTTAATCACTGGTTGTAATAAAGATGAAGTTTAATACAAAATATCCTTAAAAAATTAACTTTAATATTTTTATGATTGAAATATTAAATTGGGATAAATAAAATATTTTAAATAAAAAATTATATTGAGACCAATAAAACTTTTTTAAAACCAAAACAATAATTTAATCTTTTTTAAAATAGATAATCAAAATATGTTATGGTGATTACAATAACTAAACGATTTATTTGTATAATTTATCTTTCAAAAGTTTAACAAGTAGCTCTTATAGCTCAGTTGGTTAGAGCACCCGTTTAGTAAGCGGGAGGTCTTGAGTTCGACTCTCAATAAGAGCAAAGGTAAATTTTTTTTTTTTATTTTTGATAAAAAATGATACCATACACAAGAACGGGGAAACTTACATAGTAGTCCAGCCTACTATTGCACTATTATTACATGTTCCTAGTGAAACTCTTATGAACCCTATTGGACTTAAGAAATAAAATTGTAGAGGACATGAAGTACTTTAAAGAGTAAATTACACTGCCCTCCCTTGAGAGATGCTAAAATTACACTGTCCTCCTCTGAGAGATGCTGAAATTACACTGCCCTCCTCTCTCGTTTGCAAAATGACATGAAGTATTTTAAAGAGTAAATTACACTGCCCTCCCCTGAGAGATGCTGAAATTACACTGTCCTCCTCTGAGAGATGCTGAAATTACACTGCCCTCCTCTCTCGTTTGCAAAATTACACTGCCCTTCCTTGAGAGATCAAAAGTCATTACACTTTGATCCAAAACACCATTCTCCAATAAAAAAAAAGTCTAAAAGGTCAAATTTTTTCAACTTCCAATACAAAAAATATTCATGACTAAATTACCCCTCACAAAAGAATAAAACTCTATAAAATGTGACCTATACATACTTTCATCCTCTTATAATAACATTGTTTCATTTTTTTTATTGTCTTTTATTATTTTATTAGTATTTATAGTAATTATTATTGTTAACAAAATAAAATTCTAAAAAAAAATTCTATAAAATGTGACCTATACATACTTTCATCCTCTTATAATAACATTGTTTCATTTTTTTTATTGTCTTTTATTATTTTATTAGTATTTATAGTAATTATTATTGTTAACAAAATAAAATTCTAAAAAAAAATTCTGTAACTTAAAATAGTTTATAGATTTTTATATTAATAATGTAATGTAATATAAAACATCTATTATTTTACTTAATTTTCGATAATTAAGGTTAATATATATATATATATATATTAATATATAATAATAAAATATATGAAAAAAATTTTGTTAGGTGTACTAGAATTCAGTTTTATAAATTTTTTTTGGTAAAGATTCAGTTTTATAAATTTCAATGAAGCATAACGTTAAACATTTTTTATCTTGTGTGAGGGTCAATTTAGTCATGAATATTTATTAGTCGTTAATATTTATTATATTGACTTTTTAAACCTTTTTTTTAGTGGGAGAATAGTGTTTTGGATCAAAGTGTAATGACTTTTGATCTCTCAAGGAAGGGCAGTGTAATTTTGCAAACGAGAGGGGAGGGCAGTATAATTTACTCTACTTTAAAAGATTATTAATATCAGCACCCACAACTTGAAACTTGATGTTATTCTTGAAATCAGTAGCAATCAGAAACAGCTATCTTCTTCTGGAAAACTATGACCTTGCAATCTGTCCTTGAAGAGCAGTCTGTATACCCTTCCTAGTAGCAATGATGTTCATGAATTGAAGATTCTCCTGATTCCTGAGAGAATAGACTGCATGAAACAAGATTTGTTTATTTTCTAAGATGTGAAGAACTATTTTTCTAGGATTCCTCCGGGCAGCATTCGTCTTAAACTTCCTTATGGTGGTGATGATAAGGAGAAGGCAAAAATTAACAGTGTTACGTTGGAGGATCAAAATCAACCAAAAAAAAATTTTAAGGACCAACATTAAACTTCATGCAAACATTGATGACCAAAATAGTACTTTAGCTATTTTTTTTTTTATTTGGACTACCCCTATATTCAATGAGGATACTTCTTTTTTAAATAGTTTTTTTAAGGAAAAAAAAATAACAGCTTTGTGAGAATTAAGGTTGTTTGTGGAATTGGACGAGGAATGGGAATTGAAATGAGAATCGGGATTAGCTAGAGTTTAAAAAGTCAATTTTATCCTCCATTTTAAAATAAATTTACCTTTCATTTAAAGATTGTTAATATTTAAAAGAGAGAGAAAATTAACTTTTCACACTCTAGATTCTCATTCCCTCACCCCAATTCTCCAAACCAAACATGGCCTAAGAGTTGAAATTCCCACCATCAAACTTCTGGTTTTTGCTGGCTTTGGTGTTCAGATGCCGTGAGTCAGGTAAATATTTGGTGGCTGAGTTGGGATTTTTTTTTCTTGCTGTGAATTAGGGTTAGGTAATGATAACTAAACTGATACAACACAAACATAATCACAAAATCCAGAACACTTTGAAGGCGTTTGATACAAGATTTAAAAAATAGTCTTGAGATTATTAGCTCCGATATCTTATATAATCCAACATTTGATACATGGATGAAAAAATAAGCTCGAGAATCTTGTAATATCACGTTTCTTTACTTTTTTAATCTCATTCAAGGGGATGATATTATTCTAATCCCATGGGTTGAGACTATTTTTAACTGAGAATATTGTAAAATAGTCCGAGAATGTGAAGGTTGAAACAAACAACTTTTTAATATTCTCATCAATCCTATTCTCGAGAATGTGATTTATGAGACTAAAAATTAATCATGTATCAAACACACCCTTAAGAAGCTGAATAAGCCAAGACAAAAAATATGATAACAACTAGCATAACAAGACTAATAACTTATTAATATCATTAATATGATCTGGCCTTTAGTTGAGATTTAATAGACAGTTACTTTCATTTTGGTTTAAACCAAACATCTTTTTTCTCTTAGAAAATGTTTGGATTCAAGAGAAAATCAAGATATTCACTGGAAAATGGATTCCACCTCCCTGCACCATCTAAAAATGAAACTTCTGACACTATCTCTAACCATGAAACTCCATTACTCAATTCCTAATAGATTTGCTTTATTTTCACACTACTATATTCACACCACTTTTACATCTCATCTCACATACAATCTTTAATTACTAAAAAGTTTATTACTATGTCAGAAGAGTACATATAGAAGAAGGTATAGATAAAAACATTGTGAAAATACCATTTTTTAGCAACAAAGCTGCCTGACTTAATTGCCAATCTACGCACATGTAAATTTTATCCCTTAGGAGTTGTTAAGTCTGACAAAAGCTCCTAAGATGTTATCAGTTTCAAACAAAAGAAAAACTAATGAAGCTTCAGAAACTGGAACTATGTACTTATAAATTTCATGCATCTATTTGGTTAATCATCAAAGCAAAAATCCAGATTCCTACCAACCGAAGAAGGGGAATATAATCGGCCATCAAGATATTCACAGGAAATTGGAACTCTGAAAGAAGTTACAGAATATTTAATAGTTCCATTTTAAATAATTGCAATATTGCATACTAAATAGGTCATTCTATGATATCACATAATATCATAAGTTTCCATTTATGAAGCAAATGCATAATTGCCAACTAGGTGGGACATAAGATCAATGAATTACAAATTCAACAGACTGCCATTTGAACAGGCCAAAAAAACAGACTTCCATTCAAGCAACAGCTCGTGGACCATCATCTGTAAGACAAAAATATTATCTTAAAAAGGACAATCTGAATATAAAAGATAAAAATTCCATCATAAAGGAAAAAAAAAAATCTTTCTAGTGGATAAGAAACTGCGAATTATTCAGTTCAGAAATTGGGGGGAAAGGAAATAAACCTGCAACTGTACATAGAAATCCTCAACTTAGGTAGCTATAGCATGCTATTAATTAAGCAGGTGGTTAGCCATATGGAAGAGAATAAAAAAAAGATTCAAAATCCATTGATATATAGTATAAGGGACAACTCCTTTTCATTGTATCTAGTGTCTAATTGTTTCCTAACAGATCAAACATAGTCAAATTGAACTTGTAATTCTTGACATAACTGAGTGCTGGAAATAAATTTGATGACATAGATTAATAGATTCATGAACAAAAATTGTGAAGTTAATAGTAAAATGCATGACTTCACTCTCCTTAGGAACATTTTCTTCCTCCTCCCAGCTCTAACATGAGACTTGAAGGGTACCCAATCTCAGCTGAAGTTAAAATGTTCAGCATTTTTGCAATCAAGGTTTAGGTCACATTGTCAAGTGGACACATAGTAGACAACCAAGAAAGCTGAATTAAGTTCAAGACTTGAATATCTAAAAACAACAGAAGGGCTGCATTTCAATTTTCAATTAATTTATACCAAGTTTTGATTGCTCATCTGCAGCACAATTTGACAATGAATTAGAAACAACTCAGACATATTAAATAATAATCCACTTCAACAAAAAAAATATTCTCTGAGGTAGGGTTCAAATGATGGAGTGACAAGTAAAACCTAAGCCTGGTCTAGGGTTCAAAACTCAAACCATAAGAGTATTAGTAATTTACACAGCTTCAGAACTTCTTGTTATCAGCTATTCAATATGTGGATGCCAGCTTTATAACTTCAGTTCTCTTCTTTAGCTTTGAGGATCATGTGGTCCCATATTTCACAAATTAGGTTGAAATCATGAGGTAACTATTATGCATCGGAAACCATAAACAATAGCTGCATAATCAAAAGATTGCTAATATGAACAGCTTCCAAAAAAAATCAAAAGATCTGAATTCATCTCCACCAACACTACTAAATAGTAAAGGATTAACTACTGAAATCTCATGCTTCTATTACAGCAAGAATATAAAAAACCAGCACGATTATTTGTGCCTCACGATGTCCCAATAAAGGGAATCAAATTATTCCACCAGTTTCGAATAAAGTAAGGCGTGGATAATACATGTTCATTTGGCAGCGGATTCGTGCGGCGTCTTGGCCACGATAGAGAGTGCGTGCAAGCCAGATTGAAGCTCATCGGCGAGCAAGTCGTAGACCATGCGATGTCGTTTGACGAGGCTCTGGCCATCGAATTTGGGGGAGACGATCCTGAGGTTAAAATGAGTCTCCTCACCGGAGGTTCCTCTCATGGCAGCGTGTCCCGCGTGCTGGTACGACACGTCTTCTACTTCCAGTACTGTGGCTTCCAGCGCCGACTGTAACTTCGTCTTTATCCTATTTGCCCTCGATAGCACCGCGTTCGCTCCTCTCGCAGCCATCGGAATTTAAAATCCACTGGATGGATGATATTGAATATTTGATGGAACTGGGAAGTAAAAAAATTTAAACGAAAGCAGATTAGAGAATGAAGTCAAAAGGAGGTTTAGAAATTGGAAAAGGAAAAATGTTTTGCGGTGAGCGTGGATCGAACACGCGACCTTCAGATCTTCAGTCTGACGCTCCCCCAACTGAGCTATCCCCGCAAGACATTCGATCTTACGCAATATAAATATAAATTCAAATATTAAATTAAACGCAGATTGGAGATTAGCGAATGAAGTTCAAAAGAGGTTTTGAAATTGGAAAAGAAAATCATGTTTTGCGGTGAGCGTGGATCGAACACGCGACCTTCAGATCTTCAGTCTGACGCTCTCCCAACTGAGCTATCCCCGCCATCACGTTTACAAAGATTTCAAATTCAAGTATTTTGTTTGCATAATTCAAAGAGCGCAATTTCAATGGTTGCAAAGTCTAAGGTCATGTTCTTTTACAAGAAAGAACAATAGAAATGAGAACGGAATGGGTGGGCTCACTGGGCCCCACCTATTTTTTACTTTTTTTATTTTTATCAATTTAAAAAAAAAAAAAAAATACAAAATATCTATTATACCCCTCTGATTTGACATAATTATAACCTTCTTTTCTTTTTTATTATTTTAATATTAGAGGTAAAATAGTCATTTTAATACATTCCCTTTCCATTTCCATTACCAAACTTTTACTACTAAACACAAGAAACGCATTCCGTTTCTATTTCCATTTCCATTTCTACGTAAAGAACATGGCTAAAATACTTCTTCAACACAGCAAACTTCATCAAACACACTTGAGGATTCTACAACAGGCAACAACAGTATAATTTCATACTTCCCTCTTCTCTTAAAGTTGTGTTCTTCTTCAAAGTCAAGAAGCAAAGGAAGAAATATATTATGCTGGTGCAGAGAGAATCTTCATGCTTCAAGTCCATTTCTCTAATCTTCAACAACCGTAGAAATTGGGAATAGAATAAGAATGCATTTGTTATCTTTGATAGTAAAAATTGAGAATAGAATGAGAATGAAAATGTATTAAAATTACCACTTTACCCCTTATATTAAAATAATAAAAAGAAAAAAAAATTATGATTGTGTCAAATCAAATAGTATAATTAGGGGTGTTTGGCGGGCGGTTTGGGTGTTTTTTTGTGAAAATTTAGTGCACTTATCGGTTTAAGTTGATAGCGTCAAACCAAACCAAATCAAACCATAAACGAGCGGTTTTGAGCGGTTCGGTTTGGCAGTTTAGGACTTTTATATCATCAAACTTACATATTTAAGTTTATTAATAAAAAATATAATTTTATTCAATATAAATAATAAAAAATATAGTAATATTTCATTTACTTACAATATACAATCAACTTAGTTCTAAAATTAAATTGTTAGATTGACTAAGTTTAATCTAACATTCTAAAAATAAATTTTAAACTTTATTATTTAGAAATTTTAACATAATATGTACATGTATATATATACATGTATGTGTATGCAATTTGGTTCGATTTTTTGACATACCAAACCGAACCTCGGTTTGTGCTAATTTGGTTTGGTTTGGTTCAAGTGCGACGGTTTTGTTCGGTTCTAAGCACCCTTAAGTATAATAAACATTTTTATATTTTCTTTTTTTATTAAAGTGAATAAAAATAAAAAAAAAATAAAAAAGTAAATGGAACGCTCCACCTATTACTTTCTCATTTCCTTCCTTTGTAAAAACATAACCCAAGTTCTTGCTCTAGTTCCTCTTTCTTTGTTTTCTTTTGCAACAAACTCTTCTCTTTGTTTGTAATCTGTTTTATAAATAAAAAAAACTGAGCTATCCCCGCACCATGTAATTATTACATTTCCTGTTTTATTAGTATATTATTTATAATCGTTTTACTGTAATATCAAAAAGAATGAGAACCCTATTCTGGTCTCGCAAAATCTAACATTTTTTTACAATTTAGTCCCCTACTACATTTCGATTCGTATCAATTTGATCTCTCTTAAAATAGTTAACATAATACTTACATGGACAATTAAGTACAACGAACATGCTAATATATACGTTTAAATGACACATTTGTAAGCTGATTGTTATTATTCATTTTTTAAGGAATGAACATTTATCATACAAACGTGTCACCTAAAATATGTGCATGTCATGTACACTCAGTAACCAATTATCTATATTAATTATTTTAAAATTTGAATAATATAAGGATTAAATTGATACAAATTACAAATGTGGAGACCAAATTGAGAGTGAGTATACATTGAACTGAAAAAAATGTTAAATGTGAAGGATCAAAATGAAGTTTTTGTTAATTAAATTTTTTTTAATTGGTTAATACACTATTTAATCATTTAAAGGATTTTACTTCAATTCCTTCCATATTATAAATTGATCCAACGAATTATTGTAAATGTTTCTTCAATTATATTATCAACGGCTTGCATTTGAAATTTTCTATTAGAATGGAAAAATAATTGTGAAGCTAACGAGGATGAACTCATTTGGTTGTTTTTGGCATATGATCATAATAATACTATTTGGATTTAAGTTTAAGAAAATTTTTATTAATGAGTTGTTTATAACTCTTTTTATAAATGTTTGCTCTCTGAGTCCAAAAATATATCATATCTATACATTTTAGTTTCATTCCATCATTAAAATGAATACTTATGTAATTAATATTATTTTGTCTATTTAAAAAAAACAAATATCGCCACATTGTTTTAGCAAGAAACTAATCTTTGTTCATATATAAATTATGTCATCTTCAAATTTTTTGCATGAAATTAAATTTATGTCATCTTTAATTAATCATCCCTCCAATTTTTTTATAGGTGAGACTTAATGTATATTTAAATATTCAACTCAGATTATATAATATAATAATGATACCACGTGATAATTAATATAGATACATTTAAATTAAGAATATATCATTCACTTATTATTTTTATTATATATATATATTTTTTATTAGACCATCATATAATATTCTCACATGAGAGGATTCAACCAATGTTTTAAAATCTGGACTAATTGTTCGGATTGAGAATAAGCCAAGTGTTTGGCCTCATTTGTAACAAATAAAGAAAGAAAAAAAAATTATACTATGTAAAAGATATTTGTCATAACAATCAAAAATTCAAAATTTCATTTTTTTTTATAATTTCTAAATCCCGTAAAATTAAAAAATGATATAAAATATAACATTTCACTTAACGATGATCAAATTATCTAAACTCAACGAATATCCACAAATTTTATCCATTGAGTTCGGATTCGGGGATTGAGTAAATGAGCCTGGGTCTGAATATAGAGATTTTTACAAATAAACTTGAGGGTCCGGGAATGAGTAATGTGGTATTCATCTAGCCCCGATCCCGACCATAGTATTAAAATTTATATATTAAAATATTATATTTTTATATTTATATATATACATTATATATGTTTCTTTTGGACAATATTATTATATATATTACTTGAGTCTTCCATTCTTGTAAAAGCTTTAGTTGCCTCTCACACTCCACCAATTTATAAATCCCCATTTGACGCTTAGTTACAGTTCAATTTTTCTTACTCAGTCTAATAATATTATAAGTTTGTACCTGTGATGAATATAGAAATTTGTTGAGTCTAGATTGGGTTTAAAAATTTAAGTATTCGAAGGGTCCAAAAACGAATACTAAATGTCATACTTAGTCGGAATTCGAGCGAGGACAAAAAAAAAGTTATCATCATCAAAATAAGTATTATAGTATCATTTCCATATCCTCCCGATTATGATCCTTAATTTCACCTTAAAAAATTTCTCTTTATATATTTATATAAACAAAGCATTTCACCTAAGTCAACAAATCAAGTTTAATTATAAATTCCACAAAATTTGAGACTAACTTGTGGCTCACACCATTGATACGGTGCACTTGACCACACAGTATAGAAACCCAGACGTCATCTACGTCGATTCATATATACTGCAAAAAAGCGCATTACATATTGACACGCCCTTCACACTTTCACAATTCACACTCCTTCCACTACCTATCGCTCTCCGTCTCTGCAAAATCGCCAGTATAATTCAATCCGACATGTATATATGGTGGTATTGATCGACGTTGCTGCTCAGCCAAAAACGGTATTGCCTGGCCTTTAATTTCCGAATTTCTTTGCTCTCTTTTTTTTTTTCTTTTTTTCCTTCCGTTCAGATGCTTTTCTTGTGTCTGTGTGAATCGTATGATTCATCAGTGTGAGGAGAAGAAAAGAAAGAAGGAGCTGAGCGCTATGTTATGTTATGTTTTTTGTTTTGTTTTGTTTTGTTTTGAATGAGCTGATCTGAAGAAAGGCTAATTAAATCTTTGTTTGTTTGGCAAGAAAAGCTACCTGAGAAGTGTGAAGGTAGTTCGGGAGTTGAAATCGCTAGCTCTTCTCTCGCATTCTACGTTTCAATACGCAGGTTTAATCGCTAGCTCTTTTCTCACATTCTACGTTTCAATAGGTTTGCTTATATCTATATCTAATTTGCTTTTTAACTAACTAAATCTCTACAAGAGGTTACGAAGAAAAGAAAGGAGTGCTATATGTTATGATTTTTCTTTTCAATGATGAGCTGAATCTCAGATATATGCTAATTAATTCTAGTTAGTTCGGGAGTTGAAGAGATTCTGGCATAAGCAGGTTCAATCGCTAGCTCTTCTCTCACATTCGTTCTACGTTTCAATAGGTTTGTTTATATCTTGTACGGTTTTGGTTCACGCTAATTTACTCTTTAATTAACTAAATCTGAAAAAGAGGTCAAGTGTTTGTTGGCTGGCCTGGCAAGAAAATTGAAAAAGAGAAACGAGAGAGAGTTTGGGAATGGAAGGTTATGGCAAAATAAGGTTTAGTGGCTGGATTACGCTTTTCTTTAACCTTTGTGTCGCAGATTCCAGCTTTTCAAAGTAGATTTTTCATCAAGCTCTGTTTTTTTAGCCAGAATATCATCCTCTGTTTTCAACGCGTAATTTTCTGATATTGCGTAGGGAGGCAGAGCTGAAAATGAAATATATCCTAAATTGTTTTTGCTTGCTACTGTATGATACTCTGAATTTAGTGTAAATTAATTATTGTGCCTTTAAACATATATTTATTATTATTTTGGTTATGTATTTTCTCAGGAAATTTTCTACAATCAAAATAATTACTCTTTACAAATGGTTTTAAATGTGGAAGTTGACGCAGTTATTAACTCATTACTTAATTTAGTCTATGTGATTATTTTAAAAAAAATAATATTATTCAGGTAAATTTTGAACGTAGAATCAAATAATTATTAAAACAACCTTATTATAGGTGAAAAGTTGCTCAAATGAGAGTATTTTATTTTTTAAAAAAAGAAAAAGGAAGTAAATGACTATTGTTTACTTTGTGTTTGTTGAGAAATTATTACTACTTACTATATTATGTACTAAAATTTTTATTATGTATTGAAGAGTTCTTAAAATGAGAAGTTTCCGATTTCTGTCATTGGTTGGTTCTGCAAGAAAACTTCTTGTATCTGAACCTTTGTCTTGATATATTCCTTTTCTACGAAAAAAACTCTCGGCTGTAATAGGAGCTTCATGGTCTCTGCCACCATTTGAGTTTGACGTGAAAGGGCTAGCTATTATTGCACTAAGCTTGAAAATTATCAACTTATAAGTATCTTAGCGTTTCTGAATTTGCATTTTTAAATTGTGCATCTGACTGATGGCAGAACTAGTACGGTTTACTAAACTGCCATGAATCTCAATCAAGAATAAAATTAGATGATACAGAACAAAAATCGCGTAAGGGATTTTGCCTCGAAAAGCTCAAAATTTATTCTAAATACGTAGAAACTACCTACTTATATTTATTATATACTTACCAAAAGAAAGCTAAAGAAGGAAGGAGGAAAAAGAGGATAATAAATAACCTTATTTTAAGTGATCTTATTGAGTAAAACAAATTTCCTTATTTTTTAGTAAAAACATTCTGAATTCGGTTGAATATTTTGTTTTTAAAAAAATATGTATAAACAAGCTGACGATGTAGGATATACTTGGCTGTGACAAGTTCCTTACTAGTCATATTTACAGTTCTTATGTACTCTTTGTGCATCTGTATTGATTTATATGATGATACTTCGTATAGATATGTTGGTGATGGCATTTTATTACCTATAGATTCTATGTCATTATTGGAGTTGTCCAAGTAGTGTAGGATTCTTCCTTGATTTATGTTGCCAAATTATCTTTCAAGAATCTCATTGTTATTACCAATGTGGTTTAAATGTGTTAAAATATATGTTATGGTTGCAGAACTTGGGGGCCGGAACTATACTCTCCAGTCCTATGTACCCTTCCTTTATTTGTAATACTCTAAAAGTATAGATTAACTACAAGATAAATTCCTAGACAAAAGATAAGTTCCAAAGCAATTTGAAGATAACTCTTCTATTTTCAGATTAAAATTAAAGGTAGGATCATATTACTTTGTAGGAGTAGGATCATATTAACATATAGTCCTCTAGCGCTGTCTTACTTTGTACCACTTGTCCTACAATAAGTAATAGTTCCTTCAACAGAAAAAGGTAAGAAATTTTGTAGGATATTTGGTGACTGCATTAAGAGAAAATTTTAAGTGTAGTTTTTGTATCTTTATCATTAAATTCTTTTAGATATAGATAAAAAATAAGAACTAAGAACTTTTGAGATGGGATTCTTTTAAATTTTCTATTAGATATTTTATTTTTATTGAAAAAAGCAATGAAAAATTATACTTTAAAAAAAATGTATCAAGTGTCTGTCAATACCCGTAATTGAAAATCTCCACTTCTCTGTAATTTAGGCTGTGGCTTACGTGTATTTCTTTCTAAAACTATAACCTGCAGATTTGTTCACTTAAATTGTATGCTTAATATGTGATGGACCTACTTATACATTCACAATGTATTTAAACTTCTCTAAAATTAGTAATTTAAATTTTGTAAGAGATTGAGAACGACCATCAAGTTCTACAACTTTCTTTGCTATTTCAGGAAATGAGGATTCAAAGTTATACATATCTCCACACTGAACTCCTCTTCAATATCCTAAACCGTCTTCCAGTGAAGACCCTTCTCCGTTTCAAGTGCGTTTCCAAGGAATGGCTCGAAATCATTTCCAGTCGTTCCTTCATCAAAGCTCAGATGGATAAGACAGAGTTAATCCTATCAGGATTCTTTTTCCAGGAAAAGTTCACATGGAGCAGTGAAGACATCAAGATCATCAATTACATGAAAATCCCTCGTTTTGATCATCATGATTCCATCACAAGTTCAGAAGCCATTATTGATCGTGGAATCCTCAGCTTCCTCCCTGAACAAGTTGTTGTCTTAGCCTCGTGCAATGGCTTAATCTGCTGCCGCAGCTGCTTCCCTCAATATACATACAAAGCAGAAACAACTCTTTATGTCTGCAACCCCACAAACAAAGAATACATTTGCTTGACTTGTGTTGATTACAAGAGATGTGAAAGCATAGCTTTAGCTTTTGATCCAAGTGAAGAAGACTTCAAAGACAAGTCTACCAAGTTCAGCTTGGTCAAAGTCAAGCCAATCCCCATTTTGAACGACGAGAATGATGATGAGGATGAAGAATATGGGTACTTTGAATTCTGGATATACTCATCAGAGACAAGATTGTGGGTGAGATCTAAAGAGTTGTGCAAGTATGAGAACAAATGGATCAAGAAACAAGGAATTTACTTTGGGGGTGTCTTACATTGGCTCACAAATGGTGATGAAATCCTCACTTTTAATGTTGGGAATGAGCGATCCTGGTTAATTTCAACCCCACTTCCATCCAACGAGTTCAAAACCAAAACTGTCGCTTGCATTGGAGAATCCAAGGGGATTCTTCACTATGTCATGGTATCTGAACATGGTCTTCACGTGTGGTGCCTTGAAGATTACTATGAGGTTAAGTGGGAACTCAAGTTTTGGAAATCACTGGAGGAGATTGAAGGAGACTATCCCCAATTCTTCTTCAATTTGAAGAGGAGGGTTTTGATGCAGGAAATGACTGATGGTGATGTGACTCCATGGATGGATCCTTTGGCATTCAAAGATGGGGTTTTGTTGATAAAGGTTTGTGGTAATCTCTACCTCTATGACATTGAGAAGAACAAGATGATTCAAGCTTGTAATCTTCAACACTTGAATGCTAAAAACTTGCCAGATGCTATTGTGCTTCCTTATTGCTTGAGTTTGGTTCCTTTAAACTGAACACAAAGGAGGTCCTTTTGAACGTTATACCATCAGAAAGTAGGAGTAGAAATATATCAAATAGTGATAAGAAATGCACTTTTTGTCTGACAAATCTTCATTATAATTTGCTATGTGTATGAAATTATGAAGGGTGGTTTGAAATTTAGCTATAATTTTGGCAATTTAGTTTCTTTTACTAAATGACAAGTCTAGTCTTAACTGATTTAATAAATAAACAGAATACTATAAAAATAATATTTAGATGTCCATATAAAACTATTTGAACTTAATGTGTTAATCAAATAAATTTATATTATTATATACTTTTAGAGCTTTTGGTCATTTGAGAAAGTCTTTATTATTTTAAAATTTAATAAAAATAATTTCCTTACTCTGTAGTCTATATTGAAAGTTGATTCTAAAAGATAGGAGAAAATTTAGTCATATATGCATGAAGTAATTATATATGACTTTATACGACTAACTATTTTATATGACTTAGATATTTTTAATTATTTGTCTTTAAACTTTTTGTCATTAATTGCATCTCTAAATTTTTAATTCATAAATAAAAAATTTATTTTTGAATTATAAAACAAATTATGAAAACAAATTTTTTTATTAGAGATAATTTTACTCAAAATAAATAATCATTTTCTGGCCAAAAAAATTGAATTTTTAATTGAATAAATATTTTTTTATAATATCATAAATTATAGTTGGACTTTTTGTTAAAAAGATGATCCTATTTAGGGCTCGTTTGGTAGCAATTCCAAACAGTACATTACATGAAATCTCACACTTTCTAAAAAAATTTTACATAATATTTTATACATACCAAACATATTTTTTATCATATTTTTTCTCTTTCCTAATTTTTTCTCTATCTCTCTCCTCACTTTTTTTTACTATATTTTTTTTATAGTACTTTATATCTATGCATTTATACTTAGCGTTCTTAATAAAAATAAAATATTTAGCTAATAACAACGTGAAAAGAATTTGTTAGATAAAAAAACATTTTTTGATAACACATAAAAAATATTTTAAAGTTGAAAATTATATTTTTTTTTAAGAAGTGTACTGTTACTGGTCTGACCAGTAGAGATAGAAGTTATGTGGTGTGGTAGACGTAGAAATGTCAATTAATAAGTCTCCGCCAAGTCGCACCTCGCAACGGCGGCGCGTGGAAACATGCGCGTGGGACTCATCAAGCATGCATCTATCTACCCACCATTGGTTTTTTATGTTCGCAATTTACAATTTTGCCATTCCTCTTAAGGTCAGGTCTTCCTCCTTCATTCTCTTCTTTATAACTTGACTCGCCCTTTTATCCTCTCTCTCTTTCTCTCTCTTCAAGAACGCTTTTTTCTCTCTCTACCCTTCTCTCTTTCTCTCTCTTCCCTTTGGTTTGATATGTCTTCTGCCGGCGGTGGCGGCGGAGGTAGCGACGGCGGAAGTGGCGGCGGCGGTGGTGTTACCTCCAGCGCTAATCCTCAACTATATTTCTGCCACCAGTGCAACTCCACCGTCTCCATTACGCCTTCGTCTTCGTCTGATCTCATCTGCCCCAATTGCAACGGTGGGTTCATTGAGGAAGTCGATAATCCAATCCCTAATCCCAATCCCTTCGCGTCGTTCACCGCCGAGTTTGGCGGCGGCGGCGGCATTCCTCTAGTGTTCTCTGCCAGTTCCGCCGGCGGCGGAGGCGGTGGGCCGATATTTGACGATCTCTCTGCCCTCTTTGGTGGTGGACCAAACCGATCGTCTCCGTTCGGAGATACTGATGCGTTCAACCCTTTCGTGTTTCTTCAGAACTATCTTCAAACCCTGAGAGCCGGCGGTGCTAATGTTCAATTCGTGATAGAGAACTCCGGAGACCCAAGTGGAGGCTTCCGTCTCCCCACGAATCTCAATTTCGGTGATTATTTCTTCGGGCCTGGTCTTGAGCAATTGATTCAACAGCTTGCGGAGAACGATCCGAACCGATATGGGACGCCTCCAGCTTCGAAATCTGCCATCGAAGGGCTTCCTATTATTAAGATTTCGGAGGAGTTGTTAGCTTCCGATTCATCGCAGTGTGCAGTGTGTAAAGATACATTTGAGCTAGGGGAAGAGGCGAAGCAGATGCCGTGTAAACATATTTATCATTCAGATTGCATTTTGCCCTGGTTGGAATTGCACAATTCTTGTCCTGTTTGCCGCTACGAGTTACCAACTGATGATCCCGACTACGAGCAAAGAACTCGTGGGACCTCTACGCAGGTGAATCGAAGCCAATCTGTAGGGGCCGGTGGGTTTGCTGATTCTTCTGGAGGTGGTAATGGTGGCGGCAACCGTGTTGGTGGTAGTGCAGCTTCTGGAGATGACACGCAGTCACCGAGAGAGCGCAGGTTTAGGGTTTCTTTGCCTTGGAATTTTAGGCAATTGGCTCCTGTTGCGGAGACTAGCAATACTGGGAATACCAACGTCGGAGGAAACAATAGCGGGGAATCAAATCCTGGAAGAAGTGGAAACCAGAATTTTGAGTCGGAGACCAGACAAGAAGATCTCGATTAAGACCCTCTAATGTTTTATCTGTAAGTTGAAGCTTGTGCTTGAATGGATAGAAAGTTATGGCTATGAGTTTTTATTTTCATGTTACAAGTTAAATGATCAAGAAGAGCTGTTGTGCTAATTCGTCCTGTGAGTTTAATTTTGAATTTGTGCAGTGTTTATCTTTCCTATACTCATTTTGCCTACTATTTGATACTTTGATTGTCCTGGTGCCTCTGTAATCACCCTACAATAGTAGCTAGTTTTTTCTTTGGTTTGAAAATCGTTGTCTGTATTGTGTCTACTGAGGTGTAGGTTTTGGAGTGTCTAGGAACTCTTTGAATTAAAGTATTTATCTTTCGGTTGGCGCTTGGAGGTACCTGAATCAATGTGTAGTGAGTTTCCCAAGCTTAAAGCTTCCATATGGATGATGCAGCCAGTGTTAAACAGCGTCACTTTATCTTTTCCATGATGCTTTGTTGGTGATGAATTGCTGGGACTAGAGGTGAGTTGATTAGGGTGATTCTTTTGTGGTTGGGGGGCTCATGTGATTGATCCAAGTCTTTGTTTGGATTTGGACTGTCATCCAAGAGTATAGAAAATATAGCTATTTAAGAGGAACAGCCATTTATCTGGTTAGTTGTATGGTTTCCTGTACAACTGACTTAAGCAAAGAATATAAGTTCAACAGACTTTATTCAACATGTACTTACCAGAAGAAAGAGCTAGCTATTATTGCACTAAACTTGAAAATTTTCAACTAATAAGTATCTTAGCATGACTTGAACAGATTTTGTGAACTTGGATTTCTAAGTTTGCATCTGACTGCAACTAAAATTAGGGAATTATGATATGTCGTACAATTTAGAGTTCCATTGCTCAGCATGCATTGCATAGAGGAAGATTATTAAGCCATGTGCTTATGTAAAATGAAGTGCACGCCATGGGGTTTTTGACCTTGTACAGCATTATAATCAATCAGACAACAATAGTTTTTATCGACTTGTTACTTAGAATTGCATCGTTGTAATGTTTGAGGCTGATTGTTAAAGTTATCCCTATCATTAGGCCAAATATGCTTGAGAGTTGAGAAGGTTTTAATTTCACTGTATCACTTTAAGTCATCTAACAAATGTACAAAATTATTCATAGATGCTACCTTTCTATAAAAAAAAATTCATAGATGCTACCCATTAACCTTTATAAAGTATCGTGTATGTAACTGCCATGAATCTCAATCAAGAATAAAATTAGATGAGTCGGAAACTAACATCGCACAAGGGACTGGACTTTGCCTGGAGAAGCTCAAAATCTATTCTAAATTCGTAGAAGCCTCCTGCTTATATTTATATACATACCAAAAGAAAAATAAAGAGGGAAAGAGCAAGAAGAAGAGAATAAATTACCTTATTTTAAGTGATCTTACTGTCTAAAACAAATTTCCTTACTTATTGGTCTCTTAGTGAACCCTTGAAGGCAATGCAAATTTTGTTGAATGATATATTTTTTTTTAATATGGATAAACAAGCTGAGGATGTAAACTAACCTACTTGGTTGTGACATGTTCATTAGTCTTTACTAGTCATATTTATAGTTCTTATGTACTCCTTGTGCATCTGTATTAATTTATATGATCATAGTTCGCATAGATATAGATATGTTGGTGATGGTTTCTATCAAAAAAAAAAAAGATATGTTGGTGATGACATCTTTTTTGCTATAGATTATATGTCATTATTAGAGTCGTCTAAGTAGTGTAAGTTTCTTCCTTGATTTGTGTTGCTAAATTATCTTTCAAGAATCTCATTGTTATTACCACTGTGGTTTAAATGTTTTGAAATATATGGTTGCAGAACTTGGGGGCTGATACAATAATCTCCAGCCCTCTGTACCCTTCCTTTGTTTGTAATACTCTGAAAACATAGATAAACTCCTAGAAAAGATAAGCTCCAAAACAATTTGAAGATAATTCTTCTATCTTCATATCAAAATTAAAGGGTAATTCTGAGAGATATTTAGGATCATATTAATAGATAGTCCTCTAGCACTCTCTCTTACTGTGTTGCACTTACCCTACAATAATTGATAGGTCTTTCAACAGAAAAGGTAAGAAATTTTGTAGGATATTTGTTGTGACTGTTAATTTTATGTTGTCTGCTTGGAAATGAGAACCATTGCTTTCTGCTGCCCACATGCAAATATATCCCTTCATGGAAGCATTATTGAATGAAATTGTAGATGTTAAATATCATGCGTTGGTTTCTATCCACTATCCAGTGAATAAATAAAAAGAATGTAAAAACCATTGGATGGATATTACATCAGCTACTCTGATGCACATACTCAGTAATGCTCAGCTACGCTGGGAGTTACTGATTCTTTTGTTTCACCGAAGCCTGTACTCTTATTTGATTGTCCAATGAGATGATTTTGCTTACCAAATGAGACTGAGTAATTGTGCTTGTCTTTTGAAAAGGTGGACTGTCTTATTAAATGGAAGTGTCAAGCTTGAATTTTGAAATCTGGCTATCTAGACAGGTGGATACTTGAAGAACATAGTTCTATCTCTTGGAAGGGAAAATGATTTAATTCAGGAAAATGTATCACTGTTTAGGATGTTTTCAGACTATAGTTTATTGTAAAAGGTGGGGATAACTTTATGTTTTGGAAAATTTTAGATAAGCTCCTGAGGAAGTTATTGGAATTTGGATCAGTAGGTTCTAATGGTGTGATGAATGTAAAGGTCAGGGTTCTGATAGTGTAGATTGTAGAAAACAGCCAGTTTACATAAGCACACTGGAATTCTTTTGTATACTGCTGGATGAATGTAGATAGAGTAGGTAATCCGATGGAGTCCTACATCAAGGAGCCACAAGTAATACATGTGATACTTAAGGGGTTGTGGTTCTTCCCCCTTACGAGCTGGTTTTAAGAGTGGGTTCTCTACACTTGTTTAGGTCTTCATCATAATCGCATTAATAAACCTTGATTATGACCCTGATATGATTATATTAATAACAAGCTGCGTGCTGTGCTGTATTTAGAACTATGACTTATCATTAACTTAATGGTTTTTCATGTTTTGAAAGGGAATTTGCTATGCGACTCGTGTCACATATTGATATTATTTCTTTATTGTTTGTTTGTAAATGGTTGCTCAGAGTGCCCTGATATCAATTATGGAATGATCCACTTCACTCGCAATGATATATATATATTACATTATTACTTAAAATGCCCATAAGGCCCATTTCAACCTAGTATCCAATTGGTGAAGAACCTGCTATTGATGAAATCTGTTGGATGACTTCATCTGAAAGGAAAACCTTTTGATCCTGTTGGAAGATACTTAATTTGGGCATCAATTATCACAAAAAATCCCGACTACTGCAGGATGCTTGAAAAAGTTACATATTTCATCACTGGTGGCATCATATGCTTTTATTTTCCTATCATATCTATATATGGATATGGAACACCATATAATAATTGTCAAATATCAGCAACAAATATCACTCATCTTTTTTAACATTGAACTTGTATAGAAGTGACGTGTATTATTTGCAGCCTGCCTCCCACTTATTTCTTTGTGAACTTTTTGATGAGTGTTGCAATGCGGTTAATATCTGCTTCATGATATTGCCGTTCAAATGCCATAATCTTGAGAAGATATTCACTTGGCTTTTTTCTTTTGGCAGGTATGAAGAGTGTTTCAAATCTGCCAGCATTGTTGAATAGAAAGGATGTTAAATATCAAGGATTAGTGATTAGAAACGGTTGCAAATGTTATATTTTAATCATAATAAACATAGGTAACATACCATCATCATTTTGACACCTAGAATCATTTATAAATTGATCTCTTTATGTGCAATATTTTGATTGGAATAGTTTGGAATAGTCTGAAACTTTTGTTATATGGGGCTTCTTTCAATTGCTTCATCTATCCATCTGCTTTTTTCTTGTGCTGGCCATTAAACTATTTTGCTGCCATTGGTGGTGAAGCTACATGGTGTCTACTGGGTCACGTTCCTCAAATCTCTTAAAATTTCATTTTTCTTTTCCTTCTCCACAGTATCTGTTTCGTGTCTATTTTGTATGTTATTATATCAATAGTTCCCAACTGTACATGGTTTTAAATTTAACAAATGATATCATACTATTATTACAGAAAGCTTTATTGAGTGTGTGATTATGCTGATTTATTGATCACGTTTTAGCATGTAAAATGACTTGTTGGATCTAGATTTTCTTACTTGAAGGAACTCATATAATGAGGGTGGGTGAAACAATGTATGTGGGGTTCATTTTGAGTTGTTAGTTTCATTTGAATGAAGTTAAGAGAGATTTAGTCAAAACTAAAATTCATAGAGTCAATTTGTCAAAAGTTAAAGTTGAAGATAATTGCATGCTTCTTTTTATTTCCCCCCCACCCCCCCCCCCCCTCCTAATGCATTCTTACTTTTACACCTTTTATGGCTTTATCTAGTATATGAACAAATCATAATTGGTATATTGTTTTGATCGTTGATTTTAGATTTTTAGTTTAATCAAATTTTTTCACTGCAAATGCTTGTTGCTTGCAGTTGTACTTCTTAAACTCATCAGATTCCATGTTTGCATTTCTATTAAAATTAGGGTGAGACTATTATGTAACTTGTTGCATGCATGCAATGCAATTTCGGTCGATAGGATTGTGACATGTGGGTAGGATGACATGAGATACAATGCAAATTACCCATATGTCACAATCCTATCGATCAAAATCAAAATTGCGTTGTGCATGCAATAAGTTGCATCATAAACTCAACCATAAAATTAATCAATTTGTAGAGAAAAGTGAAGCTTGATATTGAACGATTTAAAAAAAAAAAAAAGCACTTCAACACTGTTAGCTTAAGTTACAAATAAGATAGTTCAAATTTCCAAAACGCTGAATCATTCTCTTTGACTGTTTTTTATTTTTTATATTATAGTATTTTTTTTTTTTTGTACACATCGCATAATACAATTATATCTTCAACGTTGAAAAGTCAAAGAATCAAACGATGATAAACAATTGAAGGACTTTCTGTTCTTTTAATTAGTGAGCATTAGTTTTTGCCGCCGAACTGAATTCTTTTAATGATCTTTTTTAGGTTTTATATTTTTAATTTATACATTAAAAAATTGATAAAATTCTAATGATTTTAAATACTTTTAATCTCTATCATTATTTATTGACGTAATTTTATATTTTTATATATTAAATATTGATTATTGTTGTTAAAGCTATATAGGTAAATTAGTTTAATTTAATAATTTTATTTTATATTTTTATTGGCATATATATATATAAAGATTTTTGTTTTGGCCAAATATATATAAAGATATTGAAATGGCGAAGGATTGTTTATGCAATCATTAAATTGTATTTAAAATATATTTTTCCGTGTAACAAAAAAAATGTATTTAATATATTTCATAAAAAATGTATTTAATATTTTCATAAAAAAATGTATTTAATATATATTATTTAGATCTCAAGTGATGCATTGCATACGTAGGAAGATAACTCCTAGCATTGAGCTCAATAAAAAAAGATTGAATTATTAACATTTTAACTAAATGATACATGAACTTACTGACCAAAAACAACAAAAGATACATGAACTTTGGCCCTTTTTATAATGGTGCAGGTGGTACGAGCTTTTGTTTTTCTTTTTTCTTTTTTATGTGTCAATAAACATGAGATTTCTATCAAAATGTTTTTTAAGAGTGGATTTCATGTAATTATTTTTGGTGCATTTAAGAGAATAATTTTTTTTTTGGTACAAGAGAATAATTTTTTTAGATATATTTAAGATGTATTATTTAAGACTATATATATATATATATATATATATATATAATTGTTAGTCAAATTGTTTAGTTAGCATTTAATATGAGTTGTACATTTCAATTGTAACTAAATTCATGGAGTTACTACAATTTCATTAACTTTAGTCTCAAAATCTGAATAACACGCACATCAAGAATATTCAACCAATGTTCTTGCCTTGTAATCAAGCTAATACAATGGAACTCATCGTTTTAAGAAATCACTAAATTTTGGTAATATGTTTTCTTAGAGTAAAATTTATATGTTGTTGTTTACATATTTTTTCTTATGTTAACCAATTAAAAAAAGATATCTGTTAAAGGTGAGAAGATGACATAAAAAAAATATGTAAGCAACAACATATAAGTTTTATCATTTTTTTTATATCTTTGTTATAAAGTTTTTAATACAAAGAAGATATGTGAAGAAAAATTTATACATGATCAATCACAGTAAAAAATAATATAAAAAATTAGTTTTACATAATTAATCATAAAAGAGACAAATATAAATAAAATTTATAATTAAAAAACTTTACGATAAAGATATAAATAATTTTACCTCTATTTTCTTCTTAAAAAAATTGATTTTATATATGATCAATCACAGTAAAAAATAATATAAAAAATTAGTTTTACATAATTAATCATAAAAGAGACAAATATAAATAAAATTTATAATTAAAAAATTTTACGATAAAGATATAAATAATTTTACCTCTTTTTTCTTCTTAAAAAATTGATTCTTTTTATTGTCTTCTTGAAATTTGTATACGCTCTAGATCTCATTTTTCTTAAAAGGTGCTCTAATTATCGATCATTGTCTTCTTTTTAAGGAACATACATAAAACATTGTGAAGTTAGAACAATAACCAAAATATTTATAAATAATATAACTAAAATATTTAAAAGTATATTTGGTACGCAGAGAAATGAAAGTGGAATGTATAAGTAGTATTGTTTGGTATAGTGAGAAGAAGATAAGAAAATAAAAGATAAAAGTATAAAATACCTTTTTTGCCCTTACTTTTTTAAAAGTCAAAAAATTTTTAAGGGCATTTTAGTCTTTAAACCTTACCTCACCACAACTCCTCTCCTTACATATAAGCAATCTTACTCACTTCTCATGAATGAAGTTTCTTCCTTTTCCCACTCACTTCACTACCAAGCATATCAAAACCTCACCTCACCTATAGTCACTCCCTACCAAACATGCCACAAAGTTTGTGCAATTTATTCTTTTTCAATTTTTGAAAATTGATAAAAGTTGCTTAATATACGTTCTTTATTAATTTTTTTTATAAAAAACTTGTTTATGTTAACAAAACTGAAAGCATATATATAACATAACTTCTTTATAGAAATTAAAATACCTATATATGCTTAAATAAACAGTCTAACTATATATATATATATATATATATATAACTAATTTAAAGACAAAGAACTTGTTAACTATCAATTAAATGTTTAGGGTTTGATCCTTATTTTAAGGTATAAAATAATTTAAAAAATTTAGACTAGTTATTTCACCTTTTAAAATGTCTATAAGCTAGCAAACGAATTAGTCAATGTGATTCACAATAGATGTCTTGATATGTACAAAAAAAAAGACATAACTCTTGCAACCTAATGAATCAAGGTTTATATCTTCATATAGAAAAAGACCTAGATTGATGTATCTATCAAAGTAAGTCCATTGACTAATCACTCAGATATTATGGAGTCCATTCTTAAAGTCGGCAATTATATTATCTTATTAGACAACGCTCAAATCTCATCTTTCCAAAAATGGATCTCGGGAAGCGATGATTCAAGAAACATACGTTTACGCCTCTGAATTCAGTGTTATACAACACCAGACAATAAAACAGACAAATAGATACACAAAATAGCTCTCACATGTGAGTCTAGTATAATATAAAATTTATCCTATATCTATCTTTCTTCTCCATTATTCAACACTGTACAACACTGAATCTGTCCTCCCCTTAATACAAAAGGATTCGTGTAAAAGGAAAACAAAAAACAAGTAATATCATAGCACAGGAAGGGAAAACAAAAAAGAAGCAAAATACTATTTAATCTCTTAATTGTTGGTCAAACTACTATTTGGTCCTCAAATTTGGCAAAAATATTATTTAGTCCCCGAATTTGCAACTCTGTCAATTCTTTAGTCCCCAAATTTGACAAAAATACTATTTAGTCCCCGAATTTACAACTCTGTCAACTATTTAGTCCTCAAATTTGGTAAAAATACTATTTTAGTTCCTGAATTTGCAATATTTAGTCTCCTGACCATTACCAGTTAAATAACTAGGCACTAGCTAATGTAGCCGTTAAATGCTTATAATGCATCGTTAAGTGCCTGGGCATATGCCACATCAGCATTTAATGGTTACGTCACCTGGTTATCTAACGGGTAACCGTCAGGGACAGAGTTGCAAATTCGAGGACTAAATAGTATTTTTGCCAAATTCAAGGACTAAATAGTTGACAGAGCTACAAATTTGGGGACTAGATAGTATTTTTGCCAAATTCGAGGACTAAATAATAGTTTGACCAACAATTCAGGAACTAAATAGTATTTTGCCTCGACAAAAAACAAGTAATAATTATTCGAAGCTATGAAGAGCTAAAACTCTTCCCTCATCAGATCTGTCTCGAGATCTGTCCCATCTTAAAAAAAAATTTAATATAGAGCCAACGAGTAAGAAATGGTGTGTTTGTAGAATTACCAAAACAAGTAATATGGTAGGGGACCTATGAAGTATGAATGAAAGAGTGTGTGAAGTGTAACAAATCATAAGTGGTCCGCTGTGTTTCACTGACTTTGGTTTGGTATCGTTGGCCATTCTGTCGGTGCATTGCTCTCTCTCTCTCTCTCCGCGTTAAACAATAATCTCTATTCTTTTTTTATTATTATAATTCTTAAATATTTTTAAAAACGCCTTTATTATTCTATGATTAATAACAAAAATATATATTAAAAAAAAAGTTACCAAACAAATATTATTTTAGTATACCAATTATGAGATTCAGAGGAAAAAGCAGACTTCACTCAATACGTGTGACAAATGTAGAACAACTATGCTCACAAATAATAATAATATACTAAACTAAACAATCCCTTCTCTACCTCATGTCCCCCCACAACTATTTGACTTTTATTATACACAAATTTTAAATATCATTTTTTATTAATGATTTTGCTATTCAATGTCTCCTTGTGATATTATTTAAGGATTAATTTTAAATAATAAGACACCTTATAAAATTATTTTTATTAATTTTTTATTAATTTTAATATAATAAATTCTTAACTAATGAAACAAAATTTTAACAAGAGCTTTAAAATACTTGTTAGATAAAATTTTTTTTATTATAGATATTTAAATGTTAATTTTTTAATATATGACTTGAGTATCCATTAAAACAGGTTCAATAACTAATTATGAAATTCATTATTGAAGACGAATAATACTCCATTCACATCTCTTTAGAGATTAAATTCGAGAAATAATAGGTAAGAAAACATAAAATTTTTACTCTATATCAAACCACCACATTGGTAAGGTAATTATTAATTGAATCCCAAAATAACAACAAAAATTAATCATCTATTTCATCACAATAAATATTAGGAAAAAGTACAATTTATCCCTAAATTATATTTAAATAACATATTATTCACTTAAAATTTAATTTATAACGAATCGCTCATTAAAGTTATGGTTAATTTTAATGTACCAAAATACTCAAAGTTTTGGTTATATTAAAGCTGTTGACTTCCCTTTCCTTAAACTCATATAAAATTATTAAAATTAATCATAACTTAACAATTTATAATTATTCATACTTTCTTTTGTAACAAAATTTTAATACTACTTCAATAGAGTGATTTGTTATAAAAAAAATTAGGGTAAAATACTTTTGGTATCCCCAACGTTTACGCCTTCGGTCAAATACGCCCCAAACGTTTTATTGCGATCAAATATGTTAATTTAAAAAAAAACGTGCTTCTTCAAAACCTAAATCTAAACGATTTATTTTTTCTTTTTCTTTAAAATAAAATATGAAATGGAAAAAATTGATTTCAGCTAGATATTAATGCCACATGTTATGCCTAGTCAGCAAAAACCGTTAACTATTTTAACGATGTTAGTGAAAAGGGTAAGATTGCCAAAAAATTGAAACGTTGGGAGTATATTTGACAGCAATCAAACGTTTGAGGTATATTTGACCGAACGCGCAAACATTGAGGATACCAAAAGTACTTTACCCAAAAAATTAAGCGGATAATATGTTATTTGAAAAGATCCGTACCAAAAGTAAATAAATTTATAAGATGAAAAATACTAATTTGATTAACTATAAATGCAATTTTCAATTTGGTTTATTTTGGTAAATTTATAAAATGATCCGATCACATAAATAGTAAAAAAAAATTCAATCATTATTATATATATTTTTATTCGCGCTTAAAAATTGTTAGATTTTTTTTACTATTTTTAAAAGAGAAAAATCCAGAAGGAAGATTCTCTCCCTTTCTTTCTTTCTTTCTTTCTTTCTTTCTCTCCTACGCATAATAATATAATATACAATACAATACAATGAAAATTTTCCATATATTGAAGTAGACGAAGACGAGAATCAATGGTGGCATCAAAGTCAGCTTCTTGTTGAAGCTCAACGAAAGGAAACGCCTCAGCCTCCCACAATTTTTTTCGATCATTCATTCCGTTCTTCGTTCTTTCGTTCTTTCTCTCGTTTTCTCTCTATCGAAAATCGGAATTTTCGTTTTCCCCAATTCCGTTATTCGAAGAATTTCGCCCTATTCGTTTCTGTTTCGTCTGCCGTTTTCACATGCACATAAGCGTGCGTGCATGTGAAATTCCCGGTTTCAAATAGCAGATCTCGGTGTCGGTTGTGAGCCTGCGAGGGAAGGGTTGGGTTAGGTTAGGTTTGGTTGTGGCCGATTGGCGAAGAAGATGTCTCCGTCTAATTATTTGCAGAATGGAGGCGGCGGTGGAGGTCATGGACGGAATTGGATAGAGCATGAGGTTTCCAAATTGGATACTCTTGCCGGCGTAGCCATCAAGTATGGTGTCGAGGTACGATTATCGGTTTGTTCGCTTTGTGATTTTGAACTGGATTGTGGTTAATTGTCTTTGATTTTGTTTTATAGGATGTTTGTGGTTTTTTCTTATCCTCCTCATATGCAATTAGTGAAGTGATTAGTTCAGGGATAAAGATTGTTTGTGTGTATGAAATATGATTTTTCAAAATAATATGTTTGGTTTTTATAATATATATATTATGGAACGATGGGGGTTATGTTGATTCTCTGTAATAATAAACTGATCTGGAAGAACCACTAAAGTCCTTTCAATGCTTGATGACATAGGCACAGAAAGATAGTCATCAATCTGAGGTATTTATTATTACAGAGAATCCTCTATGGATGGGACTTCGGAGAATTAAGGGTTTTCATCTTAATCTATTATTGTATGGGAAGGAAAAAGTGGAGAAGTTGTAGTTTGGAATTATTTTTATCTTCCTCTCTTTTAAGTGTGGCTTTCAGGATGGGAGGAACCGAGTCCAATTCTAATGTTGAAAGAAAGTTGGATCCTTGTTTCCCTGATTTTTCCTCTGCAATTGTCAAATGCTAATGATTTATGCTTTATGCACCCGTTTATGGCTATATGTAATGCTTCCCTTTCAGATATGTGGGGTGGAGGTAATCATACACTCATGAAGAAAATGAAAAAAATCACTTGCACTAATGTCAACACCTTTTTCTCTATTTTCAGATGAACACATTCATTAACCTAAGAATTTGATTACTAAATATCATCATTACCTTAGGAGATTATGTTTTTAATATTAGGGACCTTTGCTCTTCCTTAAATATCAGATCTACTGTGATTATTTTAACCGTAGGCTGGTCCTAATAATTTTATAGTACCTACCAAGAAATGCATGAGTAATTTGCTTTATGGGTTGATGATAGGGTACTGATTTTTCTTCCCATTGATGAAAATTCCTTCTAATAATTTAGGTAACTGACATCAAAAGGATGAATGGGCTAGCTACAGATCTTCAAATGTTTGCACTGAAGACACTAAGGATTCCTTTACCAGGAAGACATCCACCATCCGATAGTCCACCTAATGGAGCTGCCAAGTCCAGGTACAAATATACTTCCTTCATTTTTTTTCCTGAGATGTGCAGTGGATGTTTTTAAAGAAAGCTTTGGCAATGCCCACTATGCTTATTGTTTTGCAAGGAATCTTTCTGTGCTTTTTTGCCAATAAAGTGAACAGCCTACTCCTTTAGGAATTATGCTCACTGAAGAGAACTTCTTTATTCGCATTGTAATCAATATCATTGTTGCCCTAATATGCAAGTGCTTACAATGTGTGTATATTTTATTATCTCAATGAGAAACAAAAGGCAGGATATTATGCTCCCTCTAATGATTTAATCAAGCTCAGAAACTAAAAAGAAAATCTAGTATGACTGTCCACAATCTCATTCTATCAAGAATTCTCTGGCTTTCCCATCCAACCCCCTTCCTAAACAAAGAAAGACATTATCACGAACAATGATGACATGATTCCAAGATTCTTGTGTTGTATATTTTAATTGACTTTCAGGTCATTTTAAGATTTTCTATTTGTTTCTCTCCTTTTTTAAGAGTAGGGGGGAAAAAAGAAAAAAAGATATTGAAGTATTGTATTAGTGAAGATATAAAAGCATTTACTAGTTACCTGGATTTTTGATAATCCATGCTAGATTATGGAAATTCATTTTATTGAAATTTTATTGCAGAGATAATAGCTTTGAAAGGAGACCTTCACATATAGTTCAATCTAGTGCGATGGAACCATTCCAGTCCTTAAGAATGAAAGCACCCCGACCGAAGAATTCTTCAGCTATGAACACTTTACAAACCTACTATGGACTCAAATCTTCAAATCCAACGGGTACATCTGAAGGAACAGAAATGGCAGTTTATAGATCTCCTAGTTTAGATCAACTCAGAGATGATCACGAGACAAGAAATTTCAATTATGATTTGCTAACTGGGAATGGTGCAGGATATCAGTATGTACCTCTTGCAGATATTGGGGATGGGGGAGGTGATAAGTCTGATGAGAAGTCTGTCCGCCGACGCCAAAAGGTTGAAGTTGACAGTGGAGCAAGTACACCAGAAAGGCTTTTGAAAGAAGAAAATAGTGGTGGAAGCAGTGGCTTCTCTTCTGCAGGAAAGAGTTTTGCCATGAGGCTAAAATCAGCTAGCCGAGCTGTGTTGTTTCCCGAGACAGAATCAGGATGGTTAGATTCGATTCCGATGAGCTTCGGAGAATCTATAATAACTGATGTGCTTTCTGGAGTGCGTAAATCGTTAAGTGCGTCAAGCCTCAAAGATCAGGATAAGAGTAATTCAGCCGCAATCTGGCCATTGCAAGCTTTCTCAACTGCTGCCATTGCCAATCCAATCTTCAATGGCCTGCCAATCACAATAACCGGCCGCAGGAGCAAAGCTGCTCTTGATTAGCACAGCACATCACCATCCTTTTAAGCAATCTATTTTTTGACATTACATGAACATTAATAGCTTAAAGATGTAACTGTTCTGGGTAAGTAGCCTGAGCAGAAAGGAAAGAGGAAGAAAAAAAAAAGAATAGAGGGTTAGGATATTTATTTCCTGCAGTGAAGATAACCTCCCAAAAAAAGGAAATTGCAGAGGCCTCTACTGGGGAAAAGGTACATGAAAAACAAAGAACTCTCGTTTGTTTTCCTAAAAGTGTACAATAGTATAATGGTAGCTCCATCTTGGATTAGGAGTTTATTTACAGATTTATAGTCTCATTTTGTCCAATTCTTCCTAGTTTCATCATGGTATTCTTAATGAATCGTATGGTTCTTTTTTTTTAACCTTTCCATTGGTATCCTTTGTATAAGCCATGCTCATTTTGATGATTGAGCTGCAACATTATGAAATGTATAAGAACCCTATTCCATGGGCATTATTTTCAGTTTCATTTGTGAAGAATAAATGCTGATTTGTATTCACATTTAGAAAAGGTCTAGGGTTAATTATCATGAATTGAAATCAACTAAAAATCTATTGTTAATGCAATCAACCAAACTATTATCTGATTTTTGACTTGTGGTAACTCCTAATTGGTATTTTAATAATGAATGCAATGTTGATGTAATTAATATATTAGTGTACTTTCCCTCTTCTCCCATGATTTCCAATGACATTTAGGGTGAGCTATGGAGGGTCTGTCTTTTTTAATTTCTTTTTTTCCCCCTTTGGTTGTTATTTTTCAGAAGTTGGATTTGTGAGAGAAGCAAAAATGGTAGACAACTAATCAAGTTATTAGAAATGACACTTGACTTTATGAGGGGTTACCTCACATGGGTGTTTCCCTTTTTTCTTGCATATTATATGGTTTGTGAAAGCGTTTAGTGATAATGATTGAGGACTCTTCACCTAATTGATCTCATTTCCACAAGAAAAAAAAAAAAGATCGTCATATTTGAAATTGAAAATCATTATGTGAGAGTCGGGTAGTTATTTTTATTACAGAAAAACAAAATTGAGTATGGTTTTCTTCTTTAATAGAAATATAGTTAGTACCGAAGCATTATTAAGCGATTTAGGAGGTGGGAATAATAAATATAAGGTCAAAATTTCATTTTGGTCCTTTATTTTTTAGAAGTTTTATATTGGTCCTCTATCTTTTCTAAAATTTTTATATTGGTCTTTCCGTTCAATTTCGTCAATTTCTTTTGTTAGTTGTTGATGTAGTGTGCCATGGTAGACACATAATCTCTCTTATGTACATGAGAAAGTTGACGTGGCGTTGGACACACCAGAAATACCCAAACAATGTTGTTTAAGCCAAAAATAAAACCATATTGAGAAGACTTATCTGAAACTTTAATTAAATATAAATGATTAATGTAGAACTTTAATAAAACATAAATGATCAATATAGAACTTTAATGAAATATAAAAGACTAATATAGAACTTTGAAAAGATAAAGGACTAATAAAAAACTTGAGTAAAAAATAAATTTTTAAAATAGAATTTTCACCTAAATTTAAAAACATGATGATGCTGATGCATCACTAATTTAGGCAAATAATAAATAGAACATGTAGTCAATTGGATATTTTAATATTTGAGTCCATTTAAGCAAAATTTATCAAACTAGTGGATCATATTTTAGTAGGGCTATTAAAAAAAACTATTATAATGTAAGGGAATCTAAGTAGGGCAATTATAAGAAATGAAAATGCAAGTAGATAAATTAATAAGCTAATTAATTATTGACAAGAAAAAAAAAAGTAAAAAGTTTGGAGCTTAGAGATTTGAAATGTCGCAAGTAATATGATGTAACTTGTTGCATCATACAATGTAATTTTAGTCAATAAGATTGTGATACTTGTTATTTTGTTGCATCATGTAATACAATTTGATCACATTAATAACTACAATTGTGCCACATAACCCATTGCATGATGCAACAAGTTACAAACTCACAGATAAGAAAATGATGGGTTTGGGTTATGGTGGAATTTCAATTCAGATACACACGTGGCAATGCCATGTGCTTCACACTTTTGGTATCAAAATGTGATGGCCTCCATGCAAGGAAGGTAAATGAATGGTGATGGACCATAGCTACTAAAAATAGGCAAAATATTAATAATAACAATAATAATAAATAGTGTACTGTTCCATTTTTCGAGGCCATTTAATTCAATAAATGGACTACGATTGTCAACTCCTACGAAATGCTCTCCGTGTCGGCAAATTTTTCATGCTTTAATTTTAGTTTTGCTTAAATTTGGTTTGTTAATTTTAAGCCACTTTTCCTTTTTATAATTTTTTTAATCTCAATTTGGTTCCATAATTTTTTTTAAAAAATATTCATATGTCTAGGAATTGAAGAGAGAAATGTAAGTAGGAGAGAGTTGACAAAATAAAAAAATGTGAGTAGGAGAGAGGATCTTTATATTTTATGCTGATGTTCACAAGTACTAGGGGCTAGTTTTAGTCGGTTAAGATATTGAAGTTGGATATTAAATGCATTGATTTGTAAGCAGCCACATTCTAGCATCTTCTTTTTTATAAAAGTTTAATGGTACCGTATCACTGAATGCATCCCTCCAATTATGTAGTATCATTTGTTAATATTAATAAAAACTCACATTAATTAGGGCCCACCTTAAATGGTTTAAGGACCAACTGATTAGAAAAATATACTGAAGTTCAATATTATCATACCACTGAAGATCTACTCCCTCTTCTTACTCAAGAGTACTATTAATTATACTTGAGGATAAATACCTGATTTTCCTTTATCTGTTTGGTAAGTTTGCAAATGAGGGGAAGGGATGTAATATTGTAGATCCCAAAAATTTCTTGTATTTGATATATTTATTTGTAAATTACTGTTCACCTGTTGACTATTCCTTTGACTCTATTTGAAGATGAAATCTCCAAAATGTCCTCTTAATTACTCTCTCTCTATACTTTTTCACTTATCAAGAAACAATTTAATTATGGACAAAACTTATATGTTATTGCTTACATATTTTTCCTTAAGATTAGCCAATTAAAAAAAGACCTGTCTATTTTGAGAAGATGACATAAAAAAATTGACACATGTCTTTTTTTAATTGACTAACCTTAGGAAAAACATGTAAGCAACAACATATAAGTTTTGTCCTTTAATTATATAGTAAGTGCGTTTTTCAATACTTTACTTTACAAACTTTACATCACATTTTTACACACCACACAATTTTTATTTGGAAAAAACTTAGGTCCATTTCCTTATGTCCATTTCATCCAATTCCCCAATATAATTATGACACGTGGCAAAAAGTGTTTAAATGACCAATCACAGTAGAGAGAGAATATAGGAGACCACCTTTTATGTGACCAATCATAGAAGAAAGAGAGTGTAAATACAATATATGATTGGTGGAATTGGATGAAATGGATATAAGGAAATGGACCTAAGTTTTTTCCTTTTTATTTTTACATTCTTTTACTCTATATTATTCAACTTTGCATCCCTTCCCTTCACATCCTTACATTTATATTAAGCATAACCTAAATACTAACAGTTTGTTTGGCCAGGATTTTGGAGAGGGTTTTAACTAGGGGTGAACACCGGTTCGGGCTGGCCCACCAACCCGCCATGTTGGGTTGGTTTGGTTCGGGCTGGTGGGTTGGTTCATTTCAGCCCGAACTATGGCGGTTCAGGTTGCGGTTTTATCAATATTGAGCCTGCCGGAACCGAACCAAACCACCAACCCGCAAAAAATTACTTTTTTATTTTTTATATACATTTATGATTAAAAAATTATTTGATAGGTTGATTTCAAAATATTCTTCTATGATTTTTTTATCATTCCATTACCTGACACGCAAATCTCTCTAATCATGAAATTAATTAGATAACCACATAGTTGAATTATAAATATATTATGTGCATAATGCTTTGAAACTTCAAATAAGAAGATCACAACTAGTTAGATTAATCATAATTCAAATAAATTTAAAAAAAATAATGAAACATGATATTAAAAACTTTATGAAATATAATTTATTAAACTATATTTTATTTTATATTAAGCATTTTTAAAATTTTGGCTAGTGTTGCTCAATGAATCAAGAAAGAAAGAAAAATAAAAAGAGAGCTGGCCCGCCAACCTAAACCGCCAGTGAATGGTTTGGGTTGGTTGATGCATTTTTCTCCAACCCAAACCAACCCAACCCGTTGATATTTTTCTCCAACCCAAACCAATCCAAACCGTGTGCAATAACCAAGCACAAGTTTGCTTGGAAGTTTTGCCAAACTCTTGGAGATAGCCTTTGAAATTGAGTTTGTCAAAATCATCACCACTGAGTCATTGTACTTCTTTTATATTTTTATTTTCAACCCCATCTCATATTTTTTATGTCGTATCAATCGTGATTTTAAACATTCTTATTTTTATTCTTTCAAAAATCAAACTTCTTTAGCCATAAAATAAAACTATAGAACAAAAATAAGGTTTAGATAAAATTATATTTTTTGGCCATGAAAATATAAATTGTAATGTATTGCCATCGTGAGTTGATATAATGGCCAAGAATTCAAAAATTCGCTTCTCATGCGCGAAAGTTTGAAACTCTGAGAAATCTCATTTAATGAGTATTCATCGCCCTTGCTACCACTTATTTCAAAAAGAATGAAGAGGAATTATACAAAGTGGAAAATGAGAGGCATTATATTTATACAGTCTATAATCTTTTGTAGTTAAAATGTAGAGTGAGCAAGCCAAGAGAAAGGGAGAGATGGACTCCAATTATCACGTGAATCTATTATACAACTTGTTGTATTATGTAATGGGTTATGTGACACAATTGTGACTATTGATATGATCAAATTGCATGATGCAACAAAATAACAAGTGTCACAATCTTATTAGTTAAAATTATACAAGTTGCATCATAGACTCACCCCTCAATTAAATATAGAATAAATTACACTGCTCTCCCCTCTAGTTTTCAAAATTACACTGCCCTCCTTTGAGAGACCAAAAGTCATTACACTTTGATCCAAAACACTATTCTCCCACTAAAAAAGGTCTAAAAAGTCAATATAATAAATATTCATGACTAATAAATATTCATTACTAAATTGACCCTCACACAAGATAAAAAATGTTTAACGTTATGCTTCATCGAAATTTATAAAACTGAATCTTTACCAAAAAAATTTATAAAACTGAATTCTAGTACACCTAACAAAATTTTTTTTATATATTTTATTATTTTATATATATATATATATTAAATTTAATTATCGAAAATTAAGTAAAATAATAAATGTTTTATATTACATTACATTATATTATTAATATAAAAATCTATAAACTATTTTAAATTACAGACTTTTTTTTTAGAATTTTATTTTGTTAACAACAATAATTACTATAAATACTAATAAAATAATAAAAGATAATAAAAAAATGAAACAATGTTATTATAAGAGGATGAAAATATGTATAGGTCACATTTATAGAGTTTCATGCTTTTGTGAGGAGTAATTTAGTCATGAATATTTATTGTATTGGAAGTTAAAAAAATTTGACCTTTTAGACTTTTTTTTTTATTGGAGAATGGTGTTTTGGAACAAAGTATAATGACTTTTGATCTCTCAAGGGAGGGCAGTGTAATTTCAGCATCTCTCAAGTCTCTTAAATATAAACACGTCTTCAACCAAAACCTGGAAAGTACAAAAGGAAGCAGCCTAGCAGGATTCTCATATTCTATCAGTATCAGAGGATACCATCTAGATTAGAATCTCCTACTTGAAAGTTGAAACCAGCTTACCTAGGAATACAAGAGATGGGCCTTGTATGGTGCTTTATTCGGTCCAAAAACAATATGGGCCACACACTCTATTGTCTAGAATCCAGATCAGTCATGTGGTACCTAAATGGTTAAGAAATGATTCCGGAGCTTTAACAAAAGTGAATTCTACAAACTCATAAAATTTTAAGATTCCAGGATAGTACCTGGACAGAATTCTACAAAAAGGCATACTTCAAAAAAGAAGGGAAAAAAAAAAGGTCTACGATCTATAAATAGGCAACAGTTTTTGGCTCTCATGTTAAACTAAAATGCTACAAGTTCCCGCAGAGAAAACTACATTTGACTTTACCAGTAAGAGTTGGTGAGTTACCACCTATTTTTAGGTGGTTTCACTTTATAAATACGAACTATCCAATTCTGTGTAGTGAATGCCTCTTCCAAATACTCAAGCTTTATGTCTTTATTTCCAATTTCAACTCCTCTAGCACGATCATACCTGCCATTCCAATGTGAAATTGTGAGTATAAATAAAATCAACATAACTTGGAACATGATGCATGTTGTCAAGTTGAAACTGTCTGGAGGCAAGAATTGTTGACAAGTGACAACCAACCATTAACACAAATTGTCATATTCGACCGAGCCTACAGGGAAGGGTTAACAATGTTGTACAATACTAAGTTATGAAATCTCTGCTAGTCTGACAGTTTGGATATTACTAGCTTAGGCTAAAGCTTGACAATACTTGAGGAAACTTAATCTAGCTCCCCACTACTATGTAGAGTAATACGTAAATGTAAACAGAAACAGGTACAGCTCTGATCATGAATTCACCTGCGTCATTTAATCCCTATCGGAAATTTCTACACAATGAACATGTCTTTCTCCCAGAGATATGAGCTTCTACCTCTAAATTCTTACATGAACAACCCATTAACTTCTTTTCCAGCTTATCTTATAATCAATGTTATCAGTATGTATTAATTGTCCAGCATACTACAACTCACCGAATTTGTATAGAAGGTTTACTATATTGTTAAGGAACAAAGATATATCAGAAAAATCCCCTTAGCTACTCATAAATATAAAATCCTCTGCCGACCTTGACTATGCTTGCTACTTAAAATACACAAACAAATAATGCCCAAGAAAAGATAAATTGAATCAAGAACTTCAAGCATCACACTACGGCTTTTCTTTTCCTTGCATGAAAAATATAGCACGAATTAGAATGACCAGAAAATGATCTACACCTTAAAATTTCACAAAAAGATTTGGATTTTCAACAATGCAAGGGTTGAGTGGTTTTGTACATTCTAGATCCACTAGCTGCATTCATGAAGGATATACCAATTTGCTTATATTAGTCATATGCTAACATACAAGATTACATGCAAATATGAGGTGCCCGTTAGAGAGGGCATAGTTTGGGTCAACATTAAAATAATAACAAAGACATAGGGGTGTAGCACTGACCCAGGTGGTTTGCCATATTCTGTTGTCAGCTCCCCAAACCGATAATAACACAGCTTGTACCTAAAAAAATGAAGAAGTAATATAAGGTCAACAAGTACCAGGAAGTCACACCACATACCATGTATCAAAGCATTACATCCTTACATTTTTTTGTAGAAGCATTACATCCTTACATGCTAAACAGAAACAACGGTGAATAATTTTACCCAACTATAGAAATGAGTAAAAACATAAGCATTGGCGTCACATGATCCATATAGCCGATCCCACCTAGTAGGAAAAGGCTTTGAGCCTTTGATTGTTGTCTATCTTCTCCTTTCCTTTCTTTTTCTTCCCTTTTAATAACATGGCAACGCGATTCACACTATGCAAGTACTAGGTAAAAACCCAAATACTCTAGCCCTACTACCCTTAGGTTAAAAGCCTGTGTAATGATTCCAAAGGTCAACTAGATAGATTCTGAGGCAATAGTCCAACTTACTACATGATTTAGTTCTACGGAGCCATTTTGTTAAATGCCCAACCAAAAGAGACTTTATGCATCTAGACTCAATGAAATTTCAAAGATGATTTACGGAGGCAAGCCCACCTAGCAATGGTAAGAAACTTACATGAGACAGTTCAACATCTTGGGAGCTGCACCTTTATCTACACGATACTCTCCATTGACCAGGTAATCAGGTTCCTTTATTACAGGGTAAACTCCACCACCAATTCTCACCATCCACAGAAATCTGCACAAATTATGAATATATACTATAAAAAATTGTAGGACGCATAATAATGGGGAAGACAGAAAATACATATTTAAATGATAATTATAATGATAAACATCAAAGGCAAATCAAGCACAAAATAATTAAATGCATAATTACATAATATTTATAGATTAAGAAAAGCAACAGACATGTCCAGAAATACATTATCCAATCTCAGCAAAAGTCAACTGTCAGATAACCCACCACCCACATATAATTGTGCAGTCTCTATAGGAAAGAAAACCTGAAGAACCAAATCCCATAAAACCCCGTGACAAAAGTGCAAACTGCAAAGATATATTTTTAACACAGGTTTTCCTAATTTCTTGTTTTAAGATAACTTAATATGCACCAACTTAATAAAGGGCGACTGTCAAAATTGTAAATTTTGAATAGTATGAAGCTTAGCATTTGTAACAGGCTTGTCAGGAGGGTAAAAAGAAGTAAAACTAATACTCTTGCACTCACATCTGTCCACAAGTGGGCACTCTCTGAGTTCAGGTTTCACCACTTAAACGTTATTTTAAACTCAAATGGAGCCATCTGTATGGCTGTATTGTTGTGGACAGTTATGACTGCCAGAATTGTCTCTAAAGAAATTGCATGCATGAATTAAATAAAATGGAGGAAAAATCAAAATATAATTTATTGTATCAGATAGCCTTACTTGTTAATGTCATCTGAAGAATAACCAGTAACTCCACCAAAGACAACTAATACATAATCCACATCAAGGGATCTCATTATCTCATAAGCCTCATCCTCATATGAAGACATTGCACGCCCAACAGTTGCTATGTGAGTATTGTTCCAGGTGTTGTTGTCAACAATGACAGTTCTGTTTCCCATGGCAGTGATTTGGTAACCATAATCCCACCATGACATCACCTTAGCATCTGGAGGAGTATTCTGACGAAGCCAAAAGTAAGCCTCACGGTAATCATCAAATATGATCCTATTGCCATGGGCACCCCTTGCAGCCAAGACAATTGAGGGAGATGAGTAGGCCTCTGATGTGACCCACGTACAGTGAGTAGCATATCTACTGAGCAGATAGAAGGCACCAAGAAGTAACACAATGGCACCATTTTTTTGGAAGGGCTGGGACTGATCAACCAAACCCTGTTTATAAGAAATTGTAAGCTATTCAACTTGCCACATCACCACATTAATCTAAAACCAAAACTGTACATAGAACAAGTTAAGATATCAAAATGGCAACGCCATTCTAATGGAAACTTCTACAATGCTAGTTGAGAAACTATTTTGTTTAAAGGTATTGAGAGGAAAAAGCAGCCAGACTATACTTTAAGAATTTAAGAGAGAAAAATGAATAAAAGAACAGTTTTGAACTAGTTGCAACAGTCAAATGCACAGCTTGAAGATTTTCATTTCCAGACTGATTTTGTCTTAGCAATAACTACATGAAAGGATCAAATTGGTAGCGAGAAATGGAGAAGAAGCAACATTTATACTCAGAAATACAGTTACCCTCACTCATTCCAAACAATGCTATTACATACTGTTACTCTGTTCTCATCAGCATATGATGCATTTCAACCATAAGAAACTTTCTTAGATTACTAATGAGGGAAAAGAAAGCAGGTACTATGAAATAAAATTCATTTTAAGAATCCTTGGCTCTACTAGAAAGGCAGAAACTCTGAAGTATCTCACCTTGGAAGAACCTTTTGCAGTACTAGTTCCTTTGCTAGAACCACTCTGAACAACTTTGCTTTTGGCCCTCACCAGCTGAGCCAAATTCTTCACAGTGGCGGAAACTGCGATAGCACTGATTAGGCATACTGCAGGTGTAGCAACAAGAATTAATCGAACCATAACACCAGCAAAATACATGCTTGTAAGACCATACATAACTATAAAGATTGTTGCATCTGACAAGCGCTTGAAGCAAAAGTAAAGCCCAGCAGGGAAGAGAAACAACAGGATATGGAAATCAAACATAAAAGATGACCACGCAGTTGGCTGATGCTCAGAGACAGAAGCAATAATTGGAATGTGATCCTTAGCATAGGTTGGATCAAGCAAGGAGTAAAATCTTCCTGTCCATGGAGAAATATAACCAGATGCCATGCCTAATCCCAAAGCAATGGCACCAATACTAACTGCACAAGTTACAGTGATCCTCAAAAAGGCCTGAAACAATTTTGCATCACCAAGGGCATGCCTTACCCAATCCAAGAAGTAAAATACCTGCAAAGACAACCCAAATTAGAACCAAAAGAAAATTTTCATCCTAATATCATCATGTAAATCTATAGAAGCACTGATACCGACTTCTACATCAACTAGAACTTGTCACACTATTTTGGTATACATAAACCATTTTTTGATACTAACATGCAGATATAAATTCACAATTAAAGGAAAGGGTACGCATCAAAAGCAGAACCAGTGACTTTTTAGAAGTGAAAAGAGTACAAAAAGCTCAATGTGGCAGAAACAACTAGGCAAAGGCACCCAGAGAAAATGACTTCTTCCCGATCAACTAAAGATAAAGATTCTCTAAAACTATCATTGTCTTATAACATAGTAAACACATTTCTGCGCACTACTTTGCCATGCTAATTCAATGAGGTGATAAATTAATAAAGAGGGACAAAAAGAAACCTGCAGCAAGAAAAACACGCCCATGGCAGCCATATGCTCCCCAGATTGCACGTGCTGAAACCCCACAAATCGAATTTGCATTGCAAGCAGCATTCCCAACACATACATGCAGTTATATGCAATATAAAGTCTCATTGAGTACCTTCCCGTGATTAAAAGAACCAGCACATAAAGTGGGATCAAATTAATGATAAACACGTAACCACCCCAAGCCGAAACCATATAGAAGTACCCAAAAGCGGAACCCAAAGACCATGCAAGTGACCCTGTGTTCACTGCCTTCACGAACAAGTAAAACGTAAACAACAAAGCGAAAATGGCGACACCCTCATTATCATATGATCCAGCCACCGACCTCGAAATGTACCCAGGACAAATAGCGATCAATGCTGCAGCAACAAGACCAGCACCCGAATCCCAAATCTCTTTACCAAAGAAATAAGCAACCAGAGTAGTGTTTGATGCGAAAAACGGTGCTGTCAACACACAGACCTCACGGATGTGAACCGCAAACCTCAGAAATCGCATAACCCAGTAAATTATAGCGGCAGTGACCATGAGACCCGGGTAAAGAGTGCCTCCAATGATACGTCCTAGCGGATACCAGCTCTCGGAGTCAAACCAATTCCAGAACTCATAGAAACCTTTCTGAGTCAAGAACAGAGTAGTCCGGTAATTGAAGTAAGGATCAAACTCATGGATCATGGACTCGTAACGCAGAACACTGAAGAGCCGAGTGATGAAAGCCAAGACATAAACGAGACAGAGGATGGAAACACGGATCAGAAGCTCCTGCTGCTTGGTTTTGAGCTTAAAGCTCTTGAGAGAGAGGATGCTGAACAGATCGGACTTCAATGTCGCCGTCGTCGTCGCCGCCGGCTGCATTGTGGCCGCTGAACCGCTCTGGTTCGATCCGGATTTCACACTCCCGTTATCAACCTTCCCGGTCATAATTGAAAATGGAAAACGAATGGATCTATGGTTAATTTGAGATTGGAATTTTAACGTGCAGTATTTTCCATGGAAATTTTCTCGGGAAAATAAGAGTCAGAGTCAAGAGTGAGTGAGAGAGAGAGAGAGAGAGGAAATGGATGGGTTTGAGAGATTGGTATAATTATAAAACCCTAGAAATTAAGTTGGGATTAGAAAGAAGAGTATATGGTTTTCTGGTGGGAAACGAAAACCAAAATGATGTACGACGATGATCCAAAAATGGGACTATTCTTTAACATACGACAAAACACAGTTCTTTTGTTTCTGAGTGAAGCTTAGTACAGGAGGACGTTGTTTTTTTCTTTAATTTCTAAATTTTTTAATACTTTTATACTTAAATTAAATAATATATTATATATGTTCTTTTAATTTAGAAAAATTTAGAAATTAAAAATATATATATATATATATATATTTGAAAATAATATATGTTCTTTTTATATAAAAATAATAATTAAGTGCAACTTTTATATATATGTTAATTTTCTTTTTCTTTTTTTTTGATGGAAATATATGTTAATTTTCAACCAGGATGATTTATACAACTCATATATTTTCATAATTAGTATATTTTAAGAAAAATTTTGCACATGTATCATGCATTCATTTTGATTTGTGAATGAAGTTTTAGAGATATATTACTTAAAAATATAAGCTTATCATCTTTAAAAATAATTGTGTGCCATACAAATAGAGTTTTGGATTTGTGTGCATATAATCTTTGTAGAATTCATAAATATCTTTGCAAAAACAAAAAAACTAAATTTAGCTAATTTAACCATTAAAACCAAAGTCAGCTAAAAAAAACTATTAAAACCAAATTAAACTTTGGGACGTTTTATATGGTGTTATATTTACAATATCATTCAAGATAATATATTATTTTAATTAGTAATGTTAAATGATACTGCTTATTATAGTGTCACGTGATGATACAATGTCATTATTTGACACAAAATAAAGTGTCATTTAAATGACACCCTTAAGTGAAATTTTTTTTTAACTAACTTTATCTTTATTATATTTTATATTTTTTTTTAACATAAACTATTAGTACACTACTTTGCTTATTTAAATGATTTTGTTGCTCATTTAGATAATTGCAAATAGTATTTTTTTTATTATTATTATAAAAAAAAAAACAAAAGATTGTCTTGATAATCAAAGCAACCACCAAAGATTCCCACATCCATCAGCAGTAACAGCAATTTGAAATGGTTTGGATTTTAGAACTCACTGTAAATGATAATACAGCCATTTGTTCACTGTTTGAACACAACAGAGAAAATAAATAAATGGAGCTGAAGAGGCTTTTTTTCCCCCCAAGAAATCTCAAAGCTCCTTTAAACTATTCTTATTTTAATGAAACTTGTTTCCAAAAAAAAGTGGAAAATAGTTCCAATGTTACCAATGAAAATCAAGTCTGTCCATGTTAAGAGATTTTGAACTTTTGGAAAAAAATTAAATTAAATGAGATAAGTTTTCTGAAACTATTGCACCAAGCCCCTCTGCTTGAAAACATCTAGCATGGCAGCTCCAATTTTAGCAGGAGATTCCACCACTGTGACCCCAGCTTCCCTGAGGGTCTTAATTTTGTCCTGCGCCGTACCCTTGCCACCGGACACGATTGCTGCAAGAGCAAAAACGCAAGCAAATAGTGAACATGCTGTTTATATAATCATAATAGTACAAGAACAAAGCTATATAAAGATCTAAACAAAATATATCTATAGTAGTTTTGGGTTTTGTAATGACTTCAACAAAACCAATTTGCACTAATTACTTTTCTACATCACTGTTAATCTCAAACAATTCACTGTTGAGAGCAGATCCTCTAAACAAACCTATGCCGTGTTCAACCCCTCCGCTTTAGAAATTTTACTGACCTCCCTTGTTTTACGTGTTCATGACGTATATATGATCCCTGTTTAAATTTTTCTTTTCCAAGTGCAAAATCAAATGCATGAAAGTCTTTGTATGATGTGAACAAGGAGGGAGATGTGCATAGATCAGAAGCCTCACCGGAGTCATTGTATTTGATCTTTACAAATATTTTAGAAAAGCGGATATAAGATTTAGGCCAACAGGATAACAGAACTACTTTTATGGAGAAAAAAAATGTGAAAATAGATTGAGAGTGAGACAACGAAAGAATGACTATGGCATCAAATGTTCTTAAAATGAAGGCCGAAAGAAACAATTTCGTAAGGCAGGCACATGTACTGAAGGTTCTACACGCATTTGGAATATCCAAAGAATAATAAATTAATAATAGATACGATAAATGCCGAGGGACTGGGATAAATAGTCCAGAAATGGTAAGTCTGATTCAAGAGGCGTAATTGAAAGTAACTTTTGGACAAAGTTTGTTGTTTGTGGACAACTTCTGGAAACCATATCTGATATCATTTTGATTTTGAAATTTATATAAATTGTCACGAAATAATAACCATAATATTTGCCATCAGATGCAATCACATTCAATACTTAATATAAGATCTTACCTCCGGCATGACCCATGCGACGGCCAGGGGGAGCAGTTAATCCAGCAATAAATGCAACAATAGGCTTCTCAGTCCCACTTTCCTGTATAAAGCATGTATATAATCAAGTACAGTCAAACAAGTATCTGATTTGTTATCCAAAAGCACCAAGAAAAAAAAAGGATTAAAATTCACAACATATTCTGTATTTTGTGTTCAGGTGAAACATAAAAAAGAAACCTTAATTAGTGCAGCGGCATCCTCTTCTGCAGTTCCTCCTATCTCTCCTATGAGAATTATACCTAAATTGCACATGAAAACAGTAGACATAAATAAAAAATGTAGTATGTATTATTACAAATTGGGAATATACATTTTGGTGAGAAAATCAAACAAAATACAAACAACTTATAAGTAACAATATGGTAACCACAAAGGGCTGGTCATGTCTTGGAATCATGCAATCCTACTCAATGAAAAGACAAACACAAAACATATCTTTCATTGATCTTTTGACAATGTCAAATTGTTGTCCAATACTTAAGAGTTAAGACCCCTGAGCAAGTAACCTTAAATAGCCAGTAATTGTTAAGGTATTTAAAGATTCCATATCTTGTTCAAAAGACACAAACAGTTCGGTCCAATCTAGATTGTTTAAACATCAAGGTTCTGACTCTGACAATAAGGGCAAGGTAGCACAATAAAAGTGAGTGTGACCATAAGACCAGTACAGATATGCGGAAAAGAAGAACTTATAATGCGAAATATATCTAACTAATGTATCTCACTTCGCTTTTTTCCACCATCTTAGCCATTGCTTCATAACCTTTTGCAGAACTGTCTAATTATCCATTCTAGACCTTTTTTTTTTGTATTTGTATTTGCTGTATTCTATTGGTCTTCAATGGTGTTTGTGTACTCCTTAAACTGAGATATTTTATTGTAGTTTATATGGAATTGGTTAATATTCTACTAAATGCTTTGGTAATTTCATTGATATGTGCTCTCCATGAAAGACCTTCTGGATAATCTACAAAACTGGCTAATATCTTATTGTATTGTTGTTTCAGTTTTCCTTTTGAAGTTAAAAGTGAAAACTGAAATTGTATAAGCAAAGTGTTTAAGAAGCGCATATGTAAACCAGTCACCTGAGTAATATATTTCTTTTAAAGGTAAAACGTACCTTTTCAAACTTTTATTTAAACTATAGTGGTATTCAGGTAAATGGGTGAGAAAAGACCCATACCTGTATTTCAAACATAAAAGTTTCACTCATACTCCTGAAAGGAGCTGCTACTCACCATACCCATTTACATCCCCACCCTCTCAGAGAATTTGGTTTTAAGCAGGACCTTGTTAGTTTGTTCTTTTGCTCATTCATTACTTGCTAGTTGCTAGAAAACTACACTCTCTCTCAACTTCTTCACCTTGCCATTAAAGAAAGATAATAGTATTGCTTTCTCTAGAAATACCATAACTGGCACTGACCATTTTTGAGGAAACTATTTCTCTTGGATTAGAAATAGGCACTAGGCAGTTTTTTTTTTGGGACATGCACAGCCCGCACAGCAGGGGTGTTCATTTTGTAGAAGATGAAAGATTCTGAACCATGCAGTTATTGTACACGACAGACGCAAAAAATAAAGCATGACATTGTACCTTCTGTCTGAGGATCTGCTAGGAACCGCTCCATGCAATCAACAAAGTTTGTTCCATTAAAAGGATCTCCTCCTATGCCCACACAAGTGGATTGTCCAAGTCCAACAGCAGTTGTTTGGAAAACCTGAAAAGTTAGAAACAATTACATGGTTTTATATAGAGGTAAATTACAGTATAGTCTTCCAGACATTAAAACTAGAGCTCACCGCTTCATATGTTAAGGTACCAGAACGTGAAACAATTCCAATGCGACCAGGTTTGTGAATGTAACCTGGCATAATCCCAATTTTGCATTCACCAGGCTTGATGATACCAGGGCAGTTTGGTCCTATGAGACGTGTTTTAGACTGCCTGTTAAGAGCAGCTTTCACTCGTACCTGAAATTCAGAATATTAACTTCAGCCTTATTCAATAAGAATCATGAGATAAAATATGTGAAGTGGTGTGTTCCTCGCTCTTCAAATATTTGATTCGTAGGCCAAATCATAACGCTACCTTTTTATCTAAAAGTTTTTGGAAGATTAAGGCTCCTTCTAAAGTAAAAGCTTTTGTTTGGACAGCCGGGCTTAATAGAATTAACACGAATGATATGCTCAAGATTCGACGACCCAACATGGCGTTATCACCTAACGTGTGTGTGATGTGCTTTGGTAGCTCTGAAACGAATAGTCACCTTTTCCTGCATTGTGATGTGGCAAGGTTGATTTGGAATAAATTATTTAGCTACTTTGAAGAGAGTTGGGTTTGCCCTGCGGATTTGGGAGCCTTTCTTGCTATTAAGTTTGCTGGCTTTGGGAGGAATAAAGAGCATAAAGGCCTTTGGCATTGTGAAATTCTTGCAGCCCTTTGGTGTATTTGGTTGGAACGGAATGCCAGGATCTTCAATAATAGATTCCTCCCACCTCATCTTTTGTGGGATAGAGTAACATTTTTGGCTTCTTTGTGGGTCTCGGCTCATGGAATGTTTAGAGGGGTTTCCCTTATGGATCTCCAACGGGACTAGAGGGCTCTTATGAACTAATGTTTTTGTTTCCTCCTTGGTGTTTTATTTTGTTGGCTTAGTTTTCCTCTTTGAGGACCTCTTGTCCTCCTTTGTGTATTCTATTTTCTTCATCAATAATATTTCTTTTTCTATCAAAAAAAAAAAAATGTGAAGTGGTTCTACATAAGTGCCAAGCCGACCCCACCTAATGGGAAAAAGCTTTGATTGTTGGTTCTACATAAGTGCCAAACAAAGTTGACCACTCATTTTTAGTCATTAACAAAACCAAAAATATTTTCTGTAGGAAATCAGAACTTACCATATCATGCTGAGGAATACCTTCAGTGATGCAGACAACAAGATCCAACTCGGCCTCCATTGCCTCCATAATGGCAGCTGCAGCAAATGGTGGAGGAACATAGATGACTGAAGCATTGGCCTTTGTTTCAGCCTTTGCTTCTGCAACAGTGTTAAATACGGGAAGTCCCAAGTGTTCAGTTCCACCCTTCTTTGGAGTTACACCACCCACCTATTTGAACAAAATAGCATTAATACAGAAAAAGAAAGAACCCCATATTTGACAATCAAATAAGAGAGGATCCCCCAATAAACATAATATATGAAAACATCCACTTTGAATCCGTGTGTGCACTTCTGAGTGCTTGAGCTTTGAAGTACAAGTCTTGGAACTGCGTACAAAAGTAGCCTCTAATCTTATAATAAGAAATTAGATCAAACCAACTAAAGTTAACCCTTCCAAAATGATAAAATTTCTTGAACAAAGATCGGGTTTAAAGCACTGACACCCTATGCTCCCTTTATGATCTGTTAAAGTTGTCCCAACATAACTCATGATACCCTTCTACTATTCCTGTAAACTAAAATGATCATTCATTCTATCAATAGAAAGTGACCTTTAGTTCGATGAAAAATCCACTGATTTTCCAATCATAGATTCATAGGTACGAATTTAAAGGCACATTTTTTTTTTGGTAAACCTAATAATGTAGCTGGTTGCTGCAACTGCAATCAGAGTTGCAAATAGTATATATAGCAATCAAAATTCAACGGTGTTCTGATCACCAGCAAACACCGATCGCGATAACGCACAAACACGCATGAAAAAGAAAGCGTACCATCTTGGTTCCGTATTCGATGGCTTGCTCGGTGTGGAAGGTACCATTCTTGCCGGTGATGCCTTGGCAGATGACGCGCGTGTTCTTGTCAACGAAAACTGCAGGAGCGGGTGGCGCCGACGTGAAATGGCGGATCTGAGACGAAGAAGAAGGAAATGACGGTGATGATGATGAAGCTTTGGCGCGTGATGCTATGGAGGCGATGAACTTGGGTAGAGCTTGACGAGCCATAGTGGACTCTGATTGTGATCACCGTTTCACAGTGCTTCGTGGCTTACTAGCTAGCGCTGAAGCAAACACGAAGTTCCTCTGATCAAAATACACAGTAAAATTTACCGGAAAACCAATCTATTTTGTTACGTTACCAGTGGGATTCAGGTTGGGATAGTATATAAATTTTAAAAAGAAAAAAATACATATATCAAAATTATATACGCTACCCTCCTCTATTTTTAAAAACTTATATTCCTCTTTTTTAGAAAAATTAAATTTGTTACAATTTATTTTTTATTAAAATATTCTTAATTTTTTAAAAATTATTATACTTTAATATAAAAATATTTTTAATATTATTATTTCATTATTATTATTTTACTTAAAAATACTTTATTTTATTTTAAATTTTCTAAAAGAGTTATATTAGGAATACATATTCAATTATCTATATATATTAAATATAAAAGTTTTATTTTACTTAAAAGAAGTTTAACCTTTTATTTATAATTTTTTTTATAAAAGGAAAGTATAATTAAAAAATAATTTTACAAAAAATATTACTACCGTTCTCAAAAAAGAAAACAGAACTATCCTATGGTGCCTCATACTCATCATTTTTGGCCCAAACATAATCACCCCTATTTTTCTCTTTTAGACTATGTTTGGTTCACAGTTCAGCATGGAATTGGAATCTTAATTTCATAAAAAACAAAATTTTTTAGTGTTTGGTTCGCTTCTTAAAATGGAGAATTGGATTCCGTAGAATTAGACAATTCCAGGGAATCCAATTCTCAATTCCATAAAATGGGTTTTGTTTGGTTGGACGTAGAATTGGATTCCATATGAAATTGCACAATATTTTAGGAATTATTTAGTTTGGTTGAGTTATGTAGAATTGGAATTGAATTACGTGGAATTGGTTTTTTAGAATTGGGTGTGTAAATTTTGTGGAATTAGATTGTGGGATATTTTTGAGGAATTGAGATAAATTTTGTAGAATTGGGTTTAAAAGATATTTTTGTCCCTACTTTCTTTCTCTCTCTCTTACTGTTGTTATTTTTTATAATGAATATAAAAAAAGTAATTATATACTAAAAAATAAAATTTTAAAAAATAATTATTTAATATTTATTAAGGAGCAAATTAGTCTTTTTACCTCACGTTCTTTTATAAGCTTTCAATTCCATCTTTTCATACCAAACACACTTTTTCAATTCAAATAATTCAATTCCAATTCCATCTTTTCATACCAAACACACTTTTCTAATTCAAATAATTCAATTCCAATTCCAATTCCAATTTCATAATTTGTTTCAACCAAACGTAGCCTTATGCTTTTAGTTTTTGTTCAACATAATTTATAAAACAATGTTATATAACATTTATATGGAAATTATAGGATCTTTCTTCCTATGTTAGTCTTTTTATGCAAAATATTTAAATTATATAATACTTTAATTTAAAAATATACTTAAATTTTTTAAAGCTAAAGAGATAGTGTTTTTGTTAAGGCTAAAGTATTATTTTGGTCCTTAATGTTTGCATGAAGTTTAATGTTGGCCCTCAATGTTTCAAAAGTTTAATGTTGGTCCTCAAAGTTTTTTTTTTTTGTCGATTTTGGTCATCGAGCGTAACACCGTTAACTTTTTGCCGTTAAATGATGACGTGGCATGACTCATCACTGCCACGTCACCCAGATGATGATGATAATGATGATGAAGAAGGAGAGAAGATGTTGATGTGCCAATGTGGGGTGACGTGGCAGTGATGTGTCATACCACGTCATTAAAATATGACATGTATGAAAGAGGGTGTGCCATATAAACATGCCACGACATTATTTAACAGCAAAAAGTTAAAGGTGTTACGCTCGAGGACCAAAATCGACAAAAAAACTTTAAGGACCAACATTAAACTTTTGAAACATTGAGGACCAACATTAAACTTCATACAAACATTGAGGACCAAAATAGACTTTTAGCCTTTTGTTAATTTTGGTTGTCTTTAATTATGTTCCTTAAACTTTCAATTACGTTTAATTTGTAAGTAATGTTAGCATAGCTTGATTCATATAACCGACTCCACTTAATAGAAAAAACTTTTGATTATTGTTGTTGTTGTTCTTCTTCTTCTTTCTAATTACGTTTAAATAATTAACAATAAGTATAAACGTGATTGTCCACACTCTTAAAAACTCTTATCCTCAATATTTTTTCGTAGAACGAATCTCTTTCTTATGCTGTTCTGCTTCTTCTCTTGGGTGCTTCATGGTGAGCTCGGTGAGGAAGGGTTGTTCGATTGGTGAACATCGGCGAACAACGCCAACGATCTGTGAAGAAAGTGAAGAGAGAGACTAGAGTGAAGAGTTCAGAGAGTGGAAAGAGAGTGAAGAGAGAGAAAGACCAACACATTAGAGTGAAGACGGTGAACACCAAAGGTATTTTCGTCTTTTCCATTTAGGCCAGAGTCAAACCAAAATTCAAACCTCAAGAGTGTTTTCTAGATTATTATATACCAAACACATGATTTTTTTAGAAATGTGAAAATACATGTATTTCCCATTTTGCAATCACACCAAACGACGCCTAAGGTCTCGTTTAGTATGCGGTGGAAGAAAGGTGATGTGAGGTGAGGCTTAAAGACCAAAATGTCCTTAAAAAATTTGTGACTTTTAAAAAAGTATGGGCAAAAAAGGTATTTCATACTTTTATCTTCTATTTCTTATCTTCTTCCCACCATACCAAACAATATTACTTTTACATCCCCTTCTATTTCCCTGCATACCAAACATATTTTTTATCACTTACTTCCACTTCCCAGTTCCCACTAAAACACTCACCGGATACCAAACGCCAACTAAGTCTCTAACCACTCCTACTTCCAAAAATATATTTTCCATCCGTTTGGTTCTTAATCTTTATTATAACTAAATAAACTTATCATATTATATATAATTCTATACTCTCACTAATAAAATCAATAATATTAGAAAAATTTATTCTAATTTTTTTAAAGCCCATCCTACAAAACTTTTTTTTTTATAAAAAAAAATTGCCAAATAATTAATTCCAGTTTATGAAATGCAAACCCCCGCCTTAAATTTGACACAGAAAATAGCAAAGAAGTGTTTCCACTTTCCCTCAAACAAGAGGAATTGCAAGAGCAAATTTCAGAAAACGAAATCTAAGCCTTTCCTTCTATTGTGTTACTATATATTACTGTTAATTCAAGCTTTTCTTCTATTTTCTTTCTTTCTGAGACATTCGTGAGAATCAGAATTAAGGTGGAGGCTTCAGAGTTGAGTCTGAGAGTGAAGGTACATCGAAGTAGGAGATAGATACGAATCGGAATGGTGCGTGCAGCGAAGCAGGCGGAATCGAGTAGTAGGGAGCTAAATCCTGAAGTGATAGAGCGTAAGAGGCTCAAAGGTTTGGCTATTTCTAATAACATACTCTCTGAGACGCCCGTGAAGAGCCGTGTTCATCTCAACCCTTCGAAGATAGTGGTTAAGCATCATGGCAAAGATATTCTCAGGAAATCTCAGAGGAAGAACAGGTACTTGTTCTCCTTTCCGGGTTTAATTGCTCCGATTGGTGGCGGGAAGATTGGCGAGCTCAAGGATTTGGGAACCAAAAACCCCATTCTCTACCTCGATTTCCCTCAGGTTTTTTCATTTCTCTGTTTGAACTGGTTTCGATTCGTGTATGTACTAAGTAATGGGTTCCGAGGGATAATAGAATATAGTAAACGATTGGGTAGTGTATTGAGCTGCTGTTTTTTCAGCATTAAGCATACAAGGAGATGCTGCACTTGAATTACTATTTACGATTGCAAATTTCCAGTATATTTGTTTGTCCTGGTCCTGTGGTCTCTTCTATTTCGTATGGATTTTGCAGAAATCATGTGGGAAAAGACTATTCGTATGCAATGAAACTGTGCCATCAAGCTTGTGCTAAGATTATTGTTCACTCCTAAGCTACGAATCCATAATTCCAAAATGGAATCAGTATTTGGTGTTATATTAGATATGACAAGACATTTTTCAATTGCATTTGAACACCATATATCTTGTTGAGTTGCTTTATCCATATTATGCTGTGTCCTAGTATCGATGCTTATGATTTCTAAATCATGATTCTTGGTGAAGGTAAGTAGAAAGCAATTGGCAACAAGTTTGTTCAAATTATTTGATTGTTTACTTTCTTTCACTTCAACTTTAGAGCAATTTTTTATACTCGTCAAACCTTGGAAGCATGGCATTTTTATTAGCTATGGTGGTTCTACATATATAGAATTAACATGATGTAATTATTTTCTCGTTTGCCTTTTTAGGGCCAGATGAAGTTATTTGGGACTATCGTATATCCAAAGAACAGATACTTGACTTTACAGTTCTCTAGAGGCGGAAAGAATGCGATGTGTGAAGATTATTTTGATAATATGGTTGGTTCTTTTCCCCTTCCTGATTACTTGCCCAAATTGCATTTTTTTTACACTTGAACAAGAGCAAAGCAATGGTATACTTCAAAGCTCTGATTGATGTTTCAACAGCAAGGGTATGAATAGATGCTGTACCAATAGGCTTCCTTTGTGCATACTTTAGCACAACTATTTTATATATTTACTTCTTTAAGGTTGTATATGGGCAATGGTACAATTAATATGCATGTTACCTTATGTTATGTTTTGACATGAATTAAATGACAGCAGTCTGTAGCAATGCCTTTGGGGCTATCCTGATTCATATAAAATGCTAGAACCTAAAAATTTCAGGTCTCTGGATTAAATTTTTTTATTGTGTTAATGGATTTAATAATTTTCTTTTCAATTTATCGGTTGCTCTTAACTGTTGTTCCTTCAAAGATGGCTCCTTAAGGGAAACTCTAGGAACTTGGGAAGACATGATGGACAATTGATTGTAAGAAATCTGAGCATTTTGTTTTGCAAGTCAGTTGATCATTGCATTTGCAACTTGTAATCTTTAAGTTTCTACTAAAGAAAAATTTTATATCATAAGGCATAGATTATATTTGCAATCATTCAGCACAACAGATGAGATCATCTTTGATTTATATAGATTTTCCCCCATTCTATGGGTGGAATAAATTAAAGTCGTGTCCTCTGAGAATCTATCACTAGGTAGTTTTACTACAAAGAGTCTTAATACTTCTTTTTCTTGCTTTTATAATTTTATTATTTTTTCTACAATTGTATGGTATCCTTAGAGCTCCTATCTTCTTCACAGAAACCTTTTATCCCTTGTGACATATTCTTGTTTAGGTTTAACAACAATATGCATCTTTTCCTTTTCGTCTTGTGACTTGTTGGCCTAGGACTAAATTTCATGCATCTCTTTTCACTTTGTGATTGACTGATTTCCAAATTTGTATCTTCTGGATTTGGGAATTTTGTCAAATATACTTCTATTTCTTATTGACAATGTCTTGAATTTCCCAGATTGTATTTTCAGATGCATGGTGGATTGGGAGGAAAGATGAGAACCCAGAAGAAGCCAAACTTGAATTTCCTAAGGAATTGTTTGAGGTTAGTACCTTTTAAATGAAGGTTGCTTGGCTATGAGGCGCAACTTTTGCTTTTTCTAATTCATCATAGTGAGAGAATGAATATCTTTTGTGACCTGACTATCCATTTCAGGGACAGGAAGTTGAATGTGACTTTAAAGGTGGTGCAGGCGCAGCATCTATAGTTAATGAAAATGTTCCCAGAAGCAAGATTCCATGTGCAGAGCAAGAGTCACCAAAGACACCTTCTGAGGATGATTTATCAGACAGTGAAAACTACATGAAAGATACAAAGGAGGTGGTTCCAGTTCGACATTCAGAGAGAACTGCAGGAAAAGCATACAAATACAAGTATTATTTAGCTTCCTCTTCTTTACAAGTTTAGTTCATATCTCTTGCTTTCCTGCCATGAAGTAGTGAGAAGTAATTATCTCAAAAAGTAATAAAGCAATTTGCTCAAGATTATGCGAACTCATTTTTTTATGCATGATTATTTAATTTTAAGTGTATTGTTTGCGTACTCATTTGGGTTAAGTTAAATTTTATGCCATATGTGATTTAAACTATATAAAGTACTATTCATTTAACACTTCTTGTTGCTTTAGATTTGCAGAAATTTCTTCTGGTGATGATTCTCCTGAAAGCAGCCCAGATCTTTCTGAACAAGAAGAAAAAGTAGAAGTCAATACTTCTGCAAAAGATCATAATATCAAAAATATCCTTATAATTTATTAGCTAGCAGTGTTGGATGTATACTTTGGGGTTAGATGACTTTGATTGCCAGTGACCCTTGAATTTTAGAACTTCGGTGACCTTATATTTTCTGTGCACCTATATGTTATCTGCCTTAATCCATAAATACAGAAAGAAAACCAAAGCACTGAGGTTGTTGATGATGATAATAAGGATGCTGTAGAAGAAATTCAACTCCCTAAGGAAAATAAAATGTTTGCTTCAGGATCTCTATCTAAAAAGACATCTCAATTTGCTTCAACAACTGAATCGAAGGAAGTTTCAACCAGTAATCGTGGTTCACTTGTTCAAGCTACTATATCCACATTATTCAAGAAAGTAGAAGAAAAGGTAAGCTTTTACTGAAAATTCTAGAATGAGAATCAACTATGGATAATTTTTTGAAGAAAAATGTTAGAATACTCCTTATCCCTTGTATGTTTTAATGTGTATGTCCAACTTATATTTTGCTTTTCAGTCTTAGGTTAGTCTCTTTTTGTACACAAGTTATTGATTTTATTTTATATCAGGAAACCTCCCATATTTCATTCTTGTCTTTCCACTTTTTACTATGTCTTAAATGCCAATCTATGGGGTGGATTTTGGGTAATCCTTTATAGAGTCTCTGTCAAAACAAAACGTTATTTCTAAACATCTGGTCATCTGGATATGTTGTGAGGTCTAAGGGCAGTAAGACTAATCATAAATTGATGGAGAAAATGTTAATTATGGTTTGTAAATCATCAGGTTTGTAATGATTCCACTTTTTTTTTTTAAAAAAAATATATGATATTTATTGAAGATATACTTATTAAAAAGACTGGACATCTAAAAATATCATGTTACAGGCAGTCACAGGAAATGAATAATTGGTTTGAAAGGTGAAACTAAAGAGAAAAGTTTAGAGCTTTAAAGAGATTAAAATAAAGTAAATTAGGATCTGTTATGTAGAAAATTAGACACTGACTGCTCTATTGTTGAAAAGTAGAAGGGCGAGTAAATGTCATTGGAAATACGCATCAATATTTTTAAAAAGGAACTGTATGGTATGATCTATGGGAACTTACTTCCATAGCATGTTGAGATTCAAATTTGACTTTAACCTTTTTGATAACCTAAAATTAACTTAAACCCTCAGATATTATTTTACGTGGAACTCAAGAAACCTTGCACTTGCTTTCATAGCATGTAAATTCTTCTTGTTAATTGCTTATGAATCCAGATAGAATGATACATCTAAATGACAAGTGACCCTGCTTGTATTAGGGGACACGAGAGATTGTTTTCCTTCTGATCTTAACTTTCAAGAATCTATTACAAAATTTGAAACTTGAGTATCCTCCTTGGGAAAACCACTTGCTCTCCATTATAGGTGCTGCTTTGGGAAGCTTCGGGAGTCCATAGTTTAACTGCACAAAACCATATGCTTCAAACCTTAAATTATGCTATAATTTGTTTATTTCTCTGATTAGAGTATTGGACCTTTGGAAGAGCAGAAAAGTGAATCAGGAATGTTCTCTTTTTGTCAAAATATTCTGCTTTCTTACTAAAAATGGATTTAATATACTGCACAGTATGTCTCAATAGTGGCCAATTGATTAACTCTCAAAACTCTTCCGTTTTCAGAAGGCTCCAAGAACCCCCAAGAAACCTTCATCATCAAAAGGTAGTTAGTTTATAATCTTTTGGATAGTTAAGATTATGAAAATTAAATAATAGAAGTGTATGGTTTTCAGATTCCAGCAAGAAGGTGCAGCTTTCTGGTTCAAAAAGAAACATAGATCAGGTTCCGTTTTCTTTAGTTTAACTAATTCTCTGAATCTCTTCTTCAGTAATCAGCTCTAAGTGCTTTATGTCAAGGTAGAATACAAGCTGATATGCTTTTGGCTGTTGTTGCAGAATGAAGGATCCCGGAAAAGGGTAAACAATAGTGAGGACAAAGATCAGGGTGAATATTCTCTCTACCCTCCCTCTCTTCTGATGGCTATGAGATGTAATTATTTAAAAAATTTTAGTTTTTCAATCTAAATGCATAATGGATATCTGGCCAGACCACACAGAGAGGAAAATTATTGGTCACTCTTCATAGCAATTCAAGAAATAGAATAACAATAAACTTGCAAGTAAAAGCGAGAAGGATCCAACCATATATAGCAAGATGCTAGGTGTTAAAGTTTCATTGCTTTTAAGATAATATTAACTTGTGAGATTGCCTTGGCGCTTGTTTGGGTAGGTTAGATGTGCGTCATGCCATCAACACTTGATAACCAGGAAGTATTCCAAGTTAGAGTTACCATGAAAATTGCGTACTTCCATTTAAATCAGCAAATTTTTGCGGTTGTTTAGGTGTTGGTAATTAAAATGTTTTATACTTTTATTAGATATATAGATGTATATTGAGAATATAAAATGTAAATCCTTTTAAACTTGGCATAGAATCTGGTTAACAGATTGAAGTCTTGTTTTGTTGGTAGTGTCAAAAGCAGCATAAACTTTATGACGGAACATAGATGACTTCAAATCCTCAGTTCAGCCCTATAAACTATAAGTGCTTTAAATGATATGTTTTGGGACTGGATAGCTGTCTAAAAAATGCAAATAATTTTTATCTAGCTAGCTATGTAATTTCTTTGCAGATGAATGTGAATCGACATTTAGTGCTGTTCTTTGTCTGTTTTTGTGTATAAATGTTTATGCTTATTTTTATATAATACTTCTGTAGAATTTGGGCAACTGCGCTTAACATATTTGTGATTTTGTAGGCAAAAAGATGAAGGCAAAAGGTAAAAAACGTGAGGTATGCATTTCTCAATTTTGGAGCTCTCTATGTTTCTTAGAGTTGGTTTATTAGTGATTTCTTTTAGTGGGTTCTAATGTTCCATGTTTATATATTCATAATTTTATACTGCAAGTGATAGGAAGAATCATTTGCTAACGACATGGCTTTCTCACAATATTCTATTGAGCCGCATTATTTTAAATAAGGAAGGAACTTTGCAGCAATTTTACTAATGGTTTTCTTCAAGGAAGCAATTTGACTTTGTATATATAAACAATGTAGATTGAAGCTGAAGAAGAAGATGACATTGAAGAAATTTCGAGTGCTTCAGAGGTAACTGTCATTGTCACGTGCACTTACCTTCTTAGACATGAAAAGTTAGTTGAAATATGCCTTAGGTGGTTTGATCATGTACAAAGAAAGCTGTTAGAGACTCTAGTACGTAAAGTTGACCAAATGGAAGATAGTCCAAACTAGAGGTAGGGAAAGACAAAAGGAAACAATACGAGAAACTATTAGGATGGATCTAATTATTAATAACTTAACTCAAGAAATGAGCAAACACAACACGTTGACGTTGCTTTATCCATATAGCCGATCCCACCTAATAAGAAAAGGCTTTGTTGTTTGTTGTATGTGTTTGTTATTAGGTTCTCTAAGAAAAATATGACAAGTAAATACTTGTTAGTTGTTACAGTCAGTATCATATAGTTTGGTCTTCTGAAAAAAGTTCCAAGTTTTTAATGTCTTATTGGAGAATAAAAAATTTACCTAAATTTTATCCCTTTTAAGATTTAACCATCAACAGTTTAGTAGTTTATCACGGAAATATCTCAAACTTTGCATTCCACTAATTGTGTTAATGATTGTTGTATGTAGGATATAGAGGAAAGTGATGAAGATTGGACTGCTTGAGTTTATGACGCCACAAGTTCAAGCAAGTGATGTGATGCCATATTCCTTGCTAAAATGGTTAAACTAAAATGTGATTATTAAGTCTAAGGTTAACATTACATGCCCCTCACGCCATTTCATGTATGAGAATAATGATAAGCCATTCCTATAAGTGATGATGGAGAAAGATTAGGACTGATTTGCTGAGAGAGAGATTGGGAGGATGATAGAAGAGACACATGGAAGATGAAAGAAGGGAGAATCAGATAAATATTGTTTTAATTGGGTTTGCCTAGGTTTCTTTTACAGTTTATATATTATGACAATAAGTGCATTAATTAAATTGTAATCATTTAAGATTTTTTTAATTCTTTTTTTTTTATAAGTGATTTTTTTAATTCTTAAATATACTATTCTTGTTCATTTTCTTTTTTTGGTGTTTTTCCCGGATAACTGAGCTTTTTTTTTTCAGATAAAATTATTCTCTCAACATCTCTATAGTTTCATTTTATTTTCAATAAGATCTTTTTTAAAAAAAAATAAATGGTAAATATGATCTTTCTCATCACATTGGCCAAACAAAAAAGGGACAACTTAACGTTGATGTTTGACTTGTTTGTTGGCTTTCGTATGGGTTTCACCTTTTTTTTTTTCTTTTTCTGGATTATATTTTGGGTTTTACTTTTTTTTTTCTCGATTATATTTTTTCAGAGAGTCACGGCATTACTTTTCTTTTCAGATAATAAATACTTTCCTTATTTAGTCTAGGGAATCTATACATACATATAGATATATATACAACTTGAAAAAAAAAATATTTTTTCCATCATTTTATCCCTAATCCATTTAAGATAAGTCTTTATTAATGTAGATCTTAAAAAATGACCCTAAATAATTAGAGAGATGTTTCCATTAAAGAGAAAGCTGTTTCTTTTCCATTCTCCCATAACCACATTTGCATACACAAATTTTTGCAGGTCACCGCTAGAAAGCACATTATGAATCAAAAAGTTTATGAACCCCAAATGAAAAATCTAAACCCTTATACATATACTTGCAAAACATATCTGATAAATACAACATTTTCTTTCCTTTTTTCTCTCATCATGTTTTGTTCAATAACTAGGCTACTTTGTAGAAGTTTAAATGGCTAAGATTTACAAAGAAGTAATAATAAGCTCTCAAGACTTATAAAGACTTTACACAACATAGTAATTTCAAAGCCAAACTTTGACTCTTTTAAGAACCTAAGAATTTAAGAAAGCATCAACCCTATCATTTGTTGCCCTTGACAAGAACTTCATGCAAATCGGTGGCTTCACTCCAGCAAGAGCAAGAATTGAAGCAGGAAGAGTCCATATTCCATCCCCACATATCAAACCAGAAGCCACGGCCGGACCGAAAGCGTCGGCCTTAGCCTTGTTCACCTTCTCCCACACAAACAGTATAAAACTTCCAACACACATGTCAATGGCAAAGTATGGTCCTATGTAGAAAGGTATAGCCATGGCCATTGGAAGTGGTATGAACCACCCTCTCTTACCCAGCAAGTCTTTCACCATGTTTATCAAAATGGCAGAACCAAAGAATACATAGCAAAGCAATAGACAGTCCTTTGGGAGAGACGAAAAGCCTTCCACCCCGAGCTTGGCCATGTTCCGGTACACTATTGCATAAGGTGCGGGGTATTCGCTTTTCGATGTGCCCAAGTCATCAAATGCTTTGTAGAAAATCCAGAACACACAAGGAGAGATCACACAACCCATTGTTGTGCCTATAATTTGGCTCACAAACATGGACCGGGGCGAAGATAGGGTGAGGTAGCCGGTCTTGAAATCCTGCATCAAGTCAGAGGCTGTGGACACGATGTTCATCATTACTCCACAGGCTGCTAAGCCGGCAAGAACCCCACCGTGTGCAGAGCCGGCCCAAGCCCCAATTGTGAAGATGGCTAGCTTTCCATAGGTGGATGCGAGGGACCAATCGGTAAGTCCAGCACCATAGGCATTGCAGAAGGCTAAGGTGGGAGCAACTACGTAGATAACCAATATGTAGTACCATTTCAGTTGGGAAAAGATATGTGGGAGAGTGACTATGGAGACAGCTGCGATTGCAACGTAGCCTCCGATCGCATAATAGGACGGTATTTGATCTTTGAGGAAGGATTGGATGCGGCGCTGATCATCATAAGAAAGTGGCGGATTCGAGGATGAGTCCTGACCTGCAACAGGAAGAACATTCTCCCTTTGTTTGTCGCGGATTTGGCCATACATCCCTATGAGGGTATGACTTAGCACCTTGATGAAGTTATATAAACCATCTCCCAAGATCATAGCTATGGCTATGAATACCTGAATTGAAGGTGGAAGGTAAATTTTGAGAATGAAATATATGTAAAAGAAAGTATAGTATCCTTATATTTTTAATATATAAAAAGGGCGGCTCAATGCACGAGACTCTAGGTGAGGTCTCGGGAGGATCAAATGTACATAGCCTTACCCCTGCAAGCAAAGAGGCTGTCCATTAACCCTCCAAGTCACATAGCAGCAACCATACAGTTGCTCCAAGGCTCACCCTTTTAGGACATAAAAATATAAACTTTAATATTTCCATGTTTTATATACATAAACATCATAGAAATAGGTTTTTTTCTAAGATGACATGAAACTAACCCTGTAACCTTGGAGGCCATGTAGGTTACTGTCTGATAATTCTGCAGAAAACCAGTCACCTTTTTTGTCTTCTATAAGAGGCCACATTATCCCCCAAGAAAGAATTCCTCCAAGGAGCACTGATATATTTATGATATACGGGCAAATCATTCCTACTCCGATATAGATTGCAGAGAAATCAAAATAAAACCTGCAAATAATAGAAGGTTATATACTTAGATTAACCATATTTGAAGCATCATTTTAAGGAAAAAACTTAGATGCAGTTTTTATATTTTTGCTATAAAGTTCTCCAAAAAAAAAATCGACATATGTATAGTTAATACAATTCATCTCCCCTATAATTGGTTCTTTTTGAACAGAAATCCATATGTTTTATTATGACTTAATAGCAAAGATTATAAGTTTAGTCTTTTTTTAATTAAATTATGCTAATTTTCTTAACTAAGCCAATCTCAGTGTGGAAAGAGACACGACAACATACTTGTACTTGTATGCTTTAAGCCCGAGTGACGGGAAAGCTTGAAATCCACAATCATCACCAGAAGTATAAAACCACTGAAAGAAACCCCATAAGAAACTGAGACTGAAGAATTTTCCCAACACTCTAACTTGCTTCCTGAGAGTAGAATAGAAATAATCAATCAGTTTAGATGTCTAACTTCTCATGTATTCACATTTAGCTATAGAGGATCTATAACTATATTAAAGTGCCATAATTACTTTGCTAGTTTAGCTCCTTGAGGAGTGTGGAAGCTGTTGATGAGATGAGCAGTTGCAGTACCACTTGGATATGTCAATTTGAAGTCAATAATCATAATCTGTAACCAATAATTGAAACAAAATCAAGTCAAGATAAGGGAAGAAGGTAAGGCTCATTCTGCATTTACAACAACAACAAACAAAGCCTTTTTTTTCCACTAGGTGGAATCGCTTAAATATAAATCTGATCAAGAGACACCAACGTGTTCTGTCTTTGCTCATTTCTATAGTTAGATTATTAATAATAAGGCTCATTCTGCATTTGACAAGATAAAAAAGTATGTTATGAAAAACTGACTCTCATACCTTTCTTAGAGGTACAACTGAGAAGAGGCCAAGAAAGCTAACAACAAACAGAAATCCAATTATCCATCCTAATGAAGGGTTTTTGAAATCACTCTTGTCCGACGATAGATTTGCTATGCGTTCGCTCATTCCAAAGAGGTAGCTCCCAAAACCTCCTGTTGATACGATGTCAACCGCGATGAATTTAGTGCAAATAATTTATGCTATCTTTCACAAATCACAAATGTAACATAAGAATCCAAGTGCAGAAATTTCTGATTTACTGCTTAAATTACAACTTTTCAGTTCTAGAGTGACAAAAGAAGTTTAACTTAGATTAGACTTGTTGGATACTTAAGATTGACAGAAAAATCAATGATCAGAGGAAAATAAATAAGTTGAAACATTGCTGATGCTTAAGCAGACACAGATATATCAACATGTATTGAATATGGAGAAACTTGTCAGTTATTTCATGGAAGAAAAGCATAGAGTAAAATATAATCACAAATGGAAAATGAGGGGTAATAAGTCAGGCTTTTGTTATAAGTTTTCTAAGCTGTGCATTAAGATATGAATTTTTATTAATTTAAAAAAAAAAACTTAGTGAGAATGTTGTTTTGGGCTCCTCTTAGTTCCTCTTTTATCCCTTATTTACCCAATACTTGAATTCTCTCAAAATTTATTTCATAGTCAGAGCATAAGTTCCTAAAGTTCTGCCCTTGATTTACGTTGAAAGCCAAAAAGTAGCTACATATTTCAGAGAGGATGTTTGGTACTACAAGAGTACTAAAAATTAGATACTCTTTAATTCAATCATTGTGGGTCCCTATTAATATTGACAAATGACATTGAATGAATGGAAGGAGTAATAAAAATTCAGTACTCTCGTAGTACTAAACTTCTATACTATCTTTCAAGACATGGAAAAAATTTTGTGGATGTGCTCTTATTGCTATTCCATCATCCACAAGTTCTAGTCTTCTAGATGACAGAGCTTGACAAAGACAAAAAGCAACCCTTGACCATAAGAGATTGTGATATGTTACTATCCAACTTAAAAATTCCAAAACCATTTATTCAAACAGAGAAAATTTACTCAAAAATTCGTCTTCTTCTTCAATAAACATCATATCATGCCACAGTGTTGAATAAAGACCAAACCAATTAACAGGTCAACGCATTTTTCTGAGTAGTCAGATCAAAATTGAATATCAATTCTCAATACAAAACAGTATAACTTGACTAACTCATCCATATCCCTCACAAAAATTAGAAAAACAAAAACAAAAAACCATGATTTTCACTATGTGGGATCCACTATATGAATCAAGTTGTTCTATCTTGATTCAAATCATTTCTATAGTTCAATTTTTTACCTCACAAAAATTAGCATATTACTATATTACAGAACTAGAAGAGGGAACAATTTACAAATCCAAATCTTAAACTAGAAATTTATTACTTTCAATTTTCAATGTTAAGAAGCAGAGTCAATAGTTTGTGAGTAATCAGATCAGAAGTAGAGGACAATAATAAAAACTATGTCTAACCTAATTAATCCCAAAACCCTCATAAAAGGGAAGAAATCCAAATCTTATCCTGCGATTTACTTGTCATTTTCACTGCTAAGAATAATTGATTCTAGATTAAACACAGATCAAACTAAGGTAATTGTCCCTCTAAATGAGTACAAATCCAAATCTCAATTTGAGATTCACTTGATTTTCCCTTCTAATAACCAGGGTTTCTAGATTAAACACAGATCCAACTAAGCCAGTAGGTCCTAGATTCAAGCTTATAAGGCCCTTACTTCATGGTAATGTCTCCAATGTGGGACTAGTAACAATCTTGCTACTTTGTTTACCATAAAAAGGAGAAAAAAAAACTACAAAATCAAATCTCAAAAAGATAGAGTGAATCAAAGAAGGTACCATACCACTGAAGGCTATCCCAGAGGAAGCAACAACACAGGTCTGAATAACAGTATTCTCCTGTCTAGTGAAAGGCTGCCTCAACATCCCAGATTTGTCCAAGAACTTGGTCCATGTCTTGACGAAGAAGAAGCCCAAAAGACCAGCAGAGACATTGAGGGAAGGAATAATCCCAGTGGTGAGATTCAGCTTCATCACTATGAAACTGAACAGCACACTCAGCACAAAGCTCACCACTAGGGCTCTTATAGTCAGCTGCCTCCTCCATGGCGGCACCTCTCGGCATATAAACACCCTCTCCACTGAAATCTCTTTTTCTTCTTCTTCTCCTCCTTCTTCCCTAGCCTTAGACTTGTGAACTTCTTCATCTTCCCCATCCAACCCATTTCTCCCCCTACTACCCCTGCTTCCATTTTCAGCCATTTCCTATGGAATAGTGTAGAAAGAAGTTGGACTCCAAGAATTGTGGATATGGGTTCGAATCCTTGGTTAAAGTGGTGGGAGTGGGTGAATCTTGAGTCTTTGAGTTGAGTATAGTAATGGGTTTGATTAAAGGTGATGACTTTTTATTGTTGTGAAGGTCTCAAGTCTCAAGGATGAAGCTGGCATGTGCTGTGTATGGTAGGTTCAAAGAGTATTTATCAGTGCATATCAACATCGGCGATTTGGGATAGTGTGTGTTTTGATCTGATAAGGAAGGGAAAAAGAAAAGTTTTAAAATTTATTTTTGGGAGTCAAAGAAACTTAATAAATGAATTGAATTGACAGGCAAGTTGGAGTGTGAACGGTGGAAGAAATATAGCAGCACATCTTGTGTTTGCTGGTTTGCCCATTCCCTGCTAACAAAAGTGACAAAGACAAAAATCTTAACATAAACAGTAAATATCTCTAAAGTTGTCATAAATGGTGAAGGATGACATGAAAATTTTTGTTTTATTCATATTTGAGGGTTTAAAATTTAAATCTCTATAAAATTTATCTAAAAATTCTGTTTGATAGACATTTGTCTTTATAAAATTTTAGATATTAATTAAATAGTTGCGGTTAAATAATAGTATTTGTAGTTTAAATTATACAATAATCTTTTAAGTTTGATCTCACGTTTAGTAATACTTAAGATTGAGAGTGTTTTTTTAAAGTAACACTTGCTTATAGTACATTTCTGTTTACTAAAAGTAAAACATAAACATGAAATTACACTCACCTTTATTAACCTCTATTTTCTTTTAAAAAAATAAGAAAAATAGTATCTTTCAGTTATTAAATTTAATATTTTTTTATTTAAAAATTAACTTAAGATAAATTATATCTTTTAAAAAATAAATTTGGCATATTCATCTCGGCCAAAATATTAATTTATTCTTAGTTATAATTCATTCTCTTAAAAATTATCAAAATGTTACTTTTCTCTCCTCTATTTTAAAAACATACATTTCCTCTCTTTAAAAGAATAAAATACCTATAATTTTATTCATTTTAACTAAAATTGTCTCAATGGTATTATTAATTTTTTTAAAATTATTATTTATTATACAAATATTTTTTTTCAGTTGAGAAGAAATTTTTTTAAAAAAGTTAGTGAAAAGTCAACAAAAATAATTTTTTAAGCGCTTTCATTGGTTGAAGAGAATCCTTAAACAATACGCTTAGGGCGCTGGTTAGGAAAACCTTAAAAATAAAATATAAAATATAAAAATGAGTTAATCCGATCTGGCCCTAACACAATTTGATCATATTCTTTTTGTGGTTGGACCGAGTTAAGTTGGCCTATTTTTAATTAGAGGCAAAAATTTTTAACCCAATCCTATATATTTTATAAGGTCGAACAGGCTTAGCCATATGATATAATATATTTTGACACATCTACTTATCCTAAATGACATTTTTAAGAGATAACGCTTTATTATAATTCTTTTAAAGATAAATCTAAAAGGCGATTTCTTACCATTTATGTTAGATCAACTACATATGTAAAGGATCTGGCCAAAAAAAAACTGCATATGTAAAGGAAAATGTATAAATTTAACAAAAGAATCCTCCAAATTTAATATAATTGATAATTTCAGCTTTTCTAGTCAAAGAGGACTTCCAATATCTAAATATAGTTTCCTTTTGAGACTTTGTTAACATATTATATTGTGGGTTGTGGAGACTTGGTAGAAAAATAAGCTAATAGGAAGATATTTGTTATAGAATATTAGTTCGAGCAAGATTATTTCTAATAAAAAAATATTTATAAAAAATTAAAAAAAAATTAATAACTATTGCCTTATTCTCCTTATAAAAAAAAACTATTGCCTTATTTTGAAAACATAGATTAATTCAAAACTCTATAGAAGATATTTAACTTTTGATATATATATATATATATATATATATATATATACACAGAGACTTTTCATGCGTTATTTTTTTAAAATTTTTTAAATATAATATTAAAAATTAATAATTAAATTTAAAATTAAATAACAATATATTTTTTTATTCTTCACTATTTTCTTTATTTTTATCACATGTTTTATTTTTTATTTTATAAAAGTTTTCTCTTCTTGTTTTGCTCAAACACACTGTTATTGCACTGACGTGAGGGGAAAAAATCATATACAAAAGGCTTTGAACTTTTCAAGTTTCATGTGAACACAAACACAGCTCGATTATATTTAAGTAAAATTTATCTTTTTGTCCCTAAAATTTAATATTGTCAATTTTGTTCTTAAAATTTTCGATCCTGCTATTAATATTATCCCAAAATTCATAAAAATTATTGCTTTTGTCTCAAATTTTAGTGTCCTACATTATTATATTAGCACAATTTACTTTTATATGGATTATATATATATATTGATATGGCTAAATATATTTCTTATGAATTATTTTATCTGACGAAATTTGGATAATTTTCAATCATATATAATTAGGCAAAAGTACATTTCCTAACCCAACGTTTGGGGGTCCTGTCAGTTTCGCCCCTAACGTTTTTTCGCTGTCAATTGTAACCCTAACGTTTTACATTTTTGCCAATGTCACCCTTTTCACTAACACCGTCAAATATTTAACAGTTTTTGTTGACGTGGCATCCTATGTGGCAAAATGTTTCTTTTTTCTGTCAATTGTAACCCTAACGTTTTACATTTCTGCCAATGTTACCCTTTTCACTAACACCATCAAATATTTAATAATTTTTTGCTTACGTGGCATCCTATGTGGCAAAAATATCTGACTTAGTATATTTTTTTCCACATCAGATTTCCTACTCATCTTTTTTCCATCAAAGTTGTGTCGTTTTGACCTCGGTCTATTCCTTCTAAAATATAACTCAAACGCACGCGCTATTTTGTTCATAAAAACATTGGAGACGTTATCCATTCTCTACTTTGTCGGAGACGTTACCCATTCTCTACTTTGTCGGAGACGTTACCCTAAAATAGAGAATGGATAACATCTCCGATGTTTTTATGAGCAAAATAGCGTGTGCGTTTGAGTTATATTTTAGAAGGAATAGGCCGAGGTTAAAACGACACAACTTTGATTGAGAAAAGATGAGTAGAAAATCTGATGTGGAAAAAAAATATACCAAGTCAGATATTTTTGCCACATAGGATGCCACGTAAGCAAAAATTATTAAATATTTGATGGTGTTAGTGAAAAGGGTGACATTGGCAGAAATGTAAAACGTTAGGGTTACAATTGACAGAAAAAAGAAACGTTTTGCCACATAAGATGCCACGTCAGCAAAAACTGTTAAATATTTGACGGTGTTAGTGAAAAGGGTGACATTGGCAGAAACGTAAAACGTTAGGGTTACAATTGACAGCGAAAAAACGTTAGGGGCGAAACTGACAGGACCCCCAAACATTGGGGTTAGAAAAGGTAGTTTTGCCTATATAATTATATAATTAATAACCTATTAAAGTTAGGTGAGTTGTTAAATAAATATTCTTGTTTTTACTATAATTTAATGGAGAAATTGAAGATGAAAATCAAAAGAGCATAATATAGAATAATTTAATGTAGTTATTTTTTTAATGATATATATGGATGGCTTATTATAACTTATAAGAGAACTAATAATTAATTAATGATTTTCTTCTAATTTCTTATGATTAATTATAAAAGATATTATCATTGAGGGCAAAAGTCATCCTAACTAAATGTAATTTTCCCCATTTATTAATTGAATATTGTAGCTTTTTTTTGTCTAGACCAGTGTATCCACCGTCGAGCATAGTGACTAATCCCCTCACTAAATTGTAGGCACCTTGAAAGATGGGACAGCTTGCACAAAGATTTAAAACTACTTCATATTCAAAGCAGAAATCGAACCCCTGATATTGTAGTTTTTTCCTTTGCAAGGTTATTATTCCCCGTAAGGAGAATATTCTTCCTTTTTAATTAATATAATATATTTTCCTTTTAATCTTCCTTTTTAACTAATATAATATATTTTCTTAAGAGACATGATGAGTAGAGAAGTGTAGACCCTGACCCACTGGACCAAGTAGATGTTGAAATTTTGCTATTTTCTTAAGTTTGCGTCTTGGACTTGTCTTCTCCAGGTTGCTTATTCTCTCTATCTTTAATCCTCCTATTTAATTAATATTTTTTAAAAAATACTATAAACTAAATATTTAACGCGAATATGTGTCAAAATTTTAGCTAATATAATTTGATCTAGCTATTTGTTTAATATTATGATTACGTACAATTTAAGGCCTTGTTTGGTAAGTGAAAAAAAAAAAGAAAAAAGGCAATTTTTCATAGATTTTTTTTTTTATTAAACAAATTTTACTTTTTACAATGTCATTATATTATATTTTTTATCCTAATTTTTTTATCCACTTTTATTTCATTCCTACTTTTAATATAAAAATAAAATAATTATTTTATCCATTTTTATTTCATTCACATCACATCACATTATATTTCCCTCTAACATTCTCATTTATATACTCATTCTACCTACCAAGCCTTAAGGGTGTGTTTTGGGACTTGGGAGTGAGAAAATAATGATGAATGGAAGGAAAGAGAATTTACTAATATTTTTCTTTGTGTGATTTAGAGGGAAATGAATAGAAGGATTTTAAGTTAACATTTAATTTTAATTCCTCCAAATTGTTTGGAGCAACTATATAATAAATTATTATTATTATTTTGGGACACACATCACATATTATGAGTTTTAAAAATTAAATATAATATTGTGGTATTTTTCAAGAGAATTGAAATAAAAATAATAAAAGAATGTCGAGTTTTATTGTTAACATACATTATCTTTTCCTGGCAAAAAAAAACATTATCTTTTCTTTTTCTATTTCTTATTTTGAACATCCAAATAAAAAAAATAAAATTCACTAATTAATTAATCTTTTCATTCTCCTCCTCACTCCTAAACACACTATAAAGAATATAAAATTATATATTAGTGTCATAAATCATAATTAATATATATATATATATATATATATATATATATAATATAAATTAAAATTTTAACACGAATATGTGTCAAAATTGTAGGTCATATAATAACTTGATCTGGCTATTTGTTCAATATTGTGATTTTTCTTTGGCCAAATATTCATATTATGATTAATCAAGTACGTACATCCTAAAGAATATAAATTAAAATTAGTGTCATAATTGTTCGTGTATATATATACACGAACACATAGATAATAATTATTAATTATTTGGTGATGAATGCATGCATGATTATAAAAATATCAATGAAATCATATTTTAAAAATTGTAGATTGAAGAAGATGATAAGATTTTTTTTTTAACAACCAACAAGTACTTAATTAGAGTTATATAAATATTTTAATTTTTTAGCAAATTAGTTAGTTTGAAGTTCGTGTGTTTTGTATATAAAAAAATTATGTTGGTAAAATTTACTTTTATTATGTGATCTTATTCCGTTCAAACTAAATTAGTCGAATTTTAAGTAAACTTTTAAATATGAATTATTTTAATAAAAAATCATTACATTAACAATATTAATCCGGAGAGCACATTTAATTGAACAAAAATTAAATATTTTCTCTAGCCCCTAAATTAAGAGACACACACATAATAATAAGATAAACACAACTTTAGTTACGTTGAAACCTAAAAAGTAACAAACACATAAGATAAATAAATATTTTATAAAAAAAGTACTATCAAGTATTAAGTATATACCTTTATCCAAACTAAGTTAACTATATATATATATATATATATATAACAAAAAGAATTACTTATCTAAGTAATAATATGGTGGGCCTTAATTGTCACATTCATATGTATAAAAGGCATGCATGCGTGTGTGATATCAAATTTCTTGTGGATGTCCTATTTGATAGTGGATTGAGAGTGACATATATTTAATATATATCGGTGATCAATATATTTAATTTTATTGGTCAATGATTTATTATACCTTTAATTAATCTTTTCACACTTCACACACATGCACATAGATAAATAAATATAAATATAACATGGCCACTTGGTATAGGTATAGATAGCGAACATTTTGTATTCTCTTAATTATTATCTTTCGAATTTAATAAGAAAAAGAAGAGATCATACAAAACATCATCAGATAAAAAGATCGTTTTTAGTAATGGAATTGTAAAGTGCAATATTTGAGAAATTAGTGAATAGTCACAAACTAATTATAACTCTAGGGCTTTTTAAAAATTATATATATATATATATATATATATATAACAAATCATGATGATCTTTGCTTACAAGTTACAATTAATGTAATGGGACATTATTGGCTTCCCTTCATTTCTTCATTTGTTTTATCTTATTCAATTTGTTAAAGTTAATTTTGTAATCATCTTAAATTTGACCTCTTAATTAAATTAATTGTATTAATCTTCTTCTCAATTTGTAATATAAGACACATATATATTAAGTTCTAGTATTAGTATACATATATATATTTGACGGATTGAACAAGCTATGATTCACACTTCAAATTGATCTGTCTTGATTTAAAGCTCTTACAAGTTTTCTTAAAGTGAAACTACTTTATTAATGAAACATTTAAATATAATAAAACTAATAAAAATAATAGAATATATATATATTAGATTTCATAAGAATATAATTATATAAGTCAATATAATCCTTATCACTTTTAATATGGCTGTTAGGTATTATTACATTAGTGATTTAGTGTCACAAAATAATTATTTTTTAATTAAAATATTCATGAAAATATATGATAGGAGAATATGGATCGGATGTTTTTTTTTTTTTGGGTCAAGAAGGTTGCCTTAATAAGGTTGATAAATATGTAACTAAAATATGAGCCTAGCTAGCTATAGGATCATTTGGACATAGGATCCTAAAGTTTTGCAATTTCTATAGAATTTGACTTTTTTTTTTAAATAAAAAAATTATTATTAGAACCCATATGACATTATTACCATGTTAGGCTTGAATCCATGACAGCTTGATACAACCATAAATGTCTATCACTACGAAAATAAAAATGATTAATGACTTTCTTTTTCACATTACTATATAATTTGATGCAATATTTTTAAATTTTATTTAGATTCCTTTTTTTATGGATAATTTTGAAAGTATCACTTACATTGAAGTAAGTTGTTTTGTGGAAAAAAAAGTTAGTTGTTTCTATTGATGGCGAGTTGGCGACCAATTTTATTTTATTTTATTTTATTATGAAAAGAACTAAAGTAAGAAAAAAAGAAAAAAATTATTTTATTTAAAGAAGACAAAAGTACATTTTAGTTTTTAAATTTTAAATTAATTTTTAATTCCGTTCTTAAACAATTTTTTTTGTGGTCAGTAGTGTTCTTCAAATTTTGAATTACAATTAATTTTGTTCTCAAAATTTAAAATTTTGTTCTAACACCTAAAATTGTTCATATTACTAATAATAAATAGCGACATATATATTACACATGTAATATTAATGTTAACTTATAACTTATAAGACAACATCATTTTGTTCTAAAATGACGTGATCTTGAATTATATATTATCATTAATATTATATGTGTGATGTTATATTATTATTTACCGTTAGTAATTTAAACAATTTTAAGTATTACGATACAAAATTTTAAAGATAAAATTGAGTAAAAATAAAATTTGAGGAGGAATTAAAATTGATCAAATCTTACTGACCTATTATATATTGGGCTGTTTGGCTTGGACAGCTCTACCTACCAGCTACGCCACCTAGAAGCAAAAATTTAGTGAAGTTGGAATGTCACAATTTAGGCCAACAGTTCTCAAATCTATTATTCAAAATACCACAATCACCACACACCTAAAACATTTATTTTCTCTTTTGACAATTTAATTGGCTTATGGGAAAAAAATAATAAAAGATATTATCCATGGTGTTAATTTTATTAGTTTTTTTTTTCACAATATCCTTCTATGAATGTAATCTTGTTTGAGATACTGTCGCTTGTTAGACATTAAATGTGAATACTTCTCTCAATAAAAATTTGAACAAGAATTTATAACGTTGTGAGAGATTAACGTCTTTCACTAGATTAACTCATACTAATATTCTTATAAAAAGAAAAAACTCAAAAAGTGAAGATTTGTGACTTGTAAGTCAAAAGGAAACCTAAGTCACATGGGCGGTGGGCCCTCGTTCCTCATTCTTTCTCTTAGAATCTTATTTGTATCTCGCTGAATCTTCTCACCAAAACAAAAATATCTCTCATAATCTTTTTTTGGGTAAAGTATTATTTTGATCCTCAATGTTTGCATGAAGTTTAATGTTGAACCTCAATGTTTTAATGTTTGTATGAAGTTTAATGTTGAACCTCAATGTTTCAAAAGTTTAATGTTGGTCCTCAAAGTTTTATTTTTTTGTCGATTTTGGTCCTCGAGCGTAACACTGTTAATTTTTTGTCGTTAAATGATGACGTGACATGCTTATATGATACACCCTCTCCCATACGTGTCATATTTTAATGACCTGGCATGACACATCACTGCTACATCACCCCACATTGCCACATCATCATCTTCTCTCCTTTATCATCATCATTATCATCATCGTCTGGGGAGACGTGACAGTGATATGTCATGCCACATCATTAAAATATGACACGTAGAAGAGAGGGTGTGCCACATAAGTATGACACGTTATCATTTAATGGCAAAGAGTTAACGGTGTTACACTCGAGGACCAAAATTGACCAGAAAAATAAAACATTGAAGACCAACATTAAACTTTTGAAACATTGAGGACCAACATTAAACTTTTAAAACATTGAAGACCAACATTAAACTTTTGAAACATTGACACAATTAGAACCTTTTTTTATTATTTTAATATAAGGGGTAAAATGGTCATTTTAATACATTCCATTTCCATTTCCATTACCAAACTTTTACTACTAAACACATCAAATGCATTCCGTTTTCATTTCTATCTAATGAACGTGCCTTAAGTATTTATGGAGGATTTATATATTACCCATTAATAAAACTCTCATGTGAGTGAGAGTTCAAACTCTCCAAATAACAATTTAAACCTTAACCAATTATATCAGTCACAATCTCTCATAATCTTAAAAGTATGTCTAATTGTGTTTTTTTTTTTTTTTTTTTCTAACTGTTCTGTTTAACCAAGTTCATCTGCAGCTAAAAGCTGCTTAGCATCAAAAGTACAAATTTGTTTATATATATATATATAATATTCTCCAATACTTTTATCATTCTTTTTTTTGGACTGAATACATTTATCATTCAAAAGTAAGAAATGCTTGGGTTTATAATACAAGGCCCACAAAGCCCATATTGACTTATTCTAAACCAGTAGACACATACTTGCCTGATATTATCTGAAATATAACATAACTATACACATATTTCTATTCATCATTTTTCTAAAACCATATATACGAGTTAATGTACACATTAACTCGTACAGGAATTAATATATAAAAAAAATTTACTATTATATTTATACACATTAATCTACATATGGGTTAAGGTAGACGTTAACTCACATTTGGGTTAAGGTAGCAAACAAGCACACTTTAACAATTTACAAAATACATATTTTGCATTAAGTGTAAAACATAAAGATTTACAAGGGAGTAATAAGCTTATAGACTATGCACAAAAATAATAATTGCTTCCCAAACTTAGCCTCAAGAACCTAAGAAAGCATCAACCCTAGAATTTGTAGTTCTTGACAAGAACTTCATGCATATTGGTGGGTTAACTCCAGCAAGAGCAAGTATGGAAGCAGGAAGAGTCCAAATTCCATCTCCACAAATCAAACCAGAAGCCACTGCTGGACCAAAATCATCAGCTTTAGCCTTATTAATCCTCTCCCACACAAACAATATCAAGCTTCCAACACACATGTCAATGGCAAAGTAAGGTCCTATATAGAAAGGTATAGCCATGGCCATTGGAAGTGGTATGAACCACCCTCTCTTCTTGCCCACCAAATCTTTAACCAAGTTTATCACAATGGCTGACCCAAAGAACACATAACAAAGCAAAAGGCAGTGCCTTGGCAAAGAAGAAAACCCCTCCACCCCCAATTCTGCCATGTTTCTATACATAATTGCATAAGGTGCAGGGTATTCACTTGTGGGTGTCCCTAGGTCATCAAATGCCTTGTAGAAAATCCAGAACACACAAGGGGCTATCACACACCCCATTGTTGTGCCTATGACTTGGCTCACAAACATGGACCGGGGCGAAGACAACGTGAGGTAGCCGGTCTTGAAATCCTGCATCAAGTCAGAGGCTGTGGAGACAATGTTCATCATCACTCCACAGGCTGCTAGGCCGGCGAGAACCCCACCATGTGACGCGCCGGCCCAAGCCCCGATAGTGAAGATGGCCAGCTTCCCATAGCCAGAGGCTAGGGACCAATCTGTTAGTCCAGCACCATAGGCATTACAGAAGGCTAAGGAGGGGGCAATTAGGTAAATCACTAATATGTAGTACCATTTGAGTTGGGGGAAGATGTGTGGGAGGGTGACTATGGACACTGCAGATATTGCAACATATCCCCCAACTGCAAAATATGTGGGGATTTGATCCTTGAGGAAGGATTCGATGCGGCGGCGATCATCATTTGAAAGTTGTGTTTGTGTAGTTGAGGATGGGTTTTGATCTGCAACAGGAAGAACACTCTCCCTTTGTTTGGTCTGGATTTGGTTATACAAACCAATGAGGGTAAAACCTAGCACCTTGAGCAAGTTATATAGACCATCTCCTAGGATCAAGGCTATGGCTATAAATACCTGAAGTTAAGGTGGAAGGTAAGTTCAATGAATTGGAAAGAAAGCATGTAAACAGCAAAAGTATGAAGCATACACAAACACCCGACATGACACGGACATATTGACACATCAAACGGAAAAATATATAGAAAAGGACACGGCATGACATATATATACTATATTCTAAGCAATTTAAACTGTTATTTTCTAAATCAAATTTACTAAATCTCATATACAACAAAAACAATTGAAATAATACTTTTAATAATCTAATTAAAATGATTTCACAAAATTTTTATTCACTTAATTTTGGCATTTTCCTCTCTTTTTTTGTGTCATCTCATACTTGGCTCAAATATGAACCATGTCTGGTACGTATTGAAGTTGCGTTTGTCATGTGTCTAAGTTGAAAAAAAAAAAATTTTATTCTAGCCCACTGAACACAAGACACACCTAAATATAGACGTATCTGTGCTTAATAGAGCAGAACTACGGTTTGCTTTATAGTAGGAACCTAACCTTGTAACCTTGGAGACCATTTAGGTCAGTGTCAGTAAGGTTTGGAGGGTACCAATGCCCTTCTTTCTTTTCTAAGAGAGGCCACATTACTCCCCAAGAAAGAATTCCACCAAGGAGCAATGATATATTTATGATATATGGGCAAATCATTCCCACTCCAATGTAGATTGCAGAGAAGTCAAAAAAAAATCTGCAAATGGCAAAAGGTTACTATAGAGCTGGTGATTATTTGAATTTTGAAGCATTTTTTTTTTTTTAAATTATGATCATTTTTATATGCAGTTAACAACATACCTGTAATTGTATGCTTTAAGCCCCAAAGAAGGGAAGGCTTGAAATCCACACTGATCAGTAGCAGTATAGAACCATTGAAAAAAAGCCCATGAGAAACTGAGAGTGAAGAATTTTCCCAATGCTTTTACTTGCTTCCTGAGGGTAATTAATATAAATAATTAAACAGTTTAGATGTCTAACTTCTCATGTAGTCGCATTTAGTTATAAAGGGATCAATCAAATTTGTCCCAACCCCTGACGCCGTCTAAATTATTAAAGGTAAATGATGAGTCGATGATGTGGCACCACATATGTAACATTAACAATTCATCATCACTCATAATCTCCTAGTTGCACCAAAACGCTGTCTCATTTTCTTCTTAATATGAAGAAGTGACGTCATTTTAAGTAATAAGACAACATTAATATGAAGAAATGACATCGTTTTGACATTTGAGTAATGAGTTAGCATTAATATTACATGTGTGATGCTACGTCAACATTTGCCGTTAGCAATTCGAAAATTTTGGGACAAAATTGAAATTAAATTGGTGTAAACTAAGTTTGGGGGCATAAAAGATGTTTTCTCCATAATATCTTACTTTGCTAGTTTAGCTCCTTGAGGAGTGTGGAAGCTGTTGATGAGATGAGCAGTTGCAGTACCACTTGGATATGTCAATTTGAAGTCAATAATCATAATCTGTAACCAATAATTGAAACAAAATCAAGTCAAGATAAGGTGAAGAAGGTAAGGCTCATTCTGCATTTACAACAACAACAAAAAACAAAGCCTTTTATTACTAGGTGCAGTCTGATATATGATAATATGAATCAAGCGATACTAACATGTTCTATCTTTACTCATTTCTGTAGCTAGATTATTACTAGTAATGCTCATTCAGCATTTGACAAGATAAAAATATTTGCAATGAAAAACTGACTCCCATACCTTTCTTAGAGGCACGACTGAGAAGAGGCCAAGAAAGCTAACAACAAACAAGAATCCAATTATCCATCCTAATGCCGGGTTTTTGAAATCACTTTTGTCTGAGGCTTGTTTGGCTACACGTTCACTCATTCCAAAGAGATAGCCCCCAAAACCTCCTGTTGATACAAAGACAAGCACAATGGATTTTAGTGCAAATGATTTATGCAACATTGTAAAGTAAGAATCTTGGTGCAGAATCTCTGTTTTTCCAACCCATTGAATTTTGAGAAACTCTATAAAATACTTGCCCTTAAGTTAACTGGTATATGTTGAAAACCAAAAAATAACCATCTTTCAAGGCATGGTCAAAGTTCATAAATTCTAGCTAGATGACAGAGCCACAGTGGCAAAAAGTAATCCTTGACCACAAGAGATTGTGATAACTATCCAACTAGGGAAATTCCATCCATTATTCAAGCAGAGGAAATTGACACTCAAAAAGTGATATAATTTCTAAAGCTATAGCCAATTTTGATATACAAACCTCAAAATATAACACTTCTAAAGTGAAAAGTTTACATATTAATTAAAACCACCAAAATTTCTGGACTAAAATGTAGGAAACTCCCATGAACTATTATTCATGTGTAAATAACCCCTCAACTATAAAAATTGATCTAGAGCTTTCTCAAATTTCATAATTTCTGGAGAAAATCTCTCCGCTAACTTTTCTATCCAAACCATAACGGAACAATGATATGTTAGCAAAATCAAATCATACTAAAATGTAGAAAACCTCTTGAACTTTAGGCCTTGAACAAAAAAACCCTTTAAATCATTTAAAGTTATCTTCTGTTAATATTTTGGATAAAAAAAGTTAACTGAAAGATTTTTTTAAAAAACTTGCAGAGAGTTGTATTTGAATTTTTTAAATTTGAGGGAAGTTATCTACACATTATTTAAAATTCAAAGAGGTCATGTGCACATTTTAGCCAAATTTCAAATCCAAGACATCAGTTTCAACTTCAGTTTTAATATGAAGTAAAGTTTTGCTCTTAGGTATGTTTCACAATTAGGAAAGGGATGGAAGGGAAGAGAAGAGATTGAAAGTAAGGGGAGGGGAAGGCTCTCTTTCTCTTCTCCTTGTTTGGATATCCAAAATATTCCAAATTGAAAAATTTTAAAATTGTAAGGTATAAGTATGATATTGAATAATAAATTAATCTTTCATTATATATCTCTTTTTTATATTTTATTTCATTATTTACCCGTTTATTTTTAAACTTTTCAAACAAAGAGAACATTTTATATTTCTCTTCACTTCCCTCTTTTTTTCTTGATCTCCAATCCAAACAAACCTTATATAATATATACCTTCAAGATTATATATCTAGAGGTAAAATACTATTTAGTCCATGAATTATTGGTCAAACTATTATTAGTCCCCGAATTTATCAAAAATACTATTTAGTCCCCGAAATGTTTAACTATGTCAACTATTTAGTCCCCGAGTAACTATGCCAATTATTCCATCCCCAAACTTGGTAAAAATACTATTTAATCACCGAATTTGCAACTCTGTCAACTATAGTATTTTTGCCAAAGTTGACAAAGTTGCAAATTCGATGATTAAATAGTATTTTTGCCAAGTTTGGGGATTAAATAGTTGACATAGTTACAAATTCGAGAACTAAATAGTATTTTATCAAATTTGAGGACTAAATAGTTGACATAGTTAAACATTTTGGGGAGTAAATAATAGTTTGACCAACAATTCAGATACTAAATAATATTTTGCTTCGGTATATATATACTAGGGGGGCAAGGCAAAGATAGAATAAAAGGAATGAAAAGAAAGTACCACTAAAGGCTATGCCAGAGGAGGCAACAACACAAGTCTGAATGACAGTATTCTCCTGTCTTGTGAATGTCTGCTTCAACATCCCAGATTTCTCCAGCAACTTACTCCAACTCTTGACGAAGAAGAAGCCCAGAAGGCCAGCAGAGACATTGAGGGAAGGAATAATCCCAGTGGTGAGATTCAGCTTCATCACTATGAAACTGAACAGCACACTCAGCACAAAGCTCACCGCTAGGGCTCTCAATGTCACCTGCTTCCTCCATGGCGGCACCTCCTGCTTCATGAACACCCTCTCCACCGAACCCTCTTCTTCTTCTTCTTCTTCTTCCCCAATATTGTCAAGACCCCTATTCCCATTTTCGGCCATAATTTCTCTGTTCTGAGGCTTACCGTCTGTTTCTGAGGATTGGGGAAATGGGGGTTCGGAATCTTCAAATGGGTGTGGGTGAATCTTGCTATTTCGTAATGGGGTTGATTAAAGTTGGTGCCTTTTTCATGAAAAAAAAAAAGTTGGTGCCTTTTTGCTTTTTGGGTCGTTTTCTGGTTTAATATACTAAACTAAGGTCATTGAGTATTTATATATGGATGAATATCAACATCCAATGTGCTTGGAGGGAAAGATGCCTCACGGTCACTGCCATGTTAGGAGTCAAATAAAGCCGAGGAATAGGAAATGAACAGTTGAACACCAGTTTGTCATATTGCGGAATCTCAAGAATGTCATTTATCATTTATGGCGTTAAATAATTTTTTTTTTTGCTAACAGAAGGCTAAACTCCAAGTCACATTATATTGAGTTTTAAGATTTTGTATTATTTTCTTTTTTAATTTTTGAAGTTCGAGCATTCAACTTCTTTATATTAATTTTCGTCAATTGTGAACAACAATTGGATATATAATTCTATTTCTTTCAAGGGATATGTTTGGTATGATTTGGAGTTTGGAATTGAATTGAATTAAAAATAAAAATAAAATTGATAAAAATTGAATAGAATTGAATTTTTAGAATTGAAAAGTATGTTTGGTATATAAAAATAAAATAAAAAATTTGTAAAAAAAAGTAAAGTAAAAAAATTAAATTGTCAAAAAAAAAAAGTTAGGGGCAATCCGATCTTTTACTCCTTAAATTCCAATTCCAAGTACCTTTTCTATGGATTGCAGCTTTTCTGCTTTTGTGAAAAATTACCGATTTGAAGAATTTAGATTCAAAATAGCAGGCATACCAAACATGAAAATGTTTTGGTATCCATGCTATTCCAATTCTTTGTCCAATTCTAAGTCCAACTCGTAATATTAATTACATATAAAAAGAAGTTTGTATACATATGTCTATGGCACTATATATATGTGCATAGATACGTTAAAAGATCGATCAAACTAACATATTTATTGGATTATTAATATTAGAGAGAGGACAAGAAATTGGACTATTATCGTACGTTGTTCCCACGAAATGTTCTTCCTTGAAAATATTTTACAATTTTACAATATTAGAATTACTTGCGTCATATATATAATTCAGTAAAAGATAATGGCATTTAATCCACTAATTCAATTTATGGAAGGTACTCAATATTTTGTATAATCAAAACCACAATTACAATTAATATTCATTTAGATCCCTATAGGATTGTCTTGAGTGAGAAGGGATTTATGATCTTAAGGTGAACCTATGGAGTGGTAAGTGTTGGGCTTGACCTCCCATTAGTTCATCTTGAAATTTGTGTTTATGAGAGATAAACTCAACCATTTGAGAAGTCGAATTTTTCATAACATTGCCCAAATTCTTGCGAGAATCTAACTTCCCTAAGCATAATTGACCTCATGACTTGGATTTAATAGGGTGACTTAGTTTATACCTAATAGAGTAAAATTATTATTCCACCCTCATTATGATCATGATATATATATAATATAATCATGATATATATATATAATGAAATCTTAATTCTCCCATTGATCATTCTGTTTTTTTATATGTTTGGATTAAAAATTAAAGAGGAGAAGGAAAGAAAAAGAGAGGGTAATTAAAAAATCTGCTCTTTATTTGAAAAGATACAAATAGAGTGAAAGATAATAAAAGATTAATTTTTAATCCTTCATTTTTCTTCCCCTAAACAAATTCAAGTTGCCTCAAATTGGGATATTTTTGGAGAAAGTATTAACACATAAATAAAGGAATAATGACATATGATTTTTTCTTCTTTTCAAATTCCTTCCCTTCCCCTCTTAATTCCCAAATAACAATTATCCTTGTTTGGATACCCCATTAAAATTGTAAATGATAGATAGTGATAATGGGAGATTGATTATGTTTTTAATCCTCCATATCTTTTCTTAAATTTCCTTCATATCTTTTCTTAAATTTTCAACTTCTCAAACAAAATAGAGATCCGCTACATTCTCTGCCATTCCCTTCCCCTTTTTACAAATATCCAATTAATAAGGTATGTTTGGCAATTATGAATGAGGGGGAGAGATTGAAAGTGAGGGGATTAGAAGGGAAATGGAGGTTAATCATATCCGTGATTAGATTCTCCAAAATCGCTAAATGATAAGTTATTCTCTTATTGGGATTCTTCAATATCTCTTAATTTGTAAAAATCCAAATTAACAAATAGAAAATGTCAATAAGGGTTAACATCAAATCCTTCAATGTATATCTTCTACTCCAAAATTTTTAAAAACAAATAATTAAGAAGATGATCACTAAATACTCTTACCTATTTATTTATCTCTCATTCGCCTTCTAATACTAAATCCAAACACAACCTTGGCCTTGTTCTCTACAAAATCCATCTATTAATTCCTTTGAGAGAACTATTCCACAGCCACTCTTGCCAAGCCTCCAGGTGATCGTAGACAATAGAATGGGGAGATAGCTTATATAATGGGAGGAATTGATCAACTAAAATTTGTTTATATTTTTAGAAATATTATTACAAATATAATTATTACATATTTTAGTACAGCAAATATAAATATAGATTAATTTAGTTTAGTTTATGATGGCACATGTTAAAATTTTATTTACTTGATCAATAAAACACTTTATTTTGAATTATATAAAAATTTAATTTAAAAATAAATTTTAATACTTAAAAACTCAATTAACTAATCAGTTAAACTTATACTTTTAAGAGCAAATGTTAGTTATAGACCCAATAAGCTCCTCATTCAGTAGAACAAGGGTTACTTACATGATTGCATCATAGCAGGACCATATTCTAAATATTAATCTAGCGTCTTCCGATCCATACTGTATACACTTGAGGCCAACACAATTAAAAATAATTTAAAATCAAATGGGCCAGATTATCATCAGAATATGAATGTGTTGCTCGTAACTAGAGATAGAGATGTCAATCTTACCCGGATCTGTATTCAAAAAATTTATTCGTTGGGTTCGGGTTTGAGTATCAAAAAAATGGGTCTGGGTCCGGATTTAGATATTTTAACGGGTAAAAGTCCGGGTCCGGGGACGGGTAAGGGTGTATTCACCCCGGACCAGGTGATATAATATATATATATATATTTTTTATATAAAAATATATTATATATCATATCAAATTGTGTGTTTGAAGTTTGTTTTCTTAAATTTGAAAATAATTAAATTTATAAATGTGTGTTCAATACTTGTGATTAAAGTACTTGTGATGAAAGTAACAAATTTTGTAGAAAAAATAGTAAATTTTCCGAGTCCGGGTCTAAGGATCTAAGTATTTGATGGGTCCGGGGACGAGTATTAAATTTCATACCCGACCGGGGACGGGTCTGGGGATGAGGAAAATATTAACTACCGGGTCGAGGACGGGGAATGCAATATCCTACTCAGACCCTACCTATTACCATCCCTACTCGTAACAACTAATGAAATAATTAATTAATAGATTTTCACTACGGTAAAAGTTGCCACCAAAGGTCATTGGTGACGACTTTCTGGTCGCTGCATGGTCATTACTAATGATCACGTTGCCGTTGCTGAAGATCTATTGTAACAAAATTTGTTGTCACTACAGAAGCCAATAACAATAATATTCACGGCTAATAGTTGTGTGGTAGTTGCCGTTGAATACGTCTTTAGAGTCGCTACAAAAGACATTTAGGGTATGTTTGGATCGGAGATTAAGGAGGAGAAGGGGAGGCTATTAAGATATATTCTTTTTGTTTGCAAAGATAATAGAAGATTAATCCTTAACCCTCCATTATCCTTCCCCTTCACAAATTCAAGATACTAAACAATTTGTTATCGCTTAAACAAAATTCTTATATTTAAAATCTTGTAAATTAACGGCCATTAAGCCTAAATAGGTTACTTTCATTATGGGCTCCATAAAATAATTATATATAGATAAAAAAGATGTTGGGGAGCATTTTGAGAGAAGGATAAAAGTTCAATGATACCGTACTACTGAACTTTAGTGCATCCCTCCAATCATGTAGTGTCATTTGTTAATATTAATAAAAACTCACATTAATTAGAGCCCACCTTAAATGGTTTAGGGACTAACTGATTGAAAGAATGTACTGAAGTTCAGTACTACCGTACCACTCAACATTTACTCTTAAGTGAGATATGTATCACGTAGCGACAAGGACAACAACTTTTTGGTTTGTCTTGGATTATTTATTAGAGTTATCTAATAATTAATTTTTTTTTTAATGTTGTCCAACTTATTGGGTGAGATAACCTTTTTAAGATAATATTAATTGTCATCATCCCTCCAAAAACAAAACAGAAAATTAATAATTTAAAGAAAATTATTTCTTACTATTTATATTACGAGAACATATTTAATAATACAATAATATTAAATTTATTATATTTTTTAATTAATTGATCCTTAATTTATTGAAGGCTTGAAAAGTAATTTTTAATTAATATTATATAATTAAAAAATATAATACTAAAATTTTATCCTTATATATATATATATCACGTGTGTTTATTGTTTAGGATAGACAACAAGAAATCAACCATATTGTGCTCAAATATCGGTGGGTCAAATTCTTACACACAATCTCACTATACTAACAAAATTGTCAAAATCTAGGACAAAACTATCAAATTACTACAAACAAAAGCTAGGGCCTACAGTACGGAACCTTATTCATTATCCATGCATGAAACCATTTATTTATAATCATTAAATTTAAAAAATTTAGCTATTGCCTATTAGTGCTTCAAACTAGGGATTCAAATTTGTTAAATTGTAATTGCGCAGCATGAGTCGTTGGATGAAATTGTTATCATACGGACACAGATCTCAATTTTTATTTAACGATTTGGATTTACGCGCACTTCATACACTTTGCACTTTAGTGAATCTAAATCTTTCACTACAAAAAACAGTATTTTTAGCGACGATTTTTTCTTCATTTAGCGACGGTTAAAACCGTCGCTAAAGATATAACGACGGTTATGTCAACCGCCGCTAAAGTTAGTGTCGGGAACAAAACCCAGCGACGCTTGACAGAACCGTCGCTAGACTTTGCGACGGTCAAAACCGTCGCTAAGGTCTTTTAAGTAAACCGTTTTTTTAATGTTCTAACGACGGTTTTGACCGCCAAACAATAACGGTTTAGGATATGAATTTTGGCAACGGTTCAAACCGTCGCTAAATCACCTTTTTTTTTTAGTAATTTTTTAATTTATTGATACTTTATTTTCCCTAAAAAAATATAAATACTTATTCAACCAAAATAATTTCATTTGTATTCAAGATATAGTTAAAATTTAACATCCAAAACATATCCATAATCACCAAGTCAACATTTAACATCTAAAACATATCTATAATACTCAAAAACTTTTACAATATAACAAGCATAGTTCATATATATATATATATATATATATATAAGTTCAATAACGAAAATAAAAGAAATATCCAACTTCATGAATCATGACTAGCTTATGATGATCTTCGCCACGTTGGAGGTGATGACTCTGTGCTTTCCATATCAGGTGGCTGTAAGAAAGTAAAAAAATATAGAAATGAATCACAAGAAAAGCTACATCGAAGAATATCAAACATGAAAAAATGTCAGACATTGTATTTTAACGAGTTTCAATACAAAAAGACATTAAGACTCACCTTGGCGACAGCATAAACACCAAAAAGACCAGTGTCCTTATAGTTGTTGTTGAAAGCCATCGTGCTTTCTGCAACTTCATTGATGCCAACCCGCTGTGCTAACTCAGAACTGTTAAAAAAGTTGAAATTTTGTTGATTAAATGATAATGTGGGGAATTGAAATGGGAAAAAATAATAAAGTGGCATACCCCATATGTTTTCCACCTCCTGCTGTCTTGTTCCAAGAGACCAACATAGCCTGCATGACCATGAGAGAAATAGAATCGGGATCTGCCCAAGATGCCCCTTCAAAAGCTACTGTGAATTGCGCCAGAGGAATATCATCATCAATCATTCTAACCTGTTTTACAGAAGTAGCAAAAGGAAATTGTTAATAATTATTACTAAAGAAGACCAGTTTAGATGTGCTCAACATGTATTGGAAAGGAGTGTCTTAATATTCTGTGCAGGTCCAAGAATGGTTCTACCCAAATGAGTGTATTGGAAAGCAGTTGCATGCAAATGGTGGATGATTTTATTTCAACTCAACTATATATATATATATATATATATATATAACTCCAACTAACATATAAGACAACTAAAAGACAAGATAAGAGAGAATCCCTAGCTAGTCAAAGGCTTAATTAGTTAAATTAGTACAAAATGATGAATTATAATAATCTAATTTGAGATTTACTTTTGTAGTTGTACAAAAATTTACATCAAGAACATATATTAGACATGCACTTCTAGTGGCCGCACAAGGCGTCTCAATTCTGAATTTGTTAAGACTTTGAAGTGAATCATAAGGTTACCTCACATTTAATTTCTTGATCTCACATATTATCACTGCACTTCTACCTCTCAATCTTTACATCTGTGTTGATTGAATTTTGGTCCTTATCATTGATATTGCTTCTTATATATACAGGGTACTGCAAGGAATCTTACTATTGAAGTTTGATTCAAACTTCTGTTTTGTAATTTTCAATTAGACTCTCAACAGAAGAAAGAAACTTGAATGTTTGATTCTATTTTCAGCATCTCATATTCTCACTTTTTTTAAGCATCACTCTGTTTTATTTATTTTTCTTATGCTTTTTTTGTTGTTGTTTTTCTGCAATTAATATAATATTATTTAAGAGTACACCTTATTTTGTCTTGGACCTATATCACATTTCTTACTAATATATTAACCCCACAAAAAAAGAGACAAAAATAAAAATAAATAAAACTAATTTAATGAAAACAGGACACAAGAAATTAGATATAGTAACATAACCAATAAAATCCAAACAACATCCGACACAAAAAAAGTTCATAATCAACTTATGCAAACGCACACAACCAAATAAATAAGGCATGGTGGAAATGCTCTTGAACTATACCAATTAATAGCTTATTGTGATTTTCTTTATTGACGGGAAGGGTCCAGAGCCATATAAATATAGATATATATTAGCCATGGAAATCAACAAATTAATTGCATAATGCTGAAAACAACAAAATCCAAAACCTATTATGTTAGAATAGAAGGAAGCATTAAACAAATTCCAAGAAACAAACCCATTTAACGTACTGACCCATTTGTTGATATATATAGTTTGTCAAGGCTTGTCCATGTGGTTGTCCCTAAATAAAAAATATCAGCATTAAACTAATTCCAACATATCAGCATTTCCTTATGATAGACAAAGCAAAAGATGAAGAAGAGAATCCATATATCCAGACAACCACAGTGAGAGCACTGTGGATTCGGTTATTTTACAGTATCTTTATCTTGATAATGAAAAACACAACCAAAATTGCCATGAAAATGATAAAATTACATGAAATTTATATATTAGGAATTACCAGGACATAAGTAATTATCAACCAATTTCTCAAAGGGTATCTGCATCGCAAAAATCACAGAAGCAATGTTTATAGGTATTAATTAACTCCATTGATCGATCCTATTTTGATTAAAATAAACAGAACATCGACGTGTGAATGATTTATCTAACCCCCATGAAAGAGATTTAGAGATAATAGCTATTAGTACCCAAAATTTGAATAAAATCAAAATTATGTCCATAAAAACCAAGCAAAGGCTAATTGCAGTGTCATTATACCTTAGCAAACCATAGTCAAAATGATCCAATAAGCAAAGTTGCAAGCCCAGTATTCAAAGAGGGTGATTGGACAACGAGGTCCAAGATTCCATTCTCTTACTACTTGAAGGCAGTTTCTGAGATAGTCCTGCGTTCTTTCTATCCTTTTCCTGTACATGATTCGTAGTTCTGTCTGTTTTTGCACTTCCTTTTCCAAATCTGCTACCTATATATATATATGGTAATGCTACACTCGTCACACATTTCAATTCAACCAAATTAAATCAATTATCCGTTCGTGCATTCTGTTTTTTAACTATACTTGATTAATTACAATTTACAAAAGAAAAAAAATTGGTGTTACGTATATCCATTCATGCATGGGATGGATAATTAAGGAGAAGAATATTAATAACATATTGAAGGTGTGGCCCATTTTAGGCCTGATGATAAGTTATAACTCCCACCCATCCAGTTTATATAGGCCCAATGCTTTTCTTCCCTATTCAAGTCAAACACACACACACCAAGCCCAAATCAAAACATATATATAGAATAGAAGAAAGTACTTACCTTAGCTTCCAATCTTTTAGAATGTTGGAGTTGTTGGTGATGTTGCATGGCTGAGACAGTTGGACAAACCGAACCATTTCTACTTGAACTACACCAAAATAAATTATGAAAGTAGAGTTAACAACCTAACTAAATAAGTATAATTATTGATCCAATAATTAGTACTTCATATATAATGGGTAGATCAAAAGCAAGCTAAGAAATATACAGAATGGCAGTAGTGAAACATGAGAATACTCCATTGTGAAGCTTCAAGTTGAATGGAGTTTGGAGATGAGCTTCAAGTCCATGCAGGAACAGAGAGGCTGAGTCACTACATATATATAATAGTTTGGAGATGAGTTAGGAACATGGTAATGCCAAAGAAAAAATTCAGAATTTGCACTAAAGTTGAGGTGTTAAATTAAGGTAAAATCCAACCCAATCCAATCACTCTTTTCCTTCTTTCTAGCTTAAGTGAATGCATTCTGCGGTATTTAGAAATGGAAATGCATAAACAATAACAATGCAGAGAGTTAAACACACATATAGAATGGTTGTCAAATGATCAGAATGTTACTGAGTTACTACACCAAGTTGGCTCTTCTACCATATTGCAGAGGTATCATCTAGACATTGGAAGTTCTCTAGATATATTGAAGGATGATTTAGTATTTTATTGAAAAGTTAAATACTTTAACAAAAAAAAGAATCTTACATTTAAATCACTAATTAATGATTTACATGGCAAATCATCAATCGTCTCAGGCGAACCTTGGGACTAATGGCTGCCAAAATACCTTCGAGCAGTGCACCATAAACCAGCAAGTGAGCCAAAATATTTGTTCCCATTTGACTTATACATTCCTGAATCTATTGGTTAGATAAATTAATAAATTGAGAGAACAGTCACTTTTTTTTAAAAAAAAAAATAAGTATATATATATACCTATTCCCAGTGTGAACAGATCAGAAAATTAAGGAAATCTTCATGTATTAATTATTACTTGTAAGTGTACTTGTAGCTCAACTCTGTTATATACAGTAAGGTTAAGCTAAGTGCCTATTAACAAAAGCACTCAAATGTAATATTAGGTTTTCAACGCTTACTCACTTCAGTTCATAATCCGCAGTTGGTTCCAACTTTGTCATACTACTGTATTTTCCTTGTGGCTGGTGACACTAGCATGAAACGACAACCAGAAAAAGTGACTAATAAGTTCAGTAATGCCAATACCCTCTAATAATCAGATTGCAGACAAAGCTTTGGCCATGGCTATCAAAGTGTTTTAAACTACTTTAAGCATGAGAAAACAGAGTGACAACTACATGTAAGTAAAAAATTATTTCACTTCCAATATGCAATTTCATATCTTCCCACTCCATAAATTAGAATCAAATATATCATAACAAAGAGAAAAACAACGCCATTTACAATGAAAATTTTGAACCCTAAAACAAGCATGATAGTGGTCGCAGAACGAGATTAAAAAACGATACAATGGGGTTCACTCACTACCTGGTGAAGCAGATTCAAAAACGAAATCGGCGTTGCTAGTAGTCGCAGATTCCCTCCTCCTCTTTATCGTCTGCGACAACTCTTCCTCAGAAGACGACCACAGCTGGAATAGGAAAATTACATAAATGAGAAAAAGATTAAATTAGTCTAAGTTCAACCATAGTTAGAGAATCAAAAGACAAAAACGATAGAGAAGAAACCATATCATGTTTAAGATTTATGCGACTACGTTCGACCACAGCTGGAAGAAAGCGTATCGTGCCTAAGGAGGAAATACAAACCTGATCAGCAGAATCAGGTGGCTTGATTCTTACCTTCTCGGAGCTCAAATGGCAGACGACACCGTCAATCGAAAACGGCAAGAAAACTCTCGGTGATGTGCCATTGCGTCGTGGCTGCCGCGAGCGAGAACTCTCTCCACTGTGCTGTGGTTGCTGGTAATTTTAGGTTAGGATTTTTTGTTTTGACCAGAAGTTAAAATATATATTTTGTAACTTAACCACGGTCAGCTTAACCGAAGTTACTTTTTGAATCTCTTGAAGTAGCTACGGTTGCTTTAACTGTGGCTAAAGAACCGTCGTTAAAATCCTATTTTTTTTGTAGTGTTTAAACTAGAGTTAATTAATGATTTAGGGCATGCTTGGTAAAAGTAATGTTAGAGGTAATGTTAAAAATAATCCAACGTTCTCTTACAAATTCATCTTAAATATACAAACTACACCGCTCATTTGACATGTATATTTTTTTGCTAACTTATCACACCTAATTTTCAGTTGTGTTTAAAAACTTTCAATTATATCCTTAAAGTTTGTATCTATTCTACACTACGGATAAAAGTTCAATGGTACCGTACCACTGAACTACTTAAGTGCATCCCTCCAATCATGTAGTGCCATTTATTAATATTAATAAAAACTCACATTAATTAGGGCCCACCTTGAATGATTTAGGGACCAACTAATTAGAGAAATGTACTGAAGTTCAGTACTACCGTACCACTGAACATCTACTCCTACACTACACTGTTAAGAAGAAAAACAAATTATGTCGTTTTGGTGTGTCTCGGAACGAAATTGATTGCAGCATTCAAAAACTTTTGGGACATAATTAAAAATAATTAAAACTTTTAGGATAAAATTAAAAATTATGAGAGATCGCAAAAACTATACACGTCATTTATCACCGCACCAACTTTATTTGTAACTAATTTGTCCGGCGTTAATTAGGTTTTATGATGGAATTCATTGTAATTGAAGCGCTTCAGACACAAAATTAACAATAACAAATTAAAACTTTAGGAACGAAATTGAAAATTGATGTAAAATTTCAAAACATAAACATAAATAAAACTTTTTTATTTAATTTAGAGTGCATAGTTATACATAGCAAACATGCATGTTCACATGCATCTACCATGCATATGCATGCATGCATGACACTCTTTATTATTCATAATTATATATCATCACTTCATCACATAGAAGTAGAGGATGTAGAGACCTTCTTGAAGTTAACCAAGAAAGGTCCATTAACATGTCCCACAACCACATGCCTAACTCCATCATCATCAACATGAATTCCAATATCTCCACACATCATACTATTATAACCACAGAACTGAATCTTATAATCCCTTTCTTCATGCCTTTTAATTGTGAACACACCATTCAAGGTGTTCTTATACCCAGTGATTTTCACAGGGAACCCTAATTCATTCATCTTCTTCACTACGGTCCATTCCGAAGGTGTGTCTGCACATGTTGGCACTGTAATAAACCCTATGCTCAGAGGAAACCCTTCGTTGATGAAGGTAGTTAGGTATGGAGATGCAATCCTCACAGGCATCCCGTGAGAGAGCTCGTTTGGATCTTGGACCACTGAGATTGGACAAGTCTCGTTCCCGGTCTGGCCCAGCCCTAGCCCGCCGCCCATGCCTCTGAAGACGGGTAGTATGTAGTATGAGCCGCCGTTTTTCATGATGTTTCCGTCGGTGTCAACCACAACGGCGGAGGTGGTTGTGGAGAAGAAGGCAAGAAGGAAGAGGGAGAGTGGAAGAAGTGTAATCTTCTTCATGATGATGATGTTTTTGGTGAAATATTGTATTTATGAAGAGAAAGAGGTTATATGTGTGTTTTGGTATGAGACTCATGGTTTAGTGTGGAACTTATTTATAGATGAAGAACTTAGCTTGTGACTACAAGCTAGAAATGTAAGAGTGAGAGTGAGAGTGAGAGAGATCTATCAATTAGCCACAAGACACAATAAATCAATAATATATATTGTGGTCAATTATATACAATGTCGGTCCGGATAATAACTCAGACAGATTTTTGGATCACGGTTAAACCGGTTAAATCAAATGATGTCATAAATAATTTATATAAAATATATTATAAAAGTTTACATATATAAATTATAATATATTGTGTATATCTATATAGTTTTTTATTCTTATTTTACCCTTCTATTATATCAAATAGTATATTTTAGTAAGTTATATATTTTTTTAAGGTTAAATTTTTAAATTGGTCCTAAAAGTATAGAGTAGGTTTCTAATTAGTCCTAAATGTTTTATTTGTTTCAAATTGGTCCTATAAATTTCAACCATGTTTCAAATTGATCATGCTATTACAAACAATTATCTTTTTCTGTTAAGTACTGATGTCATTGTCTAGTCAACAAAAAAAATCTAAGTCATCAATTCTTAATACTACATCATCATCTTCCTTTTTCATTTTCTGCATTTCGGAATGAAAGAGGGGTATTGTGTGAAGAGTGAAAACTTAATTAGAAGTTTGAAACGTTAAAAAATGAAAAAGAAAGATAATGATGTGGCCAGAATCGATGACTTTGATGTTTTTTTATTGACTAGACAATGATGACATCAGTACTTAACAGAAAAATATAATAGTTTGTAATGGCTGGACCAATTTGAAACATGATCGAAATTTATATGATCAATTTGAAACAAATGAAATATTTAGAACCAATTTGAAACTTACCTTTTACTTTGAGGACCAATTTGAACATTTGACCCTTTTTTAAAAAAATTATATGGCCACTCCAGTTCGAGCGGCTCAAACGGTCCAAAGCGGTTCTTCACAGTTCAAAGTGAGTTAAATAAAAAACGGGTATATATATTGAGGATAACCGGACCATACTCCTAACCGATTTTCGGTTGAACTGTTCGATCCGATTTTCACAACACTTATTATATATCTAAGTAGTGAGTCCCATTTTTTTTTTCGGAAGAAAATTAAAGTTCAAATAGGGGTAAGCAGTAGTGTTAGGGAAGACTTCTCAGCCTCTTTAAAAATTTATCGATGAATTTACATATCACTCACCAATAAAGCTCTCACATCCTTATAGGATTTGAACCCTTATCTTATCCTTATAAAATAAAAATCAAAACCTTAATTGTCACTTGTGAGACCCTTTCTCACCTATAATATTTCAGTAGACAAAAATGTCACAATCTAGACAACTTTGTTAAATTACTACAAACAAAAGGTAGGGGCCATATTGTACGCACGGTATTATCCTGTTTATTATTCATGCATGGATGCAACTATTTATTTATAATAAATAAATTATTATTAATGTTTTTTTGTAAATCAATAATTTATCAATTTTTAAAATGTATTTCCTTTCACTATAGTCTTTGAAATATAAAATATCTTAATCTTAATTTTATCAAAAGATTAATTTCAATCATCAGTTTGATCATTTAATTAATTAATAAATTAAATAGACATATAAAAAATTAATGACAATTAGTATATTTTAGTAGAGGTGAACTACTAAATATTAATTAAATTCATTCAACTAAAAAATGTAAATAATATATTTTGACAATGCATATATATTTTGTAAAGTATATAAACTAAGGTAAAGTTACTTAGGTGTTTGCTATAAAGTTCACCAATATAATTAAAACACGTGGCAACAAATTTTTGTATAAACAATTATGGTAGAGAGAGAAAATAAAAAGCAATAAATAACATAACCAATTAAATAGGAGAGAGAATATAAATAATATTTATGATTGGTGAATTTTATAGCAAGCACCTAAGCAACTTTACCTTAATTTTTTCCTATATATATATATATATATATATATATATATATATATATATAAAATTTACAAACTACACATAAAAATATAAATAATACATAATACATTTTAACAATGTTTAGTTTGTAAATTTATTTTTTATATTATTCAATATGATCTATTTTATTGTTTAGCAATTAGTTAACATTCTTTAATTGATATATACTATTAATTATATATTGTCAACTAACATTTTATCCATTCTATAATTTCTATTAATCCATGACCTACATGACTCATCCATGAATAACCTAGACTCTGAAATACTGAAGAGAAGAAGGAAAGTTTGATATAAAATTGAAGTTTTATATATAATAAGCCTTTAAATAATAGCTTTTTTTTAAAAAAAAAATTCAAACTTATATACCTTATGGGCTATGGCTACTTTGTTACATGACATGATGATCACTAAACATAGAAACACATTCAAGGAAAATCATAAACTAATATCATTTAAGATTAAATTATTATTTTGACACTTAAAATTAAAGATGTAGTTTGTCTCTATTTAGTCATTGAAATATGAAAATATTAAATTTAACTCATGAAAGATTCAATTCATTTTAAGTTAATTAGTCGTTGAAAATGTATATTAATTAATAAAGAATTTTGCAAAGACTACTAAATCGAAACAAATTACTTCTTTTAAGAACTAAATAATTAAAATGATTATATAAACTAATAATTATTATACTTCAAATTGATAAATTATATAAATACTTAGACTTTTTTATTGTAACTTTTCATTATTTTTACTTTTTCTCTTCCTTCTTTCACATCATATATTTTATATCATATGATAATTAAACAGTTTAATTTGGCCGGAGAACAAAGATGAAAATATCTCAAAATTACTATAATATAAATATATATTTGGAAGGATTATATTGCTTTGGATTTATTATTTACTTATTGTGACACGTGCCTAAAAAATGTTAGAAATGTTGCAATCGATCCAGCTTGGTGGTCACAACACAATTAAAGTGTTGAATATCAACTTGTGGTTAATAAAAATTCTGATAATATATATTCTTTATAACTATTATTTCCCATTGTTCTTGATCTATTTCGGCCATATATATAGCTAGAGAGTGTTAAGTTTTATTTTGAAAAATATATTTACTAACTATTATAACTTTTAGTCTTATTATATAACAATCATTACTCACCAACGGGATATTTTAAAAAGTGTTAATTTTGTGGACACCAGTCCATATAAAATTATAAATTATACATCAACTCACAACATGTTAATTGTTTAGTAGACAATTTTTTATTTTAAAAGAAGCATGAATGTAGTCACTCACCAATTGTGTTAACGTGTAATGGATTCATCTAAAATTTGACAGGTTGTTCTCTGCTTTAAAAATGGTGGGATAAGTTCAACTATAAAAAATGAATATTTTCGACAATTATTGATCTATATTAATATAATTTTAGAGTTTTTAGTGTCACAAGCAAAGTGTTACATCAAAAAAATAACTTTTTCAGTAAAAAAATTACTCAATAAATAACTTTTCATGATTTAATACATTATTTAAAACATAATTATATTATATTTTGAAAGTTAAGAAACTATAAAATATTTAATATTTTATTATTTAAATAATAATAATTTTATATTATAAATTTTTTTAACAAAATAAAAATAAATTACATGCATGGTACGTGCATGCGAAGCCTCTAGTCAATAATATTATTTTCAACAATATCTTTATCGACGACAATCGTCAAAAAAATACTATTAAAAAAAGTATTATCAACAATTATTAACAATTGAAAATATTATTATTGTATTTTTTTCAACAACACATATTCGACGGTCAAAATTTATTTATTAAAAAAGCACATTTTTAACATTTAAATGACCATCAAAATACAAAAAAAAAAAAAAAAGAAATTTGACCGTCAAAATACAAGTTGTTAAAAATATTAAATTTTCATGTGGTATCTATAAATAAGTCCCACACTAAACCCTCATCTACACACATAACTAGCTCTCTTCAAACACACATGCATTCAATTCAACCAAGAAAATATCATCATCATCATGAAGAAGAAGATTACACTTCTTGCACTCTCCCTCCTTGCCTTCTTCTCCACAACCACATCCGTCGTCGTGATCAACATCGACAGAGATGCCGTGCGAAACGGCGGCTCCTACTACATACTACTCGCCTTCAGAGGCAAGGGTGGCGGGTTAGGCTGGCCGAAATCGGGTACGAGACTTGTCCACTATCAGTGGTCCAAGTTATTTAAATATGATACGTAGGAGAGAGGGTGTACCACATAAGCCTTCCACGTCAACATTTAATGGCAAAACCAAACAGATGTTACGCTAGAGAACCAATTTTGACAAAAAAAAAACGTTGAGGACCTAAAATAACTTTTTGAAACGTTGAGGACCAATATTAAACTTCGTGCAAACGTTGAGGACCAAAAGAGTAATTTGGCCTATCACATGTGTTTGATTGTTTTAGCAATAATATTGTGCTCAAATATAGGTGGTCCAATTTGTGCTATGGGCTACACTAAACACAATCTCAAGATAATTTAGAGCTATCAAGAGCTCAAGTTCACCAATTATAAAGTTATTGGATTTGTCTTAAAATTCTTATCATCTTAATTTTTTTTAAAAAAATTATCTTAGCACAAATTTATAAACAAATTCAACGACTAACAAATAATAAATTTAGACTCTTGATAGTTCTATCCTATCACTATACAGACAAAATTGTCAAAATATCGGACAACACTATTAAATTACTACAAACATTTCTACCAAAAAAAAATTACTACAAACAAAGGGTAGGGCCCACAGTATGGAACCTTATTCATTAATCATTATTCATGAAATCATTTATTTATAATAACTAAATTTAAAGAATTTATATATATAGTTATTAATGTGTAAAATTAGAGTTAATTAATAATTTACTGTTTGAAAGATGCTTCTTCTTCAATAGTGTTTAAAAGGCAAATTTTCTTTGTATAGTTGAATTGTCAATTTTCAATGACGCATCAATTATTATGGAATTGAATTTTATTCAAGTAAAAACCATAAACAATACATTTTGACAATACGGATATATATGTTATAAAATAAAACATATCAAATTTACAAATTACACATAAATAATATATTTTGACAATGTTATTTAGTTTTTAAATCTAATGTATTTATTATGATTCAATTTTATATAATAACACTAAAAAATTTTTTTTTACAACTTATATTTTGACGCCCATTTAATATATATATTTGTGTTGACTTATCACTCTTACTTTTTAATTATGTCCCAAAAATTTTTGTAATTTTCAATTATGTCCTTAAAATTTATAAAAATGTTCTACACTACTTACACTACTATCAAGAAGAAAAATAAGTTATGTCGTTTTTGTATATCTCGGGACGAAATTGATTGCAATTTTTAAAACATTAGGAACATGATTAAGGATAACTGAAACTTCTTGGAATAAAATTAAAAAATATGATTGATTAGTTAGCAAAAATTTATACTCGTCAATCATCATATGTCACATCATTATTTTTGGCTAACCAATTTACATAGCGTTAATTAGGTCTTAAAAAAAAAATTGAAACTTTGAACGCAAAATTGACAATAACAAAATTAAAAATCGATATAAAGTTTAAAGACATAAACATATATAAAACATTTTATTAATTAGAGTGCGTAGTTTACATATAGCAAACATGCATATTCACATATACCATGCATATGCATGCATGACACATGACACTCTTATTATTCATAATTATATATCATCACTTCACATAGAAGTAGAAGATTTAGAGACCTTCTTGAACTTCACCAAGAATGGTCCATTAACATGTCCCACAACCACATGCCTCACTCCATCATCATCAACATGAATTCCAACATCTCCACACATCATACTATCATAACCACAAAACTGAATCTTATAATCCCTTTCTTCATGCCTTTGAATTGTGAACACACCAGTCAAGGTGTTCTGGTAATACCCAGTGAGTTTCACAGGGTACCCTAATTCATTCATATTTTTCACTACAGTCCATTCTGAAGGTGTGTGTGCACATATTGGCACTGCATTAAACCCTAAGCTCAGGGGAAACCCTTCGCTGATGAAGGTAGTTAGGATTGGAGATGCAATCCTCACAGGCATCCCGTTAGAGAGCTCGTTGCGATCTTGGACCACTGAGAGTGGACAAGTCTCGTTCCCGGTCCGGTCCAGCCCTAGCCCGCCACCCATGCCCCTGAAGACGGGTAGTATGTAGTATGAGCCGCAATTTTTCAAGATTTCTCCGTCCATGTCAACCACAACAGCTGAGGTTGTTGTGGAGAAGAAGGCAAGAAGGAAGAGGGAGAGTGGAAGAAGTGCAATCTTCTTCATGATGATGATGATATTTTTGGTGAAATATGTATGTATGAAGAGAAAGGCTATGTGTGTTTTGGTATGAGACTCATGGTTTACTTTGGGACTTATTTATAGATGAAGAACTTAGCTTGTTCCAAGCTAGAAATGTAAAAGAAATAACACCAATGGTTAAAAATAGACTAAAATACATATAAATTTTTTGAGTTTTAGGTCAATGACACATAATATTCCACAATTTTAAAATTTTCTATTCGACACAAAGGCCTTTCAATTTTGAACACCGAACTAATTTTTATTTTGTCAATTTCTTTTAATAGTTTTCAGCTACATCAATATTTATATTCCTAAATCATAATAGTGAAGAATGCTTTTGATAATTTTTTTAGTATTTTTAATCACGTCAGTATTTTTATTCAGGATTTTAAGTAGAATTACGAAAAAAAAACCTTCCACTAATTAATCTTAATAAAAATACTCAGCATGCATAGTTACAAAATGTTTAAAAAAAGAATAGGTGTAAAGCTAGCGTAAGAGACTAGATTTTTAAAAAACTCACGATATTTTATATATGCTCTTAATCTAATAAACTCATGAACTTTGTACATATTTTTTGGTTTAGACCAGAGCATCCACCGTTGAGCACAGTAACTAATTTCCTCGCTGAATTGTAGGTATCTCGAAGGATGGGACAGCTGGCCCAAGAATTTAAAGCTGCTCCATACCCAAAGCAGGAATCGAATCCCTGACACTTAATTAAGGATAAATAATGAGTTTCTTCTACTCAACCACACCCTTGTTGAACTTTGTACATATTAACCTTATTAAAAATAAGGTTTTTCAATTATAAAAAAACAATATGCTACCAAACATGTCCCTAATATGTGAGGATGTTTGGATATAAGACATCTTCTAGACTCAAAATTTAATAATATTATAGATAATTAATTAATGAACACTCTACAATATAAACTTGAATTAGAACCGTCAAACTCCAACACTCGTTACTTTCAAAATTCCGATTGGATGAAGTTGTTAATTAAGACTAAAATATATCATTATTGTTTGTCAAGATAATTTTTGTTTTCTTTACTTAACTGTACCCAATTTAAACATGGAAAAAATTTAGGTTCATTTTCTTATATCAATTTCATCAAGTTCTCCAATATAAATATGATACGTGACAAAAAGTGTTTAAATGACCAATCACAGTAAAGAGAGAATATAGAAGACCACCTTTTATATGACCAATCATAAAAGAAAGAGAGTGTAAATACAATATATGATTTATGAAATTTGATGAAATGGACATAAGAAAATGCACCTAAATTTTTTCCATTAAACATTTATATAGATATGGACTCAAAGCAATAATATTTATGAAGACAAATGATTTTGGACCGTTCACTTCTTTTCTATCATGGCTCTCACATGGAAATTAAAAGATTACTTTTAAAAGGGAGTTTATATATATATATAATAATTCTGTTAAAGATTTATACTCATATTAATTAGCTTAAAATGCATAGAACTCTCCTAAATTATAGAGTGTTTGCACATAACTTCTCTGAACTTCAAAAAGTTACATAACACCTCCCTAAACTTTTCAACTTTTGCACATAAAGGATTCTGTTACTTTTTTTCATCCAATTTTTAACACTCAATGTCACATCAGCTTCCACATCATATTTTAATTCCATGTCAACTGAACAAATAAGCAATTTCTCTACCATTAATTAATTATTTTTATGAAAAAAATAATTAATTAATTAAAATATAGACTGTAGAGAAATTAATTTTCATAAAAATAATTAATTTTCTTCATAAAATAATTAATTAATTAATTAATGGTAGAGAAATTACTTATTTGCCCAGCTGACATAGAATTAAAATGTGATGTGGAAGCTGATGTGGCATTGAATGTTAAAAATTAGATGGAAAAAGTAACATAATCCTTTATGTGCAAAAATTGAAAAGTTTAGGGAGGTGCTATGCAACTTTTTGAAGTTCGGGAAGGTTATGTGCAAACACCTTATAGTTCAGGGGGTTATGTGCATTTTAGCCTATTAATTAATTTGCTCTTTTATTAAGAGTTAACTAATTGAAAAATAGGCAAAAGTACCTTTCCTACCCCCAACGTTTGGGGTCCTGTCAGTTTCGCCCCTAACGTTTTTTTGCTGTCAATTGTACCCCTAACGTTTTACGTTTCTGCCAATGTCACCCTTTTCGCTAACACCATCAAATATTTAACAGTTTTTGCTGATGTGACATCTTATGTGGCAAAACGTTTTTTTTCCTGTCAATTGTACCCTTAACGTTTTACATTTCTGCCAATGTCACCCTTTTCACTAACACCATCAAATATTTAATAGTTTTTGCTTACGTGGCATCCTATGTGGCAAAAATATCTGACTTGGTATATTTTTTTTCCACATCAGATTTCCTACTCATCTTTTCCCTATCAAAGTTGTGTTGTTTTGACTTCGGCCTATTCCTTCTAAAATATAACTCAAACGCACGCGCTATTTTGCTCATAAAAACATCAGAGATGTTACCCATTCTCTATTTTAGGGTAACGTCTCCGACAAAGTAGATAATGGGTAACGTCTCCGATGTTTTTATCTGCAAAATGGCACGTGCGTTTGAGTTATATTTTGAAAGGAATATGGTGAGGCTAAAATGACACGGTTTTGATGGGAAAATGATGAGTAAAAAATCTGGTGTGAAAAAAAATATGCCAAGTCAGATATTTTTGCCACATAGGATGCCACATAAGCAAAAACTATTAAATATTTGATGGTGTTAATGAAAAGGGTGACATTGGCAGAAATGTAAAACGTTAGGGATACAATTGACAGGAAAAAAAACGTTTTGCCACATAGGATGCCACGTTTGCAAAAACTGTTAAATATTTGACGGTGTTAGTGAAAATGGTGACATTGGCAGAAACGTAAAACGTTAGGGTTACAATTGACAGCGAAAAATGTTAGGGCGAAACTGACAGGACTCCCAAACATTGAGGGTAGGAAAGGTACCTTGAAAAATATTATTTGTTATTGTTTAAATATCTTGTACGGGTCACTCTCATAATTCACTTTATAGAAGCCATTAATGAAGAATATATATATATATAATGAGGATTTTTGGGAACCACTCGAAAGTGTATATATATGTAATTAATGAATCGAAAGTAACGCAGATATATACTAGTTATCAGTAACGCAGAAGCCATTAATGAAGAATATAATATGAGGATTTTTATATTAATTTTTATTTTTCTAAAAAAAATAGAAAATAAATATATTAAAAAATATATAAAATTTTGAAAAACGAGCTCCTTCTTGTACCAGTTTCAACTTTCAATTGTTATGTACATGATACATCATGCATGTACAATATTTGTTATTTTAGAAAATTAAGAAATTCTTTATAATTTTATTTATATCTAATACTTATTCCCAATATAAGATTAATGGAAAAATAATAAGTATGAGTAATTAATTAGTAAAGATAATTGAGTCTTTTTATCTCATATTTTTTTAAGTTTAAGATGAATTATTGATTTCTTTGGTCTATGCGTACCTATTCAACAAAGTAGATATTATGAACTAGACAAAATAATACTGAAATTTAATTTGTCGGTGAACGAATTGTCACGTCACGCGTGCGGCGTGCCAAATGGTTGCAGTTATTGACTTATTTCGGACGGTGGGTCTATTATATAAAAATAGATTTAACGATTTATTTTAATTGATTAAAGAAATTTAAAATGAATTTTGCTAATAAGGGTATGTTTGGTGTAAAATCCAAGCAGGACAATCTTGTTGTTTCACGATTCCCAAATAAATTTTACATCATATTTTATACATACCAAATACATTTTTATCATACTTTTTCTCTCTCCTAATTTTTCTCTCTATCTCTCTCCTCACTTTTCTGTACAATATTTTCTTTTATTCTACGGTACTTTACTCTACAGTACTTTCTTTACAGTATTTTACATCTGCTTAAAAAATGTGTTGGTTGACTTCACATTAACTTCAAGAAAATTAATTTCCTTTCCACCAATCAAAATAAACCTTAACAAGTACCCTAAAATACTTGTTAGATAAACCCTTTTAAAAATTATTTTTATTAACACTAAGTTCAGGAAAATATATTATCTTTCAATCAAGACAGCACAAGATTAACTCACCTCAAAAACAACCAAGTTTGATTATTTCTTAAAGTCTTTGGCGATAACCTTGATAAAATATGAAGAGTTAGACTATGTTTAGAAATAAGAAATAATGATAAAAAGGGGCTAAAGTACTATTTTGGTCTTTAATGTTTGCATTAAGTTTAATGTTGGTCCTCAAAGTTTTTTTTAGTCGATTTTGACCCTCGAGCGTAATACCGTTAACTTTTTGCCGTTAAATGAAGACATGTCATGCTTATATGGCACACCCTCTCTCCTACATGTCATATTTTAATGACGTGGCATGATACATTACTGCCACGTCACCCCACTTGAGGACCAACATTAAACTTGATGCAAACATTGAGGACCAAAATAGACCTTTAGCCTAAAAAAAGAGGGTGAAGCCTTTTCTCTCTTCTTTTCTTCCTACCAAACAAACCCTACTTTTTACAATTTGATGAAATTATGTTTTTGGCATTATTTTTTTACCCACTTTTATTCCACTCTCACGCTTCATGTAAGGGTAAAATAGTCTCATTTTATCCATTTTTATTCTATTCATATCACATCACATTACATTGCCATGAGATTTTCATTCCCTCCAACATTCTCATTCTCATTCCTTCTTCTTTTCTCCTTACCAAACACTCTTAAAATATTGAAAAGAAAATTATTTATCACATTTTAACTATTATATATATATATATATATATATATATATATATATATATATATATATATATATTAATTTATTTCTTTTAAAAAATAATTGAACGATTTTGCGATTTTCAATTCGATATTGCAATTAAATTTATCTCATACCTTTTTGGATCTTATATAACATTATAATCTAACAACAATAGTACTATCATTTAAATCAAATAATCGCGGATATACATGTGTGCACTCAAAATAAAGAAATATCGCAATTTAACTAATAAAATAAAGATTTAGCAAGAATTCAGTTTAAGGATTGGTCTCCATATATTACCCTAAAATAACGTCTAGTCATACAATATCTCCATGAAATCCTAGGAAAAGACATAATTTAGCAAGGTAAATATGGGTATGATTAAGTTAAGAGAAATTGTCTTGAATTTAATAAAAAAATGAAATTCTTAATCAATAATAGTACCCCCTTTGAATTAATAAATTAGAAATTAAGACCTTAACATTGTAACATTTCGTTATTTTTTTCTTTTACTGTTTTTATATCATATATATTTAATCTATTTGAAGATAAAAAAAGATTTAAATATGTGAACATCATTATAAATAGGCAAAAGTACTTTTCCTACCCCAAACGTTTGGAGGGTCTTGTCACTTTTGTCCTTGACATTTTTTCATTATCAATTGTACCCTTAATGTTTTGTATTTCTCCCAACGTTTGGGGGTCCTGTCACTTTCGCCCTTAACGTTTTTTTTTGTCAATTGTACCCCTAATGTTTTGTATTTCTCCCAATGTTAGGCTTTTGGCTAACACCGTCAATTTTTGGACGGATTTTTATGACATGGTATCCTATATGGCCAACCGTTTTAACTGGACTTTATTTTTTCACATCAGCAATATATTTTAGGGGTACAATGGACCCCAAAAACTCAGTACATCAGTAAACTCAGTACACCAAAATACTCATTACATCAGTAAAATGGACTCCAAAAACTCAATACTATTGACTGCTGATGTGAAAAAATTAAGTCAAGTCAGAATTGTTGATCACATAGGATGTCACGTCATAAAAAACCGTTCAAAAATTGACGGTGTTAGCCGACATTGGAAGAAACACAAAACATTAAGTACAATTGATAACAAAAATACGATAGGGACGAAAGTGACAGAACCACCAAACTTTAGAGCCGAACAAAAAAATACTTATGCCTTTACTTTATTTTTGAAAACACGTACCTAAAAAATGTTGCGAATCGATGGAGCTTGGTGGGCACAAAATAATTGAAGTCTTGAATACCCACTTAGCTTGTGGTAACAAAAATCCTAAAAATATATATTTCATATATATAATTATCCATTCTTTGTCTCTTCCATCGGACGTAGCTAAAAGAAGCTACGTGTGGCTAATGAACGATCCAAGCTCATTTGTCTTCATTAAAATTATTGCTTTTGTTCATGTATATATATAAACCATGATGCTTAAAACGTGCAACCAATAAAAAAAAAAAATGTCTATTATATTTTTAATTTAATATAATTATAATTTTTTTTAAAAATATTTTAATATAAGAAATAAAATAATAATTTTAATTCATTCTCATTCTCATTCTCATTTTCAAATTTTACTACCAAACACAATAGACACATTCATATTCTCTTTCTCATTCACTCTCCCTTTCTACGTAACAAATACACCCTATATATTTTTTATGATGAGAATAACCATTAACACGAACTTGATATAACTCGGTATTGCAAAATCCATTATTACTAAAAATAATTCACAATAGATGATGTTACATTTTTATCTTCTAAAAATCAAACTCAAAAAATAATACCAACTAGATATATATTAAAAAAAATACACTTTACCCCTCGGCCTTCACAACTATATCTATATAAGATATTAGTCACTCAAATTAAATTTTTGTTTGTAATACATCACCTCTTTTAACTATAAAAAAAAATTTGAAACCCTTAATTAATAGAGTTAAAATGAAGAGTTGATCAATAAGGGATTGGTTGGAGTGATAAGTATTTCATTCTTTTTAAATAAAGTTTTGGGTTCGAGTTTTATATATATAAAAACCTTTGCTGAGTGTTAAGAGAGTTTTACCTTATGATATTTTAGCTAATTTAAATAAGATTGTTTCCAATAAAAAAATACATGTAAAAAAAATTAAAGGAGCTTAATTATTTCCTCCTTCCCTATCTGATTTGAAGCTTTTTCTTTCTTTATTGGAAGTTGAAGTAATTAAGTTGGGGCACGTGTTGTTTTCTAATGTTTTCTCTAGGTGAAACGCCCTTATCCACAATATTATCTTCATTATTGCAGGTGATGCATGTTTGATCTGATCTGTTATACTAAAACACAGATTTGGAAAAGAGTATAAATTATAGTCCTTGGATCATAAGATTATTATTATTATTATTATAGTATGAACATAAATTTTGATTTTCATATAATGATTTGGATCGTAAACTTTATACACTTATTATAAAAAAAAAAGAGTATTTTTAATAATATATATTACGATGGCCACTTAATTATTAAACATCAAATTTTGACCATCAATTATCGATAATACTTTTTTGACAATACTTTTTTAACGGTATTTCTCTCAACTACAATAGTCGACCAAATATATTATAAAAAATAACATTATTAACAAATATCGACAATTATTAACCATAAAAAAATTGTCTTGTGCGCATGAAAACTTTAAGTTTATATATATATATATATATATATATATATATATAGGTCAAAACCTCAAATTAGTACCTTATATTTGCACGAAGTTTTATATTGATCCTTTATGTTTCAAAAAGTTTAAATTGCTCTTTTATGTTTGCAAGAAGTTCCAAATTGATCCTTTTGTCTACTTCCGTCAATTTCTTAAGTTAAGTGTTGACGTGTCCATCTAAACTGACATATCATACCACGCCATCGCCACATCAGCGCCACATCATCACATATGATTGTAGATGATGATATGGCGATGACGTGGCATGACACGTTAGTTTAAATGGATACGTAGGAGATATGATATGTCCACCTCAGCACGCCACGTCAGCACTTAACGGAAGAAATAAACGGACTTGGACAGAAGGACCAATTTGAAACTTCTTGCAAACAAAAATAACCAATTTAAACTTTTTGAAACATAAAGAACAAATATAAAATTTTCTGCAAACATAAGAGACCAATTTGAAATTTTGACATATATATATATATATATATATATATATATATATATATGATTTAATCTTCTAGGTATTAAATTTTAAAAATGGTACGGATTGTTTTCTTCGCTTATTTCATAGGAGTGGAGGATTATTTGTTGGAAGAGCTGCATGTTATCAATAATAATAGACCTTTTCGAACCTAAAAAAAAATTCAATATGCGCGCTTGATAGATACATTAGTTAATAAAAAACAATTTTATTTTCTAATTAATAAATTTAAAACATATTAGTTCTTAAGAATTAAATCATTAATTTATTCTTAATAACATTATAAATGTTTGAAATTCTAAAAATATAAATTGAAAGTGTCTCTGTGTTTCAACTTCAAACAAACACTACAAGAAATATGAGTATTTTGGATAACTATTATTTCGAAGATGTATTAATTAATATTTGAAAAAATGTCTTTTTTATAATTAAATTTTGATCGTTGAGATAAATATATTTTTTTAATAATTAAATTTTGGCCGTCGAATTAAGTTGTCAAAAATAGTCAATGATAGTATTATATTTTCGACGGCCAACCATTGTCGATTTTGTCAATAATATTATTTTCAACAATACATTTATGAACGGCGGTCGTCGAGAAATATACCGTTGAAAAAAATATTATAAAAAAAGTATTTTCGACGATTGTTGACCGTCGAAAATATTATTATTATCTTTTTTCAACAACTTATTTCAACGACTAAAATTTGATTATTGAATAAAGTATTTTTTTAAGAACTAAGTGGCCATCGAAACATAAATGCTTAAAAATATGCATACTTCGGGAGTGGATCCTCTGCCATTATTTTTCTCTGTCATTCTCTACTATTAGCTTAAAATAATACTTTTTAATAGTTTTTTTTACAATAAAACAATTTAGGTGCTTCAAAATATATTTGAGATGAAGAAATTTTGGAGTTCAAGTCGTCTAAATTTGAGAAATGACAAACTTTTCTAAAATATGAAATAGATACAAATAAAAGTGTAGTCCCTAAACCATTCATGGTTGGTCCTAATTAATTAATGTAAGGTATTCAATTTTTTTTTTAATTTATATAACTCTCATACTTTTGAGAAATGATAAATTTGAGGCACTCAAAACTTTTAATTGTAAAAAAAATATTAAAATTAGACTAATGACAGAGAAAACAATGACAAAAGATCTATTCTCTTATATTTCTTGTAGCGAAGATGAAGCCTGAAGATTCAAGGAATTAACTTTTCTTTTTTGTGGTAACAATTGAACTTGGTTTCTGCACAATGAGAAGAGAGAGAGAGAGAGTACATTCTAGTAGTTTACATTTCTATCAGAAATAACAACATAGCATAAAATCCATTCTCTTGAAGACTTGAAATATATATATATATATATATATATATATATATATATATATATATATATATATGAATGACACTCTTATTCTTAATTATTACTAATTATGGCTAACTATATATATATATTCACATAGAAGTAGAAGAAGATGGTGTGGCATTCTTGAACTTAACCAACAACTGACCATTAGCCTCACCCATAACCAACTGCCTAACTCCATTTTCATCAACATAAACTCCAATATCTGCACACGTGTCACTCTCCCTACCACAGAACTTCAACTTATAATCCCTATCCTCGTACTTCTCAATTGTGAAGGAACCACTCAACGTATTCTCATACAACCCATTGAGCTTCACAGGGTGAGGAGCATCTTTCACCACAGTCCAGCGTGAGGGTGTGACAGCACATAATGGAACTGCCACGAACCTTAAGGTCAGAGCATAGCCTTCCTTGATAATGTTGATTCGGTATGGAGAAGAGATTTCCACGGGAATTCCGTTAGAGAGCTCGTTGCTATCTTGGACCACTGATAGTGGACAAGTCTCGTACCCGCTTCGGGCCAGCCCTAGCCCGCCACCCATGCCTCTGAAGGCGGGTAGTATGTATTAGGAGCCCCCGTTTTGCACGGCGTCTCCGTCGGTGTCCAGCACGACGGCGGATGTGGTTGTGGAGAAGAAGGCAAGGAGGGAGAGGGAGAGTGCAAGAAGTGCAATCTTCTTCATGATGATGATGATATTTTCTTGGTTGAGTTGAATGTATGTGTGTTTGAAGAGAGAAAGATGCTAGTTTATGTGTGTCTTGGTATGAGATGAGGGTTTACTGTGGGACTTATTTATAGATATACCACGCGAAAAAATTGATATTTTTAATGGAGGTAAAATACTATTTAATTTTTGAATGGTTGGTCAAATTATTTAGTCTTTGAATTGTTGGTTAAACTACTATTTAGTCCCTGAATTTATCAAAAATACTTTTTAATCCCTGGAATGTTTAACTATGTCAACTATTTAGTCCCCGAATTTGTAAACTATATGTCAACTATGTAATCCTCAAATTTGGAAAAAATACTATTATAATCACTGAATTTGCAACTCTGTCAACTATAACGGATAACAGTCAGGAGACTAAATAGTTGACAGAGTTGCAAATTCGATGATTAAATAGTATTTTTGTCAAGTTTGAGGACTAAATAGTTGACATAGTTACAAATTCGGGGTCTAAATAGTATTTTGTCAAATTCGAGGACTAAATAGTTGACGTAGACACATAGTTAAACATTTTGGGGACTAAATAGTATTTTTGATAAATTCGGAGATTAAATGGTAATTTGACGAACAATTCAAGGACTAAATAGTATTTTACCTCTTTTTAATAACTTTTATTTCCACCGTCATTTTTTTGTAAATTTTGACGGTCACTTAAATGTTAAAAAAATGTACTTTTTTAATAAGTAAATTTTGACCGTCGAATATGTGTTGTTAAAAGATAATAATAGTATTTTCAAGTGATAATAATTGTTGATAATACTTTTTTTAATAGTATTTTTTCGACGATTGTCGTCGATAAAGATATTGTTGAAAATAATATTATTGACTATAGACTTCGTATATACGTACCATACATGTAATTTATTTTTATTTAAAAAAATTATAATATAAAATTATTATTATTATTTAAATAATAAAATATTAAATATTTTATAATTTTTTAACTTTCAAAATATAATATAATTATATTTTAAATTATGTATTAAATCATGAAAAATTATTTATTGAGAAGTTGTTCATAAAAATTTATTTATTAAGTAATTTTTTTTAATAAAAAAATTATTTTTTTGGTATCACACTTTGTTTGTAATATCAAAAACTCTAAAATCATATTAATATAGATCATTATTGAAAATACTCATTTTTTATATAGTTGAACTTATCCCACTATTTTTAAAGCAGAGAGAACAACCTGCCAAATTTTATATGAGTGACTACCAAACAAAAATCAATTTTAACAGATATTAGTGAATTAACGTCATTTATTAATAGCTAACATTACAAGTTAATAACGTTCTTCGTTATTTTAATTGTTTTAATTTTTAACCGACCTTAATTAAATGCTTTTTAAACACTTTCTATCATTAATTATGCAATTATAACTAAAAATAATTTATAATTAAGGCTAAAAATTATACTTCTGTTAGTAAATCAATAAAATTAAGAAAAATATGGCGGTTTGAAAAACAGTTTTTAATATATTAATTTAATTCATTACATATATATCAATTTTAATTAACTACATTCATACTTCTTTTAAAATAAAAAATTGTCTACTAAACATTTAACATGTTGTGAGTTCATGTATAATTTATAATTTTATATGGACTGGTGTCCACAAAATTAACACTTTTTAAAATATCCCGTTTGTGAGTAATAATTGTTATATAAAACTAAAAGTTATAATAGTTAGTAAATATATTTTTCAAAAAAAAACTTAATTGTATATATATAAATTAAGCATCGTGATTTATATGCATGTACTCAAAGCAATCGTTTCGATGAAGACAAATGAGCTTCGATCGTTCATTCCCTTTCACTCTCTAGCTTAGCTATACATATGGCCGAAAGAGATAAAGAACAATGGGAAATAATAGTTATAAATAATATATAAGGTAAAGTATTCTTACTGTTCCAAATTTTGTTGCAATGTTCACTATGCCCAAATTTTTTTTTGGTTCATGCCTATCCCCAAACTTTTAATTTTGTTCATGCTTACCCTTTTTGTTAACACCGTTAACTTTCTTGACGGAATTTGCTGACATGGACGATGAATGCGTATTTCTTTTGTCACGTCATTGTCCACCTCACATTTAACTTTTTACTTTTATTAAACAAATTAACCTAATCCAAATTAAAAAAAAAAAACAAACCAAACCAAACTTTTACCCTAAAATATTTTGTTATTTGAATTAGGTTAATTTTTTTTAATAAAAATAAAAAAACGGTCATTGAGGTGGACAATGACGTGACAAAAGAAAGTTTGGGGGTAGGCATGAACCAAAAAAAAATTTGGGGGCAGGAATGAACATTACAGTAAAATTTGGGAGCAACAATGATACTTTACCCGAATATATATTATCAAAATTTTTATTAACCACAAGTGGATATTCAAGACTTTAATTGTGTTGTGACCACCAAGCTGGATCGATTGCAACATTTCTAACATTTTTTAGGCACGTGTAACAATAAGTAAATAATAAAGCCAAAGCAATCCGATCCTTCCAAATATATATGTATTTATATTATAGTAATTTTGAGATATTTTAATCTTTGTTCTCCGGCCAAATTAAACTATTTAATTATCATATGATCATATAAAATATATGATGTGAAAAAAGGAAGAGAAAAAGTAAAAATAGCTATTATTTAAAGGCTTATTATATATAAAACTTCAATTCTATATCAAACTTTCCTTCTTCTCTTCAGTATTTCAGAGTCTAGGTTATTCATGGATGAGTCATGTAGGTCGTCATGGATTAATAGAAATTATAGAATGGATAAAATGTTAGTTGACAATATATAATTAATAGTATATATCAATTAAAGAATGTTAACTAATTGCTAAACAATAAAATAGATCATATTCAATAATATAAAAAATAAATTTACAAACTAAACATTGTTAAAATGTATTATGTATTTTTTATATTTTTATGTGTAGTTTGTAAATTATATATATATAGGAAAAAATTAAGGTAAAGTTACTTGGGTACTTGCTAGTTGCTATAAAGTTCACCAATCATAAACATTATTTATATTCTCTCTCATATTTGATTGGTTATGTCATTTATTGCTTTTTATTTTCTCTCTCTCCCATGTTTGGTTATACAAAAAATTTTTGCCACGTGTTTTAATTATAATTGGTGAACTTTATAGTAAACACCTAAGTAACTTTATCTTAGTTTATATACTTTACAAAATATATATGCATTGTCAAAATATATTATTTACATTTTTTAGTTGAATGAATTTAATTAATATTTAGTAGTTAACCTCTACTAAAATTTATATGTCTATTTAATTTAATAATTAATTAAATGATCAAATTGATTATTGAAATTAATCTTTTGATAAAATTAAGATTAAGATATTTTATATTTCAAAGACTATAGTGAAAGGAAATACATTTTAAAAATTGATAAATTATTGATTTACAAAAAAACATTAATAATAATTGATTTATTATAAATAAATAGTTGCATCCATTCATGAATAATAAACAGGATAATACCGTGCGTACAATGGCCCCTACTGAAATATTATAGGTGAGAAAGGGACTCACAAGTGACAATTAAGGTTTTTGATTTTATTTTATAAGGACAAGGATAAGGGTTGAAATCTTATAAAGATATCATAGCTTTATTGGTGAGTGATATATATGTAAATTTGTCGATAAATTTTTAAAGAGATTGAGAGGTCTTCCCTAATACTACTGCTTACCCCTATTTAAACTTTTCTTCCGAAAGAAGAATGGGACCCACTACTTAGATATATAATAAATGTTGTGAAAATCGGATCGAACGGTTCAACCGAAAATCGGTTAGGAATCTGGTCCGGTTATCCTCAATATATCCATTTTTTATTCAACTCACTTTGAATTGTTTAGAATCGCTTTGGACTGTGCGAGTCGCTCGAACCGGAGTGGTCATATACTTTGCAAAATTATTCTCAAGTGGACAAACGGAGAATTGAACCAAGCTACCAACTGCTACGCTAACTTGATTCTTATTGATAATTTTTTTAAAAAAAGGGTGAAATGCTCAAATTGGTCTTTAAAATATAGGGTAAGTTTTAAATTGGTTTTAAATATTTCTTTTGTTTCAAATTGATCATATAAATTTCGATCATATTTCAAATTGGTCCAGCCATTACAAACTATTATATTTTTCTATTAAGTACTAATGGTATCATTGTCTAGTCAATAAAAAAAAATCAAAGTCATCAATTCTAGCCCCATCATTATCTTTCTTTTTTATTTTCGACGTTTCAGACTTCTAATTAAGTTTTCACTCTTCAGACAATACCACTCTTTCATTCCGAAATGCAGAAAATGAAAGAGGAAGATGATGATGTAGTAAGAATTGATGATTTAAATTTTTTTTGTTGACTAGACAATGTGATGCGAGCAGGGAAAGCACAAATAGTGGCCATAATTTATCTCCCGAAACAATTGTATTATTAAAAGCAAGAAGAGTCAAGAAAATCAAATTAAAGCCGCCAGATAATAAACAAGTCTCCACATGTATAGTGCATGGTCCAAACTCTCCAAATTAATGTTTTCAAGCCCAAAACATGTTGTGCAGCTCCACTTTCAGCCCAAAATGTGTAACTCACGTTTTTACTATTATCTGGCGGCTTTAATTTGATTTTCTTGACTCTTCTTGCTTTTAATAATACAATTGTTTCGGGAGATAAATTATGGTCACTATTTGTGCTTTTCCTGCTCGCATGACATCAATACTTAACAGAAAAATATAACGGTTTGTAATAACATGACCAATTTGAAACATGGTTGAAATTTATAGGACTAATTTGAAACAAATAAAATATTTAGGACTAATTAGAAACCTACTCTATACTTTTATGACCAATTTGAACATTTAACCTTAAAAAATTATAAAACTTATAAAATATACTATTTGATATAATAGAAGGGTAAAATAAGAATAAAAAACTATATAGACATACACAATATATTATAATTTATATATGTAAAAATTTATAATATATTTTATATAAATTATTTATGACATCATTTGATTTAATTGGTTTAATCGTGACCAAAAAATTTGTCTGAGTTATTGTCCGGACCGACATTGTATATAATTGACCACAATATATATTATTGATTTATTGTTGTCTTGTGGCTAATTGATAGATCTCTCTCACTCTCACAAATAATCATAAATCATAATCATGCACAAGACCACGACACCTTTTTCTCGTGAAATTATTCTTTTTTTAACTTCTTTATAGTTTTGTTGTTATTGGACTAATTAAAAGAGTACCTTTCAACTAATTTTCTTAAATTTATAATAATTTTTTTAATGTCTTAAATTTATCTTCTTTTTTTTTTTTAAAAAGGAGAAAAATAAACAAAAAGAAAAAAGAATTAAAACTCTAAATTAATCAGAACCTATATACCATGCAAGAATAGATTATGAAACACATTTTTATTTCTATGATCTATTTCCTACTTGAGAAAGATTATTTATTTCTCAAATTTCTATGATCCAAAGTCTAAAATTTATTTATCACAAATATATTTTGAGGCACATAAAATTTTTTTTATTGTAAACCTTCAGAAAATTGTAATTAGAAGACATTATTTGAGGCTGATGACAGAAAATTAATGATAAAGAAAAAAAAGATAATTCACTTTCTTTTTTTAATGTATCACATCATATATTTTTATTTTTTTAATTATTTAAATAATTATTTTAAAATTTTCCTTACCAGAAGACCCAACAGAGTCATATTAAGATTGATGTTCCGATCGTGGACCACACACATATATAATTGAGATCATCCCAACAAATTAATTTTAAATAATGAAAAGTTTTGCATTCTAAATTGATACAAAAACTTAAATCCTTGTAAATAACTGTTAAATAAAACTATATATATATATATATATATATATATGAAATCAAAATAATATATACTAGAGGCTTTGCATGCACGTACCGTGCATGTAATTTATTTTTAAAATTTTTTAAAAAATATGTTATAAAATTATGATCATTATATTTTAAATTAATAAAAAAAATTTGATAAATGAAATTTTGGGAAGTTATCACTATTTTTATTTTCTCTCACCCATGATCTTCTTACATCATATTTTTATTTTCTTTTTTAATTAACTGATTTACTATTTTAGGAGACCATTGACGGAAAGTACCCACAGCCATATTAATATAGATGTACAAATAGTGGAAGTGTCTAGAGCTGGTCATTATTATCTACGTTACTTTGGATTCATTTATTTACGTATATACACACACGTGCCTTAAAAATGTTTGGAATGTAGCAATATCCACTTGTGGTTCACAAAACTCTATAACCTAGCTGCCCCATATAGTTACTTTTGTTTAGCCATAGAGACTCGGCATGTTTAAAAAATATAATATAAAACAATATATATTTTATGATAATATTTGATATTTTTTTTATTTTTAAATAGGATTGTTATCATAATTTAAAATAATAAATGAAGTAATGAAAATTTATGCACTTCTCTACTTTTTTAGTAACTATCCATAATATATATTTTTTGGCTCCCACATCCTCCAATAATTTTTTTTTTTTAATTTTAGTGGAAGAAAGTGGGGTTATGTTAGTTATTTTTTTGGTGTCAAACTTTGTTTTGTGACACAAAAAAATCCAAAGCCGTATATATATATATAATTAATCTGATTAAATTAAAAGTGTTAAAAAATTATCAAAAATATTATTCATTAATATGAATAAAAATACTGATGTAGTTAAAAAATATTAAAAAATAGACAAATTTGATAAAAAAAAGTAGTTGAGTGTTCGAAATTAAAAGGTCAATATAAATTGAATGCAAAATTTTAAAACTTCGGAAAATATTATGTGTCATTGACCTATTTAGCATATTTTTAACCATTGGTGTTATTTGTTTTACATTTCTAGCTTGGAACAAGCTAAGTTCTTCATCTATAAATAAGTCCCACACTAAACCATGAGTCTCATACCAAAACACACATATAACCTCTTTTTCTCCATAAATTCAAGATTTCACCAAAAATATCATCATCATGAAGAAGATTGCACTTCTTCCACTCTCCCTCTTCCTTCTTGCCTTCTTCTCCACAACCACCTCAGCCGTCGTGGTTGACACTGATGGAAACATCATGCAAAACGCGGCACATACTACATACTACCCGTCTTCCGAGGCATGGGCGGCGGGCTAGGGCTGGCCCGGACCGGGAATGAGACTTGTCCAATCTTAGTGGTCCAAGATCCAAACGAGCTCTCTCACGGGATGCCTGTGAGGATTGCATGTTGGATATTATTATAAATTAATAAAATTAAATTAATTAATATTATTAATATAATAATATGTTACAATTTGACTTGTTCAAAGCTTATCAATTAATGGTAGCATTAAAACACATTTAATTTATAATTAAATGGCATCCTAAAATCCACCTATATATATGTGGGTTGGGAGAAGACAAAAAGAAGCACAATGGAGAAACTTGAAGAGGGAGCTTCATGTTTCACAAAGAATCAAATATATATATATATCATGTGTGTTATTTGGGTAGAGAAAGGTGTGCTGTCTACCTCCTACGTGCAGAGGTTGTAGACATACAGGCGAGTACTGGGTTGTTGTATCCTGGAGGTAACGCGTCTGAGTACCCCTGCACCGGATGATATAGCAAAATCAATCCGTGGGAGGCGTGAATTACCTTAAAGATAACGAGATACCCGTGCCTCAGTCCGGTACCACACATTTTATAATTTCTCTAACAAATTTACATTTCCCTATTTTTGTGTTTATTCTTATTTTCAGGTTGCTGCCCCAACAAGTTTAAGGTAATTCATAGCTAATCCCATAATGCAACAAGAGAAAAATAAGAATAATTGGAAATAAGTATTTGAGTTCTAGTTGGTGAACTAACTCAAATATATATTTTATATATTTTTTGGTATCTTCATTTATTTTTGTGAGCTTATAATATTTTATATTTTATTTAATTGCTCACAAAATTTGAGATTTGTTGTGAAATATTTTCACATAGATACCAATATATTTGACTGAGTTTCTTGCCCAACCCAAAAGTATAATAAAATTACATAATATATATTTGATATAAAATGTTATGTAATTTGATGAATAATACATATACCCACCTATATGTTTTCAAGGTGATCTTGGCATACGAGATTTAAATGTTCTTTAAATGATAAGATGCTAGTTAACTGCATTATAAAATTAGAACGGCTCTTTTATATTAGTAGTGGTATATTTTGGAATTTTGTCTATATGCAAATAAATTGCATAATTATTTTTTGTGATTTTATATCCTACTAATATTTATATTGTTGTGAGCCATTTACATTTATAGTGACTTTGAGTAAATTATTACTCTTAAAGAGCATCCTAGAAAGGTGGTTGGTTCTCATTCCAAATGATGAAGGTATGTGTTATTTTGTAAGAATTTTGTTAATATTGAGGGTGAAAAAAAGAAGAAGCTTATTTATATAATTTTGTAAAAAGCTTCAATGTGTTGGAGTGTAATTTATAATCTTATTGACACCCTAATTTATTTATTTTCTTACAAGTTTGTAAGAAATATATATAAACACTAAGCAAAATTCTGAAGTAGTGGCATGTGAGATTAGAAAATAATTCTATTATCTATTGGGATATATTGTCATAAAAATTAAATTTTTTATGGACAATGAAATGAAAATTTTCTGGTTTTTCATTTTATGGAAATGGTTTTAAGCCATTATATTATAAAGCCAATTGTGAGTTAATGAATATTTTATGGAATTTAAGAGGTGTGATAAATTTCATAAATTTTCATTAAAATGATAATAGCATGTGAAAAGTTATTAAAGCTTTTATGTGATAAAGCATGAAAATGCTAAAGATATATTTATTGAATTTTTATTCTATAATATATGAGAATTTCTAATGATCATATTTTTGTGGGCTTTGATTTAAGCCATATGTGGCAATGAAATTTGTCATGGGATTTGAAAAATGCCTCAATATTAGTTGGTGAAATATTTTGAGGTAAAATGTTTGCAAACATGAAAAATTGAGATTTCACTTTGTTGTGAATAGTTTGATACATATATAATTGTGGAAAAGTAAATTTTCACATGATTGTGAATTTTGTTAAATTTTCACATGTGATTTTTAATGGTGTGCCACAAGAATATTTTTTGGGTGAACAAAGAAATTGTGAAATTCTTGTGAGAATGCACAAAACCCATCAATAGTGGGGTATATATTTATTTTGTGGATATCCAAAATGAGTTCACCTTAATTTTGACGGTATATTGTTTTTATTAAAAATTGCTATGCAATTTATAATAGGAATTACATAATTCATTTTTTGGAACTAAGTTTATTGTGAATATGTGACCCAAATTATATTGTGAGATTAAGCATATGTTTATTGGTGGTCAATTAATTAAATTGATGATACCATCTCAAATTAGAGATGATGATGTGCTTAATTTAATTTAATAAGCACTTGGTGCTAATTAAATATTTTTTATTGTACAAAGAGGTACAATAATAATTAATTTGTGGTCACATTATTGACTTTGAAAAGTTCTTTAAATGGATTAATGTTTTACTTTATTGGCTAATATTATTATTTGGTGGAAGAATATATTGAAAAATATATTTGATGAATTTTGGGATACCTGCCAATAATAATAATTAAAATTTTTTTTTGAGCCAATAATATGTGATCACTTATTGTGATGAATACCGTCATTACTAGATTCTTTGAATTGTGTGTTTTTTCTGAAACTATAGCTATAGTCAAAGAATTTGGTGTGTGTACATCGAGGGGGATAAATATTGAAAGCCCGTATGGATTAAAAGCAACCTATGAGGATACCCTACCTTGTGATATAAGAACTTGGTTCAAAGGGATGAACGAGTCATAGAGTGGCTGTTGAAATGCACATCTAAAAGAGTTTCGACTCTTAATTTATCCCTATGATGTAAGTGCATTTTCCTGCAATGAAATGTGAGGTTAAGTTTTCAAAAACTCTTAATGAAATCTGTAGCTCTATAAGAGTGGGGTATCTTAATTGCAGGAATACCCTTGACAGAATTCACCTATTTGAATGTGACAGAGTGGGGCCGCTCCTATGAGAATATAAAAGGGCATATATTCTTGAAACACATTCAAGAAACAGGGTGCGCACACGGCCGCATAATGTGCGGGCTAGGGCTCATATATTGCACCTGGATTATTATGTGCATGATATATGTCTTGTATCCCTTAAGCAGTTATGGTTCAAGGCGAATACCACCATGGCTCTGGATCAAGATATATATTTTTGCTAAATATAGATTCAAGGCAATTTAGCTATCTATATTATGCATAATAGTCTGTCTCTACCCAAATGTAAAAAAAAAAAAACTAAAGTATAAAATGTGTGTGTTAATTTATAATAATAAGTGGGAGATTGTTGGATATTATTATAAATTAATAAAATTAAATTAATTAATATTATTAATATAATAATATGTTACAATTTGACTTGTTCAAAGCTTATCAATTAATGGTAGCATTAAAACACATTTAATTTATAATTAAATGGCATCCTAAAATCCACCTATATATATGTGGGTTGGGAGAAGACAAAAAGAAGCACAATGGAGAAACTTGAAGAGGGAGCTTCATGTTTCACAAAGAATCAAATATATATATATCATGTGTGTTATTTGGGTAGAGAAAGGTGTGGGAGACAGAGTCCTGTCTACCTCCTACGTGCAGAGGTTGTAAACATACAGGCGAGTACTGGGTTGTTGTATCCTGGAGGTAACGCGTCTGAGTACCCCTGCACCGGATGATATAGCAAAATCAATCCGTGGGAGGCGTGAATTACCTTAAAGATAACAAGATACCCGTGCCTCAGTCCGGTACCACGCATTTTATAATTTCTCTAACAAATTTACATTTCCCTATTTTTGTGTTTATTCTTATTTTCAGGTTGCTGCCCCAACATTGCATCTCGAATCCTAACTTTCTTCATCAACGAAGGGTTTCCTCTGAACATAGGGTTTATTGCAGTGCCAACATGTGCACACACACCTTCGGAATGGACTGTGGTGAAGAAGATGAATGAATTAGGGTACCCTGTGAAACTCACTGGGTATAAGAACACCTTGGATGGTGTGTTCACAATTCAAAGGCATGAAGAAAGGGATTATAAGATTCAGTTCTGTGGTTATGATGGTATGATGTGTGGAGATGTTGGAATTCATGTTGATGATGATGGAGTGAGGCATTTGGTTGTGGGACATGTTAATGGATCCTTCTTGGTTAAGTTCAAGAAGGCCTCTACATCTTCTACTTCTATGTGAAGTGATGATATATAATTATGAATTAATAATAAGAGTGTCATGCATGCATGCTTGCTAGATCATATGTGAAAATGTTTGCACTTTCTGATCAGAGAGATGTAAACTATGAACTCTAAATAAAAGTTCTATGTTTTTATATATATAGATATATATACTCTCCATCTCTATCTATCTCTCTCTATTTTAATTTTTTTTTTGGGTGCAAGCAAATTAAGCTAGCTACCGTCATCCATTAGTAGGGTTTGATGATCATATTATGCCTCTGTATATCTGGTGTTATACATCACCCAGATCGGACGGAGAGAGAAAGAGAGATTTAGTGGGTGGGGTGTCTCACTATGTGTAGAGCCTACTTTCTCTCTTTCTCTCACGGGTCCGGATAAGGATGTACCTTACATGTACTCTACTCGCAATAATAATTATTTATTTTTATATATAAAAAGTATATAAACTTTTTTGTATTGAAAAAATATATAATTCTAAGAAAAAATATTAAATATTTTATAGATATTAAAGTAATTTATTAGTACATTTATAACTATGATTTAATTTTTTGTAATTATAGATGAAAAAAATAAATTTTATATTAATAAAATAATAATTTATTTAAAATTTTTATGAATCTGAGTTCGGGTATGACGATTTGACTATTTGTATAGTCTGAGGATGGGATTAATTTTGGTGTTTTGGAGTTTTCATTCCCTGATTACTTTTAAAAGGGAGTTTATATAATATATATATATATATATAATAATTCTGTTAAAGATTTATACTCATATTAATTAATTTGCTCTTTTATTAAGAGCTAATTAATTGAAAAATATTATTTGTTACTGTTAATTTTTAAGGTGTGATTGTTTAGATATCTTGTCACTTTATAGAAGCAATTAATGAAGAATATATAATGAGAATTTTTGGGACCACTCGATTATTTGCCACATTTCTAACATTTTTTAGGCACGTGTATATATATATATATATATGTAATTAATGAATCGAAAGTAACGCTGATCAGTAACGCAGAAGCCATCAATGAAGAATATGTTATCAGGATTTTTATATTAATTTTTAAAAATGGATTATATAAAAATGAATTTTACTAACAAGTTCAAAAAAAACATTGTTTACCAATTTATTTTAACTTTTTTTTATAAGTGATTTATTTTAACTAATCAAAGAATTTTAAAAATTATTTTTATTAAGTTCAAGACAATATATTCTTTCGGTCAAAACAGCAAAAGAATAATTACCTCAAACACAACCAAGTTTGATTATTTCTTAAAGTCTTTGGCTATAGCCTTGATAAAATATGAGCACTTAGGCTATGTTTGGAAGCAAGATATAATGATGGAAAAAAATGAGGGAGAAGTCTTTTCTCTTATCTTTTTTTTTCTACCAAACAAATATAACTTTTTGCAATATGATGAAATTATATTTTTATTCTTACTTTTTTACTCACTTTTATTTTATTCCCACTTTTGATATAAGGATAAAATGATCATTTTATTCACTTTTATTCCATTCACATCATATTACATTGCCATGATAATTTCATTGCCTCCAATGTTTCCTTTTCCATTTTTATTCCCTCCTCTTTTCTTCTTAAACACCTTTAGAATATTGAAAAGAGAATTATTTGTCACATTTTAACTATTATATATATATATATATATATATATATATTTTCAATTTATTTATTTTATAAAAATAATTGAACGATTTTGCTATTCTCAATACAATATTGCAATTTAATTTATCTCATACGTTTTTCGATCTTATACAAAATTATGATCTTAACAACAATAGTATTATCATTTAAATCAAATAATCCCAGATATATATGCATGTATGTACTATCTAGTAGTGTCAAAATGGACTTGAGTTTGCGGGTCAGTTTGGCTCGCCCGCTAAATAGACGGATTTGGATAAAAAAAAATATGTCTGTTTAAAAATGGACATAAACGGTTGGCTTGTTTAAGCCCGCAGTCCCCCACAAGCCGGCCCGCAAAAAAAAAAAATTTATTTAGAATATATATATATATTAGGTAATTTTAGGTGTTAAATAACAATTTATTTTAATAATTTGTATAAATAATTTAAATAACAACTAGATTGCTACCCGTGCTTTGCACGGGATATTTTTATTCAAATTATTTTAAAGGTTTAAAAATTTATTAATTAATAATTATATTCAATTTTTATTTATATAAATATAAAATATCATGCTAATATACAATTAAATTTTTAAAAATTATTTACAAATATTTAATTGAAGATTCACATAAAACACAAATTATCTTAAAGGCTAAAGTATTATTTTTGTCCTCAATGTTCCAAAAGTTTAATGTTGGTCCTCAATGTTTTATTTTTTGGTCGATTTTGGTCATCGAGTGTAACACCGTTAACTTTTGCCATTAAATGATGACGTAGCATGCTTATGTGGCACACTCTCTCTTCTACGTGTCATATTTTAATGATGTGACATGACATATCACTGCCACGTCACCCCAGATGATGATGATAAAGGAGAGAAGATGATGATGTGACAATTGAACATTTCTTTGTGAAGTATTTGTTAAGGTTTTCTCTTATTTTTTAAGAGAGAATATATTTTTTTGAATTTGGTGAAAAGTCAAAAAATTAATTTTTTTAAGCTATCACATTGATTAAAATGAAATCTTAAATAATTACCCAAGAAGACTTGTTAACAAAATTTATATAAAAACAAATAATAGTGCAGATTTTGAAAAAAAGTTATTATTAATATGTCAGTTTTAATAAATAATAATAATATAATATATGAAGGGAAGAAAGATAAAAGCTTATTTATAAAAAAAATTCAGAATGCGACACGTGGCATGGGCTTGGTTCTTGTTTTATATAATATAATAGATTTAAATTAATAAAATATTAATTTAAAGTTAAAAAATACTCATTTTAAGTAAATATATAATTTTATAATTATTTTAAAAAATATATATATATTTTAACAAATAAAAAATTGGCCCGCAGGCTAGCGGGCAAGCTTGGGTATCACTTTTTAAGGCTGCCTAATAAACAGGCTGGCCCGACCCATTTAATCCCAACTCGTTATAGCCCGACTCGTTTTGACATTGATACATGTATGCACTTAAAATAAAGAATTATTGCAATTTAACTATTAAAATAAAGATTTAGCAAGAATTCACTTTAAGAAATGGTCTCCATATATTACCCTAAAATAACGTCTAGTCACTAAAAACAAATTTTCACTTAGCGACAATTTTTTTTTGTATTAACAGCCACTAAAACACTTAACGACGGTTATTGAAACTGCTACAAAAGCTTCCATTGCAAGCCTAATAGCGACTGTTTTAAATGACTGCTGGAATAACCGTTGCTAAATTACTTAGCGGTGGTTAAGGGGCCGTCACAATTTAACAGTGGTTTTCAAGAACGCCGTGATATTTGTGCCGGTTGTATTGACCGCCGCTAATTTAGCGACGGTTTTTGGAAATCGCTGTTAGTATTTTTTGAATGCTTTATTGGCAGTTTAAACCGCCACTAATTACTAAGAGGAAAATTTAGTATCATAATATAATTTCTCTTCATTTTTTGTCTTGTTTATATATAACAAGAAAGACACTTAAATTAATATTAAAGCATTGACCATCAAAATTAAACTTATATTAATCACTTAGTTAAAATACAATAATTCCAAAACATAAAGGTTTAAAACTACAATTAACTTAGATTCATATATAAACTTCAAGTCTATAACTAATGCCTTCAAACTTCAATTTGCTATCCATTTCTTGGATTGCAAGATGATCGGAGTTGTTAAGTTCTTCAATTAAATACCTGAAATGTACAAAATATTTAATTTATTAACAAATAATCACAATTTGGTGTTGAAACTTATGATTAATACACCAACCAAGCATTTTAATACATCTGCACAACGATAAAAATGAGTTTAACAAACTTAAGGGGACATCTTCTCAAATAAAACCTAGAGATATAAACAATGGGATGGCCAAATGATAAAGAACACAATTTTTTCAACAAAGGTAACAAACACAATTGTTTGGTCATACTTATTCCAAAAGTAATTTGGCATGTGACTAGGGTGCACAAATTGTATCATTGACTGGGGTACACGGTTAGAAATATGAAATTAAAGACCAAAAAGCAAGGACCACATTGCAAAATAAATAAATGAATAAATAAAAAGATTATATAAAAGGGCATTTGCACATGTATATACTAAAAAAAAAAAGTTAAACACAAATTTAGTCACTTTTCAAAAGTATCTACAGATCTATACCATTTTTACTGTTCACCTAGAAAAACGCCATCGGTGATGGCAATTTGCTGATTTCTTGACGAGAAAAACGCCATCTGTGAGGATGTTTATAGGGTTGACCATTTGACCCTATAAACGCCCTCCGTGATGGCGTTTTTCTAGCTAGAAAAACTGAGCCCACCTCATTTGACCGGTAGCTAGAAAAACGCCATCACGGAGGGCGTTTATAGGGTCAAATGGTCAACGCTATAAACGCCCTCACAGATGGCGTTTTTCTGGTCAAGAAATCAGCAAATTGCCATCACCGATGGCGTTTTTCTAGGTGAACAGTAAAAGTGGTATAGATCTGTAGATACTTTTAAAAAGTGGCTAAATTTGTGTTTAACTTTTTTTTTTTAGTATATACATGTGCAAATGCCTATATAAAAGAGTGGAAATGAAATTAAATTCAAAGGAAAAGTATTTGCCTTTTAATATAAAGATGAAGGTTGGAACTTGGAAATGGAAAGAAATGGGTAGAGACCAAAACGCAATCACAAAACAAGATTTGATTAAAGAAAAGAAAAGTAGATTAGTATAAACCTTCAAATCTGAATCTAGATCCCACCACTCAAGCAGATCTTTGGTAATAAATGGTTCCCCAAGTCTCTAATAGTTCTACAACAGAAGGGATAACTTCAATATAAGACATTTACCTTTAATTTTAGATGTAAAGAATAACTAACTGAATACAAATATTGCAATATACTTGTATCAAGTAACTCTCCAACTGAATTAATTTTGATTTTGATAGAATACAAAAACCAAACAAATAATATATGGTTGATTAATCATGATTTAATGAATTTCACACTCATCAATTGACTAAAGAGTAGCAAATAGGTCCATAGGATTAATTTATATATCTATGCTCCACACACACATGTATATGCATATAGACATAGTGAAGCTGCATATATGCAGTATTTCAAAAGCTTATGTTTTTAAAAGCTTTTGGATCTTAGCTAACGCAAGTACAAATACAGTGTACAAAAAAAAAAATTAAAAAGAGAGAGACATTTGTGGGGTTTCATTGATTAACATATGATTTAGGGGGGGAAGGTGTTATGATTATAATTAATGATTGTTTTGATTTGGAGATGTAGTGATGAGAGTGAGAGGTCAATTTGTGGTAAAAAGGTTTGGAATAATAATGATGATGGTTATGGATTTTGATTAGGCATTATAAAATGGGGTCAATTGAAAAGCATGGAAATTTGGATAAATGAGGCCCACCACCAAACAGGTCCAGTATAACAAAACAAACACCTAGTAATTGCAATAAGTTTGATTTTTTTTTCTTTGCGTACAATTATTAATGACAGCCTATATAACAAAACAAAACAAACCAATATATAATACTTCACACTTGCTTGGATTCATAGCACATAAATTCTTCATAGTTTATTTTTATAAATGACTAAGTATAAGTGTATGACAATTCATATATATTAAAATGAAATGATACTTAAGTTGTGTTGATTTATATATGCACTTGGGTTAAGATTAGGTGCATAAAACTGTGAGTCCAAAAGCTTCATAGAATATTGCAGGCTGTGGGTAAGATATATACAGTTAAGATTAAGAATCAATCATATCTCATGGGGAAGATGAGTCCGGATCCTCTGCAGTTGTGCTGTTGTACTGTTCGGTTTGCCACGGTTTTAACCGTGGCTAACTAGTCACGCAACCGTGGCAAACATTTTAGCCACGGTTACGTGATCAGTTAGCCACGGTTTTAACCGTGGCAAACTGAACAGCACAACAACACAACAATAGAGGATCCGCGTTGTGGGGAAGATGGGTCAAGCATAGCAGTACTACAAAGGCTTTTTTCATAATACATATATACCTGAATGAAAGCACCTTTTGTGTCTGCTATATAGTGATACAGTTCTCCATTGAGTGCTCTGTTTGTTTGTGCAGTAATCCACCGAAAATCACCATCCAAGTTATATTGCTTCATGAGGCCATGTATCTTCTCTATTTCTGCAATCACCATCCAAGTTATATTACTTAGCTTCCCTCTAGCACTACATAATTTCCCTCCTCTTTCTCAATCAATAAAACTTGCTCCTACTCAAGGCACTGATCTTTACTCCTCAAAATTTCCCTTCAACCAAACAAATTGAGACACGGAACAAAACTTCCAAATCATGCCGTTCCCTCCTATCAAACGACTTCTTAAGGTGCAAAATATTCCAAAAGTTATGCTTTTAGCTCATTTAGGCATTTTAACAAACACCTTGTGTTCATTATTTCTAATTTCAGTTTGCAAAACCAAATCGTAAAACCTACACAATTCTAAAATTAAAATTAACACTCACACAATACCTTAAATCAATAATACAGAAAATTCAAAAACGCAAGTCCAATTAAAAACCTAAGATCTAAACATATAACAAAATCGCACCATTCAACGGATAGAAGCTGATTTAAGAAGAATAGTAAAAGCAACTACACTAATAAGGGATTTGAAGAATAAACAAGAGATATTGAAACATTTTGAGAGAGAAGAAACATAGATCTACATTGAGGTGAAAGAGCAAAGAGCTTACCACGTTGCCGTTGAAGGAGGACGACGGTGAATGAATCTGAAACGGCGTTGAGCGGTGATGGCGGCGTTGAGCGGTGAGCGGCGAACAATTGAAGTCTTGAATACCCACTTAGCTTTGTCTCTTCCATCGGACGTAGCTAAAAGAAGGTACGTGTGGCTTCTAGAGAGTGCAAGTAAATGAACCATCCAACCTCATTTGTCTTCATTTAAATTATGGAAAAACTTATCTGCTGTTGGTTACATGTTTTTGGTAAGGTTAACCAATTAAAAAAAGATATGTGTCACAAAATTAACACATTTTTTTAATTGGTTAAACTTACAAAAAATATGTAAGTAACAACATATAAATTTTGTCCTTAAATTATTTCTTTTGTTCATATATATATATATAAACCATGATACTTAAAACGTGCATCAATAAAAAAAAAATATATAAATATCTATTATATTTTTTATTAGACACAATCATAATTTTTATTACCAAACACAACCCTTCTTATGTAACAAACGCACCCTATATTTTTTTATGATCGGAGTAACCATTAAAACGAACTTGATAACTAATTTTTTGGATACTGCAAAATCCATTATTACTAAAAACAATTCACAATAGATGATGTTACATTTCCATCTTCTAAGAATCGAACTCGTTAATTAATAGAGTTTGTCAACACGTGGTTGGTTGGTGTGGTAGATATTTTATTCTTTTTAAGTAAGATTTCGAATTCGAGCTTTATGCATACAAAAACTTTTGCTGAGTGCTGAGAGAACTCTACCTTATGAGATTTTAGTTAATTCAAATAAGATTGTCTCCGATAAAAAAAAATGGACCTTAAGATTTTAGTTAATTCTTTCCTCCTTCCCTATCTGATTTGAAGAACCTTCCTGTTAAGTATATATATGATGATCCTAGTTGAAGTAATTAAGTTGGGGCACGTGTTGTTTTCTAATGTTATCTCTAGGTGAAACGCACTTATCCACAATATTATCTTCATTATTGCAGGTGATCCATGTTGATCTCATCTGATCTACTAAAAGACAGATTTGGAAAAGAATATAAATGGTACATTTTGAATTGTTGGATAAGATTATTATAGTACGAACATAAATTTTAATTTTTATCTGATGATTTAGATTGTAAATTTTATATACCCTTTACAAGAAATATGAATATTTTCAACAATATATATTACGATGGCCACTTAATTATTAAACATAAAATTTTGGCGATCGAAATAATTAAGTTGTTAAAAAAGATAATAATAATATTTTTTACGGTCAATAATTATCGATAATACTTTTTTAACAGTACTTTTTAAACGGTATTTCTCTCACAATAATCAACCAAATATAAATTCAAATTTATTCTTCATAACATTATAAATGTTTGAAATTTTAAAAATATAAATTGAAAGTGTCTTTTGTGTTTCGATTTCAAACAAACACTATAAGAAATATGAGTTTATTTCAATAGCTATATTAATATTTGAAAAAGATATACTTTTTTCAACAATTAAATTTTGACCTTCGAAATAAGTATATTTTTTCAATAATTAAATTTTTTTTAATAACTAAATTTTGGCCGTCAAATTAAGTTGTCGAAAATAGTCAATAATAGTATTAGATTTTCGATGGCCAACCACTGTCGTTGATTTTGTCAATAATATTACTTTCAACAAATTTAATTGTTGAATAAATTAAATTTCTTTTAAGAATTAAGTGGCCATCCAAATATAAATTGCTAAAAATACTCATATTTTTCGCATGTAGCTAAAAATTCAAGGAATTAACTTCAGTTTTTTTTTTTTTTGGTAACAATTGAACTTAGTTTCTGCACAATGAGAATGTGTGTGTGTGTGAGAGAGAGAGAGAGCATATATATAAATTAAAACAAAAACTTTTATTTAGAGAATTAGAGAGTACAATAATATCAATGTATATATCATCATGACACTCTTAATTATTCTTAATTATTACTAATCATGGTGGCTAACTATATATTCACATAGAAGTAGAAGAAGATAGTGTGGCCTTCCTGAACTTAACCACCAGCTTACCATTAGCCTGATCAGCCTCACCCATAATTACCAACTGCCTAACTCCTTTTTCATCAAAATAAACTCCAACATCTGCACACGTGTCACTCCCCCAACCACGGAACTTCAGCTTATAACCTATATAATTCTTCTCAATTGTGAAGGAACCACTCAATGCATTCTCATAGAACCCAGTGAGTTTCACAGCGTGACCACTATCTTTCACCACAGTCCACCATGAGGCTGTGTAGGTACATAATGGAACCGCCACGAACCTTAGGATCAGAGGATAGCCTTCCTTGATGATGCTAATTCCGTATGGAGAATAAATTTCCACGGGAATCCCGTTAGAGAGCTAGTGGCGATCTTGGACCACCGATAGTGGACAAGTCTCGTACCTGGTTCGGTCCAGCCCTAACCCGCCACCCTTGCCTCTGTAGGCGGATAGTATGTAGTAGGAGCCCCCGTTTTGCACCGCGTCTCCGTCGGTGTCGAGCACGACGGCGGTGGATGTGGTTGTGGAGAAGAAGGGAAGGAGGGAGAGGGAGAGGGTGAGTGCAAGAAGTGCAATCTTCTTCATGATGATGGTTCAGTGTATGTGTCTAAGGTTTGCCGTGAGACTTATTTATAGATACTACAAAAAAAATGAGTATTTTTTTTATTTTTTTATAATTTATAATTTATATTTTGAGGGTCACTCAAGTGTTAAAAAATGTATTTTTTTAATAAATAAATTTTAACCATCAAAATAAATTGTTGGTAAAAAACAAAAATATTTTTTTGAAGATCATCGTCGATAAAAATATTATTGAAGATTATATATTGATAATTAGTTGTTGAAAATATTTAATTTTGTATAGTCAAATGAACTTATTGGTTATTCCACTATTTTCTATTTTTAAAGCGGCGAACAACCTGCCAAATTTTATATGAATCGATCACGTGTTAACACAATTGATGAGTAGCTACCAAACAGAATTCAATTTAAGCTGTTATTAGTCAATTAAAGTCATTTATTAATAGCTAGCATTATAAGTTAATAACGTTCTTGGTTAATTATTTTAATTGTTTTAACCTTTAACTAATGTTAAAATGCTTTTTAATTATATAATTTCTATCACTACAATTATAATTGACCCAAAAAATATTTTATATATAATTAACGCTAAAAAATTATAATTTTTGTGGAAAATTAATAAAATTAAGAATAATATGGCGGTTTGAAAAATAGTTTGATGTACAATTTAATTCAAGTTTAATTAACTACATTCTTAGTTTTCTTAAAATAAAATAAAAAATTGTCTATTAAACATTTAGGGCACACTTGGTATAAATGCACGGATGTAAAGTACAGTAAAAAAAATTATAATAAAAAGTGTATTTGATATGTATAAAATATGATGTAAATATTTTTGGGAATCGTGAGATTACATAAATATATTTTTAAAAAAAAACTTAATTGTAGATAACTTATATAGATATTAATTAAGCATCGTGATTTAGAGGCAGGGGTGGCGAGCTAGGGCTGGCCCGGACCGTACTGGGAACGAGACTTGTCCAATTTCAGTGGTCCAAAATCGCAACGAGCTCTCTCACGGGATGCCTGTGAGGATTGCATCTCCATACCTAGTTACCTTCATCAACGAAGGGTTTCCTCTGAGCATAGGGTTCACTGCAGTGCCAACATGTGCAGACACGCCTTCAGAATGGACTGTAGTGAAGAAGATGAATGAATTAGGGTACCCTGTGAAACTCATTGGGTATAAGAACACCTTGATTGGTGTGTTCACAATTAAAAGGCATGAAGAAAGGGATTATAAGATTCAGTTCTGTGGTTATGATAGTATGATGTGTGGAGATGTTGGAATTCATGTTGATGATGATGGAGTGAGGCATGTGGTTGTGGGACATGTTAATGGACCATTCTTGGTAAAGTTCAAGAAGGCCTCTAAATCCTCTACTTCTATGTGAAGTAATGATGATAATTATGAATAATAAAAGTGTAGTCATGCATGCATATGCATGGTATATATGAACTGAGTTGACAGAGTTGTAAATTCGAGGATTAATTAGTATTTTTGTCAAGTTTGAAAATTAAATAGTTAACATAATTACAAATTCGAGGACTAAATAGTTGACATAGTTACAAATTTTGGGGTTTAAGTAATATTTTTTTATAAATTCGAGAACTAAATAGTAGTTTGACCAACAATTTAGAGACTAAATAGTATTTTGCCTAAAAGACGTAAAACTACTTAGTTTATGAAAATAAAAGTAAGTTCATTTAATTAAAAGGTTTTGCTTTAACATACAAAGTTTGGCTCATTTATTTTATGAACAACTTGTTTAAAAATAATAATAATATAAATTTTTTTCTCTATATTACATATTAAGTTTAATTATTATATATATATATTTAAATTTGTTTGGTTTTTGCATAAGATGTCATTTAGTCAATAAAATATATGAAAATATAAAATCCATAGATTAATGCAACGTACATAAATTAATTAATAAATCCATCATATCGCATCTATTTTATATTTTTGTAATTTTAATTTATATTATCGTTATTTGAACTTTAATATTATTTTGTTAATTGCATTGTAATTCTATATTATCTTTATTTCAATTTTATTATTTTTATTCTATTGAATTTAAATTGTATCTCATATCTATATAAAAATGAGTGAGTCTATAATGCAACTTGTTGCATCATGCAATAGGTTATGTGTCACAATTGTAGCCATTGATGTGATTCAACGACATTGCATGATGCAACAAAATAACAAGTTTCACAATTCTATTGACTGAAATTGCGTTGTATAATACAACTTAATTATCGCATGATAGACTCACCAATATGAAAAAATATAAAGAACTCTCTCTCTCTCTCTCTCTCTCTCTATATATATATATATATAATATAATATAATATAATTAAATAATATAGTATTAAATTCAAAGGGTGATACCATGCAATGATGATATCATTATTCATTATTGATGAAAAGCATTACATATATAATTAAATTAAAGCTTAATTATGCATGCATATTGCATGCATGCGCATAATAAACTTTAATTAGAGGAGGCAGTGGTAGTTAATTGAATAGTTTGATGATGATGATGAGCAGTAGTAGTAGTAGTCCTAATAACCTTTCTGAACTGAAAAGGTAATAATGGTTTCTCATGTGTGACAGCCAGACGCCTAACCTCTATGGGATCAGATTCATCACTATAGAACCCAACATTTCCACAACGATCATATTCATTTTCACAGAACACAAACTTGTAATAGTTTTGACCTGCACCGGCGTTATCATGTTTGTGAATAGAGAAAACTCCATTCACAATCTTACCCTCATGGTTCTCTTGTGTGCCTATCTTCACAGGCCACCCTCTGGGAAACGAATCCACCACGAGCCATGAGGTGGATTTGGTGCATGAGGGTGGTGGTGATTGGGCGAAGGAAATGTTCAAGGGAAGGCTTGTGCTTATGTAAGGAATAAAGGCTGGAAATTCTAGCTTCAAAGGAATGTTCACCAGAGATGTTGCTTCTATAACATCCACCATGCATCCGGCTGGCCCTACAAGTGTCAGCCCCCTCGGTATGACCGCGTATGTGCCCCCGTTCTTCAGTGGCTCCCCGTCCGTGTCGAGCACCGGCTCCTCCGTGCCCAGAGCCGCCGCGGCCGAGAGGGACCAGAGTGCAAGCAGTAATGTTGCAGTGATAATCTTCATTTTATTTGTGTTTGGATGAGAATGATGAGGATATGGGGAGTTTTGAGCTTCCTTATATAGAGGATGCGGTGGGGGTATTTTGGTAATTTCACTATCTTTTTTCTCCCTTATTATTGGCAGGTTTTTGTAATGGATATGTAAATATATATAAATTTTTATAAAAGATCCATTTTCTACACACGTACTTCTGCAATTTTTTTTAGGAAAAAATAAGGTAAAGTTGCTTAGGTGTTTGTTATAAAGTTCACCAATCATAAACCTTATTTATATTCTCTCTCCTATTTGATTGGTTATGTAATTTATTGCTTTTCATTTTCTCTCTCTACTTGGTTATAAAAAAAATTTTTGCCACGTGTTTTAATTATATTGGTGAACTTTATAGCAAGTACCTAAGTAACTTTACCTCAGTTTAGTCTTTCTTTTTAATTATATTAATAATACGTGATTTCATGCATTGGGAAGCGTAAAGTATTGCCGGGATTCTCTCCGATCTGAAGAAGCTTATCTGAAACGATCGTGTCTAATTAATTATTGTTTTTAAACTTGGTACTGTATGATCGTTTCCTTTTGTTTTAAAAATGTCACTGTTGGTTAATATATGTTAAGAAACGATCGTGTTATTGTTTTTACTCTTGTGAAACTTTTGTTGTTTCTCCACTTGTGTTTCTCATGATCCTAGCTAGCTAGCTATATATAGTTATGTTATTTTATTAATTATCTGCTTAATTTCTGTTGAAATCCATGCATGTCTAAATTAATCAATTAGCTAATTGTGCTTGTGATGTGGATGGGAGGACATGTTTTAATTAATTTAGCTAATTTCTGTTTAAAGCCATGCTTAATTTTTTGGTCTAGAACAGGTCATATGTATTCACCGTCGAGCACAGTGACTAATCCCCTCGCTGAATTGTAGACACCACGAAGGGTAGGAGTAGGATAGCTGGCCCAACGATTTAAAGCTACTCCATACCTAAGGCAGGAATCGAACCCCTGACACTTAGTTAAGGATGGATGAGTCACTTCTACTCAACCATACCCCTTGGATTAAAGGCATGCTTAATTTTAGTGTAAATATGTTTTAAGTTTCTTGTGTCAATACTAAAAACAACGCAACTACAAAACAACGAACAAAAAAAGTTCGATAAGAAGTCTAACCGAGAGTCTTATATTTAATTATAGGCAAAAGTACCTTTCCTGACCCCAACGTTTGGGGGTCCTGTCATTTTGGACCCTAACGTTTTTTCGCTGTCAATTGTAACCCTAACGTTTTGTGTTTCTCCCAATGTTACCCTTTTGGCTAACACCGTCAATTTTTGGACAGTTTTTGCTGACATGTCATCTGATGTGGCCCAAAAATCTTACTGGACTCCATTTTATCCACATCAGCAGTCCTACGTGGCATCCTTGTTAAAAAAAATTTGCCCCTCAATACATCTGAAACAAAACGCGCGAAGCCCCAACATTTGGAGACGTTTCACATTCAGAGTTCCGGCAAGACTTCGCCGGAGAGTAGTCGGAGTCGAAGGTCAGAGTGGTTGCTCTGTAGCTTTCACGTTTGCGTTTCTCTTGAAGATCGAAGACGGTTTTCCAAAGTAGAGGTAGGTTACCTTCTCTCTTTAACCCTACATTTGCATTTCTTTGGAAGACCCTGTTTTTGTAGAAGGCCATTGTTACTGTAATCCACAATTTTCTTGCACTCTAACTGTCACACTGAGTCTCTTCATGTTTGTATAGTGTTTACACATGGATTGTAGTAAATATTGAACCCTAATGTTGCACACTAACTGATATATATGTATTGTGATTTACAGAGTAGCTCTATATATTTAGGGTACACTTGGTATAAATGCACAGATATAAAGTACTATAAAGAAAGTACTGTAGAGTAAAGTACTGTAGAATAAAAGAAAGTACTGTAGAGAAAAGTGAGGAGAGAGATAGAGAGAAAAATTAGGAGAAAGAAAAAGTATGATAAAAAGTGTGTTTGGTATGTATAAAATATGATGTAAAGTTTTTTTAGGAATCGTGAAACACCAAGATTGTACTGTTTGGATTTTACACCAAACATACCCTTAGATCACCTTTAGTTGCCTACTTTTTTCAGTTTCTCATTGGCATTCTACTTATATCTTCTATGCTTGCTTCTGATATAGAGAAATATGTATAACTTATGAAGCAAATATTGGCAAACATTATAAAGTCCAAGTTATTGTATCCTTGGTTGTCTATATTTCTTAGTGAAATTTATAGTGCTTTCATGGTCCCCTAGGGGTCCATCTTCTTATGTCCCCTTTAGACATTGCTCAAGAAGCTCTTTGAATGAAGAAAGGAGAGGATGGGTTCGTATGAATAACGTTAGGTTAGGGATTTAAGATTGAATGTTTGAGACCTAAGGCAAAACGACGTAATTTCAAGGGGTAATGGTGAGATAGGATGCTGACGTGGATAAAATGGAGTCCAGTAAACTCGTTATTAAATTAAAGCTCTTGCGTTAAAATTTGGCAAAAAATATGTGCTCCAAGATTGCTACCGACCCCGCACCGCCTGAGACAGAGGAAGAGCTGGATAACTTAGTCAGAAGTAAGAAGAAGATAAGGAAAACGGATGGAACTACCAGCACGGAGGAGATTTCAGCTAGAAATCAAGAACGACTGGACTGTGATTCGCCGCAAAAATCGGAGTTTAAGAGGAAGAAGACCTATCGGGGAGCCGTAACTGGAGAAGATGAAAGCACTGAAATTCAAGATCATGAGGGAGTGGGCGATGAAGATATGGCCGAGGAAGAAGAAGAGGAAGAGATCTCAGATGATAACGCAAATAAGGGCAAAGGCCAGAAGGGGAAGAAGCAATTTGTGGATCCAGATGCTGGTAAGGGTATCTTAGTTGAAAAAATTGATGCGATTCCAAACTTTACTCTGACTGAGAAAGAGTGGGAAAGAGTCAAGAAACCTTTCAATAAGTCCTTGATTATTAAATTATTTGGCAAAACTATTGGCTTCAACTTCCTGCTAAAGAAAGTGAATCAACTTTGGTCACATGCTGGGGAGGTTAACCTGGTGGATCTTGGGGAAGAAGTTTACCTAGCAATGTTTGACTTTAATAACGATTTTGTCAAAGCTCTTGAAGGGGGCCCGTGGGTAGTTCTTGATCACTACCTCACCATTCGAACATGGTCCAGAATGTTTGATCCCAAGACTGAAAAAATAACTAAGATTGTTGCCTGGGTTCGCCTGCCGGAACTCCCAATTGAACTCTATGATGAGTACTTCTTAACAACTCTGGGCAACCAAATTGGCACATTGGTAAAAATTGATCATAACACAGAGTTGCAAGCCAGAGGTAAGTATGCAAGAATTTGTGTACAAATCGATCTAGAAAAGCCTCTTCTTAGCCAATACTCAGTGCACGGATCTCTTAGAAACATCGAATATGAAGGCATACACTTTGTGTGTTTTGAATGCGGGACATATGGGCATGACATAGAAAATTGCCCGATGAGAAAAGCTAGAGAGGAACCCAAAGATAAACAAGAGGAACGTGCAGAAGCTGAAAAGAAGCAGAAAGAGAAGGAAATGACCCTAGAAGCCATGATGGGGGTAACAACTATGGGAACTGGATTTTTGCCCAAAAAATAAGGAGAGGCAGAAGGAATCGTGCAAGAGGGAACCCGAATGATAGCACACAAGGAGAAAACACACTAGGGAAAGACCAGAAGTCAATGCAAATTTCCTCCAGGTATGCAGCTTTGGAAAATTTAAATGAGGAAAATATTGGAACTAACAATATGCAAGGAAGTACGTCAATGGATCAAGATGATAAAGCTAAGGAACATAACCAAGTTGTGGTGTTCAAGGCAAATTCGCCCCTTAGAACTAACAGTGAGGTTAATATAATGGGGACGAAAGAACCAGAATTCACTTTCAATACCCAAGCAATTGATTCAACAAACAAAAATCAAGCAGACTGCAACAAAATAGGTGGCCCTAGACCAAAAATTAAAAGGGTGAGCAACTATGACTCCCAAGGTACTCTAGTCAAGAAGATAGGAGTCGCACCTAAAGTCTTGGTCTATGGGGACGAAGAGGAGCTCGAACAATGGCTTGAGGCAGAAATTAACAAAGTTACTAGACCTGAAGGTAAGCCTCCAGATAGAATGGAGGTGAACACTTCAACGCAGCAGAACGTTGAGACCAGTATGGTCAACATGTATGGGGAAGGATCAAAAGAGCCACCTGACCGAGGAGGACGTGTAGAGGAAAAAACAGCAACAAAGATAGATGATGAAGCTGAGAATGTGAGGGGATTAAAAGCTAGGGATGGTGAAGCCACTCCATTGAATTAAATTGGTGATCTCTTTCCTTTTACTTATTATTTTATGGGTTTAAAAATTTTAGTTTGGAACTGCAGGGGGGCTGCAGGGAAAAAGTTTTTCAATGCTCTTAAAGAAATTAGAAGAATTAATAAACCTGATATCATCTGCTTGTTTGAAACTCGAATTAGTGGCCTAAAGGCAAAGAACGTTATTAAAAGGATAGGCTTTCAAAACTCAATAATTAACGAGGCTAGGGGTTTTTCTGGAGGGATATGGGTGCTATGGAACAATAACCATAATGTGAAATGCATCCAAAACAAAGAACAATTTATTCATTTAGAAGTACATGATCATTCTAATACTTGGGGTTTTATCCCAGTGTATGCTAGCCCAAATGGCAACACCAGAAATGTTCTTTGGCAAGAATTAGAAGGTATTTGTGCTAATTATGATCTTCCCCTTTTATTGGCAGGAGACTTTAACAAAATCAAATCAGCAAACGAACAAAAAGGTGGTGCAAAGCCAAATCTCAATAGGTGTGCTAAATTCACAGATTGGATAAATGCTTGTAATCTTGTTGATATGGATTTTGAAGGTCCCAGATTTACATGGATTTGGGGTCAAAGATCAGGCATGGAAAGATGCTTCAAGAAACTTGATCATGCATTATGCACCTCTAGTTGGAGAACCTTATTTGAAGAAGCCACAGCTAAATCATTAATCAGATTGCACTCGGACCACCATCCTATTCTCATTAATACCGATGGAAGTGAAATACCCACCAAAAAACCTTTCAGATTTGAAGCTTGCTGGCTGCAGCACCAGGATTTTAGTAACCTTATCAAGGAGGTGTGGAACGAGGAGGAGGACACTAACACTATGCTAACCAAGCTCACCCCTATTATCCTTCAATGGAACAAAACAACTTTCGGGAACATCTTCAGGAAGAAAAACAGATTGATGAGCAGAATTGATGGCATTCAAAGAGCTGCCGACCGTAGAGAAAATAATTTCCTTATCCAACTTGAAAAGGAACTAAAGAAAGAGCTTGACGAGGTGCTCAAACATGAAGAGATATTGTGGTTCCAAAAAAGTAGGGGGCAATGGATTCATGATGGTGACAAGAATACAAGGCTCTATCATACAAAAACAATAGTGAGAAGAAGGAAAAATAAAATCAAGACCTTGAAAAATGAGGATGGAGAGTGGGTTGAAGATAAAGAGAAGATCAAGGAGATGGCGTTAAGCTTTTACAATAATTTGTTCAGGGAAGAAGTTAAGGATAGAGGAGAAATTAATCATATTACCTCTTGGCCAACAATAATTGAAGTAGGATCTTGGCACTCAATTAATAAAAACTTCACCCCAGAAGAAATAAAGCAAGCTGTCTTCAGCATTGGCAGATTTAAAGCCCCAGGAGAGGATGGGTACTCGGCTGTATTCTACCAACACAATTGGGAAACTATAAAGGGGAGTATTTGTAAGTATGTTCAAAATATCTGGTCTAATCAAAATAAAATAGCTGAGATTAATGGTACTTATTTAGTGTTAATTCCAAAAGTGGAAAAACCAGAAGTTATTAATCAGTTTAGACCAATTTCCTTATGCAATGTTTCTTACAAAATTATTTCCAAAATTTTGGTGAATAGGCTGAAACCTATTCTACCAAACATTATCTCACCTTTTCAAGCTAGTTTTGTCCCAGGAAGGAATATACAGGATAATATAATTATAGCCCAAGAGCTATTCCATACAATGAACAAAATCAAAGGAAAACGAGGATTCATGGCAATCAAAATTGATCTAGAGAAGGCCTACGACCGGATCAACTGGAACTTTATTAGCAAGGTGCTAAGAGATATTCAATGTCCGAACGAGTTACACAACATGATCATGCAATGTATTTCGTCCACTTCTATGAAAGTGCTTTGGAATGGAGAGCTAACGGATGAATTCAAGCCTTCTAGAGGAATTCGCCAGGGAGACCCCCTTTCACCTTATATTTTTGTTATTTGCATGGAAGTTCTTTCTCATATCATTCTAAGAATGGTTGACCATAATCTTTGGAAGCCTTTGAATATAGGAAATAGAGGTCCTAAAATTGCTCACCTTATGTTTGCTGCTGATCTCCTCTTATTTGGGGAAGCTTCCCCCCACCAAATGAAAATTATACTTGAATGCCTTGAGTTATTTTGTACCTTATCTGGTCATAAAATAAATAATGATAAAACTAGCATTTTCTTTTCAAAGAATACTAGTCAGGAAGTTATTGAGGATATAATTAGTCTATCTGGTTTTAAACAATGTAGTAGCATCGGTAAGTACCTAGGAACTAACATATCTCATGGTAAACTTAACAAAGGTAATTACTCCCATATTCTTGAAAAATTAAAAAAGAAACTTGCTGGTTGGAAGGCCAATTGCTTATCCATGGCAGGTAGAGTTACTTTATTAAACTCAGTCACCTCTTCATTACCTATCTTCCATATGCAGAATAATATTATACCTAAAAATATCATTCAGGATTTTGAGAAACTTGAAAGGAAATTCTTGTGGGGGGAGGAAAATAATAAAAGGAAGCTGCATACCTTTAGTTGGGACCTAGCTTGCACTTTTAAGGATAATGGAGGTCTAGGAATTAAGAAACTTACAGATATGAACAATGCTCTCATTTGCAAAACTGCTTGGAATTTATTTTATGGTCATAAAGGGCTGTGTTCTCAGGTTATGCTTAGTAAATACCATAAGAGATGCAAAGACTTAGACAATCTTGCTTTCAAATCTGGAGACTCTAGATTATGGAAAGCAATCACTAATAATTGGCCTCTCATTCACAATAATACCGGATGGGCTATTGGAAACGGAAATACAGTGAAATTTTGGACTGACAATTGGCTCTCAAATGTGGGTCCACTAATTCATAAATGCATTTTATCCTTGAATGATGATATGTTGTCTTCTAAGGTGTCTCACTTTGTGCAGGACAATGATTGGAAAATTGATGAGCTAAGAAACTATCTCCCACATGATATAGTTGCTTAAATATCAGGTCTCCTTCCGCCCAGGCTGAATGAGGGTAATGACAAAGCAAAATGGGAAGGCAATAAAGAGGGTATTTGCACCACTGCCCATGCATATGCTCTGATCAAGAATGAACATGTGGATGAACATAAATCTTTATGGAGAAGCATTTGGAAGGCAAATATAGCAACGGCTTAGAATGCACATATGGAGAATAGCTCATGGTAACCTTCCTACCAAGAAGAAGCTCAGTTCACAGGGGCTTGGCAGTGATATATGCCCAATATGTAACAGGTACTCTGAGACAACCCTTCATGCAATGAGAGATTGCATAAAAAGCAGAGAGGTTTGGAGTAAGTGCCTTAGAAATGAGCTCCATGGTACTTTCTTTAATTGCTCCCAAATGAACTGGGTTAGGTGGAACCTCAATAATCGTAGAGCTAGCATGGGTGGCATCCCATGGGTGGTTATTTTTGCCATTGCCTGTTCATCATTTTGGCATTGGAGAAACCTTGTCCTTTATGAAGAAGATTTTGCTCTCCCTAATGATCCCACTAGCATTATCCTCTCACTTGCGGATCAGTATTGGACTGCAGCCTCTCATTGCACAAACGATCCGATTCAACACATAGCTCCTTTTAATGTCAAATGGGACCCCCCTCCTGTGGATTGGATTAAGTTGAACACTGATGGTACTGCCTATGGTAATCCAGGCAATGCTGGTTGTGGTGGCATTCTTAGGGACCATAAGGGTGAGTGGATAGGAGGGTTTACTTCCCATATTGGCAGTTGCTCAGCCTTAGATGCTGAGCTCTGGGGCATCTTGAAAGGATTAGCTTTCACCAAGAAGAAAGGCCTTAATTCAATTATGGTGGAATGTGATTCAAAAGAAGCAATAACTCTGATTGACAAAGCCAAAAGCTCGGGGTTCTCCTTCAATCAGTTCATCAACAGAATCATCATGTTGGCATCGGATATTGGTAGAGTCACGTTCCTTCACAACTTTAGGGAAGCCAACACGTGTGCTGACTGGCTTGCTAAGTTCAGCTTATCCTCTAACGTTGGTTTGGTGGAACTTGCTGACCCCCCTAGTGATCTTATGAGGTTTATAGCTAGAGATAAATTAGGGATTTCTTCTTGCAGGGTTGGTCTTGTGTAGTTTTGCTTTGGTGTTTGTTTGCTCTTTGGGCCGTTGGCCCCGTTTCCTTACCAAAAAAAAAATGGAGTCCAGTAAGATTTTTGGGCCACATCAGATGACATGTCAGCAAAAACCGTCCAAAAATTGACGGTGTTAGCCAAAAGGGTAACATTGGAAGAAACACAAAACGTTAGGGTTACAATTGACAGCGAAAAAATGTTAGGGTTCAAAGTGACAGGACCCCCAAACGTTGGGGTCAGGAAAGGTACTTTTACCTTAATTATAATATTTTGTTAATTTAATTATGATTATTTTTATAACTAAAATTCTTTGTATTGTAGTGTACCTTTAGACTTTAGTCTAAAACTTATAACCTTTAGCTTGATTTGGCATCAATGACATTCAACATTTGATATTACTTGAAGTGTCAAATTTGCACATAACATAAACATAATTTAGATGAAGTATAAAAGTATTTACAAATTTAAATTTAAAGGACGTAATTGACAATATAAAAAATTTAAGGATCTGAGAAAGACGATATGATTTGGAGAAAAAAAATAGTTGTGTAGTTATATATTTTGATGCTGATTGTTGTTATATATACAACAAAAGTCTATATCCTAATATTTTATTAATAATTTATATACACGTCCTTAATTACCATGTAATATATATATTTCCTAATTATTTTTTTTAAAGAATCACGGGTATACCCATATTTAACTGTATAGGAAAAGACTAATCGTTTTATTTTTGAAGCTACCAAATAGGATAAGGATTAATTTTCTTTTTCATTTGAATTTGTAGTAATTGAAGGTTTCAAATTAAATATTAAAGAGGTTAAAATTAAAGCAAAGTCATGTATATATATATATACCATATTGTATAAATCATATATATAAAAATAAAATATAATGTAAAATGCATGTTTGATGTGAAAAGAAAGCCAACCAAAAAAAAAAAAAGCAAAGTGGAGATATATATGATGATAATCTATTTTTTACTTAATTTTATTATTTGCAAATATAATATTTTTTGTTTTATATTTTAAAAATTTTAAAAAATTGACGTAGCATTTTAACCTATAATACATGAGATTAGATCTAATGCAATTTCTCTCACTGTAATTTTTATAACATTTCTTTAAACTACATAGCTTTGTTTTTGTGAAGTAGCATTTGTGAAAAACTTTAGTTTATCATATTAGGAGCTTTTTCGGCTTACTCATTAATTTTTATTTGTCTCCCTATATATATAATACATGAGTTGGTTATTCCTCTCCATGTAATTTTTACAAAATTTCTTTAAACTGCACAGCGTGTGTATAATATAAAGAAAATTTTGTGATCAGCACTAAAATTTCAATTTAAAAAGTTTACAATAAGAGAGAATTAATCATCACTCTTGACAATGGATACCAGATCTTACAAAAAAAATAGTTCAAACTTATTTTTTAAACAAAAAGAAAGGCCAACGTAAAGAGGCTAAGGCACAACGGCCCTAGGAAAAATAGAATATGGTTCAAACTTTAATTTATCATGTTAGGAGCTTTTTCCGCTTACTCATTATTGATTTTTAGAGTTGTTAAAGTGGGTCAACTCGGCTTATACGGGTTGACCCACTACGGGTTGAACCCGTGATGGGTTGGCCCACTCGAGTTCTTCTGGCTCCTGCAAATATGGTGATAAATGAAAATATCACAAAAAGAAAGAAACATGATTAGGAATTATGTTTTTTTTAAATTTTTTTTTTCAAGTTAGGTAGGTTACGGGCCAACCCACCTAAGGTCGAGTTCCTCCAACCCGTTTAATAAACAGGTTGGAATTTTGAAACCCAACCCACCAAATTAGTGGGTTAAACGGGCTAACCCACCGGATTGAACCCATTTTGACAGCTCTACTGATTGTTGATGATTGATAGTTGTTAATAATTTGTTTAGGTTATATTATTATTATTATTAAGTCCATCTTATCAAGATCCAATATCGTTAGGTATAATTAAATACATTTCATTTTTAAGTACGTATAGAGATTGGGAACAGCAATTAATTGATGTTTAAATTAATTTATTTTATTTTAATAATTTCTGCACTCATGTGATTCTTTTGCCAATTTTGAAAATCATAGTTCATTATCATCTTAAATAACTAAATAGTAATTAATTATGCGCTTTAATTATTATGTTTTGTGAAATGTGAATGATAAGTCAACTCTTTTCATTATAATAGTTCTTATTACGAAAATATATTATGATCGAGATATGGGGGAGATTAGGTTCTAAATTAAAATATCATTGTGGGATTAATGATTCATCCATACATGATGGAGGTAAAATTTCACTACCTCACAACTATTAAACTTCAGTACATCCCTCAAATCATGTAGTGATATTTGTTAATATTAACAAAAACTCACATTAATAATAAGGACCCACCATTTTTTTCATAAAGAATAAGGACCCACCTTGAATGAATTATGGATCAACTAATTGAAGGGGTGTACTAAAATTCAGTAATACCGTACTACTGAACATATTCTCACATAATGGATTAAACTTGGAACGAACATTTAGTTAGGACTTATGCACCTTGGAGAGATATCATATAGGACTTGTTCATTATATATGAAAATAGCATTTCCATGAAATGCAAAAAGTAGTGTGGGCCCATTAGATCCCACTTACCTTTTACTTTTTTATTTTCATCAATTATAAAAAAAAATACAAAATTTCTATTATACCCCTTTGATTTGATATGATTTGACACAATTATAACCTTCTTTTCTTATTATTATTTTAATATAAGGGGTAAAATAGTCATTTTAATACATTCCCATTTTATTTTCATCACCAAACTTTTACTACTAAACACATCAAATACATTCCATTCCCATTTTAATTTTCATTTCTACCTAATAAACATGCCTTATAAAATCTACATAGTTCGAATGGTAGCTTCCATGGAAGCCATATATACTTGAGTATGTTGCTCTTAATGGATGGTAAAGGAGGTTGTGAGGGCACAAAGAGAGCCGAGACTTTAATTAGCTCAAGTTAGGTAAATTAGACCAAGTTCAACTTAAGTTGAGCTAGTTAATTAAAATTTAATAATTATCAATTAATCTAGCGTCATTGTTATTATTTATGGCATTGCAAGAGTTTACAAAAAAAATGTCAATTAGGTGCATATTTGTGCCACTTCTGATCATTTATTTTGTACATATATTGATCAATAGAATCCAACTATTTATTTTTAGGGTTAATTAATTACACTTTACTGGTATATAGTTTGGCCTGATTTTAATAATTAGGTGTCATGTGATTTTATTTTTATCAATTGAGTGTCTTAAAATTTATACTACTAATAACTTAGTGTCCCATAATTTAGTCCGATAAACTTTTAACAGAAACTTTTAACGAAGCATAATACATTTGAGTGGGATGAGAGCATGGGAGTTACATTATATTCCATGGGCTTTAATAATCAGAAACAATCAACACTGACCTTAGAGGATGTTCCAGGTCATGGTCCAATACATTTTGTTTGCAATTCCTGGGTTTATCTGTTATTGGTTCTTCTGTTTTTGGTTTTTGACTTTTTGTGAATTCAAATTTTAGATCCAAAATAGAAAGAAAATTTAAACAATGTTAGGTGTTATAATAAAAGGATTCAAAGCTTTTGGGACAAAATCAATTACAAATCAAAACTTTTAAGACAAATTAAAATTGATTGCAAAAAAATTTAACAAAATTAATTACGGACATAAAATTATTTTTGCCCTAAATAATAATTAGCAAATATATTCTTGCTTTGTTAGTTTGCTTTTCTTGCTTTCTCTTCTACCAAAAAAAAGCTTGTTTTTTTATAATAGTTTTATCAAACATTTTTTTTTTGTTTTAAAATTGTAATCGAAACAAATGAATCAAATAATTTTTTTAAAAATTTTTGTTCTTCAAGGTTTATTCTTAAAAATTATTTTTGAAAATACAAAATCAAAACAATTGTCAAACTCAAACAAGCCTTAGTCTTCATTGTTTTTGGATGTGTTTTCAATAAGATATATTGAGAAGCTTCCTTATATGAGTATAATGGGAGTGAGGCACATGAGTAATTTCAGATATCTATTGTTTTCTACTCTTCTTCTTTTATGAGAAATATTATAATTCTAAATGAACATATGACAAATTAGTGATAAATTTAGTTGGCAATGGCATACGCACATGTATTAATCGTATATATATTAATGAATAATGGAAAGGACGTGTATATATAGTTTATATTTCTCTATTTTTTAAAGTTATAAACAATTAAATGATAAGTTATTAGATAATGTATGTCCTTTATTTTATATGATCGAGATGAGATCCTCTGTTGTCCTTCTCTCTTATTGGCCTTGTTATTTACTTATAAACGACATCGTTTGGCGTGAAAATACGTTTCAGATAAGCTTCTTCAGATCGGAGAGAATCCCGGCAATACTTTACGCTTCCCAATGCATGAAATCACGTATTATTAATATAATTAAAAAGAAAGACTAAACTGAGGTAAAGTTACTTAGGTACTTGCTATAAAGTTCACCAATATAATTAAAACACGTGGCAAAAATTTTTTTTATAACCAAGTAGAGAGAGAAAATGAAAAGCAATAAATTACATAACCAATCAAATAGGAGAGAGAATATAAATAAGGTTTATGATTGGTGAACTTTATAACAAACACCTAAGCAACTTTACCTTATTTTTTTCCTAAAAAAAATTGCAGAAGTACGTGTGTAGAAAATGGATCTTTTATAAAAATTTATATATATTTACATATCCATTACAAAAACCTGCCAATAATAAGGGAGAAAAAAGATAGTGAAATTACCAAAATACCCCCACCGCATCCTCTATATAAGGAAGCTCAAAACTCCCCATATCCTCATCATTCTCATCCAAACACAAATAAAATGAAGATTATCACTGCAACATTACTGCTTGCACTCTGGTCCCTCTCGGCCGCGGCGGCTCTGGGCACGGAGGAGCCGGTGCTCGACACGGACGGGGAGCCACTGAAGAACGGGGGCACATACGCGGTCATACCGAGGGGGCTGACACTTGTAGGGCCAGCCGGATGCATGGTGGATGTTATAGAAGCAACATCTCTGGTGAACATTCCTTTGAAGCTAGAATTTCCAGCCTTTATTCCTTACATAAGCACAAGCCTTCCCTTGAACATTTCCTTCGCCCAATCACCACCACCCTCATGCACCAAATCCACCTCATGGCTCGTGGTGGATTCGTTTCCCAGAGGGTGGCCTGTGAAGATAGGCACACAAGAGAACCATGAGGGTAAGATTGTGAATGGAGTTTTCTCTATTCACAAACATGATAACGCCGGTGCAGGTCAAAACTATTACAAGTTTGTGTTCTGTGAAAATGAATATGATCGTTGTGGAAATGTTGGGTTCTATAGTGATGAATCTGATCCCATAGAGGTTAGGCGTCTGGCTGTCACACATGAGAAACCATTATTACCTTTTCAGTTCAGAAAGGTTATTAGGACTACTACTACTACTGCTCATCATCATCATCAAACTATTCAATTAACTACCACTGCCTCCTCTAATTAAAGTTTATTATGCGCATGCATGCAATATGCATGCATAATTAAGCTTTAATTTAATTATATATGTAATGCTTTTCATCAATAATGAATAATGATATCATCATTGCATGGTATCACCCTTTGAATTTAATACTATATTATTTAATTATATATATATATATATGAGATACAATTTAGATTCGATACAATATAGATAGTAAAATTAAAATAAAGATAATATAGAATTACAATGCAATTAACAAAATAATATTAAAGTTGAAATAACGATAATATAAAATTACAAAATTAAAAATAAAGAAGTTAAATTACTGTTTATAAAAAGAGAAAATGTAAAACTACTTAGTTTATGAAAATAAAAGTAAGTTCATTTAATTAAAAGGTTTTGCTTTAACATACAAAGTTTGGCTCATTTATTTTATGAACAACTTATTTAAAAATAATAATAATATAAAAAATATGGTTTTTACTCTATCTTACATATTAAGTTTAATTATATATATATATATATATATATTTTAAATTTGTTTTGTTTTTGCATACGATGTTATTTAGTCAATAAAATATATGAAAATATAAAATCCATAGATTAGTGTAACATACATAAATTAATTATCAAATCCATCATCGCATCTATTTTATTTCGCGCAAGGAAAATGTTCAATTTTCAATTGCATTTCTTTTCTCATCATGCCAATATTGTTGCATGCGCGTTTCACTTAAGTCATTTATATCTTCTATATCACAAATTACATATGAAGTTTAAGGTTAAATTAATCTTTTGGTCCTTAATATTTGAACGAAATTTAATATCAGTCCTTAATATTTCAAAAGGTTATTTTAGGTCCTCAACGTTTTTTTTATTATCAAAATTAGCCTTCTAGCGTAATGTCTGTCTGGTTTTGCCATTAAATGTTGACGTAGAAGGTTTATATGGTACACCCTCTCTCCTACGTGTCATATTTAAATGACATGGCACTCTCTCTCACTTAAACTCAGCAAAACGACGTCGTTTTGATTCATTTAAATGTTCTGTTTTGAATCAAAACGGCGTCGTTTTACTGAGTTGGAGTGAGAGAGGGTGCCATGTCATTTAAATATGACACGTAGGAGAGAGAGTGTACCACATAAACCTTTTACGTCAGCATTTAATGACAAAACCAGACGGATGTTACGCTAGAGGACCAATTTTGACACCAAAAAAACGTTGAAGACCAATATTAAACTTGTGTAAACGTTAAGAACCAAATGAATAATTTGGCTTAAGTTTAATTATTTTAGTTTGACTCGACTTGTAATTAATTATCACTCAATCAATAATGATGATGATGATGTGTCAAATTAATATTTAGGCGGTGGGCCCCAGTGTCACTAAATCTCTCTTTTTCTCTCTGTTCGATCTGGGTGCTGTATAACACCAGAGATCCAGAGGCATAATATCATCATCAAACCCTACTAATGGATTACACTAGCTAGCGTAATTAGCATGGACCAAAATAAATTAAAATAAAGAGAGAGCGAGATCGAAAGTATATATATCTATATATATATAAAAACATATAACTTTTATTTAGAGTACATAGTTTACATCTCTCTGATCAGAAAGTGCAAACATTTTCACATATGATTATCTAGCATGGATGCATGACACTCTTATTCTTATTATTTATAATTATGATGCATTCACATAAAAGTAGAAAATGTAGAGGCCTTCTTGAAGTTAACCAAGAAGGGTCCATTAACATGTCCCACAACCACATGCCTCACTCCATCATCATCAACATGAATTCCAACATCTCCACACATCATACTATCATAACCACAAAACTGAATCTTATAATCCCTCTCTTCATGCTTTTGAATTCTGAACATACCAATCAAGGTGTTCTTATACCCAGTGATTTTCACAGGGTACCCTAATTCATTCATCTTCTTCACTACAGTCCATTCCGAAGGTGTGTGTGCACATGTTGGCACTGCAAGAAACCCTATGCTCAGAGGAAACCCTTCGTTGATGAAGGTAGTTAGGATTGGAGATGCAATCCTCACAGGCATCCCGTGAGAGAGCTCGTTGCGATCTTGGACCACTGAGATTGGACAAGTCTCGTTCCCGGTCCGGGCCAGCCCTAGCCCGCCGCCCATGCCTCTGAAGACGGGTAGTATGTAGTATGAGCCTCCGTTTTGCATGATGTTTCCGTCGGTGTCAACCACGACGGCTGAGGTGGTTGTGGAGAAGAAGGCAAGAAGGAAGAGGGAGAGTGGAAGAAGTGCAATCTTCTTCATGATGATGATATTTTTGGTGAAATCTTGTATGTATGAAGAGAAAGAGGCTATGTGTGTTTTGGTGTGAGACTCATGGTTTAGTTTGGGACTTATTTATAGATGAAGAACTTGGCTTGTTCCAAGTTAGAAATGTAAAAAAAATAACACCAATGGTTAAAAATATGCTAAACTACACATAATTAAGCTTTGAGTTTTAGATCAATGACACATAATATTTTTTTAAGTTTTAAAATTTTGTATTTAATTTATTGACCTTTCAATTTCGGACACTAACTATTTTTTATCAAAAAATTTTCTATTTTTTAATATATATATATATATATATATATACCTATATATATATATATATTTATATGGTTGTGGACCTTTCCCGTCAATGGTCTCCCAAAATAACCATTTAACTAATTAAAAAATAAAATAAAAGGATGATGTGAGATGATCATGAGAGAGAGAAAGTAAGAGAATAATAGTAGTGATAATTTGTTTTTAAAAAATAATGATTGTGGTAGTTATAAAAAAATAATTTTTTAATCTTTAATTTATTATTTTACAATTAATAATAATTTATTTTATATTTTGTAAATTAAAAAAAAAAATTAACAGTCTCTAGTATATATGGGGCAGCTAGGTTATAGAGTTTTTGTGAACCACAATTGGATATTGCAACATTCCTAACATTTTGAAGGCACGTGTGTATGTATATACGTAAATAAATGAATCGAAAGTAACGTAGATAATAATCACCAGCTCTAGACACTTCCATTATTTGTACATATTATTTTGATTTCATATATATATATATATATAATTTTATTTAACAGTGATTTGCCAGATTTAAGTTTTTGTATCAATTTAGAATGCAAAATTTTTCATTATTTAAAATTAATTTGTTGGGATGATCTCAATTATATATGTGTGCATGTGGCCCACGATCGGAACATCAATCTTAATAGGACTCTGTTGGGTCTTCTGGTAAGGAATTTTTTAAAATAATTATTTAAATAATTAAAAAATAAAAATATATGATGTGATACATTAAAAACAGGAAAGTGAATTATCTGTTTATTTTTCTTTATCATTTTCTGTCATTAGCCTCAAATAATGTCTTTTAATTACAATTTTCTAAAGGTTTACAATAAAAAAATTTTATGTGCCTCAAAATATACTTGTGATAAATAAATTTTAGAGTTTGGATTATTGAAATTTGAGAAATAAAAAATCTTTCTCAAGTAGGAAATAGAACATAGAAATAAAAATGTGTTTTATAGTCTATTCTTGCATGGTATATTTATAGGTTATGATTAATATAGAGTTTTATTTTTTATTTTTTATTTTTGTTTATATTTCTCCCTTTTTTTAAAAAAAAAAAAGAAGAAGATAAATTTAAGACATTAAAAAAGTATTATAAATTTAAGAAAAATAGTTGAAAGGTACTCTTTTAATTAGTCCAATAACAACAAAACTATAAAGGAGTTAAAAAAGAGAATAATTTCAAGAGAAAAAGGTGTCGTGGTCCTGTGTGGATGATTATGAATTTATGATCATTTGTGAGAGTGTGAGAGATCTTTCAAGTAGCCTCAAGACAACAATAAATCAATAATATATATTGTGCTCAATTATATACAATCTTTTAAAAATGTGTCCGAACAATAATTCGGACAGATTTTTGGGTTACGATTGATTATAAAATATATTATAAAATTTTACATATATAAATTATAATATATTGTGTATATCTATATAGCTTTTTATTCTTATTTTACCCTTTTATTATATCAAATAGTATATTTTAGTAAGTTTTGTATTTTTTTAAAGGTTAAATGCTTAAATTGGTAATAAGTTTCAAATTAGTCATAAATATTTCATTTGTTTCAAAATGCTCTTATAAGTTTCAACTATGTTTCAAATTGGTCCTACCATTACAAACTGTTATATTTTTCTGTAAAGTGCTGATGTTGTCATTGTCTAGTCAAAAAAAAAAAAAATTGGCCATCGGAGGCTATTTCCCCACGGATTTCCCATGGATTTGTCCAAAGGAGAAGGAAGAGGAAAGAAGAAGATAAAGATGAAGAAGAAGATGATGTGGCTAAGATGGATGATGTGACGTTGATGTGGCATAATGTGGCATGTCACGTCATTAAAATATGACACGTAGGAGAGAGGGTGTGCCACATCAGCCTGCCACGTCATCACTTAACGGCAAACTTAAATGGTGTCAGCCTCAAGGACTAAAATCGACAAAAAAAAACATTAATGACCAACATTAAACTTTTAAAACATTAAAGACCAACATTAAACTTCATGTAAATATTAAAGACCAAAATAATACTCTAACCTAAAATAAAAATCAAAACCTTAACCAATTATGTCGACTCCCATTCTCACCTATAATATTTCACTAGACAAAAATGTCACAATCTGTATATAAGACAACTTTGTTAAATTACTACAAACAAAAGGTAGGGACCATTGTACGCACGGTATTATCCTGTTTATTATTCATGCATGGATTCAACTATTTATTTATAATAAATAAATTATTATTATTAATATTTTTATATATTTTTCAAATCAATAGTTTATCATTTTTTAAATTATTTCCTTTCACTATAGTCTTTGAAATATAAAATATCTTAATCTTAATGTTATCAAAAGATTCATTTCAATCATCAATTTGATCATTTAATTAATTAATAAATTTAATGGACATATAAAAAATTAATGACAATTAGTATATTTTAGTAGAGGTTAACTACTAAATATTAATTAAATTCATTCAACTAAAAAATGTAAATAATATCTTTTGACAGTGCATATATATTTTGTAAATTATATATATATAATTTACAAACTACACATAAAAATACAAATAATATATTTTAACAATGTTTAGTTTGTATATTTATTTTTTATATTATTGAATATGATATAATTTATTGTTTAGAAATTAGTTAACATTCTTTAATTGATATATACTATTGATTATATATTGTCAACTAACATATTATCCATTCTATTATAATTTCTATTAATCCATGACCTACATGACACATCCATGAATAACCTAGACTCTGAAATACTGAAGAGAAGAAGGAAAGTTTGATATAGAATTGAAGTTTTATATATAATAAGCCTTTAAATAATAGCTATTTTTTAAAAAAAAAAAAATTCAAACTTATATACCTTATGGGCTGTGGCTACTTTGTTACATGACATGATGATCACTAAACATAGAAAAAAATTCAAGGAAAATCATAAACTAATATCATTTAAGAGTAAATTATTATTTTGACAATTAAATTAAAGATGTAATTTGTTTCTATTTAGTCATTGAAATATGAAAATATCAAATTTAATTTCTGAAAGATGCAATTCATTTTAATTTAGTCATTAAAAATTTCTATTAATTAATAACGAATTTCGCAAAGACTAAATCGAAACAAATTACTTCTTTCAAGAACTAAATAATTATGATGATTATATAAACTAAATTATTATACTTTAAATTGATAAATTATATAAATATTGAGACTTTTTCATTATTGTAACTTTTCATTATTTTTACTTTTTCTCTTCCTTTTTTCACATCATATATTTTATATCATATGATAATTAAATAGTTTAATTTTGGCCGGAGAACAAAGATGAAAATATCTCAAAATTACTATAATATAAATATATATTTGGAAGGATTATATTGCTTTGGATTTATTATTTACTTATTGTTACACGTGCCTAAAATGTTAGAAATGTTGCAATCCGATCCAGCTTGGTGGTCACAACACAATTAAAGTCTTGAATATCCGATCCACTTGTGGTTAATAAAAGGTCTGATAATATATATTCTTTATAATTATTTCCCATTGTTCTTTATCTCTTTCGGCCATATGTAGCTAGAGAGTGAAAGGGAATGAATGATCGTAGCTCATGTCTTCATCGAAATGATTGCTTTGAGTACATGCATATAAATCACGATGCTTAATTTTTTTTTTCGGTCTAGACCAGATCAGGGTATTTACCGTCGAGTACAGTGACTAATCCTCTCGCTGAATTGTAGGCACCTCGAAGGGTGCGACAACTGGTCCAAGGATTTAAAGTTGCTCCATACCCAAGGCAATAATCGAACCACTGACACTTGATTAATGATAAATGAGTCCCTTCCAGTCAACCACAAATCAATATACATGCTTAATTTATATATATATATATAAGTTATGTTTTTTTTAAAAATATTTACTAACTATTATAACTTTTAGTCTTATATAACAATCATTACTCACCAACGGCATATTTTAAAAAGTGTTAATTTTGTGGACACCACTCAACCACAAATCAAGATGCTTAATATATATATATATATATATATATATATATAAGTTATGATTCATTTAAATGTTCTGTTTTGAATCAAAACGGCGTCGTTTTGTTGAGTTAGAGTGAGAGAGGGTGCCATGCCATTTAAATATGACACGTAGGAGAGAGGGTGTACCACATAAGTCTTCCGTGTCAGCATTTAATGAAAAAACCAGACGGATGTTATGCTAGAGAATCAATTTTGACAAAAAAATAAATGTTGAGAACCTAAAATAACTTTTTAAAACGTTGAGGACAAATATTAAACTTTGTACAAACATTGAGGATAAAAAAATAATTTGACCATACTGTTATTATCTTTTTTTAACAATTTATTTCAACGTTAAAATTTACTTATTAAAATAAATATATTTTTTTAAGATTTAAGTGACTGTCAAAATACAAAAATAAAAAAATAAATATCAAAATTATTAAACATATTCATTTTTCTCGTAATATCTATAAATAAGTCCCACAGTAAACCCTCATCTCATACCAAGACACACATACATTCAACCAAGAAAATATCATCATCATCATCATGAAGAAGATTGCACTTCTTGCACTCTCCCTCTCCCTCCTTGCCTTCTTCTCCGCAACCACATCCGCCGTCGTGCTTGACACCGACGGAGACGCCGTGCAAAACGGGGGCTCCTACTACATACTACCCGCCTTCAGAGGCAAGGGTGGTGGGCTAGGACTGGCCCGAACCGGGTACGAGACTTGTCCACTATCAGTGGTCCAAGATAGCAACCAGCTCTCTAACGGGATGCCCGTCGAAATCTCTTCTCCATTACGGATTACCATTATCAAGGAAGGGTTTCCTCTAAACTTAAGGTTCGAGGCAGTTCCAATATGTGCCGTCACACCCTCACGCTGGACTGTGGTGAAAGATGCTCCTCACCCTGTGAAACTCACTGGGTTCTATGAGAATACGTTGAGTGGTTCCTTCACAATTGAGAAGTATGATATGGATTATAAGTTGAAGTTCTGTGGTAGGGAGAGTGACACGTGTGCAGATGTTGGAGTTTATGTTGATGAGAATGGAGTTAGGCAGTTGGTTATGGGTGAGGCTAATGGTCAGTTGGTGGTTAAGTTCAAGAAGGCCACACCATCTTTTACTTCTATGTGAATGTATAGTTAGCCATAATTAAGAATAAGAGTGTCATTCATATATATATATATATATATGGATGATGATATTGATGTTTTCAGTTTGCACTTCTGATAGAAATGTGAACTACTAGAATGTACTCTCTAATTTTCTAAATAAAAGTTTTTGTTTTAATTTATATATCTATATATATATGGCTTTTGGAGTTTTTGGTATCACACAAGCAAAATGTGACACCAAAAAAATAACTTCTCCCTCAACTTCTCAATAAATAACTAACTTCTCACAAAATAGCTATATTTTATAATTAAAAAATACAAAAAAATAATATGATTGGAGGATGTGAGAGAGAGAAAATAAGTATGATAGGTGGTTACTAATAAAATGGAGAAGTGCATAAGTTCTCTTTTTTAATTTTTTTATTTTAAATTATGATAACAATTCTATTTAAAAATTTTAAAATAATTAATTTTTAATGATTTTAAAATATAATAATTCTTTTATATTATATTTTTAAAAAATTTAAGAATAAATTACATGTATACACGTAGGTGCATGCAAAGCCTCTAGTATATATATATATATATATATATATATATATCCTCTCTGCCTCTCTCTCTCTCGATCTCACATTCTCATTGTGCAGAAACCAAGTTCAATTGTTACCAAAAAAAAAACTGAAGTTAATTCCTTGAATCTTCAGGCTTCATCCTTCATTACGAAAAATATGAGTATTTTTAGTAATTTATATTTCGATGGTTATTTAATTCTTAAAAAAAATACTTTATTCAATAATTAAATTTTGGTCGTTGAAATAAGTTGTTGTAATGATAATATTTTTGACGGTCAACAATCGTCAATAATACTTTTTTTACAATACTTTTTTCGACGGTATTTTTCACGACGGCTGTCATCGATAAATGTATTGTTGAAAATAATATTATTGACAAAATCGACAATGGTTGACTGTCGAAAATATAATACTATCATTGACTATTTTTGATAACTTAATTCGACGGCCAAAGTTTAATTATTAAAAAAATATATACGACGATCAAAATTTAATTATTAAAAAAAAAAACATTTTTTCATATATTAATAATATAGCCTTCGAAATAATGGTTATCGAAAATACTTATTAATTCTTGTAGTGTTTGTTTCAAGTTGAAACACAAAGCCACTTTCAATTTATATTTTTAGAATTTCAAACATTTATAATGTTATTAAGAATAAATTAATGATTTAATTCTTAAAAAATAATATGTTTTAAATTTATTAATTAGAAAATAAAATTGTTTTATCTTTTTTATTAACTAATGTATCTATCAAGCGCGCATATTGATAATATGCAGCTCTTCCAAGTTCCAACAAATAATCCTAGCTCCACTCCTATGAAATAAGCGAATAAAACAATCCGTACCATTTTTAAAATTTAATACCCAGAAGATTAATATAATATATATATAGGTCAAAACTTCAAATTAGTCCCTTATGTTTACAGAAAGTTTTATATTGGTCCTTTATGTTTCAAAAAGTTTAAATTGGTCTTTTATATTTGCAAGAAGTTTCAAATTGGTCCTTCTGTCCAAGTCCGTTTATTTCTTCCGTTAAGTGCTGACGTGGCGTGCTGAGGCGGACATATCATCTCTCCTACATGTCCATTTAATTTAAGCTAACGTGTCATGCCATGTCATCGCCATATCATCATCTACCATCATATGTGATGACGTGGTGCTGATGTGGCGATGACGTGGTTATGTCAGTTTAGATGGACACGTCAGCACTTAACTTAAGAAATTGACGGAAGTACGTAGACGGAAGGACTAATTTGGAACTTCTTGCAAACATAAATGACCAATTTAAACTTTTTGAAACATAAAGGACCAATATGAAATTTCGTGCAAACATAAGAGATCAATTTGGAGTTTTGACTTATATATATATATAAACTTAAAGTTTTCATGTGCACTTAACAATTATCGATATTTATTAATAATATTATTTTTTATAATATATTTGGTCGACTATTGTAGTTGAGAGAAATACAATTAAAAAAGTATTGTCAAAAAAGTATTATCGATAATTATTGACTGTCAAAATTAAAATATTATTATCTTTTTAACAACTTAATTATTTCGACGGCCAAAAATTAATGTTTAATAATTAAGTGGCCAAAAATTAATGTTTAATTTAAGTGACTAATATCTTATATAGATATAGTTGTGAAGGCCGAGGGGTAAAGTGTATTTTTCTTAATATATATTTAGTTAGTATTATTTTCCGAGTTCGATTCTTAGAAGATAGAAATGTAACATCATCTATTGTGAATTGTTTTTAGTAATAGTGGATTTTGCAGTACTGAGTTATCAAGTTTGTTTTAATGGTTATTCCGATCATTAAAAAAAATTTGAGAATGTGAATGTGTCTATTGTATTTGGTAGTAAAATTTGAGAATAAGAATAGATTAAAATTATTATTTTATCCCTTATATTAAAATATTTTTTAAAAAAAATTATGATTGTGTGAATAAAAAATATAATAGACATTTTATATATATTTTTTATTGGTTGTACGTTTTAATCATCAAGGTTTATATATAAACACGAACAAAAAGCAATAATTTTAATGAAGACAAATGAGCTTGGATCGTTCATTAGCCACACGTAGCTTCTTTTAGCTACATCCGATGGAAGAGACAAAGAATGGATAATTTTTATTTTTTTTTTGGCATGAAAGAATGGATAATTTTATATATATATATATATATATATAAATTTTTAGGATTTTTGTTAACCACAAGCTAAGTGGATATTCAAGACTTCAATTATTTTGTGCCCACCAAGCTCCATCGATTTGCAACATTTTTCAGGCATGTGCTTTTAAAAATAAAGTAAAGGCATAATTAGTACATTTTCTGTCCCCAAATTTGGAGTCTCTTACTTTTACTCCTAACGTATTTTTGCTGTCAATTGTACCTCTAACATTTTGTGTTTCTCCCAATGTCAGGCTTTTGGCTAACACAGTCAAATTTTGAACGGTTTTTTATGACGTGACATCCTATGTGGCCAACAATTCTGACTTGACTTAATTTTTTCCACATCAACAGTCAATAGTACTGAGTTTTTGGGGTCCACTTTCCTAATGTAATAAGTATTTTGGTGTACTGAGTTTACTGATGTACTGAGTTTTTGGGATCCATTGTACCCCTAAAATATATTGCTGATGTGAAAAAATAAAGTCCAGGTAGAACTGTTGGTCATATAGGATGCTACGTCATAAAAAACCGTCCAAAAATTGACGGTGTTAGCCAAAAGCCTGACATTGAGAGAAATACAAAACATTAGGGGTACAATTGACAATGGAAAAACGTTAAGGGCGAAAGTGACAGGACCTCCAAACGTTGGGGGCAGAAAAAATACTTTTGCCTAAAGTAAACAATAAATCGAAATTAAAGCATGCGAGATTATAATGATGTTCACATATTTAAATCTTTTTTTATCTTCAAATAGATTAAATATGTATGATAGGTTGGTCTAGTGGTTAGCTCACTAGGTCGCTTAAGCAAGTGTTGGGGGTTCGAATCCCACCTTGTGTATGAAGCAACCAATTGGCTAGCGACAAACCCTTAAATGGAGCTCAGATCCGCGGAAGATTAGTCCTTAGCTTATCGAGCTGGGGATACCTTAAAAAAAAATAGTAAAAGAAAAAAATAACGAAATGTTACAATGTTAAGGTCTTAATTTCTAATTTATTAATTCAAAGGGGGTACTATATTATTGATTAAGAATTTCAAATTTTTTTATTAAATTCAAGACAATTTCTCTTAACTTAATTAATCATACCCATATTTACCTTGCTAAATTATGTCTTTTCCTAGGATTTCATGGAGATATTGTATGACTAGACGTTATTTTAGGGTAATATATGGAAACCAATTCTTAAACTGAATTCTTGCTAAATCTTTATTTTATTAGTTAAATTGCGATATTTCTTTATTTTATTGGTTAAATTGCGATAATTCTTTATTTTGAGTGTATACATGTATATCCGCGATTATTTGATTTAAATGATAGAACTATTGTTCTTAAATTATAATGTTATATAAGATCCAAATAGGTATGAGATAAATTAAATGGAGTAAATTAAGGTAAAGTTACTTAGGTGCTTGCTATGAAGTTCACTAAAATAATTAAAACACGTGATAAAAATTTTTTGTATAACCAATCATGGTAAAGAGAGAAAATGAAAAGTAATAAATTATATAACCAATTAAATAGGAGAGAGAATATAAATAATATTTATGATTGGTGAAGTTTATAGTAAATACCTAAACAATTTTACCTTAATTTTTCTAAAATTAAATTACAATATCGAATTGAGAATCGCTTCAATTATTTTTATAAAAAAAATAAATTGAATATATATATATATATATATATATATATATAATAGTTAAAATGTGACAAATAATTCTCTTTTTAATATTCTAAGGGTGTGTTTGGTAAGGAGGAAAGAGGAGGGAATATGAATGTTGGAAGGAATGGGAATTTCATGATAATGTGATGTGATATGAATGGAATAAAAGTTAATAAAATAAGACAATTTTACCCTTACATCAAAAATGGGAATGGAATAAAAATAGGTAAAAACATAATTGCATCATATTACAACAAGTAAAATTTGTTTGACAAAAAAAAATGGAAAAAGGCTTCTCCCTACTTTTTTTTTATTATCATTTCTTGCATCCAAATATAGCATAAGTGGTCATATTTTATCAAGGTTATCACCAAAGACTTTACGAAATAATCAAACCTGGTTGTGTTTGAGATGAGTTAATCTTCTGATGTTTTGATTGAAAGAGAATATATCATCTCGAACTTAATAATTATGTATCGTGTATCATGTACATAACAATTGAAAGAAACTAGTACAAGAAGGAACCCGTTTTCAAAATTTTATAATTTTATAATATTTTTATTTTTTATTTTTTTTAGAAAAAAATACTAATTAATATAAAAATCCTCATAATATATTCTTCATTAATGGCTTCTGCGTTACTTTCGATTCATTAATTATTACATATATATACACGTGCCTAAAAATGCTAGAAATGTTGCAAATAATCGAGTGGTCCCAAAAATTCTCATTATATATTCTTCATTAATTGCTTCTATAAAGTGAACAAGATATTTAAACATTCACACCTTCATTATTAGCTGTAACAAATAATATTTTTCAATCAGTTAGCTCTTAATAAAAGAGCAAATTAATTAATATGAGTATAAATTTTTAACAGAATTATTATATATATAAACACTCCCTTTTAAAAGAAATCTTTTCCATGTGAGAGCCATAATATAGAAAAGAAGTGAACGGTCCAAAATAATTTGTCTTCATAAATATGATTGCTTTGAGTCCATATCTATATAAATGTTTAAATTGGGTACAGTTAATTAAGTAAAGAAAACAAAAATGATCTTGACAAACAATATTGATATATTTTAGTCTTAATTACCAACTTCATCCAATCGGAATTTTAAAAGTAATGAGTGTTAGAGTTTGACGGTTCTAATTCAAATTTATATTGTAAAGTGCTCATTAATTAATTAATTATCTATAATGTTATTAAATTTTGAGTCTTATATCCAAACATCCTCACATATTACGGACATGTTTGGTAGCATATTGTTTTTTTATAATTCAAAAACCTTATTTTTAATAAGATTAATATGTACAAAACTCATGAGTTTTAGGTTAAGAGTATATATAAAATAACATGAGTTTTAAAAAATTTGGTCTCTTATATACTAGCTTTACGCCTATTTTTTTTTTTGGTAATTCTACTTAAAACCCTGAATAAAAATACTGACGTGATTAAAAAGTGCTAAAAAATTATCAAAAGCATCATTCACTATTAGAAATATAAATATTGATGTAGCTAAAAAATATTAAATTCAAAATTTAAAGGTCTTTGGGTCGAATACAAAATTTTAAAATTTTAGAGTATTATGTATCATTGACCTAAAACTCAAAGAACATATATGTATTTTAGTCTATTTTTAACCATTAGTGTTATTTCTTTTACATTTCCAACTTGGAAAAAGCCAAGTTCTTCATCTATAAATAAGTCCCAAACTAAACCATGAATAAGTCCCAAACTAAACCATGAGTCTCATACCAAAACACACATAGCCTCTTTCTCTTCATACATATAAACAATATTTCACCAAAATATCATCATCATCATGAAGAAGATTGCACTTCTTCCACTCTCCCTCTTCCTTCTTGCCTTCTTCTCCACAACCACCTCAGCTGTTGTGGTTGACATGGACGGAGAAATCTTGAAAAATCGCGGCTCATATTACATACTACCCGTCTTCAGGGGCATGGGTGGCGGGCTAGGGCTGGACCGGACCGGGAACGAGACTTGTCCACTCTCAGTGGTCCAAGATCGCAACGAGCTCTCTAACGGGATGCCTGTGAGGATTGCATCTCCAATCCTAACTACCTTCATCAGCGAAGGGTTTCCCCTGAGCTTAGGGTTTAATGCAGTTCCAATATGTGCACACACACCTTCAGAATGGACTGTAGTGAAAAACATAAATGAATTAGGGTACCCTGTGAAACTCACTGGGTATTACCAGAACACCTTGACTGGTATGTTCACAATTAAAAGGCATGAAGAAAGGGATTATAAGATTCAGTTCTGTGGTTATGATAGTATGATGTGTGGAGATGTTGGAATTCATGTTGATGATGATGGAGTGAGGCATGTGGTTGTGGGACATGTTAATGGACCATTCTTGGTAAAGTTCAAGAATGCCTCTAAATCCTCTACTTCTATGTGAAGTGATGATAATTATAAATAGGACAAAACTTATGTACTGTTGTTTACATGTTTTTGGTAAGGTTAACCAATAAAAAAAAGACACGTCTCTCAAAATTGACACGTGTCTTTTTTTAATTGGTTAACCTTACCAAAAGCATGTAAACAACAGCACATAAGTTTTTTCCTTATAAATAATAAGAGTGTCATGTGTCATGCATGCATATGCATGGTATATGTGAATATGCATGCATGTTTGCTATGTAAACTTCGCACTCTAAATAAAATGTTTTATATGTGTTTATGTCTTTAAATTTTACATTGATTTTTAATTTTTTTTATTGTCAATTTGGCATTCGAAGTTTCAATTTTTTTTCTAAGACCTAATTAACACCATAGAAATTCGTCAGCAAAAAATGATGATGTGACATATGACGATTATTGACGAGTATAATTTTTGTTAACTAATCAATCATATTTTTTAATTTTATTCCAAAAAGTTTCAGTTATCCTTAATTAATCATGTCCCTAATGTTTTGAATATTGCAATCAATTTCGTCCCGAGATATACCAAAACGACATAACTTATTTTTCTTCTTGATAGTAGTACAGTGTCGTAGTAGTGTAGAACATTTTTACAAATTTTAAACACATAATTGAAAATTACAAAAACTTTTGGGTCATAATTGAAAAGTAAGAGTGATAAGTGAACACAAATATATACATTAAATGGGCGTCAAAATATAAGTGGTAAAAAATATTTGTTTTCTAGTGTTGTTATATAAAATTGAATCATAATAAATACATTAGATTTAAAAACTAAATAACATTGTCAAAATATATATATATATTTTTTTCATGAACGAGGGCGGTACCTGAGAGACTTCATAGATCAAGAAATGTCACTCCTAAGAACGTTACAAATAATCGAAGAGAAATCTTCGAGCCAAACATAAGAATCCAACGAATTGGCAGGAAAACTAAAGTTTGAAAAAGCAAGTGTATGAGCAACTAGATTAGAACTTCTAGCTACCCAATTAAAAGAAACAGAATTAAAATTAACCTTGAAAGCTAAAATGTCCTTAATAATTTGTCCCAGGTAAGATCTGTTGAGTCCACCTCCCTTAAGCAAATCCATCACTTGCTTTGCATCACTTTCTACTAGTATATCAGTGCACATCAGTGACTTTGCCAGACACATTCCTTCATAAACCGCCAACGCCTCCAGTTGGGCCACATCAACCACACCTTGAATCTTCATGGTCATAGCAGCTATGCATCTTCCATTATTATCTCTAATTACACATCCAATTCTTCCCCTTTCATTCAACCGCAAGTTGGCATCAACATTCAGTTTAAACACGAACCAAGAGGACGGTGCTTGCCAACCATTTGTGGACGAGTCCGTGCGGTTGGGATTGGTTGGAATGGCTTCATCTCCCTCCCTCATCAACTCTATCATTCTTTGTGTGTCCTCCCAAATTCTACTGAGACTGTAGGGTGCGTTACCATGTATCACCGAATTCCTTCTCTGCCAGATCTTGCTCGCCATAATACAATATGTCTCCACCTCTCTGCTATTTAGGCTCTGTATTTGTCCTTGAAACCAATCAATGAAGCTTGATCCATTTCCGCCTATGTCTTCAAACCTCAGTCCTCTGTTCCGCCAAAAATCCTGCAAGACAGAGCAACCATACAAAGCATGCCATATTGTTTCTTCTTCAGAGTCACACACACAGCATTTGTTGTCAATATCAATACCTCTACTTCTTAAGACTGTGCATGACGGCAGAATGTTTCTACAGGCTCTACATATAAAGTTCCTTACTTTGGGAGGAACATTCATATTCCATACCCTTTTCCACACCCCTTTATAAACCGCCCACCGATTACTACTTGAGTATGAATGGTGCGCCGCTTTATACGCCGTTCTTACCGTGAAGGAACCATTGTTAGAGTACATCCTATCCACTCATCTTCTACTCTTCTTCTGCTTAACGGAATTTTTAAAATTTCCTCCGCTATCGTAAGGTCGAAGGATTAATATATCAACTGCATATTCCATGAATTACTCTCGGGCAGAATGAGCTCATCCACAGTAGCATTAATGTCCAGGTTCTGGTTACTATATGGGATGGTGAAGTTCTCCCCCAATTTAATCCAAGGGGATTTAAAGATGTATGTAGTAGACCCGTCTCCGATTCTTCTCACAAGGCCTTTCCTCAACACTTCTTTGCCCTTCATGATACTTCTCCAGGTAAAAGAGGGGTTTGACCCTAATTGAACGTCAATAAACGACGAATTTTTAAAATATTTTGCCTTCAGAGTTCTACCCAATAGTGAATGAGGGGAAAGCAGTAACCTCCAACCTTGCTTTGCCAAGAGGGCTAAATTGAATTCCTTCAGATCCCGAAAACCCAGACCACCACAGCTTTTTGGATTAGACAAACCTTCCCAGCTAATCCAGTGAATTTTTGACTCATTAGAGTTATTACCCCACCAAAATTTTGCCATCATCATATTTAACTTGTGTATGAGTGTTTGAGGAAGGAGGAAACAACTCATTGAATAAGTAGGGATTGATTGCGCTACTGCCTTTATCAAAATTTCCTTGCCTGCTTTGGTTAGCAGTCTCTCTTTCCACCCTTGAACTTTCTTCCACACTCTATCAGCAATAGATTTAAACGAATTGAATTTACTTCTACCAACCATAGTCGGTAGCCCCAAGTATTTTTCGTTGAGTGCCATTGTCCTGATCCCCAAAATTGTCAGAATAGATTCCTTATCCCTCCTAGCTACACATGGACTAAAGAATATCGCCGACTTCCCATAGTTTATTAGCTGACCTGATGCATTCTCATAGTTACTTATAACCTGTTTCAGAGTTGCCACATCCCTATTGTTTGCCCTGCAGAATAGAAGACTATCATCTGTGAAGAATATATGGGAAATTTTGGGGGCATAAGGGCATACTTGGGCACTACGCAAGGACTTTGCGGCAATTGCATCATGTAGAAGGCAGCTAAACCCTTCAGCACATAGCAAAAAGAGATACGAGGATAGAGGGTCCCTTGTCTCAGCCCCCTTTCCGGAGAAAAAAGACCAAAATCTGTACCGTTGACCATGACATTGAATGAAACAGAGGACACGCACTGCATAATCAGCCTAACCCATCTGTCACTGAACCCGAGTTTAACCATCATCGCTTCCAGAAAGCCCCACTCCACTCTGTCATAAGCCTTACTCATATCTACTTTCACCGCGACAAGACCATTTTTGTTGTAGCGCTTTGACTTTAGAGCATGCAGAAGCTCGTAAGCTAGAAGAACGTTGTCTGTTATTTGGCGGTTTAGCACAAAAGCGCTTTGATTCTCCGAAATGATCATCGGGAGAATGCCTTTGAGTCTGTTAGCTAAGACTTTAGAGATTATCTTATACATGACGTTGCAAAGGCTAATCGGGCGAAAATGAGTCAAATCTTCTGGATTCTTCGACTTTGGGATAAGAACAATTCTCGTATGATTGATTCCTTCCGGGAAACTTCCATTATTCAAGAAACCCAGCACCATCTCATAAATATCATCCCCCACTACCTCCCAGTATTTCTGAAAAAACAAGGCCGGGAAACCATCAGGGCCCGGGGATTTAGTAGGATGCATACTAAATAAAGCTTCTTTCACCTCATCCCTTCCGAAAACAGCATCCAGCGAAGCATTCATCTCATCAGTCACTTTCCTTGGGACTTTCTCCGTAACTGAATTAAAGTTCGTAGGTCTTCCTGAAGTGAATAACTTCTGAAAGTAACTAACTGCGATAGCTCCCAGCTCTTCCTGCTCCCTTCTCCACTCCCCATTTTCATCCTTTAGCCACCTAATTGTGTTGTTCCTTCTTTTCGAAGAAGCTGAATTGTGAAAGAACCTGGTATTTTTATCCCCCTCCTTTAACCACTGTACTCTCGATCGTTGTCTCCACATGATTTCTTCTTGGTTCAGGGCCTCGTTTAAGAGCTTTTCGTTCTGTCTAACTTGACTCAGGTTCACGTCATTGGTTTGCTCCGAGTAACATCTCTGCAAAGAGGCCTGCAGGTCTCTGATTCTATGGTTTACATTACCAAAATCTTCTTTGTTCCATTTTGTTAACTCCGTTTTGACTGCCTCAAGTTTTTCCTTGACTTTCGTCAACCCGCCTGAAAGGGTATCTGATCTCCATACTTCGTCAATTATAGATTTGCACTCATCTCTAGTTGTCCACATCTTCTCAAAGCGGAACACATTTTTCCTGCGACCCCTATTAGGGGTAATGGCGTAATCGGTTTCCATCAGAACCGGTAGATGGTCTGATTCCCTTGCCGTAAGATGCAGGACCTTGTGATTAGGAAACAACGAGATCCATAATTGGTTTACAAGAGCCCTATCCAGCCTCAACTGTACGTTCCGATCTCCGTCCCTCCTGTTATTCCAGGTAAACTTATACCCTGTAAAACCTGGATCTGTCAATCCACAATAATCCACTACATCTCTGAATAATTGTATTTGCCCGTCAGGTCTCGGGTTGTTACTCCTCTGCTCATCAGCCTTTAGTACCTCATTAAAATCCTCAATCACCATCCACGGTAGGTTACTTCTAACCCTACGCAGTGTATCCCAACTTTGGTGACGCTGGGACGTAACTGGGTCACCATAAAATCCAGTAAGTCTCCAATCAGCGGATCCCTGACCCTTTATAACTGCGCCAACATGGTATTTGGAATAAGAGTTGATTGTAACGTCCATCTCATTTCTCCACAACATTAACAGACCTCCACTCCTTCCCACACACGGAACCACTATCCCTTTACTGAACCCCATTCTCCACTTCATGTTCTCGCCTTCCCTTGCTGTAAGTTTGGTTTCACAAAGAAAGACAATGTCGGGAACTTGTAGTCTCAATAAGAGACCAAGGGCGTTAACTGCATCCTGGTTCCCAAGCCCTCTGCAGTTCCATGATAATGTTTTCATTGCGATCGGCAGGCCTGCTTTGCAGGTCCCGCCGTTAAATCGTCCAACGAGCAATCGATCTCCATCTGCTGTCTTGACCTCTTATTTTCACCCGTACCCCCTTTTCCTGCCTCCTTTACTGTATTAGTGAGATCACTAAGAATCCGTGTAATCGCCAGATCCAGCGGAACACAGTTTTCCTTCTCTCTTGCCATTCTTTTGAATTTTCTGACCCCACCTGTACGCCCTTTATCCTCCATATAATGAGCACTCATATTGATATCCAACATGGCATTGTTGGGCCCTACCTCTAGAATGGGTGTGCTTACATCATTCTTGGTGCCCCCTGTCTTGTCTTGTCCTTTTCCCACCTTCTCAACCCCATCCTCTTTATTAGCATTGATTACCACTTCAACCTCTTTCCTCAACGCCATATCTCCTTGGGTACCATCCTTGTCCTTACCAACCCCCATTATCTCCAAAGATTGCGTCTGTTGCGTTTCTTTATTCCCCGTCATGGACATGCATGCCAACTTCTCCATAAGTTCATCCGTTGACACTTTTTTCATTGTGCCAATTTTTCTTTCTTCGTACAGCCCTTTCTGTCCTTCACGAGGGCCATTAGTGCCTCCCCACTCCACCTTCCTCCCAATCTCTCCAGCTTTTAACCAAGGCCCAAGATCCCTAGGAATGAATTCTTCATTCCTCTGCTTCGCCGTTTTCAACGTCTCACAATCCTCCTCTTTATGCCCGAAAACCCCACAAGTGTAGCAGCATTTGGGAATTCTTTCAAACCTGTAGTCTATCCAGTAGATGCCATCTTTGGTATTTCCTAGATTAATTCCCTTTCGCAGAGCATTTTTCAGTTCGAAAGAGATCAATCCCTTCATGAAAAAGTTTCCTGAGCTCAGATCTTCATACAACCCCACACCAATAACCTCTCCCAGCGACGCACTCAACTTCTTTGCTATTCTCTCGGTTCTGCATTGGGGCGGTGCACCCCAGAATTGAACCCATATCTTCACCTTCGAGAACTCTGCATCTGATCCGCACAGGCCCCATCTCCATCGTGTTAAGAGAAGCCATCTATTTCTGAATGTCCAGGGACCCCCCTCCAGTACTCTGTTCATCTCGCCTTCTTCAAAGAAGTGAAAAAGAAAGAGATTCTTCTCCATCTCTTCGATCTTGAAGCCCTTCGAATGGCTCCAAATGTTCTTGAAATCATTCTCTAATGCTTGTTTGTTACCAGGTTTGGCTGAGAGAAGCTTCCCCATCAGCGTAAATCTGCAAGCCTCGATTCCCTTCTCCACATCCTCCTCATCGTAAATCAACAAGCTCTCATCGTCCTTCTCCATACACGCCATCGGATCAGACTTCACAAAAACCAGAGCGTTAACGGAACGTCGTCGGTCGAGAGGAATCCCTGCCGGAGTACACGGTGTTAACCGGATAAGAGGCAGAGTTAACAGAGCGTCGACCACTGCCAGGAACCCTAGCAGAGCGAGTCAACGAGTCAATGGAGTAAAAGTATTATTAATGACTAACTCTAGTTATACATATTGATATATAGATCCATTTTTTATTTCATTGTCAAAATATATTATTTATGTGTAATTTGTAAATTTGATATGTTTTATATATATATATATATCCGTATTGTCAAAATGCATTGTTTATGATTTTTACTTGAATAAAATTCAATTCCATAATAATTTATGCATGATTGAAAATTGACAATTCAACTATATATACAAAGAAAATTTGCCTTTTAAACACTATTGAAGAAGAAGCATCTTTCAAACCAATGTTGTAAGAACTGGACGGTCCGATCGGTTCAACCGCCAACCGAATACAAAGGCGAGTCGGTTGGACCAAAAAATCGTTTTTCAAGTTGGACCGGATTTAACCGGAGTTGGACCGGTCAACTAGTGGTCCAACCGGTCCAATTTTTCTTTTTTAAAAAAAATTAAAAAATAAAAAAATAAAAAGGAAAAATAACATAAAAAAAGAAATTAGAGAAATCTTAAAAATTAAAATTAAAAAAGTCTTGAAAATTAAAATTTAAATGTCATGATTATCAATAATTTTATATTTGATTTGATTAAGTTCTTTCAAAGCTTGACAAGTCTTAAAAATTAAAACTTTGAGAAGTCATGTAATTTAAAACTTCAAAATTAGGTATATTGAAACCTAAAATTTGAGTGATCTCATTTTATATATTAAGAATATTTATTATTTATTATTTATTGCGTCATCCGGTTCGACCGACGGTTCGACCGGTTAAACCGATCAAACCGTGAACCGAACACTTGTCCGAGTCTTTGTCCGGTTCGGTTCTTACAACATTGTTTCAAACAGTAAATTATTAATTAACTCTAATTTTAAACATTAATAGCTATATAAATTCTTTAAATTTCGTTATTATAAATAAATGATTTCATGAATAATGATTAATAAATAAGGTTCCATACTGTGGGCCCTACCCTTTGTTTGTAGTAATTTAATAGTGTTGTCCTATATTTTGACAATTTTGTCTGTATAGTGATAAAATTGTGTAATGTTATAGAGTTATTAAAAGTTTAAATTCTCGTTGAATTTGTTTGGAGATTTGTGTTAAAATATTTTTTTAAGAAAAATTAAAATGATATGAATTTTAAGATAAATCCAATAACTTATAATTAGTGAACTTGAGCTCTTGATAACTCTATGAGCATAGTGGGATTGTGTGTAGTGTAGCCCACAACAAGAATTGGACCACCGATATTTGAGCACAATATTATTACTAAAACAATCAAACACATGTGATATATACAAAGATAAAATTTTAGTATTATATATGTTTGTATATTTTTTTAATGAGTAAAATACGCTCCCCTCTTCTAAAAATCTTAAAAGTACACTTCCTTCTCCTGTATTTTTAAAATGTACACTTTAGTCTAATTAATTAACTCTGTTAAGAATATTCCTCAAAAGATTCTTAATATGTTTTGTTAATTAAAATATAAAATATAGAAAGTTATATTTACTAGTTTGTCCTCATTCAAAATTTTTCAGCACGATCTCCCATCCCCACCCAAATCAGAAGTAAGCTTCGTCTTCTTCATCTAGCCGTCTTCCTCCAGCCTCCTATCAAGTTTCATACTAATTATAGAGGACGAATAATTTTGATTTGTTTTTGTCAAACCATTCCATTGATTAGAAGTTTAAAAAAAAAGATGATAGTAAATAATAGGTCAAATGACTCTTTTGGTCCTCAACGTTTGCACCAAGTTTAATATTGGTCCTCAACGTTTCAAAAAGTTATTTTTGGTCCTCAACATTTTTATTTTGGTCAAAATTGGTCCTCCAGCATAACTCTGTCTGATTTTTTTTGTTAAATGCTGACGTGGAAGGCTTATGTGGCACACCCTCTCTCCTACATGTCATATTTGGATGATATGACACCCTCTCTCACTCCAACTCAGCAAAACGACGCCGTTTTACTGAGTTGGAGTGAGAGAGAAGTGATGCAAAACAGCGTCGTTTTGCTGAATTGGAGTGAGAGATGGTGTCATATTATCCAAATATGACACGTAGGAGAGATGGTATGTCACATAAGCCTTCCACGTAAGCATTTAACAAAAAAAATCAGACGGAGTTATGCTGGAGGACCAATTTTGACCAAAATAAAAACGTTGAGGACCAAAAATAACTTTTTGAAACGTTGAGGACCAATATTAAACTTGGTGCAAACGTTGAGGACCAAAAGAGTCATTTGGCCTAAATAATATTACCCATATAATGAATGAACAAAAGAAGAAAAAAATAGAACTAAATATTATAAGCAATGCAAACCATCATAAACCCTCCAATTTGGAGGGGTTTAAAAATTGAAGTATGGGATGGTAGGGGTGTTCGGCAGGCGATTTTTAGTGAAAATTTAGTGCACCTATTGGTTTAAGTTGATAGCGTCAAACCAAACCATAAACGAGCGATTTTGAGTGGTTCGGTTTGGCGGTTTAGGACTTTTATATCATCAAACTTACATATTTAAGTTTTTTAATAAAAAATATAATTTTATACAATATAAATAATAAAAAAGTATAGTAATTAATATTTCATTTACTTACAATATATAATTAACTTAGTTCTAAAATTAAATTTTTAGATTGATTAAATTTAATCTAACCTTCTAAAAATAAATTTTAAACATTATTATTTTTAAATTTTAACATAATATGTACATATACATATATATATATATATATATATATGTATGTGTATGCGGTTTGGTTCGGTTTTTTGACATACCAAATCGAACCAAACAAAACATTGATCGGTTTTGTTCGGTTTATGCTAATTTGGTTTGGTTCAAGTGCGTCGATTTTGTTCGGTTCTGAATACCCCTATTAGATGGTTTGGAATGGTTTTCAAATCGTCCTAAATCATCCCACTCTATTACTCACTAAAACTACCAACCTATAATTTATAAACTCAAAACACTCTATACTACTCTCAAGTCTCAAACCATTCTCCAAATCAAACCTTTAATTCATCACTAAATTAACAATATTGATGCACGTAGCATTGCATTATTTAAAAAATATATAGTTCAAAAATATATATTTGGTAGGGGCGGTGGAATGTGTTGGGAGAGACTGGGGTGGAGCAGAGGAAATGGAAATGGTCATGGTAAAATTTTTGGGTTTAGGGTTTTGGTAAGAAATGAAGATGAGGATGATTGATGAAGAAAAAGGATTGAAGAAGATGAAGATGGATGATATGGCGTTGACGTGGCATGATGTTGTATGTCACGTCATTAAAAAATGACACGTACGAGAGAGTGTGTGTCACATCAGCTTGTCACATTATTATTTAACGGCAAACTTAAACGGTGTCAGTCTCGAGGATCAAAATCAACCAAAAATAAAACGTTGAGGACCAACATTAAACTTTATGCAATGAGGACCAAAACAATACATAAGCCTTAAAACTATTATAACTATTGAAAATTGTTGAATTATCGTTGACATTCAGAAAACGATATAATTGTGTTGCAAATTCTGATGTAGGCCCAATTTTGAGGAATCCATTTATATTTGTTATAGTTATAGAAAAGTAATGGGTAGGATACGTAGGCCCAATTTCTTTTTATATTTGTTAACAAATTATAAAAGGCCCAATTTTGAGGAATCCAGGATGCAGAAAGTAGTTAATGAAGGGATGTGTAAAGGAAAGACGAAAGATTTATGGAAGGCTAAAGTCCCACCTGAGGTAAAAACTTTCAACGCGGATCCTGTATCGTAGTGTATTTGTGCCGTTCGATTAGTCACGGTTAAAATCGTGGCTAACCGATCACGTAACCGTGGCTAAAAGCACAAATGCACCACAGTAGAGGATCCGGACTCAAAAACTTTGATGTGGAAACTGTGTAAGAATGCTTTGCCTACAAAAGTTAATGCAACTTTTGCCTACAAAAAATTTATGGAGGGTTAATGATGGTTTGCATTGCTTATAATATTTAGTTCAATTATTAATCTTATTTTTTTCTTCTTTTGCTCATTCATTATATGGGTAATATTATTTATTATTATCTTTTTTTTAAACTTCTAATCAATAGAATGATTTGACAAAAACAAATCAAAATTATTCGTCCTGTATAATTAGTACGAGAAATCTTACGGGTGACTCTGTAATGCAACTTGTTGCATTATGCAATGCAATTTCAGTCAATAGGATTGTGTCATTTGTTATTTTGTTGCATCATGCAATGCAATTGAATCACATCAATAGCTACAATTGTGCCGTATAACCCATTGCATTTGCATCATAGACTCACCCCAAATCTTAGACAAATAATAATGTGGATTGATTCGTTTTGTGCGTGTGCATGTTCATATATATTTGCTTGTGGCAGTGATTATTAATAAATTTCAGTGTAATATTGAAAAGTGAAGTGAAGTAGGGCTCTTTAAATTCGAACTTAGCACAAACCGAATAAAATCAATTAATATTCGGTTTGGTATGCTGAAAAATCGAACCAAACCGCATACACTTATATGTATATATATATGTACATATATTATGTTAGAATTTCTAAATAATAAGGTTTAAAATTTATTTTTAGAAGGTTAAACTAAATTTAGTCAATCTAAAAATTTAATTTTTGAACTAATTTGATTGTATATTGTAAGTAAATGAAATATTACTATAATTTTTTTTATTATTTATATTGAATAAAACTATATTTTTTATTAATAAATTTAAATATTTAAATTTATAACTTAAAAGTCCCAAACTGCTAAACCGAACCGCTCATTTATGATTTAGTTTAATTTAATTTAATGTTATTAACTTAAATCGATAAAGTCCACTATTTTTTAACCAATATCATCTAAACCGCCCGCCACACCCCTAAAGTGAAGCCCCAAAGGTCGTAAATAAATACATTGATCCTTTGAATCAGTGGGTATCAAAATTATTCTATTATCTCAAGTAATTAGGAGAGTGGACATTTTACTTTTAATATTTTGAAAAAAAACAAATCAAAATTAAAAAAGCTATACCTTTTTCATTTCTATAATTTCCCCACTTTTTTTTTTCAAAATATATATACTAACTATACATACCCAAAATATCAAATGTTGACTAGTATATGCCGCCCATGCGTGTTATAAGAGTACACTCTTCAAGAATTTTTTTTCCTATATATCAGGTATCTACCGTTACCAACAGTAATTAATTCTCTAGCTGTGAGTCTTTCACTTAAGAATAAACGACTGGTCACAAAATATTTTTTATGTCCAAAAATAAGATTTAATTAACTCATACCATTTAATTAAGTGATCAAGTGAAAAACCACCGACCACACTCATGTTTCTTCAAGAATATATATGAATTAATATAACAACAGATATTATGATTGAGAAAATTAAATAGCTATAGCTAGCTAGCTAGCAGCCTAGCATCTTCAAGAAATTAAAGGCTTTTATTTAATTAATTAAAGTAGTGCACACACAACACATTACATTGGTATATATATATATATATTATACTTTTAGCTAACGTTACGTAGCTTTGTTCTTGAGAATAGATCCTCTCTATTCAAAATGAGAAGCGTATTTAATGCCTTCAGGAAAAAGATAAAAATAGAAAATGGATTCAACTTGATGTAAAGTTTCACTCTTATTTTTATATATTACAACTCTTATCATTCTTCATATATATATATATATATATATATATATATATATATATATATATATATATATATATATGGCTAAAGTACTATTTTAGTCTTTAATATTTGCCTGAAGTTTAATGTTGGTCTTCAATGTTTCAAAAGTTTAATGTTGGTCCTCAAAATTTTTTTTGATCGATTTTGGTCTTCGAGCGTAACACCGTTAACTTTTTGCCGTTAAATGATGACGTGACATACTTATATGACACACCATCTCTCCTATATGTCATATTTTAATGACGCGACATGACACATCACTGCCACGTCACCCCAGATGATGATGATAATGATGTTGAAGAAGGAGAGAAGATGATGATATAGCAATTTGGGATGACGTGGCAGTGATATGTCATGTCAAGCCATTAAAATATGACATGTAGGAGAGAGAGTGTGCCTTATAAGCATGTCACGTCATCATATAACGGCAAAAAGTTAACGGTGTTACGTTCGATGACCAAAATCGATCACATTAAACTTTTGAAATATTGAAGACCAATATTAAATTTCATGTAAACATTGAGGACCAAAATAGACCTTTAGCCTATATATATATATATATATATAATGACACATCAGATGATAGCAGATTGAAGATGAGGAGTAAAGGCCTTCTTGAACACAACAATTAAAGGATAATCGGTCTCAATCACAGCGAGATGCCTAATTCCTTCATCATCAATGTGAATCCCAATGTCTCCACAAGAACGATTACAAAACAAAAGCTTATAATAATACTTCTCTCCTCCTCCAAATTTCTTTATTTGAAACGAACCATCCAACGTCTTACCATAATAGCCACCGAGTTTCACGGGCCACGTGCCACCTGTGGCCGAGTCCGACCCTTCCACAACGGTCCACTTCGGTTCAGCGCAATCCGGTGCGGCTTTGTCTTTATCGAACCACAGGTCCAATGGGAAGCCTTCGGCGATCACGGGTACTATGTGGGCCGCTTCTATTCTCACGCGCAGCCCAGGAGATAGCTGGTTGGGCTCTTGGACCACTGAAACGGGACATGTCTCGTTTCCTGTTTGGGCAAGCCCAAGCCCACCACCTTGGGCTTTGTAAGGTGGTAATATATAGTAGAGCTCGTTATTTCTCAGGGTATTCCCATCTACGTCTTGAATCACAAGGAAGGCAGATGTAGTAGTACTGGAAAAGGCAAGAAGGAGGGAGAGGGAGAGGGAAATCAGTGCAAGAAATGCAATCTTCATCGCTGATATTTGGATTTTAATGTATGATTTAGTGGTTTTGGTGTGTGAATTAATGAGGCTTCAATAGGACTTATTTATAGATGCCAAGCTATACACTATTCTTAGATCATGCATATATATATATTATAATTGTATGGTATGAATCATGTGGAACATATAAATATATGGGATGGCAATGGGTAATTATATACTATTTAGTCTCCTAACTGTTACCCGTTATAGTTGACAGAGTTACAAATTCGGTGATTAAATAGTTTTTTTATCAAGTTTGTGGACTAAATAGTTGACATAGTTATAAATTCGGGGGCTAAATAGTATTTTGTCAAATTCGGGACTAATTAATTGACATAGTTAAAAATTACGGGAACTAAATAATATTTTTGATAAATTCGGAGACTAAATAGTAATTTGACTAACAATTCATAGACTAAATAGTATTTTACCTCGAAAAAGTTAATAATCGGTTTGGTGAACTGGTCCAACATATATAGATACTAGAGGCTTCGCATGCACCTTCGTGCATGCAATCTATCATTAATTTTTTAAAATATAATTTATATTTTAAAATAATATGTTTCATAATTTTAAAAATTTTAAATTAGAATTATTATTAGAATTTAAAATAATAAATTAAATGATGGAAAGTTATTTACTTTCTCACTTTTTTAGTAACTACCATCATATATATTTTCTCTCTCTCACTACTTTCCTCACTTACCTTTCCTCTAATTAAATTTTTTTTGTTATTTTTTAATTAGAATATGACTATTTTGTGACCCCAATGACCACAAGGGATCACAGCCATATTAATATAGATATAGAAGGAGACATTGATGAATGATGATGACAAATTCCATTTGTCGTATTATATTATATAATTATAATAACTAATAAGTTACTATTGAGTATTGAGGAGTGGTTAAATAACGACAAATAAATCTTTGAAAAAAATAATAACATCTAATATAATATGTTCATTATAGTATATATTAGATGTTTAATTGTGGAATAAGTGTATTATAAATAAACTATAATGAGAAAATATATATCTTCATGGACCCGAGTCCGTAAACTTTTTTTTTTTATTTTTTATTATTAATGGGCCATGTTGAGAGTTGATTAATTTGTTACATTACAAATAATATAATTTAAAATATATTATAATTTATATTTATATTTTTTTACATGTCTATATTTTTATTTCTTTTTACTAAAATTCTACTAAATAACGGGTATATATATATAATTTATATTAACTCATGTGCAAGATTAAAAAAAAAAAGAATTTTATCGGCAATTTTGAAAAGCCGTCGGTAAAATCACTATTCATCTATATATCTTCATGGTCCCGAGTCCATAAACTATTCATATTTCAATTAAAGTTATTAGCAAAATCCAGTTTTATATGAAACCAATATTCATCTATGATTCAATCACATGCAGAATTTGAAATTGATTATACCAAAATCATTCAACCAAATCAAACTGCTTGTGCCAAGAAAAAAAAAATTAAAAGCAATCAGTCTTCTAGAACAAAATAATGACTGGTCAATAGGTTTTAAAAAACATTATACATTCCAAATAGACATAGCTCTAATAATATTATTATAGCTCAAGAGGTAGTTCACTCTTTGAGGTTTAAAAAGGGAAAGAAGGGCATGATGGCTATTAAAGTTGATTTAGAGAAGGCCTATGATAGGGTGGATTGGGACTTTCTTGAAGAGACACTTAGGATGGTTAATTTTCCTGATTCTTTTATTAAGATTATTATGAGTTGTGTTTCCTCGGCCTCTATGCAAGTTCTTTGGAACGGAGGCAAGCTTGATAGTTTTAAACCCACTCGTGGCATTAGACAAGGGGACCCAATGTCCCCTTATCTTTTTGTTTTATGCATAGAAAGGTTATCTCACATCATTTCAGAGGCCTCGCGTCAAAACTACTGGAGGCCCATCAAGCTCTCCAGGAGAGGTTCGCCTATCTCCCATTTATTTTTTGCAGATGATCTCCTTCTCTTTGCCGAGGCGGGTCTTGAGCAAGCTGAGCATATTAAAGAGTGCCTTAGTTTCTTTTGCAAGATCTCGGGTCAGAAGATAAACCAAGATAAGTCGAAAGTTTACTTTTCTAATAATATTAATCATAATAGAGTTGTACAACTGTGTGACACCTTGGGTTTTTCTGTTATACATGATCCAGGTAAATACCTTGGTATTCCCTTGCATGCAAAAAGAGTCTCCAAGAACTCGTATGCTCACATCATGGATGGAATCAAAAAGAAGCTTGCTGGCTGGAAAAAGAATTCTCTGTCTAAAGCCGGGAGAATCACCTTAGTCAAATCTGTGATCACCTCTATTCCTTCCTATGCTATGCAAACGAACAGAATTCCGGCTGCTTTGCTGGAAGATATTGAAAGAATGGAGAGCAATTTTATCTGGGGAGATGCTCAATCACAGAGCTCTCATCTGATAAATTGGCATACTCTAAAGCTTCCTAAAGACAGAAGTGGTCTTGGTATTAGAGATTTAAAGAAGCTTAATAAAGCTTATTTGATGAAAATTGCGTGGGCCATATGTACTAAGAGGGACAGCTTATGGGTGAAGATCCTTAGGGAAAAATATGGCTTCAACACTGATGATTTGAACCTTCCTCCAAAACCTCCCCTCTGTTCAAACCTTTGGGCTGGTATCACTAGTATTTGGCATGAGTTTAGAAGACATGTCATCAATTATATCCAAAATGGAGTGAATACAAAATTCTGGACTGATTATTGGGTCCCAGATTTTAATAACTTGGCTGCCTTCTCTCTAAACCAAGTTCCACAAGCTGAAATTAATAAAAGAGTCTGTGATTATGTGACGGATGCAGGTGATTGGGATTGGCTTGCTTTTAGTCATTTTCTTCCTAATGAAATTCTTGCTTCTATAGAAGCTATTGTTCCTCCGCTGGATAATGCTGGTGATGACCAGCTTTCTTGGTACCCATCGCCTAATGGGAGCTTCTCCATCAACTCTACTTACCAAGCTTTAACAGATTCTGATATGGGTGCTGTCAGCCCGGTGTGGAAGATCTGGGATGTTCCTACTATGGAGAGAGTTAGAGTCTTTTTGTGGTCGGTTTCTCATGACAAGATTATGACTAATTCTCAGCGGTTAAAGAGAGGTTTTTGTAATGATGACACATGTCCTAAATGTTGTAAAGACCCTGAAACTTCTCTTCATACTCTCAGAGACTGCTCGGTGGTCAAGGGTATCTGGTTGAAGTTTGTGCACAAGAATAAATGGAATGCTTTCTTCAACTGTAGCATTCAAGAGTGGGTTCTCCTGAATCTTATGGATAAGGATCCTATTTGGCCCTCTACTTTTTCCATTATTTGTTGGTTAATCTGGAAGCATCGCAACAATTGGGTTTTTAATAAGGCCCATAAACCTATTTTTTCAATTGTTCATTCTATCAACTACCATACCAAGGCTTTTCTTGATTGTGGTCTTTTAAAACATTCTTCTTGGAGTCCTTCTGAGTCGAACAAGAATATGCACATTAAATGGAAGCCGCCTGAATGTGGCTCCTTGAAGTTTAATGTTGATGGCTCGTGTTGGCGCCACAACAGTAGCATTAGTTGTGGCGGGGTGCTTCGTGACTCTGATGGTAGATGGATCACTGGTTTTGTTAGAAGGATGGGGAAAGGCAACTCGCTAACCGCTGAGATGTGGGCCATTTATAGTAGTCTTCAGATTGCCTGGGATAAACGTCTTAAGGATATTATCATAGAGACTGATTCTTTGCTTGCCATTACTTTGATTAAGGATGGTGTGGATCGCTTCCATCCTCTCAAGCCTCTTGTTTCTGCTATTTGTAACCTTGCTGATAGAATAAGGAATATTAATTTTACTCATTCCTTTAGGGAGGGCAATCGTGTTGCAAATGCCTTAGCTAGCTCTGGTCATTGTATGGATTTTGGCCTCTATAGCTTAGATACTCCCCCTTCTTCTTGTATTCTCTTGGTGGAGGATGACATTAGGGGTGTCCTCTTTCCCCGTGGTTTTGCTGGCTAGTTTTTTTTTATCAGCTCCCATTCCATCAAAAAAAAAACATTATATTTTCTATGTGAAAAATTATGGATACTTTTGGTATGTACACCAAATAGTATTCTTACAATTTAAAAAATTTTTTACATAATATTTATGTATATCAAACACATTTTTTATCATACTTTTTCTCTCTACTAGTTTTTTCTTATCTCTCTCATCACTTTCTTTTACAGTACTTTTTTTTATTCTACAGTACTTCACTCTACAATATTTTAGATCTGTAAATTTATACCAAGCGTATCCTATATTTGAAGGTGTATTGTTTAAAGATTGGGTAAGATATGATAAGACTTCAAGCATGTCAGTTAAAGTAGCTATCGTTTTCCTTAATAAAAATATAAAAATAGGATTTGTTTGATTATGTGGGAGTCCGGATCCTCTACAGTTGTGCTGTTGTGCTGTTCGGTTTGCCACGGTTAAAACCGTGGCTAACCGGTCACGCAACCGTGGCAAACATTTTAGCCACGGTTACGTGACCGGTTAGCCACGGTTTTAACCGTGGTAAACCGAACAGCACAATAGCCTAACAGTAGAGGATCCGCGTTAATGTGGCATCTTGATTTCCATTATAATTAAGTAAATAACCACGTGGGATTAGTTTATTGAAACTTTTGTTTAAATTCAGAAAGAACAATTATTAATGAAAGTTGGGTCTAACCTAAAGGTTAGTTTGTTTTAGTAATGTAGCGTATTAGTGTTCAAATTTTTATTAGGAGAGTTGTTAATATTTTTAATGATAGTATTTTGAACATAACTATCACTACAAAAATAGTTATTTTTAGCGACGGTTTTTTTATGATCTAGCGACGGTTTTAACCGTCGCTAAAGTTATAACGACGGTTAGACTGACCGACGCTAAAGTTATCGTCGGGAATAAATCCTAGCGACGCTTGACATAAGCGTCGATACTAACCGCCGCTAAAGCTTTCTAAATAGACCCTTTGTTCTTTTATATTTAACGACGGTTTCAGTCATCGTTAAACTAACAGTGATTTTTGTGTGAAATTTGGCAACGGTTTCAACCGTTGCTAAATCACTTTTTTTAACAATTATTTCATTTTATTATACTTTTAATTTCCAAAAAAATCATAAATACTTATTCAACTAAAATAATTTCATTTGTAATGGTAAAAAAAAAATCATTTGTATTCAAGATGTACTTAAAGTTTTACAACCAAAACACATCCATAATCACCACCTCAACACTCAACAAGTGTTAGTATTCAAAAGTTTTACAACTAAAACATATCTATAATGACTAGATGTGAAACTTCTAATTCTTTAAGTTTCTCTAAAACGTATTCAAAAGTTTTACAACCAAAACACATCCATAATCACCACCTCAACACTCAACAAGTGTTAGTATTCAAAAGTTTTACAACTAAAACATATCTATAATGACTAGATATGAAACTTCTAATTCTTGAAGTTTCTCTGAAACGTATTCAAAAGTTTTACAACTAAAACATATCTGTTAAAGGTGAGAAAATGACATGAAAAAATTGACACATGCCTTTTTCTAATCGATTAATCTTTAAAAAAAGCATATAAAAATAACATATAAGTTTTGTCCATTTCATAATTCATAGGATCGGGTTGGTAAGTATCACAAGGGATAGGTTATTTTGAGCGTTGGAAGATTATTGGGTTGTGATCTCAAGGAAAAAATATTTTGGGAAAGGATAAGGAAAGGCCCAATAGGAGAAGTGTTAGTAGAAGTATGGGCTTTTCTATGTTTGGGTCCTTTCTGATATGATCCTGCTTAGGCTTTAGGTGGAAAGGCCCAATTATAAAGGTAGAACATTTTCCATGTGATTATTTGCCATTAAAAAAAAAATGTAATTTACTCTTCTTTTCTTTTTGTCCCCACTAGAAATGCGGAGATATTTTATTTTGCCGGTACGGTGGTACTATGCGGAGTTATTATTTATTAAGGGCCTCATCGGCCAAGTTTATTTTGGTTACAAAAACGTTTATTTTTTTAAAATGATGAGTTTGACAAATTATTCAGAAGTGTTTTTGAGTTATAGCAGAAGTAATTTTTTAGTTTTAAGCAGAAACTAGAAATTAGTGCTTCCTACTAACCAAAAGCTGAAACTAAAATAGTAAAATTTAATTATTTTATAACAAAAAATACCCTTACTAACATTTTAAAATTTCCATTTTACCCCATCATAAAACCTAATCCCTAACCTTACTAACATTTTAAAATTTCCATTTAATTAATAAATACAATAATAATAATTTATCAAAATAATAATAACAATAAATATTTATAATTAATTTCATATTTGAACAAAATTAATAGATATTTTATAAAAAAAATAATAAACAAAAAATTATATTAATTACAATTAATAATTTTTCATTAATACTTTATTAAATTAATAAACTAAGTATCATTTTATATTTATTTGGCAATAAAATTTAACAATAATATATATTTATATAATTTATCTATTTAATATATAATATTAATAACACTTAAATCTATATATACTCTTTTTTGGTAATTTTACAGGCAAAAGTATTTTTTAATACAAATTTGTCAAACACAAATTATTTTTGGAAAGTGCTTTTTAACTAATTTTGCCAAACACAAACTGTTTCTCTCTCACAATACTTTTTCTCAAAGTTCATTTGAAAAGAAGTCTTTTGAAAATAAACAATTTTTATAAGTTTGGCCAAACGAGTATCACATCACTTTCACATTCCTATTCTTATTCCCTTCAACATGTTTAGTTTATCAACAATTGAATCGATATGTAAGGCCTAATTAGTAGAGCTATTGTAATCACATGCATACAGTAGTCAGAGGTCGAAATATATACTATCTTGATTTAAGAATCCTCAAATTAAAAAGTCAATAAATTAAATTTCAAATGTACAAATTAAAGGAACTTAATCATTATTTTTTTTTTGCATAAGAAGGACAGTATGAAAGGAACTTAATTAATTACATCAATATTGTTAATTTAGTAAAGAAAAAAAAGTAAAGTATATATATATATATCCACTGTTAGAATATTTTTTTAGTAATATTATTCTGAAATTAAGTTGAATTTTGACATGAATTAAAAGTGTGGATATATATAAACCAAGTTTGGTTGGTCTAGTGGTTGCTCAATAGGTTGTTTAAGCAAGTGTTGGGGGTTCGAATTCTACCTTGTGTATGCAGCAACCAATTGGCCAGCGGCAAACCCTTAAATGGAGCTCAGATTCGCGGAGGATTAGTCCTTGGCTTGTCAAGCTGGGGATGTCTTGAAAAAAAAAATGTGGGTATATATATATATATATATTTACATGGTACGGTGCACCATGGATATGCGTGTCAGAATTTTTTAAAGAAAAAAATGTGAAGAATATTTTATGAAGCATAGGGATGCATGGATGAGCAGAATTAAAACTAGTAATTTAATTAATCAATTAATTAATTAATTAATAGACACGCATGGTAATGACTAATGAGTATATACTTATGAGTAGATGTTCAGTAGTACGGTAGTACTGAATTTTAGTACATCCTTCCAATCAGTTGGTCCCTAAATCATTCAAGGTGAGCCCTAATTAATGTGAGTTTTTATTAATATTAACAAATGACACTACATAATTAAAACTAGTAATTTAATTAATCAATTAATTAATTAATTAATAGACACGCATGGTAATGACTAATGAGTATATACTTATGATTAGATGTTCAGTAGTACGGTAGTACTGAATTTCAGTACATCCTTCCAATCAGTTGGTCCCTAAACCATTCAAGGTGGGCCCTAATTAATGTGAGTTTTTATTAATATTAACAAATGACACTACATAATTGGAGGGATGCACTGAAGTTCAGTGGTACGGTACCATTTAACTTTTATCCTTATACTTATAAAGTATAAATAGAAGCTAGCTAGCTAGCTAACAATGAATATCATCACCCACAGAAAACTAAAGAAACTAAGCCCTAATTTGAGAAACTCAAAACATCATGAAGCTTTCAGTTTCACCTTCATGGAAAACCCTAACCCTAACCCTAATTTTTCTTTCGTTCACTTTCTTCTCCTTTCCTTCGATGTCATTTGCTGCCGCCAGCGATGATGTGGTCGCGGTGTATGACGTCGATGGAAACCCGGTGACAGACCAATACTGCTCATACTTTTTAGTGCCAACAGATAAATCCCAAGAAGATTGGATGCAAGGCATTTTCATGACGACATTGGCCGGCGGCGGCGACTCCGATGATAATCCCAACCCGGCCGTCGTGCAAAGCGCGGGCGCCACCCTCTCGTACGGCTTCCCCGTCATTTTCAAATACGTGTTCACAAACTTTGCCTCCGACAAAAAACAAGTGACCACAAACACGCCCTTACTCGTCCAAGTCTTGTATTCTTATCCGTGGTACGTGCAAAGTCAAGAGATAGAAAAAGACAAAAAGTTGGTCAACTTTGTGATGGTTTCTTTAGAGAATAACAAGTTCCAAACGTTCGTCCTCAAGAATGTGACGAATGACCGTAATTCTTCTAACGAACAATATACTTACACCTTGGCCTTGGATATTAATGGTGATCATGATGATGAGTTGAAGATTGTGAACCACAATGGACTGCGTCGTTTGGCTGGAGGAGGAGAAGGAGAAGCCTTGCGTTTTAGGCTCTTCAAGTTTCGATGTGAAGAGCGTAATCCTAGCATTGTTACGCCAAATCAGCTAATTAAGAAGATGCAGCAGTTGAATAAGGTTGCAGCTTCTTGAAAACCTATATATATATATACGTACCACTAGTCGAAAATAAATCTTATGATGTACAGCATAGAAAAGTAAAGAGAGAGAGTGACACACACTTTACTTTTCTATGCTGTACAACATAAAATTCATTCTCACCACTAGTGTACTACGTTTCATTTCATATTTACTATACGCCAATAAACAAAATTATAATAATGTAATATCATCCCTGATGTGATGATGTACTTTGTGATCCATCTCTTCTCAATAAAATAATATTCACGTGCGTACAATGTAACTGTTTATCACTACAAAGTTATGTTCTTTATATATATATACATATGAGAGGAGATGAGGACTATACTTTATTGTACAACACCAACAGGAGAGATAATTAATAGGGGTGAGGCTCACACATGCGGCACTAAATCATATACATATATTTTAAATTGATGCAAATGTTTCAATGTGCTAGCTAGTTACGCAGAGGGTTGATATCAAAATGAAGTTCACTCATAGGATAAACTCGACCTTTAGGCTTTATTCTTTAACAAGAAATAAGAATGAAAATGAGAAAGGAATGAGTGAGGTCCACTGAGTCCTACCTATTTTTTACTTTTTCATTTCCATCAAATTTTTTTTAAAAAAAAAGAAAAAAGAAAATACAAAATCTCTATAATAGACTTTGATTTGACATAATCACAACTTTCTTTTCTTTTTATTATTTTAATATAAGGGGTAAAGTGGTAATTTTAATACATTTCCATTCCATTTTTATTCTCAAACTTTTACTAACAAACACAGTAAACGCATTCCGTTTCCGTTTTTCTTTACATTTCTATTTCTGCATAAAGAACGTGCTCTTAGGGTACGTTCATTAGGCAGAAATAGAAATGGAAATGAAAACGGAAATATATAGAAACACTGAAACATAATGCATTTGATGTGTTTAGTAGTAAAAGTTTAGTAATGAAAATGGAAAAGGAATATATTAAAATGACCATTTTACCCCTTATATTAAAATAATAAAAAGAAAAGAGTGTTATAATTGTGTCAAATCAAATGAATATAATAGATATTTTGTATTTTTTTTAAAAATTGATGGAAATAAACTAGTAAAAAAGTATGTAGGGCTCAGTGAGTCTCACCATTTTCATTGACTTTTCTATAGACAATTCTTGCTAATGAACATACCCTTAAAGTAGATGAGATCGATTAGGCCCGGAAAAATTTACTCATTTTAATTAAAGAATGACTTTAATTAGTCTAGCTCACTTACAAAGCGTACGTCCCATAACTCACAATCAATGGGTTGGCCAATGTGGGTTTTTTTCTTCTTTTTTACTTATAGATAACTCCGAAGTGATCTCCAAGCTTTGATTCCCTGAAAAGTCGGAGCAACCTCAGAGGGTGAATGGTCTTACGGCGGCACAGAAATTAGAGTTAGACTTCCTGTTGTAACAAAACTTGCTTTGTTGTTGTGCTGTCTTTTTCTAGGTTTATCTTTTCGCCTTTATTAATTTTGCTCTATTCTGGCTACCATACATATTTTCACCTTTAATTTATGCAATGTTTTAAAATCGGAATCAAAAAATTTTTTGGGTCACAGTCTAATCGGTTCAATCGATAGTTAAATCAAATGACGTCATAAATATAATAATTAAATATATTTTATGTTGTAAAAATTTTATTTTTATTCATGAATTTTAAATAGAGTAAATAATTTATATGATTTAATTATATATATATATATATATGAAAAATAATTAGCTCAAATAAAAATAATTAAAATATTTATATTATTTACACACTTCATAATTGTTTTATAATTAAATAAGATTCAAAATCATAAGATATACCTTGCATATATATAGTCAAATGTATCTAAAATATGAGGTCCAACCATTAAAAGATACCAAAGGTCAACCCAAAACCGATCCAGTTTCCGATTTATTTTTTTGGATTATCCGATTTTAATTGGTTCTGGCTGATTCAAATCAGCCTGACAAAAAATTTGAACTTTTATATAGAATCGGACCGAAAACAGTGCCTCTATGTACTTTTTTGTATCTTGCTTCATTGTTGCGTTGTCTTAAGTATTGACACAAGAAACTTCAGACATATATATACTAAAATAATTAAGCAGTTATAGACAAAAATAATTGAAAAACTGTCCTCCGATCCACATACAATCTCCAATTCTCCATTAGCTAAATTACTTTAAACATGCATGGCTTAAAACAGAAACACACAAGTGGAGAAATTAACAAAAGTTTCACAAGAGTAAAAATATTAGTTTCTTATAACATATTAACCAACAGTGGCATTTATAATTTATAAAACAAAAGGAAGAACAAGAACTTCTTTCTTATTTTGTCTTCATATATATTTATGTATGTATATATATCAGCTTCAATATTAATTAATTAAACACGATCGTTTCAGATAAGCTTCTTCAGATCGGAGAGAATCCCGGCAATACTTTACTCTTCCCAATGCATGAAATCGCGCGCTGTAATATAATTAAATGGGATGCATAAGTAGAATTCTAGAACGTATAGAAAATGGAACTTTTTTTAAAGTCACATAAACCTTTCAATAATAAAAAAAAAACTAAAATACTATTTTGGTCTTCAATGTTTGCATGAAGTTTAATATTGATCCTCAAAGTTTTTCTTTCAATTTTGGTCCTCGAGCGTAACACCATTAACTTTTGCCGTTAAATGATGACGTGTCATGTTATAGTGATGTGTCATGCCACGTCATTAAAATATGACACGTATGAGAGAGGATGTGCCATATAAACAGGCCGCGTCATCATTTAATGGCAACAGTTAACGGTTTTGCGCTCGAGGACCAAAATCGACCAAAAAATTTTTTTTGAGGACCAACATTAAACTTAATTCATACAAACATTGAGGATCAAAATAGTACTTTAGCAAAAAATAAATAAATAAATAAAGGATCAAGTTTAAGTTTTTCTCGTCATAAACTATTTACACTCACTTTCTTTTATGATTAGTCATATAAAAGATGTTCTCTCTCTACCATGACTGATCGTAAAAACACTTTTTGTCACATATCTTATTTATATTAAAAGACTTTATATATAAGCTTTATAAGAAAGATATAATTAAGGAACCTTATCAAACTTTAAACTTTAGTCCTTCAATAAATTAAAAATGGAGGAAAAATAAAAATCATATAAAATTACCGAAATGCCCCCACCCCATCCTCTATATAAGGAAACTCAAACTCCCACAATTATTATAGATATTCATGAAGATGAGTGCAACATTATTGGTTGCAGTACTGCGGTTGATGGTGTCGGCTCGGCCACGGCGGACCCGGTGCTGGACACGGACGGGGAGCCGCTAAAGAACGGCGGCACATACGCGGTGGTCCCCAAGGGTCTAACACTTGTAGGGGTACACCTATGCACACTGGACGTTGTGGAAGCACCGTCCTTCATCGACCCTCCTGTGAACTTCCCTTTGAAGCTAGAATCCTCAGCCTTCATCCCACACATAACCACAAGCCTTCCCTTGAACATTTCCTTCGCCCAATTGGCACCACCGCCGTGCACCAAATCCAACGCATGGCTCGTGGTGGAGTCCTTCCCCGTAGGGTGGCCCGTGAAAATAGGAACACGCGAGAATCACCCCGAGGGTAGTATTGTCAACGGAGTTTTCTCTATCCACAAGCACCACGACGACGTCGTCGTCGCTGGTGGGGAAGTAGAGAAAGAGCGTTATTACAAGTTTGTGTTCTGTGCAAATATTGGAAATCAATATCGTTGTGGGAATGTTGGGGTTTACACTGATAGCTCGGATCCCATAGAGGTTAGGCGTCTGGCCGTCACAAAACACAAGCCATTATTAACTTTGCAGTTCAAAAAGGTTATTACTAGTACTACTGAAATAACTGCCATTGCTTCCTATCTGGTTAGTAATTAATAAGTAATGTAATGGGTTTCAATGAATGAATTAATGCATGAATAAATAATATCATCATATTGGTATCACCCTTTGTTTAATTGTAAGCTTTTTTCTATCCCAAATGTGAGATCAAACAAAAAGTACTTTAGATTTTGCTACACTCAACACAATTATATGGCGTTGATACGTTGGTGTGAAATGTGAATGTTAATTATATTCAACATTTCTTATCATAATATATATATGTTTTAAGAAAAATATATGTATAATTCCATAATATCTCCTCTTGTGATACGTGGCACTGGTCTTTTAGAAGCATAACCGAATCTCGGATCAGTGACACGTGGTACCATTCGATGGCTTTGTACGTACGTGTCCCTTACTCACGATTCTTCCAGACTCTCTCGTAACAGAGACATGGAGGAAAATCAGAAATATGGGTCAAGCACGATCCATAGGAACGTGGGGCGACCACGTTCCTCCCTACACCAACTATAAATATCCCTCATTTGAGGGACTCAAGAAAAGTCTAATGGACATAACTCAAAACTCACTTATCCTCTCATTCAGATTACTATTTGGAGACCTCTGTTCTCTTACTTATCACTTACAACATACCTCCAACAGATGGCTCGCCCGCCTGGAGCAATACACACGTAGTCGCACACGGTGATCACATGTAACATTCTTGTCTAACGGCTCCTATGGACGTTTTCTCTTCGAACTACGTGGACTTTGATCCCTTAACAAGGATACGTAGACACTAAGGTCATCACTTAAGGACAAGTCTCTCAAGGCTATGACCCCTTGCGGTCCTTATTTTCAATTATGAATTGTCTGAACAAAAAATAACAGCTACAATATATATTATTATTTATGAGTTATGGTGGGGTTATTGGGAGATTACACGTTTCGATACAAAAATTGAATTTGATATATTAGCTGAGGTGACTTTAATAAAACTATACTTTAATTCATAATTTGAATCGTTAATTCATCTTAACAAAGTCACATCTTTTTAAATCAATAGTTTATATCACATGCATGCAACTTTTAGAATACAAATAGAAGTATATTTTAGTTGAGAGGATATTTAGTAGTACGAAAGTATTAAATTTTAGTATATTCTTCCTGTTCTTAATTTATTTTAGGTGTGCTTTTGATTGGAGGAATATACCAAAATTCAATAATTCCGTATTAAACTTTTATCCAAATTGAAGATACTTCGGTTGATCCAAATTAAATCCAAACCAAATCTCTTGTTTTCAGCTGACAATGATATTTTGATTAGCCAGTGATCTGTAACTAATTAATTAAAGAGGAATTAATTACTATTTAATTATCCATTCACATAATTAATTGTATATAATACGGTGGGAGTAAATGTTCAGTGATACGATAGTACTGAACTTCAGTACATCCCTCCAATCAGTTGGTCCATAAACCATTCAAGGTGGGCCTTAATTAATGTGAGTTATTATTAATATATTAACAAATGACACTACATGATTGGAGGGATGCACTGAAGTTCAATGGTACGGTACCATTGAACTTTTATCCATACGGTGGATGAAAAAAAAATTTTAATCAAGGAAGATGTTATTGAGATTTGAGTTCATTTCATTTTATATCAACTGACACATACACATGTTAATAATTTAATATAACATAATTTTTTATTATTGTCAATTTTAATTGCAGTCATATTTTTCTTTAATGTTTTTCCATTACATAAACTTTTTAAAAGAGTGACATCATGTCCATGTCTATATAATATATATATCAAGATATGGTTTATATGAATTCGAGTACATAACATTATCAGTTTATAATTTAATTAAAGAGTCATAATTTATTTTTTAAAAGATATAATTTGTTTCAATTTTTTTTTAAAAAAATTTCAAATTTATATAACCCTAAAAATATAACTTATCTCAAATTAATCCTTAAAAATTCTTTCGTCAACTTCATTAACAGAGATTCTCGATCAATGATTTAATTGAAACAATTTACATCGTTTGAAGACTAATAATTTGTCGACATGTTTATTTTTTATAGATTAAATTAAAACAAATTACAATTACTTTTAAAGATGACTAAATCAAAATGAACTCTTTTTTTCAAGAACTAAAATGATAATTTACATGTCAAGCAATTAAGCACCCAAGGTCTATATAAATTGAAGCTACATACTTATATACATCGCTCCCACAAGATAACAAAAGCCACATTTAATTTATCCTCAATATTACTCCTCATAGCTAGCTCAAAAGATGAAGGTTTCAATTTTTCCATCACTATTATTATATGCCATGCCCTATATATTAACCTTATACCTTATGTTTGCTTTCTCCTCCACCTCAATCTCATTAGCCATTAATGAAGAAGATCAAATTAAGGTGTACGACGTTGATGGAAACCCAGTGATCACAGACAAATACATAATTAGTGGGGAAGTGAAAGAAAGTAGAGATAATATATATAGTTAAAATTTTTTTAAAAAAATTATCAACGGTGTTGAGTCTAGTGGAAGAGATTAGTCCCTCATAACGTGATGAACTCATTTCGAATTCCTGCTAGGAAAGGTGCCCACATTTAGTGCCTAACAGCGCCTCGAATAGAATTGTCTCTAATAGAAGATACATATGAGAAAAAAAAAGAAATAAATTAATGTATGTGAAGCCTCTAATTTATATATTTTTTTAAATTTTGGTTGTTCGTCCCGTCTCCGATATTACACTTCCCTTTGATGTTAAAATTACACTTCCACCCATATATTTTGAAATTAAGGGTATGTTTGTTATAAGGGAAAATATTTGATGGAATGAAGGATACTTTTTTGCCTTTTCTTTTCCTTTGGGAAAAGAAAAAGGAAAAATAAATACAAAATATAAAATATCTATTATACCCTTTGATTTGACACAATCATAACATTCTTTTCTTTTTGTTATTTTAATATAAAGGATAAAGTGATAATTTTAATACATTCTCATTTCATTTCCATTACCAAATTTTTACTATCAAACATATAGCAAATACATTCTCATTCCCTTTCCCTTTCCTTTCCCCCTAGATAACCTAAGAATATACAGATTTTATTATTGAGAAATTGAAATAGCTCTAGCTAGCTAGAAGCTTCAAGAAATTAAGGCTTTTATTTAATTAATTAGAGCAGTACATGCATACACACAACACACATAACATTAATCTATATATATGTGAGAAAAACATTACATACATGCAGCGCTATACTTTTCTATATATAGCTAGCTAGCATTACCAAATTAAAGAAATGATTCTTTTCATTTAGAGTGAGAGATGTATCTGATACATGCATTTAGAGAGAGATAAACGTATCACATGCACCTCTCTCTATCTCCAAATGAAGAGGATACATTAATTATTATTGTTTATATATATATATATATATATATATTGAGTTCTTCATCACATGATGACAGATTGAAGATGAGGATTAAAGGCCTTCTTGAACACAACAACGAAAGGATCGTTGATCTCAATCACACCCACTTGCCCAATCCCCTTATCATCAACATAAATCCCAATATCTCCACAAGCATCACGCGTACAGAACACAAGCTTATAATGCTCATCTTCTCCTTCACCACCGAAGTTCTCTATTCTAAACGAACCCTCCAACGTCTTATCATAATAATAGCCATCGAGTTTCACGGACCACGTCCCAGCTTTGGGTAACCCTTCGACCACAGTCCACTTTGGTGCAGCACAATCGAGTACCGGTGCGGCTCCATCATCATCGAACCACAAGCTCAATGGAAGGCCTTCGGTGATCAGAGGAACTAAGCTTGGGCCGTCTATTCTGACTTGGAGCCCATGGGAGAGCTCGTTGGGCTCTTGGACCACAGAAACGGGACAGGTCTCGTCCCCTGTTTGGGCAAGCCCAAGCCCACCGCCTTTGCCTTTGTAAGCTGGTAGTATGTAGTACAACTCGTTGTTTCTGAGGGTATCTCCATCTACGTCGTGAATTAGAAGGGAGGCAGATGGAGTAGTGGAAAAGGCAAGAAGGAGGGAGAGGGAGATTAGGGCAAGAAATGCAATCTTCATCATATATAGTTTGGATTTCAAAGTATGAAGGAAGAAATTAGAGAGGCTAATTATTAAGTGGTTTTTGGTGTGTGAATTAATGAGGGTTCAATGGAACTTATTTATAGATGCCTACCTATACACTATTCATTAAAAAATAAATTAATATTTCGGTTCTCAGAGTCCAAATATAAAAATATCTAATTTAATCTTTTAAAGATATAGAACATGTTCACTAGTTAGATAAATAAGGAAATGGAGGAAAAAGTAGGTGGGGCCCAGAATGTTTGGTAGTTAGATAGGTACGGGAATGGAATAAAAAGTAGGTGGAGCATACTACTTTTTACTTTATTTTTTTCATCAAGAAAAAAAGAAATACAAAATGTCTATTATACCTTTTGACTTGACATAATTATAATTTTTTTATTATTATTATTTTAATATAAAGGGTAAAGTGGTAATTTTAATACATTCCCATTCCATTTCCATTTTCAAATTTTTACTATCAAACACAGCAAACACATTCCCATTCCTTTTCCCTTTCTCTTTCTGCGTAAAGAACGTACCTATAATTTATTTCAATTTAATTAATCCTTAAAATATAGAAATGTTAAATCTAGTCCCTGAAAGATAAATTATTATCTCAATTTAGTCCATATAAAATTTCCTGTCAATTATATTATTGAAGATTCTCAAGTGAATCTTTCAGGAATTAAATTTGACAATTTTATCTTTTAAAGACTAAATTAAGACAAACTTTATATATCTTTTAATTATTAAATTTGACATTTTCATCAAATATTTTAATAATTAAATTAAGATAAATTGAATTTTTTAAGGACCAAAATATTACTTTACTTTAAATCATATATTAATTGTGAGGGTATGAATCATGTGAAACATTAGCTGATGACAAATTCCATTTGTAATATATAATTATAATAAGATAGTACTGTTGAGTATTGAGGAGTGGTTAAATAACGACAAATACATCTATAAAAATATAATATCTAATACAATATTTATTATATGTACTAGTATACTTAGAGGAAAGAATATTAGGCTTATCTTTGAAGTGCTTAAAAGTCAGTGAAGAGATTAATTATTGTGCTCAACATCTTTATATAGACCAATAAAAAAGGAAAGATAGGTTCATGTTAATTTTTTTAATTTAAAAATATAATATAAATTATTTATTATATTTAAAATAATAATTAAATAAAATAAAGTTATTTATTTAATTTCTTTATTCTTCTTATAACTATCCTACTGATAATTTCTACTTTTGTTTTCTCATTTCATTGTATTCTAGTATTTTATAACACCAACAAAAGTGTGATAAAAAAAAGACAATAGCCATATTAATATAAATATTGGGTACATAACATATATTAGATCTTCAATTGTAGAATAATTATATTATAAATATACTATAATGAGAAAATATATATCCTCGTGAACTTCGAGTCCATAATTCTTTTTATTAGTGGGCCACATGTTGACAGTTTCTTAATGTATAAAATTTAAAATAATATTATTTAAAAAATAAATTATAATTATAATTTTATATTTTATATTTTTTTGCATATATATATATATATTCACTAAACTCTTATTAAATAATGAATCTATGTATATATAATTTATTTTCTTTTTTTCATCTAATTTGTTGATCCACTAAATTGCATTTCTCTTTTCAGTATATAACAAGCAAAGACAATTATATTTATCAGATTCTTCGAATTAGACTTCAAAATTATATAATATCTTTTGTTTAGTTTGTTTGATCCTAGTCCCAATATTCAATTTTAAAACAAGTTCATTGTTCACTACATTAACAAGAGTACAAGACCCATAGGTGAGTCTTCCAACCATACTTAATTAACAAATGTAAAAATTAAGTATATACATTATAATTTAATAAAAGAATATTTATAATATATTAATAATAAACTTTAAACGTAACTAAAGTATATCAAAATCACTACAAAATAAATTAGTATTTTTAGTGATTTTTATATTTTAATGGTAACTATTAATTGTTGAAAAAATATACATTTTTAAAACTAAATTTTGGTCATCGAAATAAGTTGAAAAAAGTTAATAATAATATTTTCAACAGTCAATAGTTGTCAATAATGGTCAATAATATTATTTTTGACTATATTTTTATCGACGACAGCTGTCAAAACAATATTGTTAAAAAAAGCACTATGTACAAGAAAAATAAGTTTTTTCAACAACCAGTATTTCGACGGTCACTTAATTGTTGAAACAAGACATTGTTTCAACAATCAAATTTTGGCCGTCGAAATAAGTTATTGAAAAGAGATAATAATAGTATTTTCGATGGTCACCAACTGTCAATAATACTTTTTTAACAATACAATTCTCAGTAGTATTTTTTTCGATGATCGTCATTGACAAATGTGTTATAAAAAATAATATTATTGACAAATATCAATATTTGTTGATCGTTAAAATTATTATTATTGATATTTCTTGACAACTTATTTGATTTTTGAAGGACCAAAAAATATATTATAGTGACTAATTCGTTAGATTACTAATTTATTATAAATCAAAAAAATATATATTAATTTATTTTAAAATTTACTCCTAGGTTGGTTAGAGTGGTAATTAATTTATTTTCAAAGTAAAAAAATTAGTGAACATGAACTCCAATTTTATATGAAACCAATAGTCATCTATGATTCAAATTTCAACCACATGCAGAATTTGAAATTGATTATACAAAATCATTCAACCTAATCAAACTGCTCGTGCCAAGAAAAAAAAAATATAAAAGCAATCAATCTTCTAGAACAAAATAATGACTGAGCCAATAGGTTAAAAAAAACATTCTATTTTTCTAAGTGAAAAAAAATATTTTAAGGCGTAGGTAAGATGTGATAAGACTTTGAAGGATGTCAATTAAAGTAGCTAGCGTATCATTTTCCTTAACTAAATATAAAGTGAATTGGATTTGTTTAATCTCGCTCATGCTTGTATGTGGCGTCTTGATATCATTATAATTAATTAACCACGTGGGATTAGTTGATTGAAACTTTTCTTTAAACTCAGATCAATTAGAACAATTATAATGAAAGTTGGGCCTAATTCACCTAAATGTTTTTTTTTTTGGGTAATGTATCGTATTATTGTTTAATTTCTTTTCGAAGAGTTATTAATATTATCTCTATTAAAATATACCTATAGAAATGGAAATTCAAAAAGAAAAAACTAAGTTTTAAATTAAATGAAGCAGAATGTCTTTATGAAGAGTTAGAAATATTGTGTTAATAATAGTTATTGTATTTTGATGATTTTTTTTTATAATATTGTATTTTGATGATTGAATTATGAATATATCACACATGAACAAAAATATATAGGTTATTTTTATAAATTTAAAGCATATAAGTTAAATAATAAATTTATTTAAATATTTATTTTTCTAATGTAACTTCATATTATTTCTGCTTTCCCTCTCATATTTTCTCAAAACATATTTTTGTATATTATAAATTATATATTTTTAAAAACAAATGATGAAAACATCGATCCTAGAGTCATTAGATAATATATAGATAATATAAAAGCACCGGCCGGTAAATCAAATTAAATAACCTATAAAAATTAATTATTTAAAAGATAAATACATGAGAATGACATTTAATTTGACCTAATTTATTTTTTTAATTATTATCATTTTTAAAGTAATGGGATGATTATTAATTTAGCCTTGAAAGATACAAATTGCTCTAATTTAGTCCATAAAAGATGCTTTTTTGCTTTTTATCCCAATTTGGTTCTTTTAATTTTTTTTGTTAGTGTACTGTGACTTTTTTTAAAGATTAAAAAGATCAAATTAGGATAAAAAATATCTTTTAAGAATTAAATTAAACATTTTTATTTTTTAGGGACTAAATTAAAATAATTTGTATTTTAAGAATCAAAGTGATAATTCTCTTTAAAATAATTGTACATATTATTTCAAGATACGTAAAATGAACTGTTAAATATATATATATATATATTTATTTATTTATTTATTTATTTTTAAAAGAATTTTTTATAAAAACTATTAAATCTCCATTGTATTGTAAAAAAAAAAAAAGTCAATCTACACTTATAATAATTTTGAAAACTCTAATATAATAATACTAAAAATAAACTATAACAATTATTGAATTAAGTAAACAAAGTGTAAGCTCGGCTGATTCTATTTCTTTAGGATAAAAAATCTCAACGTCCTTGGTGTTGTCAATAGAATTGTTACTCTTATACTTCATGCATATTATATCTAAAGTAATCTTCAAAGTTGAAAGTGTTGTTGGCTCTTCCAACAACATGATGAAAGAGTAAACATTTTTTAACATAGATGATCAATAAATTTTAGATATTATAATAAAATTTAAATTCAGAATTACTTGATTGTCAAAACAAATTCACAAGAAAAAAAAGTACATAAAATAAAATAAAATAAATTTTACTTATTAAATTTAAATCGATTTAACAATGGAGAGAGATATGCCATAACGATAAAGAGTATTATTCTTGCATGGAGGCCGAAGGGTGACAAATGGAGACTCGAGAGCGAGATGGAGACGATGAAGAGAGTGACAAATATGTGCATTGTATTAAGCACACTTGGGGAAAAATTAGATGAAAACGTGGTCGTCTTGAAGTCAAACAGATTATGACCAAAATGCACACACAAAGTTTCGAGTTTTAGGCTATGGCCCAGAATTTTTTTGAGTTTCCAAATTGGGTAACTATGCGGTGTTATAGGGTGTGTGATTGGTATAGTTTGAGGAGGGAAGGTGAGAGTGAATGTGTTATATGTTTGGTATGAAGATGGAAGGTGAGAGGGAATGTTGTTTCCCTTTAAATTTAGAGTAAAGGTGAGGCTGAGGAAAGGAAGTAGATTTGAAAGTACTATTTTGTCCTTCTCTTCTCATGTGAGGGCATAATCTTAGAGGGTAAAATAATTTTTTTACACTTTTTAACTTCAATCTTCTTATTTCATTCTTATCATACCAAACAATTTTATTCTTCTTTTTATTTTACTTTCCCTACATACCAAACACATATAAATCTTCCACTTCCATTTCCAATTCCATTTCCACTTCCACTTCCATTGCTCACCGGATACCAAATGTGTCCTTGGCCTAAATTGTCTACCTTGGTATGCTTATAAGGTAATGATTTTGATGATAATGATCATATTATTAACGGAATAATCTAAGAAATACTAAATTTAAAAAGATGTCATTTTTTATATGAAAAAAGATGTCATTTAAAAGAGATAAAATTCGGTCAAAATCTATAAATTTAAACAAATTATATATATTTAATTAAAAATAATTAGAGATGTAATTGGGTGAAAAGAACTCATTTATTCTTAATCAAGTATCAATGTCAAATTTTTGATAATTGATATAGAATAGTTTTAAATACTTGGGCCAGCTAATCACCCTTTGAATTGATTGCAAGTTAGTGAGAAGATTAGTCACTCTACTCGATAATGAATACTTTATTTTATAAAAAAAAAACTTTTAATTATTAATTTTCTTTAATATGAAAATATGTATATAGACCAATTTTGAAATAGTCTTTTTTATTTACGATTTTTTGTAATTTGTAAAATATAATAAAAATATGAATAATTTTTTATAAAAATACAAATACTAAAAATATAATTAACATCATTTTAGGGACCAAAAAAAATAATACAAATATGAAAGAAATATAATTATTATAAATTTTGGTTCAAATTATAAAAATTTCAGATATATTAAATTAGTCATATTCAGTCAATTATTGAAATTAATATGGTACTATTTATCATTGACTGTGAAAGGCCAAAAACAAAATATCATTGACTGAACATCGAGTTAATTATTGAAATTAACACATTACAGTGTCTTTTAAAAAACTTAAAAAATAAAAAATAAAGTCATCGGACCCTCTCAAACAGTGGCCGGAACATTCTGCATGATCTTCACCTTCTTCCATTCTCCGATCAGTCTCTGAACCGCACCGTCGCTACCCCCGCCATCACCGGCGGCTTTCCTCGCCGCATCCCTAATTTCTCCGGCACTCTTCTTCACCGATTCATTCCCCATCATCTCTCTAATTCTCTTCCCTATTTCCTCTCCTTTCACTTCTCTTCCCCAACCCCACTCCCTCTCCCACACCCCCAACCCACTCTTCTCCACCACTTCCGCATTCAACCTCTGATCTCCACCCAAAGGCCACGCCAGAATCCTCACTCCGTACCACGCCGCTTCAACCACCGAATTCCATCCACAATGACTCACGAACCCACCCACCGAATTGTGACCCAGAATCTCCCTCTGATCCACCCACGTCTTCACCACCATCCCTCTCTTCTTCAATTCCTCCATGAGCTCAAACCCCACTACTTCCTCTGTTTCCTCTGTTTCTTCTCTGTCCACGATCTTATCCTTCAACACCCACAAGAATCTACACTTGCTTTTCAGTAACCCCTCTCCGATTTCTCGAACTCGATCCCTTTCCATGGCGGTTTTGCTTCCGAAGCAAACGTACACCACGGATCCTTCTGGTTGGTTATCCAGCCACTTCAATGGCGAAGAAGAATCCCCTGAATCCAGTTTTTCAAACTCGCACGGCGTGAAAGGGCCAATGGCGAAAACCGGGGGTAATTTCAATTTTCCGCCGTTAATCGCTTGGAGGGAGTCTGATTCGAGGTTCTCGAAGGAATTCACGAGAACCCCATCAAGCTTCGTTAAGTTGGAGCTATCTTCGAAGAATAGTTTCGCGAAGAGGCTATCGCGCACGAGAAGCAGAGGAGGGATTGACGATTTGGGAAACGGGGAAATCCCAGGGATTTCAACAACATCACCACCGCCACCAAGATCAGCAGAAGGAAGAATCGAGAAGAAGGAGAGCATTCGAAGCGAGGAAGTGAAGAAGATGAAGGTGGGAAGCGAGAGGGAGCGAGTGATGGGAATAACAGGGGAGGTCAAGGACATGTCGAGAACCAAAGCAGAGAGATGGGGTCGGAGAGGGAGAAGGAGAGGGGAGAGAAGGTGGGAGGAGCGACGAGTGGCTTCGAATCGGAGCCAGAAAGGGTCGGTGGAGTTGGCGGTGGAGGGATCGAGGGGAAGGAGGTGGAAGTCGAGGAAGGAGATTTGGGGGAAAAAGGATCGGAAGCGAGAGAGGAGGTGTGACTCGGCGAGTGAGACAGTGGGGCGAGTCGTGATGAGGGTGACTCGGACGTTGTGGTGAAGAAGGAGAGAGGCGAGTCGGAGAAACGGGGTTAGGTGGCCCATGCCGCTGCTGGGGAAGAGGGCGACGTGAGCCACTGGTTCGGACATGTTTGGTTTGGTTTGGTGTGGTGGAGACGATGAAGAATGAAGTGAATGTGATGTAGTAGAGTGAAGTTCATATACTACTTTTTAAAGATTTATTTAAAAAGATAAATTTTAGTTTCATGAGCAATAAGCCTGATTGGCCAAGTTTTTTTCCCCTTATTTTGGAGTGTTTAGATATTTCTAAAAAGTTGAAATTGTTGGGAGATGACAGGATTAAACCTGGGAAATCAGGATCCAATGAAATGCATGTCTGGGATTTGGAAAATCTTACACTAGACTTGTTCATAAAGTAGAGTATTTTTTTTTTTGTCAATGACAAATTATTATTTAATTTTTAAATTTTGAAAATAAATTTGTCCCTCAATTTACATTCTCATTAATTATTTAGTTCTTGACACTTATCCGTTAAGTCACTCTGTGATGTGGAACCATTAATTTGTCACTATTTTGTCTATTCACCTTTCCACGTCATCTTTTAAAAGTAATACTAAATAGTCTTTGTATTTGTCACTATATTGTCACTTTTAACTAATATAAAGACTACTTATTAGTATTACTTTTAAATAATATAGAAACTATTTAATATTATTACTTTTAAATATTCAGATGATGTGGCAAGATGGCGGTAAATTGATGGTGTCATGTCATAACATAATGGCTACATCATACGATTATTTATATTGGGTAACGTTCCAAGAACTAAATAATTGACATGAGTGTAAACTCAGGAATCAAATAGTCAATTTTTAAAATTAAGAAACTAAATAGTAGTTTGACTAATAATTCAAGAAACAAAAAGTTTGTAAGGGCTTGTTTGGTAGGTGGAATGAGTGAGAAAATGTAAATGCGAATGAAAAATTGAAAATGTTGGATGGAATGAAAATGTCATGTCAATTTGATGTGATGTGAATGAAATAAAAGTGAGACCATTTTACCCTTACATTAGAAGTGAGAATGGAATAAAAGTGGATAAGAGTAAAAACATAATTTCATCACATTGCAAAAAGTAAAATTTGTTTGGTAGAAAAAATGTATGAGAGAATGTTGGATTATTTAATTTTTTTCCTCCCTAATTATAGCAAACAAACACAGCTTAAATATTTTATTCTTTGAGTTTTCAAATACTGAGAAGAGACTTATTTTGACAAAAATAAAAAAAGTTTAAGTTTGAATAAGATTTAAATTAAAAATAATAGAAAAATAAAGATAAAAATAAACATTATTTAAAACTAAAAAAAAGTTTATTAAACCAAAATAAGGTTACTGAGATTATATATATATATATATATATCTTATAAAAATAATATTAAATTGTCATCCTTTTGTTCTTGGCAAGAACAATGTGTCCACATTGGGGTAGCTCAACTAACTCTTTAATTGAGTTGTAAACTACCTATAAAGGCTCCAATCTTGAAGAGAATGTAATCCACATCTACTCGTCAAACCAAAAATGTGATAATCAAAGGTATGGCCTACCCACTCATTTATTGATTTATTTATTTACTGCTTAATAAAAGGTATATAAAGCTATCATTTATAATTTATAATACCTATCAATGTCACTATAGTAACTACTTAAAAAACGGTATTGCTTTTATCAAAAAAAAAAAAAAAACGGTATTGCTATTTCTGGTTTTGTACCAAATACTTGTGCTGCTGTTTCGACCTTGCAAGCCTTTTTCATTCAACACCACAATAATAATACTCTAGAACACTGTAGTGTGTATGTTATTCGAGACTAGGGGTGATCAGCGGTTCGGGTCAACCCGCTAAAACCAACTCAACCCGTCAGTTTGGGTTAAGTTGGTTCGGGTCCAAAATTTCAACCCGTTCATAGATTGGTTCGGTTAGCGGATTTGAAAATTATGAACCCGCCTAACCCGCCTAACCCGAACCAACCCGCCAACCCGCTCTAGTATATATTATTATTAGAAAAATAATTTATAACTCATTAAAATATTAAATCACTAATACATAAACAACAAATATAAATTGTTCATATCTTGAATATGTCAATTTTAGTTTTTTTCAAGTTCTTGACTTTTTCCTAAATGAAAATAAGTCTTTTTTGTAAAGATAAATAATTTAAAAGTTCAAAGAAAAAAAAAAAAAATTTGACGGGTTGAACCCGAACCAATCTAACCCAACCCGCTCGTTGGCGGGTTGGTTCGGTTCGGGTTCAAGACTATTTTTTTTCAAATCTAACCCAACTCAATCCGCCAAATTTTGATCGGGTTGATTTCTATTTTTCCTCAAACCCGAACCAAACCAACCCACGATCACCCCTATTGGAGACGTATGATGCTATATTCAAGGAATCTATTAGGATTCACAGTGTCTTCCAATAAAACACACACAGATCACGAACAAAGCAATAAGAACGCAAAATTAAAAGAAGAAGATGAACATAAACAATTAATATGATTCAATCAGTAGTCCACGTCTATACCAAGAATAGAGAATTGCACTATATTAAAATAAGGGTTATAAAAAGAGTCACCTATCTCTTATCCCACTAATGTATTTATATGTATTTAAAATCTTGGTAATGTAAAGATTCGCCTAATTATTCTATTAGAATACATAATCTTTACAACAATAATTAACGAATTCAAATCACTTAGAACACTACATAATCAATGAAAGAATTGTAAGCTTAACATTTTAAATAATTGAGCTATGCGTGTGATTATCCATACCCAATGGATCTGTTTTTGAGTGCTCCTTCATTGCCTTTAGCAAGTAGTAAAGCTCAGCTCTAACACTATGCGACTTGTCTTCCACAAGGAATTCATTAACAACACCATTCACCTCAATCCAACTACAACCAGGCTTTCTCTTAACTCTCCTATCCCTCATCCACTTCCTTATCTCTGATGCTTCTGTCCACTTTTTTGCAGCATAATACACATTCCACAGAAGCATATAAACACCATCTTCATCATCATCACTTAGATCTAGTTCCATCACCTTCTTCCCTGCTATTTCAGCTAAGCTCAAATTCCCATGGACTAAGCAAGCTGTGAGTAATGACCTCCAGATAGCTACATCAGGATTCATAGGCATAAACTCAATCACTTGTTTTGCTTCTTCAAGAAACCCTGCTCGGCCAAGAAGATCCACTAAGCATCCATAGTGCTCAATATTGGGTTTCAAACAATGGTAATGAATCATTCTAGTGAACAACTTCTTCCCCTCCATAACTAGACCTTCATGGCTACAAGCAGTTAAAAGTGCCAAAAGAGTTACCTCATTTGGAAGAATCCCTGATTCCACCATGTGAGAGTATACCTCCAAAGCATAGTGTCCTTCCCCATGATATGCATACCCTGAAATCATTGTTGTCCAAGAAAATACATCCTTGTGCAAGATTTCATTGAATACCCCTATAGCCAAATCAAGCCTTCCACTCTTAGAGTACATATCCATCATAGCATTGCTCACTGTGACATCCATTTTCAGGCTTGTTTTGTTGACATTTCCATGGATGCACTGACCGAAATGAAGAGCACCGGTATCGGCACAACCCGAGAGCACCGCCGCTACTGTGGCTGCACTAGGATAGGCTTCCATCTTCTTAAAGAGCTTCAAAGCTTGAATTGGAGCTCCTCCTTTGACATAACCACTGATCATAGCCGTCCAAGAAACAGAATTTCTCTCAGGCATTTCCTCGAACACTTTACGTGCAGAACCCAGATTGTTACACATTACATACCCATTGAACAAACTAGTCCATGAAAATACATCTCTCATACTCATTCTATCAAAAACCAAAACAGCCACTTCAATTCCCCCATTTCTACAATACATATCAATCAGAGCATTACCCACAATCGGATTCAAATCCAACCGATTCCTCAATATCATCCCATGGATGATCCTCCCTCTGATCAAATCCCTCCCACGCCCACATGACGACAGAGCTCCGACAACCAAGAAGCTGTCGGGTCTCCTCAATCCGATGTTTATGAAACGAGAAAAGACAGCGAGAGATTCGGTGGGAAGACCAGAGTGGAGGTAGAGATTAAGGAGGGATGTCCAAGAGATAATGTCGGGGTGTGGAATCTGGTGGTCGAAGACCCTTTGAGCTTCCTGGGGTTTGTGCAGATTCTTGTAAGCTTCAAGCAGCTTACAAGCGAAAGATTGGAGATTGTGAAGAAATCCAAGCGTTATAGAGAGAGCATGGATTCGCTTGAGGTGGTCAAGGCTTACGCATTTCTGGAGTGATCTTTGCAAGCATTTATAGTTCATGGATTTGGTAACAGAGCAGAATAAAGTGTGTAATTCATCATATATCAGGATTTAGCGATGAACTGGGGGACAGAGTGTTCTTTATATTTTTAAAAAATTAGAGTAATTTTTTTTTAGGGTTAAAATGAAAATATTAAATTTAATTTCTAAAAATTTTTATGTGTGTTAATTTAATATCTAAAAATATAAAATGTTGTCATTAAAAGATATTTTGTGTCCCGATTTTGTTTATGCATTTTATATTTTTGGTTTATAATTACTTATAACATATATTTTTTACGGATTGAATTTGATATTTTTATAATTTAATAATTAAATTGAGACAAATATAAGCTTTCAAGAAATAAATTTGATATTTTTATAATTTAGAAACTAAATTAAAACTAATAGATCTAAAACAATAATTTACTCTCAAGATTAAATATATAATGTATAATTTTATTTATTATTTTTTAATCAATGTGAAATATCCATATTGATGAATTCTTTGACCGCTCTCTAAGCTTTGCGATACTTGCAAAGATAATCCTAGGAGGGAGGAAGCTTTTACAGTGAAACTTTGGCATTTTAGTCCTTTGTGTTTGATAGGGATGTGGGAGGCGTGACCATAACAGAATGTAAGGCAACTAGTCGTGGAGAGAAGTAATGATTGGTTGACAATGATGTCTGAAGTTGTACGGCGAGCAAATTTTGCAAAAATGGCCATACTGAAAACGTACTTGGTCAATTCGAAATTAACAAGATTGGTCCGTGTAAACAGGAATGAGAAAATATTTCTGTGTGTATTGCATTATACAAGATACATGTATATATACAAACAGAGAAACCTAAATTAGGAAGCTACAATAAAAACTAATCAAATCTGAATCCCTAAGATTACCCTATAAAATCATCTTAGTCAACTCTATTTACACCTAATATATACATATCATAACACTCCCCCTCAAGTTGGAGCATAGATATTAATCATGCCCAACTTGTTACAAATATAATCAACCTTTACTCCATTCAAAGCTTTAGTGAAGATGTCTCCTAATTGTTCTCCGGTCTTCACATATGCTGTGGAAATCAACTTCTCCTCAATCTTCTCACGGACGAAATGACAATCAATCTCAATGTGTTTGGTTCGTTCATGAAAGACTGGATTATAGGCAATATGAAGTGCAGCCTTATTATCACACCATAGCTTAGCAGGCAACGAAACCTTCAACCCAATTTCTCCTAAAAATTGTAGTATCCACACAATCTCACTAGTTGTTTGAGCCATAGCCCTGTATTCAGATTCTGCACTCGAACGGGAAACAACATTTTGCTTCTTACTCTTCCACGAGATTAAGTTTCCCCCCCACAAATACACAATATCCTGTTGTCGATCTTCGATCTGCCTTGGATCCTGCCCAATCTACATCAGAAAAGCACTCAATACCAGTGTGCCCGTTATTTCCATACAATAGTCCTCGTCCCGGGACACCCTTCAAATAACACAGGATTTGTTCCAAGGATTCCCAATGCTTGATTGTTGGGAATGCCATAAACTGGCTGATGATACTCACAGGGTGGGCAATATCAGGACGAGTCACTGTGAGATAATTCAATTTCTCAACCAATCTCCTATATCTTTTAGGATCATTAAAAGGTTCACTGTCATCTTTCAGGAGTTGCAGGCCTGGAGTCATTGGTGCATTGCAAGGCTTAGCACCTAATTTCCCTGTTTCTGCTAGTAAGTCAAGAACGTACTTTCTTTGAGACAAGAAAATACCTTTCTTACTTCTCGTAATTTCAACTCCCAAAAAATATTTTAACTGCCCTAAGTCCTTCGTCTGAAACTGGGATTGAAGGAAGGACTTGAGCGAAGAAATGGCAGACTCATCATTTCCTATGATTATAATATCATCCACGTATACAACAAGAAGGATGATGCCCGAATCAGTCTTCTTATAAAACACCGAATGATCACATTTGCACTTAAGCAACCCGTACTGCATTATTGCTTCACTAAACCTTCCAAACCAAGCCCGAGGGCTTTGCTTCAATCCATACAAGGACTTACGAAGATGACACACCTTCCCACACTCCCCCTGAGCAACAAACCCAGGTGGTTACTCCATATAAACTTCCTCCTGAAGGTCACCATGAAGAAAAACATTCTTGATGTCTAGTTGATGCAAGGACCAGTCATAGGTAGCAGCCATAGAGATAAAGAGCCTGACAGAAGTAAGCTTGGCCACAAGAGAAAAAGTGTCAGAATAATCAATACCATAGGTTTGTGCATACCCTTTGGCAACCAACCGTCCTTTAAGACGAGCAACGGAGCCATCAGGATTAACATTGACTGCAAAGACCCACTTACATCCAATTGCTTTCTTCCCCGATGGTAAATCCACTAATGACCATGTACCATTGTGATCAAGGGCCATCATCTCCTCAATCATTGCTGCACGCCATCCTGGATGAGATAGAGCCTCGTGAATAGTACGAGGAAGAGAAACTGTGTCTAGGGAAGCAATGAAAGAACGAGAAGGAGGAGACAAATGGTCATAAGAAACAAAAGAGGAAATAGGATAGGTACAAATGGCAATTATGAGTTGGAGATACATTCGAATTGTTTTAGCCCATTCCAAGTAATTCAATGGGGTAAGTTTGTGCTCTGTGATCCTAGAACTCACAGGAATCCCTTCACTGACAGCGACAATCGTCTCTGCCATTGCTGGATGTCCAAGAATACAGCAAATCACAAACAACAATGAATTACCAAAAGAGCAGAAGCAAAACTAACCAAAAAAATGATTCGATGCACAAGATCTCCTCTAACCAAATGTCAAATCGTCCGGAAAACACCAACCAACCTCTTAGACACAGTCCGGTGAACTCAAACCAGAAAACCAGCACCAAAATAGTAGCAAAACAGCCCTAAAAAGAGCAACCGAAGCCTAGATCACCACTGACCCGGTTCCAAATATGCCAAACAATGCCTCAAGCCTCCTGGAATAACGCCGACGATCAGAACACAGCAAACCCGGTGAGATTCCGATGCCAGGAAGGTGGCGTGTGGCTCACACGCGCCGAGAGGTGCAGCGGGTTGTGGAGGCGCATGAGCCTCATGCGCGTCTCCGATGACCGTCGAAAGACCGGGAATAGGCCGGTCGGAACTCTCTGCTTCTTCCCTTGCCGGTGGTGTCACTCACTGCCACCGGAACTCGTCCCTCCAAGACAGAGCTCTGTTGCCAAACATGCAAAAATGCTGCACTCTCAAACAAACCAGAAAACAGAGGCACACACAGAAGAATAGATGGTTTTACAAGGCTTTACAAGGCTCTGATACCATGTAAACAGGAATGAGAAATTATTTTTGTATGTATTGCATTATACAAGATACATGTATATATACAAACAGAGAAACCTAAATTAGGAGGCTACAATAAAAACTAATCAAATCTGAATCCCTAAGATAGATTACTATATAAAATCATCTTAGTCAACTCTATTTACACCTAATATATACATATCATAACAGTCCGTTTTCAAGACGTTGACACAAAGGTTAAAATTGATTTTAGTAAGAGTATTGCTATGGGCAAGATATTAAAAAGAAAAAAAAGAGAATTGTGAGAATGAGAGTGCTTCTTTTATTCAAATCATATTTTGTGTACATTCCCATATAATATTTCAAAACATAAATTATGTTATTGACACAAGTCAAAACTATAAATTTTTTTTTAAAAAATTACACACTCTTAATTAATCTGCATTATGACTCTTTAATCACCCTATACTACACATGCTTTCTAACTACAGTTTCATCAATCACATACCCTTCTTGCTTGCATGAAATATGAAACCCACAACATTTCAGTACTGCATTTACTTTCACATCATCATCCTTGGATGATGATACTTCAACTGGAGAGATCCTAAATGAAACCTCAACATGATTCCAATATCGCATACTACTACTCTTACTATGGTTGATATAGGGCCACATCAAACGACCAAACTTAATCTTACTTAGCCACACATGACTTGTCTCCAATGAATCAAAACTTGTGTCTATGATTAAAGTCTTTTTATGGTTGATCACAATCTCATAGACACATAAGAATATACCACTTCCTGATCCTCTTCTTCTAGCTTTGTCGTTTAACTCAAAAACTGCACCAAAATACAACTCCACTGGCTTTCCATATAGCCTTGAAGCTACGTCAAGTGAAATCATTGGAGAATCATTTGTGCTGTGATAATCAAACCAGTCTGGAATCTTGCTTCCTGGAAATATTACTTCTTCAGAAATGGATTCCTGAAAAGCATATATAGAAGTTGATTGTGAGTTCTTATATGTATTTGTTTGTGGGCTAGCCAGGTATAATAATTAGGGATATAAACTAGTGATACGTTCTCTATTCTCCTTAAACAAAGTCTCCAGTTTGAATCAATGCATAGAAAAATCCCTGCTAGGAAAACTCTACTTTTCTTATGGGATCTCAATTAGCTCGAATCAGATTACTTAGATCAAAGAAGGTGTTTTCGACAAAAAAAAGAGAATTGTCTCCAATTTTTGTTTAAATTTGCCTAAAGAATTAAGTACTTTAACACATTTGCAAATAAATAATAAATTATTTAATTTTTAACTTTATCCCATGCATTTTAACTTCCTTTTTTTAATGTATATTTTATACTAATGATAAATATGAACATGACTAATTGCCTCTAATCAAGAATGCTAATCTTGATCTTGCATTCTGGGAGATTTTTAGTATAAAAGGCTGCATGCGCTCTTAAGACATCTTATCCTTTAATTTCTAGTACTCTCTAGATCTACCTCATATTAACTTGGGCGTCAGATTCCACTTCAAAACTTTCTAGCTCTTTCGCGGGCTTTGAAGCCCATGACATCTGGGCACCAAATCTACCAACCCGATAAAGTTATGTTTTATCAACCAATACACTTAATTTTGAGAACAAAGACTAGGATATCAATATCTCTATCATTTAAAAAAAAAATCTCTCCATTAATCCAAGTCTCTCACAAGAAGCCTAACTAGGCTTTAAAGTAGAAATTTGGATTGGTCTAGTTAATCAACTTTATATAAAAGTTCAATCACACATGAATATAGACAAGACAATAGAGAAAAATAGAGAGAACAAAGATGGAGTAATTCATTTACCTCATAGAACAAATAGTTTGCTATATGGTCCTGAATCTTTTTATGAATAAGTCTGTGGCAGTTGATGAAACTCATGTGAGAAAACCTTGGAAATTCCTGTGAAGATGAAAAACTTGATGTGGTGGACAAATCTGGAAAATTTTCCAATGATGTGCAATTATTTGTATCTATATAACTTGTCTTTAATGGAAGCTTTGGAATCTCTTTAAGTTTAGAGCAATTTGTGAGAGAAAGGGTTGTGAGGTATTGCAGATTCTGAATGCTACTAGGAAGATTCTCAAGCTTTTGACAGAAATCTAAGACCAAGCATTTCAGAGCAATTAGATTTTCTATTGATTGAGGCAGTTCTTTTATGGAAGTCCCTTCAAGAAGGATTTCTTCAACAAATTCCATTTTGTCAGAAATCTCAGGAAATTTTCTGAGATTTGAGCACCCAGTAAGGAGAAGAGTGTGAAGATATTTTAACTTGAAATAGCTTGGAAGAGACTTGAGATTGGAGCAGAAGACAAGGTTTAAGGTAACAAGCTTAGATAGAGATCCTATGGATTCATGAATCTTCACTAGGGTTTTACAGTGTTCTAGGTTTAAACTCTCAAGGTTTGGAATCATGGAGAAGTCTGGAATTTCTGTGAGGTATTCACAGCAGTTAAAGGACACAAGTTTCAGATCTCTGAGTATCTGAGAAAAAAATTCACCAAGTTAAAAAAAGTTAATCACTAAAATTAAGGGAAAATACCTTTTTGTTCCCAAATTATAGGGTCTCTGTCAATTTTGTCCCTAAACTTCGTAGTTTAGGGTTAATTATGTGCCCTTAGACTTTTAATTTACAAGCAATTTTGTCCTGTATCCTAATTCTGTCTAAATACTTAACAGCATATGCAAATGTGGCTGTCCATATAGCCTTTAATGCTAACTGTGATGTCAAGTCATATAGTTCGCTATGCTATTTTGTCAATTTAGCCACGATTATCACTATGGCACTACAAAATATAAAGGGTGGCACTACAAAATAAAGGGCATCTCTGTAGATAAATTGATGAAACACAGTAGATAAATAGATGACTTGACATCCATTCAGCATTGGAGGCCATGTAGACAGTATATTTGTATCTTCCATTAATTATTTAGACGAAGTTAGAGTGAATGACGAAATTGTTTGTAGATTGAAAATTTAAGGACATAATTGACAGCAAACAAAGTTTAGGGATCAAATTGATAGAGAGCCTATAGTTTAGGGATAAAAGACATACTTTTACTAAATTTTCTTTTTTTAGAAAAAGAAGAAGTTTAATCAATTTTAGGAAATCTATTTCCATACCTTAGCTCCCTTCCATAAGTGCTTGATGCGACCATGACTGAGGTTTAAAGAAACAAGCCTCTTAGGATGGAAGTTTGGAGGCAGAGTTGAAGAAGGGTATCTTGGCCAATCAATTAACCTTAATTCATCAGAAAGATATTGAATGTCATCTGAAATGTTTGCATTATGTACCCTAAGAAGTCTAAGCTTCTTCATATTTGCAAAGGCTTTGCCACTTATATGCACCTTTTCTTCTGGTTCAGGCATGTCTAGCATTAAGCCTTCAATATTATTAGTACCCTGCATGTTGAAACACACAAAGACAAGAGTAAGAATAATTAGGTATTATAAATTATGGTCCTAATTGTGTTTTTTACAAATAGCTTATGCTGGATCGAACGTTTTTCACTATGTCAAAAGCTATAGCTGTAAGTGGTCAAGTTATAATCGAATTGTGTGGAGCTTCTGACACCCTGGTAAGCGTTCGATCCACAACACTTTAAATTAGTTCAAGGATGTGAGTATATACCGTGTTTTCTGTTAGTACTTGAAGAATATCTCGATGGAACCACAATCTGCTACGTTTTTCGGGCTCTTTCTGGGATTCAGAGCGAATGATTTCCTTTCCCATTTCTTGAACCAAGTCATGCATCCAAAGCTTATTTAATTCAATAGTAATGAGGGACTTCTCCACAAGAACTCCAATTCCATTATCAGGGTGCATATCACAACCTTCTAGTATCTTCTTGACATACCCTTTGTCCTCCCCTTTGAAAAAACATGCAATATCTAGAAAAATGGCCTTTTCGTTCTCCTCTAACCCATCAAAGCTAATTTTAAGCACTTCACAAATATGTTTACTTGGAGTATTCTTCAATTTCTCTAAAGCACTTCTCCACTCAACCATACTTCTCCCACATAAATTAGACCCTAACACACTAAGAGCCAAGGGAAGTCCCTTGGCATAGTTTAATATGTGAGAGGAAAACTTCTCATAGGTTTTGGGAGGAAAGGGTTTTTTGAAGGCATACCAACTAAACAACTCAAGAGCATGATGATGGCTTAATTCCTTAACCTTATAAGCCATTTCAACATTATGACCAATTAACAAATGTTTGTCTCTTGTTGTTATAATAATTCTACTTCCTAATCCGAACCAGCCAGTTTCCCCAGCCAACGAATCCAATTGATCCGACGAATCGACATCGTCAAGAACTACGAGAACCCTTTTATTACAAAGCCTTCTCTTTATGAGATTGATTCCTCTGTCTACATTTCCAACTCTTATGTCTCTATAATTCAGTGTCTCTGAAAGGAGAGTTTCTTGTAGTTTAAGTAAGCCAAATCTTTGGTTTGAAATTTCTCTAACATTTGCAATGAAGGTGCTGGCCTCAAATTGATTATAGATTTGGTTATAAATAGCTTTTGCAAGTGTTGTTTTACCTATTCCTCCAATTCCATAGATTCCTATGAACCTCACACCTTCTTGTGATTCAGATTCCAACAATGATTTTATGTCCTTCATAGGAGAATCCAAGCCTACGGGATGTTTGGCCACATTTAAAGGTGTACGGTTCAGCTTACTCTGTATTTCTTCAACAATTCTTTGGATAAAGGTAGACTCATGCCTGCCATTCACATATAAAAATATTATCCAAACAAACATTGATTATATATAATAAACAGATTGAGATAACTATATCAAAATTACTTCTCTACTAAGAAGAGTGACTTGCTAGTGTGGAAATTATAAGATGAAGATGCATTGCATAACTTTCTAGCAAAGTATATATTTATAGAAGTTAATGCAGAATGTTCTAGATGTAGTGCATGAATCATTAAACAAAAATTTAGGCACAAGATTTAAAGAATAAGGCCACTTGTTATACTTCCTTAATTTATGGCACTATAAATGAGTATATTTGATGCATGCTTAATTACTATAACGACTAAAGGTTTTTTAAAAGAGCTCTATATACATGACCAAACATGGAACATGTGACAATAAAACTTTTTAGACTAATTAATTCAAAGCTAAGCAAATTAATACAACTAACTTTCAAGTGCTTGCTTATTTAATTTTCCGGGTTTTTTCATATATATTATCTTATTAAAGAGAATTTTGTTTGAAACATTGACGATCACTTTTCCCAATAAGAAACCTGGAGTCCTGGACCATAGTTTGTTATGTTGTGAGGAAATAATTCATTTAGCTATCCAATCCCAATTGGTAGTGCTTGATTATTTCTAAATCTACTCAATTTGATATCAAAACAACTAACACACATATAAAGTGAGGGTTTACATGAGGTAATATGTATGAAAAAACTTATGTGCAGTTTTAATATCTTTGCTACAAGATTTTTCAATCACTAGTCAACAATTCAATATGTGTATGATTTATGCAACTAATCTCTCTCATGATTGATATTTTTTTTTTAAAAAATAAATAAATCCACGTGTTTTATTTTACTTGGAGAACTTAATTATAAACATATTATTGCACATGATGCAATAAGAGATAGAAAAGGGAAATGGGGAAAAATCCAATACCCATTTATATGGAACTTTCAATCACTATCAATTTCTTAAGAAACTGAGACTATCCTACTAGCTAATTCAGTTGATGCTACTACATATTATAAGCATACCTATGTTATAAGAAAAACGAAGAGATTGTGAAAAAGTAGTTAAAATCAGCAAAGTGAACCACAAAAACTTCAATAAAATTTATTTGATCAAAGGTTTATTTTGGTTTTCTATGTTTTATCCAAGTTTCAAATTAGTCCTTTATGTTTCAAAAGTTTTCAGTTGGTCCTTTATGTTGCACATAAGTTCCAAATTGGTCCTTCCGTCCACTTCCTTCAATTTCTTAAGTTAATTGTTGACGTGTCCATTTAAGCTGACGTGTCATGCCATGTCATCACATAAGATGAATAGAAGATGATGTGGCATGACACGTCAGCTTAAATGGACACATAGGAGAGATGATATATCCACCTTAGCACGCCATGTCAGCACTTAACGGAACAAATGGACGGACTTGGACGAAAGGACCAATTTGGAACTTCTGGGAAACATAAAGAACCAATTTGAAACTTTTGAAACATAAAAGACTAATTTGGAACTTGGGTGAAACATAGAGGATCAAAATGGGCATTTGACCAATTTTTTTTTATAGCACAGATACATACCCATCCTTTAGATGCCACCCAGACAAAGAAGCAACATCACATAGAGCATCCTTCCACCTCTTCACCTTAAACTTGTCTTCATGTTTGGCCAAATCTTCCTCAAAGCATCCTCCTTTCTTGTCTCTCACATCTGAGGGATTCACATCATAAAAAACTGGCAAAACCACTTGTCTCTTAGAATCCTTAACCTCGAGGATCTTAAGGAGCTCATCCAAACAGGACGTAGAAGAAGCATAGGATTTGGATAATATAACAAGGGAGATTCTAGAATCTTCTATGGCTTTGAAAAGTGAAGGTGGAATCTTTTCTCCTCTCTTGAGCTCCTCGTTGTCTATGAAAGTGTAAATCCCCTTTTGGCAGAGAGCTTCATAGAGATGGCTTGTGAACTTCATGCGTGTATCTTCGCCTCTGAAGTTCAAGAACACATCGTATTTCCACTTCTTCATGGATTCTGAACTTGAGGCCATCATCATATATAATAATAGGAGTTTATATCTTGGTTTTCATTCATACATGATAAGTGTGTATATATAGCCTCTATGTATAAAGATAGAAAGATTTCGCTTGCTTTATTGACAATCAATCCATTGTAACGTGTTTGAGACGAGACATTGACGAAATGACACATGGTTGTTACATGGTATATTTTAAGAGTAAATTTGATATTTTTATGATTTAGGGACTAATTTGAGACAAGTTAAATCTTTTAAGGATCAAAATAATAATTTACACTATAAAGATATATATATCAAATTGCGTAGATCGGAAGTAAAGAAATTAATAATAAAATGTGTTGGTCATGCAAGTGTTCTGATAAATCCATATAATTAATTGAACATACAATGGGAACAGAAATGCTTAATCTGCGTCTATACTCCAATCTACTTATGCCAAAGATAACTTTTTTTTATAATTTTTCTTAAAATTTAAAATAAGTTGTCATTATCAAATATTCAGATAATTTTCTCTTAATTGTTCTTTTCTTTTCTATAGTATCATTTATTTACACTTTTAGAGTTAGACCAATTCAGATTTCATATAAACACATTATAATCCCAAATTAAGAATCTGATTTCTCTATAGAATGAGGGTGACCTAAATAGAATTAAAAAATAAAAAATAGTGGATCAAATTAACTCTGCTTATGCTAAGTTGAATGAGTAGATTGTTTTAGATACTCAACAATCAACATAAAATTTTATCAGATCTTTATGAATATGAATCAATAATATAAACATGTCAAAGCTATATAGTTGTTGTTCGAAAGCAACTCGCTATTCCATAGATCAGCAAGAATTACTGCATTTATAACATCAAGTTACAAGACACTTGTGAGTTCACCTCACCATTTATTGAATTTCATATCCTCTTGAAAGCTTCCTCCAATCCAATCAGCTAGATCACTTCAAGTTTGGGTAATATTAGTATGCAGCTTGGTAGTTGTTTAAGCCTTGAACAATGCCTCAGGTAGAGTCGTTCCAATCCAATAAGATTTTCAATTGAAAATGGCAATTCTATAATTGCAGTGTGATCCAGATAAACTTGTTTAATATTTTCCATGGCTTCCAATACTTCAGGAGTCTTGATCACTCCTTGAGGTCCAGAGTCTCAGGAGAAGTCAATTTGATGAAGAGAATCAACATTTTGAGCTGAGTGCATCCTTGAGCATTCAATAGTATCATGGACTTCAATTAAATTTTGGTGAAAAGTTCATTTTGGTCCTCTATGTTTCACCCAAGTTCCGAATTAGCCCTTAATGTTTAAAAAGTTTTAAATTGGTCCTTTATCTTTCCCAAAAGTTCTAAATTGGTCCTTCCTTCCAAGTCCGTCAATTTCTTAAGTTAACTGCTAACATGGCGTGCCGAGGTGGACACATAATCTCTCCTACGTGTATCAAATAGTTGATGTGGCCTAGACATATCAAAAACTCCCAAACGACGTCGTTTAAGCCAAAAATAAAATCATGTTGAGAGGACCAATATGAAACTCTAATGAAACATAAAGGACTAATATAAAACTTTAATAAAACATAAAAGACCAATATAGAACTTCAATGAAACATAAAGGACCAATATAGAACTTTAATGAAACATAAAAGATCAATATAGAACTTTAATGAAACCTGAAGGACAAATATACAACTTTTGAGAAACATAAATGACCAATATAGAACTTTTGAAAGATAAATGACCAATTTATAACTTGGGTGAAACATAGAGGACCAAAATGGGCATTTGACCTTAAATTTTTTGCAGTTATCAAGACATAATGCTCCTGGAGTTTGGGAGTCCACACAGGTTAGGCACTAGTGTTAAGAATTTGCAACCTTCAAAATCCAAGAAATAGAAGGGCTGAAACATCTGGCAAAGAAAAACAAAATGAACAATTTTATGATCCTATTGAAAATTCACTTATTATTAAGATATAAGGTAAACATAACATATCAAAGTTGCAAGAAGTCATAAAATCTTTACATGCCTTGAACTGTTTGAGAATTTGAAGGCAGCTTTCTGGTAGGCTGAGTGTGACAAGTTTCTTGGGGTTAAAATCAGATGGCAATGATGGTGATGGATATCCACTCCAATCCAAGAAGAAAAAGAACATAGTGACAGAACCGAGGAGATTGAATTAAGCACAGAATTGTATCACTGATGCAACATAGTCTTCCTCCTTCAGTTTTCCTTTTTCCTTAGTCTCTGGTTCTATATCATTGATACTTGTAACAAAAGGTTCTCCTTTTTCTGTGATTGTTGAATTTGAAAACATTCATTATGTCTTTATGCATATTGATTTTTTTTTTTTTTTAATTTAGTGAAGATTCTCTAAGTGAGTATATTCAACTTTATCATTCCTTAAGGAATAAGTGTCTTTCAATCACATAATATATCATGCCTGAGGAATAGCATAGAACACAGAGAACTGATTATAACAAACTGCCTTCTAATTTCCAATATTAATTGTAGCATTGAAATTAAAATGACACTCAAGAAATAAAAAGGAAGACCACAAAAGATAAAGGATCAAATCATTGTTTTTTAGAACAACAAAATATTAAGAAGAACAGAGTGAGACAACCGAAGACATTAAAGCACATAGTGAAAATAGTGGCCATCTTGGTCGTGATCTCATCACATCATTGCCCTCATCATCTGTCATGCACCAAAAAAAGCAATGACTTTTTAGTAAAACTATCATAACCCATACAAGTAAATAATGTCTAGGAAAGTAAATATTGAAAATGCTACCTCCATAACTACTACTAGTGTCACTAATCGTGCTGCTTGACATTGTTGAATCTGAGCCTGAAATCACTGTTTCTGAAGGTGCATGGCCACTTATCTCATTTCCCTCGTTGTCAATATAAGGATTTGTGAATCTGATATCCTCCATCTTGTCTATCTCCTTCAATACATAAATTCCACTCTCCTTACAGACCCCTTCAATTGAGTCCTCCTCGTTGGAAAGCCGTATAGATCGATCTTCATAATAAATCTCCACATGCTTCCACTCCTTTTCCAGAGATGCGTCTTCCACCTTATCACTATATTCTATACTTCGCAGATCAAAAACAAATATATGATCTTCTGCTATGAAAGTGGTACTGGGGACATGACGTTGTTCATTCCCATTGATGATCACACAGGCATCAATTACAGGGACATCAAATCGTTCATTCCCATTGATGATCACGCCGCCGCTTCTAATCCGGATGGAGAAAAGTTCCTTATTTGGTAATCCAATAACAAGACATACAACTAATGCTGGGAATTTGTTACGAAACCAGAAGGAAATAGATCCACCCTTGGTACGAAGGTCAAACCATTCAGGGATTGTTCCATGAGACAGAGAAAATATTGTGCCACCAGTATTGTGCAATTCCTGTCAATCATAATTCACAAGTACAGTAACATAATAGAGTCATCCATCGGGATTGTGTTCATGAAATTAACAGAAACAAGAAAGGAAAAGAAAAAGAAAAAGAAGAAACCTTACTTCACTTAGTAATTGTTAAATGAGATAATTTCTGTGTGTATTATTATGAGAATACCATAGGTATTTATACAAGAGAAGAAAACCTATTCTAGCAAGTAAGAATAAATACAATAAATACAATTGATTCCTAATTGATGGACTAAATCATATTCTAATGATTCTAATTGATTTACAACATAAATATAGAATATTCTCAACACTCTCCCTCAAGCTGGAGCATATAAATCATAGGCACCAAGCTTGTCACATAGGTATTTTATCCGAGGACCTCTAAGAGACTTAGTGAAGATATCTGCCAGCTGATCATTCGAATTGACAAATCGAGTAGCAAGACATCCTGATTGAATTTTCTCTCTAATAAAGTGACAATCAATCTCAATATGTTTGGTCCTCTCATGGAACACTGGATTCGAGGCAATGTGCATAGCTGCTTGGTTATCACATACCAACTCCATTTTGTCTTTGTCTCCAACTTTCAACTCTTGAAGAAGTTGTTTCAACCATAGGAGTTCACAAGTTGCTAATGCCATAGCACGATACTCAGCCTCTGCACTAGACCTTGCAACTACATTTTGTTTCTTGCTTTTCCAAGAGACTAGGTTTCCACCGATGAGAACACAGTATCCAGATGTGGATCGCCTATCATCTGGTGATCCAGCCCAATCCGCATCTGTAAAGCCAATGATTTGGGAGCTCCCCTTGTCCTCATATAACAGTCCCTGGCCTGGTGCTCCCTTAATGTATCGAAGAATTCGAACAACTGCATCCCAATGACTATCACATGGTGATTGTAGGAACTGGCTAACTACACTCACAGCAAACGATATATCTGGACGAGTGATAGTGAAATAATTAAGTTTTCCCACAAGTCTTCGATATCTCTCGGGATTGTTTATCAGCTCCCCCTGTCCTGGATATAATTTGACATTTGGATCCATTGGAGTCTCAACTGGTTTGCAGTTTAGCATGCCTGCCTCTTCTAATAAATCAAGTGCATACTTCCGTTGTGAAATAGTCACACCAGAACTAGATTGGGCAACCTCAATTCCCAGAAAATATTTAAGCTTTCCCAAATCTTTAGTTTGGAAGTGGTTGCACAGATGTTGTTTGACTTGAGTAATGCCTAAGTCATCATTTCCTGTAATAACAATGTCATCCACATAGACAACTAAGTATAAGCACTTGCCACTTGAAGTATGGCGAAAGAAAACTGAGTGATCAGCTTCACTACGAGTCATGCCAAACTCTTGAACCACAGAACTAAATCGACCAAACCAAGCTCTTGGTGATTGCTTGAGTCCATAAAGAGAACGACGAAGTCGACATACTTTCCCACACTCCCCCTGAGCAACAAAACCAGGCGGTTGCTCCATATAAACTTCTTCTTCCAAGTCTCCATTGAGGAAGGCATTCTTAATATCCAGCTGATGAAGTGGCCAATGATTAATAGCTGCAATGGATAGGAAAACACGAACGGAAGCAATCTTGGCAACAGGAGAAAAGGTATCACCATAGTCCAATCCAAAGATCTGAGTATACCTTTTAGCCACTAAACGAGCTTTTAGTCGTTCAATTTTGCCATCAGGACCAACTTTAACTGCATAAACCCACCGGCAACCAACTGGGGATTTTCCAGGAGGAAGTGAAACCAAGTCCCATGTACCATTAGAATGTAGGGCAGTCATCTCATCAAGCATAGCTTGCCTCCAACCCGGATGTGCAAGAGCTTCATCTGTAGTCTTAGGGATAGAAACAGAATCCAAAGAGGACACAAATGCATAATATGGAGTAGATAAACGATGATAGCTCAAGAAATTATAAACAGGGTGAGGATTACGGGTGGAACGAGTACCTTTATGAATGGCAATAGGAGGACTAGCAGGTGCCGGTTGGACCGGAGTAGGGGGTGATTCAGACGAAGGCAGTGAGTCAGGAAGAGTAGCTGTAGGCTCAGGACGGGGACGGCGATGATATGTCAGAAGAGGAGGACTAGGTATGTCTTGGGGTAAGGCCTCTGGAATAGTAAGAGAAGGAACATGAAGGACTTCGATCACAGAGGGACTTACAGGCGTAGAAGATACAAAGAATGGGGAAGACTCAAAAAAGGTCACATCAGGAGAGGTGAAGCAACATCGATTGGTTGGACAATAACATCGGTAGCCCTTTTGGAGTCGAGCATAACCGAGAAAAACACACTTGACGGATTTCGCTGCAAGTTTATCTTTCCCTGGGGTTAAATCATGCACAAAGCAAACACAACCAAAAACACGGGGAGGAAGATGATAAAGAGGGTCGTTAGGAAACAACAAAGAGTGAGGGATTTGATCATGCAAGACAGAAGAAGGCATGCGATTAATCAAGTAACATGCAGTGAGAACAACATCACTCCAAAAATTAGTAGGGACATTATGATGAATAAGCAAAGTACGAGCTGTTTCAATAAGATGGCGATTCTTACGTTCAGCTATCCCATTTTGTTGTGGGGTATGAGGACAACTGGCTTGATGTAAAATCCCTTGACTGACCATAAATGTTTGAAAAGGTGTAGACAAATATTCTTTAGCATTGTCAGAACGCAAAATAGAGACAGAGGTATTAAACTGAGTTTTTATTTCAGCACAAAAGTTTTGGAAAATGTTAAATACCTCAGAACGATTTTTCATCAGATACACCCAAGTACAACGAGAATATTCATCAATAAAGGTGACAAAATATTGAAAGCCAAATGTAGAAGACACGCGACTAGGACCCCAAACATCAGAGTGAACAAGTTGAAAAGGAGATGAAGATTGACTATTAAGACTAGTAGAAAACGAGCTACGTGTGTGTTTACCTAATTGGCACGACTCACAAGGGAGGGCAGACAAAGTAGAAAGAGAGGCATCCATTTTGCGAAGTTTTGAAAGGCTTGGATGCCCCAAACGATTATGGATAATAGATGGAGAACAACTTGATGTGCATGCAACTGGGGATATAGGAGGTGAAAGGTGGTATAAGCCTTGTGACTCTCGTCCTATGCCAATCATCTGCCCCGTACTCTGATCCTGAATAGAAACACATTGATTAGCAAAGGTGATGGAGTAATTGTGAGATTTAGTCAATTTACTAACCGAAATAAGGTTGAAAGGAGATTCAGGGACATAAAGAACAGAATCAACAAATAGGGACGGAAGAATTTGTGTTTTACCAATACCAATAGCAGCAGTTTTAGAGCCATTGGCCAGAGTTACAGATGGAAGTAAAGATGAACTAGAAAGATGGGTAAAAAGATTTTTATTACCAGAGATGTATTCAGAAGCACCAGAGTCAAGAACCCAAGGTCCAATATCTGGGGAACGAGCAAAGCAAGTAGTAACATTACCAATTTGGGCAACCGTGGCAACCACAGAGAACTCAGAAGTAGGAGCCATGGCCATGGTAGTATACTGACTTGAGATGTACAAGAGAGTGACACACCAAAGTCTGGGATAATGGCCAACTGACCTTGGAAACGAGACCAGAACACGCCGACGATCACGACGATACAAATCACGGCGGAAGACGACGCCGGAAACGGCCACACGCGCCAGCGCGTGAAACTTCCGGCGGACTGGGCGGCGGCGCGTGGAGGCGCGTGAGACGTCTGATGACGCCAGAGAAAACGGGGTTCGGCTGGTCGGTGCCTCCCGAACACGGTGGTGTGGCGCGTGTTCCAAGAAGAGGCCGGGAAGGTGTCGGACTTGAGAGATCCGATTGGACAGCTAAGAAGGAGAGAAATTTTAGGGCTGGAAAAGGAACACAGCCACACAGAAAAGAGGCGGAAGCAATTACAATGGCTCTGATACCATGTTAAATGAGATAATTTCTGTGTGTATTATTATGAGAATACCATAGGTATTTATACAAGAGAAGAAAACCTATTCTAGGAAGTAAGAATAAATACAATAAATACAATTGATTCCTAATTGATGGACTAAATCATATCCTAATGATTCTAATTGATTTACAACATAAATATAGAATATTCTCAACAGTAATATTCTTGAGGACTGGGAACTCAACGATGTGCAGCTGTTTGCTGATAAATATTGTATGTTTGGTGGAACCCCTCTAATTTCTCGAAGATGCTTGCAACTATCCAAATAAAGCTCTGCCAAGAAGGGACATTCGTTGATGCATGCAGGAAGAATTGTGAAATTACTACCCTTTAGACTCAATGTCTTCACATTGACAAACCAAGAAAGACATAATGAAAGTGATTCATCTGATATATTGCACCGCTCAATGATAAGATGGTCCCTCTTGGGGCATATTATCAAGCTCCCCTTTTCTATGCTTTCCTTCTGCTTAGAAAAATTCAACTCCCCGCATCCTACAATACGTAGTAGTTTCAATTCTGGCAACATAGAAATGTTAATTGGTAGCTGAATCCCTATGCAATCTAGTATTTCTAGCATTTCAAGTCCAGTAAGATTTTGAATTGAAGACGGAAATTCCAAGTCAGTATCAGATAGGTTAAGCTTTGTTATCTTCTTCTTCTTTCCTAATATATCAGGAAAAGCCTCAAGACTTGAGCAATACGAAAGCTCAATTTCTTCAAGAGTGCTCATGGTGATTGGTGGAAAAGTCCTGAGCTTGGAGCAACCGAAAGCTCGCAAGATTTTGAGTTTATCCAAAAATCCAACTGAATCGTGAACTTCAACTAAATTATAGCAAAACCTAAATGACAATTCCTTTAAATTTGTAAGGCAAGATATGTCAGGTATTTGTGTTATCAATTCACAATGATTAAAATTCAAGACATTCAGATCCAAAAATCCCTGCAAAACAAAAAGTAGGAAAATAAGAATAGTACGAAGAAAGTTGAGTAAACTTATTAGTAAGTATACTATGACCAAGGAAACATATAATAGAATGGAGTGCAGTTACATTTACATTGAGTGGTTTGAGGGATGAGATGCAACTCTGATTCAAGTTGAGTACGGAAAGTTTCTTTGGACGAAAATTTTCTGGTAAACAAGGTGATTGATATCCCATCCATTCCAGAAATCTTAAACTATTGGGGAGATATTGGACACCACTGGAAAAAGAAACATTCTCAATGATAAGTACTTTGAGGTTTTTCATTTTCTTGAAGGCCTTCCCATTCCATTGTACCTTATATCCGTTATTGTCCAGAGACTTCAGAATTATGACTTCAACTTCATCAGTTCCCTTGAAAGTTACAAGAAAAAGTCATATCATCTACCATATATTAAAAAACTACAAGATAAATCAAAGGGCAAAAAATAAAAAAATTACTCACAGTATTTTCTTCTAAAACATGTACAATATCCTTGTAAGACCATAATCTACTGCGCTTTCCTGGCTCTTTAGGTGATTGCTTGCGAACAATTCCTTTGCCCATATCTTGTATCAAGTCATGCATTTCAACATAATCATATTCATCAATCTTTAAGAGTGATTTGTCAATCAATACTTTAATACTATAATTAGAAGGGAAGTCACGAGTATATTGCAGCATATTTGTGACATAGTCCAACTCATGCCCTTTGAAGAAGCAAGCAATATCAAGGAAAATGTCCTGCTCATGCTCTTCCAAGCCATCGTAGCTTACTTTTAGTATTTCCTCAATTTCTTTATTCATATTTCTTCTATATAAACACAATAAAGAGTTCCACTGATCTATAGTTTTACCACGTAAGTTAGAACCTATTATTTCCAAAGCTAATGGTAGGCCTTTGGCATAATCTACAAAAGATTTCAAATTGTCTAAGTAGCACGAATCAGGCCCTTCACCTCTAAATGCATTCCAACTTAACAAATCAAGAGATTCATCATAATTTAATTCCTTGAACTCATATGTCTTCCTAACCCCATGAACATCCAACAAATGTTTATCTCTTGTTGTTATAATTATTCTGCTACCTGGACCGAACCAATCACATCCACCCACCAGTGCTTGTAACTGCTCTTTCCTGTCAACATTATCAATAACAACAAGGACTTTCTTTTTCTGGAACCTGCGTTTTAATATTGTAATTCCTTGACTAACATCTCCCAACTTGATATCACGATCCCCTACTAATTCAAAAAGCAATCTTTCTTGGAGTTGTACGAGGCCATCCTTAGACTTCTCTCTCACATCAGCAACAAAACAAAGACTTTCAAACTGATCAGCTATTGAGTTGTATACTGCGCGTGCACTTGTTGTCTTCCCTATTCCACCAATTCCATAAATTCCCACCATGTTGACTTCGTTATTTGACCCAACTTGGAGAAGTGAGTTTATTTCTAATAGCCGAGATTCCAATCCAACAGGATAGTCACAAATATGCAGAGGAGTTCGATTAAGCTTAGTGTGGAGACCTCTTTAACTATTTCTTCAATGAATTGATACTCATATTCATCCCTGATAAATTACACTAGTATGAGTTGAGTTAAACTAAAAGCATTGAACTCAAATTTCATTAAAAGTGAAGAAAATAGCATTGGCTAATGCATATGAAGAAAATTGCATATAAGAGTAGATGAGTACCCATCTTTTTTGAAATGCCAACCAGATAAATTAGCTGCTTTATGTAGGGCAAGCTTCCATTTTTGCACCTTTTCCTTGTCTTTCTTGAACTTCCTTTGATGCTTAGACAAGGCCTTACCATAGCTCCCCCTCTGATGCCGCACTTCTGATGGATCTACACCATAAAAGACAGGCCAAACCAACTGATTTTCCTGCTCAAGGATCTTGACAAGTTCTTGAAGACAAAATGTTGAGGATGCATAGTTTTCAGAGAAAATAATGATTGCAATCCTGGATTCTTCAATGGCTTTGTGAAGGGCTGGTGTGAGTTCTTCCCCTCTTTTTAGCTCCTCATCATCAATGAAGGTGTGGATTCCTCTCTGATGCAGAGAATTGTAGAGATTGCCAGTGAAAGAGGTGCGTGTATCTTCACCTCTAAAACTGAGGAAGACATCGTAAGTCCATCCATAGGTAAAGGAAGAGGAGGAGGAGGAGGAGGATAATACTGCTTGCTGTGTCATGATAACTAGTGGGAACAAAATAGCTAGACGCTTCAAATGCAAGAGCAAGAAAACGGTAGACAGATGCCTATGATTTCAGAAAGGGGAAGATCAAGACAAATGAGTGGCTGTCATTTGAAATTTTACAATGTTCCCAACACAGAATGTGTATATCAAAGCCAAGCCTATAAGAGGTGACACTACTCATAAGAACATCTAAGTGTTTTCCATGACCAACTAGATAATAACAAAAATGATTTCATACGAAAGAGAGTGAATTTGTAATTTAAAAGAATTATGAGAATAAATTATCACTTTGGTCCCTAAAAGATGAAATATGTCTTAATTTAGTCCCTCTTAGTTTAATCTCTTAAAGATGCAGTCTATCTTAATTTAGTCTTTGAGAAATGTAATTTGTTTTAATTTAGTCTCTGAAAGATGAAAATGTCAAATTTTGTCCCTCAAAGATGCAGTTTGTACTTTGTATTACTTTAGTTCTTAAGGAATTTTCTGTTAGTAATGTTAATAGAAATTCTAATGAGTAAAGACAAAACACGTTGGCTTCACGTGATCATATAGCGACCCCACCTAGCGGGAAAAAGCTTGATTGTTGTTGTAGGTTATGGAAATTTTTAGGGACTAGATTGAAACAAATTGCTTCTTTCAAGGATTAAATTTGACATTTTTATCTTTAAAGTGAATTTGATATTTCTATCTTTCAGTGACTAATTGAGAAAAGTTACATCTTTCAGGACCAAAATGGTAATTTACTCAATAATTATTGAATAAAAGAAAATGTCATTTCACTTATTATGCACTCAGCTTGTAATACTTTGGAAACAGTAATATTTAAATTACCAATCCAACATCAATTGCGGTAAGGTAAGTATCTGCCAGTGTCCCGAAATCATTAAAATGCCCAATCAACATAGGAACAAATGTGTTTGATGCCATTTGCCCCTAAGAAAATTTAGAATGATCACAGATACCCCAAACCTCAACTTCTAATCATTACACCTTATTATTTTATGTTCTTTTCAAAGCATTTTACATAGCTGACTAATTTATGAGTTTATAGCTCATTTTTGCATTATAATCAATGTTAGGGAAACTTCCTTCTATCAGAATTTCTAAACCCAAACCAAACTTTAAATTTTATCCACTCATAAATTTGAGCTCAAATATAGAAATATAAACTACAAGAGGAAAACATTTGAAGTGCTAAATGAAATTATTAACTGGTAAAGTGTAATCGGAAATTCCCAAAAGAGAGATGAAAACTCACCAAAAGAGAAAGCAGAAAGTTGACCCATTTTTCAACAGATCATGTTGATCAAACCAGCAGCGTCTTCTTCGGAGTTGAATGGGTGGATGTATATGTAATAGATTTTTGGGATAGTTTGAAAGTACTTTTTTATCCTCCAGATCAAGGTTGTCAAAATCTAGATTTTAGGTAAAATCATAGAAGGGAGGGTAAAATCGTATCGTGAAATCGTATCGTAAAATCGTAAGAGTTTACCTATGACCAAATCATATGAATTTATCGATATATATACACATACCTAACTATTATATCTTAGTTAAATTAAAAAATTAAACATATATCTTTCAATATCCACGATTGATACTTCATTCATAATGTTATGTAAAGTCAAATACATACATGATCTGAAGTACTACCAACTCAGACATCATCAACATTAAAACCTAGAAAGAATAGGAAGGGAATGAGTTATGCGGGGTAGGGGAGTCCGGGTCTAGACATTAGGTTTTAAGGAAATAGGTGAGTTTTCTTTGAGTTTGGACAAGTTATGGATATCTCTACACAAACATATAGATCTTTTGAGAAAAAATAAATCCATATGAAGCTGCAGTGAAATCGTAGAATCGCTAGTAAAATCGAGATTTCATGGGATTTTACATGATTTCACCGATTTTACCGCGATTTTGCACCAACACAATTTTGTACAAGTTTTGACAAGATTTGAGAATATAAAATCGTAAAATCGTAAGATTTTAAGATTTAAATCTAGATTTTAACAATTATGCTCCAGACCATTATTCAAGACTTAGGAGAGCCTTTTACCTTTTTGTCCATATTAGTTAGTCATAAGTGGATGTACATAATAGAAATTTTAGGTAATAATTTATATATATATATATATATATATATATATATATATATATATATATATATATATATATATATATATATATATTCTCCATTAATTAGGAGAGTCTTTTACAATTTTATCCATATGAATTAGTCATAAGTGGATGTATATAATAGAATTTTCATATAGTAAACTTCATGCGATATTCATTTTTTAGTAAATTAATAATTTGGTCTTGAAAGATATAATTTTTATTTAATTTAATTTTTAAAAGATAAAAATGTTAAATTTAATTTTTGAGAGATATAATTTATTTTAATTTAATCCTTGAAATATGAAAATATCAAATTTAATCTAAAAAATATATAATTTGTCTCATTGTACATACTCTGACGGAGGTGTCAAAATGAGCTACCTCAATCTGTCTCGCTTTAGCCCTATTTTGTTAGAGTTAGACTAGCTCATTTTTAATATGGGTTAGTGTTAGATTAGCCAAAATTAACAATGTTCAATTATTAAATAACTAGTATTGAACACGTGCGATGCACGAGATATAACTACAGATCATTTTATATTAATTTGAATTATTTCAAACATTAAGAAAAGTAGACATATAATTTAGAGTATATGAATTTTTTGGTGTTTTCATAAATAAATAGGGTGCATTGTGTTTATTTGTTAATAATTTTATACAGGTGAGAATAAAATAAATAGAGTGCATTATTAGTTAAAAAGTGCAAAAAAATACAGTAAAGAAGAATGAGAAAAAAAGTTAGAATATCAACACTAAAAATTCAAATTTGTAGATGTCAGGACCATGTAAGAATAAAAATAGTGAGGGGCAATGTTTAGGCCCATATATGGCGGTAATATGGCAAAATATAGGATTTTAAGTATGTTGGGTATGTAAATAATTAGAACTTAAAAATGTTTACATAGAGTTATTGTCATATTATGTCAATTTAAAATTTTTATAAAATGGCCTGCACAACAATTAAAAGCAAACGATTTAATACAATTAATAATAATTAATTATATTTGAATTTGACTAAGATAAACCAATTCAATATTCACGTAATTGATATCTTAGACAAACCAATTCAAATTTTCAAATATTGTCATTGAAGGCTATTGAGTATATAAATGTGTACTCCATTATGGAGCGAAATTCAAAGAATTAACATGATTAAAACGAATTAAATTGGTTAGCATGATTGAAGCCATTATTTAACTTTCTAAATTGATAAGAATCAATTAAGACTAATTAATGGCACATGTACATGGATTTGATAAAGGCTCATGTGGCAGGATTGGGAAAAATAACAAGCACAACATGTGTCAATATTTGATTACTTTATATATTATATAGATAGATATAGAAGATTGCTAGTTTTCTCACATATCTCATTTATTCAAGAGGACCAACATTAATATTAGACACGGCTCATGATTCTTAAAATGATATTATTTCAATTTTTTCTTGTTGGGTAAAGTATCCTTGTTGCCCCCAAACTTTGCTGCAATGTTCATTCTTGCTCTCAATTTTTTTTTTGGTTCATGCCTACCCCTTTTGCTAACACCGTTAACTTGTTTGACGGAATTTGTTGACGTGGACGATGAATGTGAATCTCTTTTACCACCTCACATCTAACTTTTTACTTTTATTAAAAAAAATTAACCTAATCCAAATAAAAAAAACAAACCAAACTTTAACCTTAAAATATTTTTTTATTTTGATTAGGTTAATTTTTTTAATAAAAGTAAAAATTTTAATGTGAGGTGGACAATGACGTGGCAAAAAAATACACATTCATTGTCCACGTCAACAAATTCTGTTAAACAAGTTAACGGTGTTAGCAAAAATGGTAGGCATGAACAAAATTGAAAATTTGAGGGTAGACATAAACCAAAAAAAAAAATTTAAGAATAGGAATAAACATTGCAGCAAAGTTTGGAGGCAGCAAGGTACTTTACCTTTTTTTTTTTTGTTTATAGGAGGCTAACAATTCAACTCATTTGAGATGTGATGGAATATTGTATCAAAATATCAACAACATTTGATTGCAATTGAAATCAGGTAGAATATCATTCCTTCCTTCAGATTGTCCTATTTTGGATTATGATTCACCATGTAATCAAGATTTCAAACATAAGTTAGTACATTGAAGTGAATTATTAACTTTAGAATCAGAAGTAAAAAATATCAGAAGATAAGTGAATGAAAGTTTAGAGAACTCATTTTAATTAGATTATTAAACTCTTTTAATTGTTTTTGTTGTATATTGGATTTAATAAATTTAATTTAAAAAATACTAGTGTAAATTGCTTAGAATATAGAATAATATTAGTATATCACTAAAAAAAAACTTTAAAAAAAAATATATATGTCTTGTTGTATCCTATTTTATATTTTTTAAAGTCTAACATGTCAACGTGTTCGTATGTTGTCAGGTGTCCGTGAGTAACATCATAACTCATAAGGAATCATGATGGATCCCAAGAAGAAAAAAGAACAGAGCAACAGAACTGAAGACATTAAATTAAGCACAGAATTGTATCACTGAATAATCAAAGAATCCCACTATACAAGCTCACTGATGCAACATAGCCTTCCTCCTTCAGTTTTCCTTTTTCCTTATTAAGCTCTTGTTCTATATCATTTATACTAGTAACAAACGGTTCTTCTTTTTCTGTGATTGTTGAATTTGAAAACATTCATTATGTCTTTATGTATATTGATTTTTTTTAGTTTAAGTAAGATTCTCTAAGTGAGTATATTCAACTTTATCACAAGATGTAACATGCCTGAGGAATAGCATAAACGCAGAGAACTGATGATAGCAAACTGCCTTCTAATTTCCACTATTGAAGCATTGAAATCAAAATGACACTCAAGAAATTAAAAGGAAGATCACAAAAGATAAAGAACAAATCATTTAAAATATAATAATGTTAAGAAGAAGAGCAGAGTAAGACAGCCGAAGAGATTAAAGCACATAGTGAGAATTGTGAGTGGTCATCTTGGTCGGATCCCATCACATCATTGCCCTCATCATCTCTGTGATGCACCAAAAAAAGCAGAGACTTTTTAGTAAAACTATCATAACCTATACAATACAAGTAAATATTGTGTAGGAAAGTAAATATTGAAAATGCTACCTCCATAACTACTACTAGTGTCCCTAATCGTGCCGCTTGACATTGTGGCTACATATCTCATTGTCAATATAAGGATTTGTGAATCTGATATCCTCCATCTTGTTCATCTGCTTCAATACATAAATTCCACTCTCCTTTCCCACCTCTTCGATTGAGACCTTGTTGGAAAGCTCGTCTTCATAAGTATAACTATCAAATGGTTCTTGATAAGAAATCTCCACATGATTCCACTCCTTTTCCAGAGATACGTCTTCCAGCTCATAAGGAAATAATATACTTTCCAGATCAAAAACAAATATAAGTTCTGCTACTACTTTGAAAGTGTGACCAAGTCCATGGGCACCAAATCGTTCATTGCCATTGACTATCACTTGGGGGTCAAACTTGATTGAGAAAAGTTCCTCATTTGTTAATCCAATAACAACACAAACAACTATTGCTGGGAATTTGTTACGAAACCAGAAGGAAATAGATCCACCCTTTGTACGATGGTCAAACCATTCAGGGATTCTTCCTTCAGGTACATAAAATGTTTTCCCACCAGTATTGTGCAATTCCTGTCAATCATAATTCACAAGTACAGTAACATAATAGAGCCATCCACCGGGATTGTGTTCATGAAATTAAAGTAATGTTTTAATTAAAATTTCAAGTTGATCCTTTAAGTTTGTATTGTAGCGTGTTAAAATGGTCCTTTAACTATTAAATCAGTCTTGTAAAAATACTTGTTTTAACTTGGAATTAACACCATTAAATTTAAATTACTTTTTCTTCTCCATTTACATCCCCATCCCATGTTTCAGAGGACATGATTATATATGGAAGCAGAGAGAGAGAGTTCATGTTTCAAAATATGAAGAGGATCCCAATGAGTTAAGTTGGAGTTAGAAGTGATGAATGAAGGAAAGATGAGAGCAACAATGATCAGGGAGTTGGATGGCTGCAGATGGGATATGGATGGAGAAGAAAAGGTAAGTTAACGGTGTTAAGTTGTAAGTTAAAAAAGTATTTTTATGAGACAGATTTAATAATTGAAGGACTATTAATTAAATTAACAGAAAAAAGAAAGGAAAAGAAAGAGAAGAAACCTTACTTCACTTAGTAATATGCTTGTGGACTGGAAACTCAACGATATGCAGTTCTTTGCTGATAAATATTCTATGTTTGGTGGAAGCCCTCTAATTTCTCGAAGATGCATGCAATTATCCAAATCAAGCGATGTCAAGAAGGGACATTTGTTGATGAATGCAGGAAGAATTGTGAAATTACTACCTCTCAGGCTCAAACTCTTCACATTGACAAACCAAGAAAGACATAATGAAAGTGATTCATCTGATATATTGCAATCCTCAATGACAAGACGGTCCATCTTTGGGCACATTATCAAGCTCCCCTTTTCTATGCTTCCATCCTGCTTAGAAAAATGCAACTCCTCACATGCTCTAATTTTTAGCAGTTCCAATTCTGGCAACATAGCAATGCTAATTGGTAGCCGAATCCTTCTGCAATTTTCCATGCCTAACACTTGAACTCCAGTAAGATTTTGAATTGAGAACGGAAATTCCAAGTCAATCCCATATAGGCAAAGCACTGTTATCTTCTTATTCTCTCCTAATATATCAGGAAAAGCCTCAAGACTTGTGTAAGATGCAATATCAAGTCTTTCAAGAGTGCTCACGTTGATTGGTGGAAAAGTCCTGAGCTTGATGCAGTAGTCAGCTCTCAAGATTCTGAGTTTATCCAAAAATCCAACTGAATCGTGAACTTCAACTAAATTATCACAACCCCTAAATGACAATTTCCATAAATTTGGAAGGCACGATATGTCAGGTATTTGTGTTATCAATTCACAGAAGTCAAAATTCAAGACACTCATATCCATAAATCCCTGCAAAACAAAAAGTACGAAAATAAGAATAGTTTGAAGAAGGTTGAGTGAAACTTATTAGTACGTATACTATGCCCAAGAAAACATACAATAGAATGGAGTGCAGTTACACTTTCCATGATTGGTTTGAGCGATGAAAAGCGACACTTTTTCAATTTGAGTACGGAAAGTTTCTTTGGACGAAAATCTGCTGGCAAGCAAGGTGATGGATATCCCACCCATTCAAGAACTCTTAAACTGTTGGGGAGATATTCGACACCACTGGAAAAAGAAACATCCTTTATAATAAGTACTTTGAGGTTTTTCATTTTCTTGAACGCCTTCCCATTCCATTGTACATTATACCCATTATTGTTCACAGACTTTTGAATTATGACTTCAACTTCATCAGTTCCCTTGAAAGTTACAAGAAAAAGTCTTATCATCTACCATATATCAAAAAATACAAGATAAATGAAAGGGCAAAAAGAAAAATTAAATATTTATTACTCACAGTTTTTTCTTCTAAAACATGCACAATATCCTCATAGGACCACAATCTACTGCGCTTTCCTGGCTCTTTAGGTGATTGCTTACGAACAATTCCTTTGCCCATATCTTGTATCAAGTCATGCATTTGAACACAACCTTTTACATTAATCTTTAAGAGCGATTTGTCAATCAATACTTTAATACTATAATTAGAAGGGAAGTCACGAGTATATTGCAGCATATTTGTAACATAGTCCAACTCATGCCCTTTGAAGAAGCAAGCAATATCAAGGAAAATTTCCTGCTCATGCTCTTCTAAGCCATCGTAGCTTACTTTTAGTATTTTCTCAATTTCTTTATTCATATTTCTTCTATATAAACACAATAAAGAGTTCCACTCATCTATAGTTTTACCATGTAAGTTAGAACCTATTATTTCCAAAGCTAATGGTAGGCCTTTGGCATACTCTACAAAAGATTTCAAATTGTCCAAGTAGCATGAATCAGGCCCTTCACCTCTAAATGCATTCCAACTTAACAAATCAAGAGATTCATCATTGTTTAATTCCTTGACCTCATATGTCTTCTTAACCCCATGAAAATCCAACAAATGTTTATCTCTTGTTGTTATAATTATTCTGCTACCTGGACCAAACCAATCAAATCCTCCCACCAGTGCTTGTAACTGCTCTTTCCTGTCAACATTATCAAGAACAACAAGGACTTTCTTTTTCTGGAACCTGCGTTTTATTATTGTAATTCCTTGACTAACATCTTCCAACTTGATTTCATGCTCCCTTACTAATGTAGAAAGCAGCGTTTTCTGGAGTTGTACTAGACCATCCTTAGACTTTTCTCTCACATCAGCAAGAAAACATAGGCTTTCAAATTGATCAGCTATCAAGTTGTATACTGCACGTGCAGTTGTTGTCTTCCCTATTCCACCAATTCCATAAATTCCCACCATGTTAACTTTGTTAGTTAACCCAACTTGGAGAAGCGAGTTTATTTCTAATAGCCGAGACTCCAATCCAACAGGATAGTCACCAATATGCAGAGGAGTTCGATTAAGCTTAGTGGAGACCTCATTGACTATTTCTTCAATGAATTGGTACTCATATTCATGCCTGGTAAATTACACTAGTATGAGTTGAGTTAAACTAAAAACGTTGAACTCAATTTGATTATAAGAGAAGAAAATAGGATTGGCTAATGCATAAGAAGAAAAAAAGCATATAAGAGTAGGTGAGTACCCATCTTTTTTGAAATGCCAACCAGATAAATTAGCTGCTTTTTCTAGGGAAAACTTCCATTTTTTCACCTTTTCCTCGTTATTCTTGAACTTCAATTGGTGCTCAGACAAGGCCTTACCATAGCTCCCCCTCTGATGCCGCACTTCTGATGGATCTACACCATAAAAGACAGGCCAAACCAATCGATTTTCCTGCTCAAGTATCTTGACGAGCTCTTCAAGACAAAATGTTGAGGATGCATAGTTTTCAGAGAAAATAATGATCGCAATCCTGGATTCTTCAATGGCTTTGTGAAGGGCTGCTGTGAGTTCTTCCCCTCTTTTGAGCTCCTCATCATCAATGAAGGTGTGGATTCCCCTCTGATGCAGAGAATTGTAGAGATTGCCAGTGAAAGAGAAGCGTGTATCTTCACCTCTAAAACTGAGGAAGACATCATAAGTCCATCCATAGGTAAAGGAAGAGGAGGAGGATAATACTGCTCGTTGTGTCATGATAACCAGTGGAACCAGAATAGCTTGACACTTCAAATGCAAGAGCTAGAAAATGGTAGACAAATGCCTATGATATCAGCAAGAGTAAGATCAGGACAAATGAATGGCTGCATTTCAATTTTTTACAATGTTCCCAACAGAGAATGTGTATATCAAAGCCAAACCTATAATAAGAGGTGACACTACTCATAAGAACATCTAAGTGTTTCCCATGACCATCTAGATAATAACAAAAAAGATTTCATACGAAAGAGACTGAATATGGAATTCAAAATAATTATGAGGAAATTATCATTTTGGTCCCTGAAAGATGAAATATGTCTTAATTTAGTCCCTAAAAGATGCAATTTGTTTCAATTTAGTCCCTGAAAGACGCAATCTATCTTAGTTTAATCCCTTAAAGATGCACTCTATCTTAATTTAGTCTTCAAGATGCAATTTGTTTCAATTTAGTCTCCGAAAAATGAAAATGTCAAATTTAGTTCCTCAAAGATGCAGTTTGTATTACTTTAGTATTAGTTCTTAAGGAATTTTCTATTAGTTGTGTTAATTGAAATTCTAATGAGTAAAGACAAAACACGTTGGCTTCACTAGATCCATATAGCCAACCCCACATAGGAAAAGGCTTGATTGTTATTGTATGTTATGGAAATTTTTAGGGACTAGATTGAAACAAATTGCTTCTTTCAAGGATTAAATTTAACATTTTCATCCTCAAAGTTAATTTGATATTTCTATCTTTCAGGGACTAAATTGAGAAAAATTACATCTTTCAGGACCAAAATGGTAATTTACTCAATAATTATTGAATAAAAGAAAATGTCATGTTACTTATTATGCACTCACCTTGTAATACTTTGGAAACAGTAATATTTAAATTACCAATCCAACATCAATTGCGGTAAGGTAAGTATCTGCCAGTGTCCCTAAATCATTAAAATGCCCAATCAACTTAGGAACAAATGTGTTTGATGCCATCTGCCCCTAGGCAAAGTTAGAATGATCACAGATACCCCAAACCTCAACTTTTAATCATTACACCTTATTATCACAGATAATTTTTTATGTTCTTTTCAAAGCAGTTTACATAGCTCACTAATTTATGAGTTTATAGCTCATTTTTGCATTAGAATCAATGTTAGGGAACTTCCTTCTATCAGAATTTCTAAACCCAAGCAAAACTTCAAATTTTATCCACTCAGAAATTTGAGCTCAAATATAGAAATATAAACTACAAGAGGAAAACATTTGAAGTGCTAAATGAAATTATTAACTGGTAATGTGTAATCGAAAATTCCCAAAAGAGAGATGAAAGCTCACCAAAAGAGAAAGCAGAAAGTTGATCAAACCAGCAGCGTCTTCCTACACGGCACCCTTGCTTCGGAGTTGAATGGGTGGATGTATTATGTATATGTAAGAGATTTTTGAGATATTTTGAAAGTACTTTTTTATCCTCCAGACCATTAGTCAGGATTTAGGAGAGCCTTTTACCTTTTTGTCCATGTTAATAGGGGTGTTCAAAACCGAACCAAACCAATTAAACCGACATAAACCGAACCAAACTGATGAGAAATCGAATCAAACCGAAAATAATTGGTTTGGTTAAGGTTTTTGAAAATTTTGGTCGGTTTTAACCGAACCAAACCAAACCATTATATATATATATATATATTTCTTAATACTTCTACGTCTTAGTAATAGAAATTAAAAATTTTTTTATAATCATATTAGGTAGATAGTACTTATTATTTCTTAAGTTAATATTAGAATATATTCATAATTTGTAGATAAAATATTTGATATATAATTTTATTAGATAATATAATTAATTGTAAATTTTTTGTAGTATTTATTAATATTTTATAATATTGATTAAACAATATAAGATTAGTTATCTAATATAATATTATAAATTTAAACTTTTTAATATTATGATTTTTATGTCATATAAATGTACAAAATGTAAAGAAGTTAACATTATGTTTAATATATGTAAACATTTTAAAAAAAAGTTAGCATGAACCAAACCGCCTAAAAACCGAATCAAACCGACCTTAAAACCGAACCAAACCGCTTAAATACAAAACCGACAAGGTTCACCAATTTTTAAGCAAAACCGAACCAAACCAGACCTTTCAACACATGTTAGTTAGGAGAGTCTTCTACAATTTTAGTCATAAGTGGATGTATATAATAGAATTTTCATAGAGTAAAGTTCACGGGATATTCATTTTTTAGTAAATTAATAATTTGGACTTGAAAAATATAATTTTTTAATTTAATCTTTAACAAATGAAAATGTTAAATTTAATTTTTGAGAGATATAATTTATTTCAATTTAATTCTTGAAATATAAAAATATTAAGTTTAATTCCGAAAAAATATAATTTGTCTCATTGTACATATTCTGACGGAGATGTCAAAATGGACTAATTCAACCCGCTTCTAACTCGTTTTAGTCCTACTTTGTTAGAATTAGACTAGCTCATTTTTCAGGAAAAAGAAAAGAAAAGAAGAGACTAGCTCATTTTTAATATGGATTAGAGTTAGATTAGCCAAAATTAACAATGTTCAATTATTAAATAATTGCAACGGTTTTCACACCTATGTACTCTGCGGATAAAAATTTAATGGTACCGTACTACTGAAGTTCAGTACATCCCTCAAATTATGTAGAGCCATGTGTAGGGGTGCACACAGTTTGGGTTGGTTCGGGTTAGGGGCGGGTTGGTTCGGGCTGGAGAAAAATATCAGCGGGTTGGGTTGGTTCGGGTTGGAGAAAAATGCATCAACCAACCCAAACCATTCACTGGCGGTTTGGGTTGGTTCGGGTTGGCGGGCCAGCTCTTTTTTTTTCTTTCTTCCTTTTTTTTTTGAAAAATTTTTCTTTCTTTCTTCCTTGATTCATTGAGCAGCACTAGCCAAAATTAAAAAAATGCTTAATATAAAATAAATTATATTTTAATAAATTATATTTCATAAACTTTTTAATATCACGTTTCATTCATTTTTTTCAAGTTATGATTAATCTAACTAGTTGTGATCTTGTTATTTGAAGTTTCAATGCATTATGCACATAATATATTTATAATTCAACTATGTGGTTGTCTAATTAATTTTATGATTGGAGAGATTTGCGTGTTGAGTAATGGAATGATAAAAAAATCATAGAAGAATATTTTGAAATTAACCTATCAAAAAAATTTTAATCATAAATGTATATAAAAAAAATAAAAAAGTAATTTTTGGCGGGTTGGCGGTTTGGTTCAGTTCCGGCGGGCTCAATATTGATAAAACCACAACCCGAACCGTCATGGTTTGGGCTGAAAAATTTCAACCCGAACCAACCCGCCAGCCCAAACCAAACCAACCCAACATGGCGGGTTGGATTGGGTTTGGCGGGTTGGCGGGCCAGCCCGAACCGATGTTCAGCCCTAGCCATGTGTTAATATTAATATAAATTCACATTAATGAGTAGGAACCAACTGATTGGAGGGATGTACTGAAATTTTGTACTACCGTACCACTGAACATCTACTCTAACTCTCTTAAGCTCATTTATTCAAGAGGACCAACATTAATATTACACACACCGCTCATGATTCTTAAAAATGATATTATTTTAATTTTTTTGGTTTATTGGAGGCTAACAATTCAACTCATTTGAGATGTGATGGAATATTGTATCAAAATATCAATAACATTTGATTGCAATTGAAATCAAGATTTCCAACATAAGTTAGTACATTGGTGAATTTTTAACTTTAGAATCAGAAGTAAAAATTACCAGAAAATAAGTGAATGAAAGTTTGGAGAACTCATTTTAATTAGATTACTAAACTCCTTTTAATTGTATATTAGATTTAATTTAAAAAATATTAATGTAAATTGTTTAGAATATAGAACAATATTAGTATATTACTAAAAGAAAATTTAAAATTGGGTAAAGTATCCTTACTGCCCCAAAATTTTACTGCAATGTTCATTCTTACCCCCAAACATTTTTTTTGGTTCATGCCTACCCCCAAACTTTCAATTTTGTTCATGCCTGCCCTTTTTGCTAACCATTAACTTGTTTGACGAAATTTGCTGATGTGGATGATGAATGTGTATTTCTTTTGCCATGTCATTGTCCACCTCATATTTAACATTTTACTTTTATTAAAAAAAAATAACCTAATCCAAATTAAAAAAAAAATTAGGTTAAAAGTTTGGTTTATTTTTTTTATTTGGATTAGGTTAATTTTTTTTAATAAAAGTAAAAAGTTAAATGTGAGGTAAAAAATCTTATCAAAAAAAAAAAAAGTGAGGTAAAAAATGAGATGGATAGTGAAGTGACAAAAGAGATGCACATTCATCGTGTACGTCAATAAATTCCGTCAAGCAAGTTAGTGTTAACAAAAAGGGCAGACATGAACAAAATTGAAAGTTTGGGAGTAGGCATGAACAAAATTGAAAGTTTGGAGGTAGGCATGAACAAAATTGAAAGTTTGGGAATAGGCATGAACAAAAAAAATGTTTGGGGGCAGGAATGAACATTGTAGCAAAGTTTGAGGACAACAAGAGTACTTTACCTCTTAAAATATATATAAATATATATATGCGCCTTATTGTACCCTATTTTATATTTTTTGAAATATGACGTGTCAACGTGTCTGTATCACGTGTATCACGTGTCCGTGTCTCCTTTCATAGGTTGGGACTTGGGATAGTTGATTTTCTCATTTGAAATGAGTGACATCATAACTCATAAGGAATCATGATGCATCCCAAGAAAAAAAAAAAGAACAGAGCAACAAAACTGAAGACATTAAATTAAGCACAGAATTGTATCACTGAATAATCAAAGAATCCCACTATACAAGCTCACTGATGCAACATAGCCTTCCTCCTTCAATTTTCCTTTTTCCTTAAGCTCTGGTTCTATCATTTATACTTGTAACAGACGGTTCTTCTTTTTATGTGATTGTCGAATTTGAAAACATTCGTTATTATGTATATTGATTTTTTTTTTAAAAAAACTTAGGTTCATTTCCTTATGTTCATTTTATTCAATTCCCCAATATAATTATGACACGTGACAAAAAGTGTTTAAATGACCAATCACAGTAGAGAGAGAATATAGAAGACCACTTTTTATATGACCAATCACAGTAGAGAGAGAATATAGAAGACCACTTTTTATATGACCAATCACAGTAGAGAGAGAATATAGAAGACCACTTTTTATATGACCAATCACAGTAGAGAGAAAATAGAAGACCACTTTTTATATGACCAATCATAGAAGAAAGAGAGTGTAAATACAATATATGATTGGTGGAATTGGATGAAATGGACATAAGGAAATGGACCTAAGTTTTTTCCTTTTTTTTTTTTAGTTTAGGTAAGATTCTCAAAGTGAGTATATTCAACTTTATCACAAGATGTATCATGTCTGAGGAATAGCATAAATGCAGAGAACTGATGGTAGCAAACTGCCTCCTAATTTCCACTATTGAAACATTGAAATTAAAATGACACTCAAGAAAAAAAAAGGAAGCTCACAAAAGATAAAGAACAAATCATTTTTTTAAAAAAAACAATCTTAAGAAGAAGAGCAGAGTGAGACAACCGAAGAGATTAAAGCACATAGTGAGAATTGTGAGTGGTCATCTTGGTGGGATCTCATCACCTCATTGCCCTCATCATCTGTGATGCACCAAAAAAAAGCAATGACTTTTTAGTAGAACTATCATTAACCCATACAAGTAACTATTGTGCAGGAAAGTGTATATATTGAAAATATATGCTACCTCCATAACTACTACTAGTGTCCCTAATCGTGCTGCTTGACATTGTTGAATCTAAGCCTGAAATCATTGCTTCTGAAGGTGCATGGCTACATATCTCATTGTCCATATAAGGATTTGTGAATCTGATATCCTCCATCTTGTTTATCTCCTTCAATACATAAATTCCACTCTCCTTTCCCACCTCTTCCATTGAGACCTCGTTGAAAACCCATTCATGAATAGAAACAAATGGTTCTCCATAAGAAATCTCCACATGATTCCACTCCTTTTCCAGAGATGCGTCTTCCACCTTATCACTAAATTCTATACTTCGCAGATCAAAAACAATTATATGATCTGTTACTACTTTGAAAGTGTGACCAAATCCACGGGCATGAAATCGATTATTGCCATTGATGATTACGTGGGGGTTAATCTTGATAGAGAAAAATTCCTCATTTGTTAATCCAATAACAACACATACAACTATTGCTGGGAATCTGTTTCGAAACCAGAAGGAAATAGATCCACCCTTGGTACGATGGTCAAACCATTCAGGGATTCTTCCTTCAGGCAGAGAAAATATTTTGCCACCAGTATTGTGCAATTCCTGTCAATCATAATTCACAAGTACAGCAACATAATAGAGTCATAGATCGGGATTGTGTTCATGAAATTAATTGAAAAAAGAAAAAGAAGAAACCTTACTTCACTTAGTAATATGCTTGTGGACTGGGAACTCAACGATATGCAGTTCTTTGCCGATAAATCTTGTATGTTTGGTGGTACCCCTATAATTTCTTGAAGATGCAAGCAATTATCCAACACAATCCTTGTCAAGAAGGGACATTTGTTGATGCATGCAGGAAGAATTGTGAAATTACTACCCCCTAGTCTCAGTGTCTTCACATTGACAAACCAAGAAAGACATAATGAAAGTGATTCATCTGATATATTGCATTTCTCAATGACAAGACGGACCACATTGGGGCACATTATCAAGCTCCCCTTTTCTATGCTTTCATTCTGCTTAGAAAAATGCAACTCCCTACAAACCTTAATATGTAGTAGTTTCAGTTCTGGCAACATAGCAATGTTAATAGGTAGCTGAATACCTCTGCAATTTTGCATGTCTAACTTTTTAATTCCAGTAATATTTTGAATTGAAGACGGAAATTCCAAGTCAGTCCCACTTAGGTATAGCTCTGTTATCTTCTTCTTCTCTCCTAATATATCAGGAAAAGCCTCAAGACTTGAGCAATCCCGAAGCTCAAGTATCTCAAGAGTGCTCATGGCAAGTGGTGGAAGAGTCCTGAGCTTGCGGCAAGAGGTAGCTTGCAAGATTCTGAGTTTATTCAAAAATCCAACTGAATCGTGAACTTCAACTAAATTAACGCAACCCCTAAATGACAATTCCCTTAAATTTGGAAGGCAAGATATGTCAGGTATTTGTGTTATCAATTCACACCAGTCAAACTTCAAGACATTCAAATCCATAAATCCCTGAAAAACAAAAAGTATGAAAATAAGAATAGTTTGAAGAAGGTTGAGTGAAACTTATTAGTACGTATACTATGCCCAAGAAAACATACAATAGAATGGAGTGCAGTTACACTTTGCATGATTGGTTTGAGCGATGAAAAGCGACTCTTTTTCAATTTAAGTACGGAGAGTTTCTTTGGACGAAAATTTGCTGGCAAGCAAGGTGATGGATATCCCACCCATTCCAGAACTCTTAAACTGTTGGGGAGATATTGGACACCACTGGAAAAAGAAACATCCTTTATAATAAGTACTTTGAGGTTTTTCATTTTCTTGAACGCCTTCTCATTCCATTGTACATTATACGCATTATTGTTCACAGACTTCTGAATTATGACTTCAACTTCATCAGTTCCCTTAACAGTTACAAGAAAAAGTTTTATCATCTACCATATATTAAAAAATACAAGATAAATCAAAGGATAAAAAGAAAAATTAAATATTTATTACTCACAGTATTTTCTTCTAAAACATGTATAATATCATCACAGGACCATAATCTATTACGCTTTCCTGGCTCTTTAGGTGATTGCTTGCGAACAATTCCTTTGCCCATATCTTGCATCAAGTCATGCATTTCAACATAATCATATTTATCAATCTTTAAGAGTGATTTCTCAATCAGTATTGTAATACTATAATTAGAAGGGAAATCATGAGTATATTGCAGCATATTTGTAACATAGTCCAACCTATGCCCTTTGAAGAAGCAAGCAATATCAAGGAAAATTTCCTGCTCATGCTTTTCCAAGCCATCATAGCTTACTCTTAGTATTCCCTCAACTTCTTCATTCATATTTCTTCTATATAAACACAATAAGGAGTTCCACTCATCTATAGTTTTACCATGTAAGTTAGAACCTATTATTTCCAAAGCTAATGGTAGGCCTCTGGCATACTCTACAAAAGATTTCAAATTGTCCAAGTAGCATGAATCAGGCTCTTCACCTCTAAATGCATTCCAACTTAACAAATCAAGAGATTCATCATCATTTAATTCCTTGACCTCATATGTCTTCCTAACCCCATGAACATCCAACAAATGTTTATCTCTTGTTGTTATAATTATTCTGCTACCTGGACCAAACCAATCACATCCTCCCACCAGTGCTTGTAACTGCTCCTTTCTGTCAACATTATCAAGAACAACAAGGACTTTCCTTTTCCGGAACCTGCGTTTTAATAATGTAATTCCTTGACTAACATCTTGCAACTTGATTTCATGATCCCTTACTAATGCAGAAAGCAATGTTTTCTGGAGTTGTACTAGACCATCCTTAGACTTCTCTCTCACATCAGCAAGAAAACATAGGCTTTCAAATTGATCAGCTATCAAGTTGTATACTGCACGTGCAGTTGTTGACTTCCCTATTCCACCAATTCCATGAATTCCCACCATGTTGACTTCATCATTTGAACCAAATTGGAGAAGTGAGTTTATTTCTAATAGCCGAGACTCCAATCCAACAGGATAGTCACCAATATGCATAGGAGTTCGATTAAGCTTAGCGGAGACCTCTTTGACTATTTCTTCAATGAATTGGTACTCATATTCATGCCTGATAAATTTTACAAGTATGAGTTGAGTTAAACTAAAAGCATTGAACTCAAATTTCATTAAAAGTGAAGAAAATAACATATACGAGTAGATGAGTACCCATCTTTTTTGAAATGCCAACCAGATAAATTAGCTGCTTTATGGAGGGAAAGCTTCCATTTTTGCAGCTTTTCCTTGTCTTTCTTGAACTTCCTTTGATGCTTAGACAAGGCCTTACCATAGCTCCCCCTTTGATGCCGCACTTCTGAAGGATCTACTCCATAAAAGACAGGCCAAACCAACCGATTTTCTTGCTCGAGGATCTTGACAAGTTCTTCAAGACAAAATGTTGAGGATGCATAGTTTTCAGAGAAAATAATGATTGCAATCCTGGATTCTTCAATGGCTCTGTGAAGGGATGGCGTGAGTTCTTCCCCTCTTTTTAGCTCCTCATCATCAATGAAGGTGTGGATTCCCCTCTGATGCAGAGAATTGTAGAGATGGCCAGTGAAAGAGGTGCGTGTATCTTCACCTCTAAAACTGAGGAAGACATCATAAGTCCATCCATAGGTAAAGGAAGAGGAGGAGGAGGAGGATAATACTGCTCGCAGTGTCATGATAACTAGTGGAACCAAAATAGCTAGACACTTCAAATGCAAGAGCTAGAAAATGGTAGACAGATGCCTATGATATGAGCAAGAAGAAGATCAAGACAAATGAGTGGCTGTCATTTCAATTTTTACAATGTTCCCAACAGAGAATGTGTATATCAAAGCCAAACCTATAATAAGAGGTGACAGTCACTACTCATAAGAACATCTGAGTGTTTCCCATGACCAACTAGATAATAACAAAAAAGAGTTATACAAAAGAGACTCAATATGCAATTCAAAATAATTATGAGTAAATTATAATTTTGGTCCCTGAAAGATGCAATTTGTTTCAATTTAGTCCGTGATATATGCAATCTATCTTAATTTTAGTTCTTGAAATATGCAATTTATTCTTTGAAAGATGAAAATGTCAAATTTAGTCCATGGAAGATGCAATTTGTCTTACTTTAATTCTTAAGGAATTTTCTGTCAGTTATGATAATAGAAATTCTTAAGGACTAGATTGAAACAAATTGCATTATTTAAGGATTAAATTTGACATTTTCATCTTCGGAGATGAATTTGACATTTCCATCTTTCAGGGACAAAATTAAGAAAGATTACATCTTTCAAGGACCAAAATGGTAATTTACCCAATTATTATGGAATAAAAGAAAATGTCATTCACTTATTATACACTCACCTTGTAATACTTGGAAATAGTAATCTTTAAATTACCAATCCAACATCAACTGCGGTAAGCTAAGTATATGACAGTGTCCCTAAATCATTAAAATGCCCAATCAACATATGAATAAATGTGTTTGATGCCATTTTCCCCTAGGCAAATTCAGAATGATCAAAGATACCCCCAAACCACAACTTTTAATCATTACACCTTATTATCAAAGATAAGTTTTATGTTCTTTCCAAAACAGTTTACATATTCAGGGACTTGGCATGACACTAAGATTAATCCAAATTCTAGTGTATAGTCTAAGTAAGTAGCAAACCCTTTTCCTAAATTCAATATATCACTCAATTCAATCAGACTCGTATTATCACAACAAAAGCATCATTAGACATTCAACCATAGTTTAATTATTAATTCTATTAAAAAATCACTAAGATCTGAATCATATGAAACTACTTGCAAAGAAAACAGTTTCCACTTTCCATTTATCAAGCTCACTAATATCTGATTTTATAGCTCACTTTTGCATTATAATCAATGTTAGGGATCTTCCCTCAATCACAATTTGTAAACCCAAACCAAACTTCAAATATTATCCACTCATAAAATTGAGCTCAAATATAGAAATATCATCTACAAGAGGAAAACATTTGAAGTACTAAATGAAATTATAACAGGTAAAGTGTAATAGAAAATTCCCAAATGAACATTCAAGAGGCCAACGTGCTTCTAATTTCCAGCCATTAATTCCCATCTAATAACTCTCAAAGCGACCCAAATGAAAGGCAAAAGAGAGATAAAAACTCACCAAAATTTTGACCCATTTTTCAACAGATCAAACCAGCAGCGTTTTGCTGCACTGCACCCGTGTTTCGTGCCGCTGAATGAATGGGTGGATGCATGTAATTGTGGATTTAGGAAGAAGAGAAATGAAGAAGAAAGACGAAGAAGAGAGTCTGAGAGAAAAATATAATAAGTAATAATTATATTGATCTGAGAAATTAATTATATATACATTGTCTCCTACTCTAGCTACCACTAAGGGCACAAAAGTAAAACACTATGTACAACTAACGCCAGCTCACTAACTGATATGCCAGCTCACTAACTACTTATAACAAATTAACAATACAAACGGTTTGACTTCACTACACTATTGAATATTTCTACAGTAATTGATTTTTCAGATAGTTGGAAAGTACTTTTTTATCCTCCATTAGTTAGGAGCGTCTTTTACCATTTTGTCTATATTAGTCATAAGTCATAAGTGGATGTATATAAATATAATGGAATTGTCAGATATATATTTTTTTAATATATTCTCCATTAGTTAGGAGTTATGAAATACACGAAAACACACCAAATTCTTAAAAAGTATAGGGCACGTCACGATATATATATATATTATAATTCCAATGAATTAGAAGAATAATAGAATTTTAGAAGGAATGAAGGAATGTGAAGGAAGAAGTGAGTTGAATAAAATGAAAGTGGATGAGAAGGCCAAGGTCAAAGATATATACAAGAGAGAACAGATGAAATCTCGCACATTTTACCTCTTTTTTCTAGAAAAAAAATTCATTTTGCTATGTCCAATGCATGTCTGAGCCAAAAAAATTTATTTTTAAATTGGACACATAAGGATGCGTGTCGGACAAGTAAAGTTAGTGTGTCGGTATCACACTAACACATGTCCGACACGCCGACACACTTAGACTTTGGAGTCCATACTTCATATGTTAGGAGACTCATTTATCATTTTGTCCATATTAATTAGAGGAAATTACACATCACCTTTAAGAGATGTCAAAATTACATTCCACTCTCTTCTATTTTGAAAACCAAGACTCCCTTCCAAGATTAAAAAAATTATAATTTTATCCTTTTTTTTTACTAAAATACCTTTAATAATATTATTATTCATATTCTTAAATAATTATACTTTATTATAAAATGTATTTTTTTAAGTCATTATTTTCCTATTATTTATTTTGATTTAAAAATAATTAGTTTGTTTTATTTAAATTTTTAAAAAATAATTTTTTTGTTAGTCAAATACATATTTAATTATATAAATAATAAATATAAGAGTATTATAATCAAAACGAGTGAAAGGTTTCTTATTTCACAAGGAAGGGGACGGGATTTTTCAAAATAGATAGGATGAGAGTGTAATCTAGTCTATTATTAGTCATAAGTGGATACATCTAATAGAATTTTCACATAGTAAAGTTCATGTAGTGTCTATATTTCCCAAGAGTAAATTACACTCTCCTCCCCTAAAAGATCCTTAAAGTATACTTCACTCCTCTCTATTTTAAAAATATACATTCCCCTCCCTTGAGAGATAAAAAACCCTACAATTTCACCCTTTTTTGCCTTAAATCTGCTTATCTTTTAGCTTTGGATATATACAACTCTGGTTTTAGATTCAGATTGGCTTTGCAAACTTATTTGCCATACTAGACTTAAATATTTCATAAGCCTCCATATAATTGAAATCCTCTGCTCCCAAAGCCTATGATCACTTCAAGTTTAGGTATTATTACTATGCTGCCTGGGTATAATCATCTGAGTCCAATAAAATTTTCAATTAAAAATGGACTTTCTTCTATGGCAGTTTGATCCAAACAAACTACAATTAATAGTCTCCATTATTCCCAATATACTTCTGGGAAAACCTCAAGACTTGAGCATGCCAACAGAATCTGAGTATCTTAAGAAATCCAACAGAATCATCAACTCTAATTAAATTACTACAATTAACAACACACAGTGCCCCCTAAGTTTGGGAGTCCAGATAGGTTAGGCACATGTGTTAAGAATTTAGAACCTTCAAAATCTATAAAATATAGAGACTGGAACATCCGCAAAAAATTATCAATTTTATAATCTTCTTGAAATTTCACTTATTAAGAAATAAGACCAGCTGAACATATGACAGTTGTTACTAATGGATATCCACTCCAATCCAGCAAATTTATACTATTTGGGAGATGTTTAGGAGCTCTGGAAAAGTGTGCATTTCCAATAAAAAGAATTCTCATGTTCTTCATCTTGTTGAAAGCTTCTCCAATTTTAAAGAATGAATTCTAAAAATTAATTCTATAAAGCAATTTTAAGGAATGAAAATAATGTACTAACTAATTAAGCATTCATTATAAATAAATCAATAACCACATAGAAGATAGTTGGGACCTATAAAGCATGGACACCACAATCTTTAGGCGAGTCACATGTCCTACACATGATACGACACCGACATACTTTGACACCCGTACACACACGCATAGATGCATCAGAATAAATTAAAAAAAAAAAATCTGTTTGGGCATGTGCCTAACATGACTCACACTTGAGCCGAGTAAAGAATGACCCCCCAAAAAAGAAAATACCAGAAAATAAGTGAATGAAAGCTTAGAGAACTCATTTTAATTAGATTACTAAATTCCTTTTTAATTGCTTTTGTTGAATATGAGATTTAATAAATTCAATGAAAATTTTAAAAAAAAAAACTACTGTACAAACAATTTGTATAATAGCAAAGTGCTTTCTAATTTCCACTATTGAAGCATTGAAATTAAAATGACACTCAAGAAACAAAAGGAAGATCACAAAAGATAAAGAAGAAATTGTAATACCCGGAAATTTTCCAGTCAACGTTAAGGTCCTAATTTAATTTTTATTTTAATTTGGAAGGAAAAAGAGAAAATTTAAAATAAATGAAATTTTATTTGGACCAAAATTTGGACCTAACGGAAAATTTTGGGTGTAAGTTATTAACCCCAAAGTTTATTTTAACAATAAATAAAATAATATATATATAAATATAAATATATAAAAAAAATACAAATTTTAAAAAAAAAAAAGAATATAAATGTATATGGCAGAAGTGGGGGGTCACACACGTGACCCCCCTTAATAAAAAATATATGATCCCCAATTCCTTTTCTTTTCATCCAGAGAGTGAGAGACGAGAGTTGAGGCAAAAAAAAAAACGAGGACCAAAACGACGCAAAGGGCCAGCGAAGAAGATGAGCGAGAGCGCGGGGAGAGCTAGCCGGGAAGTGCGCCGCCGTTCGCTGGGGTCAGGACCGTCGACGGCGACTCCGACGCCGGAGGAAGGAGGTCCGGCGCGGGTGCACGGAGGAGAGAGAGAGAGCTTGGTTAGAGAGAGAAACAAACGGGAATAGTGTTTTTCGCCGGAATCTCGCCGGATTTTGGCCGTTCCGAGCTCGGGGAAGGTGACCGGGGGTTTCCTATACCCTATTCCATCATCTTAACCGATTAAATCGAGGTAAAAAAGTCCCGAATCTCTCCAACCCCAATTTTATCAATTTTAGGGATTTTTAGAAAGACCCCAATTGATTCAATATGAGTATTTTGGATCCTAAATTGAAGTATTTGCACGCTAGGAAGTGAGTTGGAAGCTTAGGAACCGGAACCAAATTGATGGAATTTATCTGGGTTCGAAAAAGTGTAGGAAAATGTGATTGTTAAGGTTTAAGGGTGTTGCGGAATGACTTGGGGTGCACTGAAAGGTTGAATAATAATTATATAATTATTAAAAATTATTGGAATGTACGAGGGATTAAAACCCGAGTAATTTCCGTCTCACCCGGAACCCCGTTCGGGGAAAAAGAGACAATTTTCTAATTTTACGCGTATTCGGGTATACGTATTCATGTGTAGGTGAAGTGTTCAGAGTTATTTTGATAAATGGAAATTTTGGACAAGTAGAATTTATGACTCTTGAGCCATAAATTCAAGACTTGGGTAATGGGAACTTCACATGAACACATGAAGGGGAATTTAGACAAGTGGAAATCTCTAACCTAAGCAATTAGATGTTCTAAATGGCTCGAAAGTGTGAAAGTCAAATATGGGGCATTCTGGACTTTCAAAAAGAGAAATTTAGACGACGTAACGAATTAAATAATTAGCTCTTAGAAATATCTAAACGGTACATGAGTATTAGTACGACACACGCATTTTTAGATGTTTAATTACGCGTTCTAAATTTCCTAAATATATATGTGTATAGGGCACCATACTGTGAGTGGACCTTCGGGCACACCGAGAGCTGATCCGAAGTGCCAACCAGGTGAGGGGCTTTCCCATCCTTGCCCTCTTGTGGGTTGTATGAGGATGTGGAAAAAAATATGGTTTGTGTTACTTGCCTCTTTGTTAGGATACGTATGCTAGAAACATGCTATTGTTATTCCTAAATGTTATTATATGAAATTACATGTTATATGTGTATTTGATACATGTGAAACATCACGATGGCTTGGAAAGCCTTATATGGAAAAAGGGTTCATGGAACCTAGAACGATATCGGGGGTAGGATCGAGTCTACTTTCGGTGTCTAAATTCCATGGTCCTAGAAACTCACAAGTTAAATGAAGTTGGAAACCTATTGTTTGATCTTGAAATTTTTGAAACAATCGAACTTAGGATGTCCTTCCTTGAAACTATTTTCGAACTTGGGAAAGGGTATGAACTTATAAGTTTTTCCAAGAAATGTAAAACCGAACTAGTAGGGGTTCATAGGAGTCATGTAGAGTCTATGATAAAAGAGGTATCCATTTTAAATAGACCGGGTAGATCGAGTATGTCCTCGTGAAGTCGGACACCCAAGAGTCCAAAGTCTATGAGTTTGCCACTTTGTGGTTAAAGCTTTGGTTAGGCCAAAGTCACACGAGTCGCCGGCTATGTACCAAGTAAAGTCTTGGTGCCAGTTATGTCTCAAGTAAAGTCTTGGGGCCAGGGGTTCCTAGAATGATCAACTAGGTTCCTAACCGCTCACGTGAGTTATGCCTTCGGGCCAGATTCTCTCCTAACGGAGATATGCCTTCGGGCCAGTTCTCTCCCCAAAGGGAGATATGCCTTCGGGCCAGTTTATGTTATTTTAAAACGATATATGATATTGGAAAGTGTTTGATGATATTGAACATGTGATATATATGCCTAATTTTGTCAATATATGTGTTATATATGCCAAATGCATGATCACTTAAACATGAAAGGTTAAAAGGAATATTATATGTGCATGTGGATGTGATTGGCTCCCTTTCCCCAGTTGTAGTGGTACCCGCTACTACACCAAGGATGGGAGAGCCTCTCACTGAGTCCGTTTGACTCACCCCCCAATTTTACATGTTACAGATACAGGTGTAGCGGGCACTGGACACGCGTCTACTTCCTCTCAAGGAGGCGGACATTCCTAGAGACCTCACGCATTGTTCGCGTGAGAGGTTTATCTTTTGATGTATACATTCTTTTGTTATATTTCATTGATGTATACATTATTTTGAGTATAGCCTTTGATGTATAGGCAATTGCTATATGTATAAATATATGTACAAATCTAGACTTGTCGGCTTCATACTGTTTAAAGATTAGGTCATGGATGGGAATATAGGATATATGAGTATTATGATGAGTATGAATTGCTTCCGCATGTGAATAGGATAGGTCACACCCTATGGGGTGTGATCAATATGTAAATTATATATATATATATGTGTGTGGTTGGTATGTGATTGTTTGCAAATATATAAACCTGCATGTGAATAGGATAGATTACACGCATTGAGGCGTGTGATCAATATGTAAAGTTAAATGCGAGTGTGGATGCTTATATACAGGTGATCGAACAGGTTATATATATTGTGTGTGAATAGGATAGGTCATTCCCTTGTGGTTTGATCACTACGTATATACATATTTATGTGTGATTGCTTATGTGAATGGATGTATATATATACTTGAATTGGGCTGAAGCGGCAATGAGCGCCGTGGATTGCAGGTTATTTAGGCCACCATGAATGACGTAGCCAATATTTATTATGTGAATATTGTATGTTGTCTGTATAGCAGGGTAATTATTTTAAATGGTAATAGGGAAGGCTTACGGGTTTAGGGGTAAAATCCTACTCCCGTGCCGGTCACGGACTCCTAGAAATGGGGTCGTGACAGAAATCATTTACGAAGAAGAGCAGAGTGAGACAACCGAAGAGATTAAAGCAGATAGTGAGAATTGGGAGTGGTCATCTTGGTGGGATCTCATCACATCATTGCCCTCATCATCTGTGATGCACCAAAATAAGCAATGACATTTTAGAAAAAACTATCATAATACATACAAGTAAGTATTGTGTAGGAAAGATAATATTGAAAATGCTACCTCCATAACTACTACTAGTGTCCCTAATCATGCTGCTTGACATTGTTGAATCTAAGCCTGAAATCATTGCTTCTGAAGGTGCATGGCTACATATCTCATTGTCCATATAAGGATTTGTGAATCTGATATCCTCCATCTTGTTTATCTCCTTCAATACATAAATTCCACTCTCCTGTGTGACCTCTTCGATTGAGACCACGTAGGAACGCCATACAGGATCAGAAAAAGATGCTTCATAAGAAATCTCCGCATAATTCCACTCCTTTTCCAGATATAAGTCTTCCACCTTATCACTAAATTCTATACTTCGCAGATCAAAAACCAATATATGATCTGATACTACTTCGAAAGTGTGACCAAATCCACGGGCACAAAATTGATAAATGCCATTGATGATCACGTGGGGGTAAAAATTGATAGAGAAAAAGTTCTCATTTGTTAATCCAATAACAACACATACAACTAATGCTGGGAATTTGTTACGAAACCAGAAGGAAATAGATCCGCCCTCAGTACGATGGTCAAACCATTCAGGGATTGTTGCTTGAGGCAGAGAAAATATTTTGCCACCAGTATTGTGCAATTCCTGTCAATCATAATTCACAAGTACAGTAAAATAATAGAGTCATAGATCGGGATTGTGTTCATGAAATTAACAGAAAGAAAAAAGGGAAAAAAAGAAATCTTACTTCACTTAGTAATATGCTTGTGGACTCGGAACTCAACCATGTGCAGTTCTTTGCTGATAAATATTGTATGTTTGGTGGAACCCCTCTAATTTCTTGAAGACGCCCGCAATTTTCCAAATCAATCGATGTCAAGAAGCGACATTTGTTGATGCATGCAGGAAGAATTGTGAAATTACTACCCTGTAGATTCAATGTCTTCACATTGACAAACCAAGAAAGACATAATGAAAGTGATTCATCTGATATATTGCAATGCCCAATGACAAGATGGTCCATCTTCGGGCACATTATGAAGCTCCCCTTTTCTATGCCTTCATCCTGCTTAGAAAATTCCAACTCCCTACACTTTCTAATATGTAGTAGTTCCAATTCTGGCAACATAGCAATGTGGATTGGTAGCTGAATCCTTCTGCAATTTTGCATGTCTAATATTCGAAGTCCAGTAAGATTTTGAATTGAAGACGGAAATTTCAAGGCAGTCCCAATCCCAAATAGGTCAAGCCTTTTCATCTTCTTCTTCTCTCCTAATATATCAGGAAAAGCCTCAACACTTGAGCAAAACGTAAGGTCAAGTCTTTCTAGAGTGCTCATGGCAAGTGGTGGAAGAGTCCTGAGCTTGGGGCAAGAGTTGGCTTGCAAGATTCTGAGTTTACCCAAAGATCCAACTGAATCGTGAACTTCAACTAAATTAACACAATCCATAAATGACAATTTCCTTAAATTTGGAAGGCAAGATATGTCAGGTATTTGTGTTATCCCTTCACACAAGTCAAAATTCAAGACACTCAAATCCATAAATCTCTGCAAAACAATAAGTAAGAAAATAAGAATAGTACAAAGAAAGTTGAGTGAAACTTATTAGTAAGTATACTATGCCCAAGGAAACATATAATAGAATGGAGTGCAGTCACACTTGCCATGAGCGGTTTGAGGGATGAGATGCAACTCTGTTCCAAGTTGAGTACGGAAAGTTTCTTTGGACGAAAATCTGGTGGTAAGCAAGGTGATGGATATCCCACCCATTCCAGAACTCTTAAACTGTTGGGAAGATATTGGACACCACTGCAAAAAGAAATATTCTTAATGATAAGTACTTTGAGCTTTTTCATTTTCTTGAAGGCCTTCCCATTCCATTGTACACTATACCCACTATAGTTCCACGACTTCTGAATTATGACTTCAACTTCATCAGTACCCTTCAAAGTTACAAGAAAAAGTCTTATCATCTACCATATATTAAAAAAATACAAGATAAATCCGCAAAAAGAAAAATTAAATATTTATTACTCACAGTATTTTCTTCTAAAACATGTACAATATCCTCGTAGAACCATAATCTACTGCGCCTTCCTGGCTCTTTAGGTGATTGCTTGCGAACAATTCCTTTGCCCATATCTTGTATCAAGTCATGCATTCGAACACAACCGTGTTCAATCTTTAAGAGTGATTTGTCAATCAATACTTTAATACTATAACCAGAAGGAACGTCACGAATATGTTGCAGCATCTGTTTAACATACTCCAAACTACGCCTATTGAAGAAGCAAGCAATATCAAGGAAAATTTCTTGCTCATACTCTTCCAAGCCATGATAGCTTACTTTTAGTATTCCCTCAACTTCCTCATTCATATTTCTTCTATATAAACACAATAAAGAGTTCCGCTCATCTATAGTTTTACCATGTAAGTTAGAACCTATTATTTCCAAAGCTAATGGTAGGCCTTTGGCATAATCTACAAAAGCTTTCAAATTGTCTAAGTAGCATGAATCAGGCTCTTCACCTCTAAATGCATTCCAACTTAACAAATCTAGAGATTCATCATCGTTTAATTTCTTGACCTCATATGTCTTCCTAACCCCATGAAAATCCAACAAACTTTTATCTCTAGTTGTTATAATTATTCTGCTACCTGGACCAAACCAATCAAATCCTCCCACCAGTGCTTGTAACTGCTCTTTCCTGTCAACATTATCAAGAACAACAAGGACTTTCTTTGTCTGGAACCTGCGTTTTAACATTGTAATTCCTTGACTAACATCTCCCAACTTGATATCACGATCCCCTACTAATTCAAAAAGCAATCTTTCTTGGAGTTGTACGAGGCCATCCTTAGACTTCTCTCTCACATCAGCGACGAAACAAAGACTTTCAAACTGATCAGCTATTGAGTTGTATACTGCACGTGCAGTTGTTGTCTTCCCTATTCCACCAATTCCATAAATTCCCACCATGTTGACTTCGTCATTTGACCCAACTTGGAGAAGTGAGTTTATTTCTAGTAGCCGATAATCCAATCCAACAGGACAGTCACCAATATGCAGAGGAGTTCGATTAAGCTTAGTGGAGACCTCTTTAACTATTTCTTCAATGAATCGGTACTCATATTCATGCCTGGTAAATTACACAAGTATGAGTCAAGTTAAACTAAAAGCATTGAACCCAAATTCCATAAACAGCAAAGAAAATAGCATTGGATGAGTACCCATCTTTTATGAAATGCCAACCGGATAAATTAGCCGCTTGATGTAGGGCATCCTTCCATTTTTGCACATTTTCCTTGTCTTTCTTGAACTTCTTTTGATGCTTAGACAAGGCTTCACCATAACTTCGTCTGTGATGTCGCACTTCTGAGGGATCTACTTTGTAAAAGATTGGCCAAACCAATCGATTTTCTTGCTCAAGGATCTTGACAAGTTCTTCAAGACAAAATGTTGAGGATGCATAGTTTTCAGAGAAAATAATGATCGCAATCCTGGATTCTTCAATGGCTTTGTGAAGGGCAGGTGTGAGTTCTTCCCCTCTTTTGAGCTCCTCATCATCAATGAAGGTGTGGATTCCCCTCTGATGCAGAGAATTGTAGAGATTGCCAGTGAAAGAGGTGCGTGTATCTTCACCTCTAAAACTGAGGAATACATCGTAAGTCCATCCATAGCTAAAGGAAGAAGAGGAGGAGGAGGAGGAGGGTAATAATACTGCTCGCTGCGTCATGATAAGTAGTGGAACCAGAATAGCTAGACACTTCAAATGCAAGAGCTAGAAAATGGTAGACAGATGCCTATGATATCAGCAAGAGGAAGATCAATCAAGTGCAATTCCTTCGGTGCAATTCCGGTGCAATTCTTATAAAATACACATTTTTACTTCATTTTTGAAATACTAATACGGACTCACACTAATAATAATCCACTATGAATAGATTAGAGACCAAATTAATATCAATATTGACAAATATCATCACTTTATATGAATTAGGGACTAAATTGTTATTAATATTAAAAAATAGTCTCACGAAGCTATTTAGTGATGATATTTGTCAAAATTGATAATAATTTCATTCCTAATCCATTCATAGTGGGTTATTGTTAGAATAAATCCATATTACTACTTCAAAAATAATGTAAAAATGTGTATTTTATAAGAATTGCATCGGAATTGCATTGAATGAAATTGTACTGGATCCAAACTCGAAAGATCAAGACAATATTTTTTTTTTGTTGAGAATAAGACATATTTATCTTAAAATATTTAATTTTTAACTCAAAATAAAAAAAGTACATGTGCTACCACTAAAACATCACCTTTTTTTTTTCCGTAGGGGTTGAAGTCAAAAAGATTTGGGCCCTTGGCGGAAAGGTAGCAGTAATGGCAAACAAAAATTGTTTGGGTAGACACGGTTTTGAGACACGTGTTGCCACCACAAGGAAAGTAAAGCACTTTTTGGAAAAGAGATGTCGGAGAAATTGAATGAGGTAAGTATTGATGAACCAATAGATATGATATATGAGACTGGAGATGTGATAAACAATTGAAGTGTGGATACAATCTCAATTCTTTTATTTATCAATTTAAATCATATATTTTACATACTTACATTTTGCTTGATCTAAATATATAAATCAATGAGTGTTGAAGGAGAGCATGATAGATTAATTAATTTGTCAAAAAAGTGGTCCCTGGAGAGAAAGAAGGATGCAACGAAGGAAGTTGGAGAGCACTGAGAAAAAACATATTCGGATCTATTAAAGTGTAGATCTAAATTTATCTTAATTTAAGGTATTTTTGGTAGGTAGACAATGTGGTGTGAATGAGAATGAGAATAAGAATGATATTACTATGTTTGTTAGTAGAAAATGGAAATGGGAATGAAATAAAAGTGAGTAAAATAATTATTTTATCTTTATATTAAGGGTTTTGCTAATCAATGCCCTAAGGGCTCTAGTTGGTCCCTTATATTAAAAGTGGGAATAAAAATGAGAATAGAATATAAGTGGGTAAAAAAATAAAGACAAAAATATAATTTCATCAATTACAAAAAATAAAGTATGTTTGATATGAAAAATATTAAAGGAAATTTTGAATTATCTCCGATATTCCACAAAACAGATGGTAAAAAAAAAATTATATTCCTCAAAACAAACCTGCCCTTAATTTTGAAAAACAAACATAAGTTAGAACATTGAAGTGAATTTTAGAGTCAAGATAAGTATCATTTCCTAAGTGAAAGATATTTGTACTGAAGCCATTACAATTAATTGCACTGTTATGAGTCTATTCGTTAAATTATGTATTTACTTTATGTACTTTTTTTTATATAAATTTACTACAAATCATAATATATTATAGGTTACTTTGAAAAAAGAATCTTTCGATTTAGAGAGTGTCGATGTAATTCAAATTTTGAAGAGTTTACTAAGTTGAACACCAATTGACATTTTTTTTTAAAAATTTGACAATGAATTATTTATACGTTTTACCTATATATAATGTATATATGTAGGTATAAAATCATGAATTTAACAATACTTTAATATTTACAACTTGTTAACATAATTGAGCAGAATATGCTAATCCAAAATATCAAATATCTATTCTCTTACAAATTCATAATCCAATATCATTTAGTTTATGTCAAGAAAACAATTATTCTGATTTTTTTATTATCTTCAAGCATGAACCATAAAAGCTCTATGGTTATTGTACTCTTAAAATTCCTTATTCACCTAAAAGGCAAAAACTCTCCAAGTAAACAATTCTTCAATAATTCAATTTATAAGCTTGATTAAGTTATTGATAACATATAGAGAAAGGGGGAAAGCCACTCAAGATTGCAGATACCATTAATTGCCAATGGTGCTATAGAATTGTATCACTGAATAATCAAAGAATATCTCACTATACAAGCTCCCTGATGCAGTATAGTCTAGGGTGTTCAGAACCGAACAAAACCGTCGCACTTGAACCAAACCAAACCGAACCAGCACAAACCGAACAAAACCGATCAATGTTTGGTTTGGTTCGGTTTGGTATGTTAAAAAACCGAACCAAACCGCATACACTTACATGTATATATATGCACATATTATGTTAAAATTTTTAAATAATAAAGTTTAAAATTTGTTTTTAGAAGATTAGATTAAATTTAGTCAATCTAAAAATTTAATTTTAGAACTAAGTTGATTGTATATTGTAAGTAAATGAAATATTACTATACTTTTTTATTATTTATATTGAATAAAATTATATTTTTTATTAATAAACTTAAATATGTAAGTTTGATGACATAAAAGTCCTAAACCGCCAAACCGAACCGCTCAAAACCGCTCGTTTATGGTTTGGTTTGACGTTATCAACTTAAACCGATAGGTGCTCTAAATTTTCACCAAAAACCGCCCAAACCGCCCGCCGAACACCTCTAGTATAGTTTACCTCCTCCAATTTTCCGTTTTCCTTAAGCTCTGGTTCTACATCATTTATACTTGTAACAAACGGTTCTTCTTTTTCTGTGATTGTTGAATTTGAAAAAGATTCATTATGTGTTTATGTATATTGATTTTTTTTAGTTCAAGTACGATTCTCAAAGTGAGTATATTCAACTTCATCACAAGATGTATCATGCCAGAGGAATAGCATAAACGCAGAGAACTGATGATAGCAAACTGCCTTCTAATTTCCACTATTGAAGCATTGAAATTAAAATGACACTCAAGAAATTAAAAGGAAGATCACAAAAGATAGAGAACAAATCATTTAAAAAAAATAATGCTAAGAAGAAGAGCAGAGTGAGACAACCGAAGAGATTAAAGCACAGAGTGAGAATTGTAAATGGTCATCTTGGTCGGATCTCATCACATCATTGCCCTCATCATCTGTGATGCACCAAAGAAAGCAATGACTTTTTAGTAAAACTATCATAACCCATACAAGTAAATATTGTGCAGGGAAGTAAATATTGAAAATGCTACCTCCATAACTCCTACTAGTGTCCCTAATCGTGCTGCTTGACATTGTTGAATCTAAGCCTGAAATCATTGCTTCTGAAGGTGCATGGCTACATATCTCATTGTCCATATAAGGATTTGTGAATCTGATATCCTCCATCTGGTTTATCTCCTTCAATACATAAATTCCACTCTCCTTTCTGACCTCTTCGATTGAGACCTTGTGGGAACGCCATACAAGATCAGAAAAAGATGCATTTTCATAAGAAATCTCCACATAATTCCAATCCTTTTCCAGAGATGCGTCTTCCACCTTATCTCGAAAGTTTATACTTCGCAGATCAAAAACAAATATATGATCTGCTTTTACGTCGAAAGGGTGACCATGTCCCCCAGCATGAAATCGTTTATTGCCATTGATGATCACGTGGGGGTCAAACCTGATATAGAACAATTTCTCATTTGTTAATCCAATAACAAGACATACAACTATTGCTGGGAATTTGTTACGAAACCAGAAGGAAATAGATCCGCCCTTGGTACGATGGTCAAACCATTCAGGGATTGTTGCTTGAGGCAGAGAAAATATTTTGCCACCAGTATTGTGCAATTCCTGTCAATCATAATTCACAAGTACAGTAACATAATAGAGTCATCCATCGGGATTGTGTTCATGAAATTAACAGAAACAAGAAAGGAAAAGAAAAAAGAAGAAACCTTAATTCACTTAGTAATATGCTTGTGGACTGGGAACTCAACGATGTGCAGTTCTTTGCTGATAAATGTTCTATGTTTGGTGGAAGCCCTCTAATTTCTTGAAGACGCTTGCAATTTTCCAAATCAATCGATGTCAAGAAGCGACATTTGTTGATGCATGCAGGAAGAATTGTGAAATTACTACCCTGTAGATTCAATGTCTTCACATTGACAAACCAAGAAAGACATAATAAAAGTGATTCATCTGATATATTGCAATGCCCAATGACAAGACGGTCCATCTTTGGGCACATTATGGAGCTCCCCTTTTCTATGCCTTCATCCTGCTTAGAAAATTGCAACTCCCTACATACTCTAATATGTAGTAGTTCCAATTCTGGCAACATAGCAATGTGGACTGGTAGCTGAATCCTTCTGCAATTTTGCATGTCTAATATTCGAACTCCAGTAAGATTTTGAATTGAAGACGGAAATACCAAGTCAGTATCATGCAGGTCAAGCTCTGTTATCTTCTTTTTCTCTCCTAATATATCAGGAAAAGCCTCAAGACTTGAGCAATTCTGCAGCCGAAGTTTTTCAAGAGTGCTCATGGCAAGTGGTGGAAGAGTCCTGAGGTTGGGGCAAAAGCAAGCTCGCAAGATTCTGAGTTTACCCAAAGATCCAACTGAATCGTGAACTTCAACTAAATTAACACAACCCATAAATGACAATTCCCTTAGATTTGGAAGGCAAGATATGTCAGGTATTTCTGTTATCCCTTCACACGAGTCAAAATTCAAGACACTAAAATCCATAAATCTCTGCAAAACAAAAAGTACGAAAATAAGAATAGTACAAAGAAAGTTGAGTGAAACTTATTAGCAAGTATACTATGCCCAAGGAAACATATAATAGAATGGAATGCAGTTACACTTGCCTCGAGTTTGAGGGATTTGATGCAACTCTCTTTCAATTTGAGTACGGAAAGTTTCTTTGGACGAAAATTTTTTGGTAAACAATGTGATGGATATCCCACCCATTCCAGAACTCTTAAACTGTTGGGGAGATATTGGACACCACTGGAAAAAGAAACATTCTTAATGATAAGTACTTTGAGCTTTTTCATTTTCTCGAAGGCCTTCCCATCCCATTGTACATTATACCCATTATTGTTCACAGACTTCAGAATTATGACTTCAACTTCATCAGTACCCTTGAAAGTTACAAGAAAAAGTCTTATCATCTACCATATATTAAAAAATACAAGATAAATCAAAGGGCAAAAAGAAAATTAAATATTTATTACTCACAGTATTTTCTTCTAAAACATGTACAATATCCTCGTAGGACCATAGTCTACTGCGCTTTCCTGGCTCTTTAGGTGATTGCTTGCGAACAATTCCTTTGCCCATATCTTGTATCAAGTCATGCATTTGAACATAACCGTGTTCAATCTTTAAGAGTGATTTGTCAATCAATACTTTAATACTGTAACCAGAAGGGACGTCATGAATATGTTGCAGCATTTCTTTAACATAGTCCAAACTATGCTTATTGAAGAAGCAAGCAATATCAAGGAAAATGTCCTGCTCATGCTCGTCCAAGCCATCATAGCTTACTCTTAGTATTCCCTCAACTTTTTCATCCATATTTCTTCTATATAAACACAATAAGTCGTTCCACTCATCTATAGTTCTACCATGTAAGTTAGAACCTATTATTTCCAAAGCTAATGGTAGGCCTTTGGCATAATCTACAAAAGATTTCAAATTGTCTAAGTAGCATGAATCAGGCTCTTCACCTCTAAATGCATTCCAACTTAACAAATCAAGAGATTCATTGCGGTTTAATTCCTTGACCTCATATGTCTTCTTAACCCCATGAACATCCAACAAATGTTTATCTCTTGTTGTTATAATTATTCTGCTACCAGGGCCAAACCAATCACATCCTCCCACCAGTGCTTGTAAGTGCTCTTTTTTGTCAACATCATCAAGAACAACAAGGACTTTCTTTTTCTGGAACCTGTGTTTTAATATTGTAATTCCTTGACTAAAATCTTCCAACTTGATTTCATGATCCCTTACTAATGCAAAAAGCAGAGTTTTCTGGAGTTGTACTAGACCATCCTTAGACTTCTCTCTCACATCAGCAAGAAAACATAGAGTTTCAAATTGATCAGCTATCAAGTTGTATACTGCACGTGCACTTGTTGTCTTCCCTATTCCACCAGTTCCATAAATTCCCACCATGTTGACTTCGTCATTTGAACCAACTTGGAGAAGTGAGTCTATTTCGAATAGCCGAGACTCCAATCCAACAGGATAGTCACCAATATGCAGAGGAGTTCGGTTAAGTCTAGTGGAGACCTCTTTAACTATTTCTTCAATGAATTGGTACTCATATTCATGCCTGATAAATTACACAAGTATGAGTCAAGTTAAACTAAAAGCATTGAACCCAAATTCCATAAACAGCGAAGAAATAGCATTGGATAATGTATAAGAAGAAAAAAAGCTTATAAGGGTAGACGAGTACCCATCTTTTTTGAAATGCCAACCAGATAAATTAGCTGCTTTATGTAGGGCAAGCTTCCAATTTTGCACCTTTTCCTTGTCTTTCTTGAAGTTCCTTTGATGCTTAGACAAGGCCTTACCATAGCTCCCCCTCTGGTGCCGCACTTCTGATGGATCTACACCATAAAAGACAGGCCAAACCAGCCGATTTTCTTGCTCAAGGATCTTGACAAGTTCTTCAAGACAAAATGTTGAGGATGCATAGTTTTCAGATAAAATAATGATTGCAATCCTGGACTCTTCAATGGCTCTGTGAAGGGCTGGTGTGAGTTCTTCCCCTCGTTTTAGCTCCTCATCATCAATAAAGGTGTGGATTCCCCTCTGATGCAGAGAATTGTAGAGATTGCCAGTGAAAGAGGTACGTGTATCTTCACCTCTAAAACTGAGGAAGACATCATAAGTCCATCCATAGGTAAAGGAAGAGGAGGTGGAGGATAATACTGCTCGCTGTGTCATGATAACAAGTGGAACCAGAATAGCTAGACGCTTCAAATGCAGGAGCTTGAAACTGGTAGACAGATGCCTTTGATATCAGCAAAAGGAAGATCAAGGCAAATGAATGGCTTTCATTTCAATTTTTACAATGTTCCCAACATAGAATGTGTATATCAAAGCCAAACCTATAATAAGAGGTGACATTACTCGTAAGAACATGAACATCTAAGTGTTTCCCATGACCAACTAGATAATGAGAAAAAAAAAGAGTTCAAATGAAAGAGACTCAACATGCAATTCAAAATAATTATTGGATAAAAGAAAAATTATTTAACTTATTATACACTTGCCTTGTAAGAATTGGAAACAGTAATCTTTACTTGATCGATCCAACATCAATTGCAGTCAGGTAAGTATCCTTAAATCCTTAAAATGTCTAATCAATATAGGAACATATGTGTTTGATGCCATTAGCACCTAGTCAAATTTAGAATTATCAGATACTCCAAACCTCAACTTTTAATCATTACACCTCATTATCACACAATTTTGGAAATTTTTATTCCAATCAAAATCATTTTTACATTGTAAAATTTTAAAAGAATTCTTTGTTCTTTCAACAACAATTTACATAATCAGGGACTTAGCATAACACCAAGATCAATCCAAATTCTAGTTTATAGTATAAGTTGCAAACCCTTTGCCAAACTTCAATATATCAGTCAATTCAATCAGACTCGTATTATCAGTTTATCACAACAAAAGCATCATTAGACATTCAAGTTTCAACCATATTTTAATTACTAATTCATTTAAAAAATCACTAAGATCTGATTCATCTGAAACTACTTGCAAAGAAAGAAACTTCCACTTTCCAATTATCAAGCTCACTAATTTATGATTTTACAGCTCATTTTTGCATCATAATCAATGTTAGGGAACTTCCTTCTATCAGAATTTCTAAAACCCAAACCAAACTTCAATTTTTATCCGCTCATAAATTTCAGCTCAAGTATAGAAATATCAACTACAAGAGGAAAACATTTGAGGTACTAAATGAAATTATTAACTGGTAAAATGTAATCGAAAATTCCCAAAAGAACATTCAAGAGGCAAACGTGCTTCTTATTTCCAGGCATTAATTCCCATCTAATAACTCTCAGAGTGACCCAAATGAAAGGCAAAAGAGAGATGAAAGCTCACCAAAAATTTGACCAATTTTTGAACAGATCAAACCAGCAGCGTTTTGCTGCAGTGCACCAGTGCTTCGTGGTGAATGGGTGGATGTGTGTAATTTGGCTGAAACCTAGCAGTAATGGAAAAACTAGACGCTGAGCACTTGTTGGAAAAACTAGCACAACGTAACTTTCCATGAGTGGGGACAAGCACTTGGAGAAATTGAACGAGGTAGGTAATGGTGAAAGAAAAGGAATCTCAAAATAATCCTTTGCATTTTACAAAGATAAAATTTTCTTTCCTAATTTTTATCCCTCTTAATTTTTTTTCACTTTCTCTTTCATATAACTATATTAGAAAATATAAAAAATTATTATGGAGGATCACTTTAGGTGCCAAGCCAAACCAATGGGTGTTGAAGGAGAGTGTGGTGCATTAATTAATTTGTCCGATAAAATACTATTTAGTCTTTAAATTATTGATCAAATTACTATTTAGTTCTTGAATTTGGCAAAAATATTATTTAGTCCTCGAATTTGCAACTCCATCAATTCTTTAGTCCCCAAATTTGTAACACTATCAACTATTTAGTCCCTAAATTTGGCAAAAATACTATTTAGTCCCCGAATTTGCAACTCTGTCAACTATTTAGTCTCCTGACCGTTACCCGTTAGATAACCAGGCACCAGCTGATGTGACACAGTTAAGTGCTTGAGCACATGCAACCTCACATGCCATATCAGCATTTAACGGCCACGTCAGCTGGTTATCTAATGGATAACAGTCAAGGGATTAAATAGTTGTCAGAGTTGCAAATTTGAAGACTAAATAGTATTTTTGCCAAATTCATGGACTAAATAGTTGATAGAGTTGCAAATTTGGTGACTAAATAGTATTTTTGTCAAATTCAAAGATTAAATAGTTGACAGAGTATAAATTTAAAAACTAAATAATATTTTTACTAAATTCAGAGACTAAATTTACCTCATAATTTGTCAAAAGAGTGGACCCCATAGGTGAGGGTGGAGAGAAGGATACAATGAAGGAAGTTGGAGAGAAGGATCATGCATGACAAAAGTGTAAAGGCAAAGAATGAGTCACAGCTCCAGAGGCGGAGGAAGGCTAGTCCACCAACGGATCAACGTAATTTATTTCAATTTTATTTTTAAAAATAAAAATATTAAATTTAATCTCCAAATAATATAAGTTAAGTTAATTTAATTTTTAAAAAATAAAAATATAAAATTTAATCTATAAAAAGATCTAATTTAAATATCAACATTTGGTTGCAATTGAAATCAGGTTGAGATCAATACTCCTTCTTTCAGTTGTCCTGTTGTGGATTATGATTCACCATCTAATCAAAATTTTAAATATGGGCTTGGTTAGGAGTTTTGAATAGAGTAGGGTGGATGGTTATTAATGGAGTGGTGCAGAGTGGGGTGGAGTGGAGTGTAATGGTTTAAACAAATCATTCCATTGATTGGGAGTTCAAAAAAAATAAAGAGAGTGGTTGATAATATTATCTTTATAATAAATGAATAAAAATATAATAAAAGAGGGTTAATAATGGAATTAAATATTATAAACAACACAAATCATCCTATACACTCAAGGGTTTGAAAATTGAGGTGTTGAATGGTTTGGAAGGATTTTCAAACCATCATTAATCATCCCACTCCTTTACTCATTTAAACTCCCAACCAAGGGTTTATAAACCCAAACCACTCCACACCATCCCACACCACTCTCAAACCATCCTCCCTACCAAGCAAGTTAGTACATTGAAGTGAATTTTTAACTTTAGAATTAAGGTAGGCAAAATTGTTAAGATCTCAATTTAACTAGTAAAATATTATGATTTTACGATCTTATTCATAAAAATCGATTCCGATCTTAGATAAAATAAAAATCTACTAGGATAACAATAGGATATCGATCTTACATGTATAATCTTACGATGTAACATGTTACTTATCCTACAATCTTACAATCTCATATTATATTTTAATATTTTTTTAAGGGAAAACAAATCAAATATGACGGTAATAGTACACATTAGTAAAATTGTTGTTTTGTGAAAATTGATTAAACATTAATATTTTAATTTATCGTGACTTATTTTATGAAAGAAAAATAAATTTTTTTATAATTTTATACTTGTAAAAGAAATTTTAGATTATTAAATATAATTTTATTTATTTTATAAAAATGATAAGATTTTACGATTATCGATTCGATTTTACGATTCCATTTATCTTATATGTCTTTTGATCTTATGCAAGATCTCAATCTTAACAACCTTAATAGTATGATACAAAAAGTGAACGGTATTAGTATGAAGGTTTCGAAGCAACGTGATTATGTGAATATACCAATTGATACACTTTATTACTTTGAGTCTATTGAATTTAACAATAATTTTTACAACTTGTTAACATAATTGAGGCGAATGTGCTAATTCAAATATCGAATATTTATTCCCTTACAAATTCATAACAAAAATAAAATGGAGTTGAAGATCAACCATTTTTATATTGGAATCATAAGGCAAAGCTTGGGTATAATTATCTGAGTCCAATAAGATTTCCAATTGAAAATGGACTTTCTTCTATGGCAGTTTGATCTAAATAAACTCCATTAATATTCTCCATTGTTCCCAATATACTTCTGGGAAAATCTTAAGACTTGAGCATGCCCTGAGATCCAGAGTTTCAAGAGAAGTCAATTTACCCTTGGGCACTCAACAATATGAGTTTTTTAAAAAATCCAACAGAATGATCAACTCTAATTAAATTACTACAATTAACAACACAGTGCCCCTAAGTTTAGGAGTCCAGATAGGTTAGGCACATGTGTTAAAAATTTAGAATGAAAATAATGTACTAACTAATTAAGCATTCATTATAAATAAATCAATCCTATGAAAGCACACAGAAGATAGTTAGGTGTGTTACATATTCTATATAACACTGATATACTTTGACACCTGTGCGACACACGCATAAGTGTATCATAATTTTTTAAAAAGGGATTTAGGTTGAACACGAGCGCTAACATGACTCACACTTGAGCCAAGTAAAGAATGACACCTCAAGAAAGAAAATACCAAAAAATAAGTGAATAAAAATTTAGAGAACTCATTTTAATTAGATTACTAAATTTCTTTTTCATTGATTTTGTTTACATGAGATTTAATAAATTTAATTTAAAATATACTAGTGTCAGCTCAAAAAAAAATACCAGTGGAAATTGCTTAGAATATAGAACAGTATTGATATATCACTAAAAAAAATTAATAAAATATATATGCCATGTTGTGTGCAATTGTACATTTTTCAAAGTCTAACGTTAAATTATTAAGCACAGAATTGTATCACTGAATAATCAAAGAATCCCACTATACAAGCACACTGATGTAATATAGTCTTCCTCCTTCAATTTTCCGTTTTCCTTAAGCTCTGGTTCTATATCATTTATACTTGTAACAAACGGTCCTTTTTCTGTAATTGTTGAATTTGAAAAGATTCATTATGTCTTTTATGTATAATGATTTTTTTTAGTTTAGGTAAGATTCTCTAAGTGAGTATATTCCAACTTTATCACAAGATGTAACATGCCTGAGGAATAGAATAAATGCAGAGAACTGATGATAGCAAACTGCCTTCTAATTTCCACTCTTGAAACATTGAAATTAAAATGACACTCAAGAAATTAAAAGGAAGATCACAAAAGATAAAGAACAGATCATTTAAAAAAAATAATGTTAAGAAGAAGAGCAGAGTGAGACAACCGAAGAGAGTAAAGCACAGAGTGAGAATTGTGAATGGTCATCTTGGTCGGATCTCATCACGTCATTGCCCTCATCATCTGTGATGCACCAAAGAAAACAATGACTTTTTAGTAAAACTATCATAACCCATACAAGTAAATAATGTGCAGGAAAGTAAATATTGAAAATGCTACCTCCATAACTACTGCTAGTGGCCCTAATCGTGCTGCTAGACATTGTTGAATCTAAGCCTGAAATCATTGCTTCTGAAGGTGCATGGCTACATATCTCATTGTCAATATAAGGATTTGTGAATCTGATATCCTCCATCTTGTTTATCTGCTTCAATACATAAATTCCACTCTCCTTTCCCACCTCTTCCATTATGGCGTCATCACGTTGTATTTCTTCATATTCAACAGAATATGGTGCTTCAAAAGAAATCTTCACATGATTCCACTCCTTTTCCAGTGATGCGTCTTCCACCTTATCACTAAATTCTATACTTCGCAGATCAAAAACAAATATATGATCTGATACTACTTCGAAACCGTGATAAAATCCAGGGTCATAAATTGGATTATTGCCATTGATGGTCACATTGGGGTGTAAACTGATGGAGAAATATTCCTCATTTGTTAATCCAATAACAACACATGCAACTATTGCTGGGAATTTGTTACGAAACCAGAAGGAAATAGATCCGCCCTTGGTACGATGGTCAAACCATTCAGGGATTCTTCCTTGAGGCAGAGAAAATATTTTGCCACCAGTATTGTGCAATTCCTGTCAATCATAATTCACAAGTACAGTAATATAATAGAGTCATAGATCGGGATTGTGTTCATGAAATTAACAGAAAGAAGAAAGGGAAAAAAAGAAATCTTACTTCTCTTAGTAATATGCTTGCGGACTCGGAACTCAACCATGTGCAATTCTGTGCTGATAAATATTGTATGTTTGGTGGAACCCCTCTAATTTCTCGAAGATGCTCGCAATCATCCAAATCAAGCTTTGTCAAGAAGGGACATTTGCTGATGCATGCAGGAAGAATTGTGAAATTACTACCTCTCAGGCACAAAGTATTCACATTGACAAACCAAGAAAGACATAATGAAAGTGATTCATCTGATATATTGCAATACTCAATGACAAGACAGTTCATCTTTGGGCACATTATCAAGCTCCCCTTTTCTATGCCTTCATCCTGCTTAGAAAATTGCAACTCCTTACAATTTCTAATCCATAGCACATTCAATTCTGGCAACATAGCAATGTGAATTGGTAGCTGAATCCTTCTGCAATTTTGCATGTCTAAGTTTTGAAGTCCAGTAAGATTTTGAATTGAAGGCGGAAATACCAAGTCAGTATCATCTAGGTCAAGCTCTGTTATCTTCTTTTTCTCTCCTAATATATCAGGAAAAGCCTCAAGACTTGAGCAATCCCGAAGCTCAAGTTCTTCAAGAGTGCTCATGGTGATTTGTGGAAAAGTCCTGAGGTTATGACAAGAGTTAGCGTGCAAGATTCTGAGTTTACCCAAAGATCCAACTGAATCGTGAACTTCAACTAAATTAACACAACCCATAAATGACAATTCACTTAAATTTGGAAGGCAAGATATGTCAGGTATTTGTGTTATCCCTTCACACGAGTCAAAATTCAAGACACTCAAATCCATAAATCTCTGCAAAACAAAAAGTACGAAAATAAGAATAGCAGAAAGAAAGTTGAGTGAAAATTATTAGTAAGTATACTATGCCCAAGGAAACATATAATAGAATGGAATGCAGTTACACTTGCCTCGAGTTTGAGGGATTTGATGCAACTCTCTTTCAATTTGAGTACGGAAAGTTTCTTTGGACGAAAATTTTTTGGTAAACAACCTGATGGATATCCCACCCATTCCAGAACTCTTAAACTGTTGGGGAGATATTGGACACCACTGGAAAAAGAAACATTCTCAATGATAAGTACATTGAGCTTTTTCATTTTCTCGAAGGCCTTCCCATTCCATTGTACAATATACCCACTATAGTTCCACGACTTCTGAATTATGACTTCAACTTCATCAGTACCCTTGAAAGTTACAAGAAAAAGTCTTATCATCTACCATATATTAAAAAATACAAGATAAATCAAAGGGCAAAAAGAAAATTAAATATTTATTACTCACAGTATTTTCTTCTAAAACATGTACAATATCCTCGTAGGACCATAATCTACTGCGCTTTCCTGGCTCTTTAGGTGATTGCTTGCGAACAATTCCTTTGCCCATATCTTGTATCAAGTCATGCATTCGAACACAACCTAGTTCATCAGTCTTTAAGAGAGATTTGTCAATCAATACTCCAATACTATAATCAGAAGGGACGTCACGAATATGTTGCAGCATTTCTTTAACATACTCCAAACTATGCCTATTGAAGAAGCAAGCAATATCAAGGAAAATTTCCCGCTGATGCTTTTCCAAGCCATCATAGCTTACTCTTAGTATTCCCTCAACTTTTTCATCCATATTTCTTCTATATAAACACAATAAAGAGTTCCACTCATCTATAGTTCTACCATGTAAGTTAGAACCTATTATTTCCAAAGCTAATGGTAGGCCTTTGGCATACTCTACAAAAGATTTCAAATTGTCTAAGTAGCATGAATCAGGCTCTTCACCTCTAAATGCATTCCAACTTAACAAATCTAGAGACTCATCATAGTTTAATTCCTGGACCTCATATGTCTTCCTAACCCCATGAAAATCCAACAAATGTTTATCTCTTGTTGTTATAATTATTCTACTACCTGGACCAAACCAATCACATCCTCCCACCAATGCTTGTAACTGCTCTTTCCTGTCAACATTATCAAGAACAACAAGGACTTTCTTTTTCTGGAACCTGCGTTTTAATACTGCAATTCCTTGACTAACATCTCCCAACTTGATATCACGATCCCCTACTAATTCAAAAAGCAATCTTTCTTGGAGTTGTACGAGGCCATCCTTAGACTTCTCTCTCACATCAGCAACGAAACAAAGACTTTCAAACTGATCAGCTATTGAGTTGTATACTGCACGTGCACTTGTTGTCTTCCCTATTCCACCAATTCCATAAATTCCCACCATGTTGACTTCGTCATTTGACCCAACTTGGAGAAGTGAGTTTATTTCTAATAGCCGAGATTCCAATCCAACAGGATAGTCACCAATATGCAGAGGAGTTCGATTAAGCCTAGTGGAGACCTCTTTAACTATTTCTTCAATGAATTGGTACTCATATTCATGCCTGATAAATTACACAAATACCAGTGGACTTAAACTAAAAGCATTGAACCCAAATTCCATAAACAGTGAAGAAAATAGCATTGGCTAATGCATATAAGAGTAGATGAGTACCCATCTTTTTTGAAATGCCAACCAGATAAATCAGCTGCTTTATGTAGGGCAAGCTTCCATTTTTGCACCTTTTCCTCGTCATTCTTGTACTTCCTTTGATGCTTAGACAGGGCCATACCATAGCTCCCCCTCTGATGCCGCACTTCTGAAGGATCTACTCTATAAAAGACAGGCCAAACCAACCGATTTTCTTGCTCAAGGATCTTGACAAGTTCTTCAAGACAAAATGTTGAGGATGCATAGTTTTCAGAGAAAATAATGATTGCAATCCTGGATTCTTCAATGGCCTTGTGAAGGGCTGGTGTGAGTTCTTCCCCTCTTTTGAGCTCCTCATCATCAATGAAGGTGTGGATTCCCCTCTGATGCAGAGAATTGTAGAGATTGCCAGTGAAAGAGAAGCGTGTATCTTCACCTCTAAAACTGAGGAAGACATCATAAGTCCATCCATAGGTAAAGGAAGAGGAGGTGGAGGATAACACTGCTCGCTGTGTCATGATAACTTGTGGAACCATAAAATGGTAGACAAATGCCTATGATATCAGCAAGAGGAAGATCAAGACAAATGAATGGCTGTCATTTCAATTTTTACAATGTTCCCGGAAGAGAATGTGTAAATCAAAGCCAAACCTATAATAAGGGATGAAATGAAACTACTCATAAGAACATCTCTAAGTGTTTCCCATGACCAACTAGATAATAACAAAAAAGGGTTCATACGAAAGAGACTCAATATGCAATTCAAAATAATTACGAGTAAATTATCATTTTGGTCCCTAAAAGATGCAATTTGTCTTAATTTAGTCCATGAAAGAAGCAATTTGTTTCAATTTAGTCCCTGAAAGTGAAAGATGCAATCTATCTTAATTTAGTCCTTGAAGGATGCAATTTGCTTCAATTTAGTCTTTTGAAAGATGGAAATGTCAAATATAGTCCTTGAAAGATACAATTTGTCTTACTTTAGTTCTTAAAGAATTTTCCATCGGTTATGTTAATAGAAATTCTTACTTTCTTAAGGACTAGATTGAAATAAATTGCATCCTTTAAAGATTAAATTTGATATTTTAATCTTTAGATTCTGTATTTGATATTTCCATCTTTAATGGATTAAATTGAGAAAGATTACATATTCCCGGGACCAAAATAGTAATTTACTCAATAATTATTGAATAAAAGAAAATGTCATTTCACTAATTACACACTCACCTTCAGTAATCTTTAAATTACCAATCCAACATCGATTGCGGTAAGGTAATGATCTGCCAGTGTCCCTAAATCATTAAAATGCCCAATCAACATATGAATAAATGTGTTTGATGCCATTTGCCCCTAGGCAAATTTAGAATGATCACAGATAAGATACCCCAAACCTTAACTTTTAATCCTTACACCTTCTTATCACAGATAATTTTTTATGTTCTTTCCAAAACAGTTTACATAGTCAGGGACTTGGCATGACACTAATAAGATTAATCCAAATTCTAGTTTATAGTCTAAGTAGCAAACCCTGGGCCTAAATTCAATATATCACTCAATTCAATCAGACTCGTATTATCACAACAAAAGCATGATTAGACAATCAACCATATTTTAATTACTAATTCATTTAAAAACTCACTAAGATCTGATTACTGAAACTACTTGCAAAGAGAAGAGTTTCCACTTTCCATATTTATCAAGCTCACTAATTTATGATTTTATAGCTCATTTTTGTATTATAACCAATGTTAGGGATCTTCCTTCAATCACAATTTGTAAACCCAAACCAAACTTCAAATTTGATCCACTCAAAATTGAGCTGAAATATAGAAATATCAACTACAAGAGGAAAACATTTGAAGTACTAAATGAAATTATTAACTGGTAAAGTGTAATCGAAAATTCCCAAATGAATATTGAAGAGGCAAACATACTTCTAATTTCCAGCCATTAATTCCCATCTAATAACTCTCATAGCGACCCAAATGAAAGGCAAAAGAGAGATGAAAACTCACCAAAACTTTGACCCATTTTTGAAGAGATCATGTTGATCAAAGCAGCAGCGTTTTATCTGTAATTTGGGCCCTTGGCTGAAACGTAGCTTTGTTGGAAAAACGAAACGCATTGATTGGGTCGACACGGTTTTGAGAGACGTGTTGGAAAAACTAGCACAACGTAACTTTCCAAGAAGTTGGAGGAATTGAATGATGCAGGTAATGGTGAACCAATCTTTAATTTCTCAAAAGGATTTATTAAGGAAGTTTGTGAGAGAGTGAGAGGGAAACAGAGAAGAAAAGTTATACACACAAAAAATGAGTATATATATCCTTTGTCTTTTCAGAATATAAATGTGTGATCGGAGGGTATAGTTGATTAGTATCCCCTTTTACCTTCATGCCCCGACCAAGACTTCAATAATACTGCTTAATGGGAAAAAAAGACCGGAAGTGGAATTTCGATCCCTTAAAATGTATTTTATATAAAGTGTATTATATAAATTGTTATATAAAAATTGAAATTTATATCTATTCTGTTATATTCTCATTCGACTATTCAAATTATACACTTTGTATACGAGCACTTTATAATATCCAAATCTCTTAACTTAACCGAATAGAAGAAGATGGTAAAGTGATAGAGAGAAAGTAATATATAAAACTAAGAAATAGGAGAAACAAAGAAGTGAAAGAGAAGTGGTGGGTCACTAGTCAATGAAAGTAAAATAGGGATTAAAAAGTAAAAGTGAGATGTGACTTGTCTTAGAATTTGTAAATTGAGAAGAATAGAGTTAAAATTGGGGAAAAAAAAGTCCAAGAAGAGTTAATACGTTTGCAAAGAAAGAAAAAAAAAATAGACAGAAAAATAACTTCATCGTACTTCAAAAGTTAAAATAAAAATTGAATCAAAACAAATAACTAAAACACTTTTAAGATATTGTGAAAAGTTGAATATAGATATAAATATTAATAATATGATGTTTAGTTCATTAAAAAAAATATGATGTTTAAAACAAGAGAGTAAAAAATTCGATTTGGCTCGGTCAACTCGAATTTAATTACTCAATTCATCTGAGGTGTGATGAAAGATTGTATCAAAATATCAACATTTGAATGCAATTGAAGTCAGGTTGAGATCAATATTCCTTCTTTGTTTTTGGATTACGATTCACCATCTAATCAAAATTTCAAACATAATTTAGTACATTATTGAAGTTAATATTTAACATTAGAATAAGTATCATACAATAAGTGAAAAGTACTAGTATGAATGAGGGTTTTGAAGCCATGTGAATATTCTGATACACTTATTATTCTATTTCTACTAGTCTATGGGTTAAATTATGTATTTACTTTCAGGCACTAGTTTTGTATGTAAATTTACTAAAATCATAATATATTATCGGTTAATTTGGAAAAAAAAATTCTTTCAATTTAGAGGGTGATGTAATTCAATTTTTCAAGAGTTTATTGAGTTTAGCATGAATTGACATATTTATAAATTTGACAATGAATCAATTTACAAGTTTTACCTATATATAATAAATATGTAGGTATAAACTCAGAATTTAACAATACTTTTATTTTACAACTTGTTAACATAATTAAGCAGAATATGCTAATTCAAATATGAGGCAACGTAACTTTTAATTTTTAAATAGTTAGTCAAATTATTATGGTCAAAGGTTCATTTTGGTCCTCTATGTTTCACTCAAGTTTTAAATTAGTCATTTATGTTTCAAAAGTTTTAAATAGTTCTTTATGTTTCGGTGAAGTTCTAAATTGGTCATTCCATCTAAATCCGTCAATTTCTTAAGTTAACTGCTGACGTGGCGTATCGAGGTGAAAATATAATCTCTTCTACATGTATCAGATAGCTGACGTGGCCTTAGACACACTAAAAACACCCAAACATCGTCGTTTAAGCCAAAAATAAAACTATGCTGAGAGGACCAATATGATACTCTAATGAAACATAAATAACTAATATAAAACTTCAATGAAACATAAAGGACCAATATAGAACTTCAATGAAAATAAAGAACCAATACAGAACTTCAATGAAAATAAAAGACCAATACAGAACTTGAATGAAACATAAAGGACCAATATATAACTTTAATGAAACTTGAAGGACAAATATAAAACTTTTGGGAAACATAATGGACCAATATAGAACTTTTGAAAGATAAATGACCAATTTAAAACTTGGGTGAAACATAGAGGACCAAAATGAGCATTTGACCAATTATTATTTAGTCCCAAAATTTTGGAAAAAAATACTATTTAGTCTCCGAATTTACAGTTCTATAAACTATTTAGTCCCTTGAATGTTACTTATTAGATAACCGACTGACACAGCCGTTAAATGATGATGTGGTCGGACTCCTCTCCTCGAGCTCCTCCTCCCGCGTTGTCAAAATCTAGGTCGATGACCCTCTTTTTCTGTTCCTGAAGCCAAGTTTTGCTTGATGTGCAGCTATGGCGGCCGTATCATGCTTTGTTCTTAAGACAAAATCCACTCCTACGTCAACGGTAACAGCCGCATCGTCATGGTGAACGACGTCACGTCAGCAGTTAATGGCCACGCCACTCTCGGTTATCTGACGAGTAACATTGACTAAATAGTTAACATAGTTGCAAATTTGCGAACTAAATTGTATTTTTAAAATTTTGAAGAGTAAATAGTAATTTAATTAACAATTCATGGACTAAAATGTAATTTTCATCTTCAAATATCAAATATCAATTCTCTTACAAATTCATAATCCAACACCATAGTTTACGTGAAGAAAACAATTATTCTTATTATTTATTTATTATCTTCAAGCATGAATAATACTGTCAAAATGAGCTTGAGTCCGCGGTCCGACCCACGAAAAATAAAAAATAATATATATTTGTTTAAAATATGTATAAATATATATGTTTTAAGTAATTTTATATGTTAAATAATAATTTTATTTTAATAATGTATATAAATAATTTAAATAATAATATAATATTAATTTAAAATAAAAAATAATAATTTTTAAATAAATATATAATTTTATAATTATTTGTTTAAAATAATATATTAAAAAAAATAAAAAATTGGCCCGCGGGCCAATATAAGCGGGTTTGAGCATCATCCAAGCCCGCCTAATAAACGGCCCGGCCCGTTTAATGCCGGCTTGTGACGGCCTGGTGCGAGCCGGACCGACTCGTTTTAACAGTGCTAAGCATGAACCACACAAAAAAACTTTAGAGTTTTTGTACTCTTTAAATTCTTTATCCACCTAAAACTCTTCACGTAAACAATTAATCAATAATTCAATATAATTCAATTTATAAGCTTAATGATACCATTAATTGCCAATGGTGCTATCGTCTTTAATTTCAGCAATGAGTGGTTGTGGCTGATTTAATCCACAATTTCACACAAATGGCAAAATCATCTGAAGTATCATATCATTTAATAAACTAATGTGATGAAAGATCAAACTAGAAGATAACTGGGAGAAGACGGAATAATATAGCATTTAGTGGAGTTCAAGGTAAGCATAGAAATTGAAATTATTTATGTTGATAATTCATGTTTGAAGTGATTTACCTGCAAGACCAGATACCTAAAGAGGAGAAAAATAAGATATATACAAGTAAGAATATTCAAGAAAAACAGACAAGTCCATGAAATACTAACATTCTTCCTATATAGAAACTACATAATTCTTGCTTTTAGTTTCTTGAGTCAGCTAAAACTCTCCAAGTAAACAATTCATTAATATACTTCAATTTATAAGCTTAACTAAGTAACTGATAACATAAAGAGAAAGAAGAAAGGTCACACAAGAATGTAGATAGAGACCTTTTCCACTGGTTCTGCCACTGAACTTGATTCCCAACACACATCATCATATCATTCAATGCTTACAACAACTCCACATTTCTATGGTATATCTTTAATTAAGCAATCATTCTTAATTGGGATCATTGAAAGCAGAATATATATAATTGGGATAGTCAATTTGCCTATGGAGAAGATGGGTACAATCTCGAGGAAATCATGATGCTGTCGAAGAAGAACAAGAACAGAGCAACAAAACTGAAGAGTAATAAAGCACGCAAGCAACGATGCCGCGAGTGTCTTCTTTGCTTCGATGACTCACATCCCATCCCATCTTTGTCTCTTTCACACATGGTGCATTGGTCATTTAAGATAGGCTTATTCTTTAGGCATAACACTTGATCTTCCCCTTCCATTCCATCCCAACTCAAGCTTTTGTCTTCTTTCCTCAACACATGAACTAATCCAATATTGACTCTGCTTTCGAGAAATTGGGTGTCAATTGTCTCTGCTTCAGCTTGCTGCGCATGGGAAAAAGATGAGGAGATGGAAAATGATTACAATTTACATTGCTGAATTGTAAACCAATATCAAGTATACAAGCTTACTGATGGAAGATTGTCGTCCACCTTCATTTTTCCTCTTCGCTTAAGCTGCAATTCTACATGATTAACACTCGTGTCAGACAAATCCTCTTCAGTGTCTATGGAGTCGCTTGAATCAGGACCTGCAAGCCAGGAAGAGTAATGTGATCTGTAAATTGTAAAAATTGCACAAAGCTGGCAAACATATAATTAAATGAAAAATGGTTCTTTATATCGTTTAGTTGTGATGAGAACTATTGCTTATGGTTTGTTAAAAACTTAAAATGCATGTGCTGAAATTTGATGGGACTTACATAGCTGGCCTTCACTGCAAAAGACTTCAATAAGTTATCTTGCATTCTTTTAGCAAATGAGAAGAGAGAAGAGTAAATGAGTACAGGATATGAACCACATGTTTTCTTTTAGCAAATGAGAGGGAAATGTCAAAACTCCAAAAATAATGAAACCTCTCACATTTTACCTCTTTTTTCTAGAAAAAAAAAAGTTTATTTTACTGTGTCTAAGTAGTGTCCATAACGTGTCTGAGCCGAGAAAAATTATTTTTAAATTGAACATGTATGGAAGCGTGTCGGGCACGCCTACATGCTTAGACTTTGGAGTGTCCGTGCTTCATAGTTTGTAGGTATATACTATTAGGCTCAAGTAGGTAAAGCTTGCTATAACAGATTAGGAAATAGGAGTCATGACAATTATTTGCTGCAATGTAATGTAAATAAAATTTAGGAGTTTCATAAAAAAAAATTAGGAGTTGGCCGATTGTAATTTGTACCTGTAGAATATCCTTGTTCTGAAAGTGCATGGCTACATATCCCATTGTCCATATAAGGATTTGTGAATCTGATATCCTCCATCTTGTTTATCTCCTTCAATACATAAATTCCACTCTCCTTTCCCACCTCTTCCATTGAGACCATGTTGGGAACCCATTCTTTAGTGGAATCAAATGGATCTCCATAACAAATTTCCACACGATTCCACTCCTTTTCCAGAGATGCGTCTTCCACCTTATCACTAAATTCTATACTTCGCAGATCAAAGACAAATATATGATCTGCTACTACTCTGAAAGTGTGAACAAATCCACGGGCACAAAATCGATTATTGCCATTGATGATCACGTGGGGGTCAAACTTGATACAGAAAAAGTCCTCATTTGTTAATCCAATAACAACACATACAACTAATACTGGGAATTTGTTGCGAAACCAGAAGGAAATAGATCCGCCCTCGGTACGATGGTCAAACCATTCAGGGATTGTTGCTTGAGGCAGAGAAAATATTTTGCCACCAGTATTGTGCAATTCCTGTCAATCATAATTCACAAGTACAGTAATATAATAGAGTCATAGATCGGGATTGTGTTCGTGAAATTAACAGAAAGAAAAAAATAGGAAAAAAAAGGAAATCTTACTTCACTTAGTAATATGCTTGTGGACTCGGAACTCAACGATGTGCAATTCTTTGCTGATAAATATTGTATGTTTGGTGGAACCCCTCTAATTTCTCGAAGATGCTTGCAATTCTCCAAATCAAGCCATGTCAAGAAGGGACATTTGTTGATGCATGCAGGAAGAATTGTGAAATTACTACCCAATAGACTCATTGTCTTCACATTGACAAACCAAGAAAGACATAACGAAAGTGATTCATCTGATATATTGCACAAGTCAATGACAAGACGGTCCATCTTCGGGCACGTTATGAAGCTCCCCTTTTCTATGCCTTCATCCTGCTTAGAAAAAAGCAACTCCCCACATACTCTAATATGTAGTAGTTCCAATTCTGGCAACATAGCAATGTGAATTGGTAGCTGAATCCTTCTGCAATTTTGCATGTCTAATATTCGAAGTCCAGTAAGATTTTGAATTGAAGACGGAAATACCAAGTCAGTATCATCTAGGTCAAGCTCTGTTATCTTCTTTTTCTCTCCTAATATATCAGGAAAAGCCTCAAGACTTGAGCAATTCCGAAGCCGAAGTTTTTCAAGAGTGCTCATGGCAAGTGGTGGAAGAGTCCTGAGCTTGGGGCAAGAGCAAGCGCGCAAGATTCTGAGTTTATCCAAAAATCCAACTGAATCGTGAACTTCAACTAAATTATCGCAACACCTAAATGACAATTCCGTTAAATTTGGAAAGCAAGATATGTCAGGTATTTGTGTTATCAATTTACAGTCGTCCAAATTCAAGATATTCAAATCCATAAATCCCTGCAAAACAAAAAGTAGGAAATTAAGAATAGTACGAAGAAAGTTGAGTGAAACTTGTTAGCAACAGAATGGAGTGCAGTCACACTTGCCATGAGCGGTTTGAGGGATGAGATGCAACTCTGTTCCAAGTTGAGTAGGGAAAGTTTCTTTGGACGAAAATCTGGTGGTAAACAAGGTGATGGATATCCCACCCATTCCAGAAATCTTAAACTGTTGGGCAGATATTGGACACCACTGCAAAAAGAAACATTCTCAATGATAAGTACTTTGAGCTTTCTCATTTTCTTGAAGGCCTTCCCATTCCATTGTACACTATACCCACTATAGTTCCACGACTTCTGAATTATGACTTCAACTTCATCAGTACCCTTGAAAGTTACAAGAAAAAGTCTTATCATCAACATAAATCAAAGGGCAAAATGAAAAATTAAATATTTATTACTCACAGTATTTTCTTCTAAAACATGCACAATATCCTCGTTGGACCACAATCTACTGCGCTTTCCTGGCTCTTTAGGTGATTGCTTGCGAACAATTCCTTTGCCCATATCTTGTATCAAGTCATGCATTTGAACACGACCTAGTTCATCAATCTTTAAGAGTGATTTGTCAATCAGTACTCCAATACTATAATCAGATGGGACATCACGAATATGTCGCAGCATTTCTTTAACATAGTCCAAACTATGCCTATTGAAGAAGCAAGCAATATCAAGGAAAATTTCCCGCTGATGCTTTTCCAAGCCATCATAGCTTACTTTTAGTATTCCCTCAACTTCTTCATTCATATTTATTCTATATAAACACAATAAGGAGTTCCACACATCTATAGTTTTGCCGTGTAAGTTAGAACCTATTATTTCCAAAGCTAATGGTAGGCCTTTGGCATAATCTACAAAAGCTTTCAAACTGTCTAAGTAGCATGAATCAGGCTCTTCACCTCTAAATGCATTCCAACTTAACAAATTAAGGGACTCATCATAGTTTAATTCCTGGACCTCATATGTCTTTTTAACCCCATGAAAATCCAACAAATGTTTATCTCTTGTTGTTATAATTATTCTGCTACCTGGGCCAAACCAATCACATCCTCCCACCAGTGCTTGTAACTGCTCTTTCCTGTCAACATTATCAAGAACTACAAGGACTTTCTTTGTCTGGAACCTGTGTTTTAATTTTGTAATTCCTCTACTAACATCTCCCAACTTGATATCACGATCCCCTACTAATTCAAAAAGCAATCTTTCTTGGAGTTGTACGAGGCCATCCTTAGAGTTAGACTTCTCTCTCACGTCACCAAGAAAACATAGGCTTTCAAATTGATCAGCTATCAAGTTGTATACTGCTCGTGCACTTGTTGTCTTCCCTATTCCACCAATTCCATGAATTCCCACCATGTTGACTTCGTCATTTGACCCAACTTGGAGGAGTGAGTTTATTTCTAACAGCCGAGACTCCAATCCAACGGGATAGTCACCAATATGCAGAGGAGTTCGATTAAGCTTAGTGGAGACCTCTTTAACTATATTTTCAATGAATTGGTACTCATATTCATGCCTGGTAAATTACACAAGTATGAGTCAAGTTAAACTAAAAGCATTGAACCCAAATTCCATAAACAGCGAAGAAAATAGCATTGGCTAATGCATAAGAAGAAAAAAAAGCATATAAGAGTAGATGATTACCCATCTTTTATGAAATGCCAACCAGATAAGTCAGCTGCTTTACGTAGGGCAAGCTTCCATTTTTGCACCTTTTCCTTGTCTTTCTTGAACTTCCTTTGATGCTTAGACAAGGCTTCACCATAACTTCCTCTCTGATGTCGAACTTCTGACGGATCTACTTTGTAAAATATTGGCCAAACTAGCCGATTTTCTTGCTCAAGGATCTTGACAAGTTCTTCAAGACAAAATGTTGAGGATGCATAGTTTTCAGAGAAAATAATGATTGCAATCCTGGATTCTTCAATGGCTTTGTGAAGGGCTGGTGTGAGTTCTTCCCCTCTTTTGAGCTCCTCATCATCAATGAAGGTGTGGATTCCCCTCTGATTCAGAGAATTGTAGAGATTGCCAGTGAAAGAGAAGCGTGTATCTTCACCTCTAAAACTGAGGAAGACATCATAAGTCCATCCATAGGTAAAGGAAGAGGAGGTGGAGGATAATACTACTTGTTGTGTCATGATAACTAGTGGAACCAGAATAGCTAGACACTTCAAATGCAAGAGCTAGAAAATGGTAGACAGATGCCTATGATATCAGCAAGAGGAAGATCAGGACAAATAAATGGCTGTCATATCAATTTTTACAATGTTCCCAACAGAGAATGTGTATATCAAAGCCAAACCTATAATAAGAGGTGACACTACTAATAACAACATCTATGTGTAAAAGATGACCAACTAGATAATAACAAAAAAGAGTTCATATGTAGGAGACTCAATATGCAATTCAAAATAATTTTGAGTAAATTATATATTATTTTGGTCCCTGAACCTTGAAGGATGCAATTTGTTTCAATTTAGTCTTTGAAAGATGGAAATGTCAAATATAGTCCTTGAAAGATGCAATTTGTCTTACTTTAGTTCTTAAAGAATTTTCCATCAGTTATGTGAATAAAAATTCTTAGGGACTAGATTGAAACAAATTGCATCTTTCAAAGATTAAATTTGACATTTCCATCTTCACAGACTGAACTTGATATTTCCATCTTTTATGGATTAAATTGAGAAAGATTACATATTCCTGGGACCAAAATAGTAATTTACTCATTAATTATTGAATAAAAGAATATGTCATTTCACTTATTACACACTCACCTTCAGTAATCTTTAAATTACCAATCCAACATCGATTGCGGTAAGTTAATGATCTGCCAGTGTCCCTAAATCATTAAAATGCCCAATCAACATATGAATAAATGTGTTTGATGCCATTTGACCCTAGGCAAATTTAGAATGATCACAGATAAGATACCCCAAACCTTAACTTTTAATCCTTACACCTTCTTATCACAGATAATTTTTTATGTTCTTTCCAAAACAGTTTACATAGTCAGGGACTTGGCATGACACTAGTAAGATTAATCCAAATTCTAGTTTATAGTCTAAGTAAGTAGCAAACCCTGTGCCTAAATTCAATATATCACTCAATTCAACCAGACTCGTATTATCACAACAAAAGCATCATTAGACAATCAACCATATTTTAATTACTAATTCATTTAAAAACTCACTAAGATCTGATTTCTGAAACTACTTGCAAAGAAAAGAGTTTCCACTTTCCATTTATCAAGCTCACTAATTTATGATTTTATAGCTCATTTTTGCATTATAATCAATGCTAGGGAACTTCCTTCTATCACAATTTCTGAAACCCAAACCAAACTTAAAATATTATCCACTCGTAAAATTGATCTCAAATATAGAAATATCACTACCAGAGAAAAACATTTGAAGTACTAAATGAAATTAACTGGTAAAGTGTAATAAAAAAAATTACCTGATGAACATTGAAGAGGCAAACGTGCTTCTAATTTCCAGCCATTAATTCCCATCAAATAACTCTCAAAGTGACCAAAATGAAAGGCAAAGGAGAGATGAAAACTCACCAAAACTTTGACCCATTTTTGAAGAGATCATGTTGATCAAAGCAGCAGCGTTTATCTGTAATTTGGGGCCTTGGGTGAAACGTAGCTTTAATGGAAAAACGAAACGCATTGGTTGGGAAGACAGGGTTTTGAGAGACGTGTTGGAAAAACTAGCACAACGTAACTTTCCAAGCAGTTGGAGAAATTGAAGGAGGGAGGTAATGGTGAAACCAATGGGTGTTGAAGGAGAGCATGGTGCATTAATTAATTTGTCAAAACTCAAATGAAATTAATAAGGATGGAACGAAGGAAGTTTGAGACAAGTAACGGGAGTGAGAGGGAAATAGAGAAGAAAAGTTATACACAACAAAATTCTGCACCAGACCTGCCATGAGACTAACTAAGCTTAAGTTTATGGTCATACACAACAAAATTCTCCACCAGACCTGAGACTAACTAAGCTTAAGTTTATGGTACAATTACCCAATATTAAGTGATGTTTGGTACACTATGATCTCCTCTTATTTCAAATATCGTAGTATCTTAGATAACATAGTATGTGATACTATGGTATAACATACCATAGTATTTATAATGCTGACGTTTGGTATAACAATGAACGATATCTCATATGTCAGACATGTAAGATTCACATGTTTGGTATTTTTTATGATTAGTAAAACTTATTTTTTTTAAAAAAATTTTCCTTATTTATTCTTATAAAATTTAATTAACTTCATTTTTTTAAACAATGTAAAAGATATTATACATTTAAAAAGAAAACATTGCATCAGTCATCAATTGAGGAAGAAGTCATAATATCATGTACTAAACATAGAACAACACCAGGGAATATAACTGATTATTGAAAGAAATATATAAAAAAATTGGCTATTGAAAGGAATATATAGAAAAAAAAGTGGCCATTGAAATGAATATATAGAAAAAAAAAAAGTGGCGATTCGGTACGTGAGAAAAAAAAGTGGCGCCAAGTTTATAATTAATGATTGGGTTTGGATATGTGATAAAAAGTAGCGCTAAATAAAAAGAATTGTGTCAAGTAAAAAAACTGAAAAAAAAGGGATAAAATTGGAAGTTTACTAAAAAAAATATCTTTTTTAACCCTGTGATCTGAGATGACATAGTTTTTGGGTTGTCATCAGATCACATCCTTTTGGTTGTGATGTGATAACAGTGTGTTATCTCAGATGTCGTCATGTGATGAGATCACAGCATACCAAACCTGACATCTAAGATACTATGGTATGTAAGATGGTAGACATAGGATCACAGCGTACCAAACGCCACCTAAGAATTGGGTATGGGCAGTACTTGAGCCATATCCATCAAATACCCATTTTATTAAAAATACTTGGACCAAAACTTGGATAGTACCTGGGCCATACCCATCACTTACCATCATTTATTACCTACCACCACTATCCACCACCACCACCACCCACCACTAAACCTGTTCATGGGTCGGGTCGGATTTGGGCTTAAGTCTATGGGTTTTATATAATTAAAAGAACAATTAAAATACATATAATTCTATACTAGCTATTTTCTAGGCCAAATTACTCTTTTGGTCATCAACGTTTGCACCAAGTTTAATATTGGTCCTCAACGTTTCAAAAAGTTATTTTAGGTCCTCAACGTTTTTTTTTTGGGTCAAAATTGGTCCTCCAGCATAACTCCGTCTGGTTTTTTTTGTTAAATGCTGACATGGAAGGATTATGTGGCACACCCTCTCTCCTACGTGTCATATTTGGATGATATGACACCCTCTCTCACTCCAACTCAGCAAAACGACGCCGTTTTGCATAACTTCTCTCTCACTCCAACTCAGCAAAACAGCGTCGTTTTGCTGAGTTGGAGTGAGAGAAGGTGTCATATCATCCAAATATGACACGTATGAGAGAGGGTGTGTCACATAATTCTTCCACGTCAGCATTTAACAAAAAAAAATCAGACGGAATTATGTTGGAGGACCAATTTTGACCCAAAAAAAAAACGTTGAGGACCTAAAATAACTTTTTGAAACGTTGAGGACCAATATTAAACTTAGTACGTTGAGGACCAAAAGAATAACTTAACCTATTTTCTATTATACGGTGACTAAAACTATTCAAAATATCAGAGTTTTTACAAACAGTAATATTGCATCCACTACTAATCAAAGACCTACTGACAACATGAACACTAAAACTATTGGAGCCCCTTCTAAAATAGTGTCTTTCCCAGAAACTTGAAATTCTTTATTTTTCTGGAAACCCCTTTTGGTTGAACACATTTGATGATTATTCCACCAACAAAAGGTAATACATAATTTATCTCAATTTAATCTTATAATTTAATTTTTAAAAACTAAAAATATCAAATTAAATTTTTAAAAAATATATTTTTTATCATTATATGTAGTTTTAAGCAAGGTTGTTAAACTCTCGAATTAACTCTTAAACTCTTACAAGTTTATATTTTTACGTGGATAAAACGAATTAATTCTTGTCAAACTCAGAAATATTTAAACGCGTGCTAAACTCTCGAGTTAACTCTTAAACTTTTACGAGTTTGTGTTTATACGTTGGTAAAACGAGTTAACTCTACTGTAAACTCATGAAAAATATTATTTTTGAACACTTTTATTTTCTGTTGAAACACACTTATCAAAGCATTCTCTATATAATTTTTTTAAAAAAAATAGTATTCTGTTGTTCAAATTAAAAAATATAAATGATTAATTTCTTAATGTATAAATTATGAATAGAAATTTATACTTTGAATACATTTGTATTCAATATTTATGTATCAATTGCATTTGACTCTATTATTTAAAAATTTACTGTATTTTTATTAATTATAATAGAAAAATATATTTTTAATAACTATTTATTGAGATAGGTAAACTCTTAGGTGGCGTTTGGTATCAGGTGTGTGTTTTAGTGGAAAGTGAAAATGGAAGTGGAAGTGGAAGTGGAAGTAAGTGATAAAAAGTATGTTTGGTATGGAGGGAAATGGAAGTGGAATGTAAAAGTAATATTGTTTGGTAGGGTCAGAAGAAGATAGGGAAATAGAAGATAAAAGTATGAAATACCTTTTTTGCCCTTACTTTTTTAAAAGCCACAAATTTTTTAAGGGCATTTTGGTCTTTAAACCAAACCAAACCTCACATCCACTTCCCTCTCAATTTTCATGGCAACAAGCTTCCCTCTCAACTAGGAAGCTCAACCTCACCTCCCCACTTTTCAAAGAATACCAAACATACTTCAACCTTAACTTCCCTCTCATCTTTCCTTTGAAAGTGATACTAAGCATAACTTTAGGAGTTCACGAGTCGAGTTTGAGCTTACCATCCCTTTTTTAGATTAACAACCTTGGTCTTTAAATAACATTGTACTATACTATGTCAATTATTCAAGCCAGCTAACATTGATATTACACACGTCTCATAATTTTAATAATGATATTACTTTAATTTTAACAATTCAATTTGTGATGAGATATTATTTATGTTGATAATTCATTTTTGAAGTTCAAGGTAAGCATAGGAATAATATAGCATTTCCTCTGTTTTCGATCATTTCACATAATAATTTTGGAACCAATATTGTTGCTAGCTAGACGCAATTAGATACAGGCAGGAGCTTGAAAAATTAAATATGTATATATATATATATATATATATATATATATATATGAAGCTATATATATATATATATATATATATATCTACAAAGAAGGTGCATCACAATTTCTCTTAAGAAAATGTTGTCATGATTGGAATCTTCTTGTATAAATTAAACACACAGTTGATTATTACATAAAAATAAAAATAATATATTTGAAAATGATTTAATACTATTCAACTTTTTTTGTAACTGTGTTAATTTTAATTACATACATATTTTTTTACAGATTTTATGTATATAACAATATGTAATGATAGTATGTATACCGCCAACCATTTTTTCCCCCTTTACAATATGAGATTTAATTTTGATAATTTTATTTTCACTTTTCGTGTGCTCTTGAGATGCCAACATATCGTCTTCTTTATGCAAAAATGGAAATGGAAATAGAAACAGAAACGGAATGTGTTTCCTGTGTTTGTTAATAAAAGTTTAGGAATAGAAATGAAATGAGAATGTATTAAAATTACCACTTTACCCCTTATATCAAAATAATAAAAAGAAAAGAAAGTTATGATTGTGTCAAATCAAATAGACATTTTGTATTTTTTTTTTGTTTTTTTTAATTTATGAAAATAAAAAAATAAAAAAATATGTGAAACCCAGTAGATCCCACCCATTCTTTGCTCATTTTCATGGCCATTTCTTGTTAAAAAACAAGGCCACCGTGTACACTAATTATTTGGGGAAACTGATATTCAGGTAAGTCTGATTCCTACTTTTTTTTATTTTAGTTTCTTTTTCAATTCCTTAAATTCAACAATTGTGGTTGATTGATTATATTCATGAATATATATATATATCATTGTCTTTCCGGAATATAAATGTGTGATAGGAGGGTATAGTTGAATATTATCTCCCGTTTAGCTTCATGCCCCGGCGAAAGACTTCAATAATACTATTCAAAGGGAAAAAATGACTGGAAAACTTGGGTAGTGGGATTTGGATCCGTTAAAATTCATTTTATATGAAGTGTACTATATAAATTGTTATATGAGAATCAAAATTTGTATTTGTACTGTTATAATCTCATTCGACTATTTAAATTATGCACATTTTATATTTGCACTTTATAATATTCAAATCTCTTGACTTCCCAAATCTACCTAAATCTCATATTCAACAAAAACAATTACAAAAGAACATGAATAATCTAATTAAAATAAGTTCTCTAGATTTTCATTTACTTGTTTTCTGGTACTTTCCTTTCTTTTTTTGGGTCATCTTATACTTGGTTCAAGTATGAGCTATGTTCGACATGTGTCCAAGTTGTGTTTGACGCGTGCCCAAATTGAAAAAATAATTTTTTATTCTGACACGCAGGTACGGGTGTCTACCATATATCATGGTGTGTCAGTGCCGTGTCATGTGTCGGACACGTGACGCGCCTAATTAAAAATAGGCATGTCCATGCTTCATAGCAATGTATTAGGGAGTAAACAATCACATAAGAAATAAAAAGAAGCCATTCGATAAGCATTCCATACATCCTCCCTCCCAATATTCTCTCCTATACTCCCATGTATATTTTCCAAAATGCTGCAATTGTCATCTAACCCATTTTTTCACCATCTTTTATTGGCCATGTATCACATATACCTTCAAATTCTAAAAACCATTAATGGTATCACTATCAGTGCCTAATTCAACATGTTAAATTATTCTTGTAGTCCCCATAGTTTCACACAATTTAATTAGGTCTTTATAGTTTAAAAATTTGTAATCGAGTCCCTATAGTTTAACAAACTGTTAATTAGTCCCTAAACTTGAAATTAAGTGTATCACTCAATTCACTCAATTTAATGCCATGTATCACATTTACCTTCAAATTCTAAAAGCCATTAAGTATCAGTTACCTTTGTCATTGGCAGTGCCACTTGTCCAGTTGTTTGATGCCATAAAGCTTGAACCCAAATAAAAATCATGTAATAATTTTGTTCTTTTATGAGGATTGGTAAATCGGATATCCTCCCTTCTTTTTTCTTGCTTCCTTACAATTATTCCCACCTCTTTTACCAAGTTGGAGGCATATATTTCATCATCCACCTTGTGGTAGAAAGAAACCTGCACATGATTCCATCTATCACTCTGTAGATATACTTGGTTGTTCCACTCATATACTTCTTCGATTCCATAATGTTGGAAAGTTATCAATTTTGAAACATCTAAAAAAAATATATGATCTTTGAAGTAATAGAGGGAACCCCACTTCCCAATCTCAATGAATTCTTGTATCTTTTCACCATTGATGACCACCGCAGCACATAATCTGAGTGTGAACAATGGGTGGTCATCAGCAACATAAATATAACAAAGAGAGAACGCTGGACATTTGTCCTGAAACCAAAAGGAAGTGGATGATCCCTTGGTACGGTATTCAAACCATTTTGGAATGGATGATCCTGGTACAATAAATAGTTTGTTTCCAGCCTCATGTAATTCCTGCAATTATAAAAGTGTTAAATATATATATATATATATATATATATATATATATATATATATATATATATATATATGGGGGATACCAGAAATTCAGAATATCAAGCACAATCTAACCTGACTCATTAATTTGCTTCTCGACTCTGAACTCAATGATTTGCAATTTTTTGCCCATAATTCTTTTATGTTTGGCGGAATCCCTCTAATTTCTCTCAAGTTAATGCACTCATTCAGATGAAGCCACTCCAAATGGTGACATTCTTTAATGCATGCGGGCAGAATGGTGAAATTGCTACCAGATAGGAATAGATATCTGACATTAAAAAACAATACAAGACATTTTGGAAGAAAATCATCTGAAATATTGCTCTTTTCGAGAAAAAGCTTCCTCAGCACAGCACTTGTTGAAGAAATCACGGAGTTCAACTCTTCTTGGTCTTCAACCTGTTTAGATAATTGCAACTCTCCACTACATCTATCAATATGTACATCTGTTAGTGTTGGCAACATAGCAATGCTGCTTGGTAGCTGAAGTCCACTGCACTTATCTGCAATTAATGCGTGAAGCCTAACAAGATTACATATTGAAGTGGGCAATTCTAAGTTTGTGTCACTCAAGTCAAGGCTTGTAATGCATTCCATCTTTTCTTGTATTTCTGGAAACTTCTTAAGACTTGAGCAATGCTGAAGTCCAAGATATTCAAGAGAGGGCAACTTGATGCGACATGGAAAAGTTGTAAGCTTGACACACCATTGAACATCCAAGATTCTAAGTTTTTTCAGATGTCCAACGGACTCATGAACTTCAATTAAATTCTTACAACAACCCAAATTCAATTTTGTTAAATTTGGAATGCTTGATACATCAGGAATCTGCGTTATAAATTGACTTCTGCTCAGATTTATAACACTTAGATTTTCCAATTTCTGCATGAACAAAAACCATATGAATATATAGTTCTTGCACTGTAAGGAAAATTTAAATGAAAGCAAATATACTTGCCTTGAGTGGTTCCAGTGATTGCAAGAAACTGTCTTGTAAATCAAACATGACAAGTTTTGTCGGATGGAAATCAATAGGCAAACATGATGCAGGATATCCCCACCATTGCAACACCCTTAAATTACATGGGAGATATTTGGGACCTTTGGAAAAGCATGTCTTCCTAAGAATAAGTATTTTCAGATTTTTCATCTTTTTGAAAGCATTTCCATCCCAATTTACTTCTATGTCTTCAGACAAATACTTCTGAATTATGACCTTAATGTTGTCAGTCCCCTATATTAAGCCAAAAGTTAAAATCAATTCCACAAAATGTTGAGAATGGTATTCTGAAGTAAAGTAAACAAATAATTGTATATCAGAAATAAGTAGACAAAAAAAAAAAAATTGTTTAGTTATTACTATCACCTACAGCTAACTGTAAAAAGAACTGTGAAACCTTCAGAGTTACGCAAAGCAGAAAAGATTTAAGAATGAAGAAGAAGAAGAATATGTGAAAAATGTGATTCAATCTATTCATCCACTAGGGGCAGAATATATATATATTTACAGTTAGGGACTAAAAGGTAAAATCCCTCCAAACTAAATTAATAACTAACTACTAACAGAAACAAAGAAAAGATATAATGTACCGCAGTCTATGTACACAGATTTACACCAGTCCTATATACTCCTACAGCCCCCCCTCAAGTTGGAGACTTATGAGTCAAGGAAGACTAATAAGGCCCAACTTGGACACGAGCATAGTAAACCGAGGACCAGGTAATGGTTTGGTAAAAAGATCAGCAAGTTGAGCATCAGACGAGATATATTGAGGATGAACAAAACCTTGCTTGTATTGCTCACGAACAAGGTGACAATCGATGTCAAGGTGCTTTGTGCGTTCATGAAACACCGGGTTGGCCATAATATGCAAAGCAGCCTGACTATCGCACCACATAGGAATGGGACCATCAACTAGAATTTTCAAATCCCTCAAGATATAAGAGATCCATCTCAGCTCACAAACCGTGGATGAGAGGCTTCTATATTCAGCTTCTGCCGAGCTGCGAGATACAGTAACTTGTTTCTTAGCCTTCCAAGAGATTAAACAATCTCCCAAAAATACACAATACCCAGTGATTGAACGCCTAGTGTCCTTGCAAGCAGCCCAATCCGCATCACAGTATGCTTCCAACTTAAAACCAGAGCTGCCTTTGAAAGGAAAAAACAATCCTCTAGCAGGTTCAGCCTTCAAGTATCGTAAAATATAAAGAGCAGCTTGCCAATGACACTCAAAAGGTTCACTTACAAACTGACTTAGTTGCTGTGTGGCAAACATGATGTCTGGCCTGGTAAACCCGAGATAAAGAAGCCTGCCAATAAGTCTGCGAAATTTGTCAGGATCTTGTAATTGCACACTCTTAGTAGTATCAAAACAATGAGTCTTGACCATAGGAGTGGAAACCGGCTTAGCACCACTCAACCCAGCATCAGTGATGAGATCCAAGGCATATTTTCGCTGATTAATATGCATTCCTTTGGAAGAACGAGCTATCTCCAATCCAAGAAAATATTTAGCTTCACCAAGATCCTTGATAGTAAATTCATCATGCAACAAAGTCTTCACAGAGTTGATAAGCTGCAAAGAAGCACTAGTGACAAGTATATCATCAACATATACAAGTAAAGCAATGAAAGAATCCCCAACACCTTTGACAAACAAACAATGATCATGAGAAGATTGCTGAAAACCAAAAGCAATCAACTTGGTTGTCAACTCAGTATTCCACTGCCTAGACGCTTGCTTCAAACCATATAAACTTCTCTTAAGCTTGCAAACTTGTCCCTTGGTGCCCTTATCATACCCTGGAGGAATCCGCATGTACACATCTTCATCAATAAAACCATGAAGAAAGGCATTATTGACATCAAATTGATGTAAATGCCAGCCCCTTGTAGCAGCAATGGATAGAAGAATTCTCACTGTCACACTTTTAGCAACAGGAGAGTAACTATCCACATAATCTTCTCCTTCAACTTGATTAAAGCCCTTAGCAACCAAACGAGCTTTGTATCTCTCCACACTTCCATCAGGGTTCAACTTGACCTTATACACCCACTTGCAACCAATGGCTTTCTTCCCTGGAGGCAACGCCACTAAATCCCAAGTCTGATTATTTTCCAAGGCCACAATCTCATTATTCATAGCTTTCTGCCACTCTGCACTGTCACTAGCTTCTGCATAAGTCTTAGGTTCTCGGATTTGAGTAACAGCACTAAGAAAATGCAAGTAATCCGGAGAACAAGACTTAGGTTGAATGAAAGGATAAGCCTTGGGAGTATATTCATCAGCTCTGCCCATACTGCAAGTAACATAGTCCTGAAGCCAAGTAGGCTTCCTACTAACTCTTGTAGGCCGTCGTGATTCAGCTTGAGGAATAATAGGAGGAGGAGAATCAGAAACAATCTGAGACTCTACCAGAATATCAACACCAGAATTAGGAGTAGCACTAGTAACTTGTGGAGAAGATACGGCATCCGTATGATGGGATAAAGAATTATTTTGATCAAAACCATAATCAGGGAATATCTTAGATTCAGATAGAGTAGACTTAGAGCATGAATCCACCTTTGTGTCTTTAAAAGGAAAAGAAGTTTCATAAAAATGAACGTCCCTAGAGACCATCATCTTGCCACTCTCCAATTCAAACACTTTGTAGCCTTTGCAATTAGGTTCATACCCAAGAAAGACACACTTCCTGGCCTGAGCATCAAATTTCCTTTTACCAGGATCTAGATTAGTAACAAAGCATAAACAACCAAAAACCCGTAGAGAAGCATAAGTTGGCGCTTTAGTCATCAAGACTTCATACGGACACTTCCAATCGAGAATTACAGAAGGAAGACGATTAATCAAGTAAGTGGCTGTCAAGATTGCTTCTCCCCAAAACTGTTGAGGAAGACTCGCATGATGCAATAATGCTCGAGCAACTTGTGCTAAATGACGATGCTTGCGTTCCACAACCCCATTCTGTTGAGGTGTGTAAGTGCAAGTTTTCTGATGAATGATCCCTCTCGTACTAAGCATCACTTGACACTCATAACTCAAGAACTCGGCTCCATTATCAGATCTAACAACCTTCACTGCCTTAGTAAATTGAGTCTGAACATAAGAAAGAAAATTCTCAAGCAACTTAACAGCTTGACTTTTACTTTTCATCAAAAAAGTCCAAACAGCCCATGAGAAATCATCAACAATCGTAAGGAAATATTTAGCACCCGAGAGTGAAACAACACCATAAGGACCCCAAATATCCACATGTAGTAAATCAAAACAAGAAGAAGTACTAATGGTGCTATGACCAAAAGAAAGTCTCGTTTGCTTAGCCACATGACATACATCACATACATCATGAGTATATTGTTTATTGTTAAATCCAGCTTTAAACAAAACAGTATCACTAGGATGTCCTAGCCTCTCATGCCAAGCAACACGCGTATGAACAGGTTTACATTTCAACGAACAAACATTGTGTTCAACACTATCACTATTACAAAGGGCTAGTAAATTCACTTGCTCCTTATTGAGAATGTATAGATGCTTCCTTACGATTCCTACTGCCAACACCTCCTTATTCAAAAGGTCCTGCACAATACATGTAGAACCATCAAACATGAATTGCATCTGTCCACTTTCTGCTAATCGGTGAACAGAAATCAGATTGTAACGAAAATCCGGGACATAAAGAACCTCCTTAAGCAGAATCTTATCATTAATTCGCACTTCACCTATATGCTTTACCTTCTTCACAGTACCATCAGGAAGCAAAACAGTATTGCTATTGTTTACATCCCTTAAAGATGAAAACAAGGTTAAATCACCAGAAATATGGCTAGAAGCGCCACTATCAATAATCCAATTACCATTCTGAAAAACCATATCAGAATAAGAGTGAACATTACCTGCAAAATCAGCAAAGCAGGATGTGTTCACAGTCTTCTCCTCACTACTCGCCTTGCTTTTCATGAATTTTTGTAATTCCTTCTGAATCATCTCAGAAAACAAGGACATGTCAACACCATTACTGCTCTGAGAAGCGCTATCAACAGTGCTAACATTGCTGGAGAATGACTGGGTCTTCTTACTTTTCTGAGCTTTATACTCTGTATACCATTCTGGAATTCCATGCTTTTTAAAACACGTATCCTCCATATGGCCGGGCTTATTACAAACAGTGCAAAACCTGTCACCCTTCTTAACGTCCTTCTTATTTCCAGAAGAACCACTTCTATTAACAGAATTATATTTAGACTGCTCAAAATTTTTGACAGCTAAAGCAGTAGCCTCAGTACTAGATGCTGTCTCTGCCATGACTTCCTTTTTACTCTCTACAGTTGCTACAATAGCATACACCTTATTATACGATGGTGTAGGCTCTAGCATGAGGATATTGTTTACAACCGTATCATAGCAATCATCAAGTCCCATTAAAAATTGCATTACTTGATTGGAAGAATCTCTATCATCATGCTGTTTATTTGAGTGACAACAACTACTATGTTCAGTAGAACATCGTATTTTAGGCTCTAAAGAATTCAATTCTTCCCAATATTTTTCAAGTTTAGTAGAATACACAGCTAAGGATTCACCATTCTGTTTTATAGCAGCTAACTTCTTTTTAATATGAAAAACTTGAGGTTTAGCAGCTTTACCATACTTGTCCTCAAGTGTCTGCCATAACCTCCTAGCTGAAGTAGTGAAGACGTACGCCTCCGCCAGATCCTTAGACATCGAATTAACGATCCAAGCAGTTACAGTTGAATCAGCAAAGCTCCATTGAAAGAATCTGTCAGAATTCTCATCAGTAGGCTTCGGACAAGTACCATCCACAAAGCCTAATTTATTTTTGGATTTGAGAGCAATCTTCATGAAACGGCTCCAAATCATGTAATTGCTCGGTGTGAGCGAGATAGACACCAGCTGCAAGCCAGTGTGATCCGTAGGATGCAAGTAGAGTGGATCTCTACGGTAGAATCCACTATTAGAATCACCAGATCCAGTAGATCCAGAATTAATAAGAGCAGAACCATCTTTCACTTTATTAGAAGAACTATTAGGAGTTTCCGCCATGGAAAAGAAGCAGGAAACAAAGAGCAAGAAATGACGAAGAAGCAATAAAGATGGATGAACAAGAACTGCGCTCACTACGCACAGAACGAACCGGATCGTAATGGCTCTGATACCATGTGAAACCTTCAGAGTTACGCAAAGCAGAAAAGATTTAAGAATGACGAAGAAGAAGAATATGTGAAAAATGTGATTCAATCTATTCATCCACTAGGGGCAGAATATATATATATTTACAGTTAGGGACTAAAAGGTAAAATCCCTCCAAACTAAATTAATAACTAACTACTAACAGAAACAAAGAAAAGATATAATGTACCGCAGTCTATGTACACAGATTTACACCAGTCCTATATACTCCTACAGCTAACTGTAATTCCATTCTGGAGAATGACTGGGTCTTCTTACTTTTCTGAGCTTTATACTCTGTATACCATTCTGGAATTCCATGCTTTTTAAAACACGTATCCTCCATATGGCCGGGCTTATTATAAACAGTGCAAAACCTGTCACCCTTCTTAACGTCCTTCTTATTTCCAGAAGAACCACTTCTATTAACAGAATTATATTTAGACTGCTCAAAATTTTTGACAGCTAAAGCAGTAGCCTCAGTACTAGATGCTGTCTCTGCCATGACTTCCTTTTTACTCTCTACAGTTGCTACAATAGCATACACCTTATTAAGTATCACCTACAGCTAACTGTAAAAAGAACTAGGAAGTTCTTATAAAACAAAGGAATGCATTCTTAAGTCTTAACCTTCTTCATATTCTTATCGACTATTCCATTCCATTTAGTCATCAATTTATCCATCCATTATTTAAGCCAACTGAGAAACTACACATGTACCATGAAATATTAATAATAAATACAGTATAGTCAATATGAACATCACCAGAAATTAACAAAGATGAACAAAACAAGTATAAGCGATACTGTGTTAGTACAAAAGAAAATCTCCCATGTTGTGTGTTACTCACCGTATTGTTTTCCAAAACATGGACTATATCCTCAGAGGACCACAATCTAGTGCGCTTTCCTGCTTCTCTTGGCGATTCCTGACGAACAATTTCTCTTCCCATATCCTGTATTAAGTCATGCATTTTAATACAATTATTTTCAATCTTTATGAGGCTTTTGTCGATCAATACTCCGATACCATAATCTGGATCGAGACCATGAGCATATTTCACCATATTCATGACATATGTCACATGCTCTCCTTTAAAGAATGAAGCAATATCAAGGAAGATTTCCTGCTCATTTTCTTCCAAGCCATCATAGCTTACTTTTAGTATTTGTTGAATATCTTTACTTGGAATTTTTCTATATCCATCTAAGGCACAATGCCACTCATTTACACTTCGTCCAAACAAGTGAGAACCTATTACTTCTAGGGCCAGTGGAAGCCCTTGGACATATTGTACAACACATTTCATAATCTCCATGTAACTTGGATCAAATATGCTATTTTTTTTAAAAGAAACCAACTTAACAATTCAAGAGATTCTTTGTCATTCAATTCCTCCACCTCATATATTCTTTCAACCCCATGTCTCAGCAATAAATGCTTATCTCTTGTTGTTATGATAATCTTACTGCCAGACCCAAACCAATCATAACTACCAGCTAATTTTTCTAATTGCTCTAGTTTGTCAACATTATCAAGAATCAAGAGAATCTTCTTTTGATTGAATCTCTTTTTTATTATTGGAACACCTTCATTAACATCTTCCACCTTTATATCCACACTTAGAATCTTTGAAAGCATTCTCTCTTGTATTTGTTGTAGCCCAAATTTCCTTGAATTTTCTTTTATATCATGGAGAAAGCATAAACTTTTACTTTCAAATTGATCTGCAATTGAGTTATACACAGCACGTGCAATTGTTGTTTTACCAATTCCGCCAATTCCACAAATTCCTACCATATCAGTTGAACCATTTTCTAAAAGAGAGATTATTTTGAGCACCCGCGGCTCTAATCCAACTGGATGGCTAGCAATATGTAAAGGAGTCCAACTAATCTTACTAGAGATCTCTTTCACAACTTTTTCAATGAAAATATATTCATATTCATGCCTGAAAAATTATAAAATTTACACACAGTTAAATGAATTCATACTGTTATTTATTTTATTATATTTCATATATGAAGCAAAACAATATTAAGCAAAATAAGAGGGGAAAGTGAAATGTACCGAAGATTATAATGCAATCCAGAAATATTTGCTGCTTCACATAGTGCTTGCTTCCAATTTTGCACCTTCTCATCATTGGCCTTGAAGTTTTTTTTATGCATAGCCAATGCTTCTCCATATTTTCCTTTCTGATGCCGCACATCTGACGGCTCTACATCATAGAAAATTGGCCAAACCAATCGACCCTGTCTCTTTATACATTGAAGGATTTTGACAAGTTCGTCAAGGCAAAATGTTGAGGATGCATAGTTCTTGGAGAATACAATAATGGCCATCCTAGATTGTTCGATTTTTCTGAGAAGTGTTGGTGTAATTTCTTCACCTTTGTTGTGTTCTTCATCATCAATGAAGGTCAGAATTCCCTTTTGACAGAGAGCATTATAAAGATAGACAGTGAAGCCATGACGAGTATCTTCTCCTCTAAAATTGATGAATACATCGTAAGTCCATTGATAACTGAAGGAAGAAGTGGATGGTGCTCGCCCATTCATGATTAAGAGAGAAGAATTATTGAAGATCTCAAGCTTTAATTCCTGAAAGAATAGAAAGAAAGATGTATATTATTGAAGATTTAATTTGTACTATGACCCTGCATTTGAAATGAAAATCTGGATATCACAGAAACGTAACTTAAGATTAATGTTGACATAGTCTTTACCTCAGCTTCAATGACTACAATCTAAACCTCTCAATTAGTAGCATAATTATACCTCTTAAGTAATATGTCTTTGAAAACAGATGAAGACAGCAAATGATAAGCAACTATTCAAATCAAAATTTTAAGAATAAATTAACAATTTGGTCCCTGGAAGATGTAATCTATCTCAATTTAGTCCTTGAAAGATTAAAATATCAAATTTAGTTCCTAAAAGATGTAAATGTCAAATTTAGTCACTAAAAGATGCAATTTGTTTCAATTTAGTAGTTGGGATTCTCCTTTAACATAAAAGACAAAAAAAATTCAGGAACTAAATCAAGACAAATTGCATTTTTCACAACTAAATTTGATATTTCTATATTTCAAGGACTAAATTGAGACAGATGGCATGTTTTAGGGACTAAATTTGACATATTCGTCTTTCAGGGACTAAAACGAGACAGATTGCATCTTTTAGGGACCAAATTGTTAGTTTACTCCAATTTTAAAAGTAATATCTTTTGGCAAAAATTATTCTCTCAGTATTCAATATTATCCCATTTCCACACATGCACCAACGCTACTAGCTCTTTGCTACTTGGTTGTTCCATATTTTAGAAACATGAAACATATGAAAAAGAAAATGAACTTAGATGCAATTTACTCACAATTAATTTAAGCACTCAGTAATATAGAATGAAAAAGATGAAAGCATAAAACAAATGGTACTCCATTTGGTACAATAAAATTTTCCTCTAAAGAAGATAGGGTAAAGTAAACCTTGGCTGAGCTCAGCTCAGCTGCAAATAATCAATGGGTGTTGCATGAAAGAGAGAGGAGAAGCAACACTTACCGACGCCGTCTGCTATGCCTTCACTCCGAGTCTGATGAAATGTATCATACTTGAAAGTTGAAACTCAAAAAAGGGAGTTTTTTTTTTTTTTTTGATAAGAAGAAGAGAAGTAATCAAAAAGGAAAAAGAGATGAGATTGATTTGTCAAAAACTCAAAACTCAAAAGGCTTTTATATTAATATTACCAATGGTTAGACTCAAGGTGGCCTGGCTTTGGTTGGAACGAAGATGTTTTAGTTTCTTATATATTTATTATAAGTTATTTCGATATAAATAAGATACGTGGTATTTTGATGATCAATTATGATAAACAGAAAATATAGAAGACTAACTTTTACATGATCAATATAATTATAAAAGAGATAATATATAAATAAAACTCTTGATTAGAAGTAAAATATAGAACTTTACCTGAGTTTTTCTTATAAATTATCATATTTTACAAATAACTAATTATCAAATCAAAGAACGGTAAATAATTTTCTCTAAGCTTTAAATTACCAAAAAAAAACACATAAGACCCTTTATGGTTTCATTTCCAATAAAATAATTTGATTGAATTTGGTTTCATCTCTAATAAAATAATTTGATTGATTTTGCATTGGTTTCATCTCCAATAGAATAATTTGATTGATTTTGACTTCATCTCCAGTAAAATAACTTGATTGATTTTGGTTTCATCTCCAGGAAAATAATTTGATTAAGTTTGGTTTATTCCATGCATGGCTGATGGCACATAGGACACGTTTGATACACAATTTTGTGATTCCTAATTTGCCTTCATTGCTTAGTTTATAGGTTTGGGGAAACGCTTTCGAATGAAAGGATTTCTAACATTACCTAGACAAAATGGCTAACTATTTATCATCAAGCAGACTAATTTTTTCGTTGAATTGTAAGCACCTCGAAAGGGACAGTTGATCTAAGAATTTAAAGTTGTTCTATACCCAAGGCAGAAATTGAACCCCTGACACTTGGCTAAGGATGAATGAGTCACTTCCACTCAACCACACCCCTTGAATTTTTTCTATTTTCATTCTCATTCCTATGTTTTATTACCAAACCTAATTTTAAATATTTTTATTTATATTCTTGTTCTCATCTCCATTTCTATTTTCATTCTTTCTCACTATTAAAGGAGCGAGCTATAGGAGAAGGGAAGAATGACACAAAATGATTTACTTTTTTTCTTTTGCCAGCGAAAATGATTTACCTTTATTAATGAACTTTATAAAACATATGGGCATTAATTTTTTTAGAACCAATATATATATGCGCATTAATTGTTTATTAATTATTACAATGTGTAATTTTAAACTAGTGCAACTTGTTATCTATATATAGTCGGCAGTTTGTCAGTATTCACCACTCTTGTGCAATTGAAGAATATTACAACTCTTTATTAAAAAAAAAAAAGAATATTACAACTCGTATTTTAAAATAAAATGTTAGGAGTTATTTAATTTTTAAAAATTTCTTTGGTTTTTTAAAAGTATAAAAATAGAAATAAAAAAAACAACTACTTGAGTTATTATTTTTTACCAAAAAAAAAAAGAATGTATTTGAGGAAAAAACAGAAATAAAAAATGTTTTGAATATAGAAGCCAGAATCTAACCATTATACTAATACGAAATTTTATGCACATTCATATTAACATTACTAGATTGTTATCCGTGCTTTGCACGGGATGAAATTAAAAAAATATTATTTGAGTAATTTGGATTACTTATTCTAAAATTGAGTCCATACAATGCCTGTGATATGTAGCACTGTCAAAACGGGCCGGCCCGTGATAGGCCGGCGTTAAACGGGTCGATCCCGGGCCGGGCCGTTTATTTGGCGGGTTTGGGAAGTAATGCCCAAGCCCGCCCCGCAATGGCCCGTGGACTAAACGGGCTAGCCCGCGGGTCAATTTTTTTATTTTTTTAAAATATATATATTTTTAAAATTAATTATAAAATTATATATTTATTTAAAAATTAGTAATTTTTAACTTTAAATTAATATTTTATTAATTTTAATTATTATTTAAATTATTTATATACTTTATTAGAATAAAATTATTATTTAACACATAAAATTATCTAAAATATATATATTTATACATATTTTAAACAAATATATATTAATTTTTTTTTAAGTTTTTGGCGGGCCGGCCCGCGGGCTTAAACGGGCCTATTTTTGCTTGTTCAAGCCCGCCCATTTAGCGGGCGGGCCGAGCTAGCCCGCGGGCTCCGACCCGTTTTGGCAGTGCTAGTGATATGTATTAAGATTATTTTATATTAATTGAATAATTTCTAACCTAAAAAAGTAGAGACATATAATTTGGAGTATAAGAGTTTTTTTATTTTCGTAAACAAATAGAGTCCATTGTCTATTTGTCAATAATCTTATACATGTACCAATATTGTTAAATACTCTGCATCCTATAATGACATAACACATCAAAAATCAGATCTAGTAATGATGATACTTAACATCTTAATCATATAGGTCACGTTGAAGTTCTTAGACTAATCATAAATCAAACCTTTCGAATAGCTATTATTCTTAAAATATTAATAACAATACAAAATATATAAAGATAATTTTTATGCAAAAATCATTTAACAAATGCCATGACATTATTGAGTATTTTGACCCGTGCATTCGTGGAATGCACGGGATATGAGAATAGACTATTCTATGATTAAACTCAAAAATTATAAATATCTATTAATCTAAGTATATTAATAACAATAAATAGTAAACATATTAAAAAGTATGGACACTCATCAAGGATGTGTCACTAAATTTACAAAAATTAGAAAGTAAACTCAGTAGTATTTAATTATAATTAGAAAAAAATCAATAGTGAAAAAACAAAGACCAATAGGTTAAACCGATATATTCTTATTTGTTAGTTATAATTAAAGTATTTTAGTTTAATGTCAATTTATTAGAGATTTAAAATTTTAAAGTTTATATGTTTTTGGTTATATGATTTGATAATTTAACTTATCTTATATATATATATTATATAACTATATATTTTTTTTTTTTGTAAAATAAGTTATATTTATTAATATTAAAATATTAATTATTATTATTATTATTTTACATATTTTTAATATCATTAATTTGACCGTTGGTTGAACCGATTGAACTGATAAGCACATGATATGATGACATGATTTTCAATTTAGGGAGCAATCCAATTTTCAAAATTTTGGTGTGGTGTTAATCCATGAAATATCTATTTTTCATATCCAGAACAAAAATACTCCAAAAGAAAATTTGAAAATATAAACAAAATTACACCTATAACTTGAGCAACTCCAAGGCCAAGGCCAATTGTTAAGTAAGTGAAAGATATGACAGCAGCCAAAATGGATAGCCACCATAACAGATCATTAGAATATTGATGTATAAGATGATGTTTCAGTAAAAATATAATAAAATTGAAACATTGGATGAGAAAGTTGTAAGAATTAGATACTATTATCTCTTGATGAGGGTTCAAAATATTGACGCAGTCGTGTGAATGTATATATTGAAGAAGCTGACTTTATAATCCATATCACAAATCGTTTTAAAAGTTTAAACTTCGTAATTAACACTTTGCTAGCAACTTGAAAGAGGAAATTAATTGATTGGTCAACATCCTTTTCTAATTTCCTAAGCTAGTTATATTGTAAAGTCCGGGGCTAAAATACATGCATTTACACAATCAAAACATATAAGAATTGATTCCACTCATTTAAATGACGCAAAGTCAGCGAAAAATTGAATTATTAATTCATAATTCAATTAAATAGATTTTAAAGCAATAATTAAGTTGGTTATAATAAATATCAATGAAAATTGATTGATTGGTCAACATCCTTTTCTAATTTCCATTCAAATTGCTGAACATTCCGTAACAATTTTAATGAAATATGTAGTTTGCTTTAATTAAGAAACTCTAGTTATATTGATTATTAGTCTGTCAATTATTTTTGTTTTTAAAACAGGTATATCTATTATTTATCTTCCAATATTAAGTAATCAATTTGATATTAAAATAAAACAAAATTAGTGAATTGTATAATGCTTAATATATAGATTGATTTAAATTAGGAAACTATTTATGTTGTTTATTAGATCTGTCCATTATTTTTCTTCCAATATTAAGTAATCAATTTAAATGAATGTAATTATGGTTGAATGCAATCAATATTATGGCTTTGATTTCATTTCTTATAAGTTGGTTAAAATACTCATTTTTTTATAATGTGTGTAGAGTCCTCACTCCTCACTTCAATTTTGTTTTAACCTGAACATTTATTTTAAGTGTTAAATAATTAGAATGATATTATAAATAGTATAGCTAGATCAGTAGGAGTCTATAAGAAGCAAAACATCTAGAATATACATTTAATTACGTTTTGAGATATATATTCCATTCACTAAATATCATTTTTCAATTCTCAATTTCCAGTTAGTTGGATTAAATATATATTAGACAAATGCTTATATTTTTTTAAACCAAAATATTAGAGAAACATTATTATAATATAGATATATGATAGTAGCTCTATTAGACAGTAGAAGCCATCATTTATAGTCCAACTTCAACTTGGTATAATAAAAAACAATCAAAGTTTTTTCTACTTTTATCTTCTTCAAAGACCATCCCATCATCATTGTATCATCATTGTGCACATCTTGATTAGCTTCAATTTTCACTTCATCAGTTTCTGAAAAACTGTCACAAAAGGTTGAATATATATATATCTAAGACTTTGTTAAAGAAATCAAGTAAATTTATTAATAATTGCTTAAATCATCCAACATAAATACTGGCTTAATTACCTTGTCAGGAAGAGTAATGATTATTGCGACACGAAGTTTATCACTTTGCTAGCAACCTGAGAGAGGAGAAGATATAATCAAAGTAGGCTCAAATGAAATATATATATATAGAGTGAGCGAGCGAGTGGGAGTATTTCTTATAATTTAAAAAGAGTATATCTCTTCTTTCTTCTTGCAATAATCTTTTTCTCACTCCATTATGTTCAACATTTGTACCAAGTTTAATATTGGTCCTCAACGTTTCAAAAAGTTATTTTAGGTCCTCAACGTTTTTTTTTTGTCAAAATTGATCCTCCAACATAACTTCGTCTGATTTTTTTTATTAAATGCTGACGTGGAAGGCTTATGTGGCACACCCTCTCTCCTACGTGTCATATTTGGATAGATGATATGACACCCTCTCTCACTCCAACTTAGCAAAACGATGCCGTTTTGCTGAGTTAGAGTGAGAGAGAAGTGATGCAAAATAGCATCGTTTTACTGAATTGGAGTGAGAGAGGATGTCATATATATCATCCAAATATGACATTGACACGTAGGAGAGAGAGTGTGCCACATAAGCCTTCCACGTCAGCATTTAACAAAAAAAACCAGACGAGAGTCATGCTGGAGGACCAGGTTTGACAAAAAAAAACATTGAGGACCTAAAATAACTTTTTGAAAGGTTGAAGACCAATATTAAACTTGGTGCAAACGTTGAGGACCAAAAGAATAATTTGGCCTATCTATTTATTAACTTTTTCATTTTCCGTATATATGTTTCTCCATTTACTTTTATTGTTACTATGTTTAGCTTTCTCCCACCATTTCTTTTTTTTTCTAATTCACATTTCTTCATCTTCTTCTTCATCTTTCTTCTTACAATAATCTCTTTCTCACTCCATTATATATGTATTTTATCTTCATTATTCTTATCTTTTTCTCATACATCATGTTTGCTTCTTTTTCTTCTTCTATCACCTTCTTCTCCCTCTCATTCTTCTTTTTTTTTAGTCTTTCTTTTTACAATTTAAAGAAAGAATGAATGTTCATTTTTTAAAAAAAAAATACTTCATAAAACATTCGTGAATCACCAAAATTGACATTATAAATTCATTTTTTATGACATTCCCAAATATAAGTGAGTTAGATTTTGTGACAAATATTTTTCCCCTTAATTTAAGTGTCTCAATGCACTATCAATAAAATTTTGCCTGGCAGTTGTTACTTTCTTTACTGATATATTTTTTAAATTAATTTTTGGATCAAATTTGAGCTTTTCTCGAACACCTTGATGGCCAAAAGTAAATAAAAAAAATTGAAATAAAATCAATTGATCTCCCTCTTTAATGTGGCTCCTCATCAATTCATGATCTGATTTAGTACCTATTTTGTGAGGAATCCAATGAAGAAGGAATATTGGTTAAAAATGGTAAGCATGTCCTTCTTGCATGTATTATAAATAGAAAATAAAGTTAAAACATATAGTAAATAAAGTTGAATACGCTGAATGTCATATTGCGTGAAGCAGGTGCCCATTTTTCAGCAATGCGTTTCTCCAATGATTCTGGATCAGCAGTTGGTGGCACCCCAATATCAAACCCAGCTTCTGCTTCTAATGGCTGCAAAGAGAAAAAATCATGCAACAGATCAAATTAAATGATCAAAAAATAGGTTGAGAGAAACTCAAACACCTAAATTGCTATACTTTAGAAAAGTTCTTAAACCAAATTTAGCCATTCAATTCATGGATATTATCTAGTGTGCCCCATTAATGCCTTGAATTGGAGCATCCACATGTCGAATCTTTCAGTCACTTGCAAAAATATATTTTTTCACTTCTCTAGAGTAGTCCATCAAAATAACTCACTTATAGATAACACATTACAAATGACAAAAGTGGCACTGTGGTGTTTGTCATAGGCCAACTCAAGCACTTCTACATCACTTACCTGTCAAGAGCAATTGCAACTCTATCTATTTCAGAGTGCCCAATCATCACAAGTCCTAATAAGGGGATCTATTGTACATTTGCCTACCAGTATCAACATGCTTCGACAATATTTAGTTACTTAATTTCCTTAGAAAAACATAATGCAAATATAAGGGGAGAAAAGAATATAATGATGATAATTTATGTTCTTAGAATCACATATGCCTGTCAATGTCATACACTTGCTCAATGACTTACAGTTGGAGACGGCGTTCCAGCCTTTAGAAAGACAAACCTGAAGTTGTAGTATTAATGGTAAGTGTTATCATAAAGCTTTGCCCCATGCCCTGGTGCTCCAGTAGCATTAATGGTCAGCCACCAAGGGCTGCTCTTAGCATAGAATGCCCTGTAATTCTCAACCGACGAAGCCAGCCCTGTAATTAGAGTTGGTTGAACTTATGATTTTCTTAAGCGACGTTGTTTTTTGAGTAGTAGGTATGAGGCGGGTGGAAGTAAGGTTATATATACCAGAAAATATGTGATCATTCAGAACATGATTGGTGCGATTACACGATTCCAATTATCTCCAAATTGCATTAAAGATCCGCAGAGAAATTTTCTGACAGGATTGAATATGAAGGATTGGTCAACTTTCAGTATAAAATATATACATTAATGCCTTTATTGCCATTGCTGATTCAATGGGATTATATTTTAAATGTAAACAATTTATTTAAATCATTAATTATTTTTTTGAGTTAAATAAAAATACAAAAGTGATTAAATAAACATTCAAAACTATAATCTAAATACACCCAAATTACTCACAATATTTTTCTGGCACAAAAAGTATATAATCACCACACAAAAAATACAGAAATGGAACTAAAGTTTGAACACAAACTTATACGGAAAGAACACCTCATTTCTTCACTTCATCCTTTTATTCTCGGATGAGTTATACAAATGAAGATGCCCAACACTCCATTATATAGTGTGTGAATGCATTTAATGTGGGTAAAGAAAAGTCAACAATATTTGCCAACAAAATATTTCATTTTGCATGCAGAAGATCCTTCACCAAATGCATATTTGTGTTCATAAGTCCAAAATATGAACTCCCAAAATCTGTTACCACATATGCAACAAATATACTTGTTTTTCATGTGACAAAATTCAAGACATAATTTATGATACATTTGGTTAATATTTGATTTATGTAAATTGAATTAAATATTATAGAGTCAACTATGAGTCTATAATAAAGTATGATTGATTAAATAACTTAATAGAAAATCAGATTTTGAAAATATGGAATCAAACTTAAGTAAACGAATTTGGAGTAGATGTTCAGTGATATAGTAGTACTGAACTTTAGTATATTCCTCCAATCATTTGGTTTCTAAACTATTCAAAGTAGGTCCTTATTAATATGAATTTCTATTAATATTAATAAATGGTTTTACATGATTAGAGGAATGTATCGAACTTCAGTAGTACGGTACCACTGAACTTCTATCCACGAATTTGATTAAAATGAAGGGAATTGCGCTTTTTTTTAGGCAAAAAGAATTTAAATTAAATAACAAATAAAAAGGAAAGAAAATCGAAATTAAAAAAAGAGAAAAATATAAAGCTAGCCATTTATCATTGAGCAATCTATAATATATGGACCTTACATAATTTACAACCATCCCATAGAAATAAATTTGGAAAAGATAAAGTGTGGAAATGGGGTTTCAATTCAAATACCTACAACAGTCACAGGAGATTCAGCGTCCTCGGAGTCTTGGACATAACGTGATCAATGTTGGCGGAAAGCTCCTACACTCCCACACACAGATCACAGCCCACGTGAACCAATCTAATCTCATAGCCATATCTCTGAGCGTCTGGACACCTTAAGTATTTCTATAGCAGCGGCGGTGGAGATGATTATAGAGTTGTAGGTCTAAGGAATGTTGAAGCAAGGTATATATTCTACAAAATCAATAATAAATCAAGCTCATGATTAGTGCGATTACACACAAAAAATTCAACCAAGATGACAATATAGTATCGGGAAAATACGCCGAAGAATCCGCATAACATTTGCATTGATATCACTAATTAATAGCACTGATAACAATAAAAAAGATAGTCAACTTTTTGCATTTATGCATTCAATATTATCTTCAATTCGGTAGCATAATCAAAGGGATTCACATATTATAATATGTTGCACCGGTTGGTATGTATAGCTTATTTCTTTGGGTGTAATGAAACCGTTGCCTACGTGGATAGCTTCTTGGTGACATGGCAGGAGTGCAAATAATAACAAATGAAACAATTGGCAAGTAGTGAGATACTATAGTCTCAATTAATATTATATATAGATACTAATACGAAATTACGAATTCTTCATAATATTTCTTAACATTTTAGAATATAGAAGCGAGAATCTAACTATTGCCGGTTGTTTGTCATCATTCATCATTTATGGCGTCACTTTCAAATCGTTCTTTCAATCAAGGTCTAAGAAATATATTTTATTTTAAATAATTCAATCCTACATTATTAGTTAATAACTTAATAAATGCCTAAACAACATTACAATAAAGCTAAAATAATTAGCTACATAACAACAATAAATGTGCGAATACTAAATAATAAACTATGATCATAATTTATGTAAATTTAATTAGTTATTTAAAATGATATTATTAACTTCACTTACAAATTAATACACTACTTGAAAAAAATACCCGAATGTCTCAATCTTTTCTATCTTGCATTATTATTCCATCTCTAACAAACACAACAACAACAATCAAAACCTTTTTTCACTAGGTAGGGTCGGCTATATGAATCAAGCGACGCCAACATGTTCTGTCTTTGCACATTTCTATGGTTAAGTTATTTATGGCTAAATCTCTCTTAATCGTTTCTCCTATTGTTTTCTTTGGTCTTCCCCTACCTCTAGTTATTAGGTTATCTTCTATTTGGTCAACTCTACGTACCGGAGCCTCTTCCGGCCGCCTTTGTACATGACCAAACCACCTAAGGCGTGTTTCAACTAATTTTTCGACAATAGGTGCTAGCCTCACTTTCTCTCTAATATAATCATTCCTAATCCTATCCATTCTAGTTAGTGTGACCACTCATCCAGCGCAACATTCTCATTTATGCCACGTTGAATTTGTGCTCATGCTGGCTTTTTATCGCCCAGTATTCAGTACCATACAGTAAAGCTGGTCTTATCGCGATGCGATAAAATTTTCCTTTAAGCTTAAGCGGTACTTTCTTATCACAAATAACACTTGATGCCTTCCTCCATTTCATCCATCGTGTTTGAATCCTATAATTTACATCTTCCTCTATTTCTCCATTATTTTGTATTATCTCTAACAAACACAAACACATGAAAGTATTTTTTACTAACTAATTAAGCATTCATTATAAATAAATCTATACCCATAACCATAATTGGGATGTGGATAGAAAATCTTAAGAAATCATGATGCATCTGATGAAGAAGTAAAAAAGAAGACCATATGCAAAAGATAAATAACTATATAATTAAAAGAACAAAAAAAGGTCTTAAACTCTTCAGAAATCATCATGGGGCAGTGAGAGAAGAAGAAGAAGAACAGAGTGAGAGAATTGAAGAGATTAAAGCACATAATGAGAATTGCCATTTTGGTGATTTGTCCTCATCATCCCTCATGCTTTGCTTATCATTTGCATCAATCTCCTCCCTTTTGTCATTTGAATTAGTAGCTTCGTCTTTCTCTAATTTTCTCACCTAATTTTCCCAGTGCAAAGGAATAGAGTTATAAAAAAATTTAACCGTCTAATATATATATATATATATATATATATATATATATATATATATATATATATATATATATATATATATATATATATATATATATATATATATATATATTACAACAATAATAACAACAAAAATACAAAGCCTTTTTCGGGGGGTCAACTATATAGATTAAGCGACGCCGTCATGTTCTGTCTTTGCTCATTTTTATAATTAAGTTATTAATAGTTAAATACATCATAATAGTTCCTTCTATTATTTTATTTGGTCTTTTTCTACCTCTAGTTAATTATTGGGTTATCCTTTTTTTTTTGTCAACTTTGCATACAAAAACATCTAACGGTCTCCTTTATATATATATATAATCAAACCACTTGAGACGTGTTTTAACTAATTTTTTTTATGATTGATGTCACTTCGAATTTCTCTCTAATGCAATAATTTATAATTCTATCATTTTTAATATGATCATGCAACATTCTCATTTCTACAATGATAATTTTTCTAAGAATATTCATATATATACTTTTTTATTATAGGCCTAGATTGTTCCTAGATGAATGAAACCAGATTGAATGAAAAAAATATCTTCCTCATTGCCAACTAAACAATCTTCCTTCTTGTTACAACAAAGCAAGTTAAATGCCTCAAAAGTAGAGAATGAACAAAAGAATTGAGATAGGAATAAAGACATTGTCATTAAGCTCACCTTTATTATATATATTAAAAAGTGATATAAAAATATCTTAGTGAATTATTAGCCCCCATTGTATTAGGTTAGTGTATTTTTAATTGGTTAAACTAAAGTGTAGGTTTAAAATTTAAACTTGTTATTGCTAAAGGATTATAAGATATATTTCATTGCCCCCTCACCTTTGTCAAGGACAGCAACTTTGGTGGAGTCCTTCCATTCTCCTCCTTGATGCAGCTGCTTTCTACTATTTCCTTTCTTTCGGCATTATTCACATTATCTGAAATTCAAATATACTTATAATAGTAATTTCTTTCTCCTCCTTTGAGGGTGAAGGGAAGAAATTAAAAGAAAAAGAAAAGGGGAGGGACGGGAAGGAAATTAAGGTTCATTTTTCTGTCCCTTATCTAGATCTTTCAGAAACTTATAGTTTGGAATATATGAAATTCACGAAGAAGAAATACAAAAGTCTCAAATTTCTTTCCTTTTGAAATTTAAGAATTCAAACTATGAGAGGTTTTAAAATGGAAAAATTATGGAAGGGGTAGTGAATTGATCTTCTACTATATGATAGAGAATGTCATTAGTGAGAGAAAGAGAGAGTGTGTGTGGGACCCACACGTGTATGGACCCACACACACATTCTCTCTCTTTTTCTTACTAATAATAACACCTTTTCTTTGTTGGCAGAGGAGCTTAGGTTAAGCTCTTTCATCTCTAAAAAAACATACTTAATAAGTAATTGGTAAATTATTCTTTTGGTCCTTAACGTTTGCATCAAGTTTAATATTGGTCCTCAACGTTTCAAAAAGTTATTTTAGGTCCTCAATGTTATTTTTTTGGTCAAAATTGGTCCTCCAGCGCGTAACTCCCTCTGGTTTTTTTTGTTAAATGCTGACGTGGAAGGCTTATGTGGCACACACTTTCTCCTACGTGTCATATTTGAATGATATAACACCCTCTCTAACTCCAACTCAGCAAAACGACGCTGTTTTGCTAAGTTGGAGTGAGAGAGAAGTGATGCAAAATGGCGTCGTTTTGCTGAATTGGAGTGAGAGAGGGTGTCATATCATCCAAATATGGCACGTAGGAGAGAGGGTGTGCCACATAAGCCTTCCACGCCAGTATTTAACAAAAAAAACCAGACGGAGTTACGCTGGAGGACTAATTTTGACAAAAAAAAAACGTTGAGGACCTAAAATAACTTTTTGAAACGTTGAGGACCAATATTAAACTTGGTGCAAACATTGAGGACCAAAAGAGTAATTTGGCCTAAGTAATTTTATTAAAATAAAATAAGCCAATGAAATTATTTACCTCCATTCATAGCAATGTGGTCAATCCTGGTTGACATTGTTAAATCTAAACATGTAACCACTTCAGAAGAAGGTGCATGACTACTACATATCTCAATATTGCCCTCATTATCGTCTATATAGGGATTTGTGAATCTGATATCCTCCATCTTGCTTTTTTGCTTCAACACATAAATTCCACTCTCCTTCGCAAACTTTCCAAATGAAATCTCCACATGATTCCACTCTTCTTCTGGAGATGTAATTTCTTCCGCCACTCTATCTTCAAATTCTGTTGTGTCCAGATCGAAAACAAATATATGATCTGCCACTAATGAAAAACTAGTGTGACCAAATATTCCGGAGCCACAAAACTTTTTATTCCCATTATTGTTGATGATCACATAGGGATTAAACTTGACCTTCAAAGGCTTCTCATATTTCTTTTTCAATCCAATAGCAACACAGAGAGTTAACCCTGGAAATTTGTTACGAAACCAGAAGGAAATAGATCCACCCACATTGGTACAATGGTTGAACCATTTGGGGACCTTTTCTCCTGGAAAGGAGATTATTTTTCCGCCAGCACTGTGCAATTCCTATCAATCATAAATAATATTCATTAGTATTATAACATTATAATAAGACATAAGTCATTAATCAAGTGTTTGAATTTAACAGTCTGGTCTAAGTGTGATGATGGTTTATGTGCTTGTCTAGTATTCTTGGGTTGGTTTGGTAAGGATGCTGAACAATAAAATCATAGTGTTTCACGATTCTCAAAAAACTTTATATCATATTTTATACATACCAAACACTCTTTTTATCATACTTTTTCTCTCTATCTCTTTCCTCACTTTTTTCTACAATACTTTCCTTTATTCTACAGTACTTTACTCTACAGTAATTTTTTTATAGTACTTTACTGTTAAGACATAGTTTTTAATGGGTATTATTATCACTAATTATATTTGTATATGTGTTTAGCTGAGGTGTATAGGTACACTTTCTAGAATATGTATAGCTGTCATTCTTTCCAGATCTCTACCACGTGTAAGGGTCTGATTGTATTTGTAATCTTTTTCTGTTATTACTCTCAATATATATACTGGCAGTCTGTCATCGAGAGAAGGTGCTCAGAATCATTTTCACAAATACCTAATTCTATCTTGGTATCAGAGCAGTGAGAGAGAGAGAATATCCGTACCATGTCTGTGTCAAGCTCCAGTGAAATGACTTCCGCCGTCTCTGCCTCATCTTCTCCGGTGAAGGCCTATGCTATATTTAATGCATCTAGTCAGGCTGCCTCTATCAAGCTGGATAGGAGCAACTTCTTGCTCTGGGAAGCCGCGATTTACCCATTGATCAAGGGGAACCGATTATTATCACATATCAATGGTTCTGCTACTGCTCCACCAGAAACCATTGTTTGCCAAGATGGCGATATTTCTAAAATTGTATCCAACCCTGAGTTTGAGGAATGGGATACTGTTGACAGTCTCCTTGTTGGATGGCTGCGAAATGCAATGACTCTGGAAGTAGGTGCTCAGCTGCTTCACTACAAGACAGCGCAAGAGCTGTGGGACGGAGCAAAACGACTCACATGAGCCTCAACCAGATCTAGAGTGATGACGATTAAATCAGAAATTCATCACACAAGGAAGGGAAGTTTGAAGATGTGTGAATACCTGGCTAAAATGAAAGGACTATCTGACCAACTGGCTCTAGTAGGAGCACTTGTACCTATGGATGATCTCATTCTTCACACCCTCAATGGCTTGGATGGAGATTACAATCCAGTCAATATATTCTTACTACACAAATCCAATCTTACTTGGGAAGAGGTCACGTCTGAACTTCTTGGTTTTGAAAATAGGCTCGAACAGTTAAACAATTTTTCCAACTTGTCCGTTCAACCCTCAGCTAACATGGCGCAGAAGGAGGACGTAGATCAGAAAAACTCATCTCCAGAGAAGAACCAGTGGCAATCTTCTCGTGGAGGAGGCAGGAATAATGGAAGAGGAGGACGCTCAAGAGGTGGACGAAGAGGTGGTTCTGCTCAGGGAAACTCTGATAGCACTCGTTCCGCATGTCAGTTGTGTGGCAAAACAGGGCATTCTGTCAACAATTGCTGGCACAGGTTTGACAAGAATTTCAATCCACCAACAAACAACACCAATAGGCCACCTGGGAACTATCCACCTTCAGCCTTCTATGTGAGTCCTCAGATAGTAAGCGATCCTGCCTGGTACATGGATAGCGGGGCGTCCTATCATATGGCTCCAAATGCTGTGCAATTTGATCAGTTCACACCCACTGGTAAGAGTTCTCTATTCACTTGTACTGGTCAAAAGGCTGCAATAGTCGGGCTAGGTAAAACAACCCTACCTCAATCTAAGTTAAATTTGAACAACATATTGATAGTACCCACTGCAACTAAGAAATTGTTGAGTGTAGACAGATTGACAAAAGATAATCAAGTTGAAGTTACCTTTACTAATGGTTTGTGCATTGTGAAGGACAAGAAGACAGGTCAACCTATGGTGCAGGGGAGAGCAGTGCACGGTCTGTATCCAATGGGCAAGGTCACTAAAGGAGTGCAAGTATGTCCTCCTGAAGCAAATTTGGCAGCTGCAACAGAAAAGGAGAAGGAAAATTTTATAAGTTGGCATTTAAAATTAGGTCACCCTAGCAATCGAGTGTTAGAGCAAGTTTTAAATTCCTGTAATGTTAAATTTCGTCATTTCAGTTATGTTTGTGAAGCATGTCAAGCTGGGAAATCCAAGTTTCTACCATTTTCGAAATCTGTTTCTCATGCTTCTTTACCTCTTGAACTTGTTCACACTGACTTGTGGGGGCCTTCCCCAATTCAATCTGCAAATGGTTATAAGTTTTACATAAGCTTCATAGATGATTTCAGCCGTTTCACTTGGATATACCCCCTAAAAAATAAAGGGGAAGTCGTGCAAGCCTTCAATCACTTTCGGACTCTACTTGAAAATAAGCTAAATGTGAAGGTTAAAACAATTCAATGCGATAACGGGACAGAGTACAGACCTTTTATACCAATTGCTCAAAATAATGGAATTGAAATGAGGTATACCTGCCCATATACATCTGAACAAAACGGCCGTGCTGAGAGGAAGCACAGGCACATTGTTGAAACAGGTCTTACTCTACTTGCTCAAGCTCGGTTGCCTTTGACCTACTGGGTAGAAGCTTTCCAAACTGCTGTTCATCTCATAAATAGGCTACCAACTCCAGTTCTTCAAGGGGATTCACCTCTATTTCGCCTGTTTAACATCACACCAAATTACAAGGAATTACAACCTTTTGGCTGTGCTTGCTACCCGTGTCTAAAGCCTTATAATATTCATAAGTTTGAATTTCACAGCCAAAAGTGTGTTTTTCTTGGCCCAGCACCGCAACACAAAGGGTTTCGGTGTCTTAGCTCCACAGATCGGATATATACCTCAAGGCATGTTGTATTTGATCCCTCTACTTTTCCATGTGTTGCAGAATTTCTGAATAGGAGGGGCTCAACAACTGAAAATGAATGTGTGATTCCCTTTATGATTCATGAAGGGAAAACCTCTCATAATGAATCTGATGATGGTCAAAGCAAGGCAACAGATATATTGAGTAGAGAAGCTCCTGTCCCAACGGCTAATTCTCCACCTCGAGCTACTTCTACTTTTTCTGTAACTGGTGACAGTAGCTCACCTACCTCCACTAATAGCTCAACACGCGCCTCACCTGCTACTCGCTCCTTTCCAAATGAATCATGTGACCGGTTACTGACGAGTAGTGGTTCTGAAGCACGTGAGTCAGCCCACATTGACCAACATGCTGATGGGCCACCTGACGCAACTCAGGCCCAAACACATACCATGGTAACTCGTTCACGGGCAGGCATATTTAAACCTAAAACACCTTATATTGGAGTTGCTGAAGCTAAGATTGAAGTGGTTGCTGAACCTAACTCTGTTTCTGAAGCCCTCTCTGTTTCGTGTTGGAAGCAAGCTATGAATGAGGAGTTTACTGCTCTTCAACACAACAACACTTGGGAGCTAGTTCCTTATGATGGCAAACAGAAACTTGTGGATTGCAAGTGGATTTTTAAGACAAAGTACAAGGCCGATGGAAGCATTCTCAAACACAAGGCACGACTTATGGCAAAGGGGTTTCAGCAAGCTCCTGGAATTGACTACAGTGAAACCTTCAGCCCGGTGGTGAAGCCAACAACAATCCGAGTGATACTCTCCATTGCAATAACCTTCAACTGGGAAATAAGGCAGTTGGATGTTAACAATGCGTTTCTAAATGGTGTTCTGCGAGAAAATGTATATATGCACCAACTTGAGGGTTTCACAGATCCGAAGCAACCCCACGTATGCAAGTTAGTCAAAGCTATTTATGGGCTTAAGCAAGCTCCACGTGCGTGGTATGACCGCCTCAGGTTGACGTTACATCAGTGGGGATTCAAGAATGCTGTGAGTGATATTTCGTTGTTTTATATACACTCACCAAAGCTGACTGTGTTTGTTCTTGTTTATGTGGATGACATAATAATAACCGGGAACAACCCCAGATATCTGAAGGAGTTTATTCGGAGGCTGAACACTGTTTTTGCGTTGAAAGACTTAGGCCCTTTGTATTACTTTCTGGGATTGGAGGTTCACAGAGATCATACCGGTATCTATCTAAATCAAGGTAAATATGTTCTTGATGTCCTTAATAGATTGGGAATGCGTGATTGTGCAGCAGCTCCTACCCCAATGGTCACAGGCAAGAAATTCACAGTAGAAGAAGGAGAAAAATTGTCAGATCCTACTCGGTATAGGAGGGCCATAGGATCTCTTCAATATCTTATTACCACAAGACCTGACATTGCCTTTGCTGTGAACAAATTAAGTCAGTTCTTAGCTCAACCCACTGAGGTTCACCTTGAAGGTGTCAAGAGGATACTTCGCTATCTGAAGGGTACCTCTCATTTCAGTTTACATCTTAAACCTATGAGGAATTTGCAGTTGGTTGCATTCACTGATGCTGATTGGGCTACTGATCTTGATGATAGAAGGTCTGTGGGAGGTATGTGTGTGTACCTTGGTGACAACTTAATTTCCTGGTCCTCACGAAAGCAGAAGGTGGTATCTCGATCAAGCGCAGAGTCCGAATACAGAGCTCTGGCTGACTGTGCTGCTAAAGTAAAATGGGTAAAATCATTATTAACTGAGATTGGTTTAAGAATCAAACAGCCCTCCATGATTCTGAGCACCTTCTCTCGGTGACAGACTGCCAGTATATATATTGAGAGTAATAACATAAAAAGATTACAAATACAATCAGACCCTTACACGTGGTAGAGATCTGGAATTTTTTTATAGTACTTTACATCCGTGTATTTATACCAAGTGTACTCTAAAATTTTGACTATAGGCTTGAGCACGTACTAGTAGAAAAAAAAACTAATTTAGTGATAGAAAATTTGTCACCATATGGTAATTTCTTATAAAATATAGTACGATATCAATTTTTTTCTAGTACTTACATGTAGAGAGGAATTTATGTCATGTCAAACATGATCATGTCATTGTTCATGCATATAATTAAAAGGTTAAAATACAAATACACCCTCTGAGTTTTAAAACGTTGCACATAGACCCCCCTGAGTTTTTACTTTGGGCAAGAGACACCCCTTCTGTTAGGGTTCTGTGAAAACTAGACGTTAAGTGCCACGTCAACAAGCATGTGTGAGGGGTGTCTCAGCCCCAAAGTGAAAACTCAGGGGGTGTATGTGCCCCTAAAGTGAAAACTAAGGGGGTGTATATGCTCCTAAAGTGAAAACTCAAGGGGTTTGAAAATACTAAATTGCCCTCACACATGTTTGCTGACATGGCACTTAACGCTTAATTTTCACATAACCCTAACAGGAGGGGTGTCTCTATCCCAAAGTGAAAACTCATGAGATCTATGTGCAACGTTTTAAAACTCAAGGGGTGTATGTGCCCCTGACTCAAAACTCACAGGCCGGTGTACGTGTATTTTAGCCTGATTAAAATATAGAAGATAGTTTAACCTTACTTGACTCATTAACATGCTGGTAGATTGGGAACTCAACAATGTGCAGTTGATTAGTGACAAATAATGTATGTTTGGTGGAAGGCCTTTGATTTCTTGAAGATGCATGCACCCTTCCAACTCAAGCCATGTCAAGAAGTGACATTCTTTGATGCATTCAGGAATAACTGTGAAATTACTGCTACCCCGTAGGTTGAGAGTCTTCAAATTGGGAAACCAAGTCATAAGAAGCATTGAAAGAGATTCATTTGACATATCACACCATTCCATGACAAGACGCTTCATCTTTGGCCATGGTACCAAGCTCACATTTTCATTGGACTCTCTGCATAATAATCTAATACACAGCCGATTTGATTCTGGCAATGCAGCAAACATAAATGGTAGCACTGAAATTTGAGTTGAAGTCGAAAGTTCCATATTGTTAGTGACAGGTAAGAAGGACTCTTTCATGTGTCCTAATATTTTGGGAGAAGAAGAAGCCTCATGATGACTTGGATTAAAATGAAGTTCTAAGACTTCCAGACCAATCAAGTTGACTGATGCAAGTTTTGTACGCTTGGAGCAAGGGGAAGCTCTAAAGGTTTTAAGATTATTCAAAAACCCAATGGAATCATGAATTTCAACTAAGTTAACACAACCTATCAATGAAATTTCTCTTAAATTTGGAAGGCAAGATACGTCGGGTATGTGTGTTATAAACTTACACAAGTCAAAATTCATGACACTCAAATCCTTGAACTCCTGCACAACGTAACAAAAATGACATAATATTTTATTAAGAATAGTCATAACAGAGTTGGGAAACATAAAGTTGAAATGTCTATTTTGGTCCTCTATGTTTCACTCAAGTTTTAAATTGGTCCTTTATCTTTTAAAAGTTCTATATTGGTCCTTTATGTTTCCCAAAAGTTTTATATTTGTTCTTCAGGTTTCATTCAAGTTCTATATTGATCCTTTATGTTTCATTCAAGTTTTATATTGGTCCTTTATGTTTCATTGAAGTTCTATATTGGTCATTTATGTTTCATTGAAGTTTTATATTAGTCCTTTATGGTTCATTAGAGTTTCATATTGGTCCTCTCAGTATGATTTTATTTTTGGCTTAAACGACGCCGTTTGAGTGTTTTTGGCTTGTCTAAGGCCACATCAGCTATCTGATACACGTATGAGAGATTATGTGTCCACCTCGGCACGCCACATCAGCAGTTAACTTAAGAAATTGATGGATTTAGACGGAATGACCAATTTAGAACTTCTGGGAAACATAAAGGACTAATTTAAAACTTTTGAAACATAAAAGACTAATTTAAAACTTGAGTGAAACATAGAGGACCAAAATTAACCTTTAACAAACCTAAAAATAGACTAGGTAGCAATTACACTTGCCGTGATTGGTTTCAGTGATGAAAAGCAACTCTTCTTCAAGTTGAGTACCAAAAGTTTCTTCGGATGAAAATCTAATGGTAAAGAGGGTGAAGGATATCCCCACCATTCCAGCACTCTCAAGCTGTTTGGGAGATGTTCAGGACCTCTGGAAAAATGGGCATTCCTAATGACAAGTATTTTGAGGCTTTTCAATTTCAAGAATGCTTTCCCACTCCAATGTACAGTAGTATGCATATGACTCTTTGGCAGCTCCAGAATTATGACTTCAACTCTATCACTTCCCTTTAAAATCAAATCATAAAGAAAAAAGTCATATATTTTAATATATAATATAGAGGCAAAATACTATTTAGTCCCTGAATTGTTGGTCAAACTACTATTTAGTCCTTCAATTTGGCAAAAATATTATTTAATCCCTAAATTCGTAACTTTATCAACTATTTAGTCTCCAAATTTGCAACTCTGTCAACTATTTAGTCATCTGACCGTTACCCGTTAGATAACCAGTTGACGTGGCCGTTAAATGCTTATGTGGCACCGTCAAGTGCCCAGTCACATGCCACGTTAACTTTTGACGACCACATCAACTAGTTATCTAACGAGTAACGTCATAGGACTAAATAGTTGACAGAGTTGCAAATTTGAGGACTAAATAGTATTTTTTTCCAAGTTCGAAGACTAAATAGTTGACAGAGTTGCAATTTTAGGGACTGAATAGTATTTTTGCCAAATTCAGTGACTGAATAGTTGACAAAGTTACAAACTCGAGGAATAAATAGTATTTTTGACAAATTTGAGGACTAAATAGTAGTTTAACCAACATTAATTCAGGGACTAAATAGCATTTTGCCTCTATAATATATAATAAATAAGAAATCGTCAAAGGAAAAAAGGAAAAGAAAAGTTAAAACCATTTCTTAGTCACCTTATCTTCTTCTAAAACATGTATAATATCTTGAGAGGACCATAATCTGCTACGCTTCCCTGGCTCTTTAGGTGATTGCGTTCGAACAATTTCTCTTCCCATATCTTGTATCAAGTCATGCATTCTAACATAACCTTCTTCAATCTTTAGAAGCGATTTTTCATTCAGTACTTTGATAGAATAGGATGGATTGAAGCCATGTCCGAATTGCACCATATCCATGACATGTTCCAAACTATGCTGGTTGAAGAAGCAAGCAATGTCAAGAAAAACTTCTTGCTCATTCTCTTCCAAGCCATCATAGCTTACTTTTAGTATTCCTCCAACTCTCAAATTAGGAATTCTTCTATAAGAATCTACCAAAGAGTTCCACTCATCTATAGTTTTGCCAAATAAGTTTGATCCTATTATTTCCAAAGCTAGAGGAAGGCCTTTGGCATAATTTATTATAGAATTTGAAATTTCTATGTAGCTTGGATCAAGTTCATTACTTTTAAAAGCATTCCAACGTAACAAACTAAGAGATTCTTCATCATTTAATTCCTTTACCTCATATGTCTTCGTAACCCCATGAATATCCAACAAATGTTTATCTCTTGTTGTTATGATAATTCTGCTCTCAGGACCAAACCAATCACATCCTCCAGCCAGTGCTTGTAACTGTTCAATTCGGTCAACATCATCAAGAATAACGAAAACTTTCTTTTCTTGGAGCCTACGTTTTAATATAGGAATTCCTCTACTAACATTTCCCAACTTGATATCACGATCCCTTACTAATTCAGAAAGCAACGTTTCTTGGAGTTGGACTAGGTCATACTTAGACTTGTCTCTCACATTAGCAAGAAAACATAGACATTCAAATTGATCGGCAATCAAATTGTATACGGCACGTGCAATTGTTGTCTTACCTATCCCACCAATCCCATAAATTCCCACCATGTTGGCTTCATCATTTGACCCAACTTTGAGGAGTGAGTTTACTTTTAATACTCGAGACTCCAATCCAACTGGATAGTTAGCAACATGCAGAGGAGTTCGATTAAGCCTAGTAGAGACCTCTCCAACTATTCTTTCAATGAATTGATATTCATATTCCTGACTGGTAAATTAAAAAAGGTTTTAGTTGAGTAAACTAAATAAATTGTACTCCAAGTTCATAAATTGCGAGTACGTGCATTAATAATCTCAAGGTCATGGTTTGCGACGTCAAGTTTGGCTTATGAGGCCAGTCCAATCTTTAGAATAGTAAGAACTGGGTTTAAAAAATTAATTTGGCTAAAGTACTATTTTGGTCCTCAATGTTTGCATGAAGTTTGATGTTGGTTCTCAATATTTCAAAAGTTTAATGTTGGTCCTCAAAGTGTTTTTTTTTTGTCGATTTTGGTCCTCGAGCGTAACACCGTTAACTTTTTGCCGTTAAATGATGACGTGACATGCTTATGTGACACATCTTCTCTCCTACGTGTCATATTTTAATGACGTGGCATGGCACATCACTGCCACGTCACCCCACATTGCCACATCATCATCTTCTCTCATTCATGATCATCATCATCTGGGGTGACGTGGCAGTGATGTGTCATGTCACGTCATTAAAATATGACACGTAGGAGAGAGGGTGTTGTTGTGTGTGTAATTCAAAGTCCCACATTGGTGGGTGTGTGGAGTGAGTGGGTGAGGAGCTTATATAAATAGGTGTGAGTTATATAGGTTCCAACACACATAAGAATACTAGCCTATAACCATTGGGTGTATTGGGTTTTGGATATTTTTTTATGTAATGAGGAGGGTTTGTAATTTTTCCGTTCAAAAATTACAAGTAGTAAAGTTTGTCCCAGTGAGGGTCGTGGTAGTAGGTCTTGAGGCACCGAACCACGTTAAAATTTTTGTGTGTTCTTCTTTCTCTTTTCCTTATATCTTTGTGCGGGACCCAACAAGTGGTATCAGAGCCAGGTTCTGGCCTAGGGAGGAAGAAGGGAGAAAGAGCAAGAGGAGGAGTCGTCATCATCCAGTCAGCGCCACGTTAGCAATTTGGAGAGAGGTTGGTTATGGCTTATTTTTTCTTTCTTTTTTCAAGTCAGATTTTCTTTTGAATTTGGACTATTTGTGGTGCTGGTTGGTTGGCTGTGTGAGCGGAAGTATTTAGCCAAGAGTTGGGTTAAATACAATGAACACCCTGAAGTTTGAAGTTCCGTTGTTTGATGGGAGAACGGATTTTACACTGTGGCAATGCACGATTCAAGATTATTTGATTCAGCAGGGTCTTGACTTAGCATTGCAGGATGAGAAACCAAGTGAAATGAAAGAGTCAGATTGGAGTACAATTCAGAAAAAGGCTGTTAGTACAATTCGGTTGGCACTAGCCCCACAGATAAAAGTGACTGTGCTGAAGGAGACATCACCGAAGAAGTTGTGGGACACGTTGGAGGACAAGTTTGCGACGAAGACATTGACCAATCGATTGATGATGAAGATGGATTTGTACTCATTGAAGATGGAAGAGGGAGATAATGTGACTGATCACATTAACAAATTTAATGAGATGGTATCTAGATTGTTGAATGCAGGGGAGACTATTAAGGATGAAGAGCAAGCGCTGCTTCTCTTAGCTTCACTACCAAAATCCTTCAAGCCTCTAGTCCAGTCAATGCTAGCAAGAAAGAGCACACTGAAACTAGATGAAGTGATGAGTACCTTGAAGGAGAGTAAGAGGATGATGGGTGGTGAAGAGTCTTTCAGGGACAGTGATATACTAGCAGTGGACAGTGACAGGAAGAAGAAGGGTGATCAATTTGAAAGAAATTCTCGATCGAGAGACATGAGCACTGTTTAGTGCCATTACTGTGGACAGTTGGGTCACATGCAGATGAGATGTCCAGACTTCAGGGAGGACTTACAGAGCATGAAGGAGAAAAGAAGCAGATCGAAGGGAGTTTCTTCTGCTAATGTGGTTTCTTATGAAGATGAGTTAATATGAGGATGTTAGAGGATTCTGCAACAAGGGAGGTTCGTTGCAGAAGCAGAAGAAGTCAGAAAATTAATAGGAGAGTTTAGGCTTTTTTAGAGAGAAATAATGTAGGACTTTGGATTAAGGGAGAATTTGTTGTGTGTAATTCAAAGTCCCACATTGGTGGGGTGTGTGGAGTGAGTGGTGAGGAGCTTATATAAATAGGTGTGAGTTATATAGGTTCCAACACACATAAGAATACTAGCCTATAACCATTGGGTGTATTGGGTTTTGGGTATTTTTTTATGTATTGAGGAGGGTTTGTAATTTTTCTGTTCAAAAATTACAAGTAGTAAAGTTTGTCCAGTGGGGGTCGTGGTAGTAGGTCTTGAGGCACCGAACCACGTTAAAATTTTTGTGTGCTCTTCTTTCTCTTTTCCTTATATTTTTGTGCGGGGCCCAACATGTGCGCCACATAAGCATGCCACGTTATCATTTAACAGCAAAAAGTTAACGGTGTTACGCTCGAGGACCAAAATCGACAAAAAAAAAAATACTTTGAGGACCAACATTAAACTTCATGCAAACATTGAGGACCAAAATAGTACTTTGCTAAAAAATTTTGATCCATTTTAAATAATGGTTTTTAGATCTAACCCACAATTTATGGTGGGTTGGTAAGGGTTGGGCTGGAGCTGGACGAGCCCACACAGGCTTTTCCTATTTTCTTAAATTTTGAAAAATATTTTGTTATATAGAAGATTATATCCTATATTAATTAATATGTATTATTATTCATTCACAATATTTAAAATAAGTTATATTTCTATAAGCCAATTTGCAATGTTGATTTATAATATGTTAATTAATAAACTAAACTACATCAAATAAATTTTTAAATCATATTCTTGTAAGTCAATTTGTATTATTTTTTTAGGATTCTTATAGGATGCAAACCCATGCAAATGCTTGCTTGGTGCGTTGTATTGGTCCAGTTACAAAAATATTTTCTAAAAAAAATTATATTTTTACAATTGGACCAATACAAACACGCCACGTAAGCGTTTGTATGGATTTGCACCCTAAAAAAGTCTATTTTTTATACTATATTGATATTTTAATAAAATAAATATTTTTTCTTAGAAAAAGTAAATTTAAAATTCAAAAAAAAATTCATGGGCCAACCCTTAGTCATCAAGGGTTAGGTTTGACCATTATTTTAAGGGTAGGTCAAGCCAAGCCAACCCATCTTAGGGTGTGTTTGGTATCCTATATGCAAAGTAGGATTGTAATGTAAATCACAAACTTCCATAAAATCATTTTGTTTGATATACATGTAATCAAGTTTGCAATATAATCTATTTTGAGCTGATAAAATAACTAAAATACCCCTATCATTTTTCACAATTACTACCCACCACTACTACCATTATCTATCATCACCACTCACGACCCACCGCCACCGCCACCGCCACTGCCACCCACCACCATCATCACTTTCTTTTTTTAGTATGAAGTTTTTTAAAAAAAATATAAAATTAAGAACATTTTGGTCTTTTACAACTTTACATTACAAATTAAGAACATTTTTTATCTTTTACATAACATATTAACATTTCTTCCCTTCTCTTTACATCCCTCTCTACTTACAAAACGTACCCTTAGTAAATATCTTTGATAGACTGTTACGACTCATTTTGACATCCCTAATTCACGATGCTTTCCATGAAAAATATGAACTAAATCCTAAAAGGAAACAACATGTAAAAGTAGATGATTAATTATACCCGGCTTGTTTGAAATGCCAACCAGATAAATTGGCGGCACACCGTAAGGCAAGCTTCCATTTTTGCACCTTTTCCTTGCCATTCTTAAACTTCCTTTGATGCTTAGACAAGGCTTCACCATAACTTCCCCTCTGATGTCGAACTTCTGACGGATCTACTTTGTAAAAGATTGGCCAAACCAATCGATTTTCTTGCTCAAGGATCTTGACAAGTTCTTCAAGACAAAATGTTGAGGATGCATAGTTTTCAGAGAAAACTATAATGGCAAACCTGGATTCTTCAATGGCCTTGTGAAGAGCTGGTGTGAGCTCTTCCCCTCTTCTCAGTCCCTCTTCATCAATGAAGGTATGGATCCCTCTTTGATGCAGAGAATTGTAGAGATTGCCAGTGAAAGTATAGCGAGTATCTTCACCTCTGAAACTCAAGAACACATCATAGGTCCATTCATAGGCCTTCAAAGAGAAGGATGATGATAGGGCAAGCTGTGGCATTCTCATTATTGTTGCTAGACGCAATTAGATGCAGGCAGGAGCTGCTTGAAAAATTAATATGGTGTATAATATATATATGAAGCACGCTATGTTTTGGTAAGGAAAAATGATAGTAAGGGAAGATAGTCCTAAGTACTACCGGATAGGGCGTCAGTGGCATGTTGGGGAGACCAACAGAGGCCCAACCCAAAGAATTACTGCACAGGCCTAAACCGCAAGCAGTTTTACCCAGTCGCAGCTACTCAACTAACCCTTGGATGTTAGAGGATCTCCTTAGGGAGGGATGCCCACCAAAGCAGGATTTTGGATGGCTTCAGGGAGATTTGAACCCTCGCCCATGGGTAAGGTGAGAACTTTCCTCCGGATCCTTGACCATTTATGCCAACCCACTTTAGCACGCTATATATCTTTTGTCCACATATAAAATGTGAACTAGAAAGAAGGGGCATTAGAAAAATGTTACCATGACTGGTAATCTTCCAAATCTTGTATATATAAACACTTGATTACATATATTATTTAAAAACAATTTAATATTATTCATATTTTTGTAACTATGTTCATTTTATTTGCATATATACATAATTTTTTATTAAATTTATAATACATGCAAAGGTCTACGTATAAACGGTATAATACAATTTAAAAGATGCGTGTATATTAAGAAATCAGTCCTCTTCACCCGCATTGCTCGTTAAGTCAAGAACATCCAAGAATTCATGATTTTTCAGCGCACGTCTCGTGAAGGGGCCCATGTTGCTGACTTTCTTGCCTACAAAGGTCATGATCTTGATATTAGTACTACCATAGTACTGAACTTCAGTATGTCATTCAAATCATTTAGTGATATTTTTTAATGGGTGAGTCTATGATGCAACTTGTTGCATGCATGCAATGTAATTTCAGCCGATAGGATTGTGACATGTGGGTAGGATGACTTGAGATGCAATGCAATTGTCCACGTGTCACAATTCTATCGGCCGAAATTGCATTGCATGCATGCAACAAATTGCATCATAGACCAACCTTTTTTTAATATTAATAAGGATCCACACAAATAAGACACACCTTGAATGGATTAAGGACTAAGTTATTGGAGGGATCACTACTAGAAAAATGAGTATCTAAAACAACATCTATTTGTACAGCCACTTAATTAATTGTTGAAAAAAAGTATTTTTTTTCAACAATCAAATTTTGACTGTCGAAATAAGTTACTGAAAAAACACAAATTTGAGAAACGAGAAAATGAGCTGCCATTGTTGCAAAATGCCACGATTTGAGAAATGCAAAGAAATGCCACGATTTGAGACTCATGGCATTTCTTTGCACCAATGGCAGCTCATTTTCTCGTTTCTCTTTCCTCTTCAACTAACCTCAGAAAGCCCCTCCCTCCCTAAACCCTAAACATTGAAGCTAACGTTCAGGTTTGGTCCCCACCTCATATTTGTTCTATTGAAGCTTCAAAATGCTGCATTTTGTGTTGAGTTGGAGGTGAATTTTAACTTGTGCCATGTAAGCATGTCCTACTAAGCAACTAACGGCCCCCGTGTGCAATTAATATGCCACGTCAGCAAATCCATTCAGAGAATCTAACTGAAGATGACGGAAGGACCAATTTGTGTAACTGTGCAGTCTTTCAGGGACTAAGTTGTACACTTATGATCTTTTTGAGACCAAATTGTCAACTTTCGAATCTTTCAGAGATAAAATTGTCTATATACTCATATTAATAATATGATGTTCTCAAAAATAGGGGAGTATACATACAAAATTCGATTTGGCAGACTCGACTACGTTAAATCCTTAAAAAAAAGAGTGAAGAACTAATTGAATAGTATATATCCCTTTAGTTTCACGGCACGAAAACTTGACTAATACTAGCCAATGGGAAAAAAATGGAAGACTTGACTAATGATAATTGGATTCACTCAAAATTGAGATTTGTTATCGCATTACAACATAGTCATTCAATTTATTCAAAGTATACACTTTTTTTCTTGGTCTTCTTCAGATTGTAGACTTTATATATTTGAAATTTAGCATATTCAAATCCCGTGACTATAACACCCAATAGAAGAAGAAGATGGTGAAGTGAGAGAAGAATCAAGTGGTATATTGATAAAAGAAATATATGAAAATAAGAAAGAAGAAAGAAGTAGGAGAAACAAAGAAGTGAAAAATAAGGAGACAAGTGGTGATCACTGGTCTAGAAAAATTAAATAGGGATAATAAATGGTGAAATGTGACTTGTCTTAGAATTTGCAAATTAAAAAGAATAAAAAATAGATAGAGTTAAAATATAGAAGAAAAAATGTCACGAAAAGAGTTAATACGTTTTGAAAGAAGGAAACAGACAAGAAATTAGAAAAAAAAAATTCATCATACTTTAGATGTTAAAATATTAACTAAATCCTAGTATAGAAGAAGAAATATCAATAGAAGAGTTAGTACGTTTGAAAAGAAGCGAACAAATAGAAAATAAAAAAGGTGAAATAATTTCATCATACTTCAGAAGTTAAAATAAAAAGAGAATGGAAACAAATAATCAAAACAGTTTTTAAACTAGAGAAGTACAAAATTCGATTGTTAAAATTTAAAAATCCTAGTTGCCTAGCTACGGTTTAAACAACCATTGTTTTTTTTTTAAGGAAAAACAACCGTGACCGATGTTATATTATGCAATCTTGCAGTGTAATACTGTCATTTGAATTGTCAAATGCTCACATAACATGTTGATGTGACACTTCTCTCTCTTACAAGACAATATTTGTTAAGGTATTTTTCCTAACCTCAACGTTTGGGGGTCCTGTCAGTTTCGACCCTAACGTTTTTTTGCTGTCAATTGTACCCCTAACATTTTACGTTTCTGCCAATGTCACCCTTTTCACCAACACCGTCAAATATTTAACAGTTTTTGCTAACGTGGCATCCTACGTGGCAAAACGTTTCTTTTTTCTGTCAATTATAACCCTAACGTTTTACATTTTTGCCAATGTCACCCTTTTCACTAACACCATCAAATATTTAATAATTTTTGCTTACGTGGCATCCTATGTGGCAAAAATATTTGACTTGGTATATTTTTTTTCCACATCAAATTTCCTACTCATCTTTTCCCCATCAAAGTTGTGTCGTTTTGACCTCGGCCTATTCCCTCTAAAATATAACTCAAACGCACGCGCTATTTTGCTCATAAAAACATCAGAGACGTTATCCATTCTCTATTTTAGGATAACGTCTCCGGCAAAGTAGAGAATGGGTAACGTCTCCGACAAAGTAGAGAATGGATAATGTCTCCAATGTTTTTGTCTGCAAAATGGCATGTACGTTTGAGTTATATTTTAGAAGGAATAGGCCGAGGTCAAAACGACATGGTTTTGATGGGAAAAAGATGAGTAAGAAATCTGATGTGGAAAAAAATATACCAAGTCAGATATTTTTGTCACATAAGATGCCACGTAAGCAAAAACTATTAAATATTTGATGGTGCTAGTGAAAAGGGAGACATTGGCAGAAATGTAAAACGTTAGGGTTACAATTGATAGAAAAAAGAAACGTTTTGCCACATAGGATGCCACGTCAGCAAAAACTATTAAATATTTGACGGTGTTAGTGAAAAGGGTGACATTGGCAGAAACGTAAAACGTTAGGGGTACAATTGACAGCGAAAAACGTTAGGGTCGAAACTGACAGGACCCCCAAACGTTGGGGTTAGGAAAGATACTTTTGCCTATTTGTTAATGTGGTCTGCTCGTGTCATTTCTTCTCTAGAAGCAGGCTATGTCAAGAAAAATTGTCTTGTAGAGAGAGAGGAAACTGCCACATCAGCACTTAATAGTTTAAGTTGATGGTGTTGTTATACAAGAGAACCAAAATGAAATAAGTTGTAAAGATAGATGACTAATTTAAAATTTTTGAAAGAAGACTGAGGACCAATATATAAAAAAAGTGATAAAGATAAAAGATTAAAATGAAGTTTTGACCTTAAGTATTAATCCTCCATTATTTTTATTCTTTATAATTGTTAAATATTGGTCTTTTGGATGAGGAGAAGAGAAAGAGAAGATTATCCTAATTTTCAAGTTCTTCCCCAACCTCCCATACTAAGCAATTATCTGTCAAAATGGCCCCTCTTGACTTCTCTTCTCTATTTTGCTTCTTTTGAATTAGGTTTTAAATTGGACTCAAGGTCTTCTATCTCCAATGGGCTGCTGGACTCTTTAATGGGCTTATCTCTCTTGGACATATCATTTTTTCACATTAAAGAAGAATTCATATTTATCAAATTTAATTTTTCTATATAAAACACTTATAAATAGAAGAAAAAACTATGAACCAATGAATGAAAGAGTATGCAAAATTGGTCTAGAATAAAAATGCAGTATGACAAAGGAAAAAATTAAGGTCCATTTTCTTATGTCCATTTCATCCAATTCTATCAATCATATATTGTATTTACACTCTCTCTTCTATGATTGGTCATATAAAAGGTGGTCTTCTATATTCTCTCTCTACTGTGATTGGTCATTTAAACACTTTTTGCCACGTGTCATAATTATATTGGGGAATTGGATGAAATTGACATAAGGAAATGGACCTAAGTTTTTTCCTATGACAAAACCTCTACTTAATATTCCTTTAATGTAATAAACTTTTACTACTTCAATGCACAGTAAATTAAGTTAAAAAACTAAAATTTTATTGTTTTCTTAATCACATCGTTTTTCGAGTTCAATTTAAAAAGACGAGAATTGAGCGTCATTCAATAAAACATCCACTCCCAATAATAAATCACATAGTATTGAAGGAATTAGTCATCTGTCTCACATCAGTAATTATTTTATAGTCCAAGATTAAAATAAACCTTTAATGAAATTAAAAGAAGTAAACTAAAATTATATATTTTTTTATAACAACTAAAATTATATAGTTTATTGAGAAACAATGTAAATTAAATTAGTAAAAAAATATTATTACTCTCTTTTGAAATTTATTTAATTACACTTTATTTTTTGCTTATAAAAATAACTTCTTGCACAGAATAACAATGCAATTTTATGTAATATTAACACTTTAATTCGTAACATTGTATCATGCCTCAAGAAAAGTGAGTATAATTTTTAAACAAAAGTGATACTAATATTATAACATTAATTTCAAAAGAAATTAGTTTTTTTTTTCATACATCTCCCCCAAATAAACAACTCCACATTAGTGCATATTGCATAACAAATTAAATAAAGCAAAAAACAAAATTTGTGGATGTGGTAGAAAATGCCTACTGGCTACTATAGTCAACATAAAAGTAAAGGAAGTATTTAGTCCATTGACCAAGTTGACATATATTAATAAGAATGATACAATCATGCATACTATAAAGTGAAGTTCAAACCATTTTTATACACAAAAGAATAGAGTCTTCCTATTGTATTATTTTTTATTTAGATCATATTATATGATTAATTCATCGGGTATTATAATATTTTTTTGTTAAGAGTGATCCTTTCAACGAATGATACTTCATTTTTATCTCTCCAAGAATCAAACAAACGATAGTAAAAAAATACAGTCTCTTATCATCTAGGCTTCATCAATTTGATCATCACCTATTATTATATATTCCATTTGGTGATATAAGCACTACCTGCAAACTAATAATTTTGGGCATCAATTCTTCAAATAAAGCTACATTAATTAATCACTGAGTTGAAAGTATTACACTAGTATATGGGTTTATTAAAACTGAGGGCGAGTGACTTGTTTAAAATTTATTCTAATCCTTTATTCTCGTACGTCCTTAATTATTCTTAATTAATTCATGGGTCTTCATATAAAAAGTTGCATTAATTTATCAAAATTAAAGGTACAAAAGGAGGAAAAGAACATCTCTAGAATGACTTTTAGAGATTATTTAATCAAATGGCTAACAATTATCGCCACTTGTATGTTGTATGCTTATAACTAAATTAATATTCAACTTGTAAGTAGAGATAGCAACCATATATATATATATATAAGTTCAAGGGAAACCCTATTTTTGTCCTTGAAAAATTAATCAATTTATGATTTAATCCCTGAAAATTACTTTAGTCAACTATTTAGTCTCCGAGACATTAACTGTTATCTTCCCAGATGACGCGAAGATTAAATATTGATATGGTGTGTTAAATGTCATATTTTTTTTATCAAATAGGATTGCCTTATTTTCAAATAATAAAAACAAAATATCTAATCTAGTTCCACTTCCACCAACAACTAGACACGAAAGAAGTCCTCCAAGAATCATGAAGAACACCTTCAATTTAACCTAATATTTTTTGTTTTAATTATTTAAAAATAATTAGGCGATAATATTCTTCAAAAGTACATATCACTTGAGAGATAACGGCTTACATCTCAAAAGATTGTGGTGATTTTTGAAGGACTAAATCGTTTATTTCAATTTTTCAATTTGTCAAGGACTAAATCACAAATTAACTAATTTTTCATGGACCAAAAAATAATTTTTCCCTAAATTCAAAGATTCTGAATGGGAACCACTCCATTTAGGAATGTGAATTTGATAACTTTTTTTCAGCATCAACAAGTCATGTTCCTATTTTTTATTATATATGTATATATATAAAAATTAACAAATAAAGTAAATAACTTGTTAACCTCAAAATATACAAATCTGAATCGACTAAAATGATTTTAAGTGAAGTGCACTCCAACCGATAAATTAAATCATTGATCGACTAAGATACAAATTTATTACAGTCGATGAACGATTCAGTTCATCCATTGAGAATGGCACTTTACTTCATCACTGTAATCTTATTTTAGTGTTCTCAAAATATATAACTTTGTTTTATTTCTTGTTACATATGTGAATCGACTAAAATAATTTCATATGAAGTGCACTCTAATCAATAATTCAAATCATTAATCGACTAAGATACAAATTTACTATGAACGATTCAGTTCATCAATTGAGAAGGGCACTTTACTTCGTCATTGTAATCTTATTCAAAATATGTAACTTGTTTTATTTCTTGCAGTTGAGTTGGGCGCCATCTAAACGCAATTACCATAAACTAATAAAGCCACCTAATACCATTTCAATCATAGTTGTTCACAGACAATCTTTACATTTTAATACAAAAATCAATGCCTTATAATCTCCTCTCATTATAAATATATATAATTCGATTCTATTTCCTTTCCACTCAGTCTCTGTTCGTCATTTTGAAGAAATGCTTTAGATTCTCATCACATTTTTTGATCTTCAGCTGCAACAACCTCATTCTCATTCTGGGAAGCTCTCAAATTCTACGCTTTTTAGGTTTCATACTTTCATTTGATTTTGAATTCAATCATGGTGGTAGTGCTTTGTGCTTGCTATTATTGACTCTGCACGCGAGTTTCATGGTAAGAATCATTAGCCATTTAATGCTTTGTTTGGAAAATCAGTTCAGTTCAGTTCATCTCATGTATCGCGATGAAAAGGGATTTTGGGTTTTTAATACAAGATTCCGTGTTTTTGGAATGTCATTGGTTTTCTGGTTCATAATTGCTTTACGATTTATCTTGTGTCTTCAGTCGTAGTGATCGGTTCTTTTATCAATTAGTGTAAGAAAGAGACGCAAGCATGCAAATATTCCTTTTGCGTTTCTGTGATTGTTGCTTGTTTAGTTCTCTTTGAAGATCCTTTACTCACAAGTGTTCCTGCTGTTTGCTGAATTTCAGCTGTTTGCCTTGTTGAAAATTATAATCTAATAACTTTTGTTTTACGCCAACTTTACCTTGAGGAAGTTCCCAACTTCTCATTGTGGTTGCGTGCGTAATTGAGCCTTGCTTTTCTGTTCTCACTATTGACGTTGGGGTTTTGTGGTTAGTGTAATGGGGTGCACGGAAGTTCATACCTTTTCAGGTTTTGTGATACATTATCATGCTGGCTCGGTGTTAACTTTTTGTCATGTCTCATGGTATACTTGTGATGTAGTTGCTTTTACATGTATTTCTTTTTGAAGTTTAAGTCTTTACTTTTGAATTATTTGGGCAGAGAATACTGGAACTTTGACCTGATCAGCCAACCATCAGAGTGAGGGATAAGGTTGGTTAGATTGATTCGTGGTTCGTATTTTTAATTGAGGTTTAACATAATGAAAATTTGCCACTTGTGAAATTGTGGACAAAGAAGAGAGCATCATTAATGCTGATTTCTGAAATAAAATATTTGTCAATTTCAAGAGAAAATGGAGATTTCTAGCACAAGTTCTTTATTTATTTTTCCTCGTGAGTAACCTACTACCACATCTTTGTTGGTTGAAAATTACCAATTTATATTTATGACTTTCTTGCTGTTAACCTCTGAGGTTTCTTGTAACTGTTATTTACCTTCTTTGAGTTTTGGTATAATAGATCACTATTTTTGTCACTATTTTATATTCATGGGACTGTTATTCCCAGCACCTTTTTTCTTAAATAGTTGAATTCTCGCTTCTTGATGCTGGAGATAATATATACTCGTTAATACAAAGAAACACAAGATTCTTGGAATATATATATATATATATTTTAAAATAGTATCTGTTTCAGCAGGTAAAGTAGGCCTCACAATATGGGCTGCCTGGTATCAACTCCAAAGGATTCTGGTGGAATTAGAAGGAGGCCGGGAAGTATTGGGGAAGTTTCAGTCTATTTTCCTGGTCTAAGAATTCCTAAGCCTGTTGATTTTGCTCAGTATCTTGGTGATTACTTGTCCAAGAATATAGTGGACCGCCTATCTGCTCTCAGAACTCGTATAGTTGTAATGGCTGGCCAAGAAGGTCCTACAATTACAAGAACCAAAAGAAGAAGTGTCACACAACATGGTTAGTTTTAGAAGGATGAAGAAATTTTATAATAAGGAATTTACCTAAATTTCTTGATGCATCCCCATCAAAAAAATAAAAAATAAAAAATTTGTTGATGCATCAAATAGTTCCATGTATGCAGGAGGTTCAACACTGGCTGATCTTCAGCAGGCTCTTGAAGATTACTTGCCACTTCTATCAGGGTTAGTTAAAGATGGTAAGTATCTTTAGACCATTTGTACTTGAAGGATACTCTTTCTAGGCATTGCCTTAATTTTTTTTGTTATATTTATTGTGCAGGAAGTCAGCTACAATACAAAGTACAATTTGTTTGGATTAATCAGGAGGATGATGCAGAGGTTATTCCTAGTTTGTTTTTATAATGCATATATGTTTCTGGTTTTGTTTTGAACTTGTATTATTTAATATAATGAATGCTGATCCATTTTTTTTCTTTTCTTTTTGTTGTGATTTAATCACTTTTGCAGGAAACAGCCATGTCAGATGCTTGGTATGAGGTGTTGTCAGTTTTACACTTGATGGCAATGATATCGCTATCGCAAGCCAATTTATTACTTCTTCCAAGAACATCTTCCGATGGTCATCATCCAAAAGTATCAGAAGGCATGTAATGCTCCAAAATTTCTATTACACCATAAACTGTTCCTTGCCCCTTTCTCTGTAACTGTTCTGTAGATAAAGTGATAAACTAATGATAGAATGTGTGATCTTATATGTCAGCGTTATTTGTGTCCTCTTGTGAAATACTATTTTTATACTATATTCCACAATTTTTTATTTGATTTTGTGCTTTTTTGGATATATATCACATTCATTATATATTTTTAACTTATGTTATCTCTTTATTGAAAAGTTATTTTAATCACTAGTAGTTACAACTTGTCACACTTCTTCTTGGTGTTTGAATAGAGAAGGATTTTTCCCTCTCTCTCTCTCTCCGTGCCTTTGTTTTATCTTATTCTTTCATTATCTTGTCATGTTTGGTGGTTTTTACTCTCAATTGACACCTGAGATACATGCACCGCATATACGCAAAAGAAGTATATAAAGTTCTTTTTGTTTATGTGCCAAGTTACTTATATTTTGGAAAAACGAAGTTTACATTGTTATTTAAAAATAATACAAAGTCTGCTGTAATCCTATTATTATTCTCTTGCTGGTTATATAGATTTATTCATGCGGTTGCCCTACTGCGAGTTTGGTCCTGCAATGAATTTAACTTTTTGGTAATACTAACAGAAAGCAGACGAGCTTCAGTTGATGTATTCTTAAAGGCAGCTGGATATCTGGATTGTGCCGTCAGACATGTTCTTCCACGGTTGTCTGCTGAGCTCAGGTTCATATAAATATAATGCAACAGAAAGTTGCAGTGTTTTTTGTAATCTCATCATGTTCTTTTAATGTTTATTTCTCTTCTTACTTCTGATTCTGAGTTTAGGAGAAATTTACCAGTAGACCTAGCAGAAGGGGTTCTTCGAGCACTCTGTCTACAAGCATTAGGGCAGGTATTGGTGTGCACATTTGTATGGAACTAAAGAAGGAGTTATGTTTCTTAATGGTCATCCTGCTTGTTTAAATTTGGAAGATATCATGCCTAGAATTAAGAATGGAGATCCATCCTCCCTTATATGTGATTTTAATGACCAAAGGCTCAAAATTATGTCTTAGTTTATAATGGTTGAAAATTCATATATCCAAACCAAGCCTTGGTCCTTCTCCCAAGTCCTAACAGCTTAAGCTTTTGGGATGAATGGGTTCTTGACATGATATGAACGCTTTTATTACCAAGCATTTAGGATTTTGATCCTTGCTGCTACATTCTCCTAATTAAATTTAGTACCAGGTTAAGGTAGGCATGTGCTCTGTACACACTTTAAGCCCATAGGGCTTTCAAGTGGGGATGTGATAGAGATATATGTCAAAACCATTCCTGTAATCATGTTCTTCTCCTAACAGTTTAAGATACACTCATGGGTTCAAATTTTTGTAGTTTCATCTTTTGGCGACTCACCCTTAATGGGAAAATTGTTTTGTGAACATTATCAATAATACTCTGAACACTTAGGTGCCAATGTTTAATAAGTCAGATACCATCTCACTTTTCATTTTCATTTTGAATTATTTGTTTATTTATTCCATTATCATTTTAGGGTGTAGATATCCAACTTGGAATGGCAATTGATAGTAGCAAAGCCACTCTTGCAGTTAAGCGCAGACTTGCATGTGAGATAGTCAAGTATTGGCAACAGGTACAAATTATGTTTTACATTGTTATCTTGACCTTATTATATTATTATATTCAGTTGTGAGGTACCTAATCTTGATCATTTTTCTCTGTTTTCTTGTATGCATGATTGTCAACTTTATCAAATTAGTGTCTTAACTTTATCATATTCAGTTGTGAGGTACCTAATGCATATTTAACCTAAGAGTAATATACACTCACCTCCCTTTATGTTCTTAAAAGTTGAAACCTTAAATTCACATTCCATTCAGTTTCCATTTATTCTAGTCCCTCTAGTTTTAAAAAAGTTACACGAACCTGCTTTATTTTGAGTTTCCATCAGTATTAATTTGGCCTTTTGGTGATTTGTACTACACTGATTAGGGAATTAGGCTATTGAGAGTTCCTATGAGGAAAACTGCACAGTTAAAAGCTCTGTTGGCAATTATGCTGATACTATGGGTGATGTGAGTGTAACATTGGGAAATAAATGTATTTACTCGTAATATGAACTGTCATTTTACTACGGGGGCATTCCTATGTTTGCTTTTAGTGCTATGTTGGCTGGTCAATTTAATTTATCACATGAACTTTCAATTTGATTTTTCCTGAACAAGAGATACGTTTCTTATAAGGATATAAACTAAGATGCACTACAAAACCATATAGCTTCATTATGTTGGTTTCCTTCTTGAAAGTAACCTCACCTTAAATTTTAGTCTTAGCTATTACTCAAATGGGTTTATTAGTCTTTACCTGTGTTTTTACTGTATTGCACGTCTGTAGGTCCTTTTTGGTCAGAATTTATATCCTACATTTCTTGTGGGATTATCTAACTTCTTTCTATTGGTTCAGCCGTTCAGCCTTTATAATATTTTTTCCTCAGCTCAATCTTTATTTTAATTACTTTGTCAGTGTGTCTGTTTATGGTGAATTATATGTTTACATGGTTGCATTTATTCAACATATAGTAAGTCACTTACTCTGTTTATTGTACAGGCTCAAGATAACATTATGAACCTTCAATTAGCCAATGGTTGGGGTGAAAAGCATGGTCTTTTTGTGAAGTGGAAGTATGTCGAATCAAAGGTAAATATTCCTAAATTAATTTGGTAGGATAATACTATCTTACTGTTTAGTTATTTTGTCTTAATGTATCATAGTATGTGAAAGGCATTATACTTTAAAGTGATAAGATTGTTGGACTGTGATATTTTAGCTTTTCAAATTTTCACTTCTTCTCCCTCTTCCCCACCATAAAGATGGTTGCAATTACGTTGGTAGATTATAGAGTGGGTTCAATATATAATCAATTCTTTCTTCTTTCAATTTCATACCCTACATTTTTATTTAATTTTTTATTGATACGGGATGTCATGTGCACGTGGTTAGGCTATTTATTTATGCGTGATGATGGTATCGTTCTCTTGCGACCTTGACTATAAGAGTTGGTGAAAGTCTTCTTGTCACCCAAAGAGAGAAAGTCATAGTATAGAGGAGTTTCCTGGTTTACTGATTAGTGAAATCAAATGCATGAAAGTAATTGGATCTGATCATTATCTTTTAAAATTTCAAGATGTGGTGTGAAGGTTTGAGAGGATGAGTGAATTCAATCTTTATGATGCTTATAAGACGGACTGGCTTGGGACTGGCCCAAGGGAGACATTTGGTTCAATGTTCATAACAGACCTGCTTCTGGCTAGTTGCTAAAGTCTGATGAAATGTTTTTTCCATTCTGGTGCCTATATTTGTATTTTCCTGTTAATATTCATCATTTCATCTATTGAGTAGTACAGTTTGTAGTACATACTTCAATTAATGAAATGTAGATATTAACTTGGTAATAAATCTCAGCTTGGTTAATGAAATGCACAACAATCGGCTGGTCTTTCTATCTCATAGATTGACCATATTTTAATCTTGGTCGTTCTAAGCAGAGTTCTCTGCTAATGAGAAGATGAAGATGATTGGGACAAAAGAGACAAGTTAGTGACATAGTAATTAGTAACAGTGATTTAAATGTCAATGCTGAATGCCTGAATTGATTTTATATGTATTTTATTAATGCAAATAATTTGACTTGCTTGTACAACATGATATTAGAGCACAGGTGATACATGTCTGCTATGGTTTCTTCTGCTCTCAGTATACTCAAATACTATTTATCATGGTACAGCAGATATAAGCAATGCGAAGTTTTTGATATTTGTTGTAAACTTCTAATCACTTACCAGGCTGCGGCATATTATTATCATGGGTTGATTCTTGATGAAGGAAATACAGAGAAGTCTCATGGGATGGCTGTAGCTGCTTTGCAAGCAGCAGATGGGTATTTCAAAGAAAGTAAGAAGCTTTGTGAGACATTCAATGCTGCACCTCCATTGTCAAGGTTATACATTATCGTCCCTTCTACACACTATTATGTTATCTGCCCTGGGACAAGGGTTCCTTTTTTTTCCCCAGTTTTTAAAAGGTTTATATGTTTATAATTATAAGCTTCTTCAACAACCATTTAATATTTGGTCATTTGTTTTTTAAATGGTGTGATAGAATTGTTTTATTTGCCGTCTTCTGTAAACCATGATTTGTGTGGACACTATACTGGCATCTTATATTGAACTCTAGACTATGCAACACTACATTACGATTTTAGTTATGTTAGCTATTCCAGGAAGACTTCCACATCCTTCTTTTTCCTCCTTATTTTCACAGGGATTGGAGGATAAGCAGGGATCATTTATTTACTCATGTTCAATTTTTGGCTTAAACCTAAAAATGTTTTGAAGAGCATCTTGCGTGGATTATTCTCATTTTTACTGTTGTGCTGAACCTAGGTCATTGAGGTTCTCAAATGACCATAGTTATCTATTTATAGTGCTTGTATTTCCTTTCTTGAAGAATAGAGCTAAGACTAGCAGGTCAGATGTTTTCTCATGGCCCATCTAACTGGAAAGTTATGGTGCAGAAATCCACCACTTTGGGGGACCATGAAATATCTGTCTGACAAAATTCCTAAGGATACTTCAAGCAAGGTGCGAATAAACCGTGATCTCTACTCTCATCAGAGGTGAACTCTTCAGGAGCAGATGACTTCTGACTTAACTTCCACTTCAGTATAATTATTTGGTTTATAAATAGAAGCGTTGCATCTAATAAAAAATTTATGTTGTGTTGTGAACCTTTACTACAGAATCATGGAAACAGCTCCAACATTGCCAGACTTTTCGTTGGCCTTGAAACCGGATGAATATCAACTTCCCCTAGTTGATCCCTCATGGACAGGAGAGAACATAAAAGGGGGACAAAATGGCACAAACCATCTGAAAGGTGACAAAAGATAAGCAATATATATCTTATTCTGCAAATCCCCGAGATATGGCCCCCTACCTGAATGAAATACGCATATGTCAACTTCAAGTTCAGAAGGGTGAATTTTCATCTCTTGTCAATAGAAATGAAGTTACTCTTTTTCTCCTCCTTGTATTTTTGTTCTTCATAAAATTAGGTTCCTCCACAATATTAGGAAAATTCCCTGCAAATGGTGCTTTAACTTGTGTTCATAATGTAAATATGTCCACTGCTGGGGCCTGGGGAAAAAGGGGATTTCTAGGCTTCTAGCCCATACCCAAATAAAATGTTTGCTATTTCAATTCAAGGTCGAGGCAGTAAATTTCTCCATTTGTTACTAAGTTTGTAATCTTTTGTCACATTGACTTATGAAGGGAAAAGAAGAATTGTCTTCTCTACTAGTTTTCAATATATCCATCTCCTTCATCCTCATGGGAGCCAGATTCCTCCCTTTCTTTCCCTTCCAGGCTTCTGGCTTTGTCATTATGAAATAATTACATTAATGGCTTGCTAAACTCCAATTTTCTTTCCATGTAAATTTTTATGTAACCTATAAGTTTTTTTCTCTCTCTGATCAAATACTAATGAAAAAAGAGTGCTTTTCTTAAGATTTTCTTTTCCCTGTGGCGTGGCCCCAGTAAAGTTACCTGAATCTAGGGTTCTAAAACAGTAGATCAAGGTTAGTTCCTTTCTTTCGTTTAAAGTATGGAGACTTTGTTCTGTCATTAAACTAGTAGTTTTTTCAAATGGTAAAACACACATGAATGCATCTAACTTATAACTTAATTCTAATCAAGTTTCATGTCTCTTTGTTTCTTGAAGAGATAGTAACTGTTCTTGAACTTATATTTTTTTTATTTTTTATTTTTTCTTTTAAGTTAGACAATTTCATTTCTTGTCCAATTGAAGATCAATTCTCTAGTTACAGAAGCTGACCATTGTACCAAAAGGAGAAAAAAGGGCAAGTGGTTTATTAATGTCATCAAAGATTTTGATTGTTGGTCAATCATTGAGATGATGTTGCGAAAGTGGGGAAACTATAAAACTAGATTAGATAAATATCCAAAATTAGAGCAGTAATCAGTGATTTTTCAATACTGGGTCAAAAATTTTCTGCAAGTTTCTCTCGCAACTTCTCAAAGTAAAGCTACTTCACTTACAGAAAAAAAAAAAGAAAAAAAAAAAGAGGCAAATACTATCGAACATATAAGAATCCATGATTTTCACATCTAGAATCAGAACTAAAATACTCATGAGTCATGACTCAAAAGTCACTGAAGAGAGACGGAAAAAAGCAGTAATACAACATTCACTATATACTGCAAGAGTACGAGTTGACGTTAGTACTGAGTTTTGGCATGCGTAGATCAGAATGTCTCAGATGGGGAATTCAATGTATAGCTCCTATTACTTCTGGCTGCTGCAACAGCATACTGCAATTTAATCTGCTGTGACATTAGCATCATCTCCTTCCGTCAATAACTTTTGCTTTTCTTGTTCCTCTGCAAATAATAGCAAATCCAAAGGCTTATTAGTCATTCAAAAAATAGTTACATGTCTATTGGAGTTTCACATAGAACCTAACTGGAAAGAAATTCAAACACGAATTTCTGTTTCATAAATAGAATGATCAAAAGTCATTGATCCTTTTAAGCTGGGCTTGAGGAAAGTCCCTATGTCCAGAAAGGAAAATTGATCTCAAAATAATCAACTAGTAACAACAACAATCAAAGCCTTTTCCCACTAGGTGGGTCAGTTATATGGATCAAGCAATGTACGTTCTATCTTTACACATTTAAAATAATCAACTAGTAAATGATAAGGAAAATCATTAACATCCTAAAACATTAATCCAAGATTGTGCACATGTAATGTATACTGACTGTTGGCATTTGTAATTGATGCCAAATAAGATCACTCTTAATTCATTTCTTAATCTTATTCAAGTTTATGTTCTTTATCTTCATTTATGTAAGGACCTAACTGTTTGGCAGGTTCACAACATGTACCATAAAGGAAGTTAATTAGTTTCTTATCGCACATTTTGATTTAATTCAATTATTACTTATAACTTCAATATGAAACAAGTCATTGTAATCAGCATAACTAGGAGACTAAATGCATAAAAGGTGTGTAAAAAAATATGAACTTATGTTAGATGTGGTGACGAAGTGGACAAAAAGCCACACTGGTGAATTCTAGGAGCATTAGAGATCGAGAACACGATTAATTCATCCAAGAATATGGATACCTACCACTCATACCAGATAAAAAGAAAAAGCATGAATAGAATATTGGACCAATGGGAAGTCATGAAAAATGTGAATCACTTACCCATAAGTTTATACAGAGCCTTTTGAGTTCGTTTTTCAAGCTTATCAAGCTTTTTCTGCACATCTCTACGTAGGTCCCAGTTTGGTTTCTTAGGAGCAATATTCAAGAACGGATCCTGCAGGTTTAACCAAAAGTAGGGTAAACGGACACTGGTATAAAACACATAAACAAAATGCTGATCAAGATTATACCATGTTGAAACAAAATCAGTACCTCCTTCTCAGGTGGAGGTACTGCAGCAACAGGGTCTTCAAACTTTGGTAGCACTGCAGGAGCAATCTTCCCTTCCTGAAGGTGTTTATCGTGAGGAACATAGTTACGGAATTTCATGGGATTTCTGCAACAAAAACTTGTACATGTCAGTTAACTGTTTATAGAACTCAGTACATGATAATTATAAAGTTTTGAAACCAATCCATATCAGCAAAATAGCCTAATGAAAAAAAAAAAAAAAAGACAAATTATTTGGGTTGCTGCCAATATGGAACTTAAAAACTTTGTATAAAAAAAAAGTTATCTTGTATTCCTTAACTGCACTAAAAACCAGCATTATTTTTGTAACTATTTCAAACAACAACATGCAACTTCTGCATCTGCATGATTTGCAGAGCAGGGAGTCCCAACCTGTAGACAGGCCCTATTTTTTTTTTAAATCAAAACAAACCAAGATATTGACTGCTATAGAAAAGTAAATAACGTATACAAGAAATTTTCCCTTCTGTGTAAAATGATGACTACAAATATCTAGAGACTGTCATCCTATTTCATCAGACAAAAATATCAGGATTGTCACTCAGAAAGTCAGGCGAGCCTAGACAATGACACTATGGACAAGCCAACAGAATAAGTGCGAAGATAAATGTACAAACATATAAAAGGTCATAACCCAACTGGCTAGACAGGTAAATATGTAAGTGAGACCATAGAAACTTCAGGTATTGGTATGAAGGAATTAAGTTTCCCAAACACTTGGAAATGCGTTATAAAATGTCCTGACTAAGTCTAAATGCAAAAGTTATAAAATTTATGTACTGCATAAGTCCTAATTAATATAAGGGTTTTGATTATATATATATATATATAATTATGCTCAGAAACTTTTATATATAGGTTTGCAAGTATATAGGAAACTAAAATACCTATGTACCAAATACCACATATTTAAAGCTGATCACTCTTCTAAATCATGGATGTACTGCTAGCATTTTGCATAAGATACTAATACACAGTGGCTAATGCAACTTCTCTAAAGTGTAATTCCAAGAAACTGTAGTGCGTGTTAAAAGCTAATCCAACATCTTATCTTGCTGTTTCTAAATACTTGCTATTTCCTTTATTTCAGTATTCAAAATCAAAATCATTATGATGCTAAATATCAATCTAGATCAGAGTTATTGTACGGCTCCTATCATTTTCCAGCAACCTTCTTTGTAAAGCAAGATTTGAACCCAAAACTCCTTTTAGGTGTGTGAGGTCATGCCAACCCGTGAAGTCAATCTCAGCACATTGACATTATACACATTAGCTAAAGTAAGTTGTTCTGTGTTTAGATGCAGACAGAATTAAAGATAGATGTAAAAGCATATAATTTTTATGTTGACACTGGCACATAAATTGAGATAGAATTCCCAAATTATTTTCCCAATTGTAGGAGAAAAGCGGAACGGATAAATTTATCACCCAAAATATTTAAGCCATTACAAGATTCTCAGCCATAAAATGAGTAGTTATTAGTTAGACATAATTTGACAAGGAGGTGAGAAAATTAATACTAAAGAGAGAGGGTATACATACTCTTCAGTTGCTTCACCCTCATCATTCGTTTTATCCTCAACCTGAGAAGAGCCATCCTCTGGAGTGCTCAACAATTCTTGAGCAGCTTTAAGAGCCCGCAGCCTTTCTCGACGTGCTGCAGCAGCTTGCTCAATGGAATCATCTTCAGCACCCATCCCTTTGAAACTTCAAAAGCTCCTAATTGCTCTAACCCTAATTTAAATTAGAAAAGAGAAATCCTTATTAGCATCCTATTTCTAAATAATCAACTAGATATACATACCAATAATTGTTCATTCCTCTCAATATAATGTAACCATAAACGCATTCCTCCAAAACAGACGATGGTCTCAAGGAAAAGTGAAAAATCAAAATACGTATGGCATCCAATATGGGGTAATTCGTGGTTATTTTTCTCCCTCAAATTATCGGGTTGGGTACGAATCGATAAGTTTTCAAATCAAAAGTAAGCACAGAAATTGAAAATCTTTCTGGTTATTTCCTTACCGATGAGAGATGAGGTTCTGCTTCTCTGCTCCCAGAGTAGAAAGGTCGAGACTTTCTCAGTGTAGAATCTCGGATTTGAACTTGAATGAAACCCGAGACAGGTATTTATTTTGGGTTTGGCGCCGCCAATGCAGGCTGGTAAACGACAATCTTCACTCTGCGTTTAATCCTTATTGATATATATTTTTTGAGAAATCCTTATTGATAATAACTTTTTTATAATAAAAAAATAATAACTTTTTAATATGTAGTTTTTTTTCCAATTTATAGTTTTAGATTCCGGAGAGAAAATTTTTTTTTTGTACAAGAAGGACCCCGAAGGCCCAAGAAAAACAAACCAGAAAAGAAAAAACTAGTCACTAGCCCCTTGGATCTAGAGGTGTTAAAACGGGTCGGCCCGGTCCTAGCCCGTTTTTTGCCCTAATTATTTAGGGTTGGGCCGGGCCGTTTTAAATATGGGCCTCACTTTCTTTAGCCCGGCCCGTCCCTATTAGGGCCTAGGGTCGGGCCGGGCTGGCCCTATTTTAATTTTTTTTTTAAAAAGTCTTTTAATAATAATTATTATTATGATGTGCTATAATTTATTTTTATTATTATTAACTAAAATCTAATAAGTTATTTAAAAACTAATTCAACATCTATATTTTTTTGTGGAAGAAGGAGAGGAACTAACTAAACACCCCTATTTTTAAGAAAATCAAGTCCATTAGCAAAAGTTTACGCTTATAATTGTTGTTCTATTTATAAATTTATTGTAATAGGCGTAATTATAGAAGGACAATAAATGACATTTTTGTAAATTAATTAATAAGAAAATCAAATGTTAGATATTATATAAAAGCTATACTACTACTAGTATAATTTCTCAAATTAAATTGATTATTTTTTTTTGAAAAAAGCGGGGTAGCCCAGCCCGGCCCTAGCCCACTTTGGCCCTAATTATTTTAGGGCCGGGCCGTTTTTAAAACGGGCCCAAAATATGTCGGCCTGGCCCTATATTTTTTTAGGGCCGGGCCGGCCCGGCCCATAGAGCTAGACCCTTATTGACACCTCTACCTGGATCCCACTACCACCCATCATCTCAGCATCCTCACTAACCTCTTTTATCAAAAAACTCGGAGGTTGCTCAAGTACAATAAAGCCCATGTGGCTTGACTGGCTATGTTTTGCTAATATGTCAGCACATTTATTAATTTCTCTAGGAATGTGCTTTAGACTCAGCTCCCAATTTAGGGATGATCAAAATACCTATACCCATTGGGAACCCTGAAAATTTACTCTGTGAGCCTGGGTATGGGTCCGGGTAAGGAGGTACCCTACCCGTACCCTACCCGCAATAGTAATTATTTATTTTTATATATATAAAATATTATTTTTAAATTTTTTTGTGTTGAGAAAATATATAATTCTAAGAAAAAATGTTTAATATCTTATAGATATTAAATTATTTTAATTGTACATTTATATTTATGATTTAATTTTTTTATATTTTGTGATTATAGATAAAAAATTGATAAAAATAAATTTTATATTAATAAAATAATAATTTATTTAAAATTTTTAGGATTTAACTACCCGTAAGGTCTGGAGATAAGGATTGATTTTGATACTCGTTCAAATCCAGGTCCGAGTCTGGGATTATAGTATCCTACCCATACCTTATCCATGATCATCTCATTCTTGGTTTATCAAATCTCTGATGCTATCACAAATAGGGTGGAGTGGTTGGCTTTTAACTTGACCACTCTTGAACTGGTTTATTATCACCTTGGCATCACTTTCAAGTTCTACTTTACGCCATCCACTTTTCCATGCTAATTTCAATCCATAAAATAATGCCCATAGTTCTGAAAAAATGACAGTACCTGTACCAACTTTAGCCATATATCCTGTGAGCCATTCTCCTTTTTCATTCCTTATTAGACCTCCACAACCTGCCATGTTTGTTCTTCTACACAGTGCACCATCCACGGCTTTGACCAAGTAATGGTTGAAGGAATTTTCTGCTCAATATTTCCTCCACTTCTCCACGCCTGAACTTGAGTTTTGGCTTGTTGAAGTATTATTCTATGAGGTTCCTTTGGTATACAAAAGTCACTCTCCTTTGTTGATTTATTTCTCCATTCCCAGATAAGCATGCAAGCAATTGGGAAGAGAAAGTTCCAGGGGACACCACTAAAAGTTATGTCTCTTTTGAGATTCCATCTAATCCATTCTTGTATTGGCATGTAGAAAAAAAGAGCTCTATCCTTTGGGTTGACAAAAGCATTCCAAATTTCCACAGATCTAACACAATCTCTATGAATGTTTGTCTCTCTTTTATTCCCACATCGTGTGCAAAGAGGTGATGTTTGGCTCCATGAAGCAATCCTACTTCTCGTTGGGAGCTTATTGTGCCCAAGCCTCCATAAGAGCAACTTATTTCTCTGAGTAGTGCTTGCCTTCCAAATACTATCCCAAATTGGTCTTGTTTCCAAATACTATCTAAAATTATTGTTGATAGATTAAAATTAATATTGCCTAACATTATTTCTCCATTTCAGGCTAGTTTTGTACTAGGCAGGAATATACATGATAATATAATCATCACACAAGAATTAATCCACTACATGAACAAGTCCAAGAGAAGAATTGGAAGCATGGTGGTCAAAATTGACCTGGAAAAAGCATATGACAGGTTAAAGTGGAGTTGCATTGAGAAGACACTGGAGGACATTGGCTGCCCTCTAGAGCTGAGGAACATAATCATGACTTGCATAACCACAACAAGCCTAAATGTGCTATGGAATGGAGAAGAAATAGAGGATTTTAAACCAACTAGAGGACTGCGCCAGGGAGACCCTCTTTCTCCATATATATATATATATTTGTTATCTGCATGGATTTGCTTTCTCACATCATTAATAATAGTGCATCCAATAATAAGCGGAAAGGAATAAAAATGGGAAAGAATAACATTACAATAACTCATCTTATGTTTGCTGATGACCTGTTACTATTTGGAGAGGCAACTAGTGAACAAGCTACATATATAAAAGACTGTCTGGATAGATTTTGCTTGATTACAGGACAAAGGATTAATGGCTCAAATCTAGTATTTATTTCTCCAAAAATACAAAGGATGAGGTAGCTAATGATATTTTAACTTTGACAGGATTCAAGAGATCCCAAGAGATAGGCAGATACTTGGGGGCAAACATCACAAGTGGAAGACAGAGGAAGAGTAACTTTAAACACATAATCGAAGGTGTCCAAAAGAAGCTAGCAGGATGGAAAGCTAGTTGTCTATCTGTTGCAGGAAGAGCAACCCTTGTCCAATCAGTGGTGGCAACAATGCCTTTGTATCATATGCAACACAACAAAATCCCAAAGGGAGTAATTAATCAGATAGAGAAGATGGAAAGAAACTTTCTATGGGGAAGTACACCTGAAAAAAGAAGCATCCATCAAGTAAGCTGGGACCAAGTATGCATTCCTAAGACCCTGGGTGGTCTTGGAATAAACTCTCTTAATCATATGAATAAGGCTTTTATCTACAAGCTTGCATGGAACCTGCTGAACAACAAAAAAGAATTATGGGTGGAGATCATCAAGAACAAGTACAATTTTGATAGCCAATCAAGAAACAATCTAACATGCAAAATGACAGATTCAAGGTTGTGGAAAGAAATAGTGAAGCTGTGGCCTGAATTCCAAGATGGTCTCATGGAATATAGGAAACGGAAGCAACATCAACTTTTGGGAAGACAAATGGATTGTGAACTGCCAAAGCCTGAAGTCACAACTGGGAGACAACAACTAGAAGAAAAGGTACCTGTTGAAATTATTAGGAAAATTGTAAGTATCAAGCCTCCTGATCAGTTGATGGGGCGTGATATTCCTTCATGGGATCGGAGAAGAATGGTGCTTTTACAGTAAGAAGTGCCTATCTTGTCGGGAGAGAAAATTTTACTAAAGATGGTCATATATAATTATATAATTCAACATCTTAATTATTAGTTTGTTAATAATTTTATGATAAATTAATAGCATATATACTCAATTGTAATAAGAGTTTAAATAACATGGTTTAAATTTTACTTGATTAGTTGGTAAAATTACTTGATTAATATGTTGATTTTTTTACAATTTTAAAGTTATTAAATACTCAATTAATTATTTTTTTATAAAAAAAAATACTTTATTTCATAAAAAATTAATCATAAGCCTTAATTGTAAATTTTTTAAATCAACATATTATAAAATGTAAATAATCAAATTACAAAAGAAAACTTGAATATAATAAGTAAATTTTTTTAATGGTTTTATCAATTTAACGTGAAAATAAAAATAAATAAATAAATGCATAAGGAGCAATATTCTTTGGAAGATTTTCACTGTTTTGCGCAGAATCTAGCATTGATTTGATACAATGAAGGAGCAGAGAAATGGAGAAGTGGAATTGGCGACGCAGAGATGCAAGTGCGTGATCGATAGAATACAAGAGTTGCCTGCTTCCACCAAGATCACCGACTCATGCCGACGCACACTTCTCAAATTGGCTCGCTCCGAGCTCTCTTTTCTCTCTCGTTCCTCTTCTTCTTCTACTACTATTTCTGCACCCCTCAGGTTTGTCTCATTTGCAAATGCTTTTGTAATTTTTCCCTGCTCAGAGAAATAGGTCGAATAAGACAGGTCTTCATTTTCTCTTTCTTTTCTGCGTGGATACTAATACAATTATGTTAATTGCTTAATTCTGTGTAGCTTATGTTAATTAGAGTATTTCGCGTTTTCCCCAGATGAATAAGTTGAAGAAATGAGTCTGCTTTCTTTTTGCAAAGTACTGTTTTACAGGGCAATAATAGGTTGCTGGATGTTTGAAAAACTATGATGTCCCATTTATTTAATTTCTTTCTGTTGTGCATAAAGATATTATCTTGGTTTAAGAGCAGGAGTCATTGAGAAGTTTACAGAATGCATAACATTTCAAGAAAAAAGCAAATTGTTAGCAGTAATTAGGTTCCTTAAACCCCTACCGGAAAAGAATCCTTAAGCTGATTTTTTCCTTTCGGCCAGTGTTTGAAAATCCTCAGGATATAAATGTTGGATAGTACTACTGCCAGTCCATCGAAATGCCAATGACTTTTCCTGCTTAACTGCCAATCCTCCTACTATCATTAATTATACTGGAGATGAGTATGGCAAATTATCAGCTTAAGAACTAAAATTGAGTTCTAACTCTATTTCATGCATACCTTGAAATCACCTTAATTCGATCTATACTGCTGTAAGATCTCTATCTTAACAGAGTTGTTGGAATTTGATCTGGCAATTAAACCTCATGCATGGCATGAAATTAATTGCAACTCTTTTCAAATGATCATATTTGAGCTTTGGAATCTTATTGGCCCACCGCATAATGAAGCATTTTCCAACCCCTATTGCATTTTGGAAATAAAGAAAAAACAAAAAAATTGGCTTCCCTATGCCTAGGTCATGCTTGCAACTTAGACAGAGCTATAGGTTCTTTTGATTAAATGATGACTAAGTTTTTATTGCCTAATTATGAATATTTCTATATGATAACAACAGTGTCAACATTGGGCACCTTGAGGCAGTTGTACACATTCTCCAGCAGCCTTTTATAACTGGAGTTTCTCGAGTTTGCAAGTCAGTTCCACTATTGCCTTCAGTCAGAAGAGAGGAAAGAAGTGGTTCTTCTCTCAAAGACATCCATGTTGATGTAGTGTGTACCTTCAATGGGAAGCCAGTCTGGATCATAGTATCTGATAGAAATCCAAAATACATCTCTTGGCATAGATGCCACAGAAGTAAGGGTTTAAAACTGCGCATTCAAGAAGTCCTTGCTGCTGCAAAATCTAGCTTAACATTAAGACCTTCCTCAGTTATTCTTTTCTTTGCCAATGGGCTTGCAAACCACCTTCACACAAAACTTCAAGATGAGTTTGGGGCATCTGAAATTGGGTTGGGCTCTTCAGTTTTCAGTTTTGATACATTTGAAGAATCAGAAGGTGACTGGATAAACATATTCACAAGATCATATAGAGATGCATGTGTTCTTGAAATAAAACTTGCTGATAGCAAGGATACTGTTTCAAGATCAGAAAGTAATGTCAAATGTTCGAGTGTGGACACTGCTCAACTGGAGGTTTCAGTAGAGAAAACAGAAACTCAACTGCAGCTTTTTGTTGATAATTGTGAAACAAACTTGGGTGATTCATTCTGTTCCATTGTTCAGGGACTGAAATTATGCTCATTGAACATTAATAATTGGGAATCTGCCAAGCCAGGAAACTATTTTGGGGAAGGTGAGCTGATAAATTTTGATACAACAGCTTTGATAGCACTTGTAACAGGAATTAGTAATGGTGGTACCAAGAAACTTTTGGCCACTCCAGAGAGTAAATTGAGGGATCGATTCAAGGGAAACTATGAGTTTGTTGTTGGCCAAGTGAGTTAACTCATCCATACTGCTCTTCGTATGCACTACTACATATTGCATTGAATGATCATGAAACACTAGTTTTGCATTTCTCTTTGTCGTTTTTTCCTAGTGAAAATTTGATGTTAGCATAGCTATTATCTATAAAGCAGTTCCAGTCACTATGTGGGCTGCATCAAATTAGTTGATGAACAGCCTTTAATTTATGGGAAAGTTGAAGATAAAGAGTGACCTGTTTGATTAGATATTCATAAGGGCAAAATATACCCACACATCATGGTTATTTAGTTCAAACATTCTACATAACCCTACTGGACAGTTATTTGGCCCTTCCAAATAATAACTTGGTTGGCTGGTCCCTCGCTCAAAATTTTCCTCCTTATTTTACATCTAAAGTTTAAACTTTTGATCAGAAGGACCCATAGGCTGATTAGTTTTAAAATTAATTAGTAATTGATTCCCTTTTCTAGGATTTAATTTGTTCTTTCCACTGTCATGGCATTTACAACTATAGATATGTACATTTTAAACATGTGAAACAATTCATTCCTTACTTACTTTTCCTTATATCAGCAGAATCTATTGAAGCAACAAGCTTTCATTCAGACGTTTTCTTGACTTCTATTTCCATAATAAAAGGCACCTATAATGTATGATGCTAACTGCTAAGTAGATATCAATTACAATACTGATCACTGCCCATTGTATTGAGTAGTTTCATTTTAGATAAAAACCACATTCTGAGATAAGTTTTCTAAATTATTAGAGCTTTAATCAGAATCCTTTTCAGTTGACTATAGAATTCCCTCACCTCTTCCTCCAGGCAATGTCAGAAATTCAGAATCCGATCCATGTGGAATTTGGTGGAGTATTATGTGGAAAGATAGGCATAATTTGTGAGAGTGTCCGTACAGAATTCAAGGAGTTGGTATTGATGTGTGGAGGACCCAATGAGAAACTGAGAGCTGATAAATTAATAAATAGCCTCAGGTGAGTTTGTGGACTATTTTTGTTTTTTTTTCACTTTCTAAATTGTTTAGCTTGATCTCCAAATATTCCCAAGAATTAATCTTTTGTTAACCATAATGTATAAGAGTCATTTAGCTTCTTTCAGTCACTATTGTCTAGTTCTGTGGAACTATCCAATATGAAGTGATTATCATGATTTACCTTGCCATTCAGACTGAGTTTGAAGAAAAGAAAAGTGGAAACCAGCTAAGGGCATTAACAGCATATGAAAGATCAGCTGTTATTACCTCTACAGAAATAAAAATGTATATTACTTGAATATGTGGTCAATATCAGTTCCAAAAGTGTATTGTGAGGTGTGTTCTCTGTAGAGTTTGCAGATCTTGGTCGTCCTAATTTGTTAATCTTTACCCTTCAATTAATTTGTTAATTTTAGTCTCAATTGATTCTTTAACCTTATTTTCTCAGTTACATACTTCCCTTTCAATGAAAGAAATTTTCAAATCACATAAACCAATAGACAATTAAGATTAAATTATAGTTGATGAATTATAAACTGGCCTTTAAATGAAAGAAATTTTCATATCACATAAACCAGTGGAGGATTATTTCTTTATTAGGCATAGTTAAATCGAGTCCGATATAGTTAAGTTTTACCAAACTGATTACACTAGCCGACTTTAATTTCCCACCTGATTTGGTATTAAGTAGTTCACATCAAGTTTCTTTGTTTAATTTTTCCAGTTGCTGATGCCTGAATTTAATATCTGTAATTTTATGCACTAACAATCTAGAGGATTTCCACAGGGTTGTTCCTGACAGTCCTTCAGAACGCATGATGAGCCTACCAACGACTAGAAAGTTGGCTTTGAAAAACAAGGTTGTCTTTGGCACTGGAGATCATTGGCATGCTCCAACTTTAACTGCAAATATGGCGTTTGTCCGAGCAATTTCACAGACAGGGATGTCCCTTTCTAGTATAGAGCATAGACCACGAGCCTTAATAGGTGAATAGGTGATTAATTGCATACATTCTCACACCAAAACTGTAGCCTTTTTTTTGGCTCATAACAAAACCTGGCAATAGGATGTATTTTCATTTGGAGGATCTGCTTTTTCTACTCATCAAATATTCAAAATCCAATTGCTCTAGGAGTGCAGAAAATCTAAGCCTTCCAATCTAGTTGGTTGTTTTAAAGCCTCATTTGACTTGTCTTGTAAGCACAGATTTGAAATATGAGAAACACCAGATGGTATTGTATAAGATTTTATATTAGAAGTTTTTATACTATCGTATGTTTATTGCATTAACGTTTAGTGTACCATATTACATGACATGAAGCGTTTGATGCATCTATGACAAAGTTATGCATCATTATCCTTGTGTTAGATTTTTTTTAAGCAGTTTGTTCTTGTTTAATATCATGTAGTGTAGTCCTCGTAAACAATGATTATATTGTTCATTCATTTATTTTGTTTCTTTGTTTACTGATTGACATGCAGTCAGTTCTGCAGTTTTTTCTTGTTCTTGCGGGTCGCACTCATTCATGCATGTGGTAAATGCAAAATTTCCCTTTTGCCAGTAGTAAAAAGAAAAAAAAAAGGATAAAAACAGAACATTTAAATAATATAAGGAACTGCTACTATAATAATTAGTCATCTAGAAAAAGAATATATCTCTCAAATCTCAACCCAACATGAAAAACAGAAGCCAAAGGGTAAAATCCATAACACAGGAAACAAGGCAGAATTCACATATCAGCTAGCATAATGCTTAAAGTTTGAGTCTGAATTTGCAGTTGCTAGCCTTGATGCTTATCAGATTATTAGCAGACAAGCTATCCACCGTCAACATACATTCACCCAAGATTCTGACTTTCTTCAGCTTCAACCTCCCAAGCTTAATGGCCACTGGTGCATGCACCTTAAGCTCCAAAGGAACCTGTCCTGTCTGCTGCTGTTGTTGCAGTGCAGCCATTAAAGTGCTTCCAGATTGCACTTGACCACTCAAGGACACATTGAACACTGTTCTGTTCCTATGACCTTGATAGAACTCAGGTAATGATCCATCACAGAGCTGTGTGTTTGTGTACCACACACTCAATCTCCCTCCTTTTTCATAGTAAATTCCAATCTTCTTGTTTGGGTTGTACGCTGTTACCTTCACATCAAACTTTGCAGACAGAGTCAAGTCAAAGTTTAGCCTCAAGTCACTTATCCTTAGGCTGTTTATTGAGTAATTGGGAATCTTTGGTTTGAACACAAGGTAGAGGATTCCTACAGTTGCTCCCAAGATAATGAGTAGGAGGATTAGTATGCTCAATGTCCAGCATATGCACTTGCAAAAACAACCTCTTTTTGAATTTGTTGAGGTTATCACAGGCATGGTGTGTTGTAATGGAGGAGGAGGATGCTGCACCATCACTGGACCACCCTTTTCTGATGTCGATGAGCCCGGAGGCACTAATGGTGCCGTCGGTGGTGGCGATGCTGGTGGTGGTGCTTCTGTGTCTACCATGGGGTGGATTCTTTGATGATCTGCCATGAACTAATGTCAGTGCTATTCTGTTTCTCAGGCTATGCAGTAAGAACACCCTTTTATTTGTGTTCAGAGAAAGCATTGGTACAATGATGCTATATGCAGGGTTTGATTATTATTGTGATTGGTTTGGTCAAACAGAGTTTGCTTTTTTGACTTGTATTGCAACGCTGAGTGTATTGGGGAGTGAGGTTACCTTCCTCACCTAAAAAAACGGCATTTATAATGAGCCATAATAGTTTTTGGTAGGTCATCTAACAGTGTCAGAGTCGTGGGGTTACAAGAAGATGAAAGACAATAATTCTTGTTAGATTATGTTATTTGTTCCGTTGAGGATTGTAGTGACGTTGATGGATACGTTTTTTTCAGAGTAAAATTATTAAGAGTAAATTACACTGCCCTTCCCTGAGAGATGCTGAAATTACACTGCCCTCCCCTCTAGTTTCCAAAATTACACTGCCCTCCCTTGAGAGATCAAATGTCATTACACTTTGATCCAAAACACTATTCTCCAACTAAAAAATAGGTCTAAAAAGTCAATATAATAAATATTAATGACTAATAAATATTCATGACTAAATTGACCCTCACACAAGATAAAAAATGTTTAACATTATGCTTCATCGAAATTTATAAAATTGAATCTTTACTAGAAAAAATTTATAAAACTGAATTCTAGTACACCTAACAAAATTTTTTGATATATTTTATTATTATTATTATATATATATATATATATTTTTTAACTTAATTATTGAAAATTAAGTAAAATAATAGATGTTTTATATTATATTACATTATTAAAAATTATAAATTATTTTAAGTTACAGACTTTTTTTTTTAGAATTTTATTTTGTTAATAATAATAATTACTATAAATACTAATAAAATAATAAAAGACAATAAAAAATGAAACAATGTTATTATAAGAGGATGAAAGTATGTATAGGTCACATTTTATAGAGTTTCATTCTTTTGTGAGGGGTAATTTAGTCATGAACATATTTATTATATTGGAAGTTGAAAAAATTTGACCTTTTAGACTTTTTTTTATTGGAGAATGGTGTTTTGGATCAAAGTGTAATGACTTTTGATCTCTCAAGGGAGGGCAGTGTAATTTTGTAAACGAGAGGGGAGGGCAATGTAATTTCAACATCTTTCAGGGGAGGACAGTGTAATTTACTCAATTATTAACTTAGTTTCTAAAAAATGTAATTTATCTTAATTTAATCTGTGAAAGATAAAAACTATCAAATTTAATCTTCAAAAAGATAAAAATATTAAATGTAATTCTTAAAATATACAATTTACATTAATTTAATCTTGTATCTTCTAAAAAATTTAAATTTTTTTTCTCTCGAGGCACTGTTGCGAACAGATTTAATCTAATTTATTATGTACAAATGAAAATGGCTCTTTTGATAATTAAAATATTTTACTCATTTGCCAGTTCTTTGAACCGTAAAATTATTCACCAGTTTTAGAAAATAGAACTAGAAGTTGAGAGAGGATAGCCAAATTCAAAAAGGCTAGACTTTAATCTATACGCGAATTTGAACTTTCTTTGTTTTGCAATTATGTCTAGGTTTATTTTCTACAAAGCACAAAAAATAAGTAGTTAATAAAATTGATTTTTTTTTTTTTTGAACTTGTAGTTAATTAAATTGTTAGAATAGTGAGATGTTAATTAATTTCTCCTTCATCTTGAAACCTTCTTGTTCCTAAATTGTGTTCTACTCTATTAGGACTCGATTCTTAGGCATGATGAGGCTTTTCAAAAGCACCACCCATTTACGAGCTTTTCATCTATATTAATATGGGTGTGAGTCTTATTATCTCTAAAAAATATATAATATATGAAGATTGGGGGAAAAATTTAGTAAAGATGTTATAACATATATTAGTAGAAAATTATATAAAAATGGCGTGCATTTCTACTCTCATAATTTAGGGTGGTCAACTTTATGTTTGAATTTTCGCTGATGGTCATAATTTACAACTCACTTCTTATTAATTCATTGCGTATGTTCCACTCAGATTTTGCTAAACAATTAATACGAGGCTTATTAAGTAATAATTTGAAATTTTGGGGCACTTTATCCTTGAAACATAAACAGATTCTCATATATAATTTTGTATGCCCTTAGCTTCTTAATCTTAATACCTTATCCATTACCTTATTCCACAAGTTTCTTCACTGATTTCTCCACTCTTACATTTGCAGACAGTTTATAATACAAGCTTTGTGGGGATATAAACAACAACAACTAGAGATATTTTAGTAAGTGGAAAACCAACTTGGATTCAGAAAATCAACTTGTCACAGGAAAATGTTGGGTTCTCTAGCACAAAACATTCTCGCAGTTGAGGCAGACAAATGCAGTGGCATGACCCATTTTGTTTGTTCTTTTTACAAGAAACAAAGCCACAGGAATTACCTGGGCATGTGGATAACACAACGCAGACACTTTCCTTCTCTCATGAGATTAAAAGCTTTGTTGATGTCATCAAATGGCAAATCATGTGTTACGTAATCGTCGATCTTGATTTCCTGCATGTAATCACAATATTAGTACCCATTTTCTGACAAAACCAAAGCTTAAAGACATACATGAGTCTCCAACTAACAAGCTATTTACTGAAGGCACGAGGACAAAAGCACATGAAGAATCAATTCCTAGGAAGCATTTGAGACTGCAAATGAATCACTAATCCCTCACAACGGCACAACCAGATTGTATGTTTAAAAACTTGGTATTAAAAGTGGTAGTATAGGTCATAATTACTGAAGGTGAGCCTTGGAGCAACGATAAGATTACTTTCATGTGACCTGACCTGGAAGTCACGGATTCAAATCCTGAAAACAACCTATACGCTTGTAGGGGTAAGGCTATGCGCATTTGACCCTCCCCAGACCCCACATGGTGGGAGCCTCGTTTTCACTGGGCTATCCTTTATAAGTCACAATTAGTGGATAAGTAAATCACGTCACAAACTTTGTAAAGAAAAATAATATTTTGATCACTGTGTAGACATTGACATACTTCACACCAAACCTTGAATCCTAATAGGAAACTATGTCTTAGTTATCCTTATCTAATTATCTCTATACAAATATAAATATATTTAAACAAATAATATAATATATATATATATATATATATATATATATATATATATTCCTAACAGAAAGTATTCTAGTTGTTGTTACTTTTACCTTATTAACATACTTCTCTACTAATGAAGGAAGATCAGATTTAGGTTTCCATCCTCCATATAGAGATCCTTTCAAAGTTCTTCCCATTAGTAATAGTCCATAATGAGCCGACATTTCAGGCTTCACTTTTGGCACTCCAAGGGTAACAGTCAAACCCCATCCCTATGAGAAAGAAAGAAAGATAGAAGGAAACTATAAAATAAAATTTAAGTCCATTTCATAAAAGCTTTTCAATAACAAGACCAGATCTTAAGGAATATAGAGTATTACATCACAGCATGACTGCAATGCAGTGGTTATCATATCAGTGTCACCTATGCATTCAAATGAGAAATCTGCTCCACCATCGGTAATGCGCTTAATAACCTGAAATATTTCACATGTAACGATTATTATCACTTCCAATCTTTTCTCTTTTTGAGTTTGTAGTCAGTTTATACGTTTAAGTGAAATCATACTTAACCAAATTAAGAATAACAGGGAACTAGTTTTGTTTGAATCAAGAACATATTTCTTGGTTTGGTTGCTCATATTTGAGTCATCTATAACAATTATATTAGATAAGTTGTATTTCGAGTAAATTATCATTTTGGTCTCTAAAAGATGCAATTTGTATTAATTTAGTCCCTGGAAATCTCTATTAACATAACTGACTGACGGAAAATTTCACAGGGACTATTTTGAGTCAAATTACATCTTTTAGGGATTGAATTTGACATTTTCATCTTTTGGGGCCAAATTGAGACAAATTGCATCTTTCAGGGATTAAAATGATAATTTACTCTTGCATTTTACTTGATGAGATGGACTAGTACCTGAGCAATAGGTTCTTCGCAGGAATTCGGGTTAACAACTTCAGTAATTCCAAAAGCTTTAGCTGTACGAACAACCAACAAGACAACGAGTAGCAAACTTGAAGATTAAGAAAGGTTTAATTCCAAGTTGAGAATAAATTGGAGAAACAATAATCATGGTACCTTTTTCACACTTCTGAGGATTGCTGTCTACACCAATTATTCGAGATGCACCCCTAACTTTGGCACCTTGAGCAACCTAATTTGAAGGGAAGTAGTGATTTTTTAATAACAATTTACAATAGGTTTTAACTAATTTATTGAAAAGCTAAGAATAACCCCACCTAGTGGGAAAAGGCTTAGATTGTTGTTTATTGAAAAGCTAAGAATAAGATGGATAAAGGATTTGCTGATTGTACTTACAGAAAGGCCAACAGTTCCTAGACCAAATATCACCACTGTTGATCCTTCTGATACATCAGCAACATTCCATGCAGCACCGAGACCTAATGTTGCAATGTATGATTAACCAAAATACAAAGAACTCACAAAGAGAACAGGAATTATAACATTCTCCATTTAGAAACAAAATTTTCTAAGAACTATGGCCCCTGTAAATAACTATTTTCATGCCAGTAGTAACAAAACTCAATAGTAAATTCAATGAAAGGTATAAGAGAAGGAGAATAAGCTATACCGCTAAGCTCTAACAGTAATTTATATGGCATCAAATCTTTAATTACTCTATTTTGCTGTTAACCTATTCCCCGAAAATTCATTTCCAGACTTGCTACCATTCCAAAAGCACACATTCAGTTATAACTCTAAAGTAATTCATTAATAACCAAGATTTTTATATCATATCAGCGACGTATTGAATTAAGCTTCACTTCAATTTACTAAAAGCAACCCAGAGAGCGATTTGAAAGTCATTAACACTAAAACAAAATACTAAGAGCCCAACAGCTGATGACATAACAAATTGGTGAGCACATTTTGTAGTGGTAGAGAAAAAAGAAAAAGGGTGAGTATTTAGAGCTATCAATAGCTTAAGCTCACCGGTTGCAAACCGTTGGATTTGTCTTGAGATTTGTGCCATCTTATATTTTAAAAAGAAAAAGTATTTTGGCACAGATATCCAGACAGATCCAACGGCTGACAGATAGTGAGCTTGAGCTCTTGATAACTCTATAGCATTACCCAAAGAAAAAACACTGTGCATCTGTGAACTAGCAATGGAAGTCTAATAATGCTATGAAACAAAAAAAAGACCACCCAAAGAAAATTGAGCTAGATCATATGTCAATCCAGTGTCAGCAGTTCTTGTACCTTAAAATCATTCTCTTTTTAACACAATTCAAAGAAAAGAAGAGTAATTATTTGGTCATTTGGTGATCTTTAGTTGAGAAGATCTCCTATGATATTGTTATAGCTATATTTCATCACTGTACATAATTGTCATACAATTATATATTTTTCTTTATTCTCTTTCTTCAACAAGGAAGCATCTGCCCACCCAAATCCTGTAATCATCCCTTGGGGATAAACAGGAAAAAAAATAGATACCCAATGGACCACTAGACAATACCTCAGTCCCATAATTTAAGCTTTAATTTTGGTCCAATCTAACAATTTAAATATTGATGAATATAGTTCTAGTCTTTTATCCAAAGTATATATATTTGGAAGTTACAACACTTACCTGCGGCGACCCCACAGCTCAAAAGGCATATTCTCTCAAGAGGAGCATTTGGGCTGACTTTGACTGCACATCCAGAATGCACAACTGTATATTCACTGAAACTTGAAACAGCACAATAGTGATAAACAGGCTTCCCTTTTATTGAAAAGCGCGTCTTCTGATCACTATGCATTACGCCTTTTCTTTCCAATCCCAAAGCTTGACATATGTTAGTTTTTCCAGATTTGCACAGCCTGCATGTCATGCATTCTCCAATGAAGACTGCTAGCACATGGTCCCCCTCCTTGAATTCAGTTACTCCCTCGCCAACACTCTCAACAATCCTGCAAAATGGACACTGAATATTCAATCTCTGTTATGGAATTATATCTTTTGCAACCCTTTAGTTCATAAAGTGATATACTCAATGAAATAACATATTCTATGCATAATGTTTAACATCAGCTATACCCTATTTGTTCATTCATCGTCACTCCAACTGAACTAAGAATCTCGGTATTTTGCCAAATTCCTACCTAGTGGGAAAAGGCTTTGATTGTTGTTGTTGTTGTCAAATTAATCTGTAAGGTAACTTACGGGAGAACAAAAATTGATGTTTTAAGATAATAAAGGATCAGTTTGGATTTGGGACTAGAGATTCATTGTTCCAAAAAGTAGAGGAGGCTAAACGTAGATTACCCTGATGCTTCATGGCCGAATACACGAGGAAATATGGTCTGCACAAACAAGTACTTCATGTTAGATGTCTAACCCCTATTTGAATATGAGTATTAAACTTACAAAGAAAAGCGATATACTTATGCTAATAGAATTATGGCAAAAACACCTTTTATGTCCACAAAACATCTTTTTGCAGTCAATTTTTCGTCCTAACACTTAACATCGTCCAAATTACTAATAGCAAATGATGACATAAGATGACACGTGTAATATTAAGAATTAAACTTAGGTAAGATTCCTTATATCTTCACTATAAAGATTCCCAAATATAAATAAGACGTGGTAAAAAGTGTTTGTATGACCAATCACGGTAGAGAGAGAATATAGAAAATCACCTTTTACATGACCAATCATAAAAGAGAAAAACCGTAATGAAGCCTATAATTAGAGGAACCTTATGGCAAATATATAAGGAACCTTACCTAAGTTTTCTCCTAATATTAGTGCTAACTCATCACTCAAAACGACTCATATTAATGTTAATTCATCACGTAAAACAATGTTGCTTATTCCTCAATTCCTATTTACCAAACTTCTTAGCTTCTATAAAGGGCACAAGGAGGTTTAGTGGTTTACTCTAAAAGGAAATAGTATTCAGGATCAACTACTCATGTTACACACAATGTTGTTTGCTAAGTATAAAAAATGAGCATCACAATTAATTACATCTTATCAAAGAAATTGAAACAGACAAATAATTCAATACCTACAATGTCCAGCCTATTTAGCTCTAATTCCAACTTAAACAAACACCTGAGGAGCTAATATATACTTCAATATCATATAAGATGATAACCAATAATACTAGCAAAGATCATTTACATTACTATTTTAATTGATTATATATGATTAAATAGCCATTACCTATTTCTTTATTTCAGTACTTGAAATTTTGCAGGCTTTACTCAAAGATAAAGTAAATGTATAACTAGAACTTACTTGGGATTCCCAAGCGACAAGATCGCTACGACAAAGAGAGGTGGAGACAACTTGAATCCTGATCTCGGAGTGATGGGGAGGGCTCACTTCAACTTCCTCCATTACCAAAGGCTCTCCAGCTCCCCATGCCACAGCAGCTGTTTAGCGTCAAATGTCACTTCCGATGACGATGCCCAATTCAATTTGAACAGAAAATGGAAATGGGTGAAGAATATAGATATACCTTTGCAGGTGATAACTTGAGGGGTTGATGATGATGACATTTGCTGACACTACAACTCTGCAACTGAAAAAGAAGAAGAAGAAGAAGAAGAAGAAGAAACCAGTGTAGATGCAGTCAAGCTCCGATTATTGACGAGATACATATAGGTGCACACAACTACCCCCACCCGCTTTTTCATTCGCAAGTGTGCGTGAGGTAGGTAGGACGGTGGTTGGTAGTTTTCTACTGATTTCAATTTACTCTGTATCTGAATTATGAAAATCAAATTTAATCCCTAAAAAAGTATTATATCACAATTTTGTCCTTTGCAAAAACATAAAACACCAAGAAAAAATTGTGATAAAAGATATCTTTATTTTCATTATTCAATAACTAAATTTAAACAAATGGAATCTGTCGAGAACTAAATTTGATTTTTTATGATTTAAGGACTAAATTGAGACCAAAAAATTCTTTCAGGGACTAAAAATCAATTTACTCAAATTTAATAGGAAATCGTATATTAACTAATTATTATATTTGCACCTTTTAGAAATTCAAACCATATGTACTTTTAGCTAAATCAAACCCATTTGTTAACAAAGTTATGTAATAATACAGATAAATTCAAATGTTAGTAGTACCACAATTCCCCCTTGCCAATTTTTATAGTTTCATGACTATTTTTGTTTTTCCATTTTCAGATGCAGTAAATGTAGAATTTAACTATCAGCCTTTCATTTTTCTTTAGTCTCAAAAATTTCAGCCTTCACATAAAACACTCAACATCAGAAGTGCTCTTATCTAGGTTCATTTATTTTATAAGCAATTTCAAAATTTTGAACATAGAATGAATTTAAAAGAAAAAACTGAATTTTAGGCAAAGTTCAGAACCACCCTGTCTTAATTTGTAACTATTAAAATCTAATATCAAGAGGACAGAAAGAATGAACTCGTGCTGTTCTTTGATTCTGTCATATAAGGAGTACGTAGACCATAATTTGTAATTGAATTGATAGAACCATTTTTTTCGATTTATTAAATTTATGGGCATACAGATACAGGTCCCTATATATGTCCAACTTCATAGAACTTGTATACAGAAGAAAGAAATGGAAATTATTATTCAATCTCAATCTGTTGAGGAGCTGCATCAGTTTTTGACCCTTCAGTATCAATTTCATCTTCACTTATACCAGCAGATTCCACAGTCCTTGTGACCCATTCCTTTAGAGGCTCTTCTTCCAAATCAAGTCTTAAAATACCAGCAAATATTCCACCCATGAACGCCACTGGTTCCTGCAGATTTAGCAATTACAGATCAAAGTTGGGAGAACACACAGAAATTTTTAATGGAAATTAATGCATATCTTTGAAGGCATGATGCATTTTTCAGTTAATATAGTGTAATATGGCAAAATCCAGCTAGTAGCTCTTCTCTTTCTCATAATTATTTTTTTTAGTGAACAAAATCAATCATAAAAGAATAAACATCCCAGTCTCACAAGTCTTCTTCATAATTAGTTCTTTTTGTCTTGACCATTGTATCCACCAGAGCTGGCCTCATGGTTAATCCCTCGAGTACTATCGGGCCCATTGATGTGGGCAACCCTCCAACAGATGACGCTCTATTCCCATCCTCTAGGGATCGAACCCAAGAGGTGATAGTTAAGAGAACAAATACCCTTTACCATTTGTGCCACATCATGTGATTTTTTCATAATTAGTTTAATTTATCTATTTTTCGTATATTAGGTCCACTTAAGAATTTTACTTTCACTAATACATTACAGCCCATTTGGAACATAAAAAGGACAAGTTATTGAACACAGAACTTACATATAGCAGTATAAAGTCTGGGCCATGTGAGCCGATGCTAACAGTGATGCATGCCTTCAGCCAACATGGGACAAATCCATAATATATTGCAAACATTTTCAGCACCAGCAATGGGAACATTGTGAAGGTGTACTTCATAATCAGTATTAACTTGGTAAAACTAGCACTATAGGTGGGATGTTGTTGGTACCTTATGACAAACTAATCCAAGTTCCTTCTTTCCAACTCATAACTTAACTACACTTCCTTTGAAATTTCTTGATTCTTAACAACCTAGAGTCCTTCAAAGAGGAGAAACAGCAAGTGAAGGACCAAATTGGTTACAATACAGTGCTTAGAGATGAATATTCTAATGCATTGAAAAAACGTACAAATGTTTTACTGCAAGTTATCTGGTAACATGAAATGTTAAAGAAGGCTTCTTTTTTTTTCGGTTGAAACCAATCCAAAAGCCCACAGGCTCTGACAAATCTAGCTCAAATTAGCATAGGTCATAACGGGTTAAAAACAAACCTAAGCTCTATGTTGAAACTCAAGAGACTAGGGAACCCTCCCTCAAAAACTACCTCATAAGGGAAAGGGAAAGAACCAAGCTCTTTTAAGTACTTCATTGTTGGTAAATGTTAAAGAAGTCTTTGATTAAACTATAACACAAATGATACACACTCAGAGTTTAACTTAGATGAGATGGCGAAAGAGAGATTTATTCTCTATACGAATTATGAATTGTTATACCGGATAAACAGCACAATACTCATTACAAGGAGAAACCATACAGAATTTTCAAAATCAACCTACAATTATTAAATATATATAAGCGACGCTTGGAAAATAATGTTTTTCCGAAGAATTTAATCGAGAAATTGAAGGCTGAGAACGCTTTTATATATCTCCAAACAAGTGCATCAAAAAATAATAATAATAACATCCAATAGTAAACGCACACAAAAAAAAAATACATAGAAAATTCGGGTGAAGAAAGAAAATTAGAAGATAAACCTGGTGTTAATGCAGAAATTATACCTTCAGAGCTTCTTTGAAAATAGGGTCCTCCGTAGGATTGAAGAAAAACGCTCTAACCCCACTTTTGACGGAATTTCTAGCAGTGAAACGCACTCGAGAACAATCGCTTCTGCTAATTCCTCTCGATCGGCCTCCTATCGTTGAAGGGCTTAACCTAACCTCCTTCAGATCCCACTGTCCCGTCCAAACAAAGACACAATCTGAATTTCAGAGAAAATATAAACAGAAAAGAAAAATCGTGAAGAGAAGGGTACAATCACGAAGAATAATAACAAACCGAAGTGCAGGAGAGAGGAGAATGAAGAAGAAGGGACATGGCGAGAAAATCAGAGGTAGATGATAAAGCAGTAGAATGTATTGTAGAACAAACTATGAGCTAGAAGACGTTCTCGATCTGAGGAAGAACGAGGCACTACTACTACACCACTACTACTTCTACTTGTCCATGTACTCCAATTGTGTGGAAAAGAAAATTAATTGAAATTCATTATTTATTTATGTGACATCCATATATTTTTTATAAATTAATGAGTTACAGTAAAAAAAATATTTTGAGAACATTTCTTTATGACCAAATTACTCTTTTGATCTTCAACGTTTGCACGAATATCAATATTGGTCCTCAACGTTTCAAAAAGTTATTTTAGGTCCTCAACTTTTTTTTGTTAAAATTGGTCCTCTAGCGTAACATCTGTTTTGAATCAAAACGGCGTCGTTTTGCTAAGTTGGAGTGAGAGAGGGTGTCATGTCATTTAAAATTTTAAATATAATACGTAGGAGAGAGAGTGTATCACATAAACCTTTCACGTCAGCATTTAATGGCAAAATCAGACGGATGTTACGCTACATGACCAATTTTGACCATAAAATAAAACGTTGAGGATCTAAAATAAATTTTTAAATCGTTAAGGACCAATATTAAATTTCGTGCAAACGTTAAAAACCAAAAGAATAATTACGCCGATATAAATTTACCTGGCGAGCATACTAATACAGAACAGTAATACCACTTCATTGTGAAAATCATTTCAAAAATTAAATCTACTTTTCAGAAATCTAACTATTTAATTCTTAAAATATTATAATATACTTTTTTATTTTTTAAAAAAAAAATACAAATGTTAATCTAACCATTCACGAGTAACAAAGTAAGTGACACAATTTGTTAAATGATAATATGATATAATTATTATTATTTTTTGAGTTACATACTTTATTAAACACCAACTTATTTGTATAAAAAAATGTAATCTCCATATCATATTAAGTATTTTATTTAACACCAAATTTGAGATTAATTTATGAGGTAATGTATTGAGATAGTATTGTTTTTATATATAAACAAATTTATTTGACATCTAAATAAAACATTTAATAACTCAGAGACTAATGAATTAATTTTCGCAATCTTTCCAATACAAAATGATCTTTTAGAAGCTAAATCATTAGCTTACTAATCTTTCATGGACTAAAAAGTAAATTTACTTAATATTTTGGTATATTTCCAACAAGAACTCTCTAGATATTTTCCTAGTTAAATTTATTTTTCAAACATTTTGATGACGTTTTATAATAATAGTTAGTCTTTAAGTTATTTATATCAAATAATATAAATACAAAAAAAAAACTAATTTGTAATACATTAATAATTTTTAATCTTTATCAAAGAAAATAATTTTCAATCAAATTATAGTATTCTAAACATTTTGGTTTTAACTTCTAAATTTGCACTCTAACAGGAAAAATGCAGAGTATATTAATATCATCATGTAGAAATACCCCTTCAGAAAAAAATGGCACAAAAATTCTAGTTTTACCCTCTAAAGGCATTACCTTCATGATCTCATCTTACATACATGAGACAAACCTAAGATTAACACATTAATCAATATGCTCAAATTTTGTTTCTGAAGAGGGTAAAGTCACTAAAGATTACAACGTTTCACATTCATGCTTCCTAAAGAAAAGAAAGTAAATGACCCATCATATTGGTCTCAACCCAAAACAGCAACACCTTTGCATACAAGTACAACACAGACAAAGACAGAAACTGCAAAGCACTTTATAATGCACCAACTATACTTCCAACGGAGGCCAAGTCATAAATAATGTGGGGACCACAAGCAAAACTGCCACATTAACATTAAGATTGAATGAAAACATACACATGGTTGTATCTTTCCTCTAGTTGTACATAGCTCACAAATTACCCTTCATTTTTTTTGTAAGACTAATGCTTCATGTGCAGATTTTTTTTTTTTTTCCTTTTTTAAGACTAAATTATCTTGGCAAGATAATTAAACAGTTACCCTAAACGTAAAAGCATTCTGTACTGAAACTACAAAGACGGTGAGTGGGGATGCAAGTGTTCCACCATTAAATACCCCATCATCCTTCATTCTTCATCATCAGAACTAGCATCATACGCCAAACCTAGCAAGCCTCCAGTAGGGTTATCCTTCTTATTCTTTCCTTCTGCTTCTTGTGATACCGTGGATGACGGCTGTTCTGCTACTTTCTTTGATTCTGACAAAGACTGATGCCCCTTCGCTTTCAATTCATCTCTCTCAGACAGACGATTTGTACCAATAGCATCACTGGGAGCTGGAGATGATCGATTGACACTGGACAGGCTAGAGAGCTTTGGTCGCTTTGGTTTAATTTCCACAACTTTCTTCAGAAGATCTTGCTGCCTACAAATGGATAAATCATATGCACAAGACTGAAAAAGGATCACAATAGAAAATGGATGTTGAATGGGGCGACAAGATCTACCTGATCCTGCTCTTTGGTTTTGGCTCAACACGAAGAGGCAAGGGTACTGCCGTAGGCGAAGAATCTGCTAAGTTTGCGGCTCTGTGACCATTTGTGAAGGAAACACAAGAACATAACTTAAAGCACAAGTAATCTAACGATAACAAATCAAACAATTATTGCATCAACTAAAACTACCCACGTTGCAATTGGATTAATCAATCTATAGAAATTATTTATATCAGATATCCTACATTCAAGACGAAGCATTTTATAATCTTGATACATTAAAAAAGAGCGACCTAGTGCACGAGGCTCCCACCAAGTGGGTCTAGGGGAGTCAAATGTATGCAGTCTTATTCCTGTAGGCAAAAAGGTTGTTTCCAGTATGGGTCTTGATACATTGAATAAAATAATAATAATAATAATATGAGACCAGTATCTCAATTATATACCTTGATAACGTTTTTTAGTTCAATTCCCCAATTTAAGATTTGTGCAAACCAAATTGTAGGTATACTACATTGTGATTGACTACTACAGGATACATGCGGAAAACCAACAAAAAATTATCGTCTACTTTAGACATTCAAATAAATACATACAGCTACTTAATCATAGAAAAAGAATAAAATATGAGCACTTTAACGCTTCTTAATTTTAGTAACCTAAATTAAAATCCATTGTTTTAGGGGGAAAGGAAAATATACATGGCAGGAAGGGTAGAAATCATAAACTGAACATCAGGACATATTTCTTCCTTTCTGAATAAACAGGTACCAGAAGCAAAGACAGACAATTTTATTAGATTAGAAATCCTATATCCATATATAATTTCTTTATCAGCCAACTACCATGGCCATCTAGGTTTCAATTCAAAAGGTATAAAATCGACAGTTTTTGTCAAGTACTTTCTTAATGGTCAAAGAAAGGATGGTGGTTTATTTCTCAAATCAATAACTGGTGAATGAAAATCTGTAGTCTTAGACAAAAGAAACAGTTTTAAACTGAAGAAGAAACATGACTGGTTAGCATGGCTGTTGAGTAAAATGAGGAAGTAAAGGATATCTTAAATGCAGCAAATGCCCGTTTCTCAGTACGACGCAAGAGGCGTTCAGCATCCTCCTCAGCTTCCATCTGCTCCTTGAGATAGAGTAGATCATCACTGTCCAATGCTGCAAATTTAAACTTTAAAAAGGAGAACAAAGCAACCAAGGAAATATGGTGGAAAAAGTTAAGACCAAGTGCAAGGGTACATGCAACACAAAAGGACTTAAGAGAAAGTACCGCCTCGCCCATGAAGGTAACCTCCACGCTCTCCAGCAACCTCTTGCATCTGCTTGCATTAGCCACCCAGTACAGGAAGCCAAGATCCCTGCCGGGGCATGTTATCAGCAAAATCCCTCAAATTGCCACATAAAATTATTCGAAAGTGCAAGACAAGTAGGTATAATTTAGATGCAACAACAACAATCAAAGCCTTTTCCCACTAGGTGGGGTCGGCTATAGTAGGTATAATTTAGATGACTACATTAAAATTCATTTCCTCTTCATAGCCTGAAATCTAAAACTAAATAAAAGTATAGAAGGAATATAAGAAATGAAATGAAAAACAAAGTTATCAAGATTGAGATCTTATGTAGGATTAGTCAAGTGACAAATAGATCAAATCATAACATCGGATCAAATTTTGTTAAAAAAATAATTAAAAATATATGTATTGCATAAGCATAATAATATTAAAATCTTATCAAATATTAAGAGCAAACAATCATTCGTCTTAAAAGTTATAAGTTCTGATAATCACAAATTATAGGCCTTAAAAGTCATAGCTCAACAAAAATTGAGAAAACATAATAATATTCCCTAATCAATAAAAGTTGAAATCTTAGTCAAATCTACTGAAGACAACAAATATCACTTACAATGATAAATTATATCAAGGGTATCCTCGCATACCTTTTCTTTTTAAGTTTAACACAACAAAAAAATGTCATTACCCCATTTAAGTAAAGAGGAGAAAAAGAAGAAAGCAAACAGAAGGTATTTGAAATTGTTTGCTTAATATTTCTCAAAGACATGATAACAATCTGTTACAGATGTTCAAAACTTGAATATCAATTGAAGACGTAATTATTCTCTACAGCAATAAACAACACAAACTATAAGCATGACTCGTTTATTTCCACAAGTTCTATTATAGACAATACATAAGCAAGTTGCAAGAGAGAAGCAATAAGAAGCAGACTGCAAGGGTTCCTTTTAGCAAACACCAAAGAGTAGTTTAATATTCAAGTCTTCAAGATCACGCACACATTCATATAAGTGGCCAATTATCACTTATCAGTTACAAAATTTGACAAGTATTCATAAACCATAAGGGAAAAGCAAGGAAGCAAAATGATTCAAAGAAGAACACTGGAGAGGGTGATCCAATGCGCTAACCTTGGCTACCATGCGTTGGAAAGTGATGTCTTCATCGTCTATCTTATCTTTTCCTTTACCCCATTTTTTATCTGCAAAATTTGAAAAATATATAAGACAAACCCACTACCTAATAACTAGGGGAAAAAAAAGATAAAAATCATAAATTTCAAACACCAAAGGAAGCCCAAAATGAATCACCCTTAGGGTCGCTTAGGTTGGTATATTCTCGAACTTCTCTCCCCGCCATCTCGAATAATTTATCTCGAGCTCGAAAAACGGGAGCTTGTCTTTCTCGGAGAAGAAGATATGCGGGTGCCAAGTGAAGCTTTGAGATTAGGAAGCAGAAGAAAGCGCAAGCTGATTTGATTCCTTTCCTGAGAGCGAGGGAAGAAGACGCTTCTAGAACTTGATATCGGAAAAGGAAGCAGAATTTGGGGCTCTGGGGTTTGGGGATGGGAAGAAATTGGCAATAAAGATAACTGATTCAACAAATCTGGAAAATTACGAATTTAACCAAAATCATCTTCATTCATCACTGGGAGAGAAACACCCAGACCCAGGAACATTGGGCTTTTATATGACCAAGCCCATGAAGTTTTCTAATAATGAAAACCCAAATTTTCACCCCAAAGGCCGAAGCCCAAACCTTATGAATGACCTTGTAGTATTCTTTTTTTTTTTGGCGAATATAGTATTTTATACGTTTTTCTTTTAACTAATTACAATTTTTTTGGTTTTTCAAATGTATTTTTGTTTTTTTTATTGAAGGTTTTTTTTCGTCAAAATTGAAAGTTATCTTACTTGAGATATGTTAGACACTAAATATGAACACACAAAAAAAATTGACTAAATTAATTATTTATTCTCTAAAAAATATATATTATTTCAATTTAATCCCTAAAAAAATTTTTTGCCCTGAAGAAGAAAAATTTATTTAATTTAATGCTTTAAACATCAATTTCTAATCAATTTAATCATTTAATTATTTTTTATGGAAGTAATCATTTGATTATTGACCGTCGTATCTTGAACTAAATTTTATTTAGCTAAAAAAAATATAAACTAAGCCTTTGATTTTTGACGATGTATAACTTTTAAAATAAAATATATTTCAGATTTACAATCTACACGTCAAAAATGCACGATGTACAATTTTGATAATATTTAATTTATAAATTTAATGTGTTTTATTTTTTATATTGAATATAATCTAATTTATCATTTAATATTTAATTAAATATCCATTAATAATATTGTTTTCTTATAAATTAATAATATTGTTTGTTAACTTCCAATGCCTAACAATAATCAAAGGACCAAGCTAATTAGAAGTAATCTTTCAATGATTAAGTTGGATTACTATAAAAACATGCATCTTTTAGAGATCAAATTATCAATTTATTGTAAGAAATTTTATAAAGTCAAGTAATCATCATATTAATTCATTTTAAGTGAAAATTTGTTTAAATGACATTTTAAGAAACTATTCCACTAAACCAAATTTAAATCATAAATTAATAATTATGTAAATTCCCAAAATTTTGCTTATAAAAATATACCATTTTGATTAAAAGACCATTTTTGAGAAAAATAAACAGAAATCATTCGTGCATACTCTGACAGTAAAGTGTAAACCATAGAAAAAAAAGAGCCGCATAAATCCTTCCAAATATCAATTTCTTTCTCCCTATTATTTTGAGGGATTTTTTTTTACGAAAAAATTAAGATAAAGTTAGTTAGGTATTTGCTATAAAGTTCATCAATCATAAACATTATTTATATTCTCTCTCCTATTTGATTGGTTATATAATTTATTATTTTTTATTTTCTCTCTCTATCATTATTGGTTATACAAAAAATTTTTACCGCATATTTTAATTATATTGGTAAACTTTATAGCAAACACCTAAATAACTTTATCTTAATTTAGTCCTTTTTTAATAAAACAGGGACATGGGTTGTGATAATCCTTCCATCAATCAAAGAAATTATCGATATGAACGAATCTCTCACAACATGACTTCCAAGATTCGAATCCGAAGTGCCACATGTCAAACCCAATATAATAGTATGACAACAATAATTAAAAAAATTTTTTACTGGATAGTGTCAGCTATACATATCAAACAACATCAACCTGTCTTGTCACCCAATATTATAGTATATGAAACAAAATTTCTTTTAATAAGAGAATTCCTCAACCCAAAAAAAAAAAAATATCCTCAAGGATCTCAACTATCTTTTTTACCTCTACGTTTTCTGTAGCTCAGATTCATATAAAACCATAAACTGTATATAATTCAATACCAATTTGGAGAGGGCTTTAGAGCACTATCCTTTCCATTTAGAAAATCCTGTACAAATGCCACATATAAAAAATGAGCTGCCCACTCATGCATTGAAACAAACCTGCCTGCAACTGCAATGCCTCCAGAAAAGTCTAAGGATACTCATAAATGAGACACCCAAAAAAAAAATCTGCAATAAAAATTCCTAAGCAACAGTTGGTGTAAAACACCAACTGTAATCAGTAGCACTGTCAGATGAAAAGTAAGACTGAATTTCTTCAAAGTTGCACCACGTGACTTTGTGAAGTTTCAGAATTTTTTCCAGAAGTTCATGATTCCATCTGCAAATGACTTCAGATTTCCCCATAAAGTTGTTTGCTTTGGAACCTCAGCATCATTGTTCTCCCTATTAGAGTTGCCACTGGACAATGAAAGAATGCAAAGTGCATTAATGTAAAAAACTGAGAGCAAATAAGGCAAGTTTATGTTTTTCCTTGATTTTCACATTATATTCTAGGAGTTTGGTGGGGATAGTATGAGATGTCCCTATGGTAGTATGGGCTACTTATATCCCACATCAGGTAATATGGGATGCTCGATGGGATACTTAAGTGGCTTGGTTCTTCCCTTCAACAACAAATTGTGTTTATGTACGTGATTTTGTATAGAAATCTGTTTTAGTTTTAAAACTCCCTACTTTATTCTTTAAACAAAATTTATAGTTTCATTTATTTTGATTTGAAATTGCTTACCAACATTTTCCATGCAAACACAAACAGGAATGCATATTTGATTTTGAATAATGAAATTTTTAAACAATCCTTACTAGAAATCTATATATATAAAGAGTACAAATACTTACATTTTCGACTGATTCATTTCTGCAGATCCACGACCTTGCTCCGGGGGACTATCAAGGCCAGGAAGATCTTTTGTGGCATCATACTCTCTTCTGTCATATTCAGCTTTTTCAATGCTAGTTTTCTCCATTATCGTATGATTTTCCCTATTAGCATACTCAGAATGGTGATCTTTGCTCTGACTACTTCCAGATATTTCACTAAACGGAGCAGAAGCCTGTTTTATTTCTTCTTTAATCAGATTAACTTCTGAAGCGGCAAAATCAGAATAACTAGACTCCTCTTTCTCAGTGCTAACATCATTTGGCATCTGAAGACTCAACTGAGAATGCTTTTCAGAAAGGTCTTTCAAAGCAGCTTGCTCTCTTCTTTCATAACCTGTTTTTTCAATGCATTTTTCCGTATCAACAAATTCAGATTCATGGCTCTGAGCACTGCCATAACTAGTACCAGAGTTTTCATTAGCATCTCTTTCCAATTGATTACTTTCAGCTGCAACAAAATGACTACTCTGCCATTAAGATATAAGGAAAATGACAAGTGTCAGAAGAAAGTTGAATTGGTAGTATTAGAGAATATTTAAAGGATAACAAAAAGGATTAGATGATGCGGGAACTTCCAGAAGATCTATGTAATGCAATTCCAATGGAGAAGTAAACCTATCAAACCATTAATCATTCATCTGCATTTGATTGCATGAGTTTCTATTAGAACGCATTACTAATAAAGTAGTTTCCAATTCATGCAAGTATCCTATCAATTATAATTCATTTTTTTCACGGTAAACTCACATAATAGTTTATGTCAGGTTGCGGATGAAGAAAATATTACAAGGTATAGCAGTGACTTTTAGTCTGTCCATTAGCAAATTAATAAAATAAACTTAAGTGCATGCCAATATTTTGTAAAATTTAATTTTAAATATAATAAAAAGATGTTGGAAGTTATTGATTTCCCACTCTTCTACAATTTCTTCTCCCATAAACTCTCAACTCTCAAATAATATTATATAATTTGGTATATAATTTGGGAGACCAAAGAAACCAAATATCCCAGAAGTCATATAAACAAAAAGTGGTGATGTGTTTGCATTTATAAAACAAACTAGAATCTATATATATATATATATAGTAAGGTTAGTTGCAGACTTGCAGTGAATATAAATTATAAACAAACTATTGATGTGGCATATGTTTGATGCTTACTGGAGCAGAGGTAACTACAGCTTCTTCAGACGTGCTCCTTTCACACGAGGCAGTCTGTGTTCCTCTCTTTTCTTCAAGATGCTTGTGACCAGTATCAGTTTCATCTAAAATTGTTAACTGATAATCCTCTTGAATAGGCCTGTCTTTTGCAGTCTCCATATGACCAGATAGGACCTTTACAGTTTTAGTGGTCAGAAGTTTGCTCTCCTTGAAGCACTTCTTATCCACCATATTCTCATCCACACTGTTTGAAGGATTCAATTTAGACTTGTATTTTAATTCCTGAATGATTTCTCGAACAACATAATAACAGCCACCAATTTGTTTCTTAGTAAAACTAACTGTTGGGAACTTTCCAGCATTTGTAGCTCTGTACCTGCATGCAGAGTAAATAGAAAACTTAAACATTCAACCATCCCTTTTTGGCTAATAAAAAATATGAGCACAGCAATTTTATACTATACCAAACCTCAGTAACTGCAGAGCATTCTCTCATCAACTAAATATCATGTGAACGATGACACTGACACCAATTCAGATCATGTGTTAAGTAGAGTTGGGACAACCAAGTTCTTCACCTCAGAATTGGGACAACATTTAAAATTTTTGGGGTCCTCTAATAACCCCTTGTTGCACTCCAAGGGTTAAGACCAACACACTGAAAATGAAAGTTTTTTTTTTTTTTACAGAAATCGGGTTATTTGTTCCAGCACAATGTGAAAAAGCAAATGAATATAGGTCAATTTTGAGCAAACTAAACACAATTTTCTGTCATCAGAATACCTCAAGGTCAGACAAAATAAAAAATTTATGCCAGCACATTTATTGTAAAGTTAGTCCTAGCGGAAAACTTTAAGACAAAGAAGGACCTGTCATCAAACTAAAAATATCTACCAAAACCACAATTTTGTTCAAACGTAGACATCAGAGATAAATGAGTATTCTTTTCCTGCTTCGCATTGATTTTATGTTACCGATAGAATATTCCTCATAGTCTGTTCGGAAGCAATAAAAAGATGGAATTTTCTTTTTTCTCAGATGAAATTAAATTCAAAATCCCAGCACACTATATTATTGAAACAACAAAATGAGACTGACTTAAAACGTTTTTAAGACTTTTATATATGTCCAAAATTGCTTGGACTTAGAAGTCAATTTGTGGAATACATTTTACGGTATAGAGTATAGAAAATTCTCATCAGATGAATGAATATCACTTACACATATGCCATATCTCTCAATGAAGCACATAGCAAAAAAAAAAACCCATAAAATTTTAAATATAGCATTAACTTCAAGATAATGAAAGCACTGATCAAAAAGGAAAGAAAAGAAAGAAGAAATAAAAGAAAGCCAGAAAGAAATAGTAATACGTGTTCACAAAAGACTCCACCATGGCTCTCCTTTCATCTTTTGAAACCCTTTTCCGACCTTCCTGAGAATTTGGCCTGTCAGAAGGAACAGAGGCAGCATATGACCATCCACGCCGCTGGATCTTTGACTGACCAACACAATTGTTTACCTCAATGGACACTGTCAAACAAAATGGTTGATATGATTATGTAATAATTCAATATACTATATAATGATATATTGGTAACACGTTACATTTTCAAAAATAAATCCGAACACTGAAATAGCAAGGGATGAGTGAAACTCATGAATTGCAATTCAAATTATAGTAATCCCAATAGATATGCTTCTAAGGACATCATAGTATTTAACAAAGACTCCTAGAAACAACAATGAGCCAAACCATACCATGCTTAATAGATTGCCTAAATGAGAAAGGTACGGAAGGGAAGATATGGTAGATGGTTCAGATAGAGAAGACAAAGGAGGATAAAGAGGTTCAATAAGAACAATAATTTCTTTGTAAGATCTTTCAAGAAGCATTGGGGTTTAATAGATTTCAGCTATAGGCTTATAGTTCTTCATCCTCTTTTAAATCAGAATCCTATCTTTCTAAGAAAACTTTGATCTCCTGGGATTCTCTCTTTTAACTACTAATAATTCCTCTTTTGGGATAGATATATGATACTAATAATTCCTCTTTTTCTCCAGTCAGACCACCATTTTGTTTCTAATAAGCATTTATTTTGGCCATTAGACCTTGTAGTTGGTTGATGCAGCTGCCATGTCTCCAGTGGAATGAATGGCATGGTGGATTTTCAAGTGTGGCACCACTACGGCATCCACTATGCTAAAGTAGATATCTGAATGGCAACCGCCATGAAGCAGCATGGAAACTAAATAGATTTTCTATCAAGAAAATTGTTGGGTTACCAAGTTAGGACTTTTGGCCATTGATGCGGAAATTTAAATTTTAAAAATGAAAAAGAGAAGTTTTAAATTTGAAAAGCCAGCAGGGGCCTTAACCTACACATAAATAGTAAATGCAGCTGGAATTCAAAACTACAAGACAGACACATATAGGCTGAAGGACCAGGACATCCAAAGACCTTAGATTCCCTCCTTATTTGGGTTTTCTACTTTCTTCTTGTTGAACTTATGACATTTAAGCTTTATTTGTTTTCATTTTGATGCAATCGTTCCTCTCTCAAGGTCTAAAATTCAAACATCAAATCATCCTCCACCTTAAATTTTTTTTTTAAAAAAAAAATCACTGTATAGAAGAAACCCCTATGCCTAAATACAAGAAAAACCGAACATTTTAGACAACAGACCAAAAATAGCGACCCGAAACAAGAGAGAAAACAAAGAATTTGATGAGAAGAAGAGGATAGAAAGCTACCCCATTTCGGTGATCTGGAAAGGGACAAGCGAGAGCGAGTGAGCATACGATTGGAACACAAGGAGAGGCCTCCTCTCGCTACTATCAGAAGCTTCTTTCTCATTGTCACTTGGTGCTGTAAGCCACATGAACATCCATCTACGTTAGATATACACACAGAGAAGGGAAGGAGAGACGGAAGAGCGGGAGAAGAGGGTTTTGAAGCTTTTCTCTCTGTGTGTGACTACGGACTTATTGTCACACCGCGAAACCATCAGAAGTGGAGAGGGTTTAAGAATTAAGCGGTTCGAATATCAAAGACCGTTTCTACTTAGTCGAACCGGAGGTATTGTAAATTATGGGTATTCAAAGGTTTGGTTCGATTTTGCTTAAAAATTTGTTGACTTTATCGGTGTTGTATTTGATTGGTTTGGTTTGGTTTTAAAGTCAGTTTGGTTTGATTTTTAGATCCGTTTAATGCATGCTAACACTTTTTTTTTTATGTTTACATATATTAAACTAATGTTAACTTCTTTATATTTTGTACATTTATATGACATCAAAATAATAATATTAAAAAGTTTAAATTTATAATATTATACTAGATAATTAATCTTATATTGTTTAATTAAGATTATAAAAATATTAATATATACTGCAAAAAATTTACAACTAATTGATTATATTATCTAATAAAATTATATCAAATATTTTATCCAATGTTGTAAGAATCGGACCAACCGGACCGGACGGTCCGATCGGTTCAACCGCCAACCGAATACAAAGACGAGTCGGTTGGACCAAAAAACCGTTTTTCCAGTTGGACTGGATTGGACCGGATTTAACCGGAGTTGGACCGGTCAACCGGTGGTCCAACCGGTCCAATTTTATTTTTTAAAAAAAATTAAAAAATTAAAAGGAAAAAAACATAGAAAAAGAAATTAGAGAAATCTTAAAAATTAAAATTAGAAAAGTCTTAAAAATTAAAATTTAAAAGTCATGATTATCAATAATTTCATATTTGGTTTGATTAAGTTCTTTCAAAGCTTAAGAAGTCTTAAAAATTAAAACTTTGAGAAGTCATGTAATTTAAAACTTCAAAATTATGTATATTGAAACCTAAAATTTGAGTGATGTCATTTTATATATTAAGAATATTTATTAGTTATTATTTATTGCGTCATCCGGTTCGACCAACAGTTCGACCGGTTAAACCGATCAAACCATGAACCGAACACTTGTCCGAGTCTTTGTCCGGTTCGGTTCTTACAACATTGATTTTATCTACAAATTATGAATATATTATAATATTAACTTAAAAAATAATAAGTAGTATCTACCTAATATAATTATAAAAAAAATGCTTTAATTTTTATTATTGAGGCGTAGAATTATTAAGAAATATATTAAAAAAAATTGGTTCGGTTTAAACTGACAAAAAATTTCAAAAACCTTAACCAAACCAAGCATTTTCAGTTTGGTTCAATTTGACTAATTTGACAAAATTACAGTCAGCATCAAAAGTTACGTGCACATTCACAATTATTTAGATAGAGTTAAAATGAAAGGTAAAATTACTTAAAAATACAAATTTAGGATACAATTGACAACAAAGTAAGTTAAATGACAAAAATCAAAATTGATGAAAGGCTTTAATTTGGAGAAAAAAAATATTTTTGCTATTTTTTTCTAAAATAAAATTTATTAGTAGAAATAAATTGTAATGAAAAATTAATAAAATTAAAATATATTAATATATATACCACACTTTTTTCTAAAATCTCACGTTAAACATTTGATCAATTTGTTCTTTTGGATTTCACATTAAAGTCACGCCAATTTTAATTTATTATAAGATGTTTGTGATTGGGATTTCACCATTTGAAAAATTTTAGGCTACGTTTGGTTCGTCCATGAAATCTGATTCAACAAAGAATTGCACAATTTTTGAGGAATTCTTCAGTTTGGTTCATGTATGTTGAGCTGGAATTGGATTAGATGGAATTGATTCAATTCCATGTCATGTTGTTTTTTGTAAGAATTGGATTCCTTGTAAAAATTGTGGAATTGAGGCTGGTTTTGTGGAATCAGAAGAAAAAGTCCATTTTGCCCTCTACAATTCTGCTGCCCTCTCTCTCGTTTCTTCTTCTCCACTTTCCCAATCTGTTTCTCTCTCCATCTGCTTGCAAGATGAAGATGAAGCAGAGATGGAGGACCTTTCAGACCAGATGGAAAAAAAATTGATGGTTACCCATTTCAATCATGAAGGCCGAAAGAGCAGATCGGCGATGAAGAAATAAGAAGAAGATTGAAAATACGCCTCCATTTTGTAAGCTTCGATTTGTGCTTTTAAAGGAACGACGAAGACGAAAATGGAACTGTGGATTGAAAACAGCTTCGATTCAGATAAAAAACCGCTTGAACGATGAAGACTAAAACGTTGACGCCCCCGCTGGTGATGGCTTCTTCCACCATTAACATACGCGAAATAGGTGCAGACATTTTGTATATATATGGAAGCTAAGAAGGTGATGATGAAAGTCCAAGAAAAAGAAAGGGCCTTGCGGGTTTTGAAGTTGGGATGGGAAGGAGAAGGAGGTTGTTGATGAGAGTTGTGTCAAAAGGGAAGACCTCGCGTGAGTGAATAATGGGGTTGGGAAGAAAGAAGAAAGAAGAAAGTGTGAAGAGATCAGAAAAAGAAAAGGAAGAGTGGGACACGGACAAGTGTGGTGGGAGGAGTGATGGCTGGTTGGGGTTATAGAATGTGTCCTCTTCTTTTCTTTTCTTTTTTACCGTTGATAAAAGTTTTTTTTTTAAAAAAAAAATAATATTTAATGAAGGGCATTTTAGTCATTTTACATCACCTTTAATTTCAAACTTTTAATTCTATCTTTCTATACCAAACACATTTTTCAATTCAAATAATTCAATTCCAATTCCATCTCACCAATTCCAATTCCAATTCTAATTCCAACTCCAATTCTAATTCCAAATTTTTTTTCAACCAAACGTAGCCTTAATGTTGTTCTACATGTTAGATTTCTATTTCTATTTCATTTGGTTGAAAAAAAATATGTGGAATTGAAATTAGAATTAAAATTGTAAATTAGAATTAGAATTAAATTATTTGAATTGAAAGATGTGTTTGGTATGAAAAGATAAAATTAAAAGTTGGTAAAAGAATATGAGATAAAAATATTAATTTATCCCTAAATAAATATTAAATAATTAATTTTCTTTTATATTCATTAAAAATATTAAAAAAATCTTCATAAAAATATATTTAAAAATCATAACGAGCATGGGATTGGACTATCTTTTGGAATTGAATTCCAAGTACAAAAAAACTGAAACAAACTTTGGAAATTTTTGGGTTTTGTGCAATTCCATGTATGAATTCAATTCTTGCTTGAACTAAACATAGGTTTCATCAATTAGCCAACATATGTTGAACCAAACATAGGTTTTATCAATTGGCCAACATATGTTATAATAATATTTTAAATATACATGATCAATATTCAATGCTAATAAAAAGAAGAGTATATATACAATTTTGTCCCTGAAAAATTCAGAAGTGGTCAATTTGGTCCCTGAAAGATCATAAGTGTATAATTTGGTCCCTGAAAGATTGCACTGTTACACAAATTAGTCCTTCTGTCATCTTCAGTTAGATTCTCTTAATGAACTTGCTGACGTGGCACGTTAATTGCACGCGGAGGCCGTTAGTTGCTCAGTAGGACATGCTTACATGGCACAAGCTAAAATCCACCTCCAACTCAGCACAAAATGCAATGTTTTGAAGCTTCAATTTGCACACTTGCACTAAGTTGAAGGTGGATTTTGGCTTGTGTTGACAAAACGCAGCACAAGCTAAAATTCACCTCTAACTTAGTGTAAGTGTGCAAATTGAAGCTTCAAAACGTTGCGTTTTGTGCTGAGTTGGAGGTGAATATTAACTTATGCCATGTAAGCATGTCCTACTAAGCAATTAATGGCCCTCATCTACAATTAACATGCCACGTCAGCAAGTTCGTTTAGAGAATTTAAATGTTAATGACAGAAGGACCAATTTTTGTAATGGTGCAATCTTTCAAGGACTAAATTGTACACTTATGATCTTTCAGGGACCAAATTGACCACTTCCGAATCTTTCAGGGACAAAATTGTCTATATACTCTAAAAAGAATAAAAGTACATATTGTATACTAAGATGAAAATAACTCATATTTTGATGGGTATGAGTGTATGACAGCACCTCTTTCTCAATACATTTTGATGAAAATACTTTGGTACAATTTTTATATATGTCATAAACTTCACCGACACATGTATAGTTTATTAAACTCATCTTTCTCTTGATTGGTTCCTTCTAAAAAAAATTTTCCACATGCTCTATTTTAATTAGAAAACATTATAGCAAAGATATAAAAAAACAACATAAGTCTTGTCCTCCCTTGATACCCAAATAAAGTGACAAATGAGGGACATTAAATATACATTACAAAAGGAGAGAGCAAAGAGTAATACTATACATCTACAATTTTCTTTTGCCTGTAAAATCTGGCGACCCAAGGAGCAAGTTCAGTATTGTGAGGCGTTCTGGGGTTGGCAGAGTAATAATCAGACCAAAAGCAGGGAGAGAGTCTATCAGCAAACTTTTTTTCAGCATAAATGCAAAATGGCAGCCAATTTTCACCTCCATTCATTCTTCTATTCCTTTCTCTTGGATAAGCCAAGGGTGCTTGAACATACCTGCAATTTGTGCAAACAGTATTCACCAACACCTTTACCCGCATATTTTCTCAATCACTTAAATGCATGTAAATCTGGTTTCTCGTATCTTTTTCCACCAAACAGGTACATCTGTCTAGTGTTCATGCCCAAACCATTTTTTTAAGGAAATTTTTTCTCTCATCTCCTTCGATAGAAACTTGCTATAACTTCACTCTCGGACTAAAAGGAGAATATCACAGGACTTTTCTAAGAAAGAACCAATTGGATTATATTTATCTGTAAGGACCAGATAGCTTGAACTATAAAAATTCATTGTGTGGTTAGTTACTTCTTATTATATTGTATAGATAAATATTAGCATAGCCCAGCCTTCTTATAATCTTATTAATAACTCTCCCAATATTATAACAATCCACTCTCAGAGACAAGATATTAGCTGGTTATAAACTCCTCAATATTCATTCTAACCTAGTCAGAGACAAAAGATACCTGATACCATCAACAACAGCATCCCAACAGAAGTGGGTATGACCAAAGACATGGCAAGCAGATGCATCCTCCCTTCCCTCAGCCCCATGTATACACCTTATTCGATGTTCAAGAGAGTCTGAACCAATTATTTTTGGGAGCTTTGGATAGAATAACATCCTCTTCTCTGGACAAAGTTCTTGCCTGAGAAACATGTAAGTAAGCAGGCATTAACCATCAACAAAGTAAGATAATTTTTGCTGTTTATGTGTTGTTCCCCAACCATAGAAATGTGTAAAGACAAAACATGTTGGTGTCGCTTGATCCATATAGCCGATCCCACCTAGTGGGAAAAGGCTTTGATTGTTGTTGTTGTATGTTGTTCCCCAAACAGTGCTTCATTGTCAAACATGCATGAAAGCAATAATAAATAGTTCTAGAAATAAAATGAGATACTGATAATGACCTGGGAACAAAGTGGGAAAAGGTAATAATGTGACCACATGTCGTCTGAATCTCCCTAATTGCTTTTTGTTGTCGTTCATTCATGGCATCAAAATATAAGGCGAGGGAGATATCACCATTTGAAAATTCCTCAGGCCATTTACATGCATGATAGTCCTTACATGCCTAAACAGAAAACAATACCATAGGTACAGATTAACATCATCATCAATCTACATTAAGGCATTTAAAAGCAACCAAAAGGAAAATCCGTCCCTTGTAATTAAGAGCTATTAAAGAAAGTTAAACATACCCAGAGTAATATGCAGATAGAACTATCAAAATGCCATCATTTTCTTAAATGCATATGTACAAAGTAGCACTGGTCAACAACAGGCAGTAACTTGACAATTTTGTAAAATGTAACTTTTGTGCTAATGTCCTTGTGTTTACATAGAGAGATTAAATATAATTATCACTTCGAATTTTTTACATCTCTAAACAAAAGAAAGGAAATTAGGGGTTCAAATTCTTATTTTCATTTTGGCCAAATTTTCAACTCCAAACAAAAGGTTTCAGTTTCCTTTTTAGCCAACTATAATGTTTTCTCTACCTTTATGCTTCACTTCCCAATAACTAAATCAAATTGTAAAATCAATGACATTCTTTCTTCTGTAACTTTCCAGTAAAAAATATTAAAGTCTGCTTTATTATTCTTCGTGTCATTTAGTTTATACTTCCACCAAAATATCTTGAAAGTCTCCAGCTTTCTCTTATTCAAAACTTCTATACCATGGTTTATATCTATGTTTTGATTTCTTTCATTTATCCTGGCTATAATTTCTTGGCAGGTAGCAAGAAGCAAAAATACATAGCCTCTAGCCCTCAAACAGTATATACTTTTGCCAGGCAATGAATAACTATGCCCTACCAACATTCTAACAAGATAATTGCCTATACATGACTTACAAAGGACCCTGCCTACATAGATAAAGACTTCTGTAGGTGAATCAACCATGTATGTCAAGCTCAACAGAAATCAACAATTTCTACAATATTAAGACTCGAAGAGGAAAAGGCATGTGTAGCAATTTTCAGAGCAGCAAGTAGGCAGCAATTCTTGAGATCAGAACCTCAAAAAGTTATCACACAAAAATAGATACTATCATACAGGACATTTAGGTGATAGTCCTTAATCAAGCATCATGAAAAATTGAGAGCATGATCAGACCATCAATCAACTTTTCAAATGGCTTACAAGGAATTAAGAGAGTATTCACCATCTCCAGAGACAGAATGCGAAAACCTGCTATATCCTGCTCTTTGTCAAAGCTCTGTGAAACAATCAGGATGTGGATTCAAACAAGTTGCCTCTAAGTCATCAATAACCATTTGTATGAATGATTTTGGAAATTGCCATTATTAAATCAATCACCTCTTTTTTCTTTAATGCAATTTCTTTTTTCTATCAAAAAAAAAAATCAATCACCTCATGGTACCAAGAGAACAAAGGAATGATTCCCAAGTCATCAATAACCATTGGGTTCGTCTCAACTCCCAGACCCTTACACGCATCAAGCAATCTATTTAGCTTTTCAAGAGAATCAACCTGGAGAAAAGTTGGCTAAATCATTATCTGAAGGATAGTATCCTGTTAAAGACATAAAGATTCAAGAACAAGCATTAAGCTAGGTGCCATTAAAAGATGAAAACAGAATTCAGTAATTCTGGTTTCTCGTATTAATAGAAACACATAAACACAAAGTTATCTATGATTTCAGGTCAAAATAAATCAGGAGCGGTAGAACATATGAGATATACTCATATACACCAGAAAGAAAAGGTTAAGGATAGTAATCAAACCACATGCCAAAAGGATTCCAGTGTACCTTTTGGCCATGGGGTGGATACCACTATATACTACACTTTTCAACGGAATTCAATTCTGTGAAATGTGCTGTATCAAGCAATTCCAATTACATACAAACTTAAAAAAAAAAAAACCATATCCCAGGTACAAAATATGAGGCAAGCCACTATACAAGCTTGAAAATACTACTCCACAATTAACCATTCCATCAGTTAGGAGCTGATTAACTTGGCTAATAAGTGTTACTCAAACTTGGCCACCAGCCCTCTACCTTTTTAATGTGAGTCACATGCTCACTTTCATGCCATGATGTATCAAAACTTAATGACATTGATTATTCATGGGATTAAAAAAGGACAGGAAACAATGTGATCACAATGCATGTACTTAGACCCCATTGCCTAGGTATAATGACCTTACATAATTTTCTCCCTCATGACGGCACCAAAGGTCATGGTTTCCAGGCACAAAGAAGACATGTCCAAATCTTTCCTTCAAGAGAGACATAGTTACAACAAACTTATCAAATGTCTCAGCTACATCACCTGCAACCAGAAGAACATCTTTCTTGTGTTTGACAGAGGACAAGTCCTTCACCCACTTCATGTTATCAGAATAGTCCGTATGCAAGTCAGAAACCACAAAAACACGTAAGCCAGCAGTAATCCCCAAAACAGAAGGTAATATCTGAGACCTTCTAACTTCACCCTTTTTCATGGGTCCTCCATGATTGCTCAACGCGATTTGCTTTGCAAAAATATTAGAGTAATGTGGCTGTCGAGTGAGGGTGAGACAAGAAGGTGTTAAGCCCACCATGAGCTCCAATGCTGACCCAAAACTTCTGTTCTACAATGACCGAAATTCACCACAAGATAGCATAGCATTGAAGTCGAAGAAGAAACCCATAAATATTTAACGGAAAATACTTGGATTGTGTAATTGAACTCGAAGAACCGAATGAACCCTAGCTATATCATTTTGCTAGACCTAATTGATTTGTGACTTCGATTTACAATTGGAATAAGAAATTCTGCATATACTTTCTCTCATAGACATCCGTGGTGTCCGCCACAATTTTTTTTACAAAATATCATTTTTTCCTAAATTGTAAGGTATCTATCAATTTGATCCCTAAACTAAAACTTCGTTTGTTGTCACTTATGTCCCTTTTTTTTTTTTTTTGAAAGTTGTTAAATTTTTAATTTACAAATAATTTTATCCTTTATTCTGACTATGTCTAAATAATCAATAAAAAATGTAAATATAATTGTACATGTGGCATTCAATATTAAACACGATGTCAAATTATATATTTAGCTATATCATTTTGTCAATTTAGTTAGAGTACTATCATTTATTTTGTAGTGACACAATTAAAACGAAATAGGATAATTAAATATATGATTTGTTATCACACTTAACATTGAAAGTCATGTGATGGACAATTAAATTTGTATATGTCATTAATTATTTAAATAATTAGGTTAGAATAAAGGACGGAATTACTTACAAATTTAGAATTTATAGACACAATTAATAACAAACAAAATTTATAACAACTTATAATTTCAAGACCACAAGGACAGTTTTACCTTCTTTTTTTAAGAAACCTATTCTGGGTCTTTCAAAGGGATAAAAGTTCAATGGTACCGTACTACTGAACTTCAGTGCATCCCTCTAATCATGTAGTGCCATTTGTTAATATTAATAAAAACTCACATTAATTAGGGCCCACCTTGAATGGTTTAGGGACCAACTGATTGGAGGGATGTACTGAAGTTCAGTACTACCGTACCACCGAACATCTACTCCTTTCAAAGATTGGTGAATTAAGATTAATAGTCAATGAATCATTAACCATTAACGGGCATGATGTTGATGTTGATGCTGATGAGGCATGTTAAATACAAGAGAGAATATTCAGTTACTCTCAAATTATTTAGAATAAATTTTTATTAATATTGATAAATAATATTAAATAAATGAAAAATGTACTAAAAATTTAATACTCGCGTAGTATTAAAAAATCATAACAGGTTTTGGTTCGTTGTTTTATTTATGTAATCGTAGACGTAACAAACTCTATTTTTTGCAATGTGATGAAATTGTATTTTTGCCCTTATTTTTTACCCACTTTATTCCATTTTCACTTTTAATGTAAGCGTAAAATAGTTATTTTACCCACTTTTATTTCATTTATATTGCATCCCATCACATTGAAATGGCATTTTCATTCTCTCTAATATTCTCACATTGCAATCCAATTCCTATTCCTTCAAACATTCCACTAACCAAACATACCCTTAAGCTTAGATTAAAAATAACTAAAACAAAATGTATAAAGTAATTTCTACATGTTGATATATTTGGTACTTATCTTGTTTAATGTTTATATAGCGATATTGTGAGAAATATTGATTATGCTTTCTCTCCCTTTTCTTTCTTTCTTTCTTCTCGTGGATTAGAGTATCTATTAGGGGTGTGTAAAACCGATCCAAATCGAACCAACCGATCCGATCCAAATCAAATCGATCAAAATCGACTACATAATCGGATGAATTGGTTTATTTTCTTGACAACCGATTTGGTTCGGTTCGGTTGATGAATGAGGTCCAATCCCAACCGAGCCGAATCAAACCAATCGATTATAATTTTTTAAATATATTAAAAATATTTTATGATGTTGGTTTTTATGATTTTATGATGTTGGATTGTAATTTTAAGTTTATAATGTTAGAATATTGTACTAATAACTTTAGTTTGTTGGTTTCCATGGTTAGGAATAGCTATTTTTTTTAGGGTTTAAATTGAAGAGAAAAAATAGTAATTTTTTTAAAAAAATTTGTCAAAAACCCAATCAAACCAAATCGACTGTAATCGGTTCGGTTGATGTCCAAAGAGCGAATTTGATTGGATAACTTTTTTAGTTATCGGATTGAATTGATTCAGTTACCTAAATTGTTCAAATCGAACCAATCCACAAGTTTGGAAAGAAACTCTTAATTGTGAACATGGACGTTTTATTTTCATTATTCTAATGATCAAACCCAAAAAACATATATTAAAAGAACAGAATATTTATACCATCTATGATCTGAGAATGGATCATATGTTGTACAGCATAAAAAAGTAAGGAGAGAGAATGACACATAGTGAGTCCTACATGTGGGCCCCACTTATATGTCACTCTCTCTCCTTACTTTTCTATACAGCATAGGATCCTCTCATCTATGACCCACCTCATCTAACAAAACCATCATCTCCTTCAAGTCCATTCACAAGATTCCACAAAACCTTACCCTTTGGCTTATTCTCTAATTTTTTTATAATATATATGATTTCAAGAGTGGTTTGTTAATGCTATTGATAAAATCTTATTAATTAATCAAATGATGAAATTGATTGAAAATTAATCTTTTTAAAGACTAAATAGAGATTATATATATGCAGAAGAAAAAAAAGATTAGGTGTATGCTATGAAATTTTTTATACTTCAGGAACTTCAACTAAATTTATTTCATATATATATATATATAATATACCTCTTTCAAAGATCATTATTATTATTATTATTATTATTATTATTATTATTATTATTATTTTCTTTTTTTCCATAAAGGCATTGCGTGGTTGTTAAGTGATTTTGTTTAACTATGGACTATAAATGTATAATATTAATAGTCGCTGTTTGCTCCCATTTTGGATAAAGAATCTGCTCAAAAAATTTGGTTATAATAAGAAGCTATGAATCTTGAATTTGTTAAGGACCAATTCTCTTAATATATATCTTCAATGATGAGTTGGTGTGGGTGAGCCATCACTATTACACATGACTATTCTATAATGATTAATATATATATATATATATATATATATATATATATATATATATATATATATATATATATACACACATTTATAATAATTATATAAATACTAAATAAAATATATAAGACCAATTAAATACATCTTTTTATTATAAGAGAGGATTATTATATAATTTTAATATCTGTTAGTGGAGAGTATTTCTTAAGCAACGCATGTTACTCTTGGAATTAATTTAAAAAAATCATATGTCTAATATTTTAGTGTTTATACATATATAAAATTATGGGGAAAGTACATTTTACCCCCCTCAACTTTAGTTTGTAACAACCCACCCCCTAAACTTTAAAAAAGTTTGAAACAGTTATGCTAAGGTTAAAATTAACTGAACATATGCAAATCACATTATCTATATTTAATTTTTTCCTAATCTAACTTCAAAAGTATAACCTAACCGACTGCAATCGCCCATCAACATCAAGTCAAAGCTTAAGAGAAGTTTGATAGAATTCACCAAGTATATTCTAAATTCTGTACTGTGAAAAGTTTTATTTTCAAGAAATTGAGTATATGTGTATTGTGTCTGTATCTGTGAAAAGTTTTATTTTCTTTGTGACTGTATTGTGGCTGTATCTGTGAAAGGAATTTATAAATCAAGAAATTGAGTATTGACAAAAAAATTCAAGAAATCGAGTATATCACAATACAGATTTTATCAAGAAATCAATCGAGTATATTACTCTAGTAAAAGCAGTACCCATTCTAGTTGTATTTGACTCCTTCCTAGACTTTATCATGTGTGAATTGATTAAATAAAATGGTTTTTGAAACTTCTATTAGTTCTATGCGTGAATTTAAGTAACAAAATATTCTTTTATCACATGCACTTAATCAATTTTATTTCTTTTTGCTTTGTTCTTGGGGTTGCAGAGCCCCTTATCCATATAAGGGGCAGGAAAAAATTATAATAATAAACATGTGCAATGCACTATGTTAAATTTAACTTCAAATTAATTAACAGTTTCAACTTTTTCTTAAGTTTAGGGGGTCATTTGTTACAAACTAAAGTTGAGGGGGTAATGTGTTATATAGGCATAGTTGAAGGGGATAAAATGTACTTTCCCCTAAAATTATTTTAGTGATAGTTCATATATAATTTATTCTTACTTTTTTTTCATCTTTTTCAAACAATATTATATTAAATTTTTATATGAAAAGATCCATTTCTTTAATTGAAAGATCGGAGAGGATACCAATGATTGAATATATATATATATAAAGACTCTGCAATATTCGAGAGGTTAATTATCAGACCTATTCTTATGGATACACTACAAAATATATATTTTTAGCAAAATATATTTATTTTTTTCATACATATTTATTTACCTATTTTTTATATTTTTCATACCTGCATCTATTTCTTTAACTTTTTTATTTCTCCACTTACTTTTATTGATTCCATATTGAGCTTCTTCCATCCTTTGTTTTTTTTATTCACTCACGTTTTTTCATCTTCCTCCTCCTCTACTTCTTCTTCTTCTTTCTTCTTTCTTCTTACCATATACTCAATTATAAATCAATATATATATATATATATATATATATATATATATATATATATACAGCTTATCTTAACATGAACTTTTCAAGTTAAATAACCTAATAAATATAATGGCAAAAAATTATATATTTTTCTAGTGTTGATTATGTACGGCGACATTATATTGATAAGATCTAAAATTTTATTATTTTAAATTTTTGATGGGATAATATATATCTAGAAATTGAAGGGAAAGAAAAAATAGAAGCATATGCTTAAAGCTAAAAGAATGTGGTTAGGACTTAAAAGAAAGGCAATCCAAGTGGGGCAAACCAAACTTCACTTGCACTCCATATCCACTACTAAATTCAACATACTCAAAACAATCCATGCCCTTCAACTTTCATCATTCATAGTAGCTAGCTCCCACCAACTTTCTCTACTCATAAATGAGCATTTCCAAAATTTATTTCTCTTGTTTCAATGTATGATATTTGCGATATTAGAGGTGTGAAAATGGGTTTAGACGCTACCGACCAATTTGTTTGGTCCTTATAAAATATATAGGGTTGTAAATAAAAAAAAAAAGAGTGTTGCTTTAAAAAGAATATGACAAAATTGAGTTAGCTCGTTTTGATAGCCAAATATAAAGAATTTATGGCCCCTAATTTATAAATGGACCAAATTGATACTAATTGTAAATGCGAAGGATTAAATTGAGACTGCACACACGGTAGGGAGCAAATTGATAACAATATTGCAAATATAGAGGACTAAATTGAAATTGAACAAATGTTAGGGATAAAATTGATACTAATTGTAAACATGAGGGACCAAATTGAAAAATTGCTAAACGTGCAGGATTAAAATGGAATTTTTGTCATGGATAATTAGACTTTTTTTATGGAAGATAATTAGACTATACTTAATCTTTAGAATTTTCAAAAATCAATATTAGATAATCTCTTAATTTCAATTATAAATAAAATCAACTTTTCGACGGGCTAATTAAAATGTGGTGGAATTTTCCATGGTAGGCTGGGGCATTGACCTCTCTATTCTCTCTCTATCTTTAAAGGGAATAATTAATTTCGTCCCTAAAAATACAGATTGTTTCAATCTAGTTCTTAAAAGATAAGGATGCTCATGGGTATGGTAGGGTATGGATATTGTACCTTGATTCCGTTCCACAGACGTATAGGAAATTATTATTCCCGAACCCATATCCGTACGAGTATGAATATTAATATCCAGACCCTACGAGTACTCAACACTCGGATCCAGATCTGGAGAAATTTAAATAAATATCTTTTATGAAAAAAAACTATAATTTATTTACAATAATTTTATTCATTTAAAATATTATTTTGATTATATATATATATATATATATATATATATATATATATATAATATGTTATTGTAACGGGTAGGGTCTAGGGTGGGTAACCCCTATCTCTGGCCTCGGACTCGGACCTATACCTACAGTTTTGAATGGTTAAATCTCTATATTCGGATACATTCACTTTTTTACCCGGACCCAGATTGAACTGGTACAATTTACGGGTACCCGTCGAGTATTAGTAGTTTGATCATCCCTATCAAAAGATATATTTTTGTCTCAATTTAGTCTTTTTATTTTTTGAAAGAAGCCACAGATACATTGACAAAGAAAAAATTAAAAAGACCAAATTGGGGATAAAAAATATATTTTGGAGACTAAATTAAGTATTTTTATCTCTCATAAACTAAATTAAAACAAACTATATCTTTTAGGGACCAAATTAACAATTCTCTCTTTTTTGTAAATAATCATGGTATGGTATGTATTAATACGGATATAATGGCTAATTCCTCAATACTATAAGTCTATTATTGAGTACTACTCTACTAATTAATGGATATATAACACTCCATTTTCATTTCTATCGAAACCCCAAAATAATCCATTAAAAGAATACAGACTCTTTATTTATTATACGTGGGAGAGCATGTTGTTCCACCTCTCTATTATATATATATATATAGAATTAGAATTCCCCATCAATGAAGGAAACATAGGTAGCTAACAGCTGTGGTATTTATAAACAATAGAGTGAAAGAGTGAAGGGTGTGCCAAAAATGGCAACACTTTATTATCATTCAGATTCCTTTTGGAGATTTATGTCTCTGCTTCTGCTTACTGCTTCTGCTTCTGCTTCTCGCTTATTCTTCAATTCCAACACAACCAGATCACACTCCGACGACGACGTCGTTTCAACATCTCTCCAACTCCACTTTAGAAGATACTTGCTAGACACTGGCCTTGGCCGTACACCTCCCATGGGGTAAGTAATTACTAATTAATAATCTTATTTAATTCTTTATTTCACGCATATATAGGGTTCAAAACTCCAATTCATATATATAATTTTTAAGTTACTTTTTAAAATTTATGATTTTTAATGTTATCTATAATTAAATTATTAATATATTATAAAATTTGACATCATCCAACCTATACAAGAATGGATCCGGTGTTTGATAGTAGCACCAGATAATAAGGAGAGATATAGATGTAAGGGTATGTCCCACATATAAATTCCATTTGATAGTTCCGTATTGTATATTATTATATCCTTTTCTTGGCAAAAAGAAAGAACTCTTTTTTTTAGAACAAAGAAAAAATTCCATAAATGAAAACAAAATCAAAATTTTAACAAATCGATCAAGTGATACTCACTACATATAGATAAATCTGTAATACTACTACTAATTAATGTTAGAATAACTCAAAAAGGGAATTGTACTTCACTTTAACTGATATAAATCATATATAAAATCTAATCTATTTAATTGTTTGACAATCTGTTAGATTTGCATTTAATTCCATGAAAATGCTTTGAAATAATTGTGGCACAAGTTTACAAGAGTCAAATGGGGAGTTAAATCCTACAGTTGGATAAGTTTCGCTATGTAAAATATATAGGATCGAGCTGAATAATTTTTTGCTCTAATTAAAAAGAGACCAATTTAATCTAAATTTAATAAAATATAACAAAAAAGAATTATGGTTAAATTGGACCGAACTAACCCATTTTAACCAATCTAACAGCTCCATACAACTTTTGGGTGGCGTTTGGTAGCCAATAAGTATTTTATTCGGAAGTGAAAGTGAAAATGGAAGTGAGAGTGAAAGTAAGTGATAAAAAGTATGTTTGGTATGCAAGGAAATGGAAATAGAATATAAAAGTAATATTGTTTGGTATGGTGAGAAGAAGATAAGGAAGTAGAAGATATATAAAAGTATGAAAAACTCTTTTTGCCCTTACTTTTTTAAAAGCCACAAATTTTTTAAAGGCATTTTGGTCTTTAAACCTCACCCTACCTTTTCTCAACTTCCCTCTCCATGATCAGGGAAAGAAGCTTCCCTCTCCAAAGGGAACCTCAACCTCACATCACCTATGGTGAAGACATACCAAACATGTTCATGTCCAAACTCAACTCATATTCCCTGCTAGTAAGGGATACCAAACGTGTGTGTCGTTGAAGTTTGAAGTAACGAGGTTTGTGAGTGTGGCAGGAGAAGGTGTGTATTAGTGGCATTTTGGGTTGTAAAGTAAGATACAATAATGAAAAAGGTGTTTGTGGTTAATGTAGTTTTGGTTAAGAAAGTGGGTCACTTCATTTTCACCCACTTCCACTTCCTTCTCAAATCTTAATTCGCCGCTCAATATTGAAAATGACAATTATGGATTTATTTTACGACAAAACATTCAACAAGAATTAGGTGATCTGATCCATATATATTAATTTTTTAATTTATTGTCTCTCCCTAGCTACATTTTATTATTTTTAAGTCAAAATAATCATTTCTCGCCTACCTGGTTCTTTCCCCCACATATTTGCCTTCACATCTCAGATCTGCATGTGATCTGTCCTATTTTTATTTTATTTTATGGATGATCTGTCCTAATATTATATATATATATATATATATATATATATATATATATATATATATATTAGGATTTTGATTTGGAGAAATAAGATAGAATAATTTAATACAAAATTTTTAAAAGTTTTAGGCAAAATTATATTTCACCATAATTATTAATCGTGTCTAAATAATTAATGATAAATATAAATATAATTATCTTTATCCACGTAGTCTTTAATATTAACTATGATGCCAATTTATGTATTATCAATAAAAATCGCTCGCATGGTTTCATTTAATTTGTAAAATTCTATTTTCAACAATTAATTAAATTATACATATTTTCAAACATAAATAAATGCCTCATGAAATATTTAATTAACTAAAATCTCTTAATGATGATCAGATGGAATAGCTGGAACCACTTTGGCTGTAATATTAATGAGGACTTGATTAAACAAACAGGTAATTAATTAACTTTACTATCAATCCATCTCTGAATTATTGGATTACTTAATAATTATGCACCAAAATTATATTTAAATTTTAAATTCTATGAATTTATGTTACATGCATCTTCCCTTTATTACACAGCTGATGCAATGGTGTCCACGGGCCTTTCTTCTTTGGGGTACCAATATATCAATATAGGTAATTAAGCTAATTAATTAATGTTAGCTAAAACAATTATTTATAATTATATTCATAACAAAATCAGTTTTCTACATTAATTATATATATTTTCTGCATTAATTTTTTAGATGACTGCTGGGGAGAACCTAATCGAGACTCCCAGGTATGTAATTAATATTTAAATTTTTTTTCATCTTAATAAATATATTTAAGGAACCAAGAAATTAAGAAAATAAATTTCTATGCATTAAAATTATATTTGTACCTATGATGACAAAATTTGGAAATACTGTGACATGCAGGGAAATTTGGTTGCTAAAGCCTCAACCTTTCCTTCAGGAATAAAGGCTCTAGCTGATTATGTTCATGAAAAAGGATTAAAGTTGGGGATTTATTCTGATGCTGGGTACCTATCAAAAACATATTTTTAATCTTTAATTAGCTTGAATTTACACACACATATATATATATATATTATAATTAATTTAAGCATTAATTTGTTTGTGCAGAACTCAAACTTGCAGTAAAAGGCAGCCTGGATCACTTGGACATGAAGATCATGATGCAAAGACATTTGCTTCCTGGGTAATTAATTAATTAATTATGAAATTCATTTTTATAAAACCTTAATTTATATATACAAATGTCTGATTAATTCAAATGCCATTGCTTCAGGGAATTGACTACTTGAAGTATGATAACTGTGAAGATACAAAGGGTCTTAGCCCAAAAGAAAGGTATATATATCTTTAATCTTTAAATTGAATATGAAAAAAATATATATTTAGAATAAAAGTAATGAGTATTTTACATTTTGTGAAATAGGTACCCAAAAATGACTGAAGCTTTATTAAATTGTGGAAGGCCAATCTTCTTCTCTTTGTGTGAATGGTTAGTATTACATTTTCTCCTCCTAATTCCCTTAAAGGTTCCAAGATTTTTATTTAAATTTTTTAAATTTCTTTGATATGAATTGGTTTATGAACTTAATTAGGGGAGTAGAAGACCCAGCAACTTGGGCCAAGAGTGTAGGAAATAGTTGGAGAACAACCGGAGATATTGAGGATAACTGGAACAGGTAATTAAGCGAAGATCACTATCATGTTTGAGATATTGTCTGACAGACGCTAAATTAATACGAACAATTCTTTTAGCAAAAGTTTGAATCATGATTTACTACGTTATTGAAAACCGACCTCCTCTCTGTTAAACATAATTCTCGTTGGTTTATTGATGTTACTTCTTTCTTTCTCAGTATGACATCTCGAGCTGATCTAAATGACAAATGGGCATCTTATGCCGGTCCTGGAGGATGGAATGGTAATAAATTTTTCTAACGATGATATCATCCCTACATTATTCAATACTTAATTAGTGATTAGTCCAAGAATTTAAATTTAATTCCTTTCAAGATTGACAAGAATTTATGCTCTTAAGAGGCCTAACTCACCCCAAAAGAGCTCTCAAGGGGAGAGGATTAACTTAGCCTATATATATACAGCTTATCAGCCCTTTAACTAAGCAATGTGGGACTTCAACATATGTGTTTTTGTTCATTAATTATACATCCTATTGATAAAAACAGATCCTGATATGCTTGAAGTTGGAAATGGAGGGATGACAACAGAAGAATATAGAGCTCATTTCAGCATATGGGCATTAGTAAAGGTAGCATATATGAAACATAAACACTATGATAATGATTATAATATAATGCCATTTTTGGAAAATGAATTTTGAATTTCTTTTTGTGGTATGTATATATATATATAGGCTCCATTGTTGATTGGTTGTGATATTAGAGCAATGGATGACACAACACATCAACTTCTAAGCAACAAAGAAGTAATTGCAGTAAACCAAGGTATGAACAGAACAGAACAGAACATTGTAGAAACTAAACTATAAAAAGCATTGATCTCTTCAATAGAAATTGGTTCTAAATGTTGCTCAATTCTCTTGTGGTAATGCAGATAAACTAGGAGTACAAGGAAACAAAGTGAAAAGTAATAATGATTTGGAGGTAATGTGTCACTCTGTGTTTTACTATATTTTACTACAAAACCATAAAGATGCTCTGCTTCCATGTCCATTCAAATGCATTTATCTTATTTTCATGCAATTTATTCAATGGCCTTCACTTGACCACTTAACGTATTTTAGCATAATCAACAACAATTAAAATTTTTTCCCGTCAAACTACAAGGCCTAGAGCACAGTTGGTACTTGGTACTTAACTGAATTCTTTAAGCATTTAGTCAAGGGTTTGATCCCTGGCAGTGTGTATAGAAAAAGTTCCATGGCCAGCACTAAAACCCCATTTCAAAAAGTCTACGGTGCGAATGAATTAGTCACTGCTGTCAACAGTGGATATTCTGAGCTCACAAAAAAACTTTTCCCATTATGTAGGGACGACTATATGAATCAATTGATGGTGCTACCCCAACATTAAAGTATTTTAGCGATGAGTCAAAATAAAATCACAAGTAAATTTTTGTTTTGCCCCTAAAACATTTTACTTATCTCAATAAAAATACTTTGTATCGTAATTTTGCCTCTGCATTTCATATTTTTGATACAAACTGTCTAAAATTATTCATAATTTTAACTTAATAGCATACATTTTTGAAATATGGTAGGTTTGGGCAGGTCCTTTGAGTGAGAACAAGATAGCAGTGATATTATGGAACAGAAGTTCATCAAAAGCAAAAGTGACAGCATCATGGTCTGACATAGGCCTCAAACCAGAAACCACAGTAGATGCAAGAGACTTATGGGCTGTGAGTTTCATATTTTCTTCTTCATATATATATATATATATATATATATAAGATGGGTTTAATTAATTATATGGTTTTGAAATTTTGATTATATTATGTGAAATGCATTTTTTGTGCAGCACTCAACTAAATTATCAGTTTCTGGAAAAATCTCTGCTGAATTGGATTCACATGCTTGCAAGATGTATGTTCTGACTCCCCAATAAGATCATAGTTTTTGGAAGGAAGGAAGGAAGGAAGAAGAGAAGAATTAATACTGAGAGATTAATTAAGTTTGTTTATTTCAAAAGGGCAAATAGAAATTAATATAGTATCCATAAAAAAAAAAGAAATCAATATAGTAGTTAATTAGATATTGCCAATGAGGTTTGAGTTTTAATTTGTAATTTAAGTTGATTGAAGCTCACTTGATTTGAATACAATAACATATATATGCCATTCACATGACACAAGAAAAAAAAAACTTCAAAAAAAATATACGCCAAAATCAAAACAGATAAATGGTGATCAGTGATTGTCTCATCTTATTTGTATATTAATAAATAAAATTTAATTAAAAAGTTGTTATTTTATATATCATGGAAATTTTTAATTCAAAATAAAAATTATTTAAATATAATTGATTAATGTATTACCGACACATGAAATCTCTTATCATAAGAAGGATTAAAATATTTGAAATTTAAGTATGTTTCAATAATAATTCAACATTATTTTAAAAAAGACAAGATACAATAATTTAGTATTTTTCTGTTATTGTTTTTGCATATATAGGCACGTTAGGAAGAATGGGGAGACTGAATGGGAGGCCCAATTATTCATTATACAAAGTAAATAAGTAAAACTAATTTCAATAATTCAATAATATATTCATAGGCCTGCTTTTTTGGGCCTGCTTAATTCAATTTATTTACTTCTTTTTTACTATTATATTTTTAAAATGAATAAATTACATACATCTCTTTCTTATTTTAAAAAATATCATCTTGACATTTATAGATAGAATACAACTAACCCTTATTACTTAATTTACTTTTCAATAAAAAAATAAAAAAGGCAAAATACTATTTAGTCCTTGAATTGTTGGTCAAATTATTATTTAGTCTCCAAATTTATCAAAAATACTATTTTGTCCCCGAAATTTGTAACTATGTCAATTATTTAGTCTCTAAATTTGACAAAAATACTATTTAGTCCCCGAATTTGTAACTATGTCAATTATTTAGTCCTTAAACTTAGCAAAAATATTATTTAATCCCCAAATTTGTAACTATATTAACTATTTAGGCTTCTGATTGTTACCCGTTAGAGTTGACAGAGTTGCAAATTCGGGGATTAAATAATATCTTTGCCAAGTTTGGGGACTAAATAGTTGACATAATTACAAATTTCGGGGACTAAATAGTATTTTTGATAAATTCAGGGACTAAATAGTATTTTGTCTCTAAAAAAAATAAGATTTACTTTTTTTTTAATTATATATATATAGTATTTTAGGAGCGGTACAGTCAAACGACCGATCCTTAAAACATAATCATCCTTCGACCGACCTATATATCATTTCACGCGAATCAATTGATTTGGGCACACCCTGTATCCCTTTATATATATAGACACCTCAATTTCTCTCTAACTTTTACTCAGGTTACGTCTAACATTTCTCTAGCTTCTCTGTTTATAGAGAGCTAGCATCATCAACACACTAAAGACCTCCTTATTCGGCCTATCCGATCCGAAGTGCTACCTCCATCACTCTCCTATTCACTATAATTTGGGGACATTGCCATTAAAATGAACTACGCAAATTTTGATATCCTTTCAAAGTACGTAGGCCTTAAATCTTAATTACATCTAGTTCAAGTCCATCCTCTCACAACTTTCCTTTGGAGTTGTGTAAAACCCCTTTTAATTACAATAATTGACACCATCAAATTTTGTTATTTGTGAAAAAAAAAATCTCTCGATCAATTTTTAATTATCTAAATTAATAAATATGTCAAATTATTTTTTAAAAAAAATTGGCACAAATATACAGTTTAATAGAGTTTTTTTTTTTTTTACACAAGACTAGTTAAGAGGAATTTTCTACATTTTATCCAAATTTACAAATTAATCCTAACATAATTTATACAAATTTGTTTAAATATATATATATATAAAATATTAAAATATTTAAAAAAAACATCCGGTAATAATTTTTTTCTTTATAAAAAAAGAAGAAGAAATCATATATTTAATTTAGCCAAATTTGAATAAATTAAAAACAAGATTAATGCTGTTCTTTCTTCATAATGGATGACTTTACACAAATCTTAAAAAGATTCAGTAGAAGATACAACACTTGACAAAAAAATAATAAAAGATTAGAAAAGTGGAGAGTTCATGCTGAATAATGAATATCTTTTGTATTGACAAAATCATAAAGATCATGATAATGTGTATTACTTTATTTTTCAAAATTAAAACTTTTTTAAACCAATGACATCCCTCCACGTGTCCTCCCTCCCTCCCTTCTTCTTCTTCTTCTTCATCCCCTGCTTCACTTGAGCTCCATATATATATATATATAACCCCTCAAGTCCCCTAGCACCTAATCCTATACGTATATATATATATATATACGTATTAATAATTAATTAGAGTGTATTTTGATTTATACAAAAATGGGAAAAGATTATTATTTAGGTTTGTGTGTGGTTGTGGTGTTATATTCAAGTGTTTCTATTTCTTCTTCTTATGCTGCTCGCTTCTTGTTCAACGGATCCACCACGGAAATCTCAGGCGACGACGTCGTTTCGACATCGGAGGAGCAGTTTAGGAGATACTTGTTAGATAATGGACTCGGCCGAACGCCTCCCATGGGGTAATTAATTAATTAATTAATTAATTCAAAATTAAATTTCATCATTTTAATTATTTTGATATCTCTGATCTATTGTATACATGCTTCATTTTATTTTTCTTAATTAATATTTTTCATTTGCCTCTCTCTCTCTATATATATAGTTTTCCATGAACCAGAGTTTGAGGATAAGGGGAATGGGGAATGGGGAATTGGGATGATTTTTTCTTTTTTTAAAGCTACTGAATATATATATAGTATATGGCCATGCCTCTTTTGTCATGTCTTAATTTGTTAAATAAAATAAATTTAGGTGAAGTTTCGTTACTAGGTTTTTTTTAATTATATGTTTTATTTATATTAAAATTTTTTTTTATGATTGATAATGTAAAAAGTGTTTTTATATTCTTTCTTTGGCGTGATTGATCATAAAATATTTTTTACCACGCTTCTTTGTTTGTATTTGAAAACCTTATAATAAAAATATAAAAAATTTTACCTAAATTTGATCTTTGAAAAAATTATATTTTTCACTCCGGGCCTCTCACTCCCTCTTAAAGAAAATACCAAATTTAATTATTGAAAAAAGTATTTTATAAAAATTAAATTTAATATTTTTATGATTTATGAACTAAATTGAAATAAGTAAAACGTTTTTTTATTGACAAAATAATTTACTCTTTTGGTTCCTAAAAAATTATATTTGTCACCTTTTGGTCTATTATCATATTTAATCCTTAAAAATTTTATTTGTATCAATTTAGTCCTCAAAAAATTCTTATGTAGCAATTTTGTCTTTAGTTTGCCAAAAAAAAAACAAAAATATGAAACAAAAATATATAATTGTGACGTAAAGTATCTTTTAAAGATTATATTTAATATTTTTTAATTAAAATATTAAATTGAAACAAATAAAATTTTTTAAGAATTAAATTAAAATTTTATCTAATAAGTACCCTAAAATATTTGTTTAGAATTTTTTTATTAATTAAAAGAGAATTTATTATTTTAAATTTTATAAACTTTTTAATCGGAAAGTATTCTTAAGGGCATTAATAAAACTTTTAAATTAAAAATTTAGAGGAAAATGATAATTTAATCCAGAATCAAAATTGAGTTGCGTTCCTAACATAGTGTGAATAATTTAATAATTGATGATATGATAACATCGATGATGTCGGCATACATGATTGGTTGTTGGATTTAGTGTGGACTCATAAATATAATTTCATTTTGGAAAAAACTTAGGTCCATTTTCTTATGTCCATTACATTCAGTTCCCAATATAAATATGACACGTGGCAAGAGAGAATATAAAAAATCACCTTTTATATAACCAATAATAGAAGAGAGAGTGTAAATACAATATATGATTGGTGAAATTAGATATAATGGACAAAAGGAAATGGACCTAAATTTTTTCCTTTCATTTTCATTCTCATTCTGGCATTGATGATGATAGTATGACATTTGTCATGTAAAAGAATTAAATTTTTATTTTTAAGATATATCTAGAATACGATTTTTATTTATTTTTTTGTTTGGGAAGTGGTGTTAGCCGAATTACGAAAACGACACTTGTGGATTTTACGAAAATCGCTTTCAATAACAAGATAATTTAGGTGAAGATTCAAACACTATACACACCCATTTCATATTTTATTATTAATTCAGATTTGGTCGCACAAAAATTATTTTATTAAGAAATAAGAGTCAAGAAGAAAATAAAATAAGATTTAGAAATATATATTTAATATATAGAAAAATCGAATTAAATTATATAAAGATAAAATTGAAAATATTTTTTTTGTCACTATTTTTGAAAATATTATTTTAAAAATGTCACTTAAAAGTAAATAGACATTTTTTCTTTATTTCCCTACTTTTCGTTTTCATTCTTTCTCTCACTACACATAACAAAACTTTAAAATTTTTATATCTTTCACTTCTCCTCCAACCAAACACAATACTAAAAGTAACTAATTTCTCTTATTCATAATTTTTTTTGCAATCAAACATAACCTAAGGTTTTAGGGTAAATAAATTCTTAACCAATAAAAAAATCTTAATAAATATTATAGGGTACTGGTTTGATAAATTTATATTATTATTATTATTATTATTATTATTTTATAAGTAATCCCAATTCTACTATTTAATTATTTAATTTTTATTTATTCTTTTATAACTTGGCCTTATCTCAATTTTCTTTCTTTTCACTTTTCAGAAGTCACATGGCATTAGACATTTTATTTTATTTTTTAATATTTTACAATAAGTAATTTTAAAATTAATAGACTATATTATCTTCAAATAACATCATAGATTTTTAAGAAAATGTAGTTGTAAGTACAAAATTATATTAAGTGAAAAGAATTAATTTTTTTTAGTGTTTCACAATATTCAAATTAATGCAATTGATTAAAATATAAGTTATTTGAATTATATATATATATATATTGCTGGATATAAATACTTATAAGTTAAAAAGTACATGAATTGGTTGTACATAAAGACATGTACGTATTCAAATTATGACATATTGTGGACCTCTTATTATGTCAGTGACAGTAATACATTATCTACTACTTATTTCAGTATTTGATTTGCAAGCAAAAAAGGTCACAATATAATATATATATATATATATATATATATATATATATATATATATATGATATCATTATTACAAAAAAATTTAACATTTCAGTCCCTCAAAATTTAATGTCTTAATTTTTTTCTTTCTTTTCAATTTATATAATCTTTATTTTCATTAATATAATTAACAAACAAATTTAGAAGGATTAAATTTAATATTTATATCTTTTAAAAATTAAATTAAAATAAATTACATTTTTTAAAGACTAAATGTAGATAAATTATATCAGAACTTAAATATTAATCTAGTCTAATACAAATGACTTGTTTTTCAACACATGTAATATTTTCTATATAGTTGTTGAAAGGGTTGATATTTTATTATACATGCATGAACTTTGGACTTTTGAGCTTTGGACTTAAACTTGTTTGCAGATTCTTCTTTTATTGCAAAACAAATTTCAACATTTTGTCCTTAGTCAAAAACTTCTTTGTCTTCTTTTGGAAAAAAAAAAAGTTCTTCTTTATCAACTACTATTAAATAATGTTTTCATCTTTGAAATTTTTATGCTGTCAAAGTTGGTTAAGGTTCAGATTTTTACCTTATAAGGGCGAGGGTTCGAACCCTATGACCCATGTGAGGGTTTTATTGGTGAATAATATGTAAATCCTCCCATAAATTCTCAAAGAGGTTGGGAGGTCTTCTCTGACCTAGTGGGATACCGGTGCTTACCCCCACCTAAATTTTTGTTTACGAATTTTTTTTTTATTATTATTAATTTAGTCCCTGAAAAATATGTATTGTTTCAAATTAGTTATTAAAAGATAAAAATGCCTAATTTAATTCTTGAAAGATACTTTTTTATCCTAATATGATCCTTTTAGTTTTTTTTTTGTGTCAGTGTATGTGTGATTTCTTTGAGGAGTTAACCAAAAGGATCAAATTAGGAGAAAAGTTTTTTTAGGGACTAAATTAGAACAATCTATATGTTTTAGGGATCAAATTAGTAATGATCTCTTATTATTTTAATCATCATATGCAATTTCCAAACAAATATGCCTCATGAAAAGTATAATTAAAATAAAGTTTGGTGAGTTAATCAATTATTAATTATGGATGATCAGATGGAATAGTTGGAACCATTTTGGCTGTCAGATTAATGAGGACTTGATTAAACAAACAGGTAATTTTGCTATCAAACTGTGACTTGAATTTAATTATTGCATCAAAATTATTTTAAAATTGCTTTTTGACTTTTTTTTTTGGGTGAGAATTTCAGACATATATATCATAGTGTTAATATGAAATTATGTTATGTGTTTTCTATATTACAGCTGATGCAATTGTGTCAACTGGCCTTGCTAAATTGGGATACCAATATGTTAATATAGGTAATTAAGCTGATTTTAGATAAACACTAATTATTATTTATATATAGTGTCATTTTATTATATTTAATTATTTATATCACTAGAAAAACAATTATTGTGTATATAATTTTTAATGAATTTTTTTTAATGAATTTTAGATGACTGCTGGGCCGAATTTCATCGAGACTCCCAGGTGATTAATCTTCAATATTATTCTCCATCTCAATATAATTAAAGATGAAAATTATATTAAACTTACATAAATATGAACATAGTATATATTCTTTTTGTCTCACTAAGTTTGGAGTATTTTTTTTATTTTGTTCCACTTTTTAATATCAATTAATTTGTTTATTTTTTAAATCTGAATTACTCCTTATAATTGATAATGTTATTTTAATTGGTAACTAAAAAATGTGAGTGGTAAATCATGTGATCATTAGACTGTTTTAATAGTTGACCTAATTTTATAATCTAAACGAAAAAAAATGTATATTTTTATCATATTTTTCTTCCAAAAATATTACTTATAAAAATGAATTATCATTTTTTTAAAACAAAAAATGTATTATCAAGTAATTGTCACCAATATATATATATAATTAATCATTATTTGGTTAAATTCATATTCATACTTGCATTGCATCTTCTAATAATTTGAAAGATCAACTAATTTTATAATTAATTATGACAATATTGAGTATTATAATTAACATTTAGGACAAAATTAGATTAAAATCAAACTTTACAGATAAAAGTGACACAGAAAAAAATTCATGGATTTATTATTAGTAAGACCCATCTTAAGGGAAAAAAAAAAGGATAAGAAAATTATGAAATTTCTTACAAAATTTGAATTTGTGCCAAGCAGGGAAATTTGGTAGCCAAAGCTTCAACATTTCCTTCAGGAATAAAGGCTCTAGCTGATTATGTTCATGCAAAAGGATTAAAGTTGGGGATTTATTCTGATGCTGGGTATATACCTATCAAAAACATATTTTTAATCTTTAATTAGCTTGACTTTACATACATATATATATATATATTATAATTAATTTAAGCATTAATTTCATTGTGCAGAACTCAAACTTGCAGTAAAAGGCAGCCTGGATCACTTGGACATGAAGATCATGATGCAAAAACATTTGCTTCATGGGTAATTAATTAATTAATTAATTAATTATGAAATTCATTTTTATAAAACCTTAATTTATATATACAAATGTCTGATTAATTCAAATGCCATTGCTTCAGGGAATTGACTACTTGAAGTATGATAACTGTGAGATTACATTTGGTATTAGCCCAAAGGAAAGGTATTTGTTTTGTAGCCTTCAAATGAGCACAAATTAAAAATGGTTTGGTACATATAGGTACTTTAATTTGGACTTAAATTAATATTAAGAGTTTTAAGAACGAAATGCAGGGTAAGAGAGTTGGATTATTCTGACCCGCATTTTAATAGGGCAGAAAATTTAAAATATCAATCATATTTAATTCGTCACGGGTATTAAATTATTATTAAGAGTTAATTGTCAAAACAAGCTAATTCATCTCACATAGGCGGGTTGTGAATTAAAGAGAATGGATTCAGTGATGTACAACACTGAAAAGTAAATAGAGAAAGTACAAAACATATATGTTATTGCTTACATGCTTTTGGTAAGGTTAACCAATTAGAAAAAGACATGTGTCTGACACATGTCTTTTTCTAATTGGTTAACCTTACCAAAAGTATGTAAGCAACAACACATACGTTTTTTCCATAAAAAAATAGATACAGGTGTGGGCCCCACATTACAATTACGTGAATCCCACATATAGAGCACACTTTCGTATCTATCTCTCTCCTCTATTTTTATAGTGATGTACATCGGTGAATCTTTTTTCGTGAATTAAGTGGGTTAAGTTATTCTGACGAGTCAAAAAAATATCAATAATATGACTCATCAAGAGAGTTAAATAGGTAAACCTAATTATTATGAAATATTATCCAGAGAGCAGGAGTTAATTGCATTTTGTGAAATAGGTACCCAAAAATGACACAAGCTTTGTTAAGAGCTGGAAGACCAATCTTCTTCTCTCTATGTGAATGGTGAGTTTTTCCATAATAAGTCCATATATATATATATATATATATATATATATATATATATATATATATATATATATATATATATATATATATATATATACTTTCTTCCCTCTCAGGTTTAATATTCCAGAAACTGCATTATTTTCTTTAAAAAAAACTGAATTTTATTTTTCTGAACTAATTAAGGGGAAGAGAAGACCCAGCAACTTGGGCTAGAAGTGTTGGAAATAGTTGGAGGACAACTGACGACATTAGAGATAACTGGAACAGGTGAGCAAGAAATTAAATGATCATTAAACTAAATTAATTAATTAATTATCATTTTAAGGACTATTCAGTTTATTTTTTTCTTCAATATTGAAAAACTAATTTTAGTTTCCTTTGTTAGTATGACATCTCTTGCAGATCAAAATAACAAATGGGCATCTTATGCTGGACCTGGAGGCTGGAATGGTAATTAATAAATAAATCCCACTATTAATTATTCAATACACAAATTAAACAATAATTAATCAGTATATTTTGGGATTAGATCCTGATATGCTTGAAGTGGGAAATGGAGGGATGACAACAGAAGAATATAGAGCTCATTTCAGCATATGGGCATTAGCCAAGGTAAAATGACACAAAAAAATACCCACTATTACTAATTTATTGCTTTATATTAACCATCATTATTTCTTCTTAAAAAAAAAGGGAAAATACTATTTAGTCCCTAAATTATTGGTCAAACTATTATTTAGTCCTCGAATTTATCAAAAATACTATTTAGTCCCCGAAATGTTTAACTATGTCAACTCTTTAGTCCCCGAATTTGACAAAATACTATTTAGTCTCCGAATTTGTAACTATGTCAACTATTTAATCCCCAAACTTGGCAAAAATACTATTTAATCACCGAATTTGCAATTCTGTCAACTATAACGGGTAACAGTCAGGAGACTAAATAGTTGACAGAGTTGCAAATTCGATGATTAAATAGTATTTTTGCCAAATTTAGGGATTAAATAATCGACATAGTTATAAATTCGGGGACTAAATAGTAGTTTGACCAACAATTCAGGGACTAAATAGTATTTTGCCTAAAAAACTATCATTATTTCTTATGGAAGTTAATTAATGAATATTGCAATTGAAGTATATATTTTCCTTTTCGTTTATATATATATAGGCTCCTTTGTTGATTGGGTGTGATGTTCGAGCTATGAATCCCACAACATATGAACTGCTAAGCAATGAGGAAGTTATTGCAGTAAACCAAGGTACGAACACCAAAAAAAAAAAAAAAAAGATTTTTCCTACATTTCTTTCTTCACTAATAGAAAAATGCTTTAAATCCCTTTAATCTTCTTTTGATATTGCAGACAAACTAGGAGTTCAAGGTAAAAAGGTGAAGAGTGAACATGATTTGGAGGTAATTTCTATCGTATTACTTTCTTTTCATATATGTTTCAGGTGTTAAAATTGATTAGTTCACTGAGACTTCTCCTTTTATACGTTGGACTTAGTCCATTTTAAGAGAGTCAAGTCCCGATGTAGCTTTTACTAGGCCACTATAATATATTAGCTTAAAATAAATTGAGCTAAAAGTCCATCTTTAAAATGGGTAGTTCAGTCCCCTTTATTTTAAGGTCAGACTCGTCTCGGTCTTAATGGACTTAGCCCATTTTGACACCTCTCTTCCCTGATAAACTATCAATCTCAATAATAAACAAGGTCTTTTTCTACTAAGTGTACTCATTAAGATTCAACAAAGATATAATGCTACTTATTGACTACCTAATGCAACCTTTATCTTTTATCTGAATTTAGGACCAGTTATAAAAATCAAATATATAAATGTGTACAAATTTTACAATCTTATTCATAGAAAGTGATGAATGTGTTATAGGTTTGGGCTGGTCCTTTGAGTGGTAACAAAGTGGCAGTGATCTTATGGAATAGAAGTTCATCAAAAGCAACAATTAGTGCATCATGGTCTGACATAGGCCTCAAACCACAAGCTATAGTTGATGCAAGAGACTTATGGGCTGTGAGTTTCATTTTTTTAGTCTTCTTCTTCTTCAAAATGCATATAGTATGTTATATGTAAGATATATGTTTGTGGTTAATCTTGCTTGTGTTGTGTGTAATGAATTGTGCAGCATTCAACTCAAACATCAATTTCTGAAAGAATCTCTGCTGAATTGGATTCACACGCTTGCAAGATGTACGTTCTCACTCCCAAGTATAATCAGATTCTCTAGAGGAAGAGGAAGAGGAAGAGGAAGAATAAGCATGCTTGTGTGTGTAGTTGCATAATCAATTAATTAACTAATTAATTTGAGGTTACTTGATCGTGATTTTAATACAAGCTCACTTACATGTATTTTACCTGTGGAATAGAGAGAGCTGTTGAAAACAAGTTTCAAATTTATATATCTTAATCTGGATGGTCCTCAATTTTTATATAATATAAGACTCGTATGGATGTCACTCCTATTCATTAAACAAAGTCTCAAATTTATATTTTAATTTGGATGGTGCTCAATTTTTATATCATAATAAGACTCGTATGAATATCACTCATATCCATTTCTCTTTCTGTCTTACAAAACACTGGTATGAACTCTCCTTCTCTTCCCTTCCTCTGTCTTTCAATTTCTCTCCTTCTCTCCCTTTCCTAATTCCCAAACATCCCTAAGAAAAGCTAGCTTTGATACCATTGATAGGGTAAGACAAGAAAAAAAGGGATAAAAAAGAGAGAGGAGAATAGGAGATAAGGAGATAAAAGTAATTCAAGGGTAAAGTAATCTTATTGTCCCTAAATTTTACTACAATATTCATTCCTGTTCTCAAACTTTTTTTTGGTTCATGCCTACTTCCAAACTTTCAGTTTTGTTCATGCCTACTCCCAAACCAATGAAGTGGCAAAAGAGATACACATTCATAGTCCACATCAGCAAATTCCGTCAAGCAAGTTAACGGTGTTAGCAAAAAGGAAAGGCATGAACAAAATTAAAAGTTTGGGAGTAGGCATGAACCAAAAAGAAATTTGGGTCATGAATGATCATTGCAGCAAAATTTGAAGGTGGCAAGGATACTTTACCCGTAATTCAATTACCAAACAAAACAATCAGAAGTTCAAAACTCTCAAATCTAACGGCTAAGAAAACTTGAAATTCGAGTAAAATGTCCTGTGTGCCCTCGTGCACTCTTCTAAAACTACAAAAACACCCTTGATCTGTTTTTTTAATGAAAAAAACTAAAGTAAAGTTGATTAGGTGCTTGCTATGAAGTTCATCAATCATAAATTTTATTTATATTCTCTCTCTTATTTAATTGATTATGTAATTTATTATTTTTATTTATTCTCTCTATCATGATTAATTATACAACAATTTTTATGAACTTCATCCAAACCAAGTAACTTTATCCCTACATTATAATCGTTCCTCATTCTCAGATGTCCAATAGTCTTGAGAATCTTCAGTGTAACGTCTCCTGATTCTCCTTCAATGAAGAAACTCACAGTACTTCATCATCATCATCTTCTTGCTTATCTCGTTAGATGCTAAAACTGTGATATCAAAAACAATGCCCAGAAAATTGAGAGAGTTCAGTAAATGCCGTTGCGCCTTTCGTCGCTCTCCAATTTCCCAAAACCTCTGTACCTATGGAACTTAATGATTCGCGATTCCACCAACGATGGACTCTTCACGGAAACATTGAAGATATACTCTTCCATGGCACGTTATGGTGTTCATGGAAATAGCTTCACTTACCCTCTGGTTCTCAAGGCCTGTGCGAAGATTGCTTCCATTCGAGATGGATCGCTGCTTCATGGTCGTGTACTGAGAGTTGGGTTCGGAGGAGATGTTTTTGTTCAAACGGCTCTTATTGATATGTACTCCAAATGCTTCCAAATTGTATCTGCACGCCACGTGTTTGATGAAATGTCTGTTAGAAGCGTTGTCTCATGGAACGCCATGATTTCGGCTTACTGTCGTGGTCCTTGGATGGACGAAGCAATGATTCTGTTGAAAGAAATGTGGGTTCTTGGTTTTGACCCAAGTTCTTCCACATTTGTTTCTATTTTGTCAGGTTATTCCAATCTAACTACTTCTAAAAACCATCTTTTTCAGGGGCTTTCAGTACACTGTTGCTTGATCAAACTTGGGCTGCAATTTTGTGAGACTTCATTAGCCAATTCATTGATGAGTATGTATATCCATTTTAGCCTAATAGATGAAGCATGCCAAGTTTTTGACATGGTGGATGATAAGTCATTGATTTCTTGGACAACTATCATAGGTGGTTATGTTAAAGTTGAGCGTGCTACTGAAGCATTTAGAATATTTAATCAAATGCAACGTCAAAGTACTGGCATAGACTCTGTTGTGTTTTTAAATCTAACTTCTGGTTGTATACAATTAGGGGATCTTCACTTAGCTTCATCCATTCACTCTCTTATACTTAAAAGTGGATGCGATGAACAGGAATCCATAGAAAACATGCTTGTAACTATGTATGCAAAATGCGGCGATCTTACTTCTGCTAGAAGGGTATTTGATATGGTAACTGAAAAAAGCATTTTATTATGGACATCTATGATTGGGGGATATAAAGGTTCGGGTCATCCTGTCGAAGCATTAGATCTATTTCGAAGGCTACTAAGGACTGATATTAAGCCAAATGAGATAACTCTTGCAACAATTCTTTCAGCTTGTGCTGATTTGGGAGCACTGAGCATGGGACAAGAGATTGAAGAATATATTTTGCTACACATGTTGGAGTTTGATCTGCGAATCCAAACATCTCTCATACACATGTACTCAAAATGTGGAAGCATTAAGAAAGCAAGAGAAGTATTTGAGAGTGTGGTGGATAAGGATTTAGCTCTTTGGGCTTCCATGATAAATAGTTACGCCATCCATGGGATGGGGAAAGAGGCTATCGGCCTCTTTCACAGAATGCTAAGTTCAGAAGATTTAATGCCGGATGCCATTGTTTACACTAGCATTTTACTTGCCTGCAGCCATTCAGGATTGGTAGAAGATGGACTGAAGTACTTTAAAAGCATGAAGAAGGATTTTGGAATAGATCCTACAGTAGAACATTATACTTGCTTGGTGGATCTTCTAGGTCGAGTCGGCCAGCTAGACTTAGCTTTGGATACCATCCAAGGGATGCCTCTCAAAGCCCAAGCCCAAGCTTGGGCTCCATTTCTTAATGCCTGTAGGATTCATGGCAGCATTGAGCTAGGAGAGCTTGCGGCTACTAAATTATCAGAACTGGGTACAGGAAGCTCTGGAAATTATGTATTAATGGCTAATTTGTATACGTCTTTGGGCAAGTGGAAGGAGGCCCATAATACGAGAAAGTTGATTACTAGCGAAGGAATGGTTAAAGAATGTGGGTGGAGCCAGGTTGAGATCAGTGGTAGATTTCATATGTTTTCTGCTGGAGACCAATCTTACCTTCAATTAGTCAATATCTATAGGACATTAGAAGAGCTAAATTGTACTCTTTTGGAAGCTAGTTATACAACAGAAGCAGTGACAGTTAATAGTGACCTGTAAAGAAAACAGATCTTAGAGCCTCTGAAGGTTCTCAATCCAACATTAATTGTTACAGCTGGTCCCTCTACTTCCTCAGCAAGTAGCACTCTCAGGAGCATTACAGGAACATGCAAAATTGAAATGATTGTGACTGTGCTATGGATCATCTCACAAGCATTTAAATTCAAGATCTGTTTGGGGTTGAACTAAAACTTCTGGTCAAGTGGTGTTTTCCTTCTGTTTCACCAGTTCCTAACTAAGTTCTATAATCAGGGACGTGTTTTCTGACACCTGATCAGGTAAGTGTGTATCTTTTGTGTGTAAAAGTAAAATATCTTTGTTTATCACCAGCTTCATTAAAACATAAAAGCACTGCCTTGATCTATCTTTTGTGCATAAAATTTCTTTGTTGATCAGTGATCACCAGCTAGCTTTGTTAATTTTCAGAATACACTCATTTGTTATCAAATATTGCTCAGGTCATCAGCATTCATTACAGTTTGCCTTGGGACTGGGTCACAAGTCATACACATAACATGGTAAGGTTTATCCTCGAATTTTATACAAAATAACTACAATTTTGGAATTATTTATTTTCTGCTGAGAGGTTTAGGACTTCAATAATATACCAATCTTCCAGTGGTAGAAAAAGTCCAGTAGGTGCATGTCCTCTCATATGTCTAACCTATCATAACTTGGTTATAATAATGGTGATGGAGAGAATAAAGCAAAAGTTTCTACCGAACACAAATAAAGAAACAATTAGTACTAACCAGATTCAATTGTTTTTATTGGTCGGCAAGTTGAAAACCTAGAGTGACATTCATGGGCGGAAAAAGGCATTTCTGCAAATTCAATCCAGTTTTATGAGCAGTTGTTGCTGCTATATATTAGCAAATAGCAGTAATATCCACATTGAACGGTCTATGGCTGCGATGTATCAGGAATTTATCAGCATTTAGCAAGTGAGAAAGGTGGTTGAGGAGGTCCAATGCATAACTATATATGAGGATATGGAAATGCTATTGTTTTCTTTTGGTTGATACTCTTTACAGAAATGTTCTTCTTTCCATTTCTCACAATTTTACAAATTTATGTAAATGCAATTGTGAAGAGTTGTGATTCTATGCAAAACTGCATTCTAGCATTATTCTTTTAGGGTTTGCACAAATTCAGTATTTTCTTAACCCCACAATTCTTATTCTCACAAATTTCACTGAGCCTTCATATTTTAGCTAAATTATGCGGATCTGTGTTCAGATTTTTAGCTAAAACTTGGAAACTAAAATGATAAAATATGGAAAAGCATTAAAATTCTGAATGTCGTGACCTGTGAGGGGAAAATAGGAAATCTGGTTACTGAACACGAAAGAAAATGAAATTGTGGACTATGCTGAATCTATCACAGAGATGTTATGTTAAGATGGAGATGTCAATCAAGGACCTTCTTGATAAAAACTGGCCAATCAGGATGATACATTTTCAAATAAAGTTACCAGTGTTTTTTATCATCTAGCTCTAATACTAAAATTATAAAACAAATACTTAAATATCTACTACATAATACTAAAATTTGGGTTAATTAAAATTATTGTTGTTGAATAATTCTTAAACTAAAAAATTACTTTTATACATATGTAAAATAAGTTTATTTGTCAAACTTGAAAATATATAAACTTATGTTGAACTCAAAAGAAATTATGGTGAACTCATAATGAACTTGTGAAACTCTTAATATCTTGCATTACTTTTTTGCTTTGTTGAGAATTTGGTTATTTTAGATATTTTGATTATCGAGTAATTTTAAATACGAATATTTTAAAAATATTTTTTTTAAAATGTCTATTATACCCTACTTTTTTATATCATCAATTTTTAAAAAGAAAAAAAAATACAAAATATCTATTATACCCTTTGATTTGACACAATTATAACTTTTTTTTCTTTTATTATTTTAATATAAGGGATAAAGTAGTAATTTTAATACATTCCCATTCTATTTACATTCCCAATTTTTACTACTAAACATAATAAATGTATTCTCATTTCCCTTTCTCTTTCCCTTTTCATTTCTGCGTAAAGAAAAGGCCTACGTATACTTTCCATTATCATTCCCAATAATAGCATAACATCCAACAACAGAAACTCAAATATTAGATATTACTCAAATATGAAATGACAGCATTTCTAGTAACAAAATCATTTGGCACAACAATCAAATTTCCTCTGATGCCCTAGGCCGCCAAAATTACAAACTTCCTGTGCAAGGATCATTATGGCATAACTAGTGCCATTTGATCTTCTAAGCATCAAGAAATGTACAATTCTTCATCAAATGAACAAAAATCTGATACCTAAACATTCTTCTCGTGTAAGAACAGTATTTGTCTGACCTGGTCGACAATTCATCAACGCCGGCTATATACTCATTCTGCCATTTGTACTTGCTTTATATTTTCTCATGGTCCTCGCATCTTCTCAACAATGTGCCTGCTCTTTTCTCCTATGTGACGCTTCTTTTCCTCAAATTTCTCACTCATCTTCCTCCTCAAATCATGCATCTTTTCCCTTCTTCCCATTTTCTTTGGCTTTTCATCATCCGTACTATCTTGTCTCTCAAACAAACTCCCACTCGTCCTGGGTGATGAAGGGGACGTGTTATCCTCCATATCCACCACAGTAGTTTCGTGTGGCTGCTTAACATTCTGTATCGAAGACGGTCTCGGTTCTTTCGAGTCTCCGGTTTCTTGTGGTTTAACTTTAAAACTCTGTAATGAAGGTGGTCTTGGTTCTTTCGAGTCTTTAATTTCTTGGGGTTTGTCTTTGTCCTTCTCTAATAAAGGTACTCTCAATTCTTCCAAATTACTGTGGCTCCTATTTTGTGTACTACTGGAACTTGGTGGAATTTGAGTACTAACTTCAGCACTCGTTGGCTTTTGTAGTTCATGCTCTGGATCATCACCTGAGTTCCTTGCACCAGTTTCCGACCTCGTGATCAATCCACCGGAAGGCTGTTTAAGGGAGTCAATTCTCGAGAAAGTATCGTGCTTGGATTCGTTATGAGCCCATATGAATGGAGCAACATTAAAAGGAGCCCAGTCATCATTTTCTGCAAACATAAATGGGATGCTTACACTCTCGCAATTAGGCAGCACTATATTTTCCCGGATTGCTATCTGCAGGAGTGAAATTAGCTTCAGTTTGCAAGCAAAAGTTTTCCGTAGTCCTTTCTTAGATATACAAAATTAAAGGACATTACAAGAGTTTCATGAATCAGAATATCCATCATCCTGAACTCCTCAATTTATACATGCAAACATACACAAGAAAAGAAGTCTTCTGAGTTCTGCCAAGGTGAGGATATATATATATATATCTTACAAATTTCTGGAGAAAAAGACAATAAGGAGTAAAAAAAAAAGGCTTTCCCATTTCGGCAAAGTGTAATTTCATTACTAGAGATCTCATTAGAAAAATAATATAAATAAACAAAACTTGCCAACTATTTACCCGTTTCCAAATTTAAAAACCTTCAACGGTCTACCCTATCCTCCCTTCTAGGAGAGCACTAATTTTAGTGGGCTCTACCCTTTCTTCTCTCTGTCTTTTCAGAAAATAAAACTCTCCATAAGTAACATCCATCAATATTTTTTTTGATAGAATAACATCCATCAATATTAATTCAAATGTAAGGGGAAGCTACATTGTTTTAACAGTTCAGATTATCCGATGATTATATTCCTCCCATCAAGAGTAGTTTTTCACTGGTTCCTTCATTTGAGATTAACAAAAAGTGAAGTGTAATGGTATGTTAAAAAAATTAGTAATATTTGGACGCATACTAGTGGGAAAGTTAAAACTTCGGAATGTGAGAAAAAAAATGTGGAACTTCGAATGTAAGTCCAAATAATCTGACAGCAGGAGCCAATTAAAAACTTCCCTTGTGTTTCCAACGGAATTTCCTCTTTGTAAATATTTACAGCTACTGATGGTAGATATGAATTATTTGGAACAAAATTAAGTGAAAAAGGACATGGGAAATTGATAATGAAGAAAATATTTCAAACGTGATAATCCTAAACAATCACTGCACAGAGAGAAATCTTTCACTTATTCCAAACCATAGGGAAAAAAAATACATCATATACCTTGAACAGTTTGAGCAGGAAGCAAGCAACATGGCCATTAGTAATCTTGTGATCCCCAACAGATGACTCCAGGTTTAAGTCTAAATCAGGCATTGTTGAGAAACCAAACCACAATTGATCAGAGGGAGGTGGCTTTATGTACAAACGCAATGTTCCTCTGAGGGATGTCACCCTTATTGCCAAAGAGAGAGGAACCTTTTTGATAAGACAAATCAATTACTTTGAGAATAAGTCTAAGATGTTTAAAATTTGATGAGTCAAAAGAACAATAAAAAATTTGCACAATATCAAATATTAAAATAAGTGTCTCCATAGGCATATATCATCATAAAAAGTCCAAGGACACAAACTGAAGAAACCATTTGCAGAAACCCACAAAGAGGGTATAAAGACAATCCTCTCCTATAGATATAAGGCGGAAGGAATTGCTAAACACATTATATTGTTAAACTAGAAGACATCCAATATTAAAAGAAAGGCTTGCCAAACTTTAAAGGGGACAGAAATCTAATGAAAAAGAAGGGATAAAATTAAAGAGAGGAGTACCTGTGAAACATGTTTGGCAACAGAATTTAACAAAGACTTCCATCTGGATCCAGAGCTTGAGGAAGATGAAGTGCTCTTGAAGCTCTTAGATACATCTGCAAAGGGTAAAACAAGATGCAATTGAAATTGCCAATTTAAATGCTTCACAGGACACCAGATAGTAGAATTGATCAGTCTCCCTCTTCCCCCTTGCTTGGAAATTTTAGTATGGGAGAAAAGCAGGACATGAAAACGAAAACCACACAAATTTAGTCACCACTATTAAAAGAAGTGACGGTAAACCTATACAGAGTGCAACTTGGATGTGCTGACAAACTTATGAATTTGTTGGACCATAAGTGACAAAGCACTCAGGATGGAAGACGCCTTCAAGTTCTTCAGTCATTTTTTCAGATGTAACTTCCAATGGCAGTCCTTTAAAATTTCACATGAAAATTCAAGGTACATAATATGCATTTGGACAAATAAAGCTCTGGTGACTAAGAAAAGGCCAGCTGGTGACATCTGATGGGATACCAAGAATGTTGTGGTCAAAAGTAGATCACACACAATCAAAGGAATGATAGCACAATCACTATAAATGGCTCACTAGAGGGGTAGCGTAACCTAGGTTTTTCCCTATTTTAGGCACTGGTATCATTTGAATAAAGGGAAAGCGAGACAAGATGAGGAGAAAACTAGTGGGAAATGTAGTCTGTTTTGACTTACATGATGAAACAATGTATTTACAGGACAACAGTACAAGACAAGTCATTAATTCTACAAAATGTAGCCCCTAATCACCACCCCAATAACAATCATCATACAACCTATACACAGCTAGCCCTAATTACAATTATTAGAAAGGATTCATATACTAACCAGTATTCCCAGCACCATCTTCCTTTGGCTCTTCTAAGTCACTTGTACCTTCTGCAAGGTTCAGTTGTTCTCCAAGATATTCAAAACCTTCAAGAAGATCTGCTGGGACATCCCCAACATTGCTTGAATCTGGATTTGAGTCCTCAATCTGTCTATGTAGATCCATTTCCTGAACTTCTAGCCTTGTCTCAATCTCTAATAATGCACCACCAGAATATTGAATGTCAACTTCTATGGCCCATACCTCACTCATTTCCATTGGAAGTGCCCTCATTCCCATGATACAAGGAGGAAAGTTTCCAGTATTAAAGTCTGTCAAGATGACTTCACCAACGTAACTGGGAGTTCTCACACTGGACAATTGTTTCTGTCAACAAACATAAATAACCACAATTATCTCATAATAATCATAAAGGATTAAACTTTGCTGTCGGGGGTGGGGAAAAGGAATTGAACAGCAATCTGACACTCACACCACTTTCACATCAACAATCTGACCAAGTGCCCTTTTCTTCCATTCACCGTGTTTAAAAACACTAAAGTTGCCATAATGCCACATGATTTGGTCAATCAAGTGGGCATACACCACATTCCCCATATCAGCCAAAGTAACATTAGTACTCTACAGAGTACAGACATAATTAGAAAACAAAAGCACTTCTATAATTTTAATGTAATAAGCTTCATAAACATAGTTCAGTTTGTATCTTTCAACTTAAATTTCAGGAACAACTGTAAAGTTGAAACAGAATCAAGCTTAATTATTAGAGAGATATAATATCCGTTATGCATTTCTCCAGTCTGCAAGATCAATTATCTTCAACTAATAGAAGAGCTAACATATGGCTACTTAGTAATTATTAAACAAACCAATCCTCCCCTCCCCAAGTCCCAAAAAATAAAATAAATGAAGTCAAACTCATAAATATCATATAGGAAAATCTTAGACCTGAATCTTCGCTTGAATAAAACTCTTCAACTTCGCACTGCCTTTGACATCAAAAAAGAGACGAAAAATCAGCAAATTCCAGCATAATGTTGCCTCATCAAAACCAAACTTCTCATCACAATCAGCACCAGAACCAATAGACAATTGCCTCTCCCTTCCTGAATTGGATAAGTTTGAACGGGATAAGTTTGAAGATAATTGCTGAGCATCATCTTCAGTGGAACTCTTAAGATGCTTTGTTGAAGCATTTTTCATCATGGTAATGGCCAAAACTGCATCTTGACTAGCACGAAGCTTCTCAGTGTTCTTTCTTTCTTCACGGCCTGACAATGAAGTCGAAGTTGATTTATTATCCAAACCAACTTTGGAAGTCTTTCTCGACAATTTTTTAAAAAATTGACGAACCTTTGATTGATTACAATCAAGCTTGCTAGCCCTATCTATTGCCTCAACACTGGATCCCTCCAATGGTTTCATAAAAGAATAACATTCAGCATTTAAAGATGTCAGATAACTATGGAATTCTTCATGCAACTGGGCAAACCATTTGAACTTTTCATTTGGATCACATGATGCCAGACGAAGGGCCTTACACCATGCTTCTTTCTCCCACGAAGTGTCAAGATATATGTAAAAAAAATTTCTTCCATTGTATATTGCAGAAGTTTTGCTTTCAACTTTGATGGGGAGCTTTTTAGCCCTATAAAACCAATCACCACCATATAAGAATGTGGAGCACCTATTATCCTAAACAAATGTGCATGAGCAAAAACAAAATTTGTCTTCCCAATATTATTTGATCTATTATCGCCATAACCCAAGCTATGACAATACAAACTTTTAATTAGCAAGTATGCTAGCCTAATGAGATCTCTCCATTTTAAGTTAAATATCATGCCAAGTTTCAAAATAAACCCATTTTGAAATGAATCGTAATTTTTCACCAGCGTGAGTGTGACCATCAATGAAACCAAATATATCACATTTTGAAATCAAAGAAACTTTTTCATTTGCTAGACAATAGTTGCAGATGAGGCTATGATATTACATGTTTATGAATTTATTGCAGCTTTAAGATTCAATAGCTAGTCCTGATTTTACATTATATAGTTCATGATCCTGCTAAAAAAACCTCCCAGTAGTCCTGTCTTTTTCAGTACATAAACTTGGTTTTTAAAGAACTTAAAAATAAAAATATGGGCTTACATTATGGAAGATTTATTTAGAAATTGACAAAGAGTGGATGTTTAAAGGAATTAAAATTCCAAAACCAAAGTTAGAAAACTTGATGTTTTTCAATTTTTCCACATAAAAGATTCCAACGGTTTTTTAAATAATTATTCATTTTGCATCATTAAACATAAGTTTTTCAAGACAGTCAAAACTTGGTATTTGTTGAATGTTTCATTAAATTCGTAACACTACTCTAACTAGCCAGAAGCCACAGTAATTGGCCCTCTTTTCTCTACATTTGGATAAGCTCAGGAGTTGGAACATTTTAGGCTCCAAGCACCCAGTCTTTTCCACCACATTAATTTCATAATCTCCCTCTCCATTGGGCATGCAAAGGAAATTGTACTCACAAAACAACAACATACAAAGTCTTTTCCCACTAGGTGGGGTCGACTAGGAAATTGTACTCACATTTATATTAAATCTTATGTCAGATGTATTGGGCCTAAATAAAGTAAAGTTGAGTCTGTGAATTATAATAATGAATGCAAAATCCCTAACTCCCGACCCTTTTCTTTGGAGCTTAGCAGCAAAGATGAAATCAAGTGAAATAATACCAACAAAAAAATGACTTCAAAATCATATTACCATTTTTTTGAATCAAGATTTCCTGCTGAAACAGCTTCAACCATGCATCCCTTTAGCTCAATTGTTGTGTGCAATCCATCAGAATCTATCAGAACCAATGATTGGCCACTGATTTTTCCATACTTTTTAATGGGAGAAACCTCAAAAAATTCCTTTTTTCTTTTATGTTCTCTAGATGGTCTGTCTAGCCAACCTTTTGGAAGTTTGTCTGCTTCTAGAACCCAAACCAGACCCTGAGGGACAAAGGCAATGAGATGGCGAAAATAATAATAATTCAAAAGAGAACCTCTAGATGGTTTTTGTGGAAACATGTCACAAGTAACAAGAAGGAGCATTCTTTCAAAGACATTCTGAATTGTTTCAAATATTAGTTGTTATTTGTGTGCCTAGGTCCTATGCTCCATGTTAATAATAGTTGTTACTCGTTATCCATGATATGTGTATTACCTATCATAGCAGCAGCCAGCAAGGAATGTCAATTGAGCCATTATAATTCTTGCTTGTCCGTCAACTTGTTTTTTAAGTGAAAACCACAAGAAAATTTGTATTATTTCTTCAAAATTTTTCTCCATTGCTTCATGTTTCCATAGAAAAATAAGGCAACGAAATATGCCTAATGCCTTCACTAAATAGTTTGTGCAGCATCTGCAGCTTTATAGCCAAGACCCAAAAGTTGAATCTTTCAATCCAAATTATAATTTATAACTCATTTTAACTCAAGTCATTGCTCTAGTCAACCACCTTGCCACCTTATATATCAGTTATTCAACCGTTATAGTTGAAGAACATAAATCAATTCCTTAAACCTAAACTTCACCCTTCAAAGTTGAATTTGAAAAATCTATGACTTTGAAACTTAAAAACTAGCCAAATAGCAATACAGGATTCCTAAATTAATCCCATGCTTCATAATGCTTCTTTATTTTCCAAATTTTTCAACCCATTTTTATGTGAAATAGCTTCAATTGTATGATAATCCATATTTGAGCCATAAAACCTCATTAAGAGGAAGAAATAGCTCAGCATCAAATTTTTTGTAGCCCAATCTGAGTGGAGGAACACAAAATATCTTCATTAGGCTTATTTTCTATTTACATTCTCTTCGAGGCTTAGAGAGTGCTTCTACTCAAAAATTGCTTTGCACTTTGCAGACATTTCCATTCCACAATCTCACCAAAGTATAACTTCAAAGTAGTGACAAATTGGTTTCTACGCACACATTTGTCTTCTTCAACAAGGATCTTAGAGTTAATTACAATTCTTATTTTGCAAGGAAATAACATTTCCCAAGTTTAGTCCCTTGACTCACCAAGTGATGTAGTTACATGATGCAGATTACAATTTTCCAAAAGTGAGCATACTTCAGAAAATCTAAAGAAGTTGAAAATCATAGTATGAAACTATGCATATGGAGCTGTGTCTGAACAATAGGCTTTTCTGTCACAGCAATATCGACACTCATTGATGCTTTAATTTATAATCAAGTTAGCAATAAGAATATCATGCAAAAGCTTAAATGCCCTCAATACTAGAACTTACAGAGTTACACAAGAACAGACGAGACCTTACATATTTGACTTAAGGCAAGCTAGCAAAAGCAAATGTAGAAAGAAGTGAGACGCATCTATAAAGTGAGTGCCTGGTAATTGATGGACAATTTGACATGTCGTGCTTGTATCTGTTGTTGCTAAGTCAAATGTAGAAAGAAGTCCTTGCTCGCTAGGAAGTGTTTCTTCTTCTTTTTCTAGTTAAAGGAAATGGTAGCGCAAATAGGTTACTCCAACACTAACAGTCAAGGAACCAGTGGCATGATCAAGATCCCCTTTTATGTCTATATCCCACACCTGTCAATGCCATGGCATGGCACCTATGGGGCTATGTCCAACACATTTAATGTAAGGATCAATGTGGAACTTGCTGAGGGGCAAACAAAGGCAAATTCAAATCTAGTTGCCAGGGCAGGGATCTGCCCCCCTGACTCTAGAATTGGCATGTTCGTCGAAATAATAGTAAATAGTAATCAACATTGACAGCACAGGTTCTATGAATTCTTTTTTCGCCTTTTAATCCAACTTGTGTTTTTGAACTTTGAAACCTTTTCCTATTTTAGGTGTGACTAACAAATTTCGAGCGTAAAGCGCACATTAGAAGTAAAATTGTCTCATTTTCTGTATACTTCAATGTGAGTAATTAGTATCCCCAGGCTGGTGCTCTACCTATCTTTTTTTTCTTTCAAATGTTTTAAATATTGTCTTACGTAGTAAATGTATATTCCTTTCTTATATTTCATTTTTATGATAGTAAGAAAATTATATTAACAGCCAAAATGATCCTCCCCAATACAAGAAAAGAATATATCTTGTTCAAAAGTGTTGCAAAACAAGACATTCAATGATAAACCACCGTGAGCACAAAATTCCATACAAGGCACAGTGTTAAAGGTAGTTTCCAAGTTCCAACTGCGTCATCTCATTCCCTGTTTTGAGATAATCCGGTAACGCCAACAAGATGTCATGCGAAAAAAAATAAAGGACTTTTTTTAACCAAATTAAAGAAGCCAAAAAAATAATAATAATAATAATGATTAACAATTTTAGTTGACCTCGTCAATTTGTTCTTGAAATTCCGTTTTTCCTGTTTCCTCTTTGCTTTCAGCTTCTTTAGTTATAGCGGCAAGAGAAAATAATAATAATAATAATAATAATAATAATAATAATAATAATAACGAAAGATTCGCATTTAGAAGAAAATTACCTGCTTCTTGAATGCATAATTGAGTGATTGCTGAGTATCAAATTCTGCACCGCCTAGGGATTCCGATAACTTCCTGTCGATCGCGGAGCCCAAGCGTTTTACGATCCACACCACACCCAGAGCTTGCGCAGAAAGAACCACAACCACTCCAAGAACAAATCCAACGAGAACCAAACCAAAAACCAAAACCGTTTCACTGCCCATGCCGATCCCAATCGACCAATCCCCTCGCGATGAACGAGATCAACAAGCCAAATAATGAGAAAAATTGATAGCTAAGAAGAAACAGAAACCAAAACCGGTGCGGCCATAGCCATGGGAGAGATCAATGCGAGCACATTCATACATACATTAATACATATATATATATATATTGATATAGGGAAAATGAGGAAGAAATTAGAGAATGGAAGCTTCTTGTGAGGGATGAATGTGCCTCACACTTTGTTTAGCATTAAGGACACACACTAGCGCTTTGCTTAGAGAGAGAGAGAGAAGAAAGAGGAAATGAATGAATGTTTGGGAGACGTAGTAACAATAACGGTTATGCATTGGTCATACTAATTCAACGGGGTTCAACTTTTTTTTTTAGTACTAATTCATTTCTATATTTATATTATAATTAGTTCTTGAAATTATTTACTATCAAAAATTAGTTCTTGAAATTATATATTATATATGACATAGAAATTAAATTAAATTATATAAAGATTTTTAAATTATACTTTTTGCCTTTTTTTTATAAATACTTTCTGCCTTGAAAAATAAATAAAAAATTTACCATTTTATTTATTTTGATCACACAATACTCTCATGTTTATTATTTATATAAATATGTATTTTTTAACATAAAAAGTTATTTGTTTGTTCTAAAAAATTAATTTTTAAAAAATAAAGTAAAATAATTATTTTAACTCAAAATAAATAATAGTAAAATAATATTTTTTTTATAAAATATAATAAGTTATATTTATTTATAAAAATTAATACTTTATTAAGAGTATTTTAATTAAAAAAATGAAATTGTAAATTTTTAATGTTTGAAGGGAGTGAAATATGTGTTTTGAAAATAAATGATAGATGAGTATAATTTTAAGTGTAACTTATTATAATAAAATAAAATGAAGTAATAGCACAAATTATCAAAAATCTTGATAAAACTCACCTTTTGTCATTGTAATAGCACAAATTATCAAAAATCTTGATAAAACTCACCTTTTATCCATGACACAAAAGTTCAAATCCCCATAAAAGAATCCAAAATCTCTCGACTAACTGAATATTTGCAACTAAATAAAATTATTTGCAGTTTAGATTAGAGTTATAAAGCACGATAATACTTAAAATATCTTCACATACTACCATTTCTTATTAAAAAAAGAAAAGTGAAAGAAAATGCAGATGAACAAAAACTGAGGTTGCTTTTAATCAAGATTAAAAGAAATCAAAAGTATATATACATATACATAACTCAACAAAAGGAAAAGTCTAAGGAAATTAGAGCACAAAAACCAGATCACTCATAGTCACCTCCAAAGTCCAAATCTTTCTCTTCTTTTTTTTCCCATGAAAAGTTGCAAAAACAAGTAAACAAAAAACAATCCAAGAAAGAAAAAGGAGAAACAAGCTCAAGTTCAAAAGACCCCCCAAAAACAAAACTTTACACATCTTAGGGGTTATACATTCCTTTGACATATAACCTCTCAAAAAAAGTTTTCTGAATGGTGTTCTTCGGAATTTGCTTCCCGGGGGAATTTTCCGACGCCGCCGGTGTCAAAGCCGACCGCCAAAAAACAAAAGGGCGGTCAGTAAGTTATGGAGTAGAAGAAGAAAAGCCTAATTTACAAGGTGGTGGAGTGGAAAGTGAAGAAGTTGAAGTCATGGTGGTGGACATTGAGCTGCTTCAGCCATGAATCTGCAGCACTGTGCATGTAATCAAGTATCTCATGATCAGATGATGAAGATGAAGATGATGAAACTGGCTTCAGCCATAGATCTCCTTGCATTTTGTATGTGGCTAGTCCAAAAGGAGGGAGTGATATAAACCCAGGATTCTTCTTCTTGTGTTTCTCTCCTCCTCCACATATGGCTTTCCCTATGTTTATGCCATCATACTCCATTGCAGCATCTGCAGATACAGATGAGAAACTACCATAAGAACTCGAACTTCAGACTCGCACGATGGTATTCGGCATAACAAACTAGAATAACAGTAAGAATGACACTATGAACACTTAAATTGTAATAGAAAACAAGGGAATTTTAATGTGAGATAGTAATGTACCAAATGGCTTTTTATTTTCCTAGCAAAAGTTTTTTTTTCCCCCTTTCCTTACATTTGGGCTTTGGAAATAGCATTTTCTGCTTCCAAGATAACGCTGCGTACATCTGACCCTCCCTAGACCCCACCTGGTCAGAGCCTCATGGACTGAACCGCCCTTATGTTTGGGCTGAGATTCAATTTGGGCTTACACATCTAATGAAATATTTTGACTTGTTTGTACATCTTAGCAAGCCTTTACTGTGAAATTTCCAAATAGTGAAGGTTACTAAAATGTATTGACAAGTCAAATTATTTTGTTGAAGATTTTAGAAAGTATGAGATATTGGAACAAATGTGCATATAAACAGGTTTATGGTACATAGAAGAAACTCTTGAACATTGTAATTGTAGTAAAGTACAAGAAAATATGCAAAAAAGTGGGATACTAAAAGAAAAAAATGCAGAACCTATGAGAGTACATATCCTTCAAGTAATAATAGGAAGAATTACAAGTGTCTTAACTACATTCTTTTACTTCTTAGAAAAAATATAAATATATGAGTGATCAGAAAAGGGCAAATAACTACATTCAAATACCTTCAAAAGATGATGACAAGGTATGATAAGTAAGGAAGCACGCCGTCAAGTCCTTTTCGTTTTTCTGACTCGGTATGGAATAAATAGGGTACCTATTCAACGACGAAGAATCAATATATCAAGTTCAGAAAGTAAGTAACAAAAAGTTACAAGTTCACCAAATTATGGAATAAAAGCTTAGAAGACTTTGCTCACCAAGCAACAGCCATCCAACTCGCCGGAGAAAGATCCACGCTCTTCAGTGTCATTAACGCCGGGTGGCTTCTTGCCAACTCGGTTATCTGAAAAAAGAGAAAATGATTAGTAATGTGTTGTTTGAGTGTCTGGTCTAATGTAGAAATAAGTTCATCTGTAAGAGGTTACTTTGTCCAAAAGCGGGACCCTCCAATAAGGCGAAGACATCTCATTGTACTGTAAGTAAAGGTAACCGAGCCGGTCTCTTGGCCATGAACCCTCCAAATGGTCACAACTTGAATCCTCAGAAACAGCATCCCAGCCTTTGCTTGAGTTGTTACTCAATGATTGAGATATGTTATCGCTTCCACTATCATCGCTCCACGAATCGCTTTCGAATTCCACAATGTCACTATCCTCTCTCCGGTTCCTAGAAAACATACGAAGACTCATTTTATATTGCTGCCATAATTAGTATATATTCAAATTCCTCAACGAATTCAAAGCCAGATGTGTCAACATGGGCCGGCCCTAGGCCCAACCTAATTGGTTGGCTCTAATGTTTTAGGATTGCATGGGCCGGCCCATAATGCAAAGCCCATTTTTTCTAGAGCCTTTTGTCCCTTGTTTTTCATACTTAATTTTGAGAAAGAGAAAGCACGAAGATCCAAATAACCTTTTTATAACCTCTAAAACTTTTCTACGTACCTAGAAGCCGCGATGGACTTGTTGCTATAGATTTGAATAGCCGACAAATACGGAACGTAGAATTGCATCACGGTTTCGCCATTTTCCAACACTACAGATGTACCGGCACCGTATGCACTTGCTTCATAAAACCACTCCCAGAGATCTTTCAGTGAGAAGTATTCAATTGTGTCCTTACCAAGTGGTTGCCACAGGCTATTTATGTCATTTAAGCAGTTCTGCAAGATACATAAATAATAATAATAATAATAATAAAGGCCATATCATTTCCATATTTGAATTAGAAATAGGAAAAAGGAGCCTTGTTGGAAAATACAAAGCAGTATATTTGGCTAAAAACAAAATAGTTTGTACCAATAATGTAATGCTACCAATCCAAGAAATCACACAATAATAGGTTTGGTTCTATAAATTGCATGAGTTAAGACCAAGAAATATGTCAAAAATATTAGCAATTGCAAATAATTAAGGTCACAACTCATCAGCCACTATAAGCAAAAGCAAATTTTCAATTTTGATGGGATCTATCTTCTTTTCTTAGAATATATTTGGATTTAAAAAACAGATTAAAAATAAAATTGCATTTATTCAAATATAGAACTAAAAAGGAAAAAAAAAAGTCTAACTTAATTAAAGCATCACTTTTCTTTCTGCTCCACCAGAACAAAGACTGCTAACAAACTAGATAATCACAATTGAAAATAATGGGTGAGACGAAAATGACTCAACATTGAAATTTTCTAATATATTTTTGACAAAATCTGAGGGGAACAAACACAATCTACACTACAATACAAAAAAAAAAAAGAAAATTAAACCAATCAATAAATTTTGAAAATTACCATAATTACATATTTAAATATAATTAATATATACATTCTATCTATCTTTTAGAATACACCATTGTGTCCACATAGGGACCAAACCTACCCCCAATCAACATCACAATAAGGAAGGTGGATCCCATAATAAAAACACGTGGCAATTAGCTCATTAAAGTCACTACTTGTCTACTTTTTTTTTTCTTTTAGTAATTAATCTCTCGAGTAGTACGGGTCCATTCTTACTATCCAACCATCAAATCTGAGACACGATGATTAAGAAAATACAAACTATTTATCATCTGTGCTACAATCTTTGTATTACTCTATCCATCACACACTATGGCCCACATGCCAAATCAAGAAAACAACAATAATTATAATATATATATATATATATATATATGAAATTGAAAAGAAAACTTTTGACTAAGTAAAAAGTTTCTATGCCTTCTTTAAACATGATAATTAAAATTAATTAAAACCCAGGGATTCTCTCTAATCTTCTCGAAACAAGAAACCAAACTTTTTTATTTTATTTTATTTTCTTACTTTTATGTTCCTTTTAAGAAACCGTGTGATTGACAATAACAAAAAATCATGAAATAGAAAAGAATTAGAGAAGCAAATTTGAGTTTTGATTAAGGACAATTAATGTCACATATTCACACAATAATTGCCTGAGATAATGTAACCAAAGACTTTTATTCATTCAGACGAAGGAGAGAAGATGACAAAATAGAGAAAAAATATATAGTATATATATCTCAAAGCATCATGCGTGGAATATTCTCTATTTGGAACTATGGGCCCCACATCAGAACGACGCCGTTTAGAGAGGCAGCCCCACTATGCAATACCACATGTGAGAGGGTATTTGATTGTTTTTTGCTATGTAAAGTCTGACACCCGACTTTAACCCAAAGAGGGTACAAACATTGCACATGTTTTGAACTTTTAAGGATTTTAATTTTACCATATAATAATAATAATAATAATTCATAATTAATTTAAATAAATACATAGCCATGAAAAAAAAAAATAGGCAAAAGTAACTTCTATGCCCCAAAGTTTTGGGGGTTCTGTTACTTTCGACTCTAACGTTTTTTTCTGTCAATTATACCCCTGACGTTTTGTTTCTCCCAATGTCAGGCTTTTAGTTAACACCATCAATTTTTGAACGATTTTTTATGACGTGGCATCCTATATGGCCAACAATTCTGACTGAACTTAATTTTTTTCACATTAGTAATCCATTTTAGGGGTATAATAGACCCCAAAAACTCAGTACATCAGTAAATTCAATACACCAAAATACTCATTATATTGTTAAAATGAACTCCAAAAATTTAGTATTATTGACTAATAATGTAAAAAAATTAAGTCTAGTCAGAATTATTGGGATGTCACGTCATTAAAAACCGTCTAAAAATTGATGGTATTAGCTAAAAATCTGATATTGGGTGAAAAGGTATAATTGACAGCGAAGAAACGTTAAGAGTAAAAGTGACAGAACGTTTGATAAAAAAATATATAGTATTAATAATGTTAAAATTAAATAATGATTTTGTCATGCAAGGTTAATTAATGGTGAGATAATAAAATAATGATCCGGATAGCCCAACTCTCCAATACCGTAAGATATATTTTGACGTACTCACATTAAAAATCATAATATAATCTTTCAAATAAAGAAAAAATAATAATTATAATAAATTTTTGCCTTTATTCATTTCAGACCAGAAAAAAAAAAAAACTACACCGTCTCCAGTGAAGAAGAGAAGAGAAGAAAGTAAGATTTGTTACCTGAGGAAAAAAAAAAGAAACACATTGAAACGGTGACGAAAAATTAAAATAAAAAGAAAGAAAGAAACTGATTAAATAATAATTAAAAAAAAAAGGGGAAATTAAATTATCATATATATGTTACCTGAGGAAGAGGCTTGGAGGGAAGAATCGGAGTAACACATTGAAGAAAGCGTTGGAGATTGGAGAGAGGAGTGGCGGAACAAGACGACGTCGTTGCGGAGGAGGACATAATCGGCGATTTAATTTTCCCGAGAAGTGACAGAGAGTGGAGGAGTAGTAAAATAGGTATAGATGGGGAAATTTTCCTTTGGAGGAGGTACGGATGAGGAGAATTTCAAAATACAACGCAGGAAGAAATCGCTCGCTTTCCTTTCGGAAGGAGATTGCATTACAATATTGAGTCCGTGTGAGGACGGAAGAAGGAGAAGAAATGAAACGTTATGTTTGATAATATATTTGTGTTTGGAGAGAGAGAGTTGGAGGAAGAGTTCATTGATTATAAATGGTGGGAGTAAAAGAAACGGATTTTGGGATCGAGAGAGAGAGAAGAGTGTGTGTGTGTGTGTGCGCGCGCGCGTGTGGGGGAGACGCGAGGGAGAGAGAGTGTGAGAAGTGTGATGTTGGTGGCGAGGCTGTGAGAGTTCGCTTCGCCGCGTGTTAAGGTGCCACTGTCAGTCTTCGTACGTTTGGGTCTTGTTTGTATAGTGGAGATAGGATCCTCTAAGTAATTCTCTATATTTTTTTGTGGAGTTATGAGAGAGATAGAGATAAAGAAAATATTTGTTTTCTTGATTTTTTTCTCTCCTAATTTCTCTTCTCTCTATCTCTCTCATAAGTCCATCAAGAAATGTAAAGAATTACTTTGAAGGATCCTATCTCGTTTGTATACCAAATTCAATTTTCTAAAGTAATTCTTATATTTTTTGATAAAGTTATTATTTTTTTTTCTATCTCTCTCTCGTAACTCTATAAAAAAATATAAAGAATTACTTTAAAAATTTCACTCTCTTTATAAATATTTTTTATGTTCTAAAATTTTATACTAAATTTTAATTTTGTTCCTAAATTTAAATTATAATTAATTCTGTTTTTAGAATTTTTAATTTTGAGATAATTGATTTTGTCTTTAATTATGATTTTGAATTTTGTTTTAACACTTAAAATTATTAACAGAAAATAATAATAATAATAATAATAAGATATTATATATATAATATTAATACTAACTCATCACTCAAACGGATAAAATTTAAAACTTTGAATATAAAATTGATCATAATTTAAAATTTTAAGAACAAAATTGACTGCAAATAAATTTAAAGAAGAAATTGAAATTTATTATAAAGTTTGAAGACATATCGAGTAGCGTTATTTGTATAACAATAATATTTATTTATTTTTTAACAATACTAGCTAAGGTGATAAAATAGAAATAAGGGTACTTGATAAAATTCTAGAGTTTATAAAATTATTTTGGTCAAAATCTTAAATTAGTCCCTTATATTTGCAAAAAGTTTAAATTGGTCCTTTATGTTTGCAAGAAGTTTTAAATTGGTCCTTCTGTCCACTTCTGTCAATTTCTTAAGTTAAGTGCTGATGTGGCGTGCTAATGTGTCCATCTAAGCTGACACGTCATGTCACATCAACGCCACGCCATCACATATGATAATAGACAATGATGTGGCATGACACGTCAGCTTAAATGGACACGTAGGAAATATGATATGTTCATCTCAGTACGCCACGGCAGCAATTAATAGAAGAAATAAACGGACTTGGACGAAATGACCAATTTGGAACTTCTTGCAAACATAAAGGACCAATATAAAACTTCGTACAAATATAAAGGATCAATTTAATTAAAATCCTTAAATAATTTTGTTTCTTCACTGTCTAAATGTTAAAATCACTCAACGTATTAGACAGACAATTTAGTATACATTCTTTTATATATATATATATATATATGGTACATGCTTTTTATTTTAAGTAAATCAGATTTCATTAACTTAATATACATCAACCTTAATATACATGCTTATGAATATATTTAGGTGATAAATTTATATCTCTTCATCTCCAAGTTTTTTAAAATTATGACTAAAAAGAAAAGTTCTTTAATATTTTTAAAAAATTAAAAGATAATATCATTTAATATAAAAGGAACATTTTAATATAAATTAAAAGTTGTGGGGTTGTTGTAGGCTGTAGGTCATTTGTGTCTGGATGGATGGCTTTTGGGTTTCTCTTTCCACATGAAACACGTGTCCTTTTTATTCCACCTATTTGAACTTCCTTCCATCCAGTTTCTTCCACTCACGTGTCCTTCACGTGCTTCCCTTCACTCCCTCCCCTCTTTTTTAATTACATTTTTTGTCCTTTTCATATTACTCATCATCACTCCTCATAATTATATTCCTTCTTTTCTCACACTCTCTATTTTTAGATTTCTTAAAATATGTTTTTATTTGGACTTCATCTGGCAATAAAATCATCTTCTATTTTCCTACATTAACTTTTTTCAAGTAGAAATATTAATATAAATAATTAAATATAACAGTTTATTTTTAAATATTGCACCTAATTTTTATATTTATATTAGAATGAGTTTGAGGTCTCTTAGCTAGCGTTTAATATCCGGTGAGTGTTTTAATGGGAAGTGAAAGTGAAAGTAAATGATAAAAAGTATGTTTGGTGAGAAATGAATATGGAATGTAAAATTAATATTGTTTGATAGGGTGGAAAGAAGATAAAAGTATGAAATACTTTTTTTGTCCTTACTTTTTTAAAAGTCACAAATTTTTTAAGGGCATTTTGGTCTTTAAACCAAACCTCACCTCACCTTTCCTCCACTTTCCTCTCAACTAGGAAGTTCAACCTCACCTCCTCACTTCTCAAAACATACCAAACATACTTCAACCTTAACTTCTCTCTCACCTTCCCTTTGAAAATAATCCAAACATGGCCTTAGACATTGATCTTAAATGTTAAAACTTTGTAATTACAATATAATATAAAATATATGTTTCGAGGAGGAAAGGAGAAGGAGATTATAAAAAGGTAATGGAAAGTTGAAATAGAATAGTAATTAATTTTTTATTTTATAAAGTCATTAAATTTATCGTAATAAAGATAATAGGTCTACATTAATGTATTTATTTTAAAATCTTTAATTTTTTGTTAAATTGTTTTATTAACAATATTTTAGTTTTCTACATGTGTTTTTTTTTTATTAAAAGCAATCATATTTGGGATCCAGATCTGCTAAAGTGCATATTCGGTAAAGTGTATAAAGTGCACAATATGAATCGTTGGATGAAACTGTTACAGTACGGATCCGAATCTCAATTTTTATTTAACGGTCTGGATAATACACTTTACACATTTTACATTTCATTGGATCCTCTTCCCTGTTTTGAGTCACTGTCAAACATTAAATATAAACACCTCTTATAACATAAATTTAATCTCGAATTCATTACATTATAAAAGACTAATTCATTATACTATATCCAACTCCTGCTAATTTTTATTAGAAATTTGTAGGATAGAAATGAAGAGTTATATGATGTAATAAGAATAATCTCTAATAATAATCTTTATAATATTTAAGAGATTAATTATTAAATCTATCTTATTGGATGCTAGAAGTAAAAGACAATGTAACATTTTCAATTTTATTTTTATACCATTAACTCTTTGAGTAGCTTTCTAGATTTTGTCTCCACTTTAATTCATATAAAATAAAATATAATTCAAAAAACTTAAAAAAAAAAGTAATTATTAACTCACTCAAAATATAATGAAATGAAATGCCCAAAAAAAAATGGTACAATTGAGACGTTGAAGCTCGGCGATGCTGAGCCTCTTCCACATAAGTTATACACACCGCACAAAATTATCTCATTTTTTTCTTTTTTTATTTTATTTTTTTCAATAATTCCAAACTTAATTTTGTTCGTATTATATTTGACGAGTTACACCTAAATAATATATATATATTTTTTTTTTGAAAGCCATAAATAATATATTCTTGGCCATAGAATAGAGCCAAACAATGTGAAACAGATGGATATGCATATAAAACAAAATATGACACGTCACTCACTCTTATCCTATTATTCTCTAATTTACTAATTATAGTGACAATTTAATAAGCACGTGTTATTGCTTATTACTATTATTTTTCAAAGATTAAAATATTTGACATTTTTTTAAAAATTTGATCCTTAATAATGGCTCGGTCTAAATTTAGTCCCTCATATTTGTAATTAGTATCAATTTGATCCTTAAATTGATTTCTCATGTTTGCGATCAATATCAATTTAATCATTTCATTATTCAAATATTAAAATTATTTAACAAAATATTGTCATAATGGAGGTACCAAATCAGTACCAATCACAGACGTGAGAAATTAAATTGAAACTATGCAAACATTAAGAACTAAATTAGTATCAATCACAAATATTATATATCTTACCTTAAAATATAAAGGTCAAAACTCTAAATTGGTCCCTTATGTTTGCACACAGTTTTATATTGGTCTTTTATGTTTCAAAAAGTTTAAATTGGTCATTTATGTTTGCAAGAAGTTCCAAATTGGTCCTTCCATCCAAGTCCGTTTATTTCTTTCGTTAAGTGTTGATGTAGCATGTTGACATGGACATATCATCGATATCTCCTACATGTCCATTTAAGTTGACATGTCATGCCACATCATCGCCACGTCATCATCCACTATCATATGTGATGATATGGCGATGGCGTGGCATGGCACGTCTGCTTAGATGGACACGTCATCACGTCACGTCAGCACTTAACTTAAGAAATTGACGAAAGGACCAATTTGGAACTTCTTGCAAACATAAAGGACCAATTTAAACTTTTTGAAACATAAAGGACCAATATGAAATTTCGTATAAATATAAGGGACCAATTTGGGGTTTTGACCAAAAATAAAATATTATATACCATTTCAAGCAAGTGTTGGTTTTTTTATTATGGCGAACATTAATAGGTTATTATTTTTTGGCCTGTGGAACATTAATGGATTATGGATATGTGCTTATAAAATAAATTAAATGCAGGAGATATATATTATTAAGCATAATTTCAGATAATTTATTTAAAAAGAAACTGATACATGAAAGGAATATAATAATGAATATACATTAATTCAACATCAGAAAACGTGGTAAATTAAAAATTTAGTTTTGATAACTCAAGCTTAGTTAAAAAAAAAAAACCCTAGCAGCCGCTTTCTCTCTTCTCTCTACGTTCGTTCTTCAACCGGCTTTTTTCTGCAGATCTAACCGGAGGGGTTGTCAAATTTTTGGCAACCCCTCCCTATTTTTCTTCTTCTTTTGTTACCGTTGTTACGTTTCATAAATAAGGTAGATATTCATTCCCCCAATTTTGGTGGTGATTTTCTTCCAGATTTACTTCTGAGTTTTTTAGTCCTCTCTTGAGAGAGTGTAATCTCCCATTGTTAGATCGATTCAGATCTAGTAAGTGGAGCTTGTTTTATTTTGGTGTGTATTTATTTTCTTTTGTGAATTTTTTTGACAATCAGGTGATTCTGGATTCAGGATTTATTATAATCATAACTAAATCTACGAATCATCTATGTTAAAAAATTTTCACTCGTTCATCATGATGTTGGAAGAGCCTACGACAATTTCAACTTTGAAGATTACTTCAGATCTAATATGCAGGAGATATAAGAGTAACAACTCTGTTGGCAACACCAAGGACGGTGAGATTTTTCATCCTAAAGAAATAGGATCAACTGAGCTTACACTTTGTTTACTTAGTTCAATAATTGTTAGGATTTATTCTTCAGTATTATTAGATTGGAATTTTCTAAATTATTGTAAATGCTGTTTAATTTTTTTTAAAAATATAATAAAGCTTTAATGTTTTTTTATAAAAAAAAAACGTGGTAAATTGTGTATTAGATGATGGACCACTTTTTTTTATTTTTTGGGACCATTTTTTCACTTTCTGAAATCCTATCCATTCGCTTTGCTCTCATCATTGCGTACATACAATACAAAAAAGATTTGCAAAATAATATCAACTTTCAAAATATATATATATATATATATCTTGTGGGAGAAATAAATTATTCTACATAACAAATTATTAATGTTGAATCTTCGAGTTTTAAAATTTTGAACTCAATATTTATCACTTTTCAGTTTTTGAGACTCATTCCCCTCTCATTGAGTTTTTTATTATCTATTTTTAACACTTTTTTCAACCATGTCACATTTTTAGTTAGGATGGTAAAATTACCAAAAATACTTTTATTAATCTCCAAAAAAAAAATTTTAACGTGACTGAAAAATAATGTTACAAATATATCACAACACCCATCATAATAATTTCTCTCAATATATTTTTTTCTTGCCTTCTCAGACTTTTAATCATTGAATTTTTTTTTATTTGGTCAATTCTATGTATAGGAGTCTCTAATAATGTCCTTTGTACATAAGCAAATTATCTAAAGTGTATTTCAATTAATTTTGTGTACAATAAATGTTACCCAACTTTCATTTAAATTAAAATATGTGCATCTATTTTTTTTTTACACGATTTAATATCATGTATTAAAATGTTTACTATTTTATATCATGCATTAATTTTTTTATGAATATTATTAATAAAAGTAAGGCTTATTATATATCAATTACTGTAATATCACATATTAATAATTTTCATAGTAATTAAATATTAATTTAAAGTATATCATATAAATTAATTATATGTTTAATTAAATATATCTATAGACTATAGTAACTAAAAATGATAACTTTTATTAAATACAATTAATATTTCCGAAATATAAATATGATTATATCTTTTTCAGGCCAAAAATATATATGATTATATCTTTAATAGTTTATTGTTAATTTTTTAAATTTTATAAATACAAATATTTAATATCAACAAATTTTAAATTGTTAATTAATAAGCCATTTAAATTATAAATTTTATACTTTATATATTTAAAAAAATGTCATTTTTTTGGTTTCCAATAATGGTAGTAAGAAATGTTGTTTTAAAATATGCTAATATTTTAGCTTTATATATTTAAATATATCTTTATATTTATATAGTATTTAAATTTCTCGATCTATATTGTATTGTATAGTGAAAAGAGTGGGAAATTGAACAGACAAAAAAACATAATGACCACTAATTTCTCGATCTACATTGTAATGTATCGTAACTTTTTTTTTTCATAAAAAAAAATTCTTTTTTAAACCATCGATATACATAAACATATAATGCTCTGATTAATATGATTTAAATTAGTGAAGATTTCGCAAGAAAAGTAAAACTCTCTCTAAGAATTTTCTCATAAAAAAACTCAAACTTGACTGGTCGATCGGTTTGAGTGGTATGTATTCTATTTTCTTTAAATAAGGTTTTGAGTTTCGCTAGCTCGAACAGGATTGCTTTTAATAGAAAAATATACGTCGAAAAAAAAAACTCAAACTTGAAATATTGATTCTAACCAATCCTGTTAGTTAATGGTTTTTAGTTAGTTTAATCATATTTTTTAGAATTTAAATTATGACAATTTTATATTTAGAAAATAAAAAGTTAACTAAGTACTCCTACGGTCCTACCTATTTCTTATATACTTTTTAATATCCTCATAACTTATAATATGTTTTGTATCTAAAATTTTATTTTTTTTATGGAGTATCTAAAGTTTTCAAAAATAATAATTTTAAAAAAATATATAATAAATAGTATAGATAACATCGTTTGAATTAAAATGTGTATGAGTATGAGATCCAAATTATTATGATATATAATTGATTATTTATGGCGTGAAAAGAAAAATAGATATATATTTTTTGGTATACAATGAAAAGAGATATTGAACATTGAATATTTAATGTTTACATATTCATTTGTTTATAGTATTTTGGAATTATAATTAGGAATATAGAAAAAATATAAAAATTATTCTTCATTCATACAATTTTGATTTTTAGAGATTAAGAACATGTGATGAAATCATTTAAATATATTAGTTCACAAAAAAAATTTAAACAACTTTTTTTTTTTTGGGATTTTTTTGCCCTCCCGGTTTATGAAACACTACCTCGATTAATCCGAACTCAACCTGTATTATGTATTTGACTATGATGAGAGAGTCTCCTAACAAAAATAACTACATTCACAAGATTTCAACCTCAAAACATTATTTAAATAATACTAAACGACTTACTGCTCCAACAAACTTGCATTCTTGCTAATTCTTTTTTGGGAAATTTGATAGTAATAGCTATCTGCCTATCTGTGTGTATGACTGCATTAATGGTGATTGCAATTAAAGTGGGCCAATATGTCATAGTAAATCAGTACGGCCCACTTGATGTGAATTGTGCTTTAGCTTTTGGGCCATCCTCAAACAAAAGTACAAGTCTAGGCCTTACCCACACTTCAAAAACTTTAGTAGGTTGTGTTATTTTAGTAGAAAGAGTGAATCTTGACCAAAAAAAAAAAGTAGAAAGAGTGAAGGAAATGAATCCTTTTACTTTTTTTTTAAAAATTTTTTCAAAAAAAATATAAAATGTCTATTATACCTTTTGATTTGACATAATTTTAATCATTTTTTGATTATTTTAATATAAGGAGTAAAGTGATAATTTTAATACATTTCCATTCTATTTCTATTTCAAATTTTTAATACTAAACACAGTAAAATTATTCACAGTTCCTTTCTGCATAAAGAACACAGCCTTAGTAAATTAATGATTTAATTATCAATATAATTAAAATGCACAAAACATTTTCATTCCTATTCCCAAATTTGTTTATTATATCTTGATTTAATTTTTTAAATAAGTTATTAAAATGCACAAAACACCTCTACTTTTTAAATTTTATATCAAATTTCTTTGAACTTTTAGCTTTAGACACGTAACTTTCTCCGTTAAGAATTTCATTTATTTTTAACAGAATTTTACCAAATCAACAAACATTTAATTACGCTAAAATTTTTTAGTTAATTGAGGGACTATAATTAATTGAATGAATTTCAAAATGATTTTGTATGTTTTTTTTTTTGAAATGATTGAAACCCTTTCAATTAGTTAACTACCTTCTTTGTAAACATTTTATAAATTTTGGCTGATGAGATTAATAATGTGCCTTTTTAACCCTCTAAATATACACCTCATATTATATAGAATATTTACCTTTCTTCCATCCATTTTTGTTAAAATAAATAGAAGTTGTTCCTGATAATATCTAGACGGTGAGACGACAGCTCCGAGGATAGAAATTTTAATAGGAAAAAAATTATATGTTGTTGTTTAAATGTTTTTGTTAAGGTTAACCAATTAAAAAAAGATATGTGTCAATTTTTTTATGTCATCTTCTCAAAATTGACACATATCTTTTTTGAATTGGTTAATCTTAACAAAAATATTTAAGCAACAACATATAAATTTTGTCCATTTTAATATCCCTTGTAGGATTATTGACTAGTTTGTAGTCCTTCCTTTCCTATAAAAAAATAAAAAGTTAACATTTGTTATAAATATAATTTTTTTTTTAAATACATTCTCAATTAATTTAGTCTCTCGATCAGTTGGATGATTCAAATTTGACAAAATTGTTGATGTGTCATTAATGATTCCGTCAAGTGTTTATGTATATCTTAGTCGACATTTAAAATAAGGAAAAAACTTATGTCCATTTCTTTATGTCCATTTCCTTCATTTTCACCAATTATATATTGTATTTACACTCTCTTTTTTTTATGATTGGTCATATAAAAGGTGGTCTTCTATATTCTCTCTCTACTGTGATTGGTCATTTAAACACTTTTTGCCACGTGTCATAATTATATTGGAGAAATGGAGAAAATGGACATAAGGAAATGGACATAAGTTTTTTCCTTAAAATAATTATAAATTACATGTCATATTAAAAAAAAAACACACACACATATTTCAAAACGATACAAACCCATATAGTCTCATATAGGAATACGATATTGGAGTGAAATTGAGGATCGTGTGGAGGATGGAGATTGTTGTCCAACTTGGCCAAAAATTTACTGAAATATTAATAGAAATATATATATATATATATATATATATATATAAAGAAAAAGAAACACATTAAATTTTTCAAAAATTATAATACCCAAATTATAATCTAGTTTTCCCTACTTACTTGTAATAGATAAGGGCAAGGTGTACCTTTTTTGCATTTAATATTTACGAGAGCTGTTATGATTAATTGATTATGAATTATGATTATTTACTTTCCATTATTCTCGGGTCAAGTAGGCCCATTGCACAACCCACCAATAGTCCAATACCAATCACCTGCGCATTTGTAATTACACATCTTGGTGGGGGTTACTCTAGTCATCTAAAAAATCTGCTAAACTACTTTTTTTTTAAAAAAAAAATTTAGGTCTATTTTTTTGTGTCCATTTTATTCAATTTCACTAATTATATATTGTATTTACACTCTCTTTCTTCTATGATTGGTCATATAAAAGGTGGTCTTCTATATTCTCTCTCTACTGTGATTGGTCATTTAAACACTTTTTGCCACGTGTTATAATTATATTGAGGAATGGGATGAAATTGACATAAAGAAATGGACCTAAGTTTATCTTTTTTTTAAAAATAATAATGCATTTTTCGTTCACAAACTATGACTTTCTTATGAGTATATACTCTTAAAAATGTTTAATCACTATCACTGTAATAACACAAAATCGCTATTAATAATGGCACTTACCTAAAAAATATCGTAGGTAATTGTCATCTGTAGTAAGAACGATTATAGAATCAAATAGTCAATTATATAATCGTCCTTAATAAGGGCGACTACCACGGAGCGGTGGAGCTTGAATCAATTATGCAAAATTTTTTAAGTCATTGTCATCATTGATAGCGATTATACGGTTGGTTGTTTGACCTTGTAATCGCCATCAATGATTGCACATTTGCACTGCGACATTTTTAGATAAGTGTCATTGTTGATGGCGATTTTGTTTTATTGCAATGAAAATGGTATATAGTTGTAGATAATTTTAAAAGAGTGCTAAATTTGAGAATAAAATTTTTTAAGGGTATATATTTGTAAGAAAGCCCACAAATTATAGACTATATATCAATTTTGTTTGTTCTTAATTTTATTATGAAACTTTCAATTTTTAAATAATTTTGACTTTTAGATTAACTCTGTTTAAATAATTAATGACAAATATAAATGTAGATGTCCACCAACATAGTGTGACAATAATGATATATGTGTTTCCTTAACTATCATCTCCTCGATTCGATCTTGGCCCGCTTTAGTAGATACTCTGATCATAAAAAAATGTAAATGTTCATGTGGGCATGTGTCTTCCACAATATTGACTGTGATATCGAGACATATAACTATTTACCTATGCAACTTGGTCAATTTAGTCATGGTATTATTGTGACACTACAAAATAAAATGCATTATTGTGATTAATTTGATGGAATCACTATAATTAAATATATGACTTGATATTTTTTTTTGTGTTGAAACTCTGAGAAATTAAAATCCAAGATTTGTGATGGGCCAGCCCTAACATATAACCTTGGTGCTTCAGTAGCATTTTTGGATTTGGCCCATCATGTGACATTAGTAACCATTTAGTCATAAAATAAAAACAATATATTAATTTATGTAAACTATGTGAGTTTCATATATTCTATTTATATTTCTGATTATATAATAATATCTCATCTTGTTAAACTTTTTTAGACAACTAAAAAATTATATGAGCCGATGATTACGTAGGACGACTTTGCACTAATCTTTTTAACTTTGGGTGAACATTACAATTGTAATTTACTAGTTAAATGCCCGTGCGATACGGTATTTTTAATTATGAATTATTTATAAATTTTTTTAAAAAAATATTATTCTGTACCTATTATTTAATAATTATAATTTTTTTTTTAAAAAACACTTAAATAAACATAACTTACAAATTTCAAGTTTTGAAATATTTCTTGGTATATTACGTTATCAATGTTTTTTTCATAATTCACATTAAGAAATTAAAGGAAGAAAACAGCACATTCAGAATACAAAGACATATATGCCCATAAATAATGGGGAGGCTTTATATAATGGTTTCAAGAGTTAGAGCCAGATAATGAGAAATTACAGTAGCAGCCAAATCAAGCCCAGCAACTATAACAACTATAAGATAAGAGTACGTTCATTAGTCAGAAATATAAATAGAAATGAAATCAAAAATGGAATGCATTTGATATGTTTAGTAGTAAAAGTTTAGTAATGGAAATGAAATGAGAATATATTAAAATGACCATTTTATCCCTTATATTAAAATAATAAAAAGAAAAGAAGGTTATAATTGTGTCAAATCATATCAAATCAAAGTGGTATAATAGCTATTTTGTATTTTTTTTTAAAGTCGATGAAAATAAAAAAGTGAAAAAGTAAGTGGGGTCCAAAATTGAGCAAAAATAATAATAATAAGGGCAAAAAAAAATATTTTATACTTCTGTTTTTTATTTCTCTATCTTCTTCCTACCATAATAAACAATATTACTTTTACATTCCACTTCTATTTTCCTACATATCAAATATACTTTTTATCATTTACTTATACTTCTACTTTTCACTGAAACACTCAACAAATATCAAACGCCACTCTCGAGTTTAAGGTTTAGAGTTTGACATCTTATTTTTTCCAAAATATTGGGAGCATTTTTTCTGTTGCTTCCATTGTGTTGTTGAAAGCGAATACGGATGGGTTGGGAAGACACGTGGACGCTGGATAATGAATATATTTGAAAATTATTCTATAAAAGCAGTTTTTTATCTTGTACGTTGAATAAAAGCAGTATTTAGAAAATAGGTGTTTGAGTATGATTTCTTCTTTGTTGTTTTCTATTTTGCTGTCCTTCTTTTCTTTGTATGGCAATAGGATTAAATTTTCTCTACTTTTGCTGTCCTTCTTTCTATGCCAATTTGATTTGTGCGCTTTACAAATTAATCCATTGAACCTCCACTCGAATTGAGTAGACTTTTAGTGATATGGTAATACTGAACTTGAGTATATCCTTCAAATCAATTGGTTCTTAAACCATCTTATTAATGTGAGTTTCTATTAATATTAATAAATGATTTTACATAATTGGAGAGATGTACTAAATTTCAATAGTACGGTACCATTAAACTTTTATCCGCTCAAATTTTGTGGGTTTGTGAATTTGAGTATAAATTAGGGCTACGCTCCACAATCTTTACGTGGCTGAATGTTTTTTTAAAGGAGCAGTTATAATTTTTTTTTTTTTAAATGGAGCAGTTATTATTTGAGAAAGTTATAGTCTTCGTATAATTTCTATTGTATATAGTATTGAAATTGATATGAATTGTAATTGGGATGATAAAAAAAGTCAGAATTAACAGGTTAATCCTTATATAATTTAATTATATGAATTCAAATTCGTAAAAATATATATATTTTTTAGGTCAAAACCCCAACTTGATTTTTTATGTTTGTACGAAGTTTTATATTTGTCCTTTATGTTTCAAAAAGTCTAAATTGGTCTTTTATGTTTACAAGAAGTTCCAAATTGGTCATTCCGTCCAAGTCCGTTTATTTTTTTCGTTAAGTGCTGACGTGGACATTTCATCTCTCCTACGTGTCCATTTAAGCTGACGTGTCATGCCACATCATCATATAATATCATATATGATGATGTGGCATGACATCTCAACTTAGATAGACACGTCAGCACTTAACTTAAGAAATTGACGAAAGTGGACGGAAGGACTAATTTGGAACTTCTTGCAAATATAAAGGACTAATTTAGGCTCTTTGAAACATAAAGGATCAATATGAAACTTCGTGCAAATATAAAAAATTAATTTGAGGTTCTGAGCTATTTTTTAAATAGATGATCACCTTATTACGACTATATGTTAGTTGTGTTACCAAAACCTCTGTATTTCAAAACATATGTGTGTTAAGTAATTAATGATATGTGAATATATATATATATGTATGTATGTATTAACATCTTTTCTTAAGAATGAAAATTAAAAGTTATTTAAGGTTAGGAATTTGATTATCAGTTTGTCATCATATATATTTTCCCAAAATAGCTAGACAAGTACATGATAAAATAACTAATTATTATTTGTTAATATATAACCGAGCAATCATTTCAATATTTATCTTCTTTCCTCATCCCTTCTCTTTTCTTTTTTTGGTACCCATACTTGTGGCCAACCTGGACAACACTAGAGGGCTAAATTCTCGATCAAATCAAATGGATCGAATACTTATATATTATGCTAGAGGTATATATATTTATTTATATTTTACAATTTGTAAATCTAATATGTTTTAATTTGTAAATTATACAACGTCAAAACGCACTATTTACATTTTTAGCTGATTATATAGAATTTAGTTGGACATTCAATAGTTAGTTAAAGATTTTGGCCCAGTTGTCTCACCTTTCGAGGTGTCTACAATTCAGCAAGAAAATTAGTTACTGTATTCGACAATGGATACTCTGGTTTAAACAAAAAAACATTTATTCGATAATTAATTTATGTGTATAATGATGATTTATTTTAGGGTAAATTACACTTTGATGACCTGTGATTTCGTCCGATTTCACTTTGGTGTCCTGTGGTTTCATTTTTGTCAGTTTGGTACCCGGAGGTTTGCATCATTAGCACTTTAGTGCCCTGAGATTTTCTACCGTTAGTTTTAACGGTAATTTTATTATTTGAATTAAAAAAATCTTAAATGTGGCTCGTTGGGGATCAAACCCAAAATATCTAATAACATAAATTAATGCCTTAACCATTGGGTCATAAAGTCTTGATATATTTTAATTTCCTTTCAATAAATATAATATGTCAAGACCAACTATACTCACCGTCTCACCCTCACATTTATTTTACAAAATTACACTATTCTCTTCCACAAAATCATTGAAAGGTTTGAGTCATTGATTCAATTATATAATCACTTAAAAATTTGTTGAACTAATAAAAAAAAGGCAAAAGTACCTTTCCTAACCCCAACGTTTGGGGGTCCTGTCAGTTTCGCCCCCTAACGTTTTTTCGCTGTCAATTGTAACCCTAACGTTTTACGTTTTTGCCAATGTCACCCTTTTCACTAACACCGTCAAATATTTAACAGTTTTTGCTGACGTGGCATCCTATGTGGCAAAACGTTTCTTTTTTCTGTCAATTGTAACCCTAACGTTTTACATTTCTGCAAATGTCACCCTTTTCACTAACACCATCAAATATTTAATAATTTTTGCTTACGTGGCATCCTATGTGGCAAAAATATCTAACTTGGTATATTTTTTTCCACATCAGATTTCCTACTCATCTTTTCTCCATCAAAGTTGTGTCGTTTTGACCTCAGTCTATTCCTTCTAAAATATAACTCAAACGCACGCGCTATTTTGCTCATAAAAACATCGGAGACGTTATCTATTCTCTACTTTGTCGGAGACGTTACCCATTCTAACAAGTGCACTTTATAATTCCACTCGACGCAATTTTATTTGGTGAGTATTTTAGTGTGAAGTGAAAATGGAAGTGAAAGTGGAAGTAAGGTACCGTTTGGTAGCCGGTGAGTGTTGTAGAGGGAAGTGGAAGTGGAAGTGGAAATATGTGATAAAAAGTATGTTTGGTATGCAGGGAAATGGAAGTGGAATGTAAAAGTAATATTGTTTGGTATGGTGGGAAGAAGATAGAGAAATAGAAGATAAACGTATGAAAAACCTTTTTTGCCCTTACTTTTTTAAAAGCCACAAATTTTTTAAGGGCATTTTGGTCTTTAAACCAAACCTCACCTCACCTTCCCTCCACTTCCCTCCACATCATGAGGGAGGCTTCACCTCACCTTCCTTGTACTGAAGGCATACCAAACATGCAGTAAGTTCACCTCACCTCACTTTCCCTGTGAGGAAGGCATACCAAACGGGGTGTAAGTGATAAAAAGTATGTTTGGTATGCAGGGAAATGGAAGTGGAATATAAAAATAATTTTGTTTGGTATGGTGGGAAGAAGATAGGGAAACAGAAGATAAAAGTATGAAATACCTTTTTTGTCCTTACTTTTTTAAAAGCCACAAATTTTCAAGGGCATTTTGGTCTTTAAACCTCACTTCATCTCACCTCACCACAACTTCCCTCTCTTCACCCATGGCACTTACCTCCCTTCCTATGATGAAACTTGACTCCCTATGAAAGAAGACTCACCATGTACCAAACAAGCTTATGAATGGTGAGAACACTCACCTCTCTCTTAACTTTCATCCTACCGAACGAGGTGTAGCTAATCCATCCTCAAATTTATGTTAGAATTACAAAAATATTATTATACATAAAATCAATCATACATCTAAAACTATATACATGCACTTTTTTTTTGGTGAGATCAGATGTCTTGATAATTGATTTTAAAGAGGATCATCTAAAACTACATATATTATTTGATACAATTTATTCTAAAAATTTTGAAATTAGAGACATACATGTAAAAAAAAATTAAAAAATGGTATAATTTAGTACGATAACATTCAAATTAGTAATTCTATTAACAATTTTTTTTTAAAAAAAAATTAAGTGATATATATTTTACATCACAGAAATTGTTTTGAGAACTTTAAGTTGTCAATTTAATTGATGGGTGTGTTCATTATTATAAAATATCAGAGCGACTTTTCAATACCAAATATAGATATAGCAATCTTATCTTTAATTATTCTTATTGTTATATATCAAATATATATGAGATTAATAATTATTCATCCGTTGGCTAACCAATAACTTTCCTACCCAATTAATGAAAATACAGTAGATACGAATATCATGAAATATTAATTATATATATATATATATATATATATATATATATATATATATATATGAACATGTGTTGGTACTCTGGTTGCATTATATCACCTACAACTTCGTTAATTGATATAATTAATTAATTAATTAATGTGAAATATAGAAATTATAGAATATATATATAGTGGGCATTTTCTTCTCTCTTTTTTTTTCTGCCTCTCTTATCCATTATTATGACTTAACCATCTCCACCCCCCAACTTCTTCCAACCATTTATTTTATGTCTTCAAAATGATATGAAGGGTTCTTCAAGTTGTTCTAGTTGTTATGTAGGTACCAAATAAACAAATTAATATTTCAAAAACATAAGATAGCCACATATAAACTCTACCCATCAGATTCTTATATGTCTCAAGTTATATATATATATATATAAATAATAGGAGTAATATATTTGAATAACTTACTCCAAACTGCCTTTAGGTTTGATGAAATCATAACAATACGTAACATAACAATCTTATTATGCACAAGAAGTTGATTTAATTAGTAGATATTTTTTTTTTTAAAAAATAATAAGTATAATCTTCTAAATTGAAGAAGAATTAAGTATAATTTCACTAAACTTCATAATTTCCTCAATACTTTTTGTTATTGCATAAAAAATTTTGTTATAATTAAAATTAAAATTTATTATCCATAATTAAGCTTGCTTTGTCTCAAAATCGTATACCTAGAATACGAAATGATGTTCAATAATGACAATAGTACTGAACTTTAATATATTTTTTTAATTATTTAGTCTTTAATTTATATATAAAGTAAATCTTTATTAATATGAATATATTAATATTAAATAATTAAAAAGATATATTAAAATTTAGTGATATAATTAAATATACATGAATGAAAATTTATTGATTGACGGAAGAAAATCATGTGAATCTTCTTAAAATTTGAAACCGGTGCTATATAACTATATTATACACATATATGGAGGTATAAGTTGATTGGATGGCTAGGAAAGATTTCATTAAAGGCAGTTTCAATTCATTGGAAATGGTAAGATGAACGGTAGCGATATGCCCATTATTATTATTATTCATCAAAGATGTCAAACTATTTGTTGTATTAATGTGCGTGACTTTCTCAGTCTTCATCACACTCCATGTCACGTGGTTAGTGGTTGCCCTTTCTCTCATCACACCAATACCTATCAACAACGATATCGTTATGGCTATTCCTTACTTACCCATACAAATTACTCACTTCCCTCTTTCATCCATCACACACACTGCATGCATCTACATCACTCCCTAATTCAACACTTCCCATCAACAACCATCTTACTCTCATTTGCTTTACATAATTACTTTCACTAATATTCTAACGAGATGAGAATTGAATCCATTGAGTTGGTTTGTAATATGGTAAGTAGCTAGGCAGCATAAAGTGGAGGAGGGAGTTAATGAAGGAAGAAGTCGGTTTAGTGCATTAAATGCATCTACCAACAACTACCCGTACCCATTAATTGTGTGCTTAAGATGGATGAATAGAAGAAAGCCTTCACGTCCGTCTCTGTGTGTTTGTGTCTGACATTATCATACATACATATCATACCTTCTCTCTTCCTCGAAAACCTTCACTCATATTCAATTGAATCCATTCATCTATTACCTATGAGCCTATCAGAGAATACCACTTTATAACCATTCTTGACTCAATTTTCTCACACATTTCTCCTCCCTCACACTTTTCCTCTTCCTCTTCCTCCTTTTAAATGGCATCCAATCATACCTCCTGACCCATCACTCTGTTTTTTTCGAAATTGGGTATTCCAGATTGAGATTGAGATTAATACGTACTTGGATTTGATAGAGTAGCGATGGAGATAGAGGCGAGTAAGGCGGCGGCGGCGGCGGCGGCGGGGAATGGTGGTGGATCGGCGGCGGTGCCGGCGCTGAGTCCTCTGAGCGAGACGCTGTGGAGGGAGAAGGCGGCGGAGTTCATCGGCGACGGAGACGTGTCGGCGAGGCTGACGTGGAAGGATCTGACGGTGATGGTCACCCTGAGCAACGGAGAGACTCAGAACGTTCTGGAAGGCCTGACCGGATACGCCGAACCGGGCACCTTCACGGCTCTCATGGGCCCATCCGGCTCAGGAAAATCCACCCTACTCGACGCCCTCTCCAGTCGCCTCGCCGCCAACGCCTTCCTCTCCGGTTCCATTCTCCTCAACGGCCGCAAGGCCAAACTCTCCTTCGGAACCGCCGTCAGTACACAATACTCTTCTCTTCCTAGATCTACTCCTCTCTTTCCACACCAGTCAATAGCCCGGGCCTGGGCTTGGGCCTTACCCCTTCCCCCTTCCCCTCTGTGTCTCATGTGTGTCTGCTTGTGTGTAGGCTTATGTGACCCAAGACGACAATCTGATTGGGACGCTGACGGTGAGGGAGACGATATCGTACTCGGCTCGGCTGCGTCTGCCGGATAAAATGGCGTGGTCGGATAAGCGAGCGTTGGTGGAGAGTACGATAGTAGCGATGGGGCTTCAGGATTGTGCGGACACGGTGATCGGAAATTGGCATCTCAGAGGGATCAGCGGAGGAGAGAAGAGACGAGTTAGTATCGCTTTGGAGATCTTGATGAGGCCCAGGATGCTTTTTCTTGACGAGCCCACTAGTGGACTAGACAGGTTATTACTTATATATATATATATATAGATTCAGTTCTTGATGAGTCTTTGCTTTCTTTCTGCTTAAATCTCAATTTAATTGATCTCTTTGTTGTAACGGCCATTTTTGTTGTGTTCTGTTTTGTCCATTTTTGGTGGAGTTGAATTTATGTCATTTTGTGTTTATGAAGTTAGTTATTTAACTGAATTTTACAAAATCTATACTAATTCTATGCATTTTTTCTAATAAATTAAGTTCATAACAAACTCTAATGATTAGACCAACTGAATAGATTCAACTATTTTTATAGTTTGTCCGTCTTCTTTGTTGTTTTACTTAACCGATGTACAAATACAAGTGCACCTCACTCAGACTTTAAAAGTGAACTTCAATAATTCTAACTCCTCAATGGAGGCTAGAAGACATTATTTACCCATGGACTCCAAACATGGAGATTTTTTTTTTTAAAAAAAAGTGGGTGTAATTGGTTTAAAAAATTATATTATATTGTACTAAACTATTTTTTTAATTTTTTTTTAGAATAACTTTTTTTAATTAAATGTTATATTATATAATTTTTTTTTGTAACCATCAATTATCATTGTATCTATATTTTTTCTATTAAACTCTTAACACATAGCAGTGATTTCTATAAATTTGGATACACATATAATTTAAAGTTTAAACCAAGAGAATGTACGTAATCCAATTTTCAAACCGGTGGACAGAGAACTTGAGGCTTTTTTGCAAAGTCCTAAGTTGTTTGTTTGTGTGGGACAGTGCTTCGGCTTTCTTCGTGACTCAGACACTACGTGCCCTTGCAAGGGATGGGCGAACTGTGATAGCCTCTATTCACCAACCTAGCAGTGAAGTATTCGAGCTTTTTGACCAATTGTTCCTTCTCTCTGGAGGCAAAACTGTTTATTTTGGCCAAGCTTCCGAAGCCTACGAGGTATACTATAAATTAATAAAATCTTCTTGTTTCCTCTTTTTTGCCAACTTTTCATAAAGCAGAAATGGTGTTTTCTTTTGTTCTTATGTATGTTTGGTTTGTGATATTTATATATTTGCAGTTCTTTGCACAAGCTGGCTTCCCATGCCCTGCTTTGAGGAACCCTTCGGATCATTTCCTTAGATGCATCAACTCTGACTTTGATAAAGTTAAGGCCACGCTTAAAGGCTCCATGAAACTCAGGGTAATGAGTAATGACCTTTACTTTCTTTCCTTCTAATTCTGGTACAAATTTTCTTGTCATAAATTTAGTTTTTGGGTACACTTCCTTTGACAAAGCAAGATCCATATTGGAAATTATGTATATTGTTGGGGAAGAATAAAACACCAGTACAAACTATATATGCATTGGCCAGTATTTTTACTCTTTTTTGCTGTAAAGCTCTTTCAGGGAAGCGAGAAAATTCTAGCTTCTTCAAAAGTGCTTTTACCTATGTTAGACTTTTTTTAAGGTATATAAAAAACACTAAAACAAATCATATTTCCTTTCCCGGGATTCACATTTTTAGTTGTACTGCTGTTTCAGTAAAGCAAGAAAAATTTCAGCTTCTTCAGAAGTGCTTTTTTAGTTTTTCCTTTGTGAATTATTTCTTAAGTAAATTATTGCTTTGCTCCCAAAAGAGGTTTCATTTGTCTCTATTTAGTCCCTAAATATGTGAATCATGAAAATATCAAATTTAGTCTTGAAAAATATCACTTGTCTCAATTTAGTCCCTGAATCATAAAAATATCAAATTTAGTTGAGATTCTTAATTTAAATTGTGAGTGACAATAACTATTTTTCACAATCAGGAACTAAACTTGGTATTTTAATGAATTAGGGATTAAATTGAGAAAAATAGAATCTTTGAGGGACCAAAACAGAAATTTCTTTTTTTTGGTAGGTAAAGTTATGAAAACAAACACAAACTATAAAAATGCCTTTTGGTAACACAAACTTAAAATTTCTCAGTTCGAAGGAAGTGATGATCCTCTGGACAAGATTACCACAGCTGAGGCCATAAGAACTCTCATAGACTACTACCGCACTTCTCAGTACTCCTATGCTGCAACACAAAAAGTGGATGAGATTTCCAAATTTGTAAGTTCATCATGCAAATTTCTAAAATGTGATTCCATGATTTAATAATCGTAGATTTTAAAGTCAATTCTCAAGTAAATACTCACACATATACATATATATGGTTGTGCAGAAAGGAACAGTGCTAGATGCAGGAGGAAGCCAAGCTAGTTTCCTGATGCAAGCTTTTACCTTAACCAAGAGATCGTTCATCAACATGTCAAGGGATTTTGGATACTATTGGCTCAGGCTTGTCATCTACATTGTTGTCACTGTCTGCATTGGTACCATCTATTTGAATGTTGGAACTAGCTACACTTCTATTCTGGTACTATTTTTTTTTCCTTTTTGTAATTTCTGGTAATTTTAATTCGGACTCTAATGTTTGTTTGGTCTCAATTTGGTCTCTTACGATTGCAATTGGTATCAATTTGTTCTCTCTGTCATCAAACTTTTAAAATAGCTAACAGTTTGATAAGGTAGGGAACAAATTGACAACAATTTCAAACATAGGGACTAAATTGAAAAAACTAAGAGAATTATGATAAGAACATATAAATTAAAATGAAAGAGAATAAGACTTAAATGTATTATTTCAAATGATAAACAACATATAAACTAAATTAAAAATATATTTTTAATACAAAAATTTCATTTTGGTTACTCAAGTTTAGTGATTCTTTCAATTTGGTCCTAAATTATTATTAATTTTGTCCCTCAAACCGTAAAGTATTTTATCAATTTGATGATAGAGGGACCAAATTGAGAAAAATGTTAAACTAGGGGGGACTAAAATGGGGTTTTTTTTTTGTCTTTATAGAACTGCAAGATACCCCCTAAGTTTTGTAAAACTCTAAACAGAGTATGCTGATGTGTCAAATACTTTTGCAATTTTGGACAACTTTAAAATTAGAGGGACTGAATTACAATAATTCTACTTCAGCAAGAAACTTGATTCTATTTTCTTCTCTTTTTTGTGGCATTTAGGCAAGAGGTTCATGTGCATCTTTTGTCTTCGGCTTTGTGACATTCATGTCAATTGGTGGGTTCCCTTCGTTTGTTGAGGACATGAAGGTATATTATTATTTCGAAACAGCCTTTTCGCTTGTAAAATTAAGACTGCGTATATCCGACCCTCTCCAGACGGTACCTGGTGAGAATCTCGTGCAACGGGACTAACTTGATCGGAATGAATTTGCAGGTATTCCAAAGGGAGAGGCTGAATGGACACTATGGTGTGACAGCATTTGTGATAAGCAACACATTATCAGCAATGCCATTTCTGATATTGATAACGTTTCTGTCTGGAACCATTTGTTACTTCATGGTTCGACTCCATCCTGGCTTCTGGCATTATCTCTTCTTTGTCTTGTGCCTCTATGCCAGCGTCACTGTCGTTGAAAGCTTGATGATGGCCATTGCTAGTATTGTTCCCAACTTCCTCATGGGCATCATTATAGGTGCTGGAATTCAGGTATATATATATATATATTTGCACCTCCATATAAAAAGAATCTCATTTTGGTCCCTCATATTTACTAAAATCTTACTATGTTCTTCAGGGTATATTCATGTTGGTGTCAGGCTACTTCAGGCTCCCACATGACATCCCAAAGCCATTCTGGCGCTACCCCATGTCTTACATAAGTTTCCATTTCTGGGCATTGCAGGTAACAAAATCATTCATTATTACAAATGAGTAAATTACTGTTTTTTATCTCTAAAACGTTTATTTATCTCAATTTAGTCCTTGGATCATTTAAAATATTAAATTTATTTCCTAAAAGATTCCACTTGCCTCATTTTTGTTCCTGAATCATAAAATTGTCAAATTTAGTCCCTGAAAGATACATTGTGTTGCAATTTTGTGGCACTAATAAGAACAAATTCATGATATAAAGTATCTTTTAGGAACTAAATCAAGATAAATAGAATCTGTCTATGACTAAATTTAATATTTTTATGATTCTTAAACTTATGTGAGACCAATGAATAGTTGATGAATGATGATGGTGATGAAGAAACAATGTTTTTTATTTCAGGGTCAATACCAGAATGATCTGAAAGGCTTGATCTTTGACAACCAGACACCACTTCAACCGAAAATCCCGGGCGAATACATCCTCGAAAAAGTGTTCCAGATCGACGTGAACCGGTCGAAATGGATCGATTTGATCGTGATCTTCAGCATGATCGTCATATACCGCATCATCTTCTTCATCATGATCAAGATCAACGAGGATGTTACACCATGGGTGAGAGGTTACTTAGCTAGGAGAAGGATGCAGCAGAAGAGTGGGACTCAAAATACCACTATTGCCCCTGATGTTCTTACTCAATCCCCTTCTCTCAGAACCTATATTTCCACCCAAACAAAGAAGTAAGAAAGTAAAAGTGTTCAACTTCCAACATTATTTAATTAGCTTCCACGAGATCACAAAAAGATGATGTATGTTCTTAGATTTCTCAATGGAACAATATATATATATATATATATGGAGATTTGATTTAATTTAACAATATCGATCCTTACTATGTTTTCATATATACTTTTATGTATACTTCAGTTGTCTTTGTAAGTGTCTGCGTCATCCTCAAATGAGAAGAGGGTGATGAGCTGAAGTGAAATATTGAAATTGGGTTTAGGGTTTATATTTTTACAACTGAACCAATACAAATACTGGGTTGTGTAAGCGTTTGTATGGGTTTGCAATCTAAGCAATTTGTACCTTAGAAAAGTCCATTGAAATTTTGTGTTTAATATCATTAAGTCGTCTATTGAGGTCTTAGGGTCTTATTGCTGGGTCATAATTCATAAAGTGCCATTTTTTTTTGGTGGATTACAATAAATTTGACTAAAGTGTGCTTTATATTAGTAAAATTGATTTTAAGATTTGTTTACACAAAAATCCGACAAACTAGGCAAATTCAAATCGATCCAAACTTATTTGGATTTGTTCGGTTGGAGCTCTTAAATCAAATTGATCCAATCCATTGAATATTCAAACTAGTTAACAGATTTATTGTAGTGAATATCCTACCGTTTCAAGACAAAAAGAAAACTATATCTTAATCAACGTAATCTATTTCTTAAAATTTCAATTAGATTCAAGAATCTCGGTATAATAATAAGCAGCTCTTGAAATTATTAATCATGATTTTAAAAAAAGAAATTACTAATCATTTAATTAGCCATAAGAAAAACAGCTGGCCTGGCAACGATTATCTATGATTTTTATTCCTATTCTCATTCTTTACTTCGAAAAGAAAGAAAAATCTACTTATTTTTATTTTTATTTTTCAGAGATACGATTAATGTTTTAAGAGATTTAAAATGTCAAAAAAATTATAAAAAAATAGTGTGCGTTTTCTAATATATTTTTTTAAAACTATTAATAATGTATAACCGTACACCATACTTTTTTTATTTACTTGTTTTTATTTTCTCCATGTCTATCTTCTTCTCACCCTATCTTATTTTTTCTAGCTCACACTTCTTAATCTTCTTTTCTATTCTCTTATTCTTTCTCATGTAATTAATTATTATTTTTTCTTTTCATCCTCGTAGAAAATCTCTCTTAATAAATTGATTTTTTTAATCATGACCTCGTCCTTAATAACGATATTTTCTTGCGAGATTTTTTAATAAATCGCCATGATAGTGATTTTGTGACGTTAGAGGAAAAGTAATATATATGTTTGAATACTTTTTAAAAGATGACAAATATGTGAATAAATTTTTTTTTGTGTATATACGTGTAAGAATCCCAAAATTACATTACCTTATATATAATTTTCTTTTACTAAAGAGAATTAGGTTTAGTAGAAGGAACTTCCTCACAATGTGCCATGAACCCATATTCGAATCTCGTTGAGAAAGGTCCATACATTTAGTGTTCGAGAGTGCCTCGAACAAGATTATCCTCAATAAGAGAATACTTGTGCAAAAACCATATATATATTTTTTATTTTAAAAAAAGTTTTTATTAGCAAATAATAAAAATTGAGAGAGCATTTAGCTCAATTTATTCAGACAGAACCAATTCATGTGTGTTGGCCAACACATAGGGCTAACAACACCCCTACTAGCTAGGATTTCAAAGTGCACCAAAGGCTAACGAATACTGCATCTGCATGAGTTGCAGGGTTCTCTATCAAATGACTTCCCCAAAAAATTTTCTTTAAATAAATAGTCATTTCAATTTATTAAAGCACGGCATATTTTCCAAAGCCCCAGAATAAAAATAGTAAGTAATCATAAATCACCGATTGAACAACATAGTAATTCATATTACCAATTCTAATCAAGATTTCCCGTTTAACAACTTTTTTGATAAGCTTTATGTTAATTGATTCATTTTAAATCAAGGCGAGAACATGTTTAACAGAGGCATAATATTAATCAAATTGCAAAAATAACCTTATAGAATAATATTTGTATAAGGAAACAATTTAGGTCCATTTCCTTATGTCAATTTCATCAAGTTCCCCAATATAAATATCACACGTGACAAAAAGTGTTTAATTTTTTTTTCTTTGGTGCGTGAGATGGTAGTAAGGGAAGGCACTCATAGAAGAGAGATAATATAGAAGACCACCTTTTATATGACTAATCATAAAAAAAAGAGAGTGTAAATACAATATATGATTGGTGGAACTTGATAAAATGGACATAAGGAAATAGACCTAATTTTTTTTCCTTTTTATAAATACTTTAAATATAATTTAATTTCATATAAGTCCATCACCCAATAAATAACATGAAAAAGAATAAAAAATTATCCAAAGATCATTTAAATGTTTAGAGTTCATCGAATAAAGATCAAACGAGAGGAAATTTCATAAATTTGGTTCGTTCTCCATACTAAACTAATAGATCGAAAATATCAAAATATACAGGTAGGTATAAGAAATGTATAATAGATATTATCCACTCTCGCCTTGACATTAAGCTAATTAATGCAAGAAGCTAGTACCACCACCTTAATAGTATAATCAATGCTCACTTTCAATATCTAATTTTTCATATCAATATTCAACACATAATTAATGAGGTTTATAGCTCTAGAATTTCTAGTGTTATTATATCAAGTAGCCAACCTATTTCCATTTTAACTAAATTCACCCATTACTTCCAATGTCATAATTATATCTTAATCCCCATTCTCAACTCTAATACGGATAAAAATTCAATGCTACCGTATTACTGAACTTCAGTGCATCCCTCCAATTATGTAGTGCTATTTGTTAATATTAATAAAAACTCATATTAATTAGGGCCCACCTTGAATGGTTCAGGGACCAACTGATTGGAGGGATCTATTGAAGTTCAGTACTACCGTACCACTGAACATCTACTCATCTACTACAAATTCCTTGGCTAAGGATTAATTATAAGTTGAAAACTTCAAACTTATAATTTCTATAATTTACATTTCATTTATCACTAATTTTGATATTAAAATAAATTCTCATATTACTAATTTAATCCCTAAATAATTCTCTTAAGTATCAAACTAGAGTTTGAAATAAGGAATTGCCTTCTTATGACTATGAGTTAATATATCAAATTTTTGGCATAGACTTGCTCTCTAGGCCTTTAATTGAAGCTTGTAACTCATGATATCAAAATCCCTAAATTTGAACCCTAATATTCAACTCATAATGAGGTATATAGCTCTAGAAATTTCCAATATTATCATATCAAGAAGCCAACCTAGCTATTTCCATCTTAACTAAATTCACCGATTAGTTCCAAAATGTCATAATTATATTGAAATCCCCATTTTCAAATTTCTAGGCTAAGAATTAATTATAAGTTGAAAACTTTTTGATAATAATAAAATTCATCAAATTATAAAAAAGTCCAATGGCACTTACAATAAATCAAATAACTCCATTCTAACAATACCGAAAAAAGAATTCGTAAACATTGTTGAACTAAAGGCGAAAAAAGATTAACTGGTCCCATTTGTAAGATGAACTTGGGATGAACAACTTCACTATTCTTGATGTTGTCAACAAAGTTTTTACTGTTAAATCTCCTGCATATCAAATCTGTAGTAATCTTCAAAGTTGAGAGTGCCTTGAATTTTTCTAACAACATGATGAAGTGGAAGCTTTCTGACATAAAGATATGTAGATCCGCAAAAACACTTCCTACACAAACGTAAAAAAAAAACCAACTCTAGTTACCAGATCTAAGAAGATCTAATAATTAGAGAGTAAACTTTCACAAAGGAAGACAAAAACACAGAATAGATCTGGAAGAAAACACCATCAAAATAATGGGGGACAATATTTTCAGATCTATTTATTTTAAGTACTAAAATCAAACAAAATAAAGAAAATAAGGAGGGGTTGCTAAACTTACAAAAATTTGTAAGTTATAACAACCCCTCCTACTAAGAAGAAGCTGTTAGTGTAATTTAAATGAAGAAGAAAAGCGGCAGAGAGGTGAGGAAGACCTAATTTTTTTCTTAACCCTCTTTCACTTATAAGTTGAAAACTTGAAACTTATAATTTCTATAATTTGCATTCGATTTATCACTAATTTTAATATTAAAATAAATTCTCATATTACTAATTTAATCTCTAAATAATTCTCTTAAGTACCAAACTAGAGTTTGAAATAAAATAAGGAATTGCCTTATTATAAGAGTTAATATATCAAAAATTTGGCATAGACGTCCTATCTATATCTAGGCCTTTAATTGAAACTTTTAACTCATCAAATCAAAACTTGATAAACGTTGGATGTCATTAGTGTATATACGTGGGTTTCTGTCTCTATCTGAACTAGATGTTTAGTACTCAACTTCAATTAGTTGGTTCGGAGATTGGATTCTATGCTGCTCAGTATAAAAAAATAATAAAAAAAAGTGATACACAAATAAGTTTTAATTCTCAAAATTTAATAATATAATAGTACTGAACTTTTATCACCCACGACTGTTAAGGCTAAGGTTAATTCAATGCGGTCATTGGACTTGGCTGTCTCAAGTCACTAACTAAACCAACCATATTCACATGTGGTTGTGGGTCATGTTAATGGTGTCCTTCCTCGTTAAGTTCAAGAAGGCCTCTCAATTTTCTAGTTCCACGTTTCTTATTTTGAGAATTTTTTAGGGATTATGAGACATTTTCGTTAAAAAATTAATGGATTAAATTACAGGATATTAAGTTGTTAACGGTGTAAATTTCAGAACACTTGATTGATAAAAATAAAATTACATGACGCCTAATTGAAATCAGACCAAACCACATGCCACTAAAGAATAATTTAGTGGATATAAAATTATCAAACATTATATCAATATTCTAAAACCACTATTTCTCATTTTCTTCGACGTAGTATAGGTTTTCAAACCTGATTATTTTCTCACATATTTAACTATCATTTTGTCACATGCACTCTTTCTTTCCTTAATATATAGCTCAAGCTATAAATATATATCTCTCATCAATCATATCATCATATTGTCTATATAACAAATTATTAGAGATAAAGGTTTCTAGCTAGCAATAACATATATGGCTCTCATCAGACTCAATTTTACCACAGAAACAGATCAGGTTTAGTTCCTTAATTCCCTTTTTTAAATTATTTTCTTTTATTTTTTCTTTTCACTTAATAGATTAAACGATGATATATAATTTTTTTATATATATAAAACGATGATATATAATGAACATTCAAAAAATTGTGATTCACAAACTTTGTTTTCTACATATCTCTGATCTATTTTCTTCTTTGATGATCTACTGTTGTTAAATTATAATTGATATAATTAAAATATATCATGTAAAGATAATATCTTTTAATTATAAAAGTTTATTTTATTTGTCAATATTTTCATCTTATAAACTCTAATTGAAAATAGATACATTTCAAATTAGTTGAAAGGGATTCCAAATTTGATACAATTTTTTCCATTAGATCGACCTATTTTATGTATTTTAAAAATCTTGATTTGGTTTCTTTTTATGTGTCACTATTTCGTTATAGTGTTATATGGAGATAATGGTAATTATCAAAAGAAAGAGAAAAAAAAACTTCTTAATTTTTAATTTAGTGTTTTAAAAATTAATAATAATAATTTTATATTATATTTTAACAATTTAAAAAATGACATGCATGTACGACTTATGAAGCCAATAATATATATATTTATTGTGTTAGATAAAATAATTACCTCTAATTAATTAGAAAAATTTAAATTGCTTTTCACTTTTTGTTCTTTAGGTGCTTTTCTCAGGAAATTCTTGTGTAAAGGAAGTGATATTGAATAGACCTGCGAAGATGAATGTCCTTAATCATGAAATGGTAAGTCTAGTCCTATAATTGGGTTTTCCTAATTAATTATTATTTTTAGATTACTCAATTTCTTGTTATGACAATATAAAAAAAGGGATATGCTACATATCAACAGTTCCATGAACTTTCCCTTTTTCCTTCATCAGAAATAATTACTTATATATATATATATATATATATATATATATATATATATATATATAGGTCAAAATTACTCCAAATTGGACTTTATGTTTGCACGGAGTTTTATATTGGTCCTTTATGTTTGCAAGAAGTTTTAAATTGGTTCTTCCGTCCAAGTCCGTTTATTTCTTCCGTTAAGTGCTGATGTGGCGTGCTGACGTGGACATATCATGCATCTCTCCTACGTGTCCATCTAAGCTGACGTGTCATGTCACGTCATTATCCACTATCATATGTGATGACGTGGCGCTGACGTGGCATGACACGTCAGCACTTAACTTAAAAAATTGACGGAAGTGGACGGAAGGACCAATTTGGAACTTCTTGCAAACATAAAGGACCAATTTAAACTTTTTGAAACATAAAAGACCAATCTGAAACTTCATGCAAATATAAGGGATCAATTTGAGGTTTTGACACACATATATATATATATATATATATATATATATATATATATATATATATATATATATAGTGGTTCAACTATATTGGTTTACTTTTTATTTCTCTGTTTACTGTATATAATAATATAATTGCAGATTTGTAAGATCACAAAGAATTTAACAGTTTATGAGAATGACCCATCAGTGAAGCTTGTGATTTTGAAGGTAATATATATAGCTTATTCGAGAACTAATCGCTAAAAAAACTACCTTACAATCAATTAAAAACAATCTTAATTAACATTATTAATTAAGGATAAAAGTTCAATGGTACCGTACCACTGAACTTCAGTGCATCCCTCCAATCATGTAATGCCATTTGTTAATATTAATAAAAACTCACATTAATTAGGGCCCACCTTGAATGGTTTAGGGACCAACTGATTGGAGGGATATACTGAAGTTCAGTACTACCGTACCACTGAACATCTACTCATTAATTAATATGGAGTGTATTTAATTTTAATATCAGTTATAACTTATAACAATCAGATTAAAAAATGACATTAATTAATTATAACATCGACTATTAACAAATAATGTTAATTAATTGACGTTAAAAATGATTTTTTAATTAAATATTTTTAATAACATTTCTTTCTTTTTATGGGATTGACAGTAATTAAAGTTTAATTTATTAATTAAGATATTCAATCCCTTAAAATATATATATATATACACACACAATATAATATTAGGTTTTTTTGGTGGTAATAAAATAATTTTAGATTGTAACAAGTATTTAAAGCTTAATTTGCTCTTTCACACGAACAGGGAAATGGAAGAGCTTTCTGTGCTGGCGGTGATGTGGTATCAGCAATTTCATCTGCACTAATAGGTACATTATGCACCTTAATTCATTTCAATACAAAATTATTAATATTAATATACTTAATCAACCTACTATTCAGTAATTTCAGATAATTAACGTCCAACTAATAATGCCTTATCACAATAACAACAATTAAAGTTTATTCTTATTAGTTGACTATAGACAGTTTTAATCGCAAATAAAAATGTTATAAAGTATGAAATACTCTTCATTATTTGGATGTTATTATATATATTACTTTTTTTTTAGGACACTGGACCTATTTTGCAAGCCATTACAGGGTATTACTCGCATTAGGCCATTTAACTTCCACATACAAAAAGCCTGTGGTGAGTAGTTAATTCACTAATTCATTTCCAATTCCCTATTTTTTCTTATATATTTTCAAGTTTAAGTTTTAGTGTATATATATATACACACATATATTTTTAAAATATTTTTATATGGTATATATATATATATATATGGAAGCTAGGTGTGTCTTATTAATGGAATAGTGATGGGAGGAGGAGCTGGCATATCCATGAACACAACCTTCAGGGTTGTCACTGAAAAAGCAGTATGATCGTAATATAATTTTGTTTCTTTTAAATTTTTTATTTAGGTATTAATTTGAAAAAATAAAAGAATTAATTAATTTAATATTCGAATTGTGGATAATTGGTATATAGGTATTTGCTATGCCAGAGGCTTATATAGGACTTCATCCAGACGTGGGTGCATCTTACTTCCTCTCAAGGCTTCCTGGTCATTTTGGTATATATAGATGTAATCAATTACAATTATATACAATTATTTTAGTAGTTTTAATTTAATTATATTTAAATTTTAATAATGATATTCTCTACTTTATATATATAGGGGAGTACTTAGGGCTTACAGGAGCCAAACTGAATGGAGCAGAAATGGTAGCATGTGGCTTAGCATCTCATTTTGTCCCTTCAAAGGTTAAGGAATTAATCAAGAAAGAGCCTTAATTACTTCCATAAATACCATATAATATAATAATAATTATTATTATTATTTCCTAGCTTACTAATTAGTATAATTAATGAATGTAAATATATATAGAGGCTAAACTCATTGGAAAATGCTCTACAAGCTGTGAAAACTTCAGATATATCAACAATTGCTTCAGTAATACATCAATTCACTGAAAATGCTTATGTCTACCAAGACAGTCCCTTTAGAAGGTAATTCATTAATTATATTGTAGTTTTTCCTTTATAATTTATATATATCTTTTCTGTGTGTGTATATATATATATATATATATATATATATATATATATATGGGGTCAAAATTTTAAATTGGTCCCTTATGTTTGCATGAAGTTTTATATTGGTCTTTTATGTTTCAAAAAATTTAAATTGGTCCCTTATGTTTGCAAGAAGTTCCAAATTGGTCCTTCCGTCCACTTCTGTCAATTTCTTAAGTTAAGTGATGATGTGGCATGCTGACGTGTCCATCTAAGTTGACATGTCATGCTACATCACTGTCACGTCATTGCCACATCATCACATATATGATAGTAGAAGAAGTCAGCTTAAATAGACACGTATAGGAGAGATGCTATGTCCACTTCAGCACGCCACGGAAGAAATAAACGGACTTGGACAGAATGACCAATTTGAAACTTCTTGCAAATATAAAGAACCAATTTAAACTTTTTGAAACATAAAGGACCAATATAAACCTCTGTACAAACATAAGAGACCAATTTAAAATTTTGATCTATATATATTTATAATCCTCTCAACTAACATATTTAATTTCTTTGATTTTGACAAAAACAAAAGACTGGAAACAATTAACAAGTGCTTCTCAAAAGGGACAGTTGAGGAAATAATTATGTCCTTGGTAAGTGTATAATATATATAATATGTTTTTTTTCTTCAAGAATTGATAAAATTCCTATATATTACTTTAGTAATTACAATAGTATTTGGGATAACATGAAATCAATATTAATTAATTATTGTGTTTATATATATATATAGGAAAATGAAATACAAAATGGAGCAGAAAAGTGGATCACAGACGCATTAAACTATATGCGTTCATCTTCTCCTGCCAGCCTTAAGATATTTCTCAAATCAGTAAGCATATATATATATATATATATATATATATATATTTGTATTTTTGTTGATTTTATTAAAAATTTGAAATAAATATGATATTTATATATTAGGTGAGAGAAGGTCGAGAACAAAATATTGAAGAATGTCTTTCTCAAGAGTACAATATTACCTGCCACCTCGTAAGAAGAAGCTTTGGCAGTGACTTCTTTGAGGTAATAATTGAAAAGAGCTGAAAAAATAAATAGTTAATAAAGCTCTTTTAATTAATTATATATGTATATATAGATAGTTAAAAAAATCTTTTAACAAATGTGATTAATTAATTAAAACTCATTTATCAATTGTCCTTTTTTCTTTAAAAAAATTTTCACAGGGTACAAGAGCAAAACTATTTGAAAAAGACAACAAACCCAAGGTATATATGTATATATGATGATAGCATCTAATTAATTCATTCTCATACTATATATAATTAAACATTTTAATAATTTTTTTAAAATTAAGTGCTAATTAATTGTCCTTTTTGTGTGTTTGAAATAGTGGGAGCGTTCAAAGCTAGAGATGGTTAGTAAAGAAATGGTGGATCAATACTTCAGCAAGGTTGATGATCAAGATTGGGAGTCTCTCCAACTTCCTATTACATCAAACACACACAGCAAATTGTAATTTAATCCTGAAATTTAATTAAAGAAAAGGCTTAATTTATGATATATTATACATGTAGCTAGGGATTTATTATTTATAATTTATAGTGCAGGAACTGGTTTATTTGTTTTTCTAAACTATTTTATTTATTATTAGATCATGTATTGAATATAAATTATATATATTATCATAAACACTATAATCTGTATATTATATTGTTACTGCTCACCAGCCATGACCTAATTTATTTGGGATTTTTATTGATCAAATTGTAAAAATGAGTTAAGAGCTAATCCATCTAGATTAGTGGATTTACTCTTCAAGAAATCCCAGTAGCCGCTTTTTCTTTTTTCTCTGTATTTATTCTTCAACTAGCTTCTTTCTGCAGATCTAACCGGAGGGGTTGCCATACCTTATTTTTCTTCTTCTTTTGTTATCGTCTTTACGTTTCATAAATAAGGTAGATATTTAGTCCCACAATTTTTATGGTGATTTTCTTCCATATTTACTTCTAAGTTTTTTAGTCCTCGATCCCTTGTGAAAGTGTAGTCTCCCATTGTTAGATCGATTCAGATATAGTAAGTGGTGCTTGTTTTATCTTTTTGTGTTGGTTTTCTTTTGTGAATTTTTTTTTTTTACAATCAGGTGATTCTGTATTCAAGGTTTGTTATAATCATATTTAAAATCTATGAATCATATATGTTAAAAAACTTTCACTCGTTCATCATGTTGTTGGAAGAGTCTACGAAAATTTCAACTTTGAACATTACTTCAGATCTAATATGCAGGAGGTATATAAAGGAGTAAAAACTCTATTGGCAACACCAAAGACGATGATATTTTTCATCCTGAAGAAATATGATCAGTTGAGTTTATACTTTGTTTATTTAGTTCAACAATTATTAGAATTTATTCTTCAGTATTATTATATTGGAGTTTTCAAAATTATTGTAGAGGCCATTTAGCTTTTTCTACAATATAATGGAGATTTAATGCTTTTATAAAAAAAAAAAGAGCTAATCCATCTAAAGTGTGTGCTTAATTTATTTATTTATTTTTTTCTCTTCTTATTCTCTCTACAGTTCACCAAATATTTAGTGGACCCAAATCTCTTTCTTTGTAATCTTCTGCACAAATTAACAAGGGCAAAAAATATTGTATATGTTGGGATATCTTTATCGTTGAGTTTTATGAGAAATTTTATTTTGTAAAAAAAAAAAATCAAATTTTGTCTCATAATAGTTAGTCTTTTTAAACGGACAAGAAAATGTTTGGGTTAATGGTTTTCATAAAGGCTTTTGAGAAAAGGCCCAAATTGTTTTAAGAAGCCCATTTTCAAACACCACAAGTACAAACTATAGCAATTATAGAGTCCAAAAGGTAGTTTACAAACAAAATAGAATCCAAAATAAAGCCCATTTGAATAATTTAATTTTTTTTCTATAAAATTTGTTATTTTCATCACAAGTATTGAACACACATTCATAAAATTAATTATTTTCAAATTTAAGAAAAATAAACTTTAATCACACAATTTGATATGATATATAATATATTTTTATATAAAATGTTTTTATATATATTATATCACCGGGTCCGGGTCCGGGTCCAGGTCCGGGGTGAATACACCCTTACCCGTCCCCGGACCTGAACTTTTACCCGTTAAAATCCCCAGACACATTTTTTCAATACCCAGACCTGAACCCAACGAGTAAATTTTCTGGGTACCCGTTGTGTCCGGGTAAGATTGACATCCCTAGTAACATAACACATCACATGGGGGCCACATACTACATTCTTAATCAAAGGGGCACGTTGAATTTAAGCCAAATTACAAGATGATAAAGTATCACATTCTAAACACACGGGATAACAAACTAATTTTAAGTGAAGACAAACTGTAATTTACCCTAATTTTAAAAATTAAAGGGATAATAATTGCAATTTTATCGAATCTCAGAAGTATAATATAATTTAATAATTTATTCTAGTAAAAATATGAAAATCACACAATAGACATAATTTATGTAATTAGTTTCTCATGTTTTAGTTAATTAGATAATCACATAACACATATATAAGAAGTTTGCATATCTATTCTCTCTTTTAATAAATTCACGGTTTAAATTAAATGCAGAAATTTTCTTTGAACTTTATTGCGTGTGGACAGTGTTCCTGAATTTCAAAACTGAACTTTTATATAATGTGTTGTAAATATTATAATGTATTGTGTATCTAATAAATTAAAGTCCCATATTGCTTAGAGCAAAATAAATTCAAGAGTATATTTATTACAAGATGTGATAGAGAGAAGTTTATGAGCTAATTAAATAAAAGGTAGGTCTTATGTAGTGTGAAATGGTTGCCATATGTAGAAGATAAAACTGTATTCTGTATATAGTAATAGATTTCGTAAGTATTTTAGAAAGATATTAAAAGATCAATGCAGAATTGTAGAGTGTTGGATGTTTAAAACTCCCCAAGTGATGTACACACACTTGTCTCATATATACATACCTACTACAACCACATGCACTTTGCCTATATGAAACCATCCAACCTATCGTCTAGATAAAAGGCAAATATATAATATATTTACTAATGATTATTACAATATCAAATTATATTATATATTTAGTAACATTATTTTGTCATATTAATTATTATAATAATTATTATAGCACTATAAAATTAATGGTGTTATCATAACTAAATTGAGAAAAATTATATTTTAATATATAATTTGATATCTTAGTTAGTATATATTAGAATTTAGAATCTACGATGACAATAGTATTTTAGACGACATTAGGGTAAAAACAAAATTAGTTACTTAGACGGACGCCCAATATGCAATTTCTTATTATGCTAAGTAACAAAAATTAGTTAATACTTTTCCATTATTAATTCGTCTTCTGTTTTGCTCTATTTATCACTCCCTTTTACATTCGAATATTTTGGAATTCTAATATGTATAGTGTATATATATATATATCCAACTATTGATATTATATATGTATATATATAATTAATTATTGTACTTTGAAATTTATATAGTCTGATTTATGTTTTTAATAAAAAGCATATATAATCTAATCTAGAATTATGACTGAGTTGAATCATAAATGTTAGACAAAAGAATTATTTATTTAGTAAAATATTAATAATGATTCATTAGTACTAAATTATTTTTTCAGTACTTCTCATCATAAAATACAAAAGATATTTCCTTTAAATGCAATTTGAACTCCTCTCTACCTAAAAACTGCTTTATATTTTTCCTTCTTTATCTGCTATGCTGATCTAACAATATTCTCCACTTTATATATATATAACGTTTTTTGTGCTCAAACATGCATGCATATAGCTATATATATATGTGTGTGTCTATAATAATTTATTAGAGAACAAGGGTTTATTCTATAACTATAAGATGGCTCTTAGTCTCACATTTACCAGAGAAACAGATCAGGTTAAATTAATTTAATTCCTTATTTTTCACATTATAGATTAAATCACATGCATTCAGTTTTTTTTTTTAAAAAAAATTGTGATTACATACATATATTTCTAGTAATCTAAGTTTTATAAAACATTTGAGATGAAATTTTAATTTGATGTTTTTAAATTTAATGGTCGAATTAATAAAAGTAATTTTTATATTAAAATCATCTTTATTAATTAATCATTATATAAGACTACCATTTAAATTTAGTTATCTCATGAAAATCTATTACTTAAAAATTAATACTTACTTATTAATTACTTTTATCTTTTTAATTTTGTCCTTCAGGTACTTTTTGCAGGAAATTCCTACGTGAAGGAAGTGATCTTAAATAGACCACAGAAGCTGAATTGCCTTAATTACGAAATGGTTAGTTTTATGTTTAGTAAAAGATGTATTTTATATATATGAAATTTATTCTACAATTTGTAAATTTTGAGGGTTATATATCATAATAATTCACTTATTTTGTTTCATTCTCTCTTAATACTGTACATATATTCCAGATTCGACAAATCACAAGGAACTTGACTTCGTTTGAGAATGACTCATCAGTCAAGCTTGTGATTTTGAAGGTAATATATAGCAAATAATATTTCATTCCTTTTTTAATTGGGATTAATTAACATATTATTGTCTTGAATTTATTAATTAAGACATATATATATATATAGTGTCAATAATTATGGTTGGGTTTAGTGTGAATTCTCACAGCCAACGTTGGAAATAGTATTACAAGTATTTTAACGTCAATTATATTATTAATAAAAAAGATAATTAATTGACATTAAAGTTAATTTTTTAAGTGTTAATTATATTAACTTTAATTTAGTTGTGAGAAAGATTTGTTTGTCCATGGCATGCACAGGCAAATGGGAAAGCTTTCTGTGCTGGTGGTGATGTGAAGTCAGTGGTTGCATCTGCACTTATAGGTAATTTTTATATTTCAATTTTTTTTACATTAGTTATATATAGATCAGAGGAATATATATAATTTAATTTAATATTACAATCAACATTATTGTAATAATGATGTTAAAAATAATTTGACTAAGAGATTTAAAACAGCTAAGTGGTCAGTGTAATTTAAACATAAAATTTTTAAGAGTATGGATGAATTACAATATATAATATGATCAGGCTTATTACTAATTAATTAATCATATGCAAACAAGGACTAAATTCAATTCCTTATAAAATGAATATTAAATTATTTTATAACCAAAACAAAATTAATTAAATTCCTTGTTAGTTAAATGGTTATCTTGAATAATGTTTAATTTGGTGAATGGAATCAGGACACTGGACCTGTCCTATTAACTTTTACAAGAAACAACTCACTTTGGATCACTTAATAGCCACCTACAAAAAGCCTATGGTGAGTTTATTAATTAATTAATAATCAATTGCCAATTTCTTTCCTTAATCTCAAGTTTATATATATATATATATATATATATATATATATATATATATATATATATATATATATATGAGTACATTATTAACACTTTGATGCTTGAAATATATAATTTTTTTTAATTTAATCAATCAAAATTGAACAAATTCATATTTCAGGACTAAATTTGAAATTTTTATTTTTTAAGAATTAAATTAAGAGAAACTATTTTTTAATGACTAAATTAGACATTTTTATCTTTTAATGATTAAACTGAGATAAACTATGTCTTTCAAGAACTGAATTTGATATTTTTTTCATCTTTTAAGGATTAAATTGAGACAAACTATATCTTTTAGGACCTATAAATTTGATATTTTCATCTTTTAATAATTTAATTGAGACAAAGTGTATCTTTCAACAACTAAAATCTTAATTTACTTCATATATACTTATGTTTATCATAAATATAATTTAGAAATATTTTTATGTGATATACATGGAAGGTTTCTCTCATTAATGGAGCTGTCATGGGAGGTGGAGCTGGCTTATCCATGAACACAATCTTCAGGGTTGTCACTGAAAAAACTGTACGGTTCTTTTTTTATAAAAAATATGTTATTAATTTGCAAAAGCATTATGATTAATTATAATTGAGACATTAAATAATATTCAAAATGTGGATATATATAATTATATTATTATAGGTATTTGCTATGCCAGAGGCATCTATAGGACTTTATCCAGACGTGGGTGCTTCTTACTTTCTCTCAAGGCTTCCCGGTTATTTTGGTATATATATATAATCTACAATTTTTTAATTAATTAGTTAATTATAACATTTTATTATGGTTAATTATACCATATTTAATATTGTTGTAATATATATATATATATATATATATATATATATATATATATATATATAGGAGAATATGTAGGACTTACAGGAGCACAACTAAATGGAGCAGAAATGGTAGCATGTGGCCTAGCAACTCATTTTGTCCCTTCAAAGGTTAAAATTAAATTAATTAAGCAAGAGGCTTAGCTTAAATCTTTTCATAAACACAATATAATAATAATTTTTAGGTCAAATATCCATTTTGATCCTTTATGTTTCACCCAAGTTTTAAATTGATCCTTTATCTTTCAAAAGTTCTATATTTTCCAAAAGTTTTATATTTGTCCTTCAGATTTCATTAAAGTGCTATATTGGTCCTTTATGTTTCATTCAAGTTCTATATTGGTCCTTTATGTTTCATTGAAGTTCTATATTATTCCTTTATGTTTCATTTAAGTTTTATATTAGTCCTTTATGTTTTATTAGAGTTTCATATTGATCCTCTTAGCATGATTTTATTTTTTGCTTAAACGACACCGTTTGGGTTTTTTTGGCATGTCTAAAGCCACGTCAGCTATCTGATACACGTAGAAGAGATTATGTGTCCACCTCGGCACGTCACTTCAGCATTTAACTTAAAAAATTGACGGATTTGGACGGAAGGACCAATTTAGAACTTCTAGGAAACATAAAGAACTAATTTAAAACTTCTGAAACATAGACCAAAATGAACTTTGACCTAATTTTTATTATTATTTCCTTACTAATTTTCACAATTAATGAATGTGTATATATATATAGAGGTTAAACTCATTGGAAAATGCTCTACAAGCTGTGATAACTTCAGATATATCAATAATTGCTTCAGTAATACATCAATTTACTGAAAATGCTTATGTCAACCAAGACAGCCCCTTTAGGAGGTAATTAATTAATTATAGTTTCTTCCTGTATATATATATATCTATCTATATATGTATAATCCTCTTAATTAACATATCTGATTTCTTTAATTAATTTTGACAAAAAAAAATAGTCTGGAGACAATTAACAAATACTTCTCAAAAGGGACTGTTGAGGAGATAATTATGTCATTGGTAAGTATATATATATGTGTAAAACAAGATATGCTTTAATTTAATTAATTAATTATATAATGGCATGGCATCACAATATAATATTGTGTATTTGTGTGTATAGGAAAATGGAAAAGAAAGAGGAGCAAAAAAGTGGATCGCAGATGCATTAAACTATATGCATTCATCATCTCCTACGAGCCTTAAAATATTTCTCAGATCAGTAAGTCAAAAAAAAAAAATTATTGATTTTTATTGAAAAATTAAAATAAACTTAACTAATTTGATATTTAATTATTAGGTGAGAGAAGGGCGAGAACAGAATATTGAACAGTGCCTTTGTCGAGAATATGATGTAACCACCCACTTAATAAGTTTGGAGAGTGATTTCTTTGAGGTAATTTATGACTTCTAAGTTATAATAATCACCATTACATTAGTAAATACACTATTAGTTAATTTATCGACGACTAATTGTGATTTATTAATTATAGAACCGATTAATATTCTCGTGAATTAGCAAATATGTTTGTCCATTTTTTCACAGGGTGCAAGAGCAAAGCTATTTGATAAAGACAACAATCCCGTGGTAACATCTTTTTTCTTATATATATATATATATATATATATATATATATATATATATATATATGACTCTGGACTCTTTCTGTCAATGATCTCTCAAAATAGTCATTTAATTAATTAAAAAATAAATAAAAAGATAATGTGAGAAAATCATGGAAGAAAAAAAAAAGAGAATAATTATAGTGGTAATTTTGTTTTTTAAAAAATAATGATTCTAGTAGTTCTCAAATAAACTAATTAAATAAAAAGATGATGCGAGAAGATCATGAGAGTAGTTTTTTCAGTGCTATAATAAGTAAATCTTACAAAAAAGAGTAGTTACAATATATAATTGAAACATCATATGTTAATTTGACAATTTAACAAAAATTTAGGGGTTAGTTTGATAAACTTTAAGAGCTTGACACTTTAAAAGAAATTTTAAGGGCTAATATGACAATAACAATTAGTATAAGTTAAACTTAGTCATTTTTTTTTTTCGTGTGGTATGCCACGTAAGCACCCACCGACTACTATTAATTATTTTGTCGGTGTTAGTGAATTGACAACATTGATAAAAGAAAATAAAAGATTAAGAGTACAATTCACAATAATAAACTTTAAGAACATATATGATAATGATTTCAAACATTGAGATACTATAGATATTTTTGTGTCTATCTATATAATTTATAATTAATTGGGATAATATTATTCGTTACGTTTTCAACTTAAAATGGTATTTAATTAATTTTTCAATTTTTTTTAATTCTAAGTACTTTGTTTTTTTTTTCCTGATTTTTTAACTAGTGGAAGCCTTCAAAGTTAGAGCTGGTTAGCAAAGAAATGGTGGATCAATTCTTCAAAGAGATTGATGATGAAGATTGCGAGCCTCTTCAACTTCCTCATAGATCAAAGATACAAAGCAAACTTTAATTGAATCCACAAAATTAAGGGCTTAATTCATCTTTATATTGGAATAAGATCATATATAGCTAATATATATTTATAATTGTGTTAAATTATGCTATTTAATTTAAGATTTTATATTTTAATTTTAATTTTCTTATGATTTGCCAATCACTGCTTGGACTTCACCTTTGATATTTAATTAATTTGTTACATATCAACCCATCCACCAAATTTGTGGTAAATTATAAAAATAAAAACAAAAATTTTATTTCATACTTTTATCTTTTATTTTTTTATCTTCCTCGTCATAACAAAAAATATTACTCTTATATTCTATTTTTATTTCCCTTACAAACCAAAGTTTAACTTCCACTCTCATTTTCACCTTCACTCTTACCCAAACAAACTTAGAAGGTTATGTCGTGTTTGTTAGGCTGAAATGTTAAAGGAAACAGTGAAGGAAAGGAGTGGGCCCACCGAGGGCCCACATGGAGAGGGATCTCCCTCTCAGTTTTCGTGCCAAATTTAAAAAACATAAAATACAAAAGGTTTATTATATCATTTGATTTGACATAATCATAACATCTGTTCCTTTTTATTATTTTAATATAAAAGGCAAAGTAGTAATTTTAATATATTCCTATCCCATTTTCATTTCCAATTCTAACAAAAAAGTATATGCATAGTCAAGTTCGAGTGGATTCAAATGAGTCAAAAAAGTATATACACACACATCATTACAAGAATGAATCCAGTGCTTGACTCTTCTATGTATTAGTATATTAGATCGACTTTTTTTCATAATTTTTTTCACTTTTTTTTTATTTAAACTTAACAAATTGTAAATTTTTTCTAAAGAATAAGAGTTATAGACACAAAACACTAAAAAATTCCACACAAATAAGGACCTACCGTGAATGGTTTAGGGACCACCTTTATTAGGGACTAAAAAGTTAGTCCCTAATCCACTCATACTAAATCTCGATTAATGTGGAGTTTTTAATTTTTTTTTGTATCTATATTTTTCATAATTTTAGTATTCTTTAGAAAAAGTTTATAATTTCTCAAATTTAAATAAAAAAATGAAGAAAACTATGAAAAAGAGTCGGCCTAACATACTAATGTATAGAAGAGCCAAGCATTAGATTCATTCTCGTACTTTATTCTTCTCTTCATAATATTTAGTCTTTCTATACATTTTTTCAAAAATCAAATCACTCTTTTATTCTTTACTTTTTTTTAAATTTTAGAAAAAATATTGAGAGAGATTATATATTATTATATAATATTTTATAATATTTAACCTAAATTATTATAAATAAACAAAAGAATATTTGAATGTGTTTCTTTTTTTTGTAAATTTCAATATCATATTTTAACTTTTAAGTCATTTATTTAAAAATAATAATTTTAAATATAATGTGATCAGTTGGTACATTTATTATAATTATTAGTTATTTATTTATTATTTAATAGTAAAAAAAACTAAAATTACAACTCAATGGAACCTGATCGAATCCACCCAAACCTGACATAACTTCATAAACCGGGTTAATTGAGTTGAGCGACCGGGTTTGATTTTAAAAAATTCAACCCAATTCTAAATACTCATTCCGTCCAATCCGCTTGATAGAAGAGACTTGAGTACAGTATCTGAAATTTAAAAGTCAAGAAATAATTGAATATAGAATTTTAAAATTCAAAGCTTAATTATATACTTTTATTAAGTTTTAACTTAAAATTCAATCGTATTCTTTACATTTTAGCCCTATATATATTCATGTGAAATGATGGAGACACGGAAAAACCTTTGCCATCTTATATATATATATATATATGACAAAAGTAACATATCAAAAAATAAAAGGTTAAAATTTCATGTTTATCCTCTATATTTCATTCAAGTTTTAAATTAGTCATTTGTGTCTTAAAAGTTTTAAATCAGTCATCTGTGTTTGCAAGTTGTTACAAATAAGCCATTTCACCTGACACTACCGTTAGTATTTTTCGTTAAATGGTTACATAGACAGCTGATGTGGTCAAAATCTCTCTCCTACATGATATTTTAAATAGATATGGATGATATTGAGTCACCTACAACCCAAAATAAACTAAAACAAATATAAAAAGGACTGATTTAAAACTTGAATGAAATATTGAAGATCGAAATGAGGTTTTAACCAAAATAAAACTTATAATATGGTATAAGAAAACATAATTTTAATAAGGTAAAAGTATCTTTCTTAACCCTAACGTTTGGGGGTCCTGTCAATTTCGACCCTAACGTTTTTTTGCTGTCAATTGTACCCCTAACGTTTTACGTTTCTGCCAATGTCACACTTTTCACTAACACCGTCAAATATTTAACAGTTTTTGCTGACGTGGCATCCTATGTGGCAAAACGTTTCTTTTTTCTGTCAATTGTAACCCTAACGTTTTACATTTCTACCAATGTCACCCTTTTCACTAGCACCATCAAATATTTATTAGTTTTTGCTTACGTGGCATCCTATGTGACAAAAATATCTGACTTGGTATATTTTTTTCCACATCAGATTTCTTACTCATCTTTTTCCCATCAAAATCGTGTCGTTTTAACTTCGGCCTATTCCTTCTAAAATATAACTCAAACGCACATGCCATTTTGCAGACAAAAACATTAGAGACGTTATCCATTCTCTACTTTGTCGGAGACGTTACCCATTCTCTACTTTGTCGGAGACGTTACCCATTCTCTACTTTGTCGGAGACGTTACCCTAAAATAGAGAATGGATAACGTCTCTGATGTTTTTATAAGCAAAATAGCGCGTGCGTTTGAGTTATATTTTAGAAGGAATAGACCGAGGTCAAAACGACACAACTTTGATGGGGAAAAGATGATCAGTAGGAAATCTAATGTAGAAAAAAAATATACCAAGTCAGATATTTTTGCCACATAGGATGCCACGTAAGCAAAAATTATTAAATATTTGACGGTGTTAGTGAAAAGGGTGACATTGGCAGAAACGTAAAACGTTAGGGGTACAATTGACAGCAAAAAAACGTTAGGGTCGAAACTGACAGGACCCCCAAACGTTGGGGTTAGGAAAGGTACTTTTGCCTTTTGATAATTTCACATTGAAAATTAACTTGATAAACGTTAGATGTCATTATTGTATATAGGTGGGTTTCTATCTCTATCTACCTACAGCTGTTAAGGTTAATTGATCAATGTGGTGGTTGGACCTGGCTGTCTCAAGTCCTCACTAAAACATAATCGCATTTTTGGATTTATCTATAATACAATGAACGAGGACTTATGTATTAGTGTGAGTTGGCATAAATGATTGATAATTTGGATAAAAAAAATTTATTCTACTTGTGGATTAGTGTTCGAATTCTTCTAAAGTCATTCAAAATCTTATTTGACGGACGTTATATTCTTCTCCAAAGATCCTGACACTTAAGGATTAGTTGAATAGTTAAGATTGAATAAAATTGTTTACGATTTATATCTGTGTAGTAATTCTTTGAGTTGAGATTCTGTTGATTTCTCTAACATGCTACTGCTGCTTTTTTTTTTTTTTTATATTGCTATTGGCACTTTCCTTAATAGTATTTGTGAGTATTTTCTTTACTATCATTTTTTTCAAACAAAATAAAAGGACTTTCGTAAGGATCCATTTTTAATGAATTATAAATTAAATGATTGAAGTAATATATTGAAGTTTAATAATATTATCCTATTAAGCATTCTCCCATACGATGATAACTCTTATTTAGGCCAGGCTTGATCATTGAGGACATTTTAAATTTGCAATCTTGTTTTAGTATTTTATTTAATTGAATTTTTAAGAAACCTAATTATTCGATTGTCCATATATAATATAATTTAGCCCATTGTTTTCACTTTTTAGGAAACTTCTTCAAACACCTTTGTCTGGCTTGATATTAACCCTATCTATAACGCTCTTAATAACGATGGCTCACATTTATGAAAGTTTCAGTAATTCCCATAGGAAAATTGAAGCTGGAAAATATTTTTGGTTCCGAATTATTGGTCAAAATACTATTTAGTCTCTGAATTTGATAAAAATTTCGAATTTATAAATCTATCAATTATTTGGCCCCTTGGCCGTTAATTACCTGTTAGATAAATAGCTGACGTGGCCGTTAACCACTGATGAGGTATCATTAATTGTTGATGTAGCACCGTTAATTAATGCTCAATCATATGCTACCTCGCTGGTTATGCTTAACATTAAATTTTTTTTTTTAAAAAAAAGAAAGAATCAGCAAATATGACCCTTCTCTTCGTCTTTGACCCTTCTTCCTCTGCTTCAGCAACACACTTTATCAATATGTCGTGAGCAACTCCAGTTTAAGCACACCGGAATGTTCAAGGGAACCAAGCCATATTTTGTTGATTCTATCTTTTATTAATAAAAATAAATTTAATGTTAAAGCTGAGGTGACATATGAGGTAACATATGACTAGACACTTAACAGTGCTGCATTAGCAATTAAAGATCACGCCAGTCGATTATCTAATTGGTAACGGCCAGGAGACTAAATAATTGACAAAATTATAAATTTGAGGACTAAATAATATCATTTTCTAAATTTGAGGACTAAATAATATCATTTTCTAACTAAATAATAATTTGACCAAGAATTAAATACCAGAAAGTATTTTGCGTCAAAATATGGCTAAAATGCACATACACCCCCTAAGTTTTGGGTCAGGGACACATACACCCCCTGAGTTATGTATGTTGCACATAGACCCCCTGAGTTTTCACTTTGAGGCAGAGACACCCCTTCTGTTAGGGTTTCGTAAAAATTAACCATTAAGTGCCACGTCAAGAAGTATGTGTGAGGGGTGTCTCTGCCCCAAAGTGAAAACTCAAGGGGTGTATGTGCCCCTAAAGTGAAAACTCAGGGGGTGTATGTGCCCATAAAGTAAAAACTCAAGGGGTGTATGTGCCTATAAAGTGAAAACTCAGGGGGTGTGAAAATACTAAATTGCCCTCACACATGTTTGCTGACGTGGCACTTAACGGCTAATTTTCACGGAACCCTAACAGAAGGGGTGTCTCTGCCCCAAAGTGAAAACTCAGAGAGTCTATATGTAACATTTTAAAATTCAAGAAGTATATTTACCTCTGACCCAAAACTCAGAGAGGTGTATATGCATTTTACTCTCAAATATTGAACGAAGCGGTGTCATGGGACAAAAGTCATTTATTTACTATGAGTAATAATGCCATCATTTTTGGCAATATGACTGTATTGCTGAAATAAGAAAGAGCATAAAATCTCTTATTTAAAAAAAGAAAGAAAAATTTGTAATACAAATCAAGATTAAATTGCAATTGATCTTATATCACATGTTTGCATATCAAACTTTTTTATTCTACAAATATTTCTCCACATACATATATCACTAAGATATATATATATTGGATTAGACCAAAATATCTACTGTCGACCACAATAAATAATTTTCTCGTTGAATTGTAAGCATTTTAAAAAATAAGATATAACTGACCAAAAAATTTAAAATTGAACTTGTTCTATTTTATTTTAATATGTTGAGAATATTTATCTTTCAAATATATACCATATAATTATAATTCCAAATGCACTAATTTTATAATATCATTTAGAGGCCAGGTGCAGAACAAAGTATGATGCAGAATATATACTCACTATTTAATTTGCTTGTATCTCAATTACTTCGTTGTCTTGTAAATTGCAGAGTGCTTTAATTTGTAGCTTCTCCAGGGCAGGGGAAAAAAGTTTAATATTATGATATTATTAAAGTTTGATATATCTCTTTAATTATATATTAATATTTGTTAATATTAATAAAAAAAATTTTTTATCCAATGCTAGGTTTAATGTTTTTTTAATATATTTCATGATTCTTTTTATTCAATCCTTCTTCATCTTTGTACTACTACGGATGATTCTTTTTATTTTATTGGATTTCATTTATATCCAATTAACAAATTTAATTTTATGCTCTTTCCTATTCTAGCAATACAATATTTCCGTCAAGTCTCATTTGATGCTATATCAACGGATATGGGTCTAATTAATAGAAGGAACTAGTTTCTCAGAATATAATGTAACTAACCTTGATTCGAATTCTTGTTGGAAGAGATGTTTATGTGTAATGCCTGACTATGCCTTGAACAAAATTACCTTTAATAGAAGAATAATACCCTTAGAAAATAAAAACTTTTTTGTTTAATTTGTTGATGCCATCCCCATCCATCCTCTCATGTGAACAAACAAGAGCATTTATTATGGATATATGTTAAAAGACGAGTGACAATACCGCAATAGTACAGAGTCTTCGTTACTTTTAGAGTGATTCTCTGTATTTGTTGATACATTTATAAAAGAGATAGAGAAAAAAATATTTTCTTTTTCTTCTCTTTAATTTGTTTTTCTCATAATTTTACCAATAAAAATAAATAAAGAAAATAACTCTAAAATTAAAGATCCATTATTTATGTCTTTGGCTTATGTTCAAATTTGTAACAATCAACTTTCCTATATCAATAAAGAGTAACACAGTTAATTAAGGTTTTAACTCTTTTCTTATTATAAGAGTGAGGGTTTAAACTTAATAATTAATGTGAGGACCATATTAAAAAGTCTTTCTCTAACCTTAATGATATAGCGCCACACCGATACTTATTTCACCTAAACTTTTATTTAAAAAAAATTCATATATATATATATGAACTGGTGTTAAATATTAATAAGAGAATATTTGTAAAATAATACATATTATGAAAATATTAAAAATTCGGTATTTTCCTGTAAAATCGTTATCAATTTTAATATATATATATATATTCCTCAATATGTACACACATTATTACACATACATAAATTATAAATATGTGAGATGTGCATGCATGTACATATTTTTTATATAGTAAGCAAGAAAATTAAAGATTGTGTTCGGCCTACGGCTACGAGCATGTGTTTTCACTCTCATCCCATTTATCACATGGACGTACATACACACGTTATTCATATTAATATTAATAAATCAAAATATGAATTTTAATTATAGCTAGGTCAAATTAAACATGGGAATTATAATTATATATATATATATAGAAGAGTTGTGGTAGAAGAAGTATATCCATTTCCCATTTTATCAAACTCATTGTGGAAGGAAGTTCTCCATTATAAGATGGCTCTGAGTTTAAGCTTTGCCAGGGAAACTCCAAATCAGGTTTTTCTCCCAATTTTCACATTTTATATAATAATTAGTTATTTTCCGTCAGAAAAAATTTATGTTGATTTTTAATTACTTTTTGTCCTTTAATTTAGGTACTTTTCTCAGGAAATTCTTGTGTGAAGGAAGTGATATTGAATAGACCTATGAAGCTGAATATTCTTAATCATGAAATGGTAAGCCAAATCCTATAATTGGGTTGAAGTCTCTTTCTTTTGGTAAAATATCCATTATCTATATATTATGATTTATGAACATATAATTTATTTAAACTTTATTTTTACAACCTTGGATTTGGATAATTGCTTCCATATATAAGTTCACGGTGGGATGGGGTTAAGGGTGGTTTAACCCTTCTAAATTCTTACATGTTATTTGTATATGTATAAAATTTTGTACATATATATGACCTCTCTAAAAAAATATTATTAAATTTTAATAAGATTATTTGAAAGATTAAAATTTTCGTGTGCAAAAAATAGGCTAAAATATAATGCACTTAGCCCTCTAAATTTTTGGCAGGCTGGGGTACATACATCCCTTAAGTTTCAAAATCTTATAGACAGACTTTGCGATCTTTTAATTTGCGGCACTTACAATCAGTCATTATTTGTCAGGTAAACACATTTTATGGGGGGGTATTTAATCATTCCACATTTTAGCAACTTCAAATTGAATGACTAAATACATGTCAGATAATAACTAAAATATCATCACAAAATGTAGTTACATGACAGATAACATACGGCCAAAAAACCATAACCAAATGTGCTTACGTGACAAATAATAGTTGAATGTGAATGGAAGACTGACGACAGAATGGTGCTGGATGCTCCAATTGAAAGGTTAGGGGTCTATCTGCAAGATTTTAAAATTTAAAAATCTATGTACTCCTAATCCAAAACTCAAAAGAAAAGATGTCAGTATATTTTAGCATACAAAATATGATAATATAACAAAAGCCTCTGATCTCCTGTACAATTGGTTTAATTTTTTCTCTCTTTCTATATATATATATATATATATTGCAGATTTGTAAAATAGCAAGGAATTTAACGTTGTATGAGAATGATCCATCAGTGAAGCTTGTGCTTTTGAAGGTACGTAATGGCTACAAGATCAACTTTTAATTTCTAACAGTATTCCATTATTTATATATTGGGATCAACAACAATTGGGGTTTTTCACGTTTATATATCAAATAAAAAATATTTTTAATTTTTGACAAAAAGGAATGTTCTTTGTGAGAGTATTTTTAGGGTCAAATGGTCATCCTATAAACACTTTCACTGATGGCGTTTTTAATGCTAATATTTACATGAAAACAAGTGTAATAAAATTGTAAAAAACACCCTCAATAAGAGCGTTTATAGGGTTGACCATTTGACCCTATAAACGCCTTTATTATGACCATTTTTCTTGTCAAAAATTAAGAAAAATGTCCTCTGTGATGGCATTTTTGCTCGTGCACAATAAAGTGATATAGATCTGTAGATAATTTTTAAAAGTGACTGAATTTATGTATATATTTTTTATTTGGTATATAAACATGTAAAAAGCCACCGCAATTGCTTTCATTTGTTAATTAATTAAGACATACAAATATATATATTGATGGACAAATTTATATATATTGTATACCAGAGGATTTGCATGCGGGTATGAGTATGTAAATTTATTTAAATTTGTAAAAAATATATATTTTAAATATAAGATTACATATATTTGATATTTTTTTTTATCAGTCCCTCTTGTGAGCTGTGACTTAGTCACATAACATATATTATTTTATATTTTAATTATTTAAAATAAGTATTTTATTATATTAATGCTAATAGCCCAAATTCATAATAATATAGATATAGATAATATGCTAATACTAATTAATAAGAGTCGATTCATCTAATCAATTTTTTTGTCCATAACAATTATATACTTTAAATAGTCTCACATTTAGTGGGTTATCACAAAAAATCTCTGTAGTTAAATGTCTCCCCGAGCCTAGGGGTCTGCAAACAAAAGAAGTTTATCTTTATATTATAAAAAAGGCTAAAGTACTATTTTGATTCTCAATGTTTGCATGAAGTTTAATGTTGGTCCTCAATGTTTCAAAAATTTAATGTTGGTCCTCAAAGTTTTTTTTTTGGGTCGATTTTGGTCCTCGAGTGTAACACCGTTAACTTTTTGCCATTAAATGATGACGTGACATGCTTATATGGCACACCCTCACTCCTACATGTCATATTTTAATGACGTGACATAACACATTACTGTCACGTCACCCCAGATGATGATGATAATGATGCTGATGAAGGAGAGAAGATGATGATGTGGCAATCTGGGGTGACATGGCAGTGATATGTCATATCACGTCACTTAAATATGACATATAGGAGAGAGGGTGTGCCATATAAGCATGCCACGTCATCATTTAACGACAAAAAGTTAACGGTGTTACACTCGAGGACCAAAATCGACCCAAAAAAAAAACTTTGAGGACCAACATCGACCCAAAAAAAAAACTTTGAGGACTAACATTAAACTTTTGAAACATTGAGGACCAACATTAAACTTCATGCAAACATTAAGGACCAAAATAGACCTTTAACCTATAAAAAATACACAAAACATTTAAGAGTTTTAGGCGATTGGCACATTTTTTTTTTAATTTTAAAATCTTACACTTAATTCCCTTAAATTTTTAATTTTAGACAAAATACCCGCCCCCTCCATGAAGAGAATTCCAATCCGTCCATTTTTTTCACAGGATTCCACCATATCAGCAAATATTTTATCAAGTTAATAATTTTTTTAGTTAATTAAAGAGTGTTTCGATCATTTCACAATAAAATCCTTACTCAAAATCACCATACTAGCACTAGTTTGAGTAGTTTCATCCAATTAGCATTGAAATTACTAAAATGTTATTCAATTAGTTAATAATAATAAGAATGTGATTAAGTACTCATTGACGTAATAGAACTATATTAAAATTATAGATAAAATCTTTTACGACGGAGTTTTTTACTTAGAATTAAAAGTTCAAAAAGAAGTTTAGTATAAAATTTAAAATTTGGAGAGAATGATATGTTTATAGATTAAAATTCAACAACTTCATTTTAACCTATTATTTTAGAGGTAACAAATTAGGATTTGGATCAAATTAATTACAAGCATATAAAATGCACGATCTAAACCGTCAAATAAAAATAAAAATTCGTATTCTTAGTGTAACAATTTTATTCAACAATCAAATTGTACAATTCATATACTTTATTATTAGATCTGAATCCATAATAATAAGCTATATATGTTGTTGCATGGAATAGGCAAATGGAAAAGCTTTCTGTGCTGGCGGTGATGTAACATCTGTTATTGCATCTGCACTCATAGGTACACACCTTAATTAATTTGAACAATACTTTTACTTTTATCATAATTACTTAATTACCAAATGAACCTACTTATATATATTTGGAGTAAAACATTGTTTTGGTCCTCCACAGATGTCTCTTTTGTCAATTTGGTCCTCCACAGATCGATGTTATCAATTTGGTCCTCCACAGATCAAACTGTTAGCATTTGGTCCTTCCGTTAATTAACTTGATGACATGTCAAGTTAAGTTTGATTCAGCAATTTTTTCATCTAATTAGGCATAAATTAATTTAGAATAATTTATTTTTTATTTAAAAAATCTTTTAAATTTAAAAAAAATTTAAAAAAAACCTTTGACATACCTCCTTTTAACGCAAAGAAACATATTTGTGCCATTTTTTTACTTTTTTTTTAAATTTAAAAGGTTTTTTAAATAAAAAATAAATTACTCTAAATTAATTAATACCTAGTCAGATAAAAAAATTGTTGAGTCACAACTTAACTTGACATGTCATTAAGTTAATTAACGGAAGGACCAAATTGCTAACAGTTTGATCTGTGGGGGACCAAATTAATAACACCGATCTGTAGGAAACCAAATTGACAAGGGAGGCATCTGTAGAGGACCAAAACAGTGTTTTACTTTATATATATTTGTATTTCTTTGTGTTAATTTTAGAGTAATTTGTCATAATATATATAGATGAAGCAATTAGCAATTAATGCCGTAGAAAGATGACTAATATTTTGAAATAAAAAGACAAAAACATCTATATATATATGATGAATGACATGGCTACATTTGGTTGAAAAAAATTTATGGAATTAGAATTGGATTATACATGAAATTGGAATTGAAATTGAATTATTTGAATTGAAAAAGTGTATTTAATATGAAAAGATGGAATTGGAATTGAATTATTTGAATTAAAAAAGTGTTACTCAAATTCTATCAAACTTTTGAAGCAACGTAGCCATGATATAGTAGGATTCAGAAGAAAACCAAATTCTATCAAAGAAAGTCATTATTCAAAATTTCATTTTGATCTTTTATCTCTACTACAAATTTTAAATTTATCATTTATTTTTTAAAAATTCTAAACTGATCTTTTATGAATGATGGATGAGGAAGAAGAGAAACAAGAAGATGAAGGAAAAAAAAGAAATTGGAAAAATAGAAAAAAAACAATGAGTCATATGCCATGTCACATAAGAGAGAGAAAATATTCAGCTAAGTAAGTCACATTAACATTTAACGGAAGAAAACAATAGGCTTGAACGGAATGACCAGTATAAAACTTATGTAAAACATAAATGATCAATTTAAAATTTTTGAAAGATAAAAAACAAATTTAGAATTGTAGTAAAGATAAAGGACCAAAATGAAGTTTTGACTGAAAGTCATTGGTCCGATCTTAATTACATGCAAGAGACATCAAAATATCTTTACATTTTATATATAATATATATATATATTAAATATATATCTGACCAATATAAATTTTTAAAATTTTTTTTAAATATTAAATCCATAATACAAAATAAGCACTACACAAAAACATTAATTTTACTATCAATTAATTAACATTATTTAATTTAATTTGTTATAATAATTTGTTATATTTAATTTTTTAATAATTAACAAATAACATTACTTACCAATTTGATTCTTGGTTGTGGGATATAACTACCGCTAAAAGTAATTTATAATTGAAACTAAAATAATAACTTTTAGTGAAATAACATTGAAATAAATGTTTTAAAAGTTATTTTTTAATAAAAGACTTCAAATATATTTGTTTCTAACAAAAGAAATAAATTAAAAATGGATAATATTAGTTTTTTAGTATTATATTAGTAAAGTAATGTACTATTGTATTTTGGTTCCCTTTTTCTTTTAAAAAAATGGATAACATATTAATATATAGCTAGTATGAGGCTTATAATAAATATTATAATTATATGCAAACAAATCTTCAATTTCTTATTAGTTATATCTCAGGACACTGGACCTATTCTGTGAGCTATTACAGGAAACAATTGGCTTTAGACTACTTCATTGCCACATACAAAAAGCCTGTGGTGAGTTAACTGTCAATTCCCATATATATAAATAAATATATATATATATATATATATATATATATATATATATATATATGAATATAATTTTGAAATTGTTTTTATGGTGTATATATGGAAGGTGTGTCTCATTAATGGAATTGTGATGGGAGGAGGAGCTGGCATTTCCATGAACACAACCTTTAAAGTTGTCACCGAAAAAACGGTAAGATTTTTATATTTTTAAAAAATTGGGTAGTAACTAATTTTAAAATATATTATAAATCATTATATATAATTGAGGCATTAAATATTCAAAGTGTGGATATATATAATTGATATAGGTATTTGGTATGCCAGAGGCATCTATAGGACATTATCCAGATGTGGGTGCATCTTACTTCCTCTCAAGACTTCCTGGCTATTTTGGTATATATATATACATATATAATCTACAATATTTTATATATGGTTAATTAATTAATTAATATCCATTTTTAATTAATGATTTTAAATAATATATAGGAGAGTATGTAGGGCTTACAGGAGCACAACTGAATGGAGTAGAAATGGTAGCATGTGGCTTAGCAACTCATTTTGTCCCTTCAAAGGTTAAGAAATTAATTAAGCAAGAGGCTTAACTGTTTTCATAATTAAACACCATATTATTATTATTATTATGAGAAAATTTGATTACTAATTTTTACAATTAATATATGTATGTATATATATAGAAGCTAAGCTCATTGGAAAATGCTCTACAAGCTGTGACAACTTCGGATATATCAATGATTGCTTCAGTAATACATCAATTTACTGAAAATGCTTATGTCACCCAAGACAGCCCCTTTAGAAGGTAATTAATTAATTTTAGAAATTCCCCTTTATATATATATGTATAATAATACCCTCAATTAACATATGTATTTAATTTCTTTGATTTTGACAAATTAAAAAAAGACTGGACACAATTAACAAATGCTTCTCAAAAGGGACTGTGGAGGAGATAATTACGTCCTTGGTAAGTATATATATTTTCTTTTTGTTAAAAAAATGGTAGTGATTAAGAAAGACAGTTCCAATATTATAGGACGTGAATAATATGTTAGAGAGACTGACATATGTCTAATACAAAAGAGTACCGTATATGCCTATCATAGATGAAGGGAGAACTTTCTTTCGAATATTGATATGTTTGGCTAAATTGTATAGAATCCCTTGAATTTTAGGTCATGGGCACATAATTCATTTGAACTTTCAAAACATTGCAGCCAACGTAACTCCTTTGAACTCTTAATTTTGGTAACGAAACCCCGTTTGTGAAGAATTCTGTCTATTTTTTTGACAGAATTTCGTCACGCCAACAAATACTTTGTCACGTCTATGTTTTTAACCTCAATCAAATTACTATTGAATTCATTTAACTGGCATCAAAATCACTAAAATGTCTTCAATTAACTAAAATAAATACTTATGTGACAAAATATTTGTTAATGATGTGACGATCCAAATTCTATTGAAAAACAGATAAAACTTTTTATAAAGATCAAAGAATTTTGTGCCCAAAATTAAAATTTCAAAGAAATTATACTCGTATAATCTACAAATTCAAAGAGAATATGTGCATTTAACCCTATATGTTTTATCTTCAAGAATTTTAATTCCTAATTAATTAACAATAGTATTTGGGATCGATGACATGAAATCAATATTAATTAATTATTGTGTTTATATATATATATATATATAGGAAAATGAAATAAAAAATGGAGCAGAAAAGTGGATCACAGACGCATTAAACTATATGCGTTCGTCTTCTCCTACCAGTCTTAAGATATTCTTGAGATCAGTAAGTACTTATATATATATAAAATAAATTTAGATTTTTGTTCATTTTATTGAAACAATATAATTAAATAAATATGATGTCTATATATATATATATATATATATATTAGGTGAGAGAAGGTCGAGAACAAAATATTGCACAGTGTCTTTCTCGAGACTACAATATTAGCAGCCACATCGCAAGAAGAGGCTTCGACAGTAATTTCTTTGAGGTAGGTAATTATATATATATATATATATATATATATATATATATATATATATATATATATATAATCATTATTAATTAACAAATGTAATAATTAATTAATTAAAACTCATTCATGAAGTACTGCATATTAATTAATTGTCCAATTTTGTTTTTACAGGGTGCAAGAGCAAAGCTATTTGAAAAAGACAACAAGCCCAAGGTATACAAATTAATGATGATAGCATCTTGTTCATTTTCATTCTATAATTAAAAATTTTAATTAATTATTTATTTATTTGAATTAAAGTTTTTCTCCGATTAAGTGCTAATTAATTGTCCTTTTTGTGTGTTTGAAATAGTGGGAGCCTTCAAAGCTAGAGATGGTTAGTAAAGAAATGGTGGATCAATACTTCAGCAAGTTTGATGATCAAGATTGGGAGTCTCTCCAACTTCCTATTACATCAAACACACAAAGCAAATTGTAATTAAATCCTAAAATTTAATTAAAGAAAAGGCTTAATTTATGACATAATATTCATGTAGCTAGAGATTTATTATTTATAATTTATAGTGCAGGAACTGGTTTATTTAATTTGTTTATCGAAACTATTTTATTTATAAATTATTTTTCTAGAATAATTTATTATATAATGTATTGCTTATAATTAAAGTACCACACAATACACATATACGAAATGCAGCTATTCTCATTAAAATACTTTCTCATAATAGTCAAATACTCGACACGAATCGAGTCTGAATAACTTGGGACAAAGTCTCAGAGGCCGAGCAAGCAACCAAAATAAAATAATATTACTAACATATATAGTTTCTTAGCACTCTGAATATGTAAACAATTTTTATCAACAGATTGGAGAACAAATAAAAAATATCTTAACATATATGGAATGATTTATGTCAACTAATATGAGTAATTTGAGTTTTTTTTTGTAAACGAGTAATTTGATATGAATTAAGTAAATTCATAATGTGTTAGCATATCATCAAAATTTAACAAAATGTTAACAAAATTTGAAGCTTATATATTAGGGACTGATTTAAAAAAATTGTTAAACAGAGGGGATTCAATTACAAATTTGAAAAATCGAGGGTCCGTATTATAAGGACTAGAAGACAAATTAAATGAATTAAGGATAATTTAGGATTATTAGCAACTTGTGAGTGAATTGGGTAATTACTCTCTTGATTGATGCTACATCAGTGTATTTCCAGCATGGCTTGAAGCTAAGGAAGAAGGCCCAATATGTTATACTAGAGGCCCACTAATGTTGGAAAGCCCAAATATGTTTCGTTATAGGCCTGATTTCTGATCAACAAATTTTCTTGTATATCTCGTAATTAATTTATCATAATTAATTTTCTACCCCAAAGCTTGTTAATAAAGATCCAATATTCTCTAAACTCCTAACTTTCTCTCCTATAGCTATTAGAAAAATTAGATTATCATCTTAAAAAAAGAAAAGTGAGTGATATTAAGTTCACCATGAGTAATTCTCCCTTGCCCTTGCACTAAGACCTTTCGTTTCATGAAAACTCAAATGTTTCATTTCATTCTATCATATGCCTTATTCATATTTAATTTAACAAACATAAAATTATGGCCAAATTACTCTTTTGGTCCTCAACGTTTTTTTTTGGGTCAAAATTGGTCCTCCAGCGTAACTCTGTCTGGTTTTTTTTGTTAAATGCTGACGTGGAAGGCTTATGTGGCACACCCTCTCTCCTACGTGTCATATTTGGATGATATGACACCCTCTTTTACTTCAATTCAGCAAAATGACACCGTTTTGCATCACTTCTCTCTCACTCCAACTTAGCAAAACGGCGTCGTTTTGCTGAGTTGGAGTGAGAGAGGGTGTCATATCATCCAAATATGACACGTAGGCTATGTTTGGTTCACCTTGGAATTGAGTTTGGAAATGGAATTGCACATTTCCCAACCAATTCTAAGGTTTGGTTCATATCTTGCATCTTAGAATTGAATTCTAACAATGAATTCAATTCCACCTATTTTGCCTCAGCTTCATAAATTGAATTCCATATAAAATACATAGAATAGGCGTGAGTTTTGTGGAATTCATAAGGAAAAGACAATTTTACCCTGCTCTCCACCTTGTCTGCCTCTTTCCTCTGCCCACTGGTTCTTCTTCTTCTTCCCATTTCTCTTTGGTTTTTTATTTTTCTCAGCGATGAATGGGATTGGGAAGAGGTCGATCTTCTTCTTTCCATTTCTCTTTAGTTCTTTTTCTTCGCAAGCTAATCCAACAAATTTGTGCCGACAATTGCGTTTCCCTCGCAAGATCCAATTTCAATCGGTCATGTTTGATTCAAGTGGGAACAGTGTCCATGGAAGAGAACGCCATTCTTGCTCTGTTAAAGCTTTCCAAGCGCATAACATAAGAAAGGAAGTCATATGGAAAAAAAAGAGTAATAATGGGAAGAAGACGATGAGTAGTTAATGAGTATTTTTTTTATATATTAAAAATGATTTTTTAATATATATTTTTTATGGAATATAAAAAAAATTTACGAATTTTTTTTAATAATTTAATGAAAGATAATGTGAGATGGTTGGAGTTTTACTGTTAAATAATTTTTTATAATTATTTAATAAATATAAAAAAATTATTATTTAATTTGAGGGGCAAACTAGTCTTTTTATCTTACATTCTTTTACAAACTTTCAATTCCATTTTTTCATACCAAACACACTTTTCAATTCAAATAATTCAATTCCAATTCCATCTTACCAATTCTAATTCCAATTCCAATTCCAATTCCAAAATTTTATCCAACCAAACGCAGCCGTAGGAGAGAGGGTGTGCCACATAAACCTTCCACGTCAACATTTAACAAAAAAAAATTAGACGGAGTTACGCTGGATAACCAATTTTGACAAAAAAAAACGTTGAGAACCTAAAATAACTTTTTGAAACGTTGAGGACCAGTATTTAATTTGGTGCAAACGTTGAGGACCAAAAGAGTAATTTGGCCTAAAATTATTATTCCTTCATTTATGACATGCAAGAACTATATTTAAGATGTTAGAGAATGGATAAGCTCAAATCAGAGAATACCTACTATATATATTAATTAGGTTAAAATGCATTGAAATCTCTTGAGTTTTGGGCCAGAGATATATATACCTCTAAGTTTTAAAACCTTGCAAACAGACCCCCTAAACTTTTATTTTGGGGCACCCAACAACACCCTTCTGTCCATATTCAGCCGTTATTTTCCACGCAAGCACATTTTGTAGAGATATTTTAGTCATTTCATATTCCAACAGCTCTAAATCGAATTATTAAAATGGCTAAAGTTGCATTATAATGATTAAAATACCCTCAGACAATATGCTTACATAGCAAATAACGGCTAAAATACCCTCACAAAATGTAGTTACGTGGCAGATAACGACTACAATACACTTACAAAATATGCTTACGTGACAGATAATGTCTAAATGTTGACGGAAAGGTGCTAAATGCCCCAAATTAAAAGTTTAGGGGGTTTGTCTACAAGGTTTTGAAATTCAAGGAGTCTATGTGCCCATGATACAAAATTCAGGAGATCTCAGCGTATTTTAACCTATTAATTATGTTAATGTATGATATGTAATGATTTAAGGTTTTATATTTTAATCTTGCTTGTTATTCAGATTTATTAATCATTGATTGGACTTCACCTTTATTTTAATTAATTTGTTATCAACCCATCCACCAAAGTGACAGGAAGGTTATTGAAAGTTGTTATATCCAATGTTAAAAGGAAAAACTATTTAATAATTATTTAGTCTTGTAACAATATTATATATAATATTATATTATGTCGTTATAAAGAGAACAAATTAAAATGAATGCAAAAGAATTGATATATCAAGTACTCTTATAACCCACTTAATTGGGCCAATGGCCCTGTTAATTTACCCAAAATAGAAACATACTAGCCCAGCCCACTAATGCCCAATTAACTTATATTTGGGCTGAATTCACTTTCTTCTTTTTCAAAACTGTCTAATAAGAAAGAGGCCTTAAAAGATGAGAATAAAGAAAGGAACCATGGATCTATTAGAATGCGTTAGGCTACTTAGATTTATTTTAAAAAAGTGGGAATAAAAAAATGAAAGATATAATTATATTTGGTATAAAATTTAATTGACAATGAAAAAAAGAACGAAAATTGGATAAAAAGATAATTATACTTTTCATTAAAAGAAATAAAATTAAAAGGGAATGAGTATGTGATTTTATGAACAGAGAATAAAGTACGGTGCTCACATTAGTTAAGGGCAAAAATATTAGATAAGGGATTGGACAAACACTCACATATGAGAATCCTAAACCCACACTCTCATGAGAGAGGATCCTGTGTGGCACCTCAGGATACAGCACGATGAGAAACCCTATTTGTTATATCTCATCGTGTAGTATACCTTAAGATACTACACCGGATCCATTTGACACTCTCATTCCCTCCCTCGATGGATGGTGAGCTTGAGCTATTAGTAAGGTAAAATGATCATTTTGCTCTATAGTATAAGAGTCAAATGGTCATTTTACCCACTTTTATTCCATTCACATCACATTACATTGACATAACATTCCTATTCCCTCAAACATTATATTACAATTCTCATTTTCATTCCCATTCCCATTCTCATTTCCTCAAACATTCTACTAAACAAAAATACCCTAAAACATTGTTAGTTCTCACTAGGTAAGAGTACTTGGTATATCAATTCTATTTACTCTTTATAATGACATAATAATATAATATTGTTAATACAAGACAATATAATTATAAAAAAAAAGTTCTTTTAAAATTAGACATAAGAAAAGTTAACTTTCTGGTCACAATTTGGTGGATGGGTTGATATATAACAAATTCGTTGTATTTAATTGCTCAATAGAACTTTTGAACATTAATATTTATTTTTTTAATTGAATTTTTATAAATTTTAAGACTTAATATACTCTATTAATTAATTAGAATAAATTTTAACATGTGCTAAGTACACGTTATTAATTTGATCTAAACCATAATTTCATAGAATTTAAAATACCATAATCCAAACACACCATAAATAACATTGTTTTGAAAACCGGACCGGATCGGAAAACCGGTAAACCGGCTGCTAGTCCAGTCCGGAATAACCAATGAACCGGTCAAGTATAAAACCGGTCAAGAACCGGTCAAACCGGTGGTTTAGACGGTTCGACCGGTTTTTCTTTTTTTTTAAAAAAAAATTTGTGTTGTTTATGATTTAATATTTATTGAAAATTTGTTGTGACTTGTAGTTGTAAGGATTGTTCTATTTCAGTATTTATTGTTTGGTTTGTGATAAGATTTGAGACTTAAATATGTTGATCCTTGAACTTATTTGAAGAGTTTAATATGATATTGTAGTAATTTACAACTTGTTCTATTTCTTATCATGTTTAGATCGAGATGGAAACATATAATTATGAAGTATATAATTTTTTATGATATATTTTAGTATACTTAATTAAAAATATATATTTTAAATGCCACCGGTTCAACCACGGTTCGACCATTGAACCGTGAACCAGTGCCTCGACCGGTTCAATGACCGATCCGGTTTTAAAAACTGGAACTCATCATCAAGATATATGGGACTACGAAAGATCCTCTCCCTTTCAACTAACAATTTGTCGAAAAATAAATGTTGATATTATAATTTGTCTGAAGCACCTACCAACTGATCAAATTAAAGCATAGCCACACATAATTAATTAAATAAATAAAATTAAGGTAAAGTTACTTATTATATTCTTTTTTCTCAATGATTGGTTATCATAATTTAATCTTTTATATTATCTCTTCACTGATCATATAAGTACTTTTTGTCAAGTGCTTTATTTTTATTGAAGAACTTCACAGCAAATACCTAAGTAACTTCACCTTGGTTTAGTCCTCAATTAAAGAGTAACTATTTTCATATAATACATGCAAAAGAATTTCACTTGGAGTAAATTATTTTCATTAATAAAAGATAAATTAGAAGAAAGTAAATATAATTTTTTTTTGGAGCAGAGAAAATATTTGTTTAATTGAACTAAACCTACGTGTAATTTATTCTTTTCAAAAATTATATATTTAGTTTTTCTTTTAAAAAAATATTTATTTAACAGGTATTCTAAGTTACTTATTATGAATTTGTGGTTGATTAAAAGAAAATTTATTGTGATAAAAAAATTAACAAAAATGATTTTATATACGAAAAAAAATTCTTAAAACAATAATTAATAAAACTCTTAAAAAGTTGAGAAAACTTATACACAAATTTTCAGGAAAAAAAATTCCTAACCCAAATCACTATATGGGAATTGCTATATAGTTATCTTTCTCCCGTAGGGCAAGGGACACTGTTCATCTACAGTCTTTTCACTCAGAAAATTGTTTTATGTGTATCAAAATAATTAAAATTAGATTGTCACCGTGAATTTATTAATTATTAATTATATTTAATTTTCACTGATATGAATAATTAATAATTTTAAATTATAAATAAATTAATAATTTTAAATTATAAATAATATCTTGATCAAATTTTGGTCTTTTTGAAATAATCTAATTTAATTTAAAATATAAAAATAATTTATTAATAAAAAGTAGAATAATATGGTTTCAATTAAAACAAAAAAAAACCTAAGGAAACAATCTTAAATTGAAGATATACATTATTTTTAATCTCATTTTCTGTGTTATATATATATATGTATTATTGGATAAATTTTGGTAGTTTATTTTCAATTGAAAGTGAACAATCTAATAAGTGGTATTCGGGCAAAAAAAATCTAATAAGTAGAATTATAATAGTTTTCATCATATATTCTATAATAAGTGGTATTATAATAGTTTTGATCATACAATCTATTTTGATCAAGCCGTCTACTCAATATATACTAATGCACTTACAAATTTGAAATATTTTGTAGATTATATAAACTCTAAAAAAAATACATTTTTCATTATAATATTGTTACAAACTATATATAAACAAAATAGAAATGTGAAACAATTAATATATTTTTTCTTTGCTAATCAAATTTTTTTAACCATTATGATTTTTTTCCTATATTTACGTGGTTCATTGTAAACAATTATAAAATTAAACATTGAGGCATAATTGATTGTAATGAATGTTCGAAAAATATTTGTCCAAGGCTCAAACGTTGGGGGTATCAAAAATACTTTATCCAATAAATAAAGATAAAAGCTAAAAATTTTAAAAAGATGAAGTCAAAAATTTTAAATGAGATATAAAAAAATACTTATAATGAATAAAAACACACAAATTAAAATCAAAGATAATCAGAAAGAGTAAAATATCAAGTTGGTCCTTTTTAGATGCTCTCTTTTTCAATTTGATCCTTATTAGATGTGCCTTCTCAATTTAATCCTTTTTAGATCATTATGTTATCATTTTGGTCCTTGCCGTTAAATTCATTAACAGAATATGCTTAAGTGGACATTTTGGGTTAACTTTATAATTTTTAAATATTAATGGGGTTTTTAATATAATTGTTTGGGCTAATTTTGTAATTTTCACAAATCTAAATAGAAAAATACTTTTGCCCTAATTTTAGCATCGATTCATCACACATATCTTCTCTGAAACTCTGTTCTGCATCTTCTTCTTCCTCTCTGCATCGGGCCGGTTGGAAATCATTGAGTAAATGGAAATCGTATAAAAGTACATAGGTTCTCTGAGATGCAGAGTCAGTCGTCAAATCCTTCCCAAGGTATTTCATTCATTCGTGAACCTTATCTTCATTTGGATTTTTGAGATATGTATTTGTGAGTTTCTCCTAGAATTATCTTCATATATATATAAAAGAAATCAAGACTGGAAAGTCACTTGTTTGAAGTGAGGTCAAAAGGATTGACTTTAGATTAATTTTATACGATTTCTATTTACTCAACTTTTTAGTAATTCTTGTCTTTCGTGAACATGATGCTAAACGATTTTCAGAGAGGAAGAAGAAGATGCAGAATAGAGTTTCAGAGAAGATATGTGTGATGAACCGATGCTAAAATTAGGGCAAAAGTATTTTTCTATTTAGATTTGTAAAAATTACAAAATTAGTCCAAACAATTACATTAAAAACCCCATTAATATTTAAAAATTATAAAGTTAATCCAAAATGTCCACTTAAACATATTTTGTTAATGAATTTAACGGCAAGGACCAAATCGATAACAGAATGATCTAAAAAGGACTAAATTGAGAAGGCACATCTAATAAAGACCAAATTGAAAAAGAGGGCATCTAAAAAGGACTAACTTGATATTTTACTCTAATCAGAAATATAAATGGGGATATTTTACTCTAATAGTGATTATAATATTAATGCAATAATGCAAGACATATATTTAGAAAATTAATGATTATATATATATATATATATATATATATATATATATATATATATCTATATTTATATGGATGGGGACCATTTCCGTCAATAATCTCCCAAAATAGCTATTTAATTAATTAAAAAATAAAATAAAAAAATGATGTGAGAAGATCATGGGAGAGATAAAATAGGAGAATAGTGATAGTGGTAATTTTGTTTTTTAAAAAAATAATAATTGTGGTAGTTATCAAAGAAAATAACTTTTTAATCTTTAATTTATTATTTTACAAATAATAATAATTTATCTTATATTTTGTAAATTAAAAAAAAGCTTGACATATTTATTGGAGTCACAAAATATTTATATTGGGGTCACAAAATATTTATATTTTAAAAAGAAGCCTCTAGTATATATATATGATTTTGGACCCTTCTGGTTATTGGGGTCACAAAATATTTATATTTTATAATTAAAAAATATGAAGTAAAACATGATTGGAGGAGTTATAAGAGAGAAATAGATCATGGGTAAGGTAGTTAATAAAAGTAGTGAGAGAAAAGTTAGAAATATAAGTAGTTATTGAATTATTTATTAATAATAAAAATTTTAAAAAAAAATTACATGTACCTTAATGCATGCAAAGAGTTTAATATATAATTATGTGTGTATATATATATATATTAAAGTAACGTTTGATACACTGTGATCTCGGTTTCGGTGGTAGGAAGAAATTGGAGGAAGATATAAGGGAAGTGGAAAAAATGAATGTGGAAAGGCACTTTTACACTCAAAGATGAGTGAAGGGTACGTGAGTTACGTTGAAGCGTTTTTCTCTCTCCATTTCACTATACCACTTAAAAAAATCAGTTTTAGGGTCAAATATCTTTACTATCTCCAAATTTTACTGTAATATTCATTTCGGTTTCTAAAATTTTTTTTGGTTCATGCCTACTCCCAAACTTTCAGTTTTGTTCCATTCTTTATGTTATTTGGACAACCATCACAAATTTAGATGAATTAACATGTTATGATTCTTATTATCAGAAGCTATCATAATAAAATTAAACATAATATCCACAAATAGATGATAAAGTTGTAATATCCAATCTAAACCATAATGTCTCAATATACATAGATATATAATTTACCAAAAATTTAAGTTATTAAATTGCATAAAGATAAATCATAAAACTAAAAAATTAAATATACAATTTAAAAATAAATATTAAGATAAAATAATTACTCCCCTTTATAAATTAAGAACTCAAGCCGTAGACTTCTCACCCAGAAGCAAAAACACTAGCCACACATGGAGAGAAATGTGGAAAGTTTCTTCACTCCAACCATGGTGCTAAAAAAAGAAATGAGATGATGAAATGGTTAATGTGATAGGGATTTGTTGGATTGGAGTGGCGTGAAGCAAGAAGGGTAATGGGTTTGGGTTTAGATTTGGATATTGGTTTTTTTTTTTTAAAACTTAGGTTCTATTATTTTTTTGATATATTTCCAAATTTTAAGATACCAGAAAAAATAAGTCAAATATAAAATAATTTAATTAAAAATAAAATAAAAACATTACAATTTAATCACTTTAACATTATTTTCATTCAATTACTCTTTAACTAAATTTAACACAATAAATACCTTTAAGCCCAATAAAATATGATAAAAATAAAAATCTTAGTATAAGATAAAAAATATTATATAAAATAAACACTTATTAAATATATATTTTAGAAGTTTATTACTTTATTTAGCAATAACGTTTAGACATTTGTTAAAATTTTTTTATTTTTTACGAGATAATTTATTGTGATAAACTTATAAAAAATTAATAAAAATAATTTTTATTAACTCTCACATTAATTAAATATTTATAAAAAATATTGGTCAGCCAAAACTCTTATTTTGTTTATTATATAATTGTTTAAATTTTTTAAAAAATAAAATAAATACTATTAATCAATTTAAAAATATCATTTGGCAACCTATCATAAACTCTCACAGTTAATTTCTCATCATAGCAACCCCCCATTTGTTGGTTCATGAAATTATTGTTGTGAATCTAGTTGAAAACAGCTTTATCTTTTTCTTTCTACAATCACCTAACAATATTTTATTTCCACTATATATATAAGCTTTCTTTTGTGCTCAAACATGCATGAATAATAAGGTTTTTCTATATCTATAAGATGGCTATTAATCTCAATTTTGCCAGAGAAACAGATCAGGTTAGGTTTACATCCTTAGCTTCCTTAATTTTCAAGTTTCTTTCCATAAAAATTTTTTTATCAAGTTTCTTATTTAAGAATTAAGACTATAAATTTTAATTTAGTTTGAAAAATATTTTTTCATTTTAACCGGTTTATTATATTTTTCAATCTAGCTCATTCCCTATCCAAATATATATATATATACAGAAAATCCATTATCATATAATTAACTCATAACAAAGCTTTCCTTCTTCTTGCATGCAACAGGCAAATGGAAAAGCTTTCTGTGCTGGTGGTGATGTCATATCTGTGATTGTGTCTACACTTCTAGGTACACTTTGAAATATCTCAATTTAATCTCGTAAAGGATACATATTTTTTTAAATGGTAAAGATTCAGGGGAAAGTTCTCACCTCACCGATGGGCGAGTGTTCGAATCCCCCTGAAATCAAAATCCCTTGGCACCCAAGGGCTAGTTGAGTAGCTGCGACTGGGTAAAACTGCTTGCGGTTTAGGCCTGTGCAGTAATCCTTTGGGTTGGGCCTCTGTTGGTCTCTCCAACATGCCACTGATGCCCTGCTCGGTAGTACTTGAGAGTGCCTTCCCTTATTACCATTTTAGATTACCAAAAAAAAAGATTAATTCGCAATCAAATTTATCCTTTCATTAATAGAAAGATCGGATAGAAAGTTAAAAGATTAATATAAGTGTGGAGTGTTTTGATAAAGTATAATTTGTAAAATGTGTTTAATTTGTAAATATTATGAGTTTTATTTTTGTTATTGAATAGATTCTATATAAATTATCATTTAGAAGCTAAGTTAGTAATATCTATAAATAATATTGTCTCAATTAACTTTCTATCAATTATATATATAATTAGATACCTATATTCTTATTAGCAAATGAACATACTATATATTTCTAAGAAAAAAAAAAGAATTTTATATATATATAGCATGAGGCTTATAAATTATAATGGACTAAAACAAATTAATTAAGATCTTCAATTTCTTATTAGTTATTTATTTGGATCAGGACACTGGACCTTTTCTGCAGTCTTCTACAGGAAGCAACTCGCTCTAGACCATTTAATTGCCACATACAAAAAGCCTGTGGTGAGTTCAATTCCCTTTTTTATTCTTCTAATTTTAAAGTTGAAAATCAAGGATTAATATATACATGTATGATTATAATAAATATATATAATTTTTAAACTATTTGTATATAATATATTTATATATGGAAGGTATGTCTCATTAATGGAGCGGTAATGGGAGGAGGAGCCGGCATATCCATGAACACAACTTTTAGGGTTGTCACTGAAAAAGCTGTACGATCTTTTATTTATTTGTTTATTTATTTTCTCATTTAGGTATTAATTTCCCAAAAAATATAAGAATTAATTAAAAATGTGTGTATATATATATAAAATTGGTATAGGTATTTGGTATGCCAGAGGCATCTATAGGACATTATCCAGATGTGGGTGCATCTTACTTCCTCTCAAGACTTCCTGGCTATTTTGGTATATATATATATATATATAAAATCTACAATATTTTATATATGGTTAATTAAATAATTAATATCCATTTTTAATTAATGATTTTAAATTATAGGGGAGTACTTAGGGCTTACAGGAGCACATCTGAATGGAGCAGAAATGGTAGCATGTGGCTTAGCAACTCATTTTGTCCCTTCAAAGGTTAAGGAATTAATCAAGAAAGAGCCTTAATTACTTCCATAAAAACCATATAATAATAATTATTATTATTATTTCTTAGCTTACTAATTTGTGTAATTAATGAATGTATATATATAGAGGCTAAACTCATTGGAAAATGCTCTACAAGCTGTGACAACTTCAGATATATCAATAATTGCTTCAGTAATACATCAATTCACAGAAAATGTTTATCTCAAGCAAGACAGCCCCTTTACCAAGTAATTAATTAATTTTAGTTTTTCCTTTATATATATGTATAATTTTCTTAATTAATAATTAACATATTTAATTTCTTTGATTTTGACAAATTAAAAAAAAAAGACTGGACACAATTAACAAATGCTTCTCAAAAGGGACTGTCGAGGAGATAGTTGCGTCCTTGGTAAGTATGTATAAAAATAATTAGGTGCTCTATATATATATATATATATAATAACAATTTGTTTCTTCAAGAATTAAAATTTCTAATTAACAATAGTGTTTTGGATGACATGAAATTAATGAATATTAATTAATTGTGTATATATAGGAAAATGAACTGAAAAATGGAGCAGAAAAGTGGATAACAGTCGCATTAAACTATATGAATTCGTCTTCTCCCACCAGCCTCAAGATATTCCTCAGATCAGTAAGCTTATATATATATATATATATATATAATGTCGAAACCCCAAATTGGTCCCTTATATTTGCACGAAGTTTTATATTGGTCCTTTATGTTTCAAAAAATTTAAATTGGTCCTTTATGTTTGCAAGAAGTTCTAAATTAGCCATTCCGTCCAAATCTATTTATTTCTTCCGTTAAGTGCTGACGTAGAAATATCATATCTCCTATGTGTCCATTTAAGCTGACATGACATGACATGTCATCATCCAATATCATAGATGGACACGTCAGCACTTAACTTAAGAAATTGACGGGAGTGGACGAAAGGACCAATTTGGAACTTCTTGCAAACATAAAGGATCAATTTAAACCTTTTGAAACATAAAGGACCAATATGAAACTTCGTGCAAACATAAAGGACCAATTTGGGGTTTTGACTTATACATAATTAATAAATTGTTTGAGTTTTTATTGAAAAATAGAAATAATAAATATGATGGATGTTATTAGGTAAGAGAAGGTCGAAAACAGAATATTGCAGATTGTCTTCGTCGAGAATACAATATTAGCTGCCACCTTGCAAGAAGAAGTTTCACCAGTGACCTTTTTGAGGTAACAATATATATATATATATATATATATATATATATATATATATATATATATATATATATATATATATATATATATATTTATATTGTTAAGTAATCTATATTAACAAACGTGACTATTATATTGATTAAATAATTAATTAAAACTCATTTATGAAGTGAATATTAATTAATTGTCCAATTTTTTCACAGGGTGCAAGAGCAAAGCTATTTGAAAAGGACAACAAGCCCAAGGTATTTGATATATTCTATATATATAATAGCATACCTAGCTCATTCATCATTTTCCTTCCATAATTCATTATTTGTTTAAGGAACTATTTTTTTCTAATAAAGTCCTAATTAATTCTCATTTTTTTCTCTTATGAACAAGTGGGAGCCTTCAAAGCTAGAGATGGTTAGTAAAGAAATGGTGGATCAATACTTCAGCAAGGTTGATGATCAGGATTGGGAGTCTCTCCAACTTCCTATTACATCAAACAGACTCAGCAAATTGTAATTATGGGTAAAATACCTTGTTGTCCCCAAACTTTACTGCAATGTTCATTCTTGCTCCTAAATTTTTTTTTGTTTATGCCTACCCCAAACTTTCAGTTTTGTTCATGTCTACCCTTTTTGTTAACACCGTTAACTTGCTTGACGGAATTTGCTGACATGGATGATGAATGTGTATTGTTTTTACTACGTCATTGTCCACCTCACCTTTAACTTTTTACTTTTATTAAAAAAATTAACCTAATCTAAATAAAAAAATATATATTTTAGGATAAAAGTTTGATTTTTTTTTTTAATTTGGATTAGGTTAATTTTTTTTAAAAATAAAAGTAAAAAGTTAAATATGAGATGTAAAATGAGGTGGACAATGAGGTGGCAAAAGAGATACACATTCATAATTCACGTCAGCAAATTTCGTCAAGCAAGTTAACTGTGTTAGCAAATAGGACATGCATGAACAAAATTGAAAGTTTGGGGGTAGGTATTAACCAAAAAAAAAGTTTGGGAGCAGGAATGAACATTATATCAAAGTTTGAGGGCGACAAGTGTACTTTACTCTTGTAATTATTAAATAATCCTGACATTAAAGAAAAAGGCTTAATTTATGATATAATATAATATACGTAGGGATTTATAATAAATATTCAGGAACTGGTTTGTTTATATAAAATATTTTATTGTAAATGAATTATTCTATCTTTAGAATAATTTATTATTAATATTTATTAGATAATGTATTGAGTACACATTATATATATATTGTGCCTGCATTATTCACCAAATTTGATCCTTTTTGTAATTTACTCCTTGCAATTCTTAGTGTAATTTGCCCGTTCATAACCGTTGATCTACTTATCAATCAATCGTGATTATCCAATATTCTTTCCTTTTTTAACCCACTTGCAAACTACTATTAAAAATGATAAAAAAAATTCATGGAAAAGGAAGTTGGGTCTGAAGATTTAAGTATTTGGAAGGTTTGAGGACAGGTACTAAATGTCACTTAGCTGGGGTTAGGGCCAGGTACGGATATTATAGTATCCTCCCATGATCATATCCCTACTAAAAATAAACAAAACTTTTTTTTGAATGAGTAGAGAAAAATAAATTTAAATTTATGAAAAAATCTTTTAGAAAATGAAATGATAGTCATCTTGGTTAAAATTAATATGAGAACTAATATTTTAATAAGTCTTAAGAAAGCTCAAGTTACCAATTGATTAATCTTGTATTATTTTTTAGTGATTATTCTTACAATCGTATTCATAGCTAGAAATCACTCTAAAATACACATTTTTGGCCAAACACTAAATTACTTCATTAAGAACCACTTAATCTATAATTAAAATTTAATAAAAATAATTTGTTCTTATTATAAAAATTCTCAATCATGAAATTGCAACAATCTATTTAAATAATAATTTATCAAAAATTAAAATTTTTAAATTGCACGAAAATAATACTACAATATTGAGATAACAAACTCCTTATAATTGGCATAGCTATAAATTTAATTTATTATCATTCTCATTCCTATTCCCTCTAATATTTTACTAAACAAATATACGGCAAAAAAGGAGTCTAACTTTATGAAAAGAAAGAAAGAAAGAAACGAGTCTAACTAGCCACACATTGACAATAAAGGAAAGGAAGATGATGAATGAAATGTAAGGGCACGTTTGGTAGTAGAAACGAAAAGGGAAAGGGAGAGGGAAAGGAAATGAGTTTGATGTGTTTGGTAATAAAAATTTGAAATGGAAATGGAATGGGAATGTATTAAAATTACCACTTTACCTTTTATATTAAAATTAAAAAAAAGGGTTGGGATTGTATCAAATCAAAGGATATAATAAACATTTTGTATTTTTTTTAAAGGGTAAAGTACCTTTGCCGCCCCCAAACTTTGCTGCAATATTCATTCCTGCCCCTAAACTTTTTTTTGTTCATGCCTACCCCTAAACTTTCAATTTTGTTCATGCCTACCCTTTTTGTTAACACCGTTAACTTGTTTGACAGAATTTGCTGACGTGGACGATGAATGTGTATTTCTTTTGCCACGTCATTGCTTACCTCACATTTAACTTTTTACTTTTATTAAAAAAATTAACCTAATCCAAATAAAAAAATATTTTAGGATAAAAGTTTGATTTTTTTTATTTGGATTAGGTTAATTTTTTTTATTAAAAGTAAAAAGTTAAATGTGAGGTGGACAATGACGTGACAAAAGAGATGCACATTCATCGTCCACGTCGGCAAATTCCGTCAAGCAAGTTAACGGTGTTAGCAAAAAGGGCAGACATGGACAAAATTGAAAGTTTGGGGGTAGGCATGAACAAAATTGAAAGTTTAGGGGTAGGCATGAACAAAAAAAAAAGTTTGGGGACAGAAATGAACATTGCAGTAAAGTTTGAGGACAGCAATGGTACTTTACCCTTCTTTAAAATGAGTGAGATGAAACCATAAAGTAAAAGTAGGTAGGCCCATCCATAGTCATTCTCACAACCGAACGGCCCCTAAATGTGGTCCAGCACATTATGGGCAAGGGTTTGGATTAATGGGTCTTGTGTTATGGATTTGGATATTGGGCCTTGGATGGGCTTCATTTCTTTTTTATCAAAAACTTTCTCAACAGTTCGTGAATCGTGATTGCACATGAAGTAAGATCATTTGGTTGTTCATCAACAGTTCTGGTCTCAATTTTTCTCCTCTAATAATTGGGGCATTATCTATAAGATTTATAACCACCTTCACAGCATGAATCTGCTAAATCCATGCTCACTATAAGTCTCTGATTAGTTGGATGCCGTCCAGGGAGGGTATGATCAAAGTTAACACTGATGGGTTTAGGGTGGTCACCGGTTCGGATCAATTCATCAAATTTAATCCAATTCGTCAGTTTGGATTGTGTTAGTTCGGGTAAAAAATTTCAATCACCGCATCAATTGATTTAGTTCGTGGATTTAGAAATTTCAAACCGGCCCGTCAACCTGTTCAAGTATATATTATTACTAAAAAAACAATTATAACTCATTAAAATATTAAATCATTAATACAAGCAACAAATGCAAACCGTTCTTCTCTTCAATATGTCAATTTTAATTTACTTCAAGTTCTTGACTTTTCCTTACATGAAAATTATAAACTTTTTTGTGTGGAGGAAAATGTTAGAATAATAAAGATTATTCTCATCAGGATCAAAGGCTGAATCTAAAACACTCATACAATATTTTAATCAATATACGTACCTCTTGATGCCATAGTTTGATCGGACGTGATCAATTGTTCACGTGGAGGCCAATCTTTCTCTCCTTATCTTTTTCATGTGACTGCCCTAATGGGGAGGCTAGGTCAAAAATTAGATTGGAGAGGGGACTCTGCCCTTGTATTTATAGAGGGTTGACAATTACCCACCCATCATAGGTAGTCAGCCCAATAGCCCTACACTTATCACATTACATCATTATTGGACTTAAAGTCCCATCTACAAGGTGAGACCAAAACCAAATTAATCACATTAATTTACAGGTATCATGGTCATAATTGGGCTATACATCCAACCAGTATTTTAAATAAAACAAAATACCAATTAATTAAGCCCAATATAAAATAATTTTCCAACATTTTCCCACTTGAGCGTCATTAATTGGGTTTTAAATAATTTCAAAAATAACTTTGAAAACGACTCTCTGGTTGAATAAACTAATGTGGCCACTAACATATCCCAATAAAATCACCTCAACATGATTAATATTCCGATAAGATTGTAGCTTGGAACTAAGGACGAGGCAGCACTGTAAGATTGTGCATTTCACCCTTGATTACACAAACTATTTCTCTTATCAATCAATCACAATGATGTAATAGTGTAGATGCACATTCATGCATATATATAATGTGTGATTCCTTCTATGCATGTGCGCAAGAGTCCTCATCATATTTCCCTAGAAATATGACATCTTCCCAAGAAGATTTTCAAATTATTTATTATGAAATAATTCTCATCTCCATGAGGAGACACATGTTTCTTTATGAAACACCACACATGTTTCTGTAAGAAACACAAATTTTTACATGAAAAATAGAATTCGCCATAAGGCCATTTTATAATTCATTTTTCATGATTAGTCACTTTCTCAAAGAAAGCTATATTCAATAAAAAATGTCACATTTATTACAAAGGTCATCTCTATAAAGAGATACATGTTTAGCACCACTTTCACCAAGAAAGTCACCTTTATTTTCAAAAGTCATTCTATTTAGAGATACATATTTAATAACACTTTCACCAAGAAAGTCACTTTCATTTTCAACAAAACCAAAATGTTCACATGTAATAACAAATAAAATTCATGGTTTTAAAAACAAAATGGGAAAGAAACATTGAGCAGAAAAAGTCCTCTCATACTCCCACTAATCAATTAGATTAAAGAAAATGAGAACATCCATGTCCTCTTACATGTTTCTTTAACATAATAGGTTTGAATCCTTTGATACGTGGGTCTGCAATTATAAACTTTTTATCAATCTGCTCAACTAATATATAACCATTGACCATCTCTTATCACGTCTTGCATGAGAGAGAGATATTTAACATTAATTGACAACTCTCACGCATCAATCACATCATAAGAATACAAGCAAACCTTAAGTTTCAAATTTCTTAAATGATTGATCTTAAATCATCAAATGAAAATAGGTCACAACAACCCCATAAATTCAAAAAGTTCACCTTTCATATCATAACTCTGATTATTATGGAATTTACAATATTTTGTAGTTTCATTATCATCAAACTATTGAATATAAACTATATAGTGTATACTCAAACAACTCAGTCATAAATCCTATGACATAAAATAAGAAATATAGTTTATATTCAATACCAATTTTTGAGTCAATTATTTATAAACAACCAGATAAATGGTTAACTTTATTTCATGACAGTTTGACATTGCATTATCAACATTGTGTATACAACCAAATATAGGTTTCAAATAATACACAATATAATATATACAGCTCCAGTTGCTCTACCACTAAGCTGTACCACAATTTACAACACAAAAGTCTATGAGCTTACTTACACAAATTCTCATCTATATATATACATATAATCATTATTATGATTATACATCTGTTAAATATGCTTTACAAAATTAAGCAAGCACCAGACACATATGCTTCAGTATAAGCAAAAAAAAAATTTAAGATTTATTAAAACAAGCAATAGTTAATAAAATAAAATTTTAGTTTCCAAATAATTATGTGAGGAATTGCTATAATTCAACATCAATTACAATGTCATAACTTTGTACACTATGAGCATATACATGCCAGCCACATTAGGCAAACAATTTGGAAACTGTTTCTTTTATAAACAATAATATTGCACTCAATATTTAGCAATGCATCTCATATCAACTTTAGATCATTCTATACTTTAATATAGAGTTCTAACAAATAGTTATATATCAAACTATCAAAAAATATACTTAAACATAACTCATCCTTACAATTTATATCTTATCTCATCTAAAAAACATTCCAAATCAGAGTTATTATTTATTTGTATGATAAATATTTGAAAAGTAAAATCAGTACAATTTGTAAACTTTGACAAATATCAGTGATAATAATCACCAAAACAGAAATCAATACTATATTAGATAGACTTCCCCCTGTGGGTAGAGAATAAAAAATATAGTATATCAATCTAACAAGCCAATTAAAATGATAAACAGATTCATTACAAAACAAATCTAACACCTGTAGGCAGAAAGATTTAATCTGTATATCACCCTAATTGCTCCATGCTACCTAGAAATAACTCATACAGTACCCCCTGCGGGTAGGTAATGAATAAATCAATCTAGATAACAAGATACATCCCATACAAGAAACTCTACTAGTTCAATAGATGAGCCACTGCGGTGACAATCATTTACTTACTAATAAAGATCTCCGAGGTAAAATTTTATCAAAGAATTTGTTTTCTTTGTGTCATACTTAACTCAAAATTGAAAATTTTATTACTTGTAATAAACCTTTACACACAAGAAAATTCATCACTTAAGTGACTCACAAAAATATATGATAGTAAGAGAAATAATTCATGTAGCACCTTATACTAAATTTACATTAGAGAATTGTACACAATTTTATATCATAAAATATCAACAAATAAACATGATTTGCTTCCACAATTCCCAAATAAATAACATGCAATATCATTTTAGTCAATGATATTAATTTTTCTTTTAAAGGTGTCATTTAATATAAAACTAAACTGTAAAATTCACAGTACATTTGTCACTTGCTAATATTAAAATAAAACAGCAAAATTCACAATGCTTTTGCCACATGCTACTATACATCATTTTTTTTAATTACTGTAACTCAGTATACTTTTGCCACATGCTTACAATATATGTTCCTCTCATGTGATTATTCACAAAAAAAAAACAACATTCACAGTGTTTATATATATATATATATATGCTATTGCACAAGAATTTTTAAACTCACAATATTTTGCCACATGCCCAAAACACATGTTCCTCCCATGTGGCTATTCACAGAAACAGTATTAACTATTTCTAATAATGCATTATGGAATTATGATAATTTCAATAAAGTCTTCACAATAAAATTTAATCATAAATTTATCGTGTGTTAAGGTAATAAAGAAATAAATAGAATGGAAGAAAACATATTTTGAGAATTAAAAATACGAGACCAATTAATTAATAAGACGAGTAATAATAAAGTAACATTAGATATCCCAAAAGTATAATTATAAACGCCCCTGTAGGTGGAGAATATAACATATACTATTTAGATTTCTAATAGCAAGCAAATTAATTCAAAATGGATTCCAAAATTCAATGTCTGCGGACAGAAGAACTTCAATCAAAACATCAAATTAATTGCTCCGTGACATCAAAAATTAATTTAGAAAATTACCCCCTGTAGGTGGGTATTATTCCCAAAATAATTTTGATGTCAAGATAATTATCTCCAATGAATATTTAATTTAAGAAAGAAATTTATTAATTTCAATAGGTAGGCCACTGAGGTGACAAACTAACCATCTCATTAATAAATTCTTCAAGGAGATTACATTGCCCTCTATTAATCTTGTGTTTCGTGTGTTCTTCTTGAGCACAAACAAAATATCATGGTATTCACATACCAAACTTCATTTTATACAACTTAGGAGGACAATTTCAAATAGGACTATTTTAGTTTGTGCTCAATCCAAAAACCCTTGGCATATGTAACATTTTTTTTTTCTTCCACAAATTCATTTTGGACAATAAACTTGACTAACCATTTTGTGTTTGGTGTAGTCCTAACAAACTTATAGATATATCTATATGAATTACAATTCTAACAAAATATGCTTCCCCATGATACTTCATATCAAGGTGATATATATGATGATAGCAAGACTTCAATTCCATATAGTAAGTCCATATCATTGTTAGCAAGAACAATCGTGCTCCCACTGATTTTAAGGTATATACACTGACTTACTTGATTTTCATCCATTTTAATAACTAAATTAAAATGGGGGAAAAACTTTTAGACAACATCTAAATTAATTTTCAGCTTAGTCACCAATCACCAGTTAGTATTTCAAAATGAATTTCATCTTTCTAATGATTGAGACATACTAATTAGGTAAGCATGACTAATTCTTTAATAAGCCAGCCAAAAGCATTTTGTCTATATTAATTATTTATTTAATTTTGAACCCAAAAATATGTGCCATAAAATATCATTGTCTTCTTTTGTCAATTTTATTTTAACTCCCACACTTTGCACATGCAAGGTGGTGAATTAATTAGAATCAATCTCAATTTATACAAACCATCACATTTAACTATTTACTTGCCAACAACTGTACGCAATAATCATAAAATAATTCATTTTAAAAATTCATCCACAATCATCTAGTTTAGATGATAAATTTGAATTTGAACTCATAGATGACACAAAAACAAAAAACTTTCCTTCAAAGACAAAAGGAAACCACTTTCTAATGTCATTGTTTCAATCATGGTGCTTTAATTATTTAGGGAAAGAAAACAATAAGCTAAAGTAAATAGCAGTAAAGGAGGTTAACAAATTAGATAAAAAGAAACAAACACTTACGATGTACAATCACAAAATCCCCTCTTGTAGATGAATAGTGTGACATACAATTAGGATTTTTAAATAACAAGCAATTAATTCCAAATGGATTTCAAAAATTCAATACCTATAGGCAAAAGAATTTTAATCCATAGAACAAATTAAATGCTCCATGATGCCCAAAAGTTATATATATAATTATTCCAGTTGTGAGTGATGTATATAAAATAATTTGGGTACCAAGAATAACTTTTCAATTTTATCTACCAAAAGCAAACAATTCACTAAGTAATTCATTCTAGTGATGGCAATCAACACTGTGATTATACATAAGCTTTCAAAACATGTAAATTGCATTGCCAAATTTAATTTTCTCAACTTATATTGGATATCTCTTTAAATAATTAATTTAATTTTTTTAATTACCAATTATTTATGTGAGAGATAAGAAACATCAAACTCACAAAGAGAGTGACATGCATAGAAAATCATATTTTAACATAAAATAAATTTCTTATGCTTTGTAATAGTTGAACCACCCAATCCTTTTTTTTTTTTTATCTAAGACCACAATCTCATATAAAACGCAGCAACGTTGCGGGATGGAGAAGGTGTCTGTGAAGGAGATTTTTTTTTTGACTTCTTTCGTAGATTTAACAATTTAAAGAAAAAATTACAGCATCATTTTGGTCCAAATAAACTCTTCTTGCTTATTAATGGCGGAAAACTCAACAGATATTCAACAACAGTAGATCGCAAGAAACAATTCGAATCAACAGATTCAAAATAATATTGAAAAATAAATTTAAAATGAATCATATGGATTTTAGATTTAAATGCCTAACCAGGATCGGATACCACATGTTAGAATAATAAAGATTATTCTCATCAGGATCAAAGGCTGAATCTAAAACACTCATACAATATTTTAATCAATATACGTACCTCTTGATGCCATAGTTTGATCGGACGTGATCAATTGTTCACGTGGAGGCCGATCTTCCTCTCCTTATCTTTTTCATGTGACTGCCCTAATGGGGAGGCTACAAAAATTAGATTGGAGAGGGGACTCAGCCCTTGTATTTATAGAGGGTTGACAATTACCCACCCATCATAGGTAGTCAGCCCAATAGCCCTACACTTATCACATTAATCATTATTGGGCTTAAAGCCCCATCTACAAGGTGAGACCAAAACCAAATTAATCACATTAATTTACAGGTATCATGGTCATAATTGGGCTATACATCCAACCAGTATTTTAAATAAAACAAAATACCAATTAATTAAACCCAATATAAAATAATTTTCCAACAGAAAATAGATTAAAAGTCCAAAGAAAAAAGAAAAAAAAAATTTGATGGGTGAACCTGAACCAACCCAATCAAATCCGCTAAACTTTGATCGGGTCGATTCCTTTTTTTTCCTTGAACCCGAACCAAACCAACCCATGATCATCCCTAGATGGGTCTTATTGGACATCTCTAAAAGTTTCGAGTGTAGAGGTGTTTTTAGAAACCCTAATGGCCAGTAGGTTTTGGGTTTTGCCAGGAATTTAGGGTAGATACAAATTAAAGGGTAGTCCTTAATCCATTTATAGTTGGTTCTATTGATGTAGGGTATTTAATTTTTTTCTTTATATCTCTCTCATACTTTTGAGAAATAGTAAATTTGAGGCACCTAAAAATTTTGATTGTAAAAAAATTATTAAAAGTTAATATTTTATGCTAATGACAGAGAATGACACAAAAGTTAAAAGACAGATAATCCATTCTTATTATTGATGGAAGTGGATTAAATTAAACCTAGCTGCTATAATCGTGAGAAGACACCAAAAATAGGATTAATAGTAGTAAATCCTCCATCCACAGCTAGATTATGGCCACTTATATACTTAGATTCATCACTAGCCAAGTACAAGGCAGCTTCAGCAACATCTTCTTCTTTCAAACGAACTCCTTCAAGATTTGAATAAACTCCATTACATCCTTCATCATCCATCTTGAAGAACTCCTTCGCAAGTGCATTAGCAATTAAATATGGAGACACACAATTCACTCTTATCCCATACTTCCCAAGCTCAGCTGCTACATTCTTAGTGAGACCTAACAAGCCATGCTTAGAGCTCGTATATGCATGTGTTGCCACCCCTCCCACGCTTGAAGCTACACTTCCAACCATTATTATGCTTCCTTTTCGTTGTGGGATCATAACCCTAGCAGCTTGCTTCGTCCCCAAGAAAGGTCCTGTTAGGTTAACCCTAATCACGCGCTCGAAGTCATCCACGTCGTTATCGAGAATGTTGGGCTTAACGTCGCCGCCCAACACTGCGTTGTTTACGATTATGTCTAGCTTTTGGTGGTTCGAGATTGTGGTTTTAACGGCGTTTTCTACGTCGGATTCTTTGGTTACGTCGCAGTGTACGTAGGTTGCGAGTTCGGGTCCGATTTCGTTGGCGACGGCACGGCCTAGGTCATCTCGGATGTCGACGATGACCACCTTGGCTCCGTGTTGGCAGAAGAGTCGTGCCATGCACGCGCCGATTCCCCTCGCTCCGCCGGTGATCAAAGCCACCTTTCCTTGTAATCTATACAAACATATGGTTGGTGTATGAAGGACAATATATATATATATATATATATATATACAAGATTTGAATTTCGATTCTTGGATAAGTAATTAGCTTTTTAGTTAAATTATTATTTTGGTCTCTTAAAGATTCAATTTGCCTCAAATTATTTCTTCAAAGATAAAAATGCTAACTTTAGTCCTTGAAATATGTAATTTGTTTAAATTTCGTCTTTAAAAAAATAAAAATATTAAATTCAGTTCCTAAAAAAACCAATTTTTCTAAATTTAGTCGTTAGGAAATAGGAATCTCTCCACTAACATAACTAGCAGAAAATTAAATCTCTGAAAAACTAAATGGAGTCAAATTAAATTGGATACTTCAATAATTAAATTTGACATTTTTATTTTCAATGACTAAATTAAAACAAATTATACCTTTCAAGACTAAATTAAGGTAGACTGCGTCATTCAGGGACCAAAACAAGATAATTTATTATAAAATTTTCAAATCTTAAAATGCTAAAATTATAACTTAAAACACATGGATGATTAGCTTGAGTGGTGTATATATATATATATATATATATAGAGGTCCAATTAAGCGAATTAAAGTCTCATGTTCGAGTTTGTGTATGAAAAAACTATTCTTATAGAATTTCGACTAACATGAGTCAGATTAGACATAACTTATTTAAATTCTGATTACCGGTGGTTTCGATATAAAACAAAAGCAATTTCAATAAATATATATTTTTTTAATTTATAGATACCTTGCTGCTGCCGGAGGAAGCTGTGAGACACCTGCCATATATGTGTGTGTGTGTATATATATATATGTGTGTGGTTATAGCTTTAGTAATTAAGGATGGTATATCCTAATTAACTTGAGTAGATATATCTATATATACACACGAACGTCTCAGGAATGAAATTTGGCAATATGTTAGAATGGAATCTTATGCCTCTTAATTTCCGGATTATTTAATAAGTTAAATTATATTGTCAAGTTGAATAAATCATGGTCAGAAATGTTAGAAATAAATAAAATACAACATGCAGTTCATTTTTATAAAAAATTGAATATTTATTTATTTATAAATCATGCTACTTATTAATTAATTACAGATGGCTAAATGTAAAAGATAATTATATAATGGAACAAATTGTTGTTTATTTATCCAAAAAAAAATTTGTTGTTTAAAAATGTCAAGTTGGTAATTTGGAGAAAGTCAACTCACAGGGAAATTAGATATATAATTATACAAACGAACAAACTGAGGGTAGATATATAGGAAATGACGAAAGCATTTTAAAAACGAAAAAATAATAATTATTTATTATCTGTTCATATTGTATCAGTCGTTCATAAACAATACTACGCACTGATGAAATATATATACATACTAAAAAAAAGTTAATTAAAATAAATTTAATTCCTCTAAATTATACATCATGTGTAAATAATTTTTTAAAATTATAAAAAATCTATCTGTGTACTAATTAATGTGTATTATAAGCTTTAGCGGAAACAATTCTTGACGTAGAAGATCAAATTGCTACTAATTAATTACAGCTGACAAAATGTGAAACTTGATTTGTGTTTAAAAATTACAATTGGGATTAGATAGGAACTGACGAAATTATTTAAAAAAGAAAAAAAAATTATTTTTTTCCATGTGTCTATTAAAAATTAAAGTCGGCCATAAATAATACTTAATAATGTTTCAAAATATAAAATAGTACTTCTAATAAAATATAGGCTAAAATGCACATACACTCCCTGAGTTTTAGGGCAGGGGCACATACACCCTCTGAGTTTTAAAATGTTGCACATAGACCCCTTGAGTTTTCACTTTGGGTCAGAGACACCCCTTCTGTTAGGGTTCCGTGAAAATTAGGCGTTAAGTGCCACGTCAGCAAACTTGTGTGAGGGCACATACACCCCCTGAGTTTTCACTTTAGGAGCACATACACCTACTAAGTTTTTACTTTAGGGCACATACACCCCCTGAGTTTTCACTTTGGGGCAGAGACACCCCTTGAGTTTTTCATGTGCAACGTTTTAAAATTCAGGGGATGTATGTGCATTTTAGCCTAAAATATAAACACATACAAAAGTTTAATTAAAATACATATATTCCTTCTAAACAATACACGCTCGTTTATCTATATATAAATTATATACATGTAGTTGTTGGGTCTATATGTAACTTGGTTATGACTGAATTAGTTGTTGCCTTGTTGGGTCTGTAGTTGACTGAATTATAATTGTTGGGTCTATATATACATATAAACGCTTTTGTTAACTTGGTCCTATAAGTATCGATCGTATTTTAAATTGATCCTGCCGTTACAAACTGTTATATTTTTCTGTTAAGTGTTGATGTCATCATTGTCCAATTAACAAAAGAATTCCAAATAATCGATTATTGTCACAATTTATCATCTTCCTCTTTTATTTTTTTCCAATTCAAACTTCTAATTCAGTCATAACTTTTCACGCAATAAAGTTGATTTAAATTAAGAAGACCTTGCCGATAGCACTGTCAAAATGGGTTGGCCCAACTCGGCCCGTGACGGGCCAGCGTTAAACGGGCCGATCCGGGCCGACCCGTTTATTTGGAGGGCTTGGAAAGTAATGCTCAAGCCCGCCCGTAATGGTCCGGGCTAGCCCGCGGGCCACTTTTTTTATTTTTTAAAAATATGTCTTTTAAAAAAATTAATTATAAAATTATATATTTACTTAAAAATTAGTAAATTTTTAACTTTAAATTAATATTTTATTAATTTTAATTATTATTTAAATTATTTATATACTTTATTAGAATAAAATTATTATTTAACACATAAAATTATCTAAAATATATATATTTATACATATTTTAAACAAATATATATTAATTTTTTTCTTTTTTTTTTAATTTTTTGGCGGGCCGGCTTGCGGGGCCCGCGGACTTAAACGAGCTTATTTTTTCTTACCCAAACCCGCCCATATAGCGGGCGGACAGGCCGAGCTAACCCACAGGCTCCGGCCCATTTTGACAGTACTACTTGCCGACTCATAATGCATATTTATATATATATAGTAGGCCATGCACGTTACGGGGGATCCTTCCTTGTTAATTATAATATATCTAAATCTTAAAATGATCGAAATTATATTCATTTGATTATTCGTAATCCACACACATGCTGACATGCATGCCTGTACAATGCACATGCAACAAAAAGTATATAATTGAGTTGTATATTTCTATATGCTGAATTATTTAAAAGAATAATTTCATAATACCTAAAGTTTAGAGATATTTTTCATACAAGATTTTAATTTTTTTCTTGTACGGTCTTCGAGGCATTGTCTCGACTAATCTAAACTTAATTTATATCGCATACTTGGCTATGATAAAAAAAGTCTTTTAACGAGGACAACTACATTTATAATATCTTAAATTCAGAATTTATTTAACCAATATCAAACCACTTACCATTTAGACTAATGATACAAGATTTCAAATTTAAAATAATTATTTTCTATACAAATTGAAATTGAAATTCTTAACAAATATTATGCATTTTTTGTTATTATCCATATGTCGCTATATATTTTCAGTTATTGACTATATATTGAAATATAACATCTTACAATTACAAGTTACAATCATGATATCATAGCCTAATAGGTAATAACATGACGTCGCATGCTATATAAATATAAAATTAACACTTGAAGAAAAAAAATGATATGATATTATATTATGAATAATTGACCATGTATGAATTTAATTAATTTCCCTAAGCTCATCCTTGTCTTTCTCTCCTTTCATTACATATATATATATATATATATATATATATATATATAAGGATTAATCTTGTTCTCAAAATCATATTGTAAAACAAGGTTCTAGCTATAATTAAGATGGCTCTCAATTTAATCTTTGCCAGAGAAACTACAGATCAGGTTTTTCCCCTTCTTCACATTTTAGTCTTATCTTTTTTACCAAAAAAACAAATTTTATGTCATTAAAATTTATATTAATTCTTTATTTTGTCTCGTAATTTTTTTTACGGTCAAATTTAATTATCTCAAGAGTTTTGAATTGTAAACATATCAAAATGCTATTGTTTGTTGAAACTCAAGTTGACTTGGAAACTTACCCTCAAAAGCTAATTCGTAAGGATTAAGAACTAAACTTCCTTAAGTACTCAATTGAGTATCTTATCTTATCAGATGTGGGACTTAATGTTTATCTCTAATACTCCCCCTCAAGTCCAACTGTTCTTTTTTCTAGTTGTGACTTGACTTTTTTTTCATCCATTACCATGAGCTTGTGTTCTTTTTAGTCTCAGAGGCCTTTTCTTTTTTCTTTCGGGTATGTACTCGTTTTTTTTAACCTCATAGGCCACACTTTTTATCTAGAGTTCTTTTTCCATGTCTTAGACTTTGAATCGTCATGGGCCATTAGGCCATTGAGCTCTAACTCATAAGGAGAAAGGACCAAGCTTCCTTAAATACACAATTGAGTATCTTATCCTATCAGATGTGTGACTTAATGTTTATCTATAATATATATATATATATATATATATATATATATATATATATATATATGAAGGCTGCAACGTCGTTTTGAGTAATGACTTAACATTAATACGAATAAATGACATTATTTTAAGCGTTAACAATTGCTTAGAAAAATATCTTCATATGAGGATTAGGCAAATGCTCAGAAAACAGCACTAAATAGAGACTACAAAAAAAATTATTAGAATTTTCTTAAAAGCATCAAGTTAACTCATATTATAGAAAAGTCAAACGCACTAATTACAACCCAATAATACAGAAAAATAATAATTTGTAAACATTGTTGAACTAAAAAAGCGAAATAAAAGTATAACTGATCCTATAATAAAATAATTTTTGGATGAAAATCTTTATCGATTTTGGTGTTGCCAACAAAATGTTTACTATTATACTTTTCGTATACTAGAGAAATTGTGTTATACAAATATAGATATCGTAGGCTTCTCCATTAATTTAATAAAATATTGAAAGTTTTGTATGGCATGCATTTTGGAAGCCCTCAATTTGAAAAACAAAATCCCAATCCTAGGTCACATATTTAGAAAGTTCGGACATATGGCCTTAAATTAGTTAGTTCAGAGAAAAAATAATAATAATAAACTATATATTTACTATTTTTAGAACTAATTATGTTCTGTTTTTTCGGTCAAATCAAATAAATTTCTCACTAATATTTTACTTAATTTCTAATATATGGCATGCATATATATGTTGTGTTTAGGTACTTTTCGCAGGAAATTATTGTGTGAAGGAAGTCATACTAAATAGACCACGCAAGCTCAATAGCCTTAATCACGAAATGGTTAGTTTAATCAAATATTTTTTTTAATCCTTTTTTTTATTTCTTCTTTGAAGTAATTATTTTTCTTTTTTTTTGTCCTTTAAATTTATATAGCAACTAATACTACAAAAAAATATATATTTTTAGTAACTTATATGTCGAGACTATTAATTTCTGAAAAATATACTTCTTTCAACAATTAAATTTTGTCTATTAATATTAAAAAAAGACACTAATAATCTTTTTGGTAGTCAATAATAATTGTTGATATTTTGCAACAATATTTTTTATGGTTGTCAAAAACAATATTATCAAAAATTATTAATCATCAAATGTTATTTATATTTTCAACAATTTTTCTCGACAATCAAAATTTATTTGTTAAAAAAAGATTTATACGACTAATATTTAATTATTAAAAAAAGTACAACACTTAATAGTAATTGTCAAAATATAAATTTTAAAAAATACACAAATTTTTTAAGTGGTTATGTGATCTCTTAATTAAGAATTAAAGCAACAAGGGAACAAATTAAATAGATCCCTACAAATAATAATTTATTTGGATAAAGAAAAGGATAAAAGTTCAATGGTACCGTACCACTGAACTTCAGTGCATCCCTCCAATCATGTAGTGCCATTTGTTAACCCACCTTGAATGGTTTAGGGACCAACTGATTGGAGAGATGTACTGAACTTCAGTACTACCGTACCACTGAACATCTACTCGAAAGAAAACTTCAATATGCAATATGTATTAAGGAAATGCTTGAATCATCAACGCTTCAATTATTACATAAATTTTACCTACAAATATTTTTTTTTAAATGTCGAAACTTTAGTTTAATTTGTTTTATTAGTAAGTGATATAATTATTAAATAAAAACTAAAATAATGTTAAAAAAATTCAATGATGGATATTAAATATTATAAATAAAGTACGAATAGTAAAATATAACTATCTATTAAATATTAGACGTATGTAAATATTAACATCAAATACACTTTATATTCATTCTGATACTCAAACAATATGTCACTTTGATAATTTTTTCTACAATAAAGTTGACTATTAGTGGATGCAGCCTCAAGATTATATAAAAAAATATGTTAGATTATACTTACGTGTAATTTTTTAGATTTTTTTGTTAAGTTTTTTGATAAAACTAAAATATATGTCCTTTTTTTTTAAAAAAAGAATTAATCATAAAATAATGAGTTATATAAATTATATGCCACTGAAGGCCAATATATAAATTATATGCGACTTTCTCATTGAAGAATCTTATTCTTTTTTCTAATTTTCATTTTTTGTTTCTTCTTTTCATCTGCAGATTTGTCAAATGACAAAGAATTTAACATTGTATGAGAATGACCCATCAGTCAAACTTGTGACTTTAAAGGTAAAAATATAAGGGAATTATTATTTCTTAATTATATTCTAGATTTTGTTATTTTGTGGAACTTGCATGCAGTGATATAATTTCCACATGGAGACAGGATTTTTGGCATGCATGTTCAACTCTAGTTGGGAAGTACAATTTTTACGGTTTATTATGAGATTTTTATACAATTATTTTTTATAAATTTTGAGATAATAATCACTGAAATTCTTAGACAAACAGTAAAAAAATGATCACCTCATTTTATATAAAAATGCCAACTAATAGCCTGTTTGGGCAAACTTTCCTTAGCCATGAGAAATATTTTTATTTTAAAGCACTTAATCATTTTAAATTTTTGAGGTGTTTGAGCATGTTTTTTTAGGCTAAAAAGTACTGTTTTTGTGTGATAATTAAAACAAATTTTTTTAATTTTAAAGTAAAATTTAAAAATATGAACTTTTACTTTTAATCAAAAGCAGAAATTGGCCCTATTAATTAGTTTAGTAATAATTTCTATTTACAATTTCAGGCTAATGGAAAAGCTTTCTGTGCTGGTGGTGATGTCATATCAGTAATTTCCTCATCACTTGCAGGTATATATATATATTTTTTCCAAAAGGAATTTCTAAGTTAATTATTAAATCAATAGTATTATGCGATTAATTATGTGACATCTGTAAAATATATAAGGAGTATATGCTACAGAAAGAGGGTTTTAATCTCTATTAAAAATGTAATTAATATATATATACAACGAACGGAGGCTTGAGTCTTAAAAATTTTCAATTTTCCCAATAAGAATCCAATATGCATGTAATGATAAAAAAAAATTATATAATTAATAGTTATCAGAAAATCAGAATGTTTTCAGAACTGTATATAAAGTTTTAAGCATCAGTTTATAATAATAGCAATATAATATGATTATAATAACATTAACAATTTCTGTATTAGTATAATTGAATGAACAACATAAAATTATTATATATGACAAAGTAATTAATTAAATTCCTAATTACCTAGCTAATTATTTTGAATAGTGTTTATTTGGTGATTGCTTGGAATTAATCAGGACACTGGACCTATCCTGCCAGCTTTTACAAGAAACAACTCACTTTGGATCACTTAATAGCCACCTACAAAAAGCCTGTGGTGAGTTTATTAATTAATTAATCAATTCTTAATTCCCAAAATTTTTTCTAATTAATTCTCAAGTTTAAGTTTTACTGTTTTATATCTATTATAAATAAATTAATATTTTGATATTTGAAAGATATAATTTGTTTCAATTTAGTTCTTCAAACGTAGAAATATCAAATTTAATTTCTACAAAACATAATTGATCTCACTTTAATCCATGTAAATCTCCATTAACACAACTGACAGAAAATATCGAATGCACTAAATTAAGGTTTCTCTCATTAATGGAGCTGTCATGGGAGGAGGAGCTGGCTTATGCATGAACACAACTTTTAGGATTGTCACTGAAAAAACTGTATGTTCTTTTTGTTTTTTGTTTTAATTTAGGTATTAATTTGCAAAAAACATTATAATTGAGAGTTGAGACATTAGATATATATAATTATATTGTTATAGGTATTTGCTATGCCAGAGGCATCTATAGGACTTTACCCAGACGTGGGTGCTTCTTATTTCCTCTCAAGGCTTCCTGGCTATTTTGGTATATATTACATCTTTCATCATCAACTATAATTAATTAATTAATATACAATTATGATTCTTATAGTGTTGGTCAAAACCCTAAATTGGTCCTTTATGTTTCAAAAAGTTTAAATTGGTCCTTTATGTTTGCAAGAAGTTTCAAATTGGTCCTTCCATCCAAGTCCGTTTATTTCTTCCGTTAAGTATCGACGTGGCGTGCTGAGGTGGACATATAATCTCTCATACGTGTCATGCCACGTCATCATCTAATATCATATGTGATGACGTGGCATGATACGTCAGCACGCCACGTCAGCACCTAACTTAAGAAATTGACAGAAGTAGACGAAAGGACCAAATTAAAACTTCTTGCAAACATAAAGGACTAATTTGGGGTTTTGAACTATAATGTTTAATTAATTTAATTTTTGTAATTATATTCTCCATTTATATATATGCATATTACAGGGGAGTACTTAGGGTTAACAGGAACACGTTTGAATGGAGCAGAAATGGCTGCATGTGGCCTAGCAACTCATTTTGTACCTTCAAAGGTAAAACTATATAAAGATAATAATTATTTTTATTGGGAACAATGATTTTTTTCCCTTACTGAATTTATAGAAAAGTTTTCCCAAAATCATTGACACTAGCTAGTTAAATGACTTAGGATTATATTCAAACATTTTTTTTTTCTATATATTAAGGGCACATTTGGTATACTTACCAAACAGTGCATTACATGTAATCTCACGATTTCCAAAAAAACTTTACATCATATTTTATACATACCAAACACACTTTTTATCATAATTTTTCTCTCCATCTCTCTTTTCACTTTTCTCTACAGTACTTTCTTTACAGTACTTTACATCTGTGCATTTATACCAAACCTGCATTGCAAATTGGAATTATGATGTGATGACTTTGACATATATTATGTTGTAATTTATTCACATAAGTTTCCTATGTGCAACAGAAACTAAGGTTGCTGGAAAATGCCCTACAAACTGTTACAACTTCAGATACATCAATAATTGCTGCAATTATACACAAATTTACAGAAATAGCTCATGTCAAGGAAGATAGCCCCTTTAGAAGGTATTCTTACAAGGCTCTTGCATGTTTCATATAAATTTATTATCATATATGAATTTATAATGTGTTAATAGTTTAATAGATCAGATGAAATAGAAAATAATATTATGGCTAAAAAAATAAGGCTGTTAAAATGGGTTGGACTAGCCTGGCCCTTAAAATAGAGGAGGCTGAACCAATAAAATTTCGTCCTATTTTAAGGAAAGAATTTTAGCCCACCCTATCTTAGGGTCATGTACAACGATGTGCTTATAAGAATTGGGCTGGACCGGCCCACATGGCATTTTCAATTGGTTCAAATTAGCTTTTTTTCTTTCCAATTGTTTTAAATATTTAAAAATATATTTTTTTTCATATAGAATATTGTAGCCTATGTTGATTTGTAATATTCATTCTTAATATATTTAGATATAAAATACATCATATTTTTGTAGGCCAATTTGCAATGCTCATTTATAATATGTTGATTCATAAAATAAATTATACCAAGTAACTTTTGTAATTATTATTTTTGTACGTCAATTTGCATCTCATTTCTAATATGTTAATACTTGATCAAATAAAATAATTTTTTAAAATTAAATATATATTTTAACAAGTTTTAAAAATGAGAGAAACCTGAATAGTTCATGGGCTTGCTTGGCCTATATCATTTTAAGGGTTGGACTGAATCAATATTTTAGGCTTGACCCAACCCAACCCACTTTGACAGCCCAGCTTTTTTTTTTTTACCAATTTAGTTTTTTTTTTATTCTTTTGTTATATTTTTATGAGACATTCTGAGAATAAGTTTTCTTTTTTCTTTTTGGATAAAAAAGATTGAACACAATCAACAACTGTTTCTCAAAAGCGACTGTTGAGGAAATAGTTCGGTCCTTGGTAAGAATTATGTTTATGTCCCATCTTTTATTATTTGATGTTCACTGTTTTTTTTAATATATAATAAGTTAATTATAAGACTTGAGAATTAATAGTAAAATTGTTTTGAAAAATATATATTGATGACATATTTATATAAATATTTTGCAGAAAAATGAAGGAGAAAATAATAATGGAGCAGAAAAGTGGATTAGTGATGGTTTAAATTACATGCGTTCAGCTTCTCCCACAAGCCTTAAGATATTTCTTAGATCAGTAAGTACGACACAAAATATATTATTATTAAAATTTACTATAAATTACTGAAAATTTTGAAATGCATATAATAATAATTAATTTGATGGTTCATTAATTAGATAAGAGAAGGGAGAGGACAAAACCTTGAACAATGTCTTTCTCGAGAATACAATATTAGCTGCCACTTCTTTAGAAGAATTATCACCAATGATTTCTACGAGGTAATCAATAATTAAGCATAAATGTTTCATTTCTTTAATTTGATATATATATATATATATATATATATATATATATATATATATATAATAATGTATTAGTGAAGACATAATTATTTTTTACTTGCAACAAGCTTAAGTGTTGGCACATTATTAAGAACTTTTCACCTCAAAACCTCGATCTGTTTATTTAGAAATTCTGCAAAATTCAATAGGTTTTTCTTAATTATATGCAAACTAAAATAAATATGCCTTTTGCGTTCTTTTTGTAGTTTAATTGATACACTGTGTGAAGTAAAAGTATGGAATGACATCATAACTTTATTAATTACTGAAGCAAAGAATATATACACACACTAATGAGGGTAAAAGAGTAAATTCCAAACTAACTACTCTAACAAACTAACGGACTAAAAGGTAAACTACTAACATGAGCTGTACAAACTAACTTGCTTGCTCCATACGTCACATAACTCTACAACCCCCCCTCAAGTTGGATCCTGGTGAAAGTCAACCAGACCCAACTTGGAAACAATTTCTCCAAAACGTGTGACATTCAACGATTTGGTAAAGACATCTGCAACCTGTTTCTGAGAAGCTAGATACTTTAGATTGATGAATCCTTCCTTGTAGTGATTTCGAACCAAGTGACAATCTATCTCGATGTGCTTTGTCCTCTCATGGAAAATAGGATTTTGCACTATATGAATAGCAGCCTGATTATCACAATGAAGATTGATAATTGAGGAACATGAACATGGAAATCAGCAAGAAGATACGTAACCCATTTCAACTCACAGACTGTGGCAGATAGACTGCGATATTCAGCTTCAGCTGAACTTCGTGAAACAGTTGGTTGTTTCTTAGCCTTCCAAGAAACAAGACAACCTCCCAAAAATATGCAAAAACCTGTTAAAGACCTCCTAGTATCAATGCAAGAAGCCCAATCCGCATCACAGAAGGACTGAAGAGAAAAATTACCACCAGCAGGATAAAAAAGGCCTTTAGCAGGACAACCCTTTAGATACTTCAGTATTTGCAGAGCTGCCTCCCAATGTTGCTGACAAGGCTCATGAACGAATTGACTAAGCTGTTGAGTAGCAAATGCAATGTCAGGGCGAGTAAAACCAAGATATAACAACCTACCAATGAGCCTTCAATACTTCTCAGGATCCTCCAACCTTTTACCACCTGTAGAAGAAAATTTATGAGTCTTGTACATAGGAACATCAACAGGCTTACAACCAGTAAGACCAGCTTCTTGAATCAGATCTAATGTGTATTTGCGCTGGTTTATATATGTGCTAGCTTTTGACCTTGCAATTTCAAGACCAAGAAAGTACCTAGCAGATCCAATATCTTTTATAGTAAAAGATTTGTGAAGAAAATCTTTAACCTGAGCAATCAATTCAACAGAGGAACTAGTTATCAAAATGTCGTCCACATACACAAGGAGTGCAACAAACCCGTCCTTGGTATTCCTGACAAATATGCAATTATCATTAACAGACTGAATAAAACCAATAGACCCTAGTTTCTTGGTCAATTCAATGTTCCACTGCCTACTAGCTTGCTTTAAACCATATAAACTTCTATGCAACTTACAAACTTCTCCATCCTTAACCTTATAACCTGGAGGAGGTTGCATGTAGATGTCTTCTTCAATATAACCATGAAGAAACGCATTATTTACATCAAGTTGATGTAATGGCCAACCCTTAACAGCAGCAACAGCAAGGAAGAGTCTCACTGTGACATTTTTAGCAACAAGACTATAGCTGTCAAAATAATCAATACCTTCAACTTGATTGAAGCCCTTAGCTACGAGCCGAGCCTTGTACCTCTCAACAGTGCCATCAGGATTCAATTTTGTCTTGTAAATCCACTTCCATCCAATAGCCTTCTTATCAGCAGGCAAAGACACCAAACTCCATGTGTTGTTCTGCTCAAGAGCATTAATCTCTTTCTTCATGGCTTCCTCCCAATAAGAAACTCGCTTAGCTTGATTATAGGTATGAGGATCATGCACCTGTGAGATATTTGCTAGAAAACTCACATAGGAATCAGAAAAACAAATGGGAGTGATAAAAGGGTATGCCTGAGGGGTACGAGCAGAAGTAGGAATAGTACAATTTACATAACTATTCATCCACACAGGTGGTTTCCTATCTCTAACACTTCTTCTAACTGTCTTCCCATAATGCCTTGATTAGTAAACAAATCTTAACACTGTCTTCCCATAAACTCAGAACCATTATCAGTTCTGATCTTTTTAATTACAGTATTAAACTGTATACTCACATATTTAAAAAATCTATCTAATAAGCTAGTAACTTGTACCTTACTAGTCATTAGAAAAATCCATACAGCTCTTGACAAATCATCAACAATAGTAAGCATATATTGTGCACCTGAAAGTGAGCACACTCTATATGGCCCCCAAACATCAACATGCAACAATTCAAAACACTGAGAAGTTGTAATGGTACTTAAAGGAAAAACCAATCGAGTTTGTTTGGCAAGATGACATACATCACATACTTTGTCAACATAGTCCTTAGGTGAAAACGGTAGTTTCAACCTCACCTTAGTAGAAGGATGACCCATCCTATTATGCCATATATCCACCTTATTCTTAGTACTAGACAATGCAACTTGTCTATCAACATTATTCAAAGCAACAGAATTCAAAATTACATTGAAACTTCTGCTTAATACAAAAAGATTCCTCTCCAGCCTCCCTTCAGCAATTACTTGGTTACTCAACTGGTCCTGCATCACACAGCCAGATGAACAGAACTTCACCTCTACTCGCAAATCAGTTACCATTTTACTAACGGAAATTAAGTTGTATCTAAAATCAGGTACAAACAATACATTGTCCAGTTTCAACTTATCAGATAATATTGCAGTACCCACAGACTTAACATGTTTGACACTGCCATCAGGGAGAGTAACTGTATTTAAGCCTGTAATTTCCCGTAAATCCTTCAACAAATTCACATTGCCCGTAACATGACTTGATGCCCCTGAATCTATCACCCATTTATCCGTGTAATCAACAAGTTTAGATTTAGAAAATGAAAGATTACCAGCAAAATCAGCAAAGTAGCTAGTGTTTACAGGACTCTCAAGCGTAGCTTTCTGTCCTTTGAGATATTTCTGAATCTCCAATTGAATCATCTGAGAAAATTTAGAGGGATCCATAGCAGTACTGCTTGACTCAGCTTCAGTATTGCTATTGCCAGCTACTGCTAATACAGGATTCTGTTGCAGCTTCTTTTTTTCTGTGAACCATTCTGGAAAACCATGCTTCTTGAAGCATGCCTCCTCTAGATGACCTGCTCTATTACAGAAATGACAAAACCTATCTGCCTTCTTACTAGTATCCTTTTTTTCCCACTGTTTTTATCAACATATCCCCCTACTTTTACAGACTCAGAGGCTTTAACAGCTAAAGTATTAGCTTCAATATGACTAACTGACGCACTTCTTATTCTTCTCTGTAACTCTATCTTAGCTACTAGAGAATAGACTTTATTATATGAAGGCATGGGATCCATGAGTAAAACAGTACTTACAATACTATCATAAGATTCATTCAATCCATACAAGAATGTCATAATATCATTGGACTCTACTTTATCATGTAATTTCTTATAGCCTCCACATGTACAACCATTACAAATACACGGAGATTTAGGAGATAAGCAATTCAGTTCATCTAGCAACTTCTTTTGCTTGTTAGAATATAGAGCCAATGAATCATTACCTTGTACGGTTTGAATAAGCTGCTTGTCCAATCGAAATATGACTGACTTGTCACTTACGCCAAATTTCTCCTCAAGCTCAAGCCAGAGCTGCCTCGCAGGAGAAGTGAACATATATGCCTCCATTAGATCCTTGGTCATAGAATGCAGAATCCATCCAGTCACCAAGGAATCGGCATCACTCCATCGCATATAGTCATCAGACAGAGTGCCCTTTGGTGGAAGGCAAGAACCATCAATAAAACCAAGTTTGTTCTTGGTTTTTAAAGCAAGACGAATGGATCTGCTCCAGAGTAAGTAGTTGCTAAGCGTCAGTAAATTAACAACAATCGGAGCTCCAGGATTGTCAGAAGGATGAATGTAGTAGGGATCTCTCCTTCGACTTGGCTCTATTACAGAATCCGAGCTCGTTTTTGGTGCTTGACCATCAACTCTCGGTGTCTCCATACTAGATCTGAACAATAGATGAATAAACCAAAACTCTAACCGAGCAAACGCTTTGCGGAAGAAGAATTAGGATTTACAGTGATGCAAACCACTGTAAAATGTATATCAGAAAGAAACAGAAACGATCTACTAAGAACAATTTAGTAGATCTATCAGTAAGGAAGAATGAACTGCTAAGAACAAATTAGCATAACAAAGAAGAAGGAGAAAGTACCTTACCTGAATCGTGCAAGCTCTGATACCATGATACACCGTGTGAAGTAAAAGTATGGAATGAAATCATAACTTTATTAACTATTGAAGCAAAGAATATACACACACACCAATGAGGGTAAAAGAGTAAATTCCAAACTAACTACTCTAACAAACTAACGGACCAAAAGGTAAACTACTAACATGAGCTGTACAAACTAACTTGCTTGCTCCATATGTCACATAACTCTAAATTAATTATTTGTACTATATATAGTTTATTTATTTATTTCTTTTGGGGTGGGCGAATGGATGGTGTTATACTATACCCAAACTCATATTCCTTAAAAATATCCATTTTTAATTAATTAATTAGGCCCATATATATCCATTTTTAATTGCAATATCCAATCTCAAATGGATAAAATTCGTGTGCATGTGTAGCTAGAATGTGAATATATATCCATATAGTACTTCATCTCTAAATCCATACTCAATATTTAATTAAAAAAATGATCTTTTGTTTTCTTAGCTTGATTTCTAATAATTGGCAGTATATATCAATATTCAATATATATATGTATATATATATCTCATTTATTTTATTATGAGATAAAATTTTATTTGATTATTCTTTGACAAGCTTAATTAATTATCAGGGTTCAAGAGCAAAGCTATTTGACAGAGACAACCGGCCCGTGGTAAAAGATGGCATCTCATTCTCATATATAAACTCTTAATATATATATATATATATATATATATATATATATATATATATATATATATATATATGATCTCCTTTAAAGTAGTATTACAACAAAAAATATTTTTAACTTATTTGGACGGTCGAAATTTAAATATTAAAAGAAGTATTCTTTTTTAAAGTAGTTGTCGAAATATAAATTTTTAAAAAAATATTAATTATATTTTTTACAGTCAATTATATTGTCAATAATATTTTTTTCGATTATACTTTTTCCAACGATTTTTTTATGTGGCTATCTTCGAAAAAGGTATTGTTAAAAAAAATATTGTTAAATAATTATTGACCGTTAAGAATATTATGATTAATTTATTTTAATAGTAAAAATTTAATTATTTGACGGTCAAAATATTTATAACTATAATATTTTCTAACGATCCATTATTGTTGCTTTTATTAATTTGTGAATTTGAAAAGTGGGATCCTCCAAAGCTAGAGCTTGTTAGAGAAGAAATGGTGGATCAATACTTCAGAGAGGTTGATGATCAGAACTGGGAGTGCCTGCAACTTCCTAATAGATCGAAATTACCAAGCAAACTATAGATTATACATAATTAAATTTATTATATATATTAACCAATTTTAGGACAATTTTCAATTTTATCCCTAAACTTTTTTTGTACGTAGTCTATTTTGTTCCAAAATTTTTAATTGCAATCGATTTCGTTCCTAACGTTTTGAGTTCAGTCTTAACACCTAACATCCTCCAAATTATTTATGACATATGATAGCAAAATATCATACATGTAACATTAATGTTAATTCATCATTAAAAACGATGTCATTTCTAATTCATATATTCTTCTTAATATGAAGAAGCAAAATCATTTTAATTGATGAGTTGGTATTGATGATATGAAGAATTATTGACATCATTTTTAGTGATGATCGAGTTAATATTAATATTACATATATGATGTCATCATCATCATTTCGAGATTTGGTATTATGACAAAATCCAAAACTTTGGAGACGAAATTAATTGTAAAAAATGTTTAGGGATAAAATTAAAAATTAATATAAAATTAGGGGAATAAAAGTGTTTTTGCCAATATATATAGCTGCACAGCAGCTTGCATGATTTGGCTTAATTGCGTCTCTAATAAAATTGTTGAGCACTTCTGAATTATGTTGGGTGGTATACATATGAAAATAATTAAGAACTAAATTAATTATATTAATTTGGGACATCAGCATCTTAATTAAGTTAATAATATTTTGTTTATATATAGTCGTACACTTAATTAACCCCACCAATATTTAATTCATCCAATTGAATAAAATATTTTACATATATATATATGACATTTATATTGGGATGTCGAAATGGGCTTCGCCGATCCTTAGAATAGCAAGGGCTGGGTCAAGAAAAATTTGACCCATTTTGAGGAAGGACTTTTAGTCCTGGTCTATTTTGGCCCACGGTGGGCTTACAAAGGCTGAACCGAATCGGCCCACATGAACTTCTGTCTCTTTTTTTTTACCTATTTTTTAAAAAATATTTACAAGTATTTTAGGTTACATAAAATATTATAGCATATGTTAATATGTAATATTCATCCATAATATGTTGATATGTAAAATAAATTGTTTTTTTATAGGTGAATCTGCAATATTCATTCATAATATATTGATTAAAAAAATAAATTACACTAAATTACTTTTTAAATCCTATTATTTTAAGTCAACTTGTTACATTTATTTTTAATATGTTGATATTTGGTAAAAATAAATAATTTTTTAAAAAAATTAATTTAAAAAGTTTAAAAAATAAATAAAAGCCCCATGGGCTGGCCCTTGGACCACCAAGGGCTGGATTGGGACAGTATTCTAGGCCCAACCTATTTTACTGCTGGCCCATGGTGGGCTAACCCACGGCCCCATGGACCAGTTCATTTTGACATCCCTACATGTATGTATATTAAACAAAGATAAAAATTTAGTGCTATCATATATATAAAATTCCAAAAATTTGGCTAATGAATCTACCTAGCTAGTATCATAATTAAACCTGAATTGAAAGCATATAATTAATGCTTATTGCGACTAAAATTGTTGATATTTTTGTAACTCTTTAAATTTAGGCTAAAATACAACTTACTCCCACGAAATAAGGGTTCGTGCACTTACTCCCTTTTATTTTAAAGGAAAAAACTTATATGATGTTGCTTACATGCTTTTGTTAAGGTTAATCAATTAAAAATAGATATGTGTCAATTTTTTTTATGTCATCTTCTCAAAATTGACACATGTCTTTTTTTTAATTGGTTAACCTTAACAAAAGCATGTAAGCAACAGCATATAAGTTTTGTCCTATTTTAAAATGTGACTAAAGACTCTCTAAACACATCAATAGCTGATTGGCTAGAGTAGTAGGTACTCCATTCTCTTTAAATAGGGTCTCGGTTTTGAATCTTATGTATGGAAAAACCCCTATTGAGAGAGCTCTATCCCATTATGGGACCTTAACTAACTCGAACAGGATTGCTTCCAATAAAAGGATACCTGTGTGAAAAAAAGACTCTCTAAACACATATATATATTTTTGTTTAATAAACCCTTAATACTATATAACTTTTTTAGTTAAAACTTTAATTTTCATTATCCAAATAAAAAATGACAATTCAATAAAGTAATAAGGAAATTAATAAAAATAAAAGAGTATATATAGTTGATATTTGCCCTTCATCTTCTTCTCCTTCCATGTAAAACCCAAGGAGATAGAGAAACAGAGTTACTCATGAATGATACTAGGAATCCATTTTGTTGGCATTTGATGGTCCAATCCAAGTTTTATGTAGTTGTTTTTTTAAGGTCTGAAAGTTTTATATAGTAGTGGAGCATTAATATGTGACATAGGAATAGATTGCGGGTCAAAATTTCAAATTGGTCCTTTATGTTTGCAGGAAGTTTTATATTGGTCCTTTATGTTTCAAAAAGTCTAAATAGGTCCTTTATGTTTGTAAGAAGTTTCAAATTGGTCATTCCGTCCAAGTCCGTTTGTATTTCCGTTAAGTGCTGACGTGGACATTTTATCTCTCCTACGTGTCTATCTAAACTAACGTGTCATGCCACGTCATCATCTAATATCATATGTGATGACGTGACGATGACGTGGCATGACACGTCAGCACGTCACTTAAAAAAATTGACGGAAGTGGACGGAAGGATCAATTTGGAACTTCTTGCAAACATAAAGGACTAATTTAGACTTTTTGAAACATAAAGGACCAATATAAAACTTCGTACAAACATAAAGGACCAATTTGAGATTTTAACCTAGATTGTGGAACCCACATGAAAAATCTCTTGCTATATGGTAGGGGATCCAAATTAAAGTGATTCCATTTCCTTCAAAGACGGCTGCCGGAAGTAGAGCTGTTTTGATGCCCAGTGTGCAGGTGGAAAATGAGGATAGTTTTAATCCTCATTTGGTTACAAAAATATTGGACCAAATATGAATGGGAATGAAAATGTAATGTGAAAGAAATAAAAATGAGTAAAATGATAATTTTATCCTCATATTAAAAGTAAAAATAAAATAAAAATGAGTAAAAAAAAATAAGGAAATTTAATCAAATTATTAAAAAAAAAAGTATATTTAGTATAAAAAATATTAAAAATTATATGGAACATTCACCGAACCAAATGGCCAATGGGGCCAGAGTGCTTTGTCTCTTGCTATGAAAGAAGAAATAATTAGGTGTAGATAAATAGTGAAAATGACTATAAAGTTTAGAGCTTGTATCCAAATTTGATACACCTGTTTAAGGGGGGTGAATTTAGATGCCAATTTTCCTTTCCAATTCTTTGGTTCATGAATTTCGTAATCACTTACCTACTCACTTATTGGCTATTGCTATATGTTGACCACATTATTAGTCATTGCAAGCATGGATATTCCACTAGGGATATAATAACTCCACAATCCTAACCCATGCATGTTTGTATTTTTTTAAATAAATTATATTATTTTTTTTAGAGATTTTTAAATTACATTGTCTTCTTCTCTATTTTAAAAACTTACACTCTCATTCTTTGAAAGATTAAAACTTTTATAATTTAACATTTTTTTATTAAAATATCCTTAATAGCATTATTAACTTTTTAAATAATTACAATTTATTATAATCTTTTTTTTCAAATGATCGTTCCAATATTATTTATTTTGAGTTAAAAATAATTATTTTGTTTTACTATAATTTTTAAAAATATATATTTTTTATATTAATCAAATACATGTTTAACTATATAAATAATAAACATAAGGATATTCTGGACAAAATTGGTGAAATTGTAGGTTTTTTTTAATCTCTGAAAGGAGAAAAATGCAAATTTTCAAAATAGGGAGGAAGAGAGTGTAATTTAAGTATCCCTCAAGGGAGAAGAGTGTAATTTACTCAATTTTCTTATAAAGAACAATTTCAACCTCAAAAAAAAAAAAAAAAAGAGGCAGGTTCCACGAACACACCCTTGAGGCCTCAAGAAGCTTGAAGAAGAAGGAAAATGTGGTGCACAGTTTTTATATGTTTTGAATCCTTCAAATGAAGAAGAAGATGAGACCCTCAAGTAGTCAAGCCCTCCATGCAGCAACAAGAAGAAGAAGAGGAAGAAGATGCATGCTTAATAAGAATATCCATAGTAGCTAGGTAGAGCCTCATTCATAATCTTCCAAATGAACATTAATTAAGGACCTAATATATATATATATATATATAAGTGTATATTTCCCACTAGCATTAAAGTAAGTTCCATCTCAAAATGTCACCCATTTGTTTCATTCAGAGTGGAATATCAACTATTTAATTAATTTCGTTGCGCTACTAGTGGAATTCCACAATATATATATATATATATTGTACACTTTTAATGATTCCTTTGTATTGAAGGAATCTTACTCTAATCAAAAAGTTGAAGCACATATTTTATTTTTATATCTTTTGAACATTAAGATAAAGATACACGGTGTGTAAAATGAATGTAATACTATTTAATTTTTAAATTATTGGTTAAATTATTATTTAGCCTTTAAATTGTTCAAAAATATTATTTAGTCCTCGAATTGTTCACTCTGTCAACTAATTAGTTCCTTGTTAGCTACCTGTTAATTAACACGCTGATATGACCGTTAACCACTGACGTGGCACTGTTAAGTGCCATATCATTTGACACCTATGCATGCCATGTCAGATATTAACACTAAAATTTTTTAAATTTTACTGAAAATTAAAAAAAGCATTAAAACAAAAATTGAAAACAAAATGCCAAACCCTAATTTCGAAATTCACTTTTCACATTTTCACTGTCGAGAGAAAGAAGACAACGTTCTTCACCGAGAGAAAAAAGACAAATCTTAAGGTTTCACTGCGATGCATCTCCACCATAAGGCACATGCACCCTCATCGCGACACGTCTCCGTTAATATTATGATAGGCTTACTTCTATAGTTCTATATGAAACTTATATATGTGGTATGTATAGGTCTCAAATGACATGGTACTTAATGGGAGGTTAATAAAAGACTAAATAGTTGATAGAATAAACAATTCAGAGATTAAATAGTATTTTTGAATAATTTAAAAACTAAATAATAATTTTACCAATAATTCATGACGAAATAATATTTTGACCCTTCATTCTTCCATGAACTCTTTTTTCTCCGCCACACAACATCTCACATCTTCTTCCTGTCCGTCTCTCACCGTAGTAATACACAACATCAAATTTCCTCCCATTTTCCCTTCCAAATCCTCCTCCTTCATCATCCAATAGCACCATAAGGAAAACCAATTCAAAGCCCTCCACTTCTCTAACTCTGCATATATATCTCCCTCCTCTTCTCTCAATCTCATCTTCCAACATGCGTGAAATCGACGACTTTGGACCCGACGTTTGGTATGCTCTTCACTCTTTTCTTATGCCAAAACCTTCAATTTCTTCATTTCTTGTCGCTTTCTCTGCGCCGCGTGTGGTTCAGAAAATTCTAGGTTTTCTCTCTCAATTTGGATTGCCTTTTATTTTACCTTCACTAGTGGGTCATCTTCACGGGTTATTTCATTCATCCATTAGGATTTTCCAACCATCTATAATTTGATATTGTATATATAGGATATTGCTGACTGTACAATAATGAATCGTTTTATAATTTAAGAAATTTTGTTTAAATGGGACGATATTTGTTCTTAGGTCGATTGTCGATTAATTGTTCACTCTATTACCTGTACAAAAAGATCTTGCATCTTACAGTAGCAATTGCTTATGCAAGGTCAATTCTATGTCTCTGTAGAGTGTAGACCAAAACCAACAAAACCTTTTTATTTCAAAACCCTCTCCATTATTGTTCCAAAAAATTTTCAAATCAGCCAAGCTGAGAGAGATATTGTTATTTACATTGAATGGGGCACCTCTTGATAAATGTTGATGCATTGGATAACAGCCTGGATATTGACATTGATGATATAAGATATCAAAATATAGAGGAGAAAGATGTCAGTGATGAAGAAATTGAAGCAGAAGAATTGGAGAGGCGGATGTGGAAAGATCGCATCAAGCTCAAGAGGGTCAAGGAAAGGCAGAAGCTTGCAGCGCTGCAAGCAGAGAAGCAAAAGCACAAGCATACCACTGATCAAGCTCGCAGGAAGAAAATGTCCAGAGCACAAGATGGGATTCTTAAGTATATGCTGAAGCTTATGGAAGTCTGCAAAGCTCGTGGATTTGTGTATGGAATCATTCCTGAGAAGGGTAAGCCGGTAAGTGGGGCTTCGGATAACATTAGAGCTTGGTGGAAAGAGAAGGTGAAGTTTGATAAGAATGGCCCTGCAGCCATAGCCAAGTATGAAGCTGAGTGTCTTGCTATGAGTGAGGCTGATAACCGAAATGGGAATACTCAGAGTACTCTTAGTGACCTGCAAGATGCAACTCTTGGTTCACTTTTATCTTCTTTAATGCAACATTGTAATCCTCCTCAAAGGAAGTACCCTTTGGAAAAGGGTATTCCTCCACCTTGGTGGCCAACTGGAAATGAAGATTGGTGGGTTCAGTTGGGTTTGCCACATGGTCAGAGTCCTCCTTATAAGAAGCCACATGATTTGAAGAAGATGTGGAAAGTCGGAGTGTTGACTGCTGTAATAAAGCACATGTCACCTAATATTGCAAAAATAAGGAGGCATATACGCCAGTCAAAATGCTTGCAAGACAAGATGACAGCAAAGGAAAGTGCAATTTGGTTGGGGGTATTAAGTCAAGAAGAAGCTCTCATTAGGCAGCCTAGTAGTGATAATGGTACTTCTGGAATTACTGAGATGCAGTGTCGTGTTCCTGTTGAAAATAAGCAAGCTGCTAGCAGTGATAGCAACTATGATGTTGATGGTGTTGGATCAGTTTCTTCTAAAGAAGATAAGAGAAATGAACTGATGGATGTTGAATCATCAGTTAATGTAAGCAGGAATACTTCTAATAATATTGTCCAGGATAAAGAGCAAGTAGATAGGCAACCCCCGGAAAAAAGACCCCGTTTAAGGCCAAGCACCACTGACGAACTACCTGCACCATCTCACAATGAAACTCTAAATGTTGAGGCAAGAAGCACTCTGCTCAATGTAAACCACCCTGAAGCACACATAGTTGGACTCCAGATCCACAGAAATGAACAGGGTAACCAGACAGATTCTGCTTTGAGACCATTAGAAAAGGGTATTGAGATGCCAATTCAACTACCAGCATCTGAATTTGATCAGTATTCATATTTCCGTCCAAGCAACATATTTTCCACAGAGACCATGTATATGAACGGAAGACCGTCGCAATATCCTGCTGTGCAAAACCCTGATATGCATCATGAAGCTACTTATAACTTTTATAACTCAGTCACAGGATTTGGACCAGGACATAACGAGCTGCAGTCTATAAACCGTGAACCAACTAAGCAAGTGAACAATGCAGTTCCTATGCCAGTAGTACATGCGAAAGGGGATGAGATTGCTGGAGGAGATTTACAATATTATGGAAAAGATACATTTCAAAACGAAGTTGATAGACCTGAAGACTTATTTGGATCACCAATTAATAGCTTGTCATTGGACTTTGGTGGCCTCAACAGTCCACCTTTCCATCTTGATGATTTCTTGGGCGATGAGGAGATAATCCAGTACTTTGGGGCATAGGTTTTTAGAGTTGTTGACTCAGCTTATATTGTAAGTCTTATTCTTCTTTTGTATTATGCCTGAATTCACCCCACATATCATGGCTTATAATTTGTTTTTGTTTCATTCTTTTGCCAGGAACTGCTGCAGCATTCAGTTGCTCGTGTAAAAACAATTTACAGGAATAGGATGAAAAGAAGCATAAATCATTTTGCCTTAGGTTGCCCCTTTTGACCATTTTCATAGCAATAATCATGACTGGGGCTTCATGTAAATGTGTCAATTTGTTGAACTGACTAAACTAGAGTATCTGTGAATGTTCAGATAAATTAATTTCTAAAAGGCTTCTCTTTGAAATTTAATAAAGGATCATTGTCTTCTTCCTTTTTCTTTCCCTGTGATGCCTTGACAGGTGTGTGACTCTTCATGTTTATGTCCATGGTAATTGATGGTTGGTTTTCTACTTTTCCTATATTAACCTGCTTCATCATTCATATAAAGAACTGCTTCAACGATAATAATATTGTTGCTGTTGAATATAGCTTCAGCGGGAAAGGGGAAGGAATTGACAATGAAGTTTTTACTGTAATGCCCCGATATTTCCAAGAGAAATTCCAACAGGCTTTTGTTTTGTTAATTCTGTGATTTTCTTTTTCTAATTATTTAATAGGGTAAAGTACCCTTGCTGCCCTCAAATTTTGCTGCAATATTCATTCCTGTCCCTAAACTTTTTTTTTGGTTCATGGCTACCCCCAAACTTTCAGTTTTGTTCATGCCTGCCCTTTTTGCTAACACCGTTAACTTGCTTGACGGAATTTGCTGACGTGGACGATGAATGTGTATTTCTTTTGCCACCTCACTGTCCACCTCATTCATGAACAAAACTGAAAGTTTGAGGATAGACATGAACAAAACTGAAAGTCTGAGGCCTGAGGGTAGGCATGAACCAAAAAAAAGTTTGGGAACAGGAATGAACATTGCAGTAAAGTTTGGGGGCAGCAAGGGTACTTTACCCTATTTAATATTAAGATGATGTAGATAATGACATGGGAGATAAATAATCAATAGTACCTTAGCACGTAACAATCACATAACTCGGTTAGATAACGGTTCAAGAATTAAATAATCGATGAATGTGAAAAATTCAGTGATCAAATAGCCTATTTTCAAAATTCAAGGATTAAATAATAATTTGATTATGAAAAATAAAAGTTTATTTTTTTTCTGATACATCCAAATATATTTCTATATATAGTGGCAAAAACAATATATTTATATGTATGGTAGGACATGCAGGTTGGATCCTTTCCCTAGTTAATTATAATATTATCAAAATCTTGAAATGATCGAAATTCGGTGGAGTAATCCTAATCCACACACATGCATACAAAAAATAGTTGGTTCTCTAGATATATCCAAACAAAGAATTAACAGTTAACACACATCAAATTATCTAAAATAAGCAAATGGATAAAAGATTATGAAAAATTAATATAGAATCCTCAAATTCCATCTCGGTCCCTCCAAAATTTTAAAAAAATAAACAATGAAAATTAAGGCCCAGTCCAAAGTCCAAACATACCCTAATCTAGGAACCTAAAATTTAGAAAGTTTTGGGCGTTTTTAATTAATTTAAGCTTTATTAAAAGGATAGTAGGTAGGGACGTTGATTTCTATATATTGGTATCACACTCATTACAACCATGATGATATCACACTGTTCTATGTAATATTAACATATATATGACGAACACTAAAATTAACAAGTTGCATGATTTGTCACGAATAATAATTGATCATTTTATAAATTTATTTATTTAAGAGGCAAAATATTATTTAATTCTTGAATTATTAGTCAAATTATTATTTAGTATCTGAATTGATCAAAAATATTATTTATTCCTCGAAATTTGTAACAATGTCAACTATTTAGTCCCTGAATTTGACAAAAATACTATTTAGTCCCCGAATTTGTAACTATATCAACTATTTAGTCTCCGAACTTGGCAAAAATACTATTTAATCCCCGAAGTTGCAACTCTGTCAATTATTTAGTCTCCTGACTGTTACTCGTTAGAGTTGACAGAGTTGCAAATTCGAGGATTAAATAATATTTTTGCCAAGTTTGGGGACTAAATAGTTGACAGTTACAAATTCGAGGACTAAATAGTTGACATAGTTACAAATTTTGGGAACTAAATAGTATTTTTGATAAATTCGAGGACAAAATAATAATTTAACTAATAATTCAGGGACTAAATAGTATTTTACTTCTTTATTTAATTATTTATTTTTCCTTTTAAGTTAAACTCTCAGTTCACAACCTCATCCTTCTCATTCTCTCCTCAATTTCATTATATATATATATATAAAGATTAATATTATTGTCTATAAGATGGCTCTCACTTTAATCTTTGCCAGAGAAACTACAGATCAGGTTTTAATTTTCCCCTTCTTCACGTCTTTCTCTCTTTTTTTTTAAACCTTCTAATTAATAATCTCCACTTCACATATATATGTTATCTTAATTTTCTTAATCATAATACAGAAATACATAAAGGCAAAATTCCGTAATAGTTGTCATATAATAAATTGTTTATAAAAGATTAGAAATATGTATGTTTTAGTTTATGATTAATAATATATATATATATAGATCAACATGATTTGAAAATAAAAAAGAGTGAAGTTGCTTTCTATATATAATAAGCAACCAAATTTGAAAAATAAAAAAGATTTATAGGTGTGGTCTTCTCTTATCTCTTTGCTGTTTCTATCGCTGTTCATTGTTTTAACATTTTAAAATACATATGAAAATATTTAATCCATCACTTGTGTGTGTATTAGTAGATTTCTTGAAATAGGTTAGTTCGATTTGATCTTATGTGGCGTCCTCAATTGTTTTTAACCCTATTTTATTAAGGTTGATCTGACCAATTTTTAATATGAGTTAAGATTTTATTTCCAATCGAATTCGACCCTATTAAAATTTAGAGATGGTCTAATTTAGTCACTTTTTTTTTCAAAAATAATACTTTAAATTAGTAAATAATTACAAAATAAACATATATATATATATATATATATATATATATATATATATATATATATATATATATATATATAAAAGTAAATTAGAGTTAATGACATAAATACTTGAATTGAATTTAAAAAATGATAAACTGATGAAAATGAATTAAATTAGTTAGTTGACAAAAGAAATTTACTATTTGTAGAATTAAACTCCTATTTTCTTCGGGTCATGTCAAATAAATTTGTGTTTTCTTCTCTTAGTTTATTCTTTGAAAAGATAAGAATAGAGCGTTATCCACTAGATAAGTCGCTTCCAATAATAAGCCATATAATATTTAAGGGATTAATCATCGGGTTCACTCTAGTGGATACATACCTAATCATAAAAAAAAGATTTCTCATTAAAATTTTACTTTGTTTCTTAATATAATGCTATATAAATATATGTTTGGTTTAGGTACTTTTCGCAGGAAATTCTTGTGTAAAGGAAGTGATACTAAATAGACCTCGCAAGCTCAACACCCTCAATCACGAAATGGCAAGTTTATTCAAATCTATTTGTTTCAATCAATTTTGTATTGGGTCAAATTACTCTTTTGGTCATCAACGTTTGTATGAAATTTAATATTGGTTCTTAATGTTTCAAAAAGTTATTTTAGATCCTCAATGTTTTTTTTGTCAAAATTGGTCATCTAGCGTAACATCTGTCTGATTTTCCTATTTAAATGTTGACGTGGAAGGCTTACGTGGCACACTCTCTCTCTCCTACGTGTCGTATTTAATGACATAAAACCCTCTCACTCAAACTCAACAAAAAGATGTCATTTTGATTCATTTAAATGAATTTTGGAGTGAGAGAAGGTGTCATGTCATTTAAATATGATACATAGGAGAGAGTGTGTATCACATAAGCCTTCCACGTCAGCATTTAATGACAAAACCAGACGGATGTTACGCCAAATGACCAATTTTGATACACAAAAAAGTTGAGGACCTAAAATAACTTTTTGAAACGTTAAGGACCAATATTAAACTTCGTGCAAATGTTGAGGACCAAAAGAATAATTTAACCTTTTACTTTTTATTTTTTACATAAAATGAATTGAACCAAAGTTTTATTAAACCAATTCACTCAATTTCGAAGGCCGGCCCGGCCATATGGCCTAGGCCCATCTTCACACAATAAAATTAAAAGGATCACATTGAAATAAAAAAGATATCTTTTTATAATTAGATTAGACATTTTTATCTTTTAGAAATTAAATTAAAATAACTAAATTAGGCATTATTGTTATTATTATTGTAATATTGTTTTTGTGAGAAGAAACCAAAAATTAAAACTTCTTCTCCTCTGAAGTAGAAGCAATTTTTTCTTTTAAAAGACAAGACTTCCTTTACTCAAAATCATTAATTAATTAATTACTTATTTTTCAAATGCTCACAATTTCAGAAAATAAAAATAAACAAAAATTTATCCCCAATATCTTTTGCATAGGCTTGGACTATATTTTCTAATTTTCATTTTCTGTTTCTTCTTCATTTGCAGATTTGTAAAATCACAAAGAATTTAACATTGTATGAGAATGACCCATCAGTTAAACTTGTGACTTTAAAGGTATATAAGGGAATTATTAACTTCTTATGTTATTTTATTATTTTGATTTTTGTGCATGGGATTTGCAGTAATTAAAGTTTAGTAATAATTTTCTTTTTTCTTTTTTCAATTACAGGCTAATGGAAAAGCTTTCTGTGCTGGTGGTGATGTCATATCAGTAATATCTTCATCACTTGCAGGTATATAAACTTCCAAAAATGAAATTAAGTTAATTATTAAATCTATATGTAGCTCTTAAAAATTTCACCCGTTTTTAATCTAAAAAATATGCAAAATATTTTTTTTTAAAAAAACATCTAAATAACAAAGTAATTAATGCACTACAAAAAATTGAATAACCAACATGAAATTAATATATAAAAAATGAAATGAAATTCCGAAATAGGTAGCTAATTATGTGAATTATGTTGTTGTGGTGAATGGAATCAGGACATTGGACCTATCCTGCAAGCTATTATAAGAAACATCTTGCTTTAGATTACTTAATCGCCACTTACAAAAAACCTGTGGTCAGTTCTTTATTTAATTTAATTAATTCTCAATTCCCAAACTGTTTTTATATTTCATTATATATATATATATATATATATATATATATATATATATATATATATATTCAAGTGAGTTATAATTTCAAATATTTTTAAACGAAATATTGAAGGTGTCTCTCATTAATGGAATTGTCATGGGAGGAGGAGCTGGATTGTCCATGAACACAAGTTTTAGAGTTGTCACTGAAAAAACTGTAAGATTTTTTTTTCCCATTATCTCTTACCAAAATATTATAATAATTAAGGCATTTATTTTTCTATGTGAATATATATATAATTGGCATGTATAGATATTTGGTATGCCAGAGGCCTCTATAGGACTATGTCCAGATGTGGGTGCATCTTACTTCCTCTCAAGGCTTCCCGGTTATTTTGGTATATATATTGTATTATATATATATATCAACTTCAATTATAATAATTAATTAATATTATATTATAGTAGTTTTAATTTGATGATAGTAATTATATATGTATACAGGAGAATACTTAGGATTAACAGGAAGACGTTTGAATGGAGCAGAAATGGTAGCATGTGGCTTAGCAACTCATTTTGTCCCTTCAAAGGTATATATAAAAACACACACATATATATATATAAACTTTTAATTTTTGTTTTACATTGGAAACATTAATTTTTAGAAAACTTTTGCCTAAATCCTTGACATATATATATATTGCATTGTAATTTATTGACATAAATATCCTTTGTGCAATAGAAACTAAGGTTGCTGGAAAATGCCCTTCAATCTGTGACAACTTCAGATACAACAATAATTGTTGCAGTTATAGATAAATTTACAGAAATAGCTCTTGTCAATGAAGATAGCCCATTTAGCAGGTAAATGTACAATATATATAGATATATATTAAATAGTTGGAAAGTTTAAAGAAAAATTATTCTGATAGCCTCAAATATGTTAAATTAATTATATATGAATTTATAATGTGTTAACAGTAAAATTATGGTGTTTCATGATTCCTAAAAAAATTTTACATCTTAGACTCATCCATTTTATATATATCAAATACACTTTTTATTATACTTTTTTTCTGTCCTGATTTTTCTCCCTATCTCTCTTGTCACTTTTCTCTACATTACTTAATTTCTTGGGTTTATCTAACAAGTGCCCTAGGTTTATTTTGATTGGTGGAAATGGAATTACTTTTTTTGAAGTTGATGAAAAGTCAACCAACACATGTTTTAAGAACTTCTCATTGGTTAATGAAAAACCTTAAAAATCACCTTAAAGACACTTGTTAGCAAAACTCTACTTTTTTTTTATTCTACAATACTTTACTTTACAATATTTTATATCTAAGAATTTATACCAAACGTATTCCTAGAATTGTCTAAATGGATTTGGCCCACCAAATAACTTTTGTAAGTCAATTTGCAATATAGTCATGCTTAATATATTAATATTTGATCAAATAACATTTTTTTTAAATAAAAATATATTTAAAATATCTTTAAAATGAGAGAAAAGTCTTGGGCTTGCCTGGCCCATGGTCTTTCAAATGTTGGGTTGAGCTGACATTTTAATTTTGTCGAACCATACTGAGACTTTCTTTGTTATATTTATTTGTCTTTTATTTCTTTGTTATATTTTTTGAGACATTCTTTTTTTGGATAAAAAAGACTGGACATAATCAACAAATGTTTCTCAAAAGGGACTGTTGAGGAAATAGTTCGGCACTTGGTAATGGTAAGTAAATATGTCCCATCTTTTATTATTTGATGTTCTCTTTTTTTTTTCTAAAAAAAGAATTTCCCTCAATACTAATAAGTTAATTAGAACTTGGGAATTAATAATATTGATATATGAATGATATAATTTAAAATTTTTGCAGGAAAATGAAGGAGAAAATAATAATGGAGCAGAAAAGTGGATTAGTGATGGTTTAAATTACATGCGTTCAGCTTCTCCCACAAGCCTTAAGATATTTCTTAGATCAGTAAATATGACACAAAATATATTATTATAATTAAAATTTATTATAAATCACTGAAAATTTTGAAATGCATATAATAATAATAATAATAATTAATTTGATGGTTCATTAGATAAGAGAAGGGAGAGGACAAAACATTGAACAATGTCTTTCTCGAGAATACAATATTAGCTGCCACTTCTTTAGAAGAATTATCACCAATGATTTCTATGAGGTAATCAATAATTTGTCATAGAATAAAGAGTAAATTATTTTTTGGTTACTGAAAGATATAATTTATTTTAATTTAATTCTTGAAAGATGTCATTTATTTTAATTTAGTTTCTAAATTATTAAAATATCAAATATAGTCCTTGAACTATACAATTTATCTCAATTTCATTCTTAAATGATAATGTCAAATTTAATTCTTAAAATATGTAATTTGTCTCGATTTGACATTTTTTATTTAGAGACAATTAACTTGAGATAAATTATATTTTTTTAATCTTTTTATTTTAAAAATTAAATTAAAACAAATTACAAAGTATTGGGTAACAAAATATATATTTTTTCAACAATCACTATAATCTATTAAAAGTACTTTATCTTCGATACTAACTATTTGTCGAATTGAGTACTTAATCTAAGTCAAAGTTATATATATATATATATATATATATATATATATATATATATATATATATATATATATTTATTCTTTTTTTATTGCTTATATATATTTATTTTTTGACAAGCTTTTAATTAATTATCAGGGTTCAAGAGCAAAGCTATTTGACAGAGACAACAGGCCCATGGTAAAATGTAGCATGCATCTCATATATATATATCATCTTTTTTTAAAAAAATATGTATTTTTAATTACTTATATTTTGACTAATACTTAATTGTAAAAAAATTATGCCTTTTTCAATAATTAAATTTTGATCGTCAAAATAAGTTATTGAAAAAAAATAATTGTATTTTCGACGGCTAAAAATTATTGATAGTAATTTTTTCAACAATACTTTTCTCACAACAGTATTCTTTAAGATAATTGTTTTCAAAAAGGTATTGTCGGAACAAATATTGTCAATAATTATTGACCGTCGTAAACATTATTATTGACTTTTTTAACAAATTATTTCGATGGTTAAAATTTAATTATTGAAAAAATATATATTTTTTTCAATAATTAATAGCGGCAGTCGAAATATAGGTCGTTGAAAATACTCAATTTTTTTATTGTGTAGCAATAATATTTTCTAACGATCCATTTTTGTTGCTTTTTATCAATTTGTGTATTTGAAAAGTGGGATCCTCCAAAGCTAGAGCTTGTTAGAGAAGAAATGGTGGATCAATACTTCAGAGAGGTTGATGATCAAAACTGGGAGTGCCTACAACTTCCTAATAGATCAAAATTACCAAGCAAATTATAGATTATTAATAATTTAATTCATTATATATATAGGTAAAAGTACATCTACGATCAATTTTGTTTTAAATTTTTACATTGCAATCAATTTCGTTCCCAAAATTTTGAATTTTGTTCTAAGTGAGTTTGAATGTGAATGATGCTTTGTCCAAAATGCTGCGCTTAAGATAATTTGGATTAGCATCTTCTCTTGTTTTTTTTCCTTCATGTGTAATTCTTCACTTGTTCATTTGTTTTAATTCCAAATTCTCCCTCTCAAGTACCACTAGTTTTGGCCTTGTGTTATTTAGTCTCAAATGCCTCAAATAGTCAAATCTATCCTTTTGGTTTAAGATTGTACTTCTTTAATCTTTAGAGGCCACACACCTCTTTTTTTTTTTTTTTTAAATTAATATCTCAATTGGTTTTCATTTTTCAGTGAGATTTCTTCACATTTTGGAACTTGGATCTGGGTTCTGAGATTATTGAGTTTTAATGCCATGTTGGAATTTGATGGTCCCGATCTAAGTTTGTATGGAGAAGTGTTGATCAATGTTTTTAAAAAAAAATCAAAAATAAAATATTCCTATGTGAGAAAGCCCTTTCCTTCCTTCACATGTGATATTCCAATTGGGTAGCAGGAGATTTTTGGAGAAAGATAGGAATAGATTGTGGGATCCACGTAAGAGTGATTCCAATTCCTTCAAATATTGAGAATGAGATTCTTGTGGAAAAGCAACTCCTTCCATAAAAAATTAACTAAACAAAAAAATAGGATCAAACCCACCCACTTAACTAACTATTCACGAGTCACGACGTATTTTCACCAACCAAACACACCCATAGCATTCAAATTTATCTTATTTTAGGTGTCTTTGTATTTGCACCACATTCACATTCCACGCCTTGCGTCACTTTTCTCCACAATCATTTCTTGAGTTTGAACTTTGATCTAGGAAGGATGGAATTAATCGAAATGTCGTTTGTTTGAATGGCAACCGCCTTCAACAATCAATAAACTCGACAGTACTCAAAAGATTAATCATCAAATTAAACCCACACTTTGAGATTACAATAGAAATGAACATCAAGAAACCATTATTATTTTTATTTTACGATAAAGCCTAGGGTTCAAAATATAAATTATGGTCACAAATCACAACCTTTTTCCTAATGTCCTCGTGCAAAGAAACCAAACATAGGATTAATAGTAGTAAATCCTCCATCCACAGCTAGATTATGGCCACTTATGTACTTAGACTCATCACTAGCCAAGTACAAGGCAGCTTCAGCAACATCTTCTTCTTTCAAACGAACTCCTTCAAGATTCGAATAAACTCCATTACATCCTTCATCATCCATCTTGAAGAACTCCTTTGCAGCTACATTAGCAATGAAATATGGAGACACACAGTTCACTCTTATCCCATACTTCCCAAGCTCGGCTGATGCATTCTTAGTGAGACCCAACAAGCCATGCTTAGAGCTCGTGTATGCATGTGTTGCCACCCCTCCCACGCTTGAAGATACACTTCCAACCATTATTATGCTTCCTTTTCGTTGTGGGATCATAACCCTAGCAGCATGCTTCGTCCCCAAGAAAGGTCCTGTTAGGTTAACCCTAACCACGCGCTCGAATTCGTCCACGTCGTCATCGGCGATGGAGGGCTTAAACTCCCCGGGTAATACCGCGTTGTTTACCATTATGTCCAGCTTTCGATGCTCGGAGATCGTGGCTTTAACGGCGCTCTCTACGTCGGATTCTTTGGTTACGTCGCAGTGCGTGTAGGTCGCGAGTTCGGGTCCGATTTCGTTGCTGACTGCGCGACCTAGGTCGTCTCGGATGTCGGCAATAACCACCTTGGCTCCATGTTGGCAAAAGAGTCGTGCCATGCACGCGCCGATTCCCCTGGCTCCACCGGTGATCAATGCCACCTTTCCATGTAATCTGTACAAAGTATGTACAAACATGGTGTGTTTAGGAGGATTACATCATGATGATGTGCATAGAATATTTGAATTTTTCGGAAAATTATGAAATAAATAAGTTAATTCTTCAAATTTGAAATTAATAAAATGGTAAATTAAAACGAACATCTATCGTAAAAAATACATGTTTATGACTTTAATTTATAATATATAAACATACTTATAAATTAAATTAAGAATATTTCTTTAATTTTATATGTCCAAGCCCCGCGCATCCCAATTTATAGAGAAATTGGTATTGCGAAAATAGATTATTTTAAAATTTAGCATATTTAAAAACAGATTAATTTGCCTAAAGCAAATATATATATATATATATAGATAGATAATTATATACCTTTTAGCTGCTAATGGAAGCTGTGAGAGGCCTGCCATATATATGTTATAGACTCTAGAGTTTACACTTCACTGAACGGTATGTGATTATTGCTTGAGTATATATATATACACAAACCATATTAATTAGGAAATCAAATTTGGGATTATGTTTGAAAGGAATCTTAATTATTTGCTTAAATTCCAGATTGATGACTAAGTTAAAATATATGCATGTACTGATCAACTATCGGTGTCGAATGAATAGAGACAACAAATTAATTAATTTAATTAGTGTGCATTTTTTAATTATTCTTGGCCTTATTCACATATGCAACTACTTGGTGTGAAATGTGATTAATTATATTCAATTATATAGTAAACTTAAAATAGTCATGGTTAGACATGCATGTTCGAAATAAATTAATTTAACACATGAATGTGTTTTTTAAATACATAATTGTTAAATGGTCAGAAATGGTAGACTGGTGACAAAAAAAATTTTATTTGTTTATCCATAAACACAAAAAAAAAAGAGTTAAAAATAAAAGAAGAACATTTTAAATTAACTCATTAAATTAATTAAGCTAGCTCTCTCAAACCTTACAAACTTCAATGTCACTCTCATGATAATATTCACTATTTTAGCGATTTGTTCAGGGTCTGTATTTTATATTTTTGAGTAAATCATTAAGTTGGTCCCTAAAAGATTAAGATTGTTTTAATTTAATCCCTGAAAGATATAAATATCTAATTTAGCCCCTGAAAGATAATTTTTTGTCCCAATTTAGTTATTTTTAGTTTTTCTGTTACTTTAATAAACAATCAGTAACATGTGGACAGGTGACATATTTTTTCTTTATATATTTTACCTTGTCGTATGACTTGTCCACATGTCATTAGTCGTTTAATAAACTGACAAAAAAAAGGATTAAAGTGGGACAAAAAACTATCTGTTAAACACTAAATTAGGCATTTTTACCATTTACTGATTTAGGGACTAAATTGAAATAATCATAATCTTCTAAGGACTAACTTAATGATTTACTCTTTATTTTTTTGGTAGGTATATATATATATATATATATATATATATATATATATGAAATATTTTTTATATACCAATTTTCTCTTTTCACTTGTATTATGATGATTTCTTCAAAGAAGAAGTTGAAGATTTGCATTTAAAAAAAAATTAATTAATTATTTTATGTTATGATTTCTTTTAGAAATTTAATTTTGGAACTAGTTTAATTCTCTTTAGACTAAATTTAAAAGAATTTTTATTTACTTTGATTGTAATATTGTTTAATTATCAATTGGTTAAAATTAGTTATGATTTTATCTTGTTAATGAATAGAATGTTGTGTCAATTTCTTGTTATTTTGTTAAAAAGTTTTAATGTTTAATTTGTCAAATCATAATTATTTAAACCACACCCATTAAAATCAGTCCTTTATATAGTTTAATTTTGTTTAATTTGATCATATAAATTAAATTAAGGATAAATTATAGTTTAGTGACTTGTGGTTTTGCCCAATTTCAATTAGGCGTGATTTCATTTTTATCAATCAGGTGCTATGAGTTTTGCAGTGTTAACAACTCAGTGCCCTGTAGTTTAGTCTATTGATTTTTTAACAGAAGACAGAAGTGCCCAATATACTGTGTATATGACCTCTAAAAAACACCTAAATCCTTCCATCCCCTCCATTTTTTAAATCTAAACTTACTATTTCAAACTCTCATAACCTAATATCAAAGGAACACCCCCACAATTAGCTACAACCACCTACTCCTTCCCCTGAAGTAGTAGAAGAAAGTAAGAAACAACACTTTCAAATAATAATTTGTAGAATTACTCGAGTTAGTGAAAGAAAACAATATCATATTTAATATTATATATTTTTCATTCTAATCCTAGTATTTCCACATTGATTTTAATTTTTCATTTCCAGAAAAGTTTACTTTTCTCGAAGCATCTCTTTAATTACAAATTTATAACATAATTAAAGAGATGCTTGAAAGAAAACACGGCCAAGAGAATGGTGCGGTCGGACAATCGGCTCTCATCACGCGATAGGCCATTTGTCAAACAGGCTTCTCGATATATCCTAACTAAGTCGCGCACACCTTTAGTGTCATGCGTATTAATATAGGGGATTCGTCTCTTACGAAGACACGACCAACTCTCTCACAATCTATTCATTATCAGTGACGTAAAGAACTCTCTCTATCCCAACATCATTCGACCCATCCCAGGCTTTCTCCGTATCTCTCATCCATCCTCCATCATTCTTGAGTCTCTTCAACCCGGAAACACCACCAACTAAGTGAATTACGTGAACTCTAATCTCCGTGAGTATATAAACGTTTGATCATCCATTATTCAGCTCGAGTCTATCATCCTAATTAATGTCCATTCAGGACTTCCTTCTCCCTAATTTCCTACCGCGCCAGTTGATCTTTGGAATATTTGAAAATTATTATTATTATTAAAATATTAATTTCAAAAAATAACATAAATTAATTTACAGCTCCTAATTAACAACCACTATACTGTCCGGCCGGCTTTGTGGATTATATTTTTTTTAGTGAATAATGCAAATTAAATAAGAACATAATTTATTGATTAAATTAAATTGACTAAACGTTTTTCATGACAATGACTAACTGAATTTTTTGGATTATTATTTTATAAACACGATGATTATTGAGGTATATATTTTAATTAATATATGGAATATATTATTATTTTGTTGTGTGTAAAGTACTAAAATATCCTCTCCCTTTTTTAATTTTAGAAAAAATGCCAATTGCATGCTCATTCTGATTTTTTTGCCTTCAGTGCTCCTCTAATTAAACTCCTGCTCTTTACTGTGTATTATCCAAAAAAGTAGTTAAGTATGAATTTTCTTTACAGATTTTTTAATTAAATTATTGTAGAATATTTATATTAATATAGCCATTTAAATAATTATAAAGAAAAATAAAAAGATTAATTTGAGAAGATAATAAGAGAGAGAAAATAGATTAATGGTAATTTATTTTTATTTTAAAATAGGAATAATAATAATTATCAAAAAAACATTAAAAATAATTTCTTAATTTTAAATTTATTATTTTAAATTAATAATAATAATAATTGTATATTATATATTAACCATTTTAAAAAAATAACATACGTGCATTCACAAGACAAATAAAATTAATGTGACTAGTCGTATTCTTATTAACCCGGCCAGCAATATTTTCATTGAATTGAATCAAACGTATTACAGATATATACTATGACATATATATACTAGACAGATAAAATTCCAAAAATTTGACTAATGAATCTAGCTAGCATCATAATTAAACCTGAATTGAAATTAGCATATGATATAGTTTTTTTGTTCTCCATCCAATTTCCGAGGCACCGCCTCGATTAATCTGAATTTGTCTGGCGTCGCGTACTTGATTATGATAGGAGAGTCTTTCAACGAAAATAACTGCATTCACAAAATCTCGAATTCGAAACTTTACTTAAGTGATACTAAATCGATTACTACTTAGATCAATCTATCGTTAGTTTTCTTATAATATAATGCTTATTGCCAATAAAATTGTTGACATTTTTTTTATAAGAATTGTTGACATTTTTAAAACTCTTTGAAAGCTAAAATACAATTTGAATCCCATGTGCACTTTATTCCCTTTTATTTCAAAATATGACTAAAAATTCTCTAAACTTATATTTTTGTCTAGTAAACCCTTAATATTATTTTCTTTATCCCAATAAAAAAAATAAATGATACTCAATTGAGATCGGACAACCTTATTACCATTTTAATATGTTGGTCCAATCCAAGGTTATATAGTGGAGAATTATTAATATGTGATGTTTGGCTTTTTTTATGTGGGTTTGAATATTGTGAAAGATGTTTTACTAAAAATGCCAAAGATAATTTGAATTAAAGTATATAGACAATTTCGTCTTTGAAAGATTCGGAAGTTGATACTTTGGTCCTTGAAAGATTGCAACATTACACATATTGGTCATTTCGTCATCTTCAGTTAAATTCTCTTAACGGACTTGCTGACGTGGCACGTTAATTAATTGTAGACGAAGGTCGTTAATTACTGAGTAGGACATGCTTACATGGCACAAGCTAATATCCACCTCCAACTCAGCACAAAACGCAGCGTTTTGAAGCTTCAGTTTGCACACTTACACTAAGTTAGAGGTGGATTTTAGCTTGTGCTGTGTTTTGTTAGCACAAGATAAAATCCACCTCCAACTTAGTGTAAGTGTGCAAATTGAAGCTCCAAAACATTGTGTTTTGTGCTGAGTTGGAGGTGGATTTTAGGTTGTGCCATATAAGCATGTCCTACTGAGCAACTAACGGCCCCCGTATCCAATTAACGTGCAACGTCAGCAAGTCTGTTAAGAGAATCTAACTGAAGGTGACAGAATGACCAATTTGTGTAATGGTGCAATCTTTCAAGAACTAAATTGTACATTTATGACCTTTCAGGGACCAAATTGTCAAATTTCGAATCTTTCAGAGAGAAAATTATCTATATACTCTTTGAATTATCACCCTTCTCACATTATGGACTCCATTAAATTTCATAGGCCATTGATCAGTTTTAATACTACGTTGGAATTTGATGATTACGATCTAAATTTGTATAGTGTTGTTGTTGATCCTTAATTTTGGACAAAATAGTCAAACAAAAAATATTCCCATAAAAGAGGGAATCCTTTCATAAAAAAAACTAAACAAACATAGGAACGAGAATCTGTTATCCACGATCCCATTTCTACCAACTAAACATACCCATAGACTTTTTTTTTTTTTTTTATCTAAACCAGGGTATATATCCACCGTCGAGCACAGTGACTAATCCCCTCGCTGAATTGTAGGCACCTCGAAGGGTGGAACAACTGGCCCAAGGATTTAAAGCTGCTCCATACCCAAAGCAGGAATCGAACCCCTGACACTTGGTTAAAAAGTCTCTTCCACTCAACCACGCCCCTTAGATTACTCATAGACTATATTTAAAGCTCCCAACAACCACTATGTTGTCTGGCTATATTGAATGAACATAATCTATTGATTAAATTAAATTGAGTAAACGTTTTTCATGACAATGACTAATTAAATTTTTTAGAATATTATTTGTTTCGGTCTATGGCCATGATATATCTATAATTAATTTTTTGAGCATTACGGGACTATTACTAAGACGGTGATTGTTGAGTTATATATTTTAATTAATATATGGAATATAACACCTCACAACCAAGTTGTGTCATCATATATATGTAGGTAATAACGTGGCGCAATTATTACAATCTACTCTCTATTTAATCATTCGAAAGAAAGAAAACTCTTATGAACTTGTTGTACAATAGTTAGGTTCTATAAGATGGCTCTGAGTTTAACATTTTCCAGAGAAACTACACATCAGGTTTTTTCTTATTCCTATTTTACTCTCTTTCTTTTGCTAAATTAATTATGGCAATTTTTTTCTCTTTTTAGATTTATGATTAAATAATTATACTTACCAAAACTCTAATGATTTTAAAAAATTATACTTAATTTATTATTTCTATGTATTAATACAATATTATACAAATCTCTATGATTTCCTCTGTACATATGTGCTACGTTAGTTTTGTTGATTAGACATACATAACAACATATTCTATATAAAGTGATCATTAATAATTATAATATAATTTCAATGGATTATTGCATTATACCTTTGTACTGTACAGTCTCTGAATTAATTTTTGTAGTGCAATTAAATTAGAGTTCTACATGGGCCGGACCAAGTTTCGTGTAGACCCAATACCCAGAGCGGGCCGAACCAAGCCTCCTATATAATTTAACACATATGTTTGAATAAAATAGATAATATGTACAAGTATTATAAATTTACCTCAATGAAAAGTTAAATTTGACCTTTTTATTACTAAAATTTAAATTTAATTAAGAACAAAGTCATATTTTATAAATTTTTAAATCTATAATCAACATGCAAAAAATAATTTTCGGCCAAAAAAATAACATGCAAAATATATAATTATATATACATATATTAAGTATTTTAATAAATTAAAATAATTTTTTAAATTAAAAATTTTGGGGATGAAATCAATTGTATTTCAAAAATTTGGATTCAAAATTGGCCATAAACAAAGTTCAGGGATGAAACTGAAACTTAGTGTAAAGTTTGGGGACATAAATGATATTTTTGCCAATTAATAATAATAAACTATTTACTATTTCTAGAATTAAGGTCCTATTTTTTTGGTCAAATCAAATAAAATTTCTCATCAGTAATATTTGACTTAATTCCTAATATATGGCATGCATGAATATTATATATGTTTGGGTTTAGGTACTTTTCGCAGGAAATTCTTATGTGAAGGAAGTGATACTAAATAGACCTGGCAAGCTCAATAGCCTTAATCACGAAATGGTTAGTTTAATTAATTAAATCTATTTAAATTGCAGATCAATTATTACTTAAAGAAAGCATAATGATTATTTATCACAAATAATTTTTCACGTTTCATATATTATTTTTCTATTTTCATATGCAGATCAGTCAAATGACAAAGAATTTAACACTGTATGAGAATGACCCATCAGTCAAACTTGTGGTTTTGAAGGTAAATGTATATAGAAAGGGAATTATTTCATATGTATATATATATATATATATTCTTTCATTAAAAAATTGATCTCATATTTATAAAAAATGCCAAGTAATTATATATAGTAAAAACTATATTATATATAAATATCCAGGGTAATGGAAAAGCTTTCTGTGCTGGAGGTGATGTGATAGCAGTAATTTCTTCTTCACTTGCAGGTATATATATATTGACAAAATAAAAAACAAAAAACTCTTAAGTTAATTATTAAATTTATGGAAGTTTAGTCTTAAAAGCTGGACATTTCTTATATTTTAAGTTTGTGTTTGGTTGAATGAAAGATGTTTTAATTTGATTGAAAATAAAAATAAAAGTGAAAGTAAGTGAAGAAAAAATAAAATAAAATATCGAAAAATATATATATTTTGGTATGTAAGAAAGGATATTCTACTATACAATCAACATTTTGAGGGCATTCTATACCCTCAACCATGGGCTAATCTCATGGTAACATGTGGCATCTCATGTCATTTTTTATATTTATATTTTAGTCCTTACATTTGTTATAATTACATTTTTAACATGTCTAATAATTTTACAATTTGACCTTTAAAATTTATAATGATTATACTTTTAAGTCCTTCAAATTTTTTATATTTATATTTTTAACATGTCTAATCATTTTATAATTTGACACCTAAAATATATGATTAGGGGGGGGGGGGGTGAAAAAATTTTGAATGGTTGGGTTGGCATTGGACCTACATTAATACTAGCCCACTCCTTGATGGACCATGGCTTGATATGGGCAAACCCATGATTTCTTTTCTTTTTTTCTTTTTTTTTATGGGGATTTCTTTAATGTTTCTTAAAATTTAATTTTTAAGAAATATAATATATTTTACATATCAACATATAACGAATACATCTCATAATAAAGGGTAAAGTACCTTGCTGCCCCCAAACTTTGCTGCAATGTTCATTCCTGCCCCCAAACTTTTTTTTGGTTCATGCCTACCCCCAAACTTTCAATTTTGTTCATGTTTGCCCTTTTTGCTAACACCGTTAACTTGCTTGACAGAATTTGCTGACGTGTACGATGAATGTGCATCTCTTTTACCACGTCATTGTCCACCTCACATTTAACTTTTTACTTTTATTAAAAAAAAGTAACATAATCCAAAAAAAAAAATCAAACTTTTACCTTAAAATATTTTTTTATTTGGATTAGGTTAATTTTTTTTAATAAAAGTAAAAAGTTAAATGTGAGGTGGACAATGACGTGGCAAAAGAAATACACATTCATCGTCTACGTCAGCAAATTCTGTCAAAAAAGTTAATGGTGCTAGCAAAAAGGGTAGGCATGAACAAAATTGAAAGTTTAGGGGTAGGCATGAACAAAAAAAAAGTTTAGGAGCAGGAATGAACATTGCAGCAAAATTTGGGGGCGGGAAGAGTACTTTACCCCCATAATAAAAAACATATAATGAATACATCTTACAAATTTACCTATAAAGATAATTATTAAAATTTCTCGGTATAATTAATATATATATACATTAAAAATGAATATTATAAATTGACTTTAAAATAACTTTTAAGAAATATAATATATTTTACATATCATGGGCCCATGATGGCCTATAGCCTCTACCAAAACATAGTAAAAATAACATTATATGAAAATTAAATTATTTTATGCTGAGTAATGTTTATTTGGTGAATGGAATTAATCAGGACACTGGACCTATCCTGCTAGTTTTTACAAGAAACAACTCACTTTAGATCACTTAATAGCCACCTACAAAAAGCCTATGGTGAGTTAATTAATTAATAAATTTTTAATTCCCAAATTGTTTTCTTATAGTATTTCTCAAGTTTATAATTACTTATGTTGCATTTATATATATATACATGAAAGGTGTGTCTCATTAATGGAGTTGTGATGGGAGGAGGAGCTGGCCTATCAATGAACACAACCTTCAGGGTTGTTACTGAAAAAGCTGTACGATCTTTTTCTAATTAATATTTTAAGTATTTATTTCCAAAAATATTATAATTAATTAATTATTAAAATTGTGGATATATATAATTGGTATAGGTATTTGGTATGCCAGAGGCATCTATAGGACTATTTCCGGATGTGGGTGCATCTTATTTTCTCTCAAGACTTCCTGGTCATTTTGGTATATTATATTCTATATAAATACATCTAACATAAATTATAATTAATTTAATTTATATATAGTAATTGTTATTAATTTTAATAATTTTATTCTCCTCTTTATACATATAATACAGGGGAATATTTAGGGTTAACCGGAAGACGTTTGAATGGAGCAGAAATGGTTGCATGTGGCTTAGCAACTCATTTTGTCTCTTCAAAGGTATATCTATATAAATATACAATTATACATGTCTTAATATAATTCTTATACAGTGTAAACAATAATTTATTCCCTTTCTAAAATAACTTTACACTAGCTATATATATATAGTTTTTTTTCGTCTGAAATATATATATAGTTAGATGTTTTAGGAATATTCAATTCAATTTTTTTTTTTGTAATTTATTGATCCTTATAAATTAAGATTGCAATTTGGAATCATATATGATGTAAGTTTTATGTTTGGTTTGTGCAATATTAGAAGCTAAGTTTGCTGGAAAATGCCTTACAATCTGTGACAACTTCAGATACATCAATTATTGCTGCATTTATAGATCAGTTCACAGAAATAGGTCATGTCAAGGAAGATAGTCCCTTTAGGAGGTAATTAATATAACCTTCTTCTTTTATTCATATATAGTCTTTGAAAAGATTGAACATGGATCAACCGGGTTGGGTCTAGTTCCTCACAACGTGATGGATTCGAGTTCAAATTTGTTACGGGAGAGATATATGTATATTCAGTACCCGACAGTGATCCAAACAAAATTATCTCCAATAGAAGGATAATAGTACTTGGAAGTGCCTTATCTTACTATCAATTTTCAATACCACAAACTTAGGTGAAGTTACTTAGGTGTTTGCAATGAAATTTGTGAAGAAAGAATATAAAAGACTAAATTATGCATGACAAATCATTAAAGAAAAAGTGTAAATAAAACCTATTATTGATAGAATTTTATAGCAAACATCTAAGCAACTTCACCTTAATTTTTTTTCATATAGATAAGCCTATGAAGTATGTATGTATATATATGCACTTTCTTAGCTAATTAATGACACAATATTACTGTGCTTTCAATTTGATTTTAATTCCTTAATTAGTTGTATTTTATATATGATCACACATACTCAGAGTAAGATTTTTTTTTTTTGGCTAAAAAAGATTGCACACAATCAACAAATGTTTCTCAAAAGGGACAGTTGAGGAAATAGTTCAGTGCTTGGTAAGTATAGCCCACCTTTTTAATTTGGAGTTCTCAATATTTTTTTCTAAAATAAAAGGTCAAAACCTCAAATTGGTCCCTTATGTTTGCACGAAGTTTCATATTGATCTTTTATGTTTTAAAAAGTTTAAATTGGTCCTTTATGTTTGCAAGAAGTTTTAAATTGGTCATTCCGTCCACCTCCGTCAATTTCTTAAGTTAAGTGCTGACTTGGCGTGCTGACATGTTATGTCACATCAGCGCCACGTCATCACGTATGATAGTAGATGATGACGTGGCATGACATGTCAGCTTAAATAATGGGCACGTTAGAGAGATGATATGTCCACCTTATCACGCCACGTCAGCACTTAACGAAAGAAATAAACGGACTTGGACGGAAGGACCAATTTGAAACTTCTTGCAAACATAAAGGACCAATTTAAACTTTTTGAAACATAAAGAACCAATATGAAACTTCGTGTAAAATAAAGGACCAATTTGGGGTTTTGACCAAAATAAAATAATAACTCCCTTGAATTCTAATTAGCTAGCTAAGACTTGATATAATTTCAAATTTTGCAGGAAAATGAAGCAGAAAATGGAGCAGAAAAATGGATTGCTGATGCTTTAAGTTACATGCGTTCAGCTTGTCCCACAAGCCTCAAAATATTTCTTAGATCAGTAAGCATGCAAAGAAATCGCAGAATTTATTATGTTTTTAAAAAAAAAAAAAAAAGTTATGCTCTTTTTTCTCAAAGGGAAATTAAATGTAAACTATAATGATAAGTAATTTGGGAGCTGGAATTCATGAATTATATATAATTTATTGGCGTATTATATTAGGTGAGAGAAGGCAGAGCACAGAACATTGGACAATGCCTTTATAGGGATTACAATATTAGCTGCCATTTCTTAAGGAGAACTCTAAGCAATGATTTCTATGAGGTAATTAAACTAAACCAACAATTTTATCTCTCTTCACATTTATTTTAAAATATTTTTAAAATTTTTTTTAAGATGAATGACTGGTGAATCAAAGCTCACGATAGCTCAAATAAATAAATTTTGTGAGAGATTTAATTAAGCTTTGAACCTTGAATGTATTGATGAATTAATTAAATATTGTTCTTTATTTCTTGACTTCTAATTGGCTGAGTGGAATACTCAATATATTGTGTTTTTTTTTTAATTTTTTTGTTCAGAGATAAAATTTCAGTTTGATTACTTTCTGACAACTTAATGATCCTTGTCTTGCTTCAATATAATCATAACACTTTCAGAATGCACCAATTAATTTTCAGGGTTCAAGGGCAAAGCTATTTCATAAAGACAACAAACCCATGGTAAATTATAGACTGTCTAGTAATTTTAAAGCCTTATTATCACTTTCTGTACAAATATATATAAGGATTTTGTTTGGTTTTAATTAATGAGTAATTTGTGTAATTGAATTAAACAGTGGGATCCTCCAAAGCTAGAGTTGGTTAGCAAAGAAATGGTGGATCAATACTTCCAAGACGTTGATGATGACAATTGGGAGTGCCTCCAACTTCCTAATAGATCAAATTTACCAAGCAAATTATAGACATCTTAATTATATTTATATTTATATTTATGTGTGTGTTTCATGTGCATGATTTGGCTTAATTGTGTCTACTAATTTTTTTTATAGCACTGTACTCCTGAATTGTGTTGTAGCATATATGAAAATACTTAATTATAATTATGATATTTGGATCTTTATTGTCTTATGTTGTTAATTAATACTTTCTTTAGTTTTAGGTCAAATGCTCGAATCGGTCATAAAAATATAGGATAGGTTTCAAATTGATTCTAAATATTTCAATTGTTTTAAATTGGTCCTATAAGTTTTGACCATATTTCAAATTGCTCCTGCCATTACAAACCGTTATATTTTTTTGTTAAGTGTTGATATAGTTATTATCCGGTAAAAAAAAATCAAAATCATCAATTCTTGCCACATTATCATCTTCCTCTTTCATTTTTGTGTGTTTAGAAATGAAAGAGAGGTATTGCGTGAAGAGTGGAGACTGAATTAGAAGTCTGAATTGCAAAAAAAAAAAATGAAAGAGGAAGATGAAGATGTGGCAAGAATTGATGACTTGGAATTTTTTTTTTGATTGGACAATGATGACATGAGCACTTAACAGAAAATATAGCGGTTTGTAACGTGAAGACCAATTTGAAACACGATCAAAACTTATATATAGGACCAATTTGAAACAAATGAAACATTATTTAGGACGACTAACTTAAAACTTACCCCATACTTTTAGGACCAATTTGATCATGTGACCTTAGTTTTATTATCCCCCAATATATAAATTATTTTTGAGTTCTCATCTACACTTAAAATGAGGGTCATAACTTGTTACAAAGAAATTGAATTTGACAACTTGTGTATAATAGAGCGTCTTTCCAGCAAATTTGACAATTTGCTTGGATCGGATTGAAATTTTGTAGGCATATTTATAACATCTTGATCTCTTAGTATCCAACGATCAATTTTTGGATTGAAACTCTTTGATAAATCATTTAATTTGACCCTCTCAACCTCTCCTATGTTTTTTCCTTTCTCTATTATTTGTGTTTTGATGAAGTGAGTGTCATTTATAAAGATTGTTAGCGAATTATTTGTAATTAGGTATTATTAAATAGTAATTTTTAGTGTCTTAATTAAAAACAATTAGATAAATATTATTAGTGATCATTCTTTATTCTCAAGTGTGTATTCTCAATATTATTGATGATTTAAATAATTATTATTAGTGATAATTATTCTGTATTAATAATTTAATACTTTTTATATCTATAAATTTTCCACAAATTTTCAATTTCATTATACTAAATCTTTTATGCAATCATCAATTTTTGTTTCAAAATTTCATATTACAATCGATTTCGTTCTAATACCTAACGCCGTCTAAATTACTAAAAACAAATGATATAACACAACATCACACGGTTTTTGTCCACTTTTATCACTTTTAAATTTTTATTATTATCATTATTACTTTTCAAATCTTATTTTCCAATCTATATCAAACGCACAGTTCAGGCTCCAATTCGCCGTTAGCAACGACAAATTGAGAATTTTTTTTGTTCCAATTCGCCGTTGCTAACGGCAATTGGGAGTCAACACAACCTGCTCCAATTCACCGGTAGCAACGGCAAATTGGGTTTTTTGAAAAAATTGATCCTATGTGGCGTGCTGACGTGTCCAATTCGCCCTTACTAACAGCGAATTGGATTATGTGAAAATTTTTTAACCTATTTTTTGTCAGATCGGGACCCTATTAATCATTAAAAAAAGCAACACCAATTCACCCTTAAGAATGGCGAATTGGTATTGCTTTTTCAGTATACGGCCCCTACCTCCCCTTTAAATCAAACCAACATTCTTGAACCTATTAACCTTTTCACTGTGCATGTAAATTATATAGTATAAAGTACTAAACCTACCTAAATATATTAATTTTTTTAATAGTTGACTGTATATTATATTGTATGGAGCACTGATCACTCCTCATTTCTTTTCTAAAGACTTGTCAACATGTCATGCTTTTTTAATGACCAATTGAGATCTCAATCTGACAAAAAATAGGTTAAATATTTTTACAGAGTCCAATTTGTCATTGGTAAGGGTAAATTAGACACGTCAGCATGCCACGTAGCATGAATTTTGTCAAAAAACCCAATTTGCCGTTGCTAACGGCGAATTGGAGCAGATTGCGTTGACTCCTAATTTAGAAGGATGGGAATGAATTTAGGAGCGTCATTTGTTTCCTTGTTGTGACATTTCACATTCCACCTCGCATCACTTGCCTCCACAATCGTCTCAAGGTTTTGATCTTGGAAGGATGGGAATGAATTTAGGAGCGTCATTTGTTTGAAAGGTTGCCTCCAACAATAGATCGGACAACATTCGAAAGATTAATCATTATCATACTCACTTTGATAGATAGATACTACAACAAGATGGTATAGTGACAAGCTGTCAACAAATTCCGTTGGAAAACTGATCTCTACCACCAATTATTACAACCAAACAAAATGATCACAATAGAAATGAACATCAAGATGGACAATACGTAACACAACAAGCAAATTTGTCCATATATCAATTTCCAAAATAGGAAACCATTATTTTCGTTTTAAGATAATCCTAGGGTTCATTATATAGATAATTATATGATGACAAGTCCATCAATACAAGTAAATCCTAATTGGACCGTGCAAAGAAACCAAACATAGGATTAATAGTAGTAAATCCTCCATCCACAGCTAGATTATGGCCACTTATGTACTTAGACTCATCACTAGCCAAGTACAAGGCAGCTTCAGCAACATCTTCTTCTTTCAAACGAACTCCTTCAAGATTCGAATAAACTCCATTACATCCTTCATCATCCATCTTGAAGAACTCCTTTGCAGCTACATTAGCAATGAAATATGGAGACACACAGTTCACTCTTATCCCATACTTCCCAAGCTCGGCTGATGCATTCTTAGTGAGACCCAACAAGCCATGCTTAGAGCTCGTGTATGCATGTGTTGCCACCCCTCCCACGCTTGAAGATACACTTCCTATCATTATTATGCTTCCTTTTCGTTGTGGGATCATAACCCTAGCAGCTTGCTTCGTCCCCAAGAAAGGTCCTGTTAGGTTAACCCTAATCACACGCTCGAATTCGTCCACGTCATCGTCGGCGATGGAGGGCTTAAACTCGCCGGGTAATACCGCGTTGTTTACCATTATGTCCAGCTTTCGATGCTCGGAGATCGTGGCTTTAACGGCGCTCTCTACGTCGGATTCTTTGGTTACGTCGCAGTGTACATAGGTCGCGAGTTCGGGTCCGATTTGATCGGCAACGGCTTGGCCGAGTTCGTCGCGGATGTCGACGATCACTACCTTGGCTCCGTGTTGACAAAAAAGTCGTGCCATGCATGCGCCAATTCCCCTAGCTCCACCTGTGATTAAAGCCACCTTTCCTCGTAATCTGTACAAAAAATATTAAAGTGCTTGTGATGGACCAAAAGAAATGTAGAATAACAAGATTCAAATATTTTGAGATTCCTTGCGTCCTATCTTTAATTAGTATACTACACTCTTATTAGACTTTGTTCGTTCATGATCTTTACCTAATCTATTCATAAATATTTTAATGTTATATACACCGCAGTACTGAACTACTTGGGGTTAATCCTTAAAACCACCTGTCAAACTCTCAAACCAATCCATCATATTGAGTTGGTGGATTGGTTTAGATTAAAAATGTCCAACTCAAACTAGATTGGTTCAGTTAACAGATTTTATATTTCAAACCCGCTCGGATCAACCTAAATAACTATGAGGTCGTCACCCAATTATTTATATATATAGGTTTTTTAATTTTAACTTCACTTGTTTAGTCCTAATAAAAATTTTGAATACGTTAATTAACTCTTCAATAACGCAACTCTACGCAAGCAATAACTATCCATCTATCTACTTTTTATCACCCACATATTTTTATCATATATTTTAATTAAAAAATAATTATTCTCAATGACAAAAAGCCCGATAATCATATTAATATAATTAAGTTTTTATATATAGTTAGATTATATACCTTGTTGCTGCGAGAGGAAGGTGTGAGAGGCCTGCCATATATATTTATATATGTTGTATCACTGAGCTCTATTCCCTTTATAAGATCATCATGTTAGCTAGAGTCAGAGCTCAATGAACTTGATCCAGATAATTTTGACAAAAAAATATAAATAATTACAATAGTATAAACCTTATTATAATTAATTAATTAATTAATAATATTATTAGCTATAATATGGCTATTGAATCTTTAAATTAATTGTATCTCAAAATAATCATTAAATAATTAAAAAAAATAAAATTGTATGGCGTAAGAAGATAAACGGAGAATCAAAATAGAATAATAGTAGTTTATTTTTATTTTGTGAGTGGCATAATATTAACTGTCAAAAGAAGGGAAAAAATAACTTCATAAGTTATAATTTATATTTTTAAAAATTAATAATAATTTTATATTATATTTTAATAATAATTAAAAATATAACATGCATGTATGTGCATGTAAAATTTTTAGTGTATATATATATATGGTGTTGGGTTTTTTTTTAAGGAATACGGTGTTAAGTCTTAATTCAGTGTTTTCCAAAATAGTCATTTAAATAATTATAGAAAATAAAAATATATTATGTAAAAAGATAATAAAGGAGAGAAAATAAAAATAATGCATAGTAGTTATTTTTATTTTGAAAAAATAATAATTATCAAAAGAATGAAGGCTATTTTTAGTTAACTATTTTTAAAATTAATAATAATAATTTTATATTATATTTTAACAATTAAAAAAATTAATAGCAGTTTTATCAAAAAAATTATTATTGTTATTATAAAAATATTAACTTTTTTAGAAAAAAGAAAATCACATCAATTATTAAAGCTACAAAGTCCTAACAACCATTTGGCAAAAAAAAAAATCTCCTAACAACCACTATAGTGTCCGGCCTTCCAGATTTGAATCAACATAATCTATTGATCAAATTAAAGGGAAAAGTATGCTCGGCTTGATTTTAATTAAGTGTTCTATGACTTTATTTTTGTCAATTAAATGCTTTAAAATTTGCATCATTAATAATTAATATAGCACGTTGGGGTTGGGTTTAGTCCGTTAAATTTATAATAAAAGGGTTTTATTAGGTGTCAAAGTGGGCCGACCACACGGGTGGGCTCACCACGGGTTGAATCTGTGACAGGTTGGCCATGTTAAACGGGTTGGGAATCCCAACCCGACACACCAAGGTGGTGGGTCGAGCCAACCCACCTAAACCACCTTTTTTTTTGAAATTTTTTTAATTCTATTTTTTTAAAAAGAAATCTATACTTATTTTATGCATTTTTTTCATGAACTAAGAAATTTAATATGATAAAATGAAAGAAAAGATTTATCATTCATCATGTTACTCACAAATTATTAAAAATAAAACAATGAAAGTATGAAAATATGAAACATGGTCAAAATATCACAACATTACTCATTTCTTTTCCTCCTGACTCTTGCAAATATGGTGAAAAATTAAAATATCACAAAAAGAAAGAAACATGATTAGGAATTATGTTTTTTTTTAATTTTTTCAAGTTAGGCATGGGTTACGGGCTAATTGACCTAACCCGCGAGCCAACCCACCTAACCCGGTGGGTTATGTGGGTCGGGTTCCTCCAACCCGTTTAATAAACGGGTTGGAATTTTACAACCCAATCCACCAAATTGGTGAATTAAACGGGCCAACCCACCAAGTTGAACTTGTTTTGACAGCTCGAAGTTTTATATATGTATATGCATGAGACCTCTAAAAAACTCAAAATCCTTCCCCTCCTCCATTTTTGAATTTGAAGTCACTATTTTAAACTTATTTCTCAAAACCTAATTGAGAGAAATTTGTACTATTACATTAAAACTAACTAACAAAATTCGATCTAAACATTATTAATTCATTCTGAATATCCTCCATTGTTTGTCATAATTTGCTTCGTTTCTGGATGGTTTTAATTGAAAGAAGAAAAAAAAACGTATAGTTACTAGCTAGGAATTAGTTGAAAAAAAACATAGGTTATTAAAATATGTTCGAAAAGTTTTTTTTTAGAAGGCAAAAATGATTTCACTTTAATTTCGATTTTGATTTTTGAAAGCCACCGAAAGCAGTTGTTAAAATCGTCATTAATGATTGATGTTAGTTTTGTCCATGCACAGTAATCTTTTGGATGCTTATTCTCTCTATTAATTATAACGTGTCCCAACCAAACTAGGTTTAGATTTTAAAATATGTTTAAGCCATTAACCACACATATATAATATTATGGTCAAATGCTCATTTTGGTCCTCTATATTTTACCCAAGTTTTAAATTGGTTATTTATCTTTTAAAAGTTTTATATTGGTCCTTTGTATTTTCCAAAAGTCTTATATTTATCCTTCAGGTTTCATTAAAGTTCTATATTGGTCTTTTATATTTCATTCAAGTTCTATATTGGTCCTTTATGTTTTATTGAAGTTTTATATTAGTCCTTTATGTTTCATTAGAGTTTCATATTGGTCCTCTCAGCATAGTTTTATTTTTTGCTTAAACGACGTCGTTTTGAGTGTTTTTGGTGTGTCTAAGGCCACGTCAGTTATCTAATACACGTAGGAGAGACTAGGTATCCACCTCGGCACGTCACATCAGCAGTTAACTTAAGAAATTGACGAATTTTGGATGGAAGGACCAATTTAGAACTTCTGGGAAACATAAAAGACTAATTTAAAACTTCTGAAACATAAAGGACTCATTTGAAACTTGAGTGAAACGTAATATATATTATACAACATCAATTAATTTAAAGCTCCTAACAACCACTATAGTACTGTCCTCTAATCTGCCCTTCAGATTTGAACCAACATAATCTATTGATTAAATTAAATTGAGTAAACGTTTTTCATGCAATGACTAATTAAGGCTATGTTTGGCACCAACGGAAAAATGAGGGTGTAATAATGTAAATTTGTGAATCCCAATAAATAACATTGTTTGGTAGCAATATTGTAAAATAAGGCTACAGTGTAAAATAATATTGCATTGTGGAATTTTCTTTTTTTTTTTTTTTTTGTGAGTACTATAAAGATAGTAAAAAAGATCACATTGTCCCTCTCCCGCCTACCGCCACCACTACCTTTAGTTTTTTTTTAATATAATATTAAAGGCATTTTAGTCTTTTGTTAACTTTACATTATAAATTTTACATCATATATTTTTTATATACCAAACATATTTTTATCTTTTACATAACAATATTCCTACACTTTCTCTCCCTTTTCTTTCATTCCCTTCCCTTTTCTTTCATTTATTTCCTTCCCTGCATACGCTAAGGCTGTGTTTGGTAGCAAGAATTGCCAAGATAATGTTGGAGGTAATCCAACATTTCTTCCAACATTCTACATATCAAACAAACCTTACATTTTAGAATCTGATAAAAATACATTTTTGCCCTTATTTGTTTACCTATTTTTATTACATTCTCACTTTTAATATAAGGGTAAAATGGTCATTTTACTCACTTTTATTTCATTCATATCATATTGATGTGACATTTTCATTTCCTCCAACATTCTACTATCCAAAAATATCCCAAGTGAATTTTTTGGATTAATATTTTATTTATGTCAGGTTCATTTTGGTCCTTAATGTTTCACTCAAGTTTCAAATTAGTCCTTTATGTTTCAAAAGTTTTAAATTAGTCCTTTATGTTTACCAGAAGTTCTAAATTGGTTCTTCCGTCCAAATTCGTCAATTTCTTAAGTTAACTGTTGACGTGGCGTACCGAGGTTGACACATATAATGTATCCTACGTGTATCAAATAGCTGACGTAGCCTTAGACATAGGAATGGCAATGGGTAGGGTACGGGGAGGATATCGCAATCCCCGGCCCCGGTACTCAATTTTTTCCCCTTCCCGGCCGGGTATAAAATGTGAGACCCATCCCCGGACCCATTGAATACTTAAATCCCCGGACCCAGAAAATTTATTACTTTTTTTCTACAAATCATAAATTTAATTATTTTCAAATTTAAAAAAAACTTCAAACACACAAGTATTAAATATACAATCATAAATTTAATTATTTTCATTTTTTTAAAAAAAAACTTCAAACACACAATAAAATTAAAATAAAAAGTCTAGGTTTGAGCTTAGTAAAATGAAAATGTGTGTGAATCGTGATGAGGGTGAGGCACGCGTGTGGGTACTGAACTACTGGGTAAGTGTGAGATGGTGTGTAAATTTTTTTTAATATTTATATATATAAATAATATATAAAAAGTATTTATATATAAAATATTTTTATATATATAATATCACCGGGTCCGGGGTGAATACCCCCTTACCCATCCCCGGACCCGGACCCGAAAATTTACCCGTTAAAATCCCAGGACCCGAACCCAGACCCATTTTTTCAATACCCATACCCGGACCCAACGAGTAATTTTACCGGGTACCCGTTGGGTCCGGGTAAGATTGTCATCCCTACTTAGACACACCAAAAACCCCAAACGGCGTCGTTTAAGCCAAAAATAAAATCATGCTGAGATGACCAATATGAAACTCTAATGAAACATAAAGGACTAATTAATATAAAACTTCAATGAAACATAAAGAATCAATATAGAATTTGAATGAAACATAAAAGACCAATATATATCTTTAACAAAACCTGAAAGATAAATATAAAACTTTTGAAAAACATAGAGGTCCAATATAAAATTTTTTAAATTAAAGATAAATAATCAATTTAAAACTTGAGTGAAATATAGAGGACCAAAATGAGCATATAACCTAGGATGGTTGTTGAGTTATATATGTTAATTAAACTTGCGTGTGTAGCTAATAACATGACGCAGTTATTACAGTCTACTCTCTATTTAATCATTTGAAAGAAAGAAAACAAAAAATTTGCATGGTCACAAAAAAAAAAAAACACACACACACACACACATATATATATATATATATATATATATATTCTCATTGGCAATTAATCAATCTCAAATAAACTTGTTGGATGAATTTATAACAAACAGAAATTTTACGTAGGGTTTTTTTGGTAATTAAGAAGGAAAGAGAAGAAATCAAAAGATAGGAGAAGCTTAAAAAATTATTTTTATTGATTTTTCACCAATTTTAAAATAATGAATTCTCTCTGCACTAATAAAAAAACATTAATAACTCCCTTATAACATTTATTAAATAAATTCTATCATTATTTTGATACATCAAATTTTTTTTTTCATATTATTATACATACACATATTGCATTAAGAAGTCATTAACCACACATATATAATAGGGTAAACTACAGTTTGCCCCCCTGTGGTTTGGCCTAATTCCAGTTTGCCCCCCTGTGGTTTAAAGTGTGACACTTAACTACCCTGTGGTTTGGCTTAAAATTAATGTGCCCCTGTAGTTTAGAGTGTGACACTTGACCCCCCTGTGGTTTGTTATGTTAGCACTTAACTACCTTCACTTACCTTCTATCCAAATTTTAGTCAAATTAATCATCATTTTTATACTTTTAATGTTTAAAATTTGTTATTCAACACTCTATAATTATAAAATAATTCAAAAATATATAATTAATATAAAAAAATTATAATTTTAAAAAATCAATAAAATAATTTAATATTTATTGTTTACTCTATTGATTATTTATATTTAGTTATTTATTCATTTTATTTTTATTTTTTATCTTTAATATTTTAGAATTATTAAATCAATCAAAATAAAATTGTAAGAGAATAATATAATATAAATATATAACTAAATTTAAGTTTTTTTTATTGTTCAAGTTCGGAACATACATACCTGAATTGAATGTTAACGTTATTGAGCTTAGAAACTCTAACATTAAACAATAATTTTCTTAGAAAAGTATCCAATTTATCCAATCATATAACGTTAATAGTGTACCAAAATAAAGTGACAATCCAACTTCATATTAAGTATTAACATATTCAAATTATTGATTTTTTAAAATTATAATTTTTTTATATTAAATATAATTTTTTTGAATTATTTTATAATTCTAGAGTGTTGAATAACAAATTTTAAACATTAAAAGTATAAAAATGATGATTAATTTGACTAAAATTTGGATAGAAGGTAGGTGAAGGTAGTTAAGTGATAACATAACAAACCACAGGAGGGTCAAGTGTCACACTCTAAACCACAGGGGGTCACATTAATTTTAAGCCAAACCACAGGGTAGTTAAGTGTCGCACTTTAAACCACAGGGGGGCAAACTGAAATTAGGCCAAACCACAGGGGAGCAAACTGTAGTTTACCTTATATAATATTATATATTATATATTATATATGTGTAATATATATAAGTTTCTCAATATTCTCAGGCACGTGCATTAATTCTCTTGAGAACTCTTCTTTTAGAGACCTATAAGTTTAGGAAAGAAAAAAAAACACACAACATCAATTAATTTAAAGCTCCTAACAACCACTATAGTACTGTCCTCTAATCTGCCCTTCAGATTTGAATCAACATAATCTATTGATTAAATTAAATTGAGTAAACTTTTTTGCAAAGACTAAGGATATGTTTGGCACCAACGGAAAAATGAGGGTGCATGTAATGTAAATTTGTGAATTCCAATAAATACCATTGTTTGGTAACAATATTGTAAAATAAGGCTGCTGTAGGGTTCGTTTGGTAAGATCTCCCACAGTAAAATTTCTATATTGTTACTATTGTTAAAAAAAATTTTACATCATATTTTTACATATTAAACATATTTTTTATTATGCTTTTTTTCTCTTCTAATTTTTCTCTCTATCTCTCTCCTCACTGTTCTCTACAGTCTACAGTACTTTACTCTATAGTACTTTGACTACTTTCTTTTCAATACTTTACATTTGTGCATTTATACTAAACGTACCCTAAGATTGTATTGTGAAATTTCCATTTCTATTGTGGGTATTATAAAGAATAAAGATAGTAAAAAAAACTATATTGTCTCTCCACCACCTACCACCACCGCCACCTAAATTTTTTTTAATTTTAAAAATATAATATTAAAGGCATTTTAATCTTTTGTTAATTTTACATTATAAATTTTATATCATAAATTTTTACATACCAAATATATTTTTATCTTTTACATAACAATGTTCCTACACTTTCTCTCTCTTTTCTTTCGGTCTTTCATTCCCTTCCCTTTCCTTTATTTCCTTCCCTGCGTACCCTAAGACTGTATTTGGTAGCAAGAATTGCATAGGTAATATTAGAGGTAATCCAATATTCCTTCTAACATTCTACATACCAAACAAACCTTACATTTTACAATCTGATGAAAATATATTTTTGTCCTTACTTTTCTACCACTTTTAAATTACATTCTCACTTTTAATATAATAGTAAAATGGTCATTTTACTCACTTTTATTTTATTCACATCACATTGATTTGCTATTCTCATTTCTTCCGACATTCCCATTTTTATTTCAATTTCTTTCAACATTCTACTAACCAAACATACGTGAATTTTTTGGATTATTATTTTATTTACACAATGGTTGTTGAGTTATATATATTTTAATTAGTATATGGAATATAACACCTCACAACCGAGTTTTGTCATTATATATATATATATATATATATATATATATATATATATATATATATATATATATATATATATATATAATAAGTAATAACATGACGCAATTATTACAATCTACTCTCTATTTAATCATTTGAAAGAAAGCAAACAAAAAATTTGCATGGTCACAAACACAGACACACACACATATATATATATTCTCATTGCCAATCAATCTCAAATAAACTTGTTGTACAATAGTTAGGTTCTATAAGATGGCTCTGAGTTTAACATTTTCCAGAGAAACTACAGATCAGGTTTTTTCTTATTCCTATTTTACTCTCTTTCTTTTGCTAAATTAATTATGGCAATTTTTTTTAGATTTATGATTAAATAATTATACTTACCAAAACTCTAATGATTTTAAAAAGTAAAACAAAATTATCACAAATCGATCACTTAAAACTAATATGTATATATTATATATGTTTGGGTTTAGGTACTTTTCGCAGGAAATTCTTGTGTGAAGGAAGTCATACTAAATAGACCTCGCAAGCTCAATACTCTTAATCACGAAATGGTTAGTTTAATTAATTAAATCTATTGAATTTGCAGCTCAATTATTAATTAATGAAGCATAATAATTATTTATCACAAATAACGTTTGACGTTTCATATTCTTTTTGTATTTTCATGCAGATCAATCAAATGACAAAGAATTTAACATTGTATGAGAATGACCCATCAGTCAAACTTGTGGTTTTGAAGGTAAATAAATAAATATATATATATATAGAAAGGGAATTATTTCATATATATATATATATATATATTCTTTCATTAAAAATTTTAATGATCTCATATTTATATAAAATGCCAAGTATATATAGTAAAAACTATATTATATATAAATATCCAGGGTAATGGAAAAGCTTTCTGTGCTGGAGGTGATGTGATAGCAGTAGTTTCTTCTTCGCTTGCAGGTATATATATATATTGTATACATCGACAAAAGAATAAAAACAAAAAAACTCTTTAAGTTAATTATTAAATTTATGGAATCTTAAAAGCTGGACATCTCTTATATCTTTAACTTTTCATATATTCTCTTCTTGTTTAGGTGTTGATACTTTCTATAAAATACTGCAATTTAAAATATTTTGAATTTGTGAAGAGGAAGGATAATATAAGATTAAGGATTGATATTTCATTATCTTCCCTTCTAATTTTCATCTTCCCAAACAAATGAAAGATATTTTGAAAGTCTTTCCTTCCCTCCCCTTCTTCTCTTTAATCCGCAATCCAATCATACCTTAAAGTCGGATAGAAATTCAATGGTACCGTACCACTGAACTTAAGTGCATCCCTCCAATCATGTAGTGTCATTTGTTAATTTTAATAAAAACTCACATTAATTAGGGCCCACCTTGAATGGTTTAGGGACCAACTGATTGAAGGAATATACTGAAGTTCACATTAATTAGGTTGAAGGGAAAATGTTTTAATTTGATAGAAAATGAAAATAAAAGTGAAAGTATATTAGTGAGGAAAAAATAAAAGAATAACTATAAAGGCTGTGAAAACGAAAATAAAAACTTAACCCACTTGATGGAAATCAATTTTTTATCATAGAAAATTGGGTCATATTAAAAAAAATACAAAATATCTATTATACTAATTAATTTGATATAATCATAACATTATTTTTTAAATATTTTAATATAAAAGATAAAATAATAATTTTAATACAGTCCACATCCTCTTCAACCATGAACCAATCTCATAGTGACATGTGGCATCCCATGCATGTCATTTTTTTAATATTTATATACTGACATATTAAAAATAAATATTATATATTCACATGACATAAGTATGACTTTTTTTTTTGGTGCCAAAAACGCCTATAAGGGCAAGTCCGGCCCAACCTTTGTGGGCCTACTATTGACCGTAGTTCACGGGCCCATATGGACTAAGCTCAAATTTCACAATTGAAATGAGTTATTATTCGTCCAAAAAAAAAAGAGTTATTATTTTCATGGCCTATAGTCTCTCCCAAAACATAATATATAAAAATAATATTTATATGAAAATGAAATTAGTTTATGTTGAGTAATGTTTATTTGGTGAATGGAATTAATCAGGACACTGGACGTATCCTGCTAGTTTTTACAAGAAACAACTCACTTTAGATCACTTAATAGCCACCTACAAAAAGCCTATGGTGAGTTAATTAATTAATTAATTTTCAATTCGCAGATTGTTTTCTTATGATATTTCTCAATTTTATAATTACTTATGTTGCATTTATATATATATACATGAAAGGTGTGTCTCATTAATGGAGTTGTGATGGGAGGAGGAGCTGGCCTATCAATGAACACAATCTTTAGGGTTGTCACTGAAAAAGCTGTACGATTTTTTTTAATTAATATTTTAAGTATTTATTTCCAAAAATACTATAATTAATTAATTATTAAAAAGTGTGGATATATATAATTGGTATAGGTATTTGGTATGCCAGAGGCATCTATAGGACTATTTCCAGATGTGGGTGCATCTTATTTCCTCTCAAGACTTCCTGGTCATTTTGGTATATTGTATATTCTATATAAATATATCCATCTTTCAACATCAATTATAATTAATTTAATTTATAGAGTAATTGTTATTAATTTTAATAATTTTATTCTCCTCTTTATACATATAATACAGGGGAATATTTAGGATTAACAGGAACACGTTTGAATGGAGCAGAAATGGTTGCATGTGGCTTATCAACTCATTTTGTCTCTTCAAAGGTACAACTATATTATAATAATAATAATAATAATAATAATAATAATAATAATTCTTATATAATGTATAAAATAATTTATTCCCTTTCTAAAATAAATTTACACTAGCTATATCTATATTAGTTAGATGTTTTAGGAATATTCTATTCAATTTTTTTTTTATATAATTTCTTGACCTTTATAAATTAAGATTGCAATTTGGAATTATATATGACGTAAGTTTTATGTTTGGTTTGTGCAATTTTAGAAGCTAAGCTTGCTGGAAAATGCCTTACAATCTGTGACAACTTCAGATACATCAATTATTGCTGCATTTATAGATCAATTTACAGAAATAGGTCATGTCAAGGAAGATAGTCCCTTTAGGAGGTAATTAATTTAAGCTTCTTCTTTTATTCATATATAGTCTTTGAAAAGATTGGACCTTATCAATGGGTTGGGTCTTGTTCCTCACAACGTGATAATCTATATTTTTCAATGAGGAAAACAGAAATTTAATTACTCAAAAGTCATTACATATTTACATAAATTTCAGGAAAAAGCAGGTGTAAGTAATTTAATCTCTCTAAATTAAAATTCTTGTCCTTAAGCCCATGTGTATATATATATATATATATATATATATATATATATATGCATTCTTTTCTTAGCTAATTAATGACACAATAATACTGTTCTTTACATTAGATTTTAATTCCTTAATTAGTTTTATTTTATATACGATCACGAGTACGTTCAGTAGTATGATAGTACTGATGAACTTCAGTATTACATCCTTCCCATCAGTTGAGTTCTTCTAGTGTGAGGTTTTATTAATATTAACAAATAACATTATAAAATTGAAGGAATTTATCGAAGTTGAATACTACTATAGCACCAAACTTTTATTCATATGATCACATAATGAGAGAAGAATTTTCTTTTTTGCCCAAAAAGATTGCACACAATCAACAAGTATTTCTCAAAAGGGACTGTTGAGGAAATACTTCAGTGCTTGGTAAGTATCCCCCACCTTTTTAATTTGGAGTTCTCTTTATATATATATATATATATATATATATATATATATATATATATATATATATATATATAACTAAAATAAATAATAATTACCTTGAATTTTAATTAGCTAAGACTAATATAATTTCAAAATTTTGCAGGAAAATGAAGCAGAAAATGGAGCAGAAAAATGGATTGTTGATGCTTTAAGTTACATGCGTTCAGCTTGTCCCACAAGCCTCAAAATATTTCTTAGATCAGTAAGCATGCAAAGAAATCGCAGAATTTATTATGTTTTTAAAAAAAAAAAAAAAAAGTTATGCTCTTTTTTCTCAAAGGGATAAATGTAAACTATAATTTTATCTATTTTAACCCCAACATTCTTATATTTATTATTTATTTATAAAATAAGTATTAAAAAAAGAGTATAAATCAGATATAATAATAATTTTTATCCCAAAAAAAATAAAAGTTTTTTTTATACAAAAATAAAAGTTTTTATAAATAGTATAAATTATTCTCTCTTCATAGATCTAAGAACTAAAATAATTTTTTCATAAAAAAATTCATTATACTCTTTTCCTCAAGAGAAAAATATAAACTATAATTTTATCTCTATCAATCCTTATATTTATTATTTATATATGTAATATAAAAAATATTTAACAATATTGGACCAATAGAAAAACGTAAAATTTTTAATTTTAATATAAATTAGATATATTTTTTTATATAAAATAATATTATTACCTTTTTATGGTAATTTATCTTTATCTTTAAAAAATGTAGTTCTTTTGTAAGTAAATTGGGAGCTGGAATTCATGAATTATATATAATTTGTTGGTGTATTATATTAGGTGAGAGAAGGCAGAGCACAGAACATTGAACAATGCCTTTATAGGGATTACAATATTAGCAGCCACTTCTTAAGGAGAACTCTGAGCAATGATTTCTATGAGGTAATTAAACTAAACGAACAATTTTATCTCACTTGACATTTATTTTAAGATATTTAAAAAAAAAAATTTAAGTAGACTCACCATAGCTCAAATAAATAAATTTTGTGAGAGATTTAATCAATCTTTGAACCTTGAATGTATTGATGAATTAATTAAATATTGTTCTTTATTTCTTGACCTCTAATTGGCTGAGTGGAATACTCAGGGTATGTTTAGTAAGAAAGCCAAACATTAGAATTTTGGTATTTTAGGATTCTCAAAAAAATTTTACATTATATTTTATATATACTAAACACATTTTTTATCATATTTTTTTTCTCTCCTAATTTTTCTTTCTATCTCTCTCTTCACTTTTTTCTATAGTACTTTCTTTTATTCTACAGTACTTTACATCTGTGCATCTATACTAAGCGTACCCTCAATATAACGTGTTTTTCTAATTTTTCTTGTTGAGAGATAAATTTTCAGTTTGATTACTTTCTGACAACTTAATGATCCTTGTATTCCTTCAATATAATCATAACACTTTCAGAATGCACTAATTAATTTAATTTTCAGGGTTCAAGAGCAAAGCTATTTGATAAAGACAACAAACCCATGGTAAATTATAGATTGTCTAGTAATTTTAAAGCCTTATTGTCACCTTCTGTACAAATATATATAACCTAATTACTAGAATGAGGAGTTTGGTTGGTTTGAATGAATAATTTGTGTAATTGAATTAAACAGTGGGATCCTCCAAAGCTAGAGTTGGTTAGCAAAGAAATGGTGGGTCAATACTTTCGAGATGTTGATGATGACAATTGGGAGCGCCTCCAACTTCCTAATAGATCAAATTTTCCAAGCAAATTATAGACATCTTAATTATTATTATTATATATATATATATATATATATATATATATATATATATATATATATATATATATACACATTAAAAAATATATACACAAGTTCAGTCACTTTTAAAAATTATCTACATATATATATACAACTTTTACTGTGCACGAGCAAAAACGCCATCATTGAAGTCAATGAGAGCGTTGTTAACACTAATTTTTGCATGAAAACAAAACAAGTGTGATAGAAATTGTAAAAACGCCTCATTGAGAGCGTTTATAGGGTTGACCATTTGACCCTATAAACACTCTTCTTGAGGGCGTTTTTCTTGTCAAAATTTCAGAAAAACGCTTTCGCTGACGGCATTTTTACTCGTGCGCAATAAAAGTGATATATATCTATAGATAATTTTTAAAGGTGACTGGATTTGTATATATATTTTAATGTGTATATACCTGTGCAAAAGCCATAAATATATATATATATATATATGCATGATTTGGCTTAATTATTGTGTCTCATAAAATTGTTGAACACTCCTGAATTACTGTATTTCTGTCATTTTTCTTTGTAATTGTTGCACTGTCTCTTTTATCTAATCTAAATTACACAAGTCTTTCACCAAAACAAGTATATACGAAAATTATACTTGCGATGATTGGGATATTTTTGGATCTTAATGTCTTGTGTTGTTAATTACCCTATATTAATTAATACTTTGTTTAATTAGTTTTATTACCTGCCAAGATATTCCTCGAATTTAAATATCGAAATTAATCTTTAAATTTCCACATAACAATGATCATGCATAACTCATAATTAATTTCTTCTGTGAGTTACATGTTATTTGTTAACATTAATAAAAATTTTATCTCTAATTTATTTAGAATGAATCTCTATCACCATAAGTAATAAACTTTTATTACTAAACTTTTACCCTGTTTTGACCTTTTTCCATTATTTGTGTTTTGATCAAGTGGTTCTTTCAATGATGATGTTAATGAATTATTAGTGATTTAGGTCCTGCTAAATAGTATTTTTTTAGTGTCCTAATTAAACACAACCAATAGTGATTTCTTATTCCCGAGATTTAAATTAAATTGTGTTGAACAAAATGGATTAATTAAGGTTTAACCTTAGTTTTAATATGTCAACAATTTTTATGTGTTATAGACTTGATAATATTGGGTATAAAATATGGAATGGTGCATAAATGAAATCACATGGGTGTGTAAGAAAAAGTATACCTACTTTTCCTTATTTTATGCAAGTCAAAAAGGTGGAGTAGGTAGGGTAGGTAGATACTTTTCTTTGCAAGCCTTGAGAAGACAAAAGCAAAGTAGGCTTTTGTTTCATCAAGCAAATGCATAAAGGAAAGAAAAGATAAGATGTTGCCCAAAATTCATTCTAGTCCCTGTCAGCACATTTTCCGGAAAAGGAGGAAGAAAGGTAAGTCTACTCTATTCTACTTTTATATAAGTATTGTCTAATGGAAAAAGTCAAGTTGTCTTGCAGCATATTTTAGGGAAAAGGAGTCTGGCTTTGCTGCAGAAATTAAGTAAAGGAGCATGGTTCCTTGAGTCCACAAAAAAGGGTGCTGCAGAAAAAGCTTTCTTCTGAGAAACACCCTCTGTCTCTTTTCGTCTCTCTCCCTCAGAACGTCTCAAAAAAACATTAATGGAGGAGCGTCAAAGCATTTATTGCAGAGAGAGGAAGAAGAAGGTGAACACGACAAGAAGAACACAACGGCTAATCAAACTCCTATTTAATACCGAGCTTGGAAGTTGCTGGATAGAGGAACTAAGTGTTCCAAGCTTTCAAGAGTGGCAAAAATCTTCTGAGTGAAGAAGAGAGTCTGAGTGACTCCTGTGTGCGATTCCTGTTTGAGATTTCTGTGTGAATCCTTGTGCTGTAATGTGTAATAGTCATTAGTTGACTGGATTTATTTTTCTTCTTCTCTTGCTTGTTATAAGAGTTTAGTGTTTGAAGTATCTTGGGTGTAAAAGCCTGGGTAAGGGCTGATCCTTGTTGGGTGAACAAGGTTGCAAAAAGATATTCAACCATTAAGTTCTTGTGTGAATCCTGTTGAGGATTGAGGTTGTTAAAAGAAGTTAATATACTGAGTCTCCTGCGATAAAAGCCTTGGGGTGGCTGGTCCTTGCAAGGTGAAGCAAGGTTGCAAAGAGGGAACTCTTTATATTAAATTCTTTGTGGATTGAAAGTCAGAGTCTTGGTAAGGATTCAGGTTTGAAAAAGAATTAATACTTGGAGTGTCCTAGTGGTAAAAGCCTTGAGGAGGCTGATCCTTGTGGTGAAACAAGGTTGCAAGAGGAACTTCAAATATTAAGTTCTTGTGTCTGAATCCTGTGATTGGATTTTGGAGGATTTAATATACTAAGTTTCTTAGAGGTAAAAGCCAAGTAAGGAGGCTGATCCTTGAGGAAGGTTCCTGGAGAAACTTATTATATTAGGTTCTAAGGTTGTTGCTGAGTTGAGTCCTATATTGCTGTAAGGGAAGTGTAAAAGCAAGTGTGCTTTCCCAAAAGGGTTTGGGTTACTTGGTTGTAAGATTTGAATTGAGTAATATAGGCCTTCTAACTATTTGGTTAGAAGGGGAGAGGACGTAGCTATTCAAGCATACTTGGGTAGTGAACCTCTCCAGCAAAATTGTGTCTGCAACCCTTCCCTTATTTTGACTCCTTAACTCAAAGAAAATGATTTTCATAAGACTCCTAAATTAACTACGAGTCCTAATCAGAATAAAGTTTTTCAAAGAGTTAAAATTTGAATAAACCAATTCACCCCCCCTCTTGGTTTATTTTCTGGCTAACAATTGGTATCAGAGGAGGCCTCTATTTGTCTTGCAGGTTTAACTACCTTAGAGGAAAAGATCCTTGTCAGAAAATGGAGAACCAAGTAATTATAGGAGAAGGACAATCATTCCAACGTCCTCCTCTCTTTGATGGCAACAACTATGCCTACTGGAAAAATAGAATTACTATTTTCATTCAGGCATTTGATGAGGACATATGGAATATTATTGAGGAGGGTCCCATAGAGATCACCAAGGAGGCTGATGGTGACAAACAACCTAAGCCAAGGAAGGAGTGGACTGAAACAGATAAGAAAAACTCTAGTTTAAATAAAAGTGCTATTAATATGTTGTATTGTTCTTTAAGTGCAGAAGAATACTCAAAAATATCCAAATGCACATCGGCCAAGGAGATATGGGACAAACTTGTGGTCACATATGAAGGAACAGATGATGAGAGTGGTAGATTGAAAGATACCACCTATGACGAGCTAAGAGGAAATCTCATGGCCTATGAAAGCACTTTCCTAAAAGATGACCAGCATAAATTAAAGGAGGAATCAGTGGCACTGGAAGTCAAGGAGTCACCACAAAAGGAGACTGCCAACTTCTGTCTTATGGCCAAAGGAACAGAAGAAGAAGGAGAATTTGTGGTAACTAAATACAATCCTCATTTTGATGAACTTCTTGAAACACATAATACCTTGTTAGAGGATTCTAGGGAAGTGTTAGAAAAATATGAAGAACTAAAAGTTTCACATTCTAAGTTACTAAAGGCCTTTAATTCCATGAAACTAGAAAAGGAAGCTTTAGAAGATAAGATTAAGTCAATGTCAGCACTAATCGTTGAAAATAGGAAGCTAAAGGATACAATAGATAAACTTAATCATGATTTAGTACAATTTGTAAAAAGAGAAGAAAATCTAAGTCTCATCTTAGGAAGTCAGAGGAATCCTAATGATAAATCAGGACTAGGGTTTGAGGCAGAGTCCTCAAGAACTAAAAAGAATAAAGAGGTTATTGTAGGTCAACAGAAATCAGAAGATAAATATAATATGATACCGAGATTTAACCGTAAAAAATATAATAGAAGTCTTAGATTTAATTCTCAAAATTATAGGAGACCTAGACTTAATCCACATAAAAATAAGATGTGTTATAGTTGCAGAGAAAAAGGGCATTTATCTTATACATGCAGGAGTAACAGAAAAATTGTGAGACAAGTGTGGGTTCCTAAGGGAACTGCAACTAACCTGTCCAGGACCCAAAAGTTTTTGGGAACCTAAAAAGAATCTACTGAGTGCAGGGAACAAAAGAGCCCTGATTCATTGACTCAGGGTGCTCCAGACATATGACAGGAAACTCAAATAGATTTTGTACCCTTCACTCCTAAGACTCTTGCTACTGTAACATCTAGGGACAGCAGTTAATGAAGGATAAAAGGTATTGGTAAGGTTAAGGTAAATGCTTTGTTAGAAGTGTATAGAACTCAAACATAATTTGCTTAACATTAGTTAATTATGTGGCATAGGTCATCATGTTTCCTTCTATGATTCAAAGTGCATGGTCATTGATAGCTAGACTAATAAAGTGAAGTAATGTTTACTTGTTACATCTAGAAACTAACACTAAATTAAAATACGTGTCATCAATTAATGATAAGGAGTCGCTTTGGCTTATTGGGTTTGTTAGGACTCAGAGTCTTGGAGCCGAATATTATGGGCTAGTAATAATTGATGTTCTTCTAAGATTACTTGGGTATACTTCCTAGCTCATAAAAATGAAATATTTGAAAATTTTGAGGCTTTTTGAAAAAGGGGTATATTATCACAAGCATTAGAAGTGATTATGGCAAGGAAGTTGAAAACAAAGGTTTTGAGACTTAAGCATGGAATTAGTCACAATTTTTCTTCTGCTTATAGGATACCTTGACAAAATGGTTTTGTAGAACGAAAAAAATATGTTACTAACTGACATGGCCTTGTGAAAATACTTTATCTAAGTATCTTTGGGCTGAGGCTATAAATATTGCATGTTATATTCAAAATGGGAGTGTTAATTAGAGAAATCTCCACATGAGTGTGAAAGGGCAAAAAGGGAAACATTGGAAGTTTTCATACCTTCGGGAGAAAGTGTTGTGTCCTAAATAATGAAAGAAAAATCCAAGAAAAGATTATCCTAGATCTTTAGAAGGAATCTAACTCGGATATACTTGGACTAGTAAAGCTTATAGGATTCACAATCTAAAATTAGAACTGTTAAAAAAAAAGGGGTATTCATGTGAAATTTGAGGAATCTAACACATCTTGTGCAAGTAATGATAAGACAGGTGTTAATGATGACATTCCAGAAGGAATCATAATCCAAACATCTCCTCAAACAGAATAGGAATCAGTAGAGGAATTTCAACATGAAACAGCATTTCAGGAAGCTGAACCCAATAGCTCTTCATTGCCTGAGTTTCCTGCGGAACCTATAAAAGGAGAAAACATCACCAAAGGCAAAGCCCCAAAAAAAAAAATGGAAACAGTTCTCAGCTTATCCCATGCAATTTATCATTGGCAATCCAAATGAAGGCATGAGGACTCGCTCATCATTTAAAGAAATGAACAACATGATGTGCTAGGAAACATGGTTGGAAATAAAGCAAGAATGGTGGCACAAGGGTATGATCAGGTAGAAGGTATTATTGATTATGATGAAATTCTTGCTCCTGTAGCAAGGTTGGTATCTAGTAGGATGCTTCTTGCCTTATGAACTTTAAATTCTTTCAAATGGATGTCAAAAGTGTTTTCTGAATAGTTCTCTCAATGAAGAAGTCTATATAAGACAACCTCATGGATTTGAGATACGTGAATTTTTTTTATGTCATGTTAACAAAGGCTCTTCATGGCCTAAAACAGGCTTTTAGAACCTAGTATGAGAGGTTAAGTCTTAAATTGAAAATGAGTTTAAGATAAGAAAAGATGATATTGCACTTTGTACAAAGAATCTTATAAGGGATATTATTATCGTTCAAATGTATGTTGTGGATATTTGGATCTACTAACCAAAATATTGTGTGAGGAATCTGCAAATACTATAACAAAGGAGGGAACATTTGTCTCGAAATCCAAGTTTGCTAAAAGAATCGCTCAAGAGGTGTGAAATGCAAAATGCAAAAGAAATAAAGACTCCTATCAATGTTGCAACTTAACTTGATCAAGATCAAGAAGGTAAAAATGTAGATTCCAAATATAACAGAGGTATGATCAGATATTCTCTATCTTTAACTTCTGGTAGATATGATGTTTGATGTGTGCTTATTTGATCATTATTAGTCAAGTCCTAAGGAGTCGCACTTAACTGATGTGTAAAGAATCCTAAAGTGTCTAGTAGGAACCAAAGAGTTAGGCTTATGATATCCTAGAAACAACACATGTGAACTTATAGGATTCTCAGATGTTGACTTTGGTGGATGTAGAATAGACAAGAAGAGTACTAGTGGAACTTGGAAATTCTTAGGACACTACTTAATCTCTTGGCATAGTAAGAATCAAAATTGTGGTTCCTTTTCTACAGCTGAGGCTAAGTAGATTGCGGCAGGAAGCTGTTGCATTCAGCTACTTTGGATGATCTAGCAAGTGCGAGGTTTCGGGGTAAATCTCTCTAAGGTTCCTATTAAATGTGACAACACGAGTGCAATCAATTTGCTTAAGAATCATGTCCAGCATTCTAGGACTAAACACATTGAGATTATATATCATTTTCTTAGGGACCATGTTCTAAAGATAGATATTGAGATAGAGTACGTGGCATTTGAGAATCAATTAGCAGACATATTCGTTGAGCCACTAGTTACAGAAAAATCCTTTGAGTTAAGAAAAGAAATAAGCTTTATAGATCCTAGAGAGGCTATAATAGAGTAATAGGACACATGTGGAAATTAGGGAAGTGAGGTTTAAAATTGTTATCTTAAGTAAAATTTCCTTCCCGCCACACTTATCCAGAAAGTTCATGGAAATATTTTTCGTTTGAAGTTTGCAATTCTGGATATTTAGGAAGCTTTGACAGAGTAGCAGGACTCGTAAGACTTATGAGAGTAAGATCTAAGGCAAACATGTTTCATGCAAGAACATATTTGTATTTCTTCTATGAAGTAGAATACTTGACGCTTAGATATGCCTATCCTTGGATGAAATCCATTTATCATGCTAATGTACATTCATTCTAGAAAATTCATCCTTGCCAACATGATCTAATATTGATTACATACACTATTGTGGTAAGAAGGGATCAAGCATGATAAGATATACTTGTATGAAGAATATAAAAAGAAAATGGTGAGGAAGAATCAGGTTCCTTGAAGCTGGTTTATTGAACCAACGAGCTAAATCATGAGCTTGGGAACCTTCTACATTTAGTGCTTGAAATGAAACAAAATTTTATTAAAGATATAGAGGATTGAACAAAACATATGCTTTATTTGAGGGGGAGTCATTAACTAACTATTCAATCCTTATGCATGATTCTTTCATATGCTTATGGATTTCTAATGGTGACAAAAGGAGAAAAGAATGATGATTTGTTTGATTGCAATAAAAATAAATGTTGAACAAAATGAATGGCATGTTATGAATAGCCTTGCACTTTACACTTGTGCGTATTGAAAGCAAGACACAGGAAACTCAATTTCAAAACAATGCACAAACTAATAGGAGTCCTATCAAATCATGCATTAATTCTTGATTACTTTGACTTCAAATCCTACTAAAGATGTAATCAAGTCTGGTCTTGAATTGAGAGTTCAATAAGAATAAATGTAAGTAGTTAGTTCAAAAGTTCCTTGTTAGGTTGCTGCTGATTCCTACTGAGTGCTATTGATTCCTCTGAGCCCTGTTTGTTGATATTATAATATCATCCTTCGCTTCCTACTTATATGTTGCATATGACTTTCATCTATTACTACTTGGCTCTATTTGTGAACACTTTTGGCCATTGGTTGGCCCCTTAGAAAAGTCATTGTTGATCTTTGGACCCCTACTTTTAATGTGTCAAAGGAAGCTTTAGATTTTGATGTGATTGCTAAATACAGAGTTGTTTATGCATATACGTCTATGATTGTTGACAATGACATCTATTATATTTTGGAAAGCCTTATATATATGACCTTTGTGCATTCTCTCAGATTCCTTCCCACCTTTGATTTTCAAGGGGAAGATGAGTTTAGTAGTATATATAATGATTATGGAAGTTTATGGTAAACTCAAAAGTAGCTGAGTATGTTATGAACTGATGACACTCTCACTGACTCCTCCCACCTTTTTGTATGTCAAGGGGGAGAAGGATTTATATGATGCTTATGATTAGATTTTGATATGATTATGAGATGATTATATGATGCTTATGCACTTATGATTATTGTTGATATTGATTTATATTGGTGAAGGCACCTATGAATATAAATTATTGTTGACAGCATCTAGGACCGATTTGCTACATATTATTATTACTAAGTGCATGGCATAGTGACACTGCATATAGTAAGGGGGAGTTATTAATGCATAAGCTGAGGGGGAGCATTATACAAAATCAAAATTGTTGACATATCAAAAAGGGGGAGAATGTTGAACAAAATGGATTAATTAAGGTTTAACCTTAGTTTTAATATGTCAACAATTTTTATGTGTTATAGACTTGATAATATTGGGTATAAAATATGGAATGGTGCATAAATGAAATCACATGGGTGTGTAAGAAAAAGTATACCTACTTTTCCTTATTTTATGCAAGTCAAAAAGGTGGAGTAGGTAGGGTAGGTAGATACTTTTTCTTTGCAAGCCTTGAGAAGACAAAAGCAAAGTAGGCTTTTGTTTCATCAAGCAAATGCATAAAGGAAAGAAAAGATAAGATGTTGCCCAAAATTCATTCTAGTCCCTGTCAGCACATTTTCCGGAAAAGGAGGAAGAAAGGTAAGTCTACTCTATTCTACTTTTATATAAGTATTGTCTAATGGAAAAAGTCAAGTTGTCTTGCAGCATATTTTAGGGAAAAGGAGTCTGGCTTTGCTGCAGAAAATAAGTAAAGGAGCATGGTTCCTTGAGTCCACAAAAAAGGGTGCTGCAGAAAAAGCTTTCTTCTGAGAAACACCCCTCTGTCTCTTTTCGTCTCTCTCCCTCAGAACGTCTCAAAAAAACATTAATGGAGGAGCGTCAAAGCATTTATTGCAGAGAGAGGAAGAAAAAGGTGAACACGACAAGAAGAACACAACGGCTAATCAAACTCCTATTTAATACCGAGCTTGGAAGTTGCTGGATAGAGGAACTAAGTGTTCCAAGCTTTCAAGAGTGGCAAAAATCTTTTGAGTGAAGAAGAGAGTCTAAGTGACTCCTGTGTGCGATTCCTGTTTGAGATTTCTGTGTGAATCCTTGTGCTGTAATGTGTAATAGTCATTAGTTGACTGGATTTATTTTTCTTCTTCTCTTGCTTGTTATAAGAGTTTAGTGTTCGAAGTATCTTGGGTGTAAAAGCCTGGGTAAGGGCTGATCCTTGTTGGGTGAACAAGGTTGCAAAAAGATATTCAACCATTAAGTTCTTGTGTGAATCCTGTTGAGGATTGAGGTTGTTAAAAGAAGTTAATATACTGAGTCTCCTGCGATAAAAGCCTTGGGGTGGCTGGTCCTTGCAAGGTGAAGCAAGGTTGCAAAGAGGGAACTCTTTATATTAAATTCTTTGTGGATTGAAAGTCAGAGTCCTGGTAAGGATTCAGGTTTGAAAAAGAATTAATACTTGGAGTGTCCTAGTGGTAAAAGCCTTGAGGAGGCTGATCCTTGTGGTAAAACAAGGTTGCAAGAGGAACTTCAAATATTAAGTTCTTGTGTCTGAATCCTGGGATTGGATTTTGGAGGATTTAATATACTAAGTTTCTTAGAGGTAAAAGCCAAGTAAGGAGGCTGATCCTTGAGGAAGGTTCCTGGAGAAACTTATTATATTAGGTTCTAAGGTTGTTGCTAAGTTGAGTCCTATATTGCTGTAAGGGAAGTGTAAAAGCAAGTGTGCTTTCCCAAAAGGGTTTGGGTTACTTGGTTGTAAGATTTGAATTGAGTAATATAGGCCTTCTAACTATTTGGTTAGAAGGGGAGAGGACGTAGCTATTCAAGCATACTTGGGTAGTGAACCTCTCCAGCAAAATTGTGTCTGCAACCCTTCCCTTATTTTGACTCCTTAACTCAAAGAAAATGATTTTCATAAGACTCCTAAATTAACTACGAGTCCTAATCAGAATAAAGTTTTTCAAAGAGTTAAAATTTGAATAAACCAATTCACCCCCCTCTTGGTTTATTTTCTGGCTAACAAATTGTGTATTAACCTCTTCTTGTATTTGTTAAATTTTGTCCTCATTTAAATTGGGATGTAATTAGTTGGACATTGTTGTTTGTATCCATTTTAAAACAAATATATTAAAATGAAGTTTAAATATGTGATGGATTTTGTTCATTCCATTTTTTTATGGTGAAATACCCATTTCGGTCCTCTATGTTTCACATAAATTTTAAATTGATTCTTTATCTTTCAAAAATTTTATATTGGTCCTCTATGTCTCGCAAAAGTTTTATATTTGTCCTTCGGGTTTAATTGAAGTTCTATATTGGTCCTTTATATTTCATTGAAGTTCTATATTGATCCTTTATGTTTCATTGAAGTTCTATATTGGTCCTTTATGTTTCATTGAAGTTTTATATTAGTCCTTTATATTTCATTAAAGTTTCATATTGATCCTCTTAGGATGATTTTATTTTTAACTTAAATGACGTCGTTTGAGTGCTTTTAGTATATTTAACGCCACGTCAGCTATCTGATACACGTAGGAGAGATTATGTGTCCACCTCGGCACGCCACATCAGCAGTTAACTTAAGAAATTGATGGAAGTGGACAGAAGGACCAATTTGGAACTTCTTGCAAACATAAAGGACCAATTTAAACCTTTTGAAATATAAAAGACTAATATGAAACTTCATGCAAACATAAGGGACCAATTTGGAGTTTTGACCTTTTTTATCATTAATTTTAGATGCAAAATCCTATTTAGTTTCGAACTCTTTAGTCTCTAAATTAGGCAAAAATACTCTTTAATCTCCGAATTTGCAACTTTGTCAACTATTTAGTCCCCACAAAAATACTATTTAGTATCCGAATTTGCAACTCTATCAACTATTTAGTTCCTTGATAGTTAGCCGTTAGATAACAGGCACCAACTGATGTGGCTTTTGAATGCTGATACGGCACCGTTAAATGCCTGGGCACATGCCACATCAGCATTTAACAGCTACGTTAGTTATCTAACAAATAACAGTTAAGGGACTAAATAGTTGAAAGAGTTACAAATTTGGGGACTAAATAGTATTTTTGTCAAATTCAAGGACTAAATAGTTGACGGAGTTACAAATTCAAAGACTGAATAATATTTTTGCCAAATTCAAGAACTAAATAATTGACAAAGTTACAAATTCGGGAACTAAATAGTATTTTTTTCAAATTTAGAAACTAAATAGTAGTATGAGCAATAATTCAATTGATTAAATAATATCTTACCTCTTAATTTTACGAGAACTTTGAACATAATTATTAACCAATACATATAACAATGAATATGGAATACTAATCCTCACCTGTGTCAGTTCAACCAATCCTTCAACTTAAATATTACATTCAAAGAGCAAGATATATATATATATATTAAGATTACTGTGGATTATGACCTAATTAATTAATTACACATGATATGATTAATTATTGGTTCATGGATCACAAAGTGAAGACATAAACTTTTCTAAATAATTATTAACTGAAAAGTGATTGGAATGCAAAGTGAGGTTGGAACCAAGTAGTTTCCAAACGTTCCTCCATCTTCTAGACAAAACGCAAGTCTGAACAGCTTGTTTTGTGTTTATAAACGACAATATGTGAATCAGAACTGGATCTGGTAACTGGCTAAACCTGTCCATATTCTCTTCTCTTTCTTCTTGCTTTAATTCCATTGCACCTATATATATATATATATATATATTAAACTTATGAATTAGTTTCTAATGGTTATTGTCACAATTATTTATACCCCTGTTTATAATAAAAGTAAGAATATAAAATATAGGAACGAAATTGAGATACAAATTATCTCGACTCGAATTGAACATTCTCCCTAATACCGCGATTCAATTTTAAGTTGAAGGGAAAATGTTTTAGTAAGAGAAATATAAGTAGGTGAGAGAGAAATAAAATAGAATTTAAAGAAAAGTATGATTTCAGTACTTGAAAATTTTACATTTCCCTTTCATGAGGAATGGATTCATTTCATTTTATTTCTGTTTTTTTAATACCAAACGTGACATTAAAATAAGTGGTAAAATATTATTTAGTCCCTGAATTTATCAAAAATACTATTTAGTCACCGAAATTTGTAATTATATCAACTATTTAGTCCCCAAATTTGTAACTATGTCAATTATTTAATCCCCAAACTTGACAAAAATACTATTTAATCCCCTGACTGTTACCATTATAGTTGACATAGTTACAAATTCGAAGACTAAATAGTATTTTTGTCAAGTTTGGAGACTAAATAGTTGACATAGTTATAAATTTTGGGAACTAAATAATATTTTTAATAAATTCAGGAACTAAATAATAGTTTAAACAACAATTCAGCTAGTAAATAATATTTTGACTCTTAAAATAATTTCAGTACTTGAAAATCTTACATAAAAAAAATGTAAATACTCACATTTTTTAACAGAAAAATTGTAAAAAGCCTCCTACACTTCATTAGACTATTTGGTTATGGCTAGTAGTTTATGCGAAGCCCTGTATAATCTTCACTCATTTATACAAGTTTATTTACTTTCATCTACAATCTATTCGATGTGGGACTTCTTTTGGAAGAAGTGATTTTGAACAATAAAAGCGAAACCAGAGATCAACTTCTCCGGCGAGGGCAAACCGCAAATTTCTTTCCGGTGGCCACAAATCAGAGAAATAAGAGATTAAGAAATTTGGGAAATTAAAATCCCCACTCGATCTCATTCAAACCAATAATGCTAAAACTCAAATCCTCAAACTAATGATCAAGTTTAAGCATATAGATATTGACAGATCCAAAGTATAGTATCGTACTGGCAAGAGATCGAGAGGTGCACGGAGGATGATACGATTCTACCCAGAAATTAAATTTATCCCAAATTAATTAGTAAATAAAAGAAAAAGAGAAAGAGAAAGAACTGACCAGCTAGAGTTTCGCGTTTGAGCTGCGGATTGGAAAATAGCGAAGCGAAGCCGATGTTTTGCACAGCGGCGGCGGATTCGACGGCGTCTTTCCGGCGAGTAGCCTCCTTCTTCGCCGCGAAAATCTCTCTCGTTTTCACATTTACTCTTTTGGAGGTGTGTTTTGCTGCTTCACTCCATCGTGTTTGGGATATGATTGTGGTGTGCACTTTAGGGTAAAAGGCGGCTAGTTGAAAACTTTGTGGTTAAGCATAGATCCGTGAAAATGGGCTCATGTATTTGGGCCGGCCCATTTAACCAGCTCGATTAACTCAAGTGGGCTTGCCCACCTTATTTTCTGTGTTTAATTCCATATTGAATTTAGCCTCACATTTTCACGAGTCACGACAAACATATTGAACTATATTATCCTTTGTATCTTAGAGGTGGGACTTAATTAGAAAGAAACCCAAAAAAAAGTCCAAATTTTTTTTTGGGGGTCTTAAGCCCTAGTCATCACATTGATATACAAGAGTTTTGTTGTTTTTGTAGTAAGGATGAAAAAAGCACAACTATAGAACAATACTTTTTTATTTGAAATTTGAAAATCAGTGTACTTGTTATCTTAATAGGTTTAAAAAACTCATGAACAAATATTTCTCAGATGAATGCGTTTACGTAATAGTTTTTGGGCCTAGCTCTTTTTTTTTTAGTTTACTCATGTTTTTTTTCTCAGAACCCGTTATTTAACGAGACTATTAAATATAAAAAAAACTTAAGTAAAGTTGTTTAGGTGCTTGCTATAAAGTTTATTTTCTCTTTATTTGATTGGTTATGTAATTTCTTGCCTTTTCATTTTCTCTCTCTACCATGATTGGTTATACAAAATTTTTTTCCACATGTTTTAATTATATTGGTGAACTTCATAGCAAACACCTAAGTAACTTTACCTTAGTTTAATCTAGGGATGGCACCCGCTACGTGCAGGAGCGGGGAGTGCTCTCCCCGTCCCAACCCCGCCACCCCCAAAGTCCCCCTGTCCCCGATCCCTGCCGTGGGGAGAAATTTTCCCCATCCCCGTCCCCGGCCTTCCCGCGGGGACCCCGAAATATATTTTAAAAAATTTTAAAAATATATAAATATGAGTTGACTTAATCTTAATAAAAAAGTAACCTATAAAATTAGATTAAAAATATCATATTAAATAAATCTAATTGAAAAACATCAACAAACACATAATTTTATCAAAATTCATTAAAAAGCCTAACAATCAATAAAGATTATAACAAAGTTTACAACACAACATAGAAAGTGTGAGTGAATTACATTAAATGTTAGGTATAATAAAACATATATAAAAATTAATAATAAAATAATAATATAAAAATTAATAAGACATTATATATATATATATATATATATATATATATATATATATATTAATAGAATAAATTAATAATATTAAATAAAATTATATATATATCTTCGGAGACGAGGATCCTGCAGGGCGGGGGACATGCTTCCCATCCCCGAATTACCATCGGGGATAAATTTGTCTCCATTCCTGTCCCCGCGAGGAAAAATCCCCGTATATAGGGTCCCGTACGAGGAATCTCCGCGACCCGCGGGGCGAGAAAAAATGCCATCCCTAGTTTAGTCATGGGTTAAATTTGAGCTACCCATACATTTACAAGACAATAGCTTAAGCCCAATTTTCGCATTTTTTTTTGGAATAGGAAATGACCCAATAAAAAATAAAAAAGATCGAAAAGAAATGGAAGGGCCCAACTTTTTACCAAACGATTATTTTTTGAGTAAATTACACTGCCCTCTCTTGAGAGATGTTGAAATTACACTGTCCTCCCCTCTCATTTGCAAAATTACACTGCCCTCCCTTGAGATCAAAAGTCATTACACTTTGATCCAAAACACCATTCTTCAATAAAAAAAAGTCTAAAAGGTCAAATTTTTTCAACTTCCAATACAATAAATATATTCATGACTAAATTATCCCTCACAAAAGAATGAAACTCTATAAAATATGACCTATACATACTTTCATCCTCTTATAATAACATTGTTTCATTTTTTTATTGTCTTTTATTATTTTATTAGTATTTATAGTAATTATTATTATTAACAAAATATAATTCTAAAAAAAAGTCTGTAACTTAAAATAGTTTATAGATTTTTATATTAATAATGTAATGTAATATAAATCATCTATTATTTTACTTAATTTTCAATAATTAAGTTAATATATATATATATATATATATATAATAATAAAATATATCAAAAAAATTTTGTTAGGTGTACTAGAATTCAGTTTTATAAATTTTTTTTGGTAAAGATTCAATTTTATAAATTTTGATGAAGCATAACGTTAAACATTTTTTATCTTATGTGAGGGTCAATTTAGTCATGAATACTTATTAGTCATTAATATTTATTATATTGACCATTTAGACCTTTTTTCAGTGGGAGAATAGTGTTTTGGATCAAAGTGTGATGACATTTGATCTCTCAAGGGAGGGCAGTGTAATTTTGGAAACTAGAAGAGAGGGCAGTGTAATTTCAGCATCTCTCAGGGGAGGGCAGTGTAATTTACTCTTATTTTTTTACTTCTTGTAACGGAAGTAAAAGGTCAAAGTACGTACTTTTTATCACTCAAATTTTAATTTAGTTTCCATAATTTACAAATATTTAATTCATTTCTAATTATAATTTAAAAAGTTTCAATATAGTCCCCATTATTAAATTTTCATTTGGATGCAATTAGATGTTAGAGTAACTCTCTCCTCCATCCCACCTTCAAAAACTAATAATTTTTTCAATCTTGACTAAACTACCATCACTACAAGAAAAAAATAATTTAATAATCTATATTTGGATAATAATAGTATTTTTATGGTTAATAATTATAGATAATACTTTTCTGGATAATACTTTTTATAACGATATTTTTTTTACGGCCATCATTGATAAAGATATTGCGAAATATAATATTATTGACAATTGTTAAGTGTCGAAAATATTATTATTGACTTTTTTTAATAACTTATTTCGATGATAAAAATTTTATTATAGAAAAAATATACTTATTTTGACAGTCAAAATTTAATTGTTGAAAAAAATATCTTATTTCAACAATTAATAATAGCCGTCAAAATATAAAATGTTAAAAATATTAGTTTTCTTGAAGTGAATTTGTCTTGGAGATTATGAGATCATAATCATAGATTGAATTCAATCAAAACTAAAATTAAAAAGAATGATTGAAACAAGGGATATGGTATAAAAGAAGAAGAAGAAATTAATTAATATTGAAAGAACCGGAACCATAGCCCTTGAGAATTAATAATCAAATCACACAGATATAATCATATAAATATAAAAACTATATATATATTAGCTCCAAATGAAATTAATGAGGAGGAAGAAGGGGATTTGAGAATAAGTGAAAAATGAACATGAATGAGACCTAATTGGTGTACTCACATGAGAAAGAAGAGAGCCTAATATAGCCAAGGACAACTTGCCGGCCATGGATTATATATGCATACATACATACATGCACAAGCCATATACATACATACATACATGCATGCATATACACATACATACATATATGTTTTAGTCCGATCCGGCAAGTCATCCTTGGCTGCACTACACTCTCTGCCTCTTCATGAAAGTCCTTCTTAGGTTTTTGAGTTTGCTGAAGCATCCATATATATTCAAATATTATGATATCAGTATGACAAAACTATATATATATATATATATATATATATATTTTGTATCAATTATGTGTGTCATTATATATTATGAAGTAAAGGGAGCATTATATATATATATGAATAGAGAGAAGGAAAAGAAGAAAGGAAGGAATAGTGGGAAACAAAAGGCAGAGAGAGAGAGAGAGAGAGTGTGTGTGTGTGTTAGATAGTGAGTGAGATGCACCGCCATTATTTCTTGATGTGATTACCATATTGGACGTTGTCTTTTTTTTCTTTTTCTTTTTAATTATAATGATAGTATAAAAAATATTACTCTCAAGTATTATCAGACAGAGTGTCAATGACATTAAAAGTTTCATCAACTTACATTTATCAATAATATTCAACTAATTTTTTTTAATATTTAAGCATATTTTGCAAGATAATGACTTGGGTTGGTTTTGAGTGAAAGAGACTTAATTATACCATTACTAATCTTATTATTCTGAACGATTGAATACTAACTTGAACGTTGAAATCTTATCATAGAAGCCTCTCCCACTTTAAGTTTCACCTATAAATACTTCAAACTTGAAGCATAATATCAAAAATTTATAGGACTTATTCACCTTTATTTAAATATTAAAAGTTTAATCATTAATATTAAATACAAAACAAAATGACTTTAATTTTTTGAGGGGTATTTGGTATTATTGCGATTTTCAATTTTATTTTGTAAAAAAATGAAATCTTATTTGGTTAAATGAGTTTTATTATTAATTTTGGACTTAATATCAAAACATAAAGGGTTATAAGTCTATGATGCAACTTGTTGCATGCATGCAATGCAATTTTGACCGATAGGATTGTGACATGTGGGTCCTACATGTCACAATCCTATCGGCTGAAATTGCATTGCATGCATGCAACAAATTGTATCATAGACCCACCCAAACATAAAACATCATATAGGAAACCACAAAATGTGGTTTCCACAAATTTCATTTCAATTTTTTTTCAACCACAACCCACCACTCACCACCCACCACCTACGCGCCACCACCAACCACTTTTACCACCACCACCACCCACTACCAACACCACACACCAACTGCCACCACCATCAACCACGTCCACAACCGACTACTACGACCACTTGCCACCACCACTCACCACTACCAGCAACTATCACCCAGCATCAACACCACGCACTACCTACCACGTCTACCACCACTCTCTGCCACCAACCATGCCGACCACTACCATTACCATCCACCAACCACCACCACGCACCATCGCCCACTGCCCCCATTCACTACTACCTGCCACCACCATCACACCCACCACCAACCACCACTACGTATCACCACCACGCACACCCACCATCAACCACCACGTACCACCAACCACCATTATACCACCACACACCATTCACCACGCACCATCACTCATCACTACCACCACCGCGTACTACCACCGCCACCAACACCCACCACCCACCATGAATCTTCTTGCTTCCAAAACATTTACGAAAGTATATCTTGAACTTCCATAAATATTTATTTTCTGTTATTTTATTAATATAGAAAACTGAATATATAAAACAAAAAATAGAACACACAAAAACAGACCATAAATTTTAATTTTCAAAAAATAAAAATTTAAAAACTAACAGTAATACCAAACACTCTCAACTCTTTCGAATAGCCAGATTTTTGAAAAATAAAATTTGATAGATTGCCAAATCCTTACAAAACCTTGTTTGTTTGGTTGATTGGATATAGCCGAGAAGGGAACAACTCAACCCCACTTCTCTCTTTTTCTGTCATCCGTAGCCATAGCCCATAAGAATAGGTATGACAGGGATTTGATAGATGGGAATCTTTCATATTGCTCTTTTATATTTATGTAGCCCCATCATTTTCTTATAACTAATTAAATTTTAAGAATTTTTCCCTCACATTTAGTTAACAAAAAGAGTACTCTATATTTTTTATTTATTTGATACTTAATTAAATTAAAATAAATCATATAATTTTTTTAAAAAATAAACCAATTACAAAAAAGATAAATTGTATGAACCTCGATTTTTTTATTAAATTAATTTGTGGCAAATATATGAAAATTATTACATTTCGCGTCTTTAAAATTTACTTCATATGATGTTACATAACATTTTTAATTTATTTCTTGTCAATGGAATTAAAAAGATGTATATTTATTTTGAAATAATAAGATTATGTAATTATTTTAAAATTAATTTTTTTTGTAGTTTTAATTAATATTATATTAAAGTAAAATCACAATTTTATTTTACAAAAAAAACCTACTTTGATAAAAATAAATAAATTAAATAAGCGGCGAGTATAATTTTTTAAACTAAAATAATATTAATTAGACATTCAAGAAAGAAAGCTAGTGAAAATTCTTTGTTGTTCTTTTTATTTTATAAAAATATATGGTTTAGAGTTTTTTTTTTATTTAGTACCTAAAAGCATGCAATATATAAGATAGAAGATAATTGAAAATAGAGAATCAGTTTATATTAAAAAAATTATCTTAAAATTACATGTAATTTAACTTATGTCAAATTTATTAGTATTATTTTTTTCTAAAAATTTTTACACTTATGTAATTTTCTAATATTTTTTTTATATTACCAATATTTATATTCTCTTATCTAATAAGACATTAATATTCTAGCAGCTGTTTTCTCTCTTCTCTCTACGTTCGTTCTTCAACCAGTTTTTTTTTGCAGATCTAACTGGAGGGGTTGCCAAATTTTTGGCGACCCCTCCCTATTTTTCTTCTTCTTTTGTTACCGTCGTTACGTTTCTTAAATAAGGTAGATATTCATTCCCCCAATTTTGGTGGTGATTTTCTTCTGAGTTTTTTAGTCCTCTCTTGTGAGAGTGTAGTCTCCCATTGTTAGATCGATTCAGATCTAGTAAGTGGAGCTTGTTTTATTTTTGTGTGTATTTATTTTATTTTGTGAATTTTTTTGACAATCAGGTGATTCTAGATTTAAGATTGGTTATAATCATAATATCTAAATCTACGAATCATCTATGTTAAAAAATTTTCACTCGTTCATCATGATGTTGAAAGAGCCTACGGCAATTTTAACTTTGAAGATTACTTCAGATCTAATATGCATGAGGTATAAGAGTAATAACTCTGTTGGCAACACCAAGGACGGTGAGATTTTTCATCCTGAAGAAATAGGATCAGCTGAGCTTACACTTTGTTTACTTAGTTCAATAATTGTTAGGATTTATTCTTCAGTATTATTAGATTGGAGTTTTCTAAATTATTGTAAGTGACGTTTAACTTTTTTTACAATATAATAAAGCTTTAATGTTTTTTTTATAAAAAAAATATTTATTTTTGAAGTCAGGTTTGCGAACTCTCTTTATTATGAACATAATGTAATCATTTTCTTTTATAACTATAAAATATGAAGTTAGGTTTGAGACCCTTTGGTGGCGAAAATAAAAGTTGCCGCCAAAGACACTTTGATAGTGACTTACTTAATGTTGCCACCAAAGGGGGTTTTTTGTCACTAAAGAATCTTCTGCGGCTACATAGTAGAGTCTTTAGTGGCGACTGTCAAATATTGCCACCGAAAACTGTTGAAAATGCAGCAATTTTTCTAGTTGTCACCAAAAAGGAATCGTAGAAAGTCTAATTTTTTTTTTTTAGTGATATATGTTTGTTAACGCCTAGAATAACATTCCACAAATGACCCGGCTACTTCAATTTTTATTTGAACAAATTAGACAATTTTCTTATTAGAGATGCAAATATTACACCTTTTTTTTCATTTTTATATTTATTACTTTTTGAGGATGCGTTATATATATTAATTGTTATTATAGCTAGCTCGAACAAAATTGCTTCTGATAGAAAGATACCTGTGACAAATAAAAAAAATCTATTATAAATTATGTATATTATTTATATAATATGATCATTATTGAATATTTTTTTATTTACAATAATACATAACAATTTTTTTTTTTTCAAATTTCTATATATGCTATTTTGGCTAAGTGCCTACAAATAATATATGAGTAAGTTTACATTTTTTTTATATTACAAATCTCAAAGATTTTTTTTATTAGATACACAATTAAATACTTAATTCATCAATACATTATCCCCATTAGATCACACAGGATTTGCTGATGACACAAGAAAAAATAGGATCACTAAAATGAAGGATGAGGGTTTAACAGTGACTTGTTGATCTTATTGAAGACATTAATATGCAAAGTATTGTTTTATATACCAATAGATTTTGGTTGGAATGATATGTACTTTATTCTCTTAAATAAGATATCGGGTTTGATTTTTGAGTTTTGTATATGAAAAAACTTTTATTATAAGAGCTTTACCCTTATTATGGGACATCAACTAGCTCAAATAAAATTACTTCGAAAGGATATATATATATATATATGGGAAAAAATATTGTTTTATAATAAGACGTTTTGTATATTTAGTGATATATTATAGAGTTGTGTAGATAAAATTTATAACATGATATGTTCCCTTTTGATGTCATTTTCGGATCATTTCTTGACCTTTTTTTCTTTCTTCTTTGTGTGCTGTATCCTAAAAGATTTCGCTTTTAAAAGAATATTATTTTAATAATTAATGCATGTTACTTATTGATATGACCTTGAATTAATTTCTTTCTCTACTGTAATTAAGATATTAATTGAGAAAATTTTGAATCGTTAATTAGAAAACATTGCACACATACATGCATGAGAGGCAAGAACTAAATTAAGGACTTCATTAGATATATTTTTTTTGTTATAAATTTTTAATAAAAGTTATATATATAATTAAAAGTAAATCATCATTTTAGTCCCAAAAAATGTATAATATATGCATGTCTCATTTTAGGCTGCGAATGTACGTCAAATTTAATATTTAAAAGATGCATTTTGTTTGAATATATACAGTTCTTAAAAAATAAAAATATCAAATTTTAGTCGTTATAACTTGTAATTTATCTCAATTTAATCTCTCTAAAATTTTTCCATTAGTTCTGTTACATTAATAATAGAGATTCCGTTTATAAAAAATAATAACAATAGTGATTCCTAATGATTAAATTGAAAACAAAATTTGTCTTTCAAAATTTAAATTTGACTTTTTTATATTTTAAAGACTAAATTAAGATAGATTATTTTTTATGGACTAAAATGATTCTTTAGTCTATAATTAAAAAGTCTCAATTAAAGACACACATTCATATGGGACATCTAACAAAAACAGTATTAATTGAAGTTTCGATCATTTCAACGTCCTTTAATTTGGGAGACAAATTAAAAAAGACAGATGCAAGCATGGTTAAATTATTGGTAATTAAATGGCAAAAAAGTCAACAAAAATCTACTTAAAAGCAGAAAAGTAGTAATAAAACTAATTATTCATATATAAGATGAGCTAGGGATGTGTGTGGAATAGGAATGATCCAATGAATTTTGACCATCTTTATTAGAGTTTAAATTATTATTATTATAATTAAGAATTCAAAAACATGCATGTGTCCTAATACAATGTGTCTAATATATGTCTGGGTCGGCAATAATATTTTGCGGCACACCCTCCTCTGTTCTATATTATATATAGTAGTGATGATATTATAAATAGATAAAATAGTATATATAATTTTATTTTATTTTTAATTAAGTTTTGACGAGTTTGAGACTCTTGTACGAAAAAAATACATTGAGAAAATTCTACTCTTGTTTATAATTAAGACCTAAGGAACGATCATATAGGCCCATTTGGTATCTGGTGAGTGTTTAGTGGGAAGTGGAAGTAGAAGTGAAAGTTTTTTTATGTGTGTTTGGTATGTAGGGAAAGGGAAATAAAAATAAAAATAAAAATTATTTGGTATGATAGGAATGAGATAGCTAGGGATGTGAAAGTTAAAAAATGCAAAAGACTATTTTACCTTCTTATTGCCTGACTTGAGCCTCAGAATTGAGGTACAGAACCGTATTAGCCGGCTGATGCACACCCAGAAAACACTAAAATCCATAGAACAACCTACTGATCAATACCTATCAGCCGGTTCAAATCGACTAGAAACAAGAAGGAAATGGATATAAAGTGGATGAAAACAAAAAGTAATCTTCAAGAAGATCAAACCATGCATTCAACCAAAGTAGTCTCAGAAATGTGGCTCTGATGCTTTGATAAGGTGATGTGGAGAGAAGGACAAAGTAATCCTTTCACCCACTACTTCCTTCTCTCCACCAGCTCACATTCCCTCCACTTCCCTCCCATTGTTGAGGACAACAAGCTTCCGTGTCAAGATGGAAGCTCAACCTCACATCCTCCTTCTCAAATTATACCAAACATACTTCATATAGAGTATGAGTAAATATACCAATTTTTTTTAGACTTGAGTAGATAATAAAATAAAATTTTATCTCCAAATCATTTGAATTTTTAATTTTGGGAACATGATTTTTTAATTCTTAAAAAAATAAAAATGATTAACGTTTTAAAATTATAACTCGTCTATATATAAATTTAAAAAAAAAAAAAAGACATGCACCTTATATCAATTATAATATAGAAACTTGAAAAAAATTTGATAAACAACTTTAAAGATATTATCAATTCAAAATCTTAAATATTATACTTAAAAAATTATCAAATATAATAATTTATAAATTATTATTCAAATTAAACTATCTTATAAATAAAATTGAAACTAATAATCATGCATACATACATATACGTATTTGTCAAAATGGGTTGACACAAATGGTCAAGAATCCGAAGGAAAGTTCTCGCCTCACTTATGGGCGTGGGTTCGAATCTCCTTAATGCCATCCAAAATCCTACCTTGGTAGGCATCCCTCCCCAGGGAGATCCCCTAGTACCCAAGGACTAGTTGAGTAGTTGCGACCAATGCTTTTAAAACCGGACCGGTTGAGGCACTGGTTCACGGTTCAATGGTCCAACCATGGTCGAACCGGTGGCATTTAAAATATATATTTTTAATTAAATATACTAAAACATATCATAAAAAAATTATATACTTCATAATTATATGTCTCCATCTCGATCTAAACATGATAAGAAATAGAACAAGTTACAAATTACCACAATATCATATTAAACTCTTCAAATAAGTTCAAGGATCAACATATTTAAGTCTCAAGTCTTATCACAAACCAAACAATAAATACTAAAATAGAACAATCCTTACAACTACAAGTCACAACAAATTCTCAATAAATACTAAATCATAAACAACACAATTTTTTTTTAAAAAAAGAACAACCGGTCAAACTGTCTAAACCACCGGTTCTGACCGATTTTTCTGGTTATTGATCGATTTTATATCTAACCGGTTCTTTGGTTATTCCGGACCGGACTGGCAGGCGGTTTACCGATTTTCCGAACCGGCCGGTCCGGTCATTTTTGGAAACACTGGTTGCGACTGGATAAAACTGCTTGCGGTTTAAGCTTGTGCAGTAATGCTTTAGGTTGGACCTCTGTTGATCTCCCTAACATGCACCTTGCCCAGTAGTACTTAGAAATGTCTTTCCTTACTATGAATTTTCTTATGTAAAAAAAAATATGGATATGAATTTAAGTTGAGTATCACTCTTTTCAAATCCGTTTATTTAATACTCCATTGGGTATTAATAAATTTTACCACAATATAATTCATGGAGTATATATATTTTGATCATACCAAAACTTAAGCTGCAATTTTCCTATATATCACATTCAATTTACAATTAATCACAACTCTTGCTTATTATTCATTCTCTAGCGCCTCTCTTCAATAAGTGCAGGAGGTTGCCACAACTTACAAAATTTTTAATTTTTAAAATAAATAGATTTTTTATATCTATATTATTCTCTATATTTTGATGGTGTTTTCTTCCGGGTCTAATATGTGTCATTGTCTTTCTTTAGAAAAGTTTAATCTTTAAGTACTAAATCTTCTTAAATCTAGTAACTAGATGTAGTTTTTGTTATTTTCGTTTTGTTGGGGAAGTTTTTTGTAGATCTATATCTAAACTTTGCAGATCTTTATGTTAGAAAGCTTTTACTCCTTCATCATGTTGTTAGAAAATTTCAATATACTTTCAACTTTGAAGATTTCTCCAAATCTGATATGTATGAGGATTAATGGTAAAAACTTAGTTGGCAACACAAAAAATTGTGCAATTTTTCATCCCAAATTCATCTTACAAATGGGATTAATTGACATTTTTGTTTGCCCTTTAGTTCAACAATCTTTACGAATTATTTCTTTAGTATTATTATAATGGAGTTCTCTGATTTATTATAAGTGTCGTTAAATTTTTTTATAATTTGATAAAATTTATTATAAAAAAAATTTACAATTAATCACAAGACAAATTAATGTAGTCCTCGATCATGCACAACATGCTTGTTGTACTTGTACCTAATCTTTTAATTCTTTTGAATAATTTAAAAGTAAAATGAACACCTAGTTTCAACTTTCAACAAGTATTTCAAACAAGTCAGGGAATTTTGACTATTTCAAACAAGTATAATATTATAAATCTTCCCTTTTCTTCTCCATGTTATTTTTTTTATTTAAAAATAAAGACATGAGAAAGACAGAGAATAATATATTGACTATGAAGCATGGTTCGCATGAACATCATCTTGAACTTTGAATTTGAATAATCCCTTCGATGTTATCCCTTCGCATGGTCAATTTTATTTCAAAAACTTTTGAATAACAATCGATTTTGTTTTCAAAACTTTAAATTTCATTCGAACACTAAAAATATCCAAATTGTTAACGTAAAATAATGACATAATATCACATGCATGCATGTAATATATATTAATGTTAACACTTCACCAAAAATGATATCATTTCTTATTTTAATTATGAAAAAGCGACATCATTTTAATGGACGAGTTGATATTAATATGAATAAATAGTATTGTTATGAGTGATGACAGTATTAATTTTACGAGGCAAAATATTATTTAGTCCCTGAATTTCTGATCAAACTACTATTTAGTCTCTGAATTTATCAAAAGTACTATTTAGTCCCCAAAATTCTTAACTATGTCAACTATTTAGCCCCGAATTTGACAAAATACTATTTAGTTCCCGAATTTGTAACTATGTCAACTATTTAGTCCCCAAACTTGGCAAAAAATACTATTTAATCACCAAATTTGCAACTCTATCAACTATAATGGGTAACAGTCAAGAGACTAAATAGTTGACAGAGTTGCAAATTCGGTGATTAAATAGTATTTTTGCCAAGTTTGGGGACTAAATAGTTGACATAGTTACAAATTCGGGAACTAAGCAGTATTTTGTCAAATTCGGGGATTAAATAGTTGACATAGTTAAAAATTTCGGGTACTAAATAGTATTTTTGATAAATTCGGGGACTAAATAGTAGTTTGACCAACAATTCAGAGACTAAATAGTATTTTGCTTCTAATTTTACATGTGTGAGATGTCATGACAATATTAGTGTTAAGACAAAATTCAAAACATGTGTGACAAAATCGATTGCAATTCGAAATTTTTGGGATAAAATTGACCGCAAAAATAATTTACAGACGAAATTGAGAATTGATGTAAAGTTTATAGACATATATAAAATAATTTTGCCTTATAATTATGTTCCTACAAGCATGAAATTGAAATCTTAGTTGGAAAATCATGGGATATTGTAATTATTAGAACACTATACACGAATTTCCTTATAGTAGTGTTGTCTTCGTTATGATTACCTCGTACACATGAATTTGAAAACCTAGATTTAAAAGCACGCATGTGACATTACAGAATAAGAAAAAGCAGTTGCACCGAAGATGAATGGAATTGAGCATATAAACCAAATCTCTGAATGATGATATATACATAGAATAATGTAACATGACACTCTGGATGGATCTGATGCTGCACAGCACTACTTGATCACACAGAGAGAAATTAAAAGACATATATATAATAGATGAGTTTCACATTAGGTCTTTCATATATATTTAAAATCTAATACTGTACAACACTAAATTTAAACTCATAAAACATGATATGTGTGAGAAGAGTCCGGATTCTCCGCTGTCTATAATTATATTGTATTATTCGGATTAGTCAACTATGACTAACCAGATAATAGCAGAAGATCCGAACTCGTTCGAAGTGGTGTGAGAAGATATGTGGGAGAGGGACTCATGTGTATATAAAGGCATAGGAATCACTTGAGTTGTGGGGGGGCTTGTGTCCCTTATATGTTGCGTATCATCTACACATATCTCCCATATCAAACTTTATCATGCCAGAATGCACAAACTCTATTATTTTTAGGTAAGGCCACGAATTTATGTTTTGTGTATAAAAAAAAGAAGTGAAAAAATTTGGTATAGTTTGGAAAAAGTATCTTTTGTGTTTTCAGTCAAATTTTTATCAATTTTCAATTTCATCACTGGATTTTTTTTAGTGATCAATTTTTTTCGAAAGATTTTGATTTACAATTGATTTCTTAGTTCTTAATTTTGTCATAGTACTTAACATTTTCCAAATTTTATATTAATAAAAAATAATAACATGACATGATAAGTGTAATATTAATATTAATTTATTACTTAAAAATAACTTTATTTCTTTGTATTAATCATATTTCATCAATTAAAACATGGTCATCTCTTCGTATTAAGGAGATGATGATGAATAAATGCCATTGATAGTAATGTAAATGTGTGATATGTTATATCATATTTTTTATTAATAATTTAGACGATTTAAGATGTTATGATGAAATTCGAAAATCTAGGGACAAAATCGATTGGATATCGAAACTTTGGGGACACAATATTAAATTGACCGCAAAATTGATAATTAGTATAGAATTAAGGAACATAAAATGCACTTTAATTTTACCTTATATCTTTGTCATGAATTTTTTAATCAGTTGTATAATTTATATACAACACATCTCTCTAGGGGTATTCAAAACCGAACCAAACCAATTGAATCGAAGTAAATCGAACCAAACCGATTAGAAATCGAATCAAATCGAAAAGAATTGGTTTGGTTTGGTTTTAAAAATGACAAAACCGACATGGTTTGGTTTGGTTGAGGTTTATGAATTTATTGGTCGATTTTAACCGAACCAAATCGATCAATATATCTATATATATTTTTATCTCATAATAATAAAAATTATAGTATATCTTGTAATTGTACTTAATAGCTATTAGTTATTATTTGTTCTTTTTGTGAAGTAAATATATATATATATATAAAGATAAAAACATTTGATATAATTATATTAGATAACATAATATCTACAAAAAAAATTATATCCTTAGTGTTAGTTTAAAATTATCTTTAACGTTAGGACTCTTTCAATTCTACAATAGACATTAACTTAGAGATTGTATTGAGAGCATTTTAATGTTAGTTATAACAATCAGATTGACAAATGACATTAATTCACTTACGCTAAAATTAATTTTTTGTAATATTTTGAATTCTTATTAATTTTTTTAAAATCTTCATTTAACAACTTATAATTAGTTATTTAGTATAATATTATAAGTTTGATATTTTTAAATTCTATTATTTTTTAGTCTTTATAAAGTTAGAGTTTGTTTAATATATGTCAACATGAAAATATCAAATTAACATGAACCAAACCGACTTTAAAACCGAACCAAACCGCTCAAAAATAAAACCGACAAGGTCCGCACATTTTGAAAACCGATTATGTTGGTTTGATTCAAATTTTTGACAAAACCGAACCAAACCAAACCTTTGAACACCCCTACATCTCTCCAATTATTGGATGGTTTTTAAGAAAATCTTTTAATATATTTTATTTTAATTGAAAATTTATTAACAAAAATATAAGAATCTACAACAATTGCTTTCTTTTTCATTATTTTTGCCACAGTGCTTTCATAAAGTCTGTGTCACCTCCATACCTTAATTACTTTACCTCCATCACTTATTAGGACCATACCCTTCGTCGCACCACATTGCCCCCACCTTTTATTATATAAAGTGTTATAATACTTTTTTTGGTAAATTATATCACCTTTTCTTAAAGTTTATCACTACAAAAAAAATTAAATTTAGCGATGGTTTTTTCGGTATTAGCGGCGGTTTTAACCGCCACTAAAGCACTTAACGGCGCTTTATAAAATTGCTGTAAAATCTTCCGTCACAAGGGTTTTATCGGCGGTTTTGCAAATCGCCGTTAAATTTGCGGCGGTTTTCAAAACTGCCGTTAAATTTGTGGCGGTTTTGAAAACCGCCGTTAAATTTGTTTATATTTTAACAAATAATTTCATATTTATTTTATCCTATCTATATATAATCAAAATATACTTAAATTTATATTAAAATATTGGCAATTAAAACTAAATTTAGATAAATCAATTTGTTCAAATACAAATATTCCAAACTAAAATTGTCATAAGGCTTCTCGCAAACTAAAATTGTCATCTTGCAAACTAAAATTACTATAAAACTACTTACAAACTAAAATTACCATTAAAGTTTCAAACAAAAATTATAATCAAGTTACTTACAAACCAAAATTATTACAAAATTAAAGTTTCACCCTATAACATATTCATCTACCCATATATATATATATATTCATCTTCCATCAATTGTTTCACCTTAGTGATCTAATCACCCATTATTTCTTTGTCCTTGGATTTGCCTGCCAAAAAGAGTTTTTTTAGTATACATCAAGTTACTAAGAAATAACATAATTTAGTTAGAACAAAAAACTCAAACAATCAATTTTTTTTCTGTTTAAAATTATTTAATTACATTTAATATTTATAAAATTTAAATTAATTAAATCTTAAATTATATATAAAATATTTTTACTTTTAAATATTAAAATAGATTAATTAAAAATTATTTCTAATTATGTTTTGGTGAAAAATGAAGTAAATGAGATTGTTTATAAATTTTCATAAATTTATATTTATTTTAATTTTTTTATGTTTAAAATTATTTAATTACATTTAATAATACATAAAAATAACTTTATTTTTAATTATCAAATATTAATTAAGATAACTTTATTTTTATAAATTTTCATAAAATTAAATTTATTTTAAGTACTTATTATAATTAAAATTATTTAAATAATTAAACTAAATATAAAAATTAACGGCAGTTCTAAGAGAACTGCCGTTAAATAGCGGCGGTTAATACATAACCGCCGTTATTTAACGGCGGGTGAGACTTAACCGCCGTTACTTAGCGGCGGTTGAAACTTACCGCTGCTAAGTTACAGCGGTTAAGACATAACCGCCGCTATTTAACGGTTGTTGATTAACTGCGGTTTAGACTAACCACCACTATTTAACAGCAGTTTGGTTAAAACCGTCACTATATTTGGATTTAGCAGCGGTTTTTTAAAACCGCCGCTATAAATTATATATTTTTTTGTAGTGTTTGGTTAAATTATATATATATATATATATATATATATATATATATATATATCATATTTTTTAGTTTAAAATTTTACACTTGCTTTTAATTTCTTTTATTTTTTCAATATTAAAAATAACTTTATGTTTAATTGGAATAAAATTGTGTCTTAGGAAGTTATTTTTGTATCACTTTTATAATAATAATTTATTCTTTTTTATGTGTATATTTCTAATGTTTTCCTCAATTTTTATAGGAAGTTATTTGTTTAGAAGTTATCCATGAGAAGTTATTTATTGGTGGGTAATTTTTTTAATTGAAAAATTATCTTTTTGTTGTCACATTTTGCTTTTGTGACACTAAAAAGTTCAGAGTCACATATATATATACTAGAGACTCTGCATGCACATATGTGAATGCAATTTATTCTTTTTTTAAATATAATATAATATAAAATAATAATTATATTTTAAGATAATATCAAATGATAATATTTGATAGTTTTTTAGTTTTTAAATAAAATTTTTATCATAATTTAAAATAATAAATGAAGTTATGCACTTCTCCACTTTTTTTATATTTTTTATTTTAGTGGAAGAAAGTGGGATTAGGTTGTTATTTTTTTGGTATCACACTTTACTTTTGTGACACCAAAAAATTCAAAGCCATAAATATATAGATAATTAGTTATACATATATTATGTTTTTTCTCTTTGGGATCAATATATATACTTAGAAAAATTCAAGAAATTCAAATTCCCCATATGAACTTTGTTAACATCTATATGGTGCACATGGCATGACCTGCTTTCGGTGATTTTGTTGTGATTGATATTTTTGGTTTTTGAGCCAAATGTGATGTCTCTAGGGCACCATCCTCTTTCAAGTTTCGTTGGTAAAAAAAAAATTTGAGTGTATGTCATAAACCATATTTATGACTTAGATATGAGTATCTCTGTTGAAAAGCATTTTATCTTTTATCAAATTGATAGATCAGAGAAGTTTATAATGCCTACATTCATGTAAAACACTACTTATTTGGCATGCTAAATGTAATGGTAAACATCTTGTTGGCAACATTAAGATCTGTTAGAATTTTCATCTTAAGATTATATATAAGATCAATTGTGCTTTTTTTTTTTTTAATTCAACAACATTTACAAATTATTCTTTTTCGTATTATTGTCTTAGAGCTATATGAATAATTGTAAGTACCGTTTGACATTTCTATAAAATGATTTAGTTTGATATTTTTTTTTGGACGGGATGGCTTGATGCTTTAAAAAAACTAAAGCAAAGGATTAATTTATAATTAAAAAATGGGCCCAAGTTCAAACGGCAAGAAATAATGGCCCAAAATAACCATTCTTCGGCCCGTTACTAGTATATCTGGTCAATAGCCCAATACCATACCGGAGACAGCAATAGTACAATTGGAACAACCTTTAGGTTCGTTTGGTAATAGTCTCATACCATACATTACGTGTATTTTTACGATTCTCAAAAAATTTTATATTAGATTTAAGATAAGATCCTCTAAAGTAATCTTCTACATTTTTTGGTGGAGTTATGAGAGAGATAGAGAGAAGGAAAATATTTTTTTTTTTGATTTTTTTCTCTCCCAAATTTTCTTCTCTCTATCTCTCTCATAACTCTACCAAAAAATGTAGAGAATTACTTTAGATCGAGGATCCACTCTCATCATTATTTTATATATACCAAACATACTTTCACTTTCTTCTAATTTTTCTCTTTACTTTTCTTTACATAATACCTTCCTTTATTCTATAATATTTTACTCTACATAAAAATAAATTTAGATACCGTAATTTGTTAATATAAATATATACATACACATTTGATCTACACAAAATAAATAACAGATTTACACATTAATTATAACTTGTGATTAATATATAAAAACAATGCACTTCAGTCCTTCATGAAATCCACACTTGAGAGGATGGATATTCTCACATTATATATGTTTGCCATACATATAGCATGCATGCAGAATAATTCTAAATACGTTGAATCACATAGTCACATCCATGCATTTATGCGACATGTCTCACATTACGAAATTAGTGCATAAAATATGCTAAAACAACGGAATGAGATCATAGACTGACTAGCAGAGAACCTTAGAGAGAGAGAAAGAGAGGGGGTGGGCCCCACAAGTGAGACCCACAGCATTGGATCCATTCACTAAAACAACTAGTATATGCAGGTTAATGTGGAAAAACAACGCACTTCAATACTTCAGTACAGATTCCGTGATGTACTGATGTTGAATCACACCGGGTGAGAGTGAGAGTGTGAGAGTGAGAGTGGGAGTGACCTCTCACATCCATATTGCACGTGCCTCCATTATTATTATCATCAACCTTCCCACCATTTGAATCCACAAAATCAAGATTGTAAAGCAAAGACAGCATCACAAGACAAGACAAGAACGCCATTAGAGGACCAAAAATCCAAAGCAAAAGAGGGAGCCCTGCGTAGAAGAACCTATTCCCCACCACGTTCAGGATCGAGGCCTTCTCCAGCAGCAAAGTCAAAAACTCAGGGGTCACCATGCAATTAACGCCATCTTGCGGGGTCGAAATGAGAATGTTGATCTGGTTGAGAAACCTGATCGATAGAGTGTGACACGTGAAAGATAGTATGAAGACGGCGAGAATAGTGGCGTATTTAAGCGCCACTATAAGCTCGCCATTGGCTCCAAAAACGGTGTCGTTTATCGGCTTTTTGACGCTATAAGTGCTGCTTATTACGGCTCCTAAGCCAGCACAGAGAAGAATGGAGGTTGTCGCCATTAGGGTTGACGCCATTAATAGGTTCCTAATGGCTTGTACTGCTGTTATGTTGTTCTTTGCAATATCCTGCAAATTTTAATTAATAACACAAATTATTAAACATGAAATCCCATAATTATAGTATACCAAAAAGCAAACACAGTCATCCAATTAATCATGAAATTCAACTAATTCATGTGTTTGTGTGTGTATAATTATTGATTTTAAAATTCGCATAAACCAGTTACAATTAATTTTAGGCAAAAATATCTTTTTGATCCACAAATTATAGAGTATTTGTCAATTTGGTCCCTCAACTTTATTTATTGTGAATTATGTATGTTTTTAAACTTTTATTTGCAAGTAATTTTGTCATTTATTCTAATTAACTTTATTTAAATAATTAACGATAAATACAAATATGATTGTTTACGTAGACTTCAATGCTAAAGACCAAAAATTACTTTTGCAATAATTTTAAGTCAAAATATAGTAATTCAAATACGGATATCATTTCCAACATAGATTTGAATCTCAATTCATTATGGGCAACAGACCCTTTGATCACTAGACCCAACTCATTGATCCACAAATGGAATTTAAAGACATATATATAGTCCTATTTTTTTTTTTTTTGTTGAACACAAAGAATAGTATATATAACAATAATAGGGAAAAAAAAAATCAAATTACACTTTTGGTCCTTAACGTTTGCATGAAGTTTAATATTGGTCCTCAACGTTTTAAAAAGTTATTTTAGGTTCTCAACGTTTTTTTTGTCAAAATTGATCCTTTAGCGTAACATCTGTTTGGTTTTGTCATTAAATGCGACGTTGAAGGCTTATGTGGCACACCCTCTCTTCTACGTGTCATATTTAAATGACATTGCACCTTTTCTCACTCAAACTTAGTAAAACGACTCCGTTTTGATTCATTTAAATGTTATGTTCTGAATCAAAACGGCGTCATTTTGCTGAGTTTGAGTGACAGAGGGTGTCATGTCATTTAAATATGACACGTAGGAGAGAGGGTGTGCCATATAAGCCTTTAACGTTAGCATTTAATGGCAAAACCAAACAGATGTTACGCTAGAGGACCAATTTTGATAAAAAAAACGTTGAGAACCTAAAATAACTTTTTGAAACGTTGAGGATCAACATTAAACTTCGTACAAATTAACGTTGAGGACCAAAAGAGTAATTTGGCCAAAAAAAGAAAAAGAAAAAAGGCATTAACCAAGCTACCTACCTTAAAGAACATTATTAATGAATTGATATATATATATATATATATATATATATATATATATATATATATAAAATAATTGATCATGGTAAAATCACGAAAGAACAAAAAAGATTGAGAAAAAAAAAACAAATGAAATTACCTTCATCATGATAGGAACCCAGAAACGCCTTCCATGAGCATCAATCCCCAAGATTGTAGTGTAGGGTTGTGTCCTAATCTTATGCCATAACCAAACATGATAAGCTACGCTTATCACTAACCCTAATGGCACAAGCATCACATCCATATAATAATTTTCCCACTCCATTTCTATTTAATTTCTCTCTCTCTATATATATATGTGCTTCTTTCACTTAATAACACCCTCTAGCCTCTATAATTTGTATTCACTTACCCTCAATGGTGATATATATATAAATAGGAGAAGTTCTAGCTAGCTAGCTAGCTAGTATAGAAGCATCAAGAAAGAACAGCATGCATTTTTTAATTTCTATTTGGTTTAATATATATATATATATTTTATGGTTCTGACTTTAAGTTTGGAATATATTCTAAATTATCACCTTATTATGGAATCTTGGATCTGACTAGTGTGGATCGGACATATTGTGAAATTTTACCTGAGAATAAGATAAAATTACAGAAGCAAAAGGTTTGTATATATGCAGATTCAGATTCTGAAAAAGATTGGAGATACTTCTTCTAATTAATTAACCCTTGTATCAATCAATATTCCTTTTTTTTCTTTTTAAAAAAATATTATCCCAAAGAAGTGATCATAGTGTACGTATATGGGAATCATTAATATATGGATGATGCATGATGATAACAAATATAACGTAAAGCACTGTGATGTCACGATATCTTAAGCCACGTTCATTAGGCAGAAATAAAAATAAAAATGAAAATAGAATGTATTTGATGTGTTTAGTAGTAAAAGTTTGGTAATGAAAATGGAAAGGAAATGTATTAAAATGACCATTTGACCCTTTATATTAAAATAATAATAAAAAAAGATTATAATTGTGTCAAATCATGTCAAATCAGAGGGGTATAATAGATATTTTGTATTTTTTTTTTTAAAAGTTGATGGAAATGAAAAAGTAAAAAAGTAAGTGGAGCCTGGTGGACCCACCATTTCCATTTCCTAGGGCATTTCTTACAAAAGAACATGCCCTTAGGATACCATATGGTTACATAAATGTTAAATGTGATAGAGAATGATAATCAGAATCAGAATAGGAATAGAATGGGCCGGGATTAGTAATGTGAAAGGAATAAAAGTTGATAAAATAATAATTTTATCTTTATATTAAAAGTGGGAATGGAATAAAGGTAGGTAAAAAAATAATGACAAAAATATAATTTTATCACATTGCAAAAAGTAAGGTATATTTAGTAGGAAGAATGTTGGATGTAATGTTGGATTACATCACACATATTGTATCTTTTTTCCATCAATCAAACGTGCCCTTAGTCAATTTTATTTCGATCACTAAAAAAATAGTATTTTTAACAATTTACGTTTTGATCGTTATTTAATTGTTAAAGAATGATACTATTTTAAACAATCAAATTTTAACTGTTGAAATAAGTTGTTGAAAAAAGACAATAATAATATTTTTGACAGTCAACAATTATCAATAAAACTTTTTTCAACAGTATTTTTCTCGACGACCGTCGTTGACATATATGTATTCATTGTCAAAAATAATATTATTGACAAATATCGATAACCGTTGACCGTACGTAAAAATTAATATTATTAACTTTGTTTTAAAAATTTATTTCGACGGCCAAAATTTAATTATTAAAAAAAAGTATATTTTTTCAACAATTAACTAATAGTGACTATAGAAATATAGTTATTAAAAATATTTATTTTTCTTGTTGTGATATAATTAATTTAATTTCTTCTCCAGCATATATAATTATAAATTGCCTCTGTACATATCTATATAGGCTTGTCTTTAGTATTAAAATGACAAAAGAAAAGTTTAAATATAAACATTATTGTAAATTTTTTCAATAATATTTACACCACAAAAAAGTTATTTTTAATGTCAATTAAAATTGACGCTAAAAAGAATATATATAATGTCAATTACAACAACCCAATTAACACAATTGTATAGTTCTTTAGTTTTTTACAATGTTGTAAGAACCGAACCGGACAAAGACTCGGACAAGTGTTCGGTTCATGATTTGATCGATTTAACCGGTCAAACTGTCGGTCGAATCGGATGATGCAATAAATAATAAATAATAAATATTCTTAATATATAAAATGATATCACTCAAATTTTAGGTTTCAATATACATAATTTTGAAGTTTTAAATTACATAACTTCTCAAAGTTTTAATTTTTAAGACTTGTCAAGCTTTGAAATAACTTAATCAAACCAAATATTAAATTATTAATAATCATAACTTTTAAATTTTAATTTTTAAGACTTTTCTAATTTTAATTTTTAAGATTTCTCTAATTTCTTTTTTTTTTTATGTTATTTTTCCTTTTTATTTTTTTATTTTTTTATTTTTTTAAAAAAAATAAAATTGTACCGGTTGGACCACCGGTTGACCGGTCCAACTCCGGTTAAATCCGGTCCAACTGCAAAAACGGTTTTTTGGTCCAACCGACTCGCCTTTGTATTCGGTTGGCGGTTGAACCGGTCGGACCGTCCGGTCCGTTTCTTAAAACATTGGTTTTTTATTCAAAAAAAAGTTCTTTAATTTTGACTTTTATTTTAGGGTAAAGTACCTTTGGTACCCCCAACGTTTGCGTCTTCGGTCAAATATACCTCAAACGTTTGATTGCGACCAAATATGTCCCCAACGTTTCAATTTTTTGCCAATCTTACCATTTTCACTAATACCGTTAAAATAGTTAACGGTTTTTACTGACTAAGCGTGACATGTGACAATAATATCGACAAGATTTCGATGACGGTAAGATTTGTTTTGTTATTTTAGTCGATTTTGATTTCTAGTGTTTCTTTTGTTTTAATTCACCATCAAACAAGTGGAGAAGGATAGTGCAGAGAAAATCTTTCATCAACCGTCAAATGTGTTTCTTTTGTTTCATTCACCATCAAATAAGAATTTCCGTTAATAAGAATTTGATCTCACCAAATAAAAATTTGTGCAGAGAAAATCTTTTTAATAAAAAGGAATTTTGCCGTCATCGAAATGTTGTCATTGCCGGAGTCTTCTCGTCATCGAAATCTTGTCGATGAGATGGTTGTTTTCGGAAGATGTTACTGTAATTTTGCGTTTTGAAAAGATGAAGATCTTACCAAAAAAATGAAGAAGATGAAGGGAGACGCACATTTTCTTTGTTCTTTTTTAAATAAAATATGACATGGAAAAAATTGAATCCAGTCAGATATTATTGTCACATGTCACGTCTAATCAGCAAAAATCGTTAACTATTTTAACGGTGCCAGTGAAAAGGATAAGATTGGCCAAAAATTAAAACGTTGGGGATATATTTGATCACAATCAAACGTTTGGGGTATATTTGACCGAAGGCGCAAACGTTGAGAGTACCAAAAGTACTTTATCCTTTATTTTATGTAAGTTATTTAACTTTAATTTGTTTTGTATTTGGTTGATCTGTCACGTTCTTTAATTAACTTTAAAAGAATATTTCAATTTATATTTTTCTAATCAACCAATAATTTAATTCCGTCCTATATTTATTCGTACTGTCATCTTCCACTTAATTCTGCTTTTGTTTTACATTAACAACTTTGCAAGAAATAATTAGGAGTACGAAAAAAGTTGCATATATATGTGAATTTTGGTACATTCCTTTCCTTTTAATTTTAATAAAGAATATATATAATAAAATAGGTGGACGGTAATATGCTCTTGTTCTTTGATTTATTTCTCTTCTAGAAAAAGCTTCATTTGGATCTCTTCCTCTTTAATTAATCTTTCATATATGCCTTTATTAATTAAATGTATCTTTGTGTGTGTCTGTACAAGTGCCACACCAAAATATTGCTGTAGATTTATTCTATATTCACGGTTTAGTATTATATATGTGTTTTTTTTAAAATTAATATTATATTAGTCATATATAGCTAAATATAGAAGAAGATATTTGAATTTAGGAGAATTGAATTTAATAGAAGGGATTAAATTCTCACAACGTGATGAATTTTGATTCGAATTTCTGTTGAAAAAAGTATTCATATTTAATGTCTTATAATATTTCAAAAAGAATTACTAATTGAATGTTACACGTGAAAAAAAAGAGACTTCCTATATCTCCTTGTATAATTAGTTACTGCAATTGCAATACTTAAAATAACACACACACACACACATATATATATATATATATATATATTATTTAACCAAAACAGTATTACAAGTACGAACAGAATAAAGAAATTACACCTAACATACACATACCTAACTATATCTAACCAATTCGAGTTGTAGTACCTAACATTTATATAATTTCTAATCAAATTTGATTTCAGCAATTAGATTACCCTCTTCTGACCTAGTTGGCTCTTTTATTCCTATTAATTTAAGAGTTTGTTTGGGAATTAAGAAGGGAAGGGAAAAGAAGGGAAGGGAAGGGAAGGGAGGTGATTAGAGGGGAAGGGAATGTTAACTTTCAATATGTCATCTCCTTATTTCAATGTTGATATTTCCTTTAAAATATTTTAATTTGGAGTATTTTAAATTTGTGAAGGGGAAGGATAATGGAGGACTAAGAATTAATCTTCCATTATTTTCCGTTCCAATTTTTATCTTCCCAACCAAAAAAAGATATCTTAAAAGTTTCACTTTCTCTCCTATTCTCCTCCTTAATCCCTAGTTCAATTATACCCTAAATCTACTAGCTGTTGCAGGAAGGTACAAGGCAGAAATTCCATTAATGTATGAATCTGATTTAACCAGGCAGGTCCAGATGAATTAAACTAATCCGTTTGTTTGGTTGATAGATTTATTTTGAGGGAATGTGATTGGAAATGGAAATAAGAATGATATATGGTTATATTTGGTATAAGATAAAATGGAAGGTGAGAAAGGAATGAGATAGGAATAAAATGACAATTTTACCCTTCATTAAAAAATTAATAAAAATAAATTTTTTTGGAAGGGTTATTTAATCATTTTCAAGTGTAAAAGTAGGAATAAAATGGAAAAAATTTATCAAACCCGTGTGGGTTCACCCAAACCCTTGATTTTGGAAGGTTTTGTTCAAAACCTTTTCCCTCCTTTTGCAAAACCCTAAACCCAAGCCTTTCCCCTGCAAACTTCGTATCAAACATGGAGAGTCTCAATTATGTTTGCAAGACTTAATGATGAAAAATAGGAGGAAGAAGTCTTTTTTCCCTGCAAAACAAATCTCACTTTTTACAATGTGATGAAATTATGTTTTTGTCTTTACTTTTTTACTCACTTTTATTCCATTCCCACTTTTAATGTAAGGGTAAAATGATCATTTTACCCATTTTTATTTCACTCATATCACATCACATTGAAATGACATTTTCATTCGCTCTAACATTCTCATTCCCATTCCCTATTCTTTTCTCCTTGGGGTGTGTTTGTTACGCAGAAAGGGAATGAGAATGAGTTTATTGTGTTTGGTAATAAAATTTGACAATGAGAATGGGAACAAGAATGGGAATAAGTAATAGTGGATTAAAATTACAACTTTACCTCTTATATTAAAATATTTTAAAAAAATGTTACTATTGTGTTAAATTCAAGAGCATAATAAACATTTTACATCTTATTTTTTTTAAAAATTTACACATATTTCAAGAAGGAGAACTGATCTCCTTCTTGACACATCTCCATGTGAGCCCGGACCTTTCCATCATCTTTTTCCTTACCATTTCTACGAAACAAACATCCTCAATCCCATGTACATTTCTACAACCAAAACCTCTACCAAAATTTTCTGCCAATAACCATTATCCAGAACTTAAAATAACATATGTCAAGCATATATACTACTATAGGGGAAATCTAATACAAGCTAAGTACTCTGGAAGAGGGATTTACATTATATTGTCTTGATCAAAATTAAGAGAGAGAGATGGGTGTGATGAGTAGTAAGAAGATATAGTAGTGTTGGTTTTCCTAATGTTGGGCTTTATTGCTAATGCTCATCACTTCTCCAACAATATAATAATTACTACTTCTTGTCCAAATCTTCCAAATCATCTTCATCTTCTGATGTGTGCTGTGATAAATGCTAATGGTAAGGATTGTGTTTGTGATCTCTCAAAGTTACCTCCACAATGTACTTGCATTGATCTCCTCTATTTCTGCCATCAACCATGCACATCCTCTTCTGCAAATTAATATTAATAGAAGAGAATGTTTGGTACTACAGAAGTACTGAAATTTCCTACTTTTTTTATGGAAAAAACTTATGTCTATTTTTTTATGTCTATTTTATCCAATTCCACCAATTATATATTGTATTTACACTCTCTTTCTTTTATGATTGGTCATATAAAAGGTGGTCTTCTATATTCTCTCTCTACTGTGATTGGTCATTTAAACACTTTTTGCCACGTGTCATAATTATATTGGGGAATTGGATGAAATGGACATAAGGAAATGGACCTAAGTTTTTCCCTTTTTTTATTTGTTAATTGTCACTTCTCAATATTAATAAAAATTTAGTCACTAATCGATTCCGTTGGGGGTCTTTATAAGTGTGAATCCTTAATTATTAATATTGACAAATAACATTGAATGAATGAAGAGATGTACTAAAATTCAGTACTCTTTCGTAATACTAAATTTTTATCCGTCGACTCTTAGCTAGACTTTGTTTTATACGTAGGAAAGAAGAACGTAAAATAAATAGAATAAAATAAAAGTCTCCTAGTTTGCTGTAACTTTCTGCAAACTTGTCACTATATATACTGCTTCATCTTCTACTATCAATCTATCACTGTTAGGAAGAAACTTATACAATTAATTTTGGCACTATTGATGCGATTTTTATAGGTTATGTGGTACAATAGATATGTGGCATTAATAGCATCAATTGTGTCACATACATACCTATTGCATGATGCAACTAACATCATAGACCCACCCATTGGTGAAAGGTTTGAATAAGATACAATCAATCCCAACAAAAAATGACATTCACCTATATTAAGTCCAATTCATCCATATTTGTACAAAATTTTGGACAAAGTTTCATTGACAGAGTGACTAATATATATAGCATTTAGATCTTTTATTTTTTTAGGGACTAAACTGTCAATAAATATATTTGTCAAGAACCAATTTGAAAAGCAAGTAGATTTTTCGGGGGATCAATTTATATAGCAACATAGCGTGTGGATCTTTCGACATATATAATTAACCGGCCACGTCACCACGTTCGTTAACTGTGTTTTTCCAAAAAAATTGACAGAATGACTATTGCATCTAAAGTTTGGATCTTTCAAGGACCAATTTATACAGTCACAATCTTTCAGAGACTAAAATGACAATTTACTCTTTAAAAAATTTGCTGGTGAGGACTAAAGAGCATGTAATTTACGGCATGTTCGTTTGGGTTTCTTGATGACGGAAAGGATTTAATACTGGCCCCCATCTATTTTTACTTTTCCCTTTCTTTTACATAAAATTAAAAAAAAAGAAAAAAATATAAAATGTCTATTATACCCTTTGATTTGACACAATTATATTTTTATTATTATTTTAATATAAGGGACAGAGTGGTAATTTTAATACATTCTCATTTCATTTTCATTCATAATTTTTACTACCAAATATAACAAATGCATTTCCATTCCCATTCCCTTTTTCTTTTCCTTTTCATTTTTATTTGTGTTTAAAGAACATGCCGTTGCTCTATAATATATTGACGAGTTCGGATCCTCTGCTGTCCGAAGTTCTATTGTCCGATTTAATCACAATTATAACCGTGATCAAATTTTTAACTACGATTTTTTTAACCAGTTAACCACGATTATAACCGTGACTAAATTGGATCGCAGAGGATCCATGTATATTGACCTAGTTAGAATTTAATCAATTTATTACCACATACAACAAAATCCTCAATATTGATAAATTTTGGGGGCAGATTGCAAGAAAAAGTTCGGGGGTGTGAGTCTTCGTGTCGATCAGGCAGCGATGAAGCGTGGTGTGGTCTCTCCGTAGTACCTGAAAGAAACGGAAACTGAACACACTCCTAAATTCCAACACTGGAAAAGCTCACAAGTTCGATAGCGTAAAGAGATTCTACTCACCACCACTTCCCAGATTCCTCCTTCACTAGCTTCGATTCCCTCCTCCTTCGCCAATCAATTGAAATGGTGACGCAGCAATGGGAATCAGAGGCTTGAGCAACCCCAATCCTAACGCGGGTAAGCTTTCTTCGGTGTCGGACACTGATACTTAGGTTTTTTTTTAGACGTATCGATGCTTCTCGGAAAAGCCCGGGGATTATTGTTTCAGTACTGAATTTGGTTGAATTGAAGCCAATAGGAGTATACATTTGTTGTTTATTGCTGGGTAAGAATCTTGGGACGTTAGTGGCAAGTAAAATGGTTTAAACTTTAAAGATTTCCGAAGACAAAACCATCCCTTTGGTAATTGAGAAAAGAAATGATATTAATATGCGCTTTCAAATCTGGTCAACTAGCAACTTGCCTCAGGGACACAATTCTAAAACAAAATGAGGAATGAAGCATAGTTTATCCAGAGTAACCCAGAGAGTAGAAACAAGAATTTTCTTCTGGGGGACGATTGATTCTTTTTCTATCATGTTCAGTTAACAATGTAACTGTCAAATTTGTTTGCTACCATGTTAGTTGCGTGTATTGGCTAATATTAGATGATAACACAGATTCTCATTAGTTGATAATGATGTATTTAATTTAACTGTTTTACATTGTGCTTTCTTCCCCCTCCTCAGCCAATTCACATAAAATGCATATTCAAGATACCTGTTTTTCTTTAGAAAATTGGTTTACAAAGTGGTCCAAGGATAGTTTGTTGCTCTCATATACAGGCTCCTTAGCAGCTGACAACAGAGAAACACAGCCTGATGTTTGAGTGACTCAGAGCAATTAGATTCAATCTGCATTTTATCGAAACCAAATGAGTGGTAAAGTCAAAGCCGATTCCCTGTTTTGGGTGGAGGAATTTAATGGACAGGCTTGTCCTCCCAAGAGAATGAAAAGGAAAGTCAGATCAAAGAAGAGGGAGTACATTGGATGGGGGTCAACACAGCTGATTTCATTTCTTGAATCAATTGATAAAGATTCAAGCATACAACTATCTCAGCGTGATGTAACCACTGTTATAGATAAATACGTTCAGCAGAATAGCCTTCTTAACCCTGACAGAAAGAAAAGAGTTATTTGTGATGAGAGGCTCCATTCACTATTTGGCAGGAAATCAATTAGCCGATTAAAAATCTATGACCTTCTGGAGTCACATTTTGCTGCAAACTGTGAAGAATCTTCTGATGATTCATTATTTAACTCAGAAGATGATGAGAACATCTTGGCCACCAGTGAATACCAGAAAACAACAACTTTAGAGAGGCAGAATCAATCAAAGAATAAGGTTACAAAAAAACCAAAGAGCTGTTTTGCTGCCATTATTCCTGCTAATATCAAGCTAGTTTATCTAAAGAGAAGCCTAGTTGAGGAACTGCTAAAAGACCCTGAAACATTTGAGAGTAAAGTAGTTGGAAGCTTCATAAGAATAAGATGTGATCCGAATGACTACCTTCAGAAAAACTCTCACCAACTACTGCAAGTTACAGGTAATTTATCTTCTGTAGGGTGCATATATGCCATATATGCTTTTTTTTTTTTAGTTTGTGAAAAAGACTATAAGTCTTAGATATATCTAATGCAAGTATTAGTCATTAATCGTGTATCTAACATAGTATGGATTTGACATGAACTTAGTGATTAAAATACAATTCTCCCTGGGTATCCTATAGGTATAAAGAATTTCTCTGGAATGAAAGACATGAGTGGTGATATTCTCCTTCAAGTTTCTGGTTATTTTAAAGACATAAGCATTCACAAGCTTTCTGATGATAACTTCTCTGAGGTATGACTCATATTTCTTTTCTGTTTAAATTTTTATTTAGCAAAAATTATATGCTTCACGCCAAGTCAAAAGTGTGAATTTGCTTCTAACACAAAAATTGTTATTGGAGTGAAGGTAACAGCGTCAAGTGTATATATCATTTTCAGTTTTCACATTGATACATATATGTTGATGAACTATCTGCTTTAGTATTGTGTTCATTTATTTTTCACCTTAAATTTGGGGTGGATATTGTTGGCTTTGGTTTCAGGAGGAGTGTGAGGATCTTTGCCAGAGAGTAAAAGATGGTTTGCTCAAGAGGCCTATGATTGTAAGTTTTGTTTGAAAATTTAAATAATTCTAAAACAGTGTAATTTGTGCTGCGTTGCAGAACTATATACTGCTTTATATTATGGATGACAAGGAATAAACAGCACTGCCTATTAATTATATGTATAAGGCTATCTGAATTTGCTCTCTGGCTTCCCTTGATTTGATTTGGTTTGATTGTGAAATGTTAACCTCATCAAATACCCACCAAGCATAAGAACATATTTGTAATGTATAATCTGTCAGAGATTTCTCTGTTAAACTCATTCAAACCAAGTATTTGTCAGACTGTCAGCTTGTGACTAATATCTGGTGTCTTAGTGTCTTTAATTGAGATTTCTGTTAAGCAGAAAACAATCAATGTCTTGTGTAAGGCAATCCAGATCGAGATTTTGTAAAGGATTGAGAAAGACACAATATAGATCAAATTATAAGATTGGACCAAGGAATTAGGATCCTAAGATCTTATTGTTTTTTATAAAACAAATAAAATTTATATATATAGACTATAGTAGTGTGGAGGTAATTCGTTCCCACAAAAGATGTGGGAGGAACTTATTCTTAAAAATTCTATCATTCCTTTCTAGTCAAAGACACCACAAAGTTGCAAGCATTGCACAATGCCATAGAGCTTTATGTTCTCTGTTCCTCCCAAAGTCCAGACACTTGATAGCAAGGAAGATACCAAATCTGTCGGGCAAACCCAATTCTCTGCAAAAAAGCCAAACAACTTATGCCAAACAAACCTCGCCACCTCGCAATGAAGAAAAAGATGGCTATTCGTCTCAGAGCTTCTAAAGCACATCACACAAACATTGGGTGACTGTGCCTTACGGAGACAGCGGATCTGAAGCAAATCATTTATTAATTCGATTGAATACTGATGTCCACAAAAAGGCCTTTACCTTTGAAGGGGCCTTGATTTTCCAAATAGATTTAGATAGAAAATTAGAACTCGGATTTGGACCTCGAGCCAAATACTTGAAGAAAGATGAGCAAGTATACAAGCCCGAAGGATATAAATTTCGAATTCTTCTATCTGGAGTGGAAGAAGCACGGAAAGGAGCAAATGTCTAGTGGCAACATAACATCCTTAGCAAGTCTGTCTTAAGATTTCTAGAAAAATGGAAATTCCAAGAAAACTGGTCATCGTTATGGGTTATGAAAACCAAGATTGAAGCATTGTGTATAGAAGATAAACAATATAGACGAGGGAGAAGCTCCATAAAAGAATATTTGCCAATCCAATTGTCCTCCCAAAGACAGAAACGAGTACCATCTCCAACACGAAGAGAAAGCAAAGAAGAAAAGGAATGGTAGACCTGGGAAATAAATTTCTAGGGAATTGTATGAGTAGCACCAACACCAATGTTGGCACTTTCCAGTGAATTGCAAGGGTAGCACCAATACCAATGTTTGCATCCCAGCCATTCTGTTGAAGACCCATATTTGCTTTTGATCACCCTTTGCCAAAGGGAAGAAGATTCCAAAGGAAACTACCAATTCCATTTAGCCACTAGAGAGATGTTTTTAGACACCAAATTACTGAGACCCAATCCTCCATCCTCCTTGGCCTTGCAACATATTTTCCAACTAACCAAGTGATCTCTCTTGCAGTTGTCTGATCCCAAACCAAAGAAAATCCCTCATAATACTTTCAATCCTGTTTGCCACCTTGACTAGAATCTTGAACTAAGAAAGATAATAGAGGGGGATTCTAGTCAAAGAGGCTTGAATCAAAGTGATCCTACCACCAAGAGAGAAGTAAATACCTTTCTAACTTTCAAGTCTTTTCAATATCCTTCGAATCACTGGTTCCCAAAAGGACTCAGCCTGTGGATTACCACCCAAAGGAACACCCAAATACGTCAAAGACGTCGACACCTCACAACCCACCATCTCCGTCAAATTCCTCACAAAGCTATCTTCTACATCGATCCCAGCCAGACCACACTTGGAGATTTTAATATGAAGTCCTAAAACAACTTCAAAATTTTGAAGCAATGAAAGCACATTCTGAAAGTTCTCCTTATCTTCAAGAAGAAAGAGAATAATATCATCAGCAGACTATAAATGTGAAATCTCCAGATACTCCCTCCCAACCTTCAAACCTCTCACCAACCCCCTCTCAGAGGCAGTGTATGAGGATGATGAATTCTGACTATTTCATTCTACCAAAAAGTAGTCTAATGCTGAGAAGCATTTATTCAGTATTTAGTTAGATACCTGATACAGCAATAGCTAACTAAATCTGTTACACCTAACTCCAAACAATGCACATTTGGTTACTTGAAAAGGGGATGTAATGTTAATTCAACATTACATCCACCATTCTTCCTACCAAACATACCTTACTTTTTGTAATGAGATGAAATTATGTTTTTTCCCTTACTTTTTTACCCACTTTTATTCCATTCCCACTTTTAATATAAGGGTAAAATGTTCAGTTCATTTTACCCACTTTTATTCCATTCACATTACTATTCTCATTCCCTCCTGCATTCTCATTCCCATTCCCATTACATCCAACATTCACGTAACCAAACGTGCATACAACAGAAAAACTGCAGTAACTGAAAGCCTATTAATAAAAGTTGCCTTTAAACAGAAAATATACTAACAAAAAACAACATAAAAATATGTGTATATATAATAGACACAATTGTATAGTACATATAATAGTGTGCTTTTATATGAAGATACCCATACACGAGAGGTTCGTGTGGACAGATTTGGTCTAATCCTAATATAAAAGGGTCATTGGTCAAATGACCCAACAAAATTATTACATTGGGTCATAAGTTAGCCCGATCATAACCGACCATTTGCCTCTGAAAATCAATATTAGGTGCAACTAATTCATTAGCATATATAATATTTTTAGTCTGCAATTTCTTTCTTTTTCCATTTTTTCCATAAATGATGTGCTATTATTTTAATTTTCACAAGATTCAAGTCTTGTACAATAATGATTTGTTGTACATGGTAGGTGGATCTAGAGCAGAAGGCAACAGTATTGCACAAGGATATGACAAAGCACGTAAGTATTGGGCTATTAATGATTTTTTTTTTTTTTTTCGCTTTGTCCTTCATTAGTGTTTCAACTTGGTTATAAGTTGTTGATATGTTCTATCTGTGATAAACGTAAGTCCTGTGGGAAGAAAATTATAAGAAATTTAGGGAGAAAAGAGAAGACAAATAACAAGTGGGAAAGGAAAAGAATAAATATTTGCCTTCTGCATTTGCATGAGTATTATATTTGCTATTGCTTAACAGGGTGAATATCATTTCCTAAACATGTCAAGTTGTCAACATTATTTTAAAAGTTTGGATTAATAAAGCCAGAACTCAGAAGACACATATGTAATGTGGGTATATCTTTTAACAGGCTTTTCCAATTCTTGAACCAAAGACACTGCAAACAACCACATATTCTTCTTGCGTTAACAGTCAGCAGCAAATAAGATGACTTATGTTTTATTAAAATAGTTAAGAAAAGAGATCATAAAATTGTATTCTTTCTTCCGTAATAATATTTCTTCTTCTATGAAAAAAAGTATGTAATTAGAAGTAATTTTTTCATTAATGAAGTGGCTAATGGACTGTTATATCTAGCAAATTGAAGGATGAATCATGCTAATATGCTTTCGTCAAATAGTTGTAAGTTTATAATATCAACATCTCCTAATGATGTGCAGAGAAGCACAAATGTGCAATCGGCTTTGTGTTGGTCTTGGCTGCATGATGTTACATATGATGATTTTTCACAACCCTTTGTGGTTTTACATGTTTCACCTTTGAACAGTGTTACTTTACCATTCATAATCACTTAAGCAATTTTGACTTCACTATAGAGGTGTCACGTCTTTTTCCTTTCCTTCTTGCACTTTGAAAGAAAGATGTATCTGTTAGATTCTAAATTTGTAAAATAGTCCAGTGACTTCAATCATGCCAAGAAAAGAGAAATTCCTATTCGTGTATATTCCTGCACTAACTGTTCTGATTACCAAATCACTTATTTGATAAATCTATTACTAAGCATCTAGTATTCATTGTTCTGGTCTGGCTCCTAATACCTATAACAATAAACCATCCCCAGCAAAAGTTGTCAGCAAAGAATTTTTACCTCTTCTAAGAATTGCTCAACAAGTGACAAATGTTCCTGCATTTCTTTTCCATTTTTCAAAACATACTTTAGAATATAGCGGAAATCATCATCCATTGTGTCTCAGGTCTGCAGTCTGTAATTTTGAGTTGCCTGGTGTAGAAATTGTGACCAATTTTTTGTGCTGATTAATCTATTTTGTTTATCCATTCTGGAAGTTTCAATGCACTGTTATCTTTGCTCAATTGCAAATCAAATATATTTTGGTGCTAATTGCATGCCATTTTCTCATAGATCAATTACAATCATCGGCAATAAAAATAGGGGTGCCTTCATTCTGTCTGAAACTCTGATGCAAACGGTATTCTTAGGAATAAAATACACTTTCTAATTTCTAATATTTGACACCAATGTTGAATATATGCTAGGCATATATTAGATTTATTCTCGTATACTCAATTTTTTCATACAGTTAATTATTTATACAATTTTTTTTTTGTGTTGATGCCATGTTATGTCAACTTGTCCTGTGTCTATGGTTCTTATATGATGACCATGTGTGCTTAACTTGCTGGTTCTGTTTATCTTATAAAGTCATGCCCTTTTGATTCTGCACCCAGCTTTAATCCTTTTTCATTATGTGATGAATTTGTTTTAGTGGCTTGCAAGAGAACTCATTCTGTTACAAAATCATATTGATCGAGCTAATGAAAAGGGCTGGCAGAGAGAATATCCTTTCCTGATAATTATTGTAGATAAAATCTTTTCTCTATTATGGTAGTATCTCTATCAGTTTGTGTTAGAATGAGCCAAAACGCTGTGACTGGTGAACAGGTGAAGTATAGTGCTTAACCTGGTTGATATGGTCAGCATAGGCATTACATGAGTAATACACCTAAATGTTTTCTCTAATGGATATATATACATATGTACAATCAAAGCCTTTTCCCACTAGGTGGGGTCGGCTAATAAAGATTCAACAAAGTTTTACGCTGGCTGTCGACTACCTAACACAACCCTCTTCTTTTATCCGGTCTTGAGACTAGCTATGCAAGCATAGGCAGAGTTTTTTTTCTTTCTCTAATGTATATTCTATATATTTTTACTTCAACTGTACAACTAGTTTATAAACATAATGCCTGGCTGTTCTTGACAATATATATAATGACACTTGGCATCTGCAGGAACTTTGTTGTACTAATTTTATGCCAATGTCAATTCTGGTTTTCTAAATTTAATTAACGAGAAATTAAAGTGAAGAACCCCTTTGATAAAAAAAATGAAGAACCCTCATCATGATTATGCAAGCTTCTTAAAATCTCTGACACGTGATAGTTCCCATTTCCAATCAATTTAAGGGAAGTGGTAGCTAAAATCATGCTACCATTCTTCTCCAGTTCACCCTCTCTGCTGCATCTTTCAGTGATATCTTAATATGATAACTTCTAACATATGCAGCTTGAGCTTGTCTTTTTAAGTACTGGTATTGTGAGTTTTACAACGTATTCAATTTTTTTAGTTCTTTTTTCTAATAAAAAATGAGTAGCTTTTGCGGGTCTCTGAAGTAATGCACACTGGTTACATATTTGTGCCCTCTTTCTTAATCCCTTCTGCATGTCATAGCTTTGAATTTCTTTATCAGTATATAAAATGCTCTTGAAAAAGAAATATCCATTAGAACGATTTTCTTTGTGCTTAAGTTATGCATGACCTTGATATTTTGTTTAGAGAGCTAATTTTAGTTAAGATCTAAAAAAAAGAAGCTTTCTATAAAGCACATGGATTCCTTAATTAAGAGGAAGTACGAAGGTTGAATACATAAATAGAAAGGAGAAGCTTCAGACTCCAGATGAACAGGCTCGGTTGTTGCAGGAAATTCCATCAGTTATTTCTGATGATGTAGAAACAGAATCTACAGAACCAGATGTTCCAGATACAAATGTAGAAAATAAGTCACCGGAGTTAATGCAAACAACACATAAGCAGGCTTCTTTGCTGACTGAGGTTCAAAAGGAAGTTAGAAATGGTTTTAAAGCCAAAACTACGACACTGGATATTTCTGATTGTGTAAAACATGAAATCATTTCACCTAAGTCAATTCTCACTGGAAATTCAGAAGTTCCTCTTGGTGATCTGACAACAAATGGAACTGCATCTTCTAGTGATACAGTTTCTGCAGGTGTGTCTAAACATTCTTCTTTTTCCATGATTCTCAAATATCTGTGAGTGCTCTGAACTAATATTTGGAGGGAAGGGGTAGAATTATTGTCAAACAATCAAACTTTTACTGTCAAGGAAAGTAGGAAGCAAAATTATTGCTGGACTTCTTATTTGGAATGATATGGTACAGCCGTACAGGTAGCACATACCACATATAAATAGCAATTGGCACTATAATTAAAAAAACTGAATGTCTTAGGAAATTACTCTTTTAAAGTCGAAGAGTAATTAGCCAAGATTATCGCTTGATTCATATCGCCTGAAAAGGCTTTGTTTGTTGTTGTTAAGTCAAGGAGTGTCCTGATTTGGATGAAATTATTTTCATCTAAAAGCAATCCAACTCTGTTTATGGCATGATCAGATACTTTATTCACCTCCATCAATACATAGGCTATGAAACCTAAAACATGCATTCTCGTTGATAGTAAAATGGTTTAGTGATAAACATTATTTCTCCCTCTACGGAATGTACCAGAAGATCTGCCTCTCATCCAAATACTACTAGAACTTCTAGACAATTGGCATTGAAATTATGAATTTATGAACTCCTTTGAAAAAGTGATGATGGTAGTACTATTCTGTATTTTGCATCCTGATATTAAGGGGTTGTATTTGCTCTGATCACATATGCCAAGTGGGAAATATATGGATAAGAACTAAATTGCATAAAATGAAAACTTGTTGGCTTATGATTAATTCTTCTTCACTCTAATACGAATCTATTACCAGCCTAGATATGTTCTGCAAGATACGACGAACTTATGATGTTCCAACCTTCTTATTAATCATTGTCTGTTTATCTAATTACTGTTTTTCCTGCCTATTGCTTGTAAATCATTCTGAGTTTTTTCTTTTTGTAACTTTAAAATAATGCATCTTTTTTTAATATACCAACTTACACACCCAACCCCTCCTAATGTAATTGCTGTACTTGACATGCTTTTTTGGCAGAAAACCACAATGATATTCCTGTTCAACAGCAACCAGTGCAACAATTAAACCTAACACATCAGAATGTTGTGCTTGAGCAAGATGGATTAAATGAAGCTAAGGTCTCTCAAGAAACACCCAAAAAGCAGGAATTGCCACCTCAGGTTATCGAAATAAGTGATGATGAAGAAACTGAAGAACCAAACATTGCTGTACAACAGATTCAGACTCGGATGTTGGACCGCTTGATATGGCACTACAAAGATCCTTATGGTTTTGTGCAAGGACCCTTTTCAATAAACAATCTAAAACACTGGAGTGATTCTAACTATTTCCCTCCAGATTTCAAGGTTTGGAAGGTAGGTCAAAGGCAAGATGAAAGTGAATTATTGGTAAAAGTTCTTCGCCAGTTTTTTCCCAGTTGATGTCAATTGCATACCATGAAGCATGGAGGCCTCAAAAAATAAGACTTGTCTGTGACCCATTCAAATCAAATACAACAAAATACTTCATTTAACAACTGGACAACTTAGATTTTGTAGTGTCCTCGTGTACATGTCCCCATGTTATATCCATGCATCTTAATTTCAAGTGATAATTATTCAGGGAAATTCTGTTTAATTCATGTGCTACCTACCAGAAACCTGCGATTTGTAATTGAAATGCTTAATTGACTAACTGATTGAATCATTTCCCCCCTTCCTTTATATATATATATATATATTTCATGTTCCTGCTTAGATCTAAAATGATTTTTTTTTTAAATGAAAGAATATAATTCGTACATAAATTATAAGTTTAAGGTAGAACTCGTTTGTTCACAATCAAAGCAGAAACTATAGTTTGCAGGTGGGAAAAAGGTTTTGATTGTTGATTGATTGTTGTGGTATTGAATTAAAATTTAATACAATTCAATTTTTTTTAAAAGATGAACGGTTATATTTAATTGCTGTCTGAACCAAGTATTACATATCAATTGCATACCAAGTATTACAGATCAATTGTATACCATAAACTTGTCTTTCATATAATGTAACTAGGCATTATATGAACTTGAATTATGATATTTAGTTATATGATTGTTTGGCAATTTAAAAATGATTCATGTATTTATTTAATACAAAAATAATGAAAGATTTAGAAATAGAATTGCAATAAATTTGTGGTGAATACTAAATGCACATATCCATTTTGCGGCAGACTTTTGACGGATAATTCCGTCCTAAAGGAGGGACGATATTTTTTTACATAAAATAACTGACGGAAGTTTTCTGTTTTTGAAAGAGTTTGCAAAACTATATTCTTGGCAGACTATTTCCGTCGCAAATGGTAGAAATGCAATTTGTGACGGAAAGGTGCCGTTTGCTAATGAGGCAAATTTCAGACAACAGAAAAAGTGATAGATCCGTGAGTAGTGACGGATAATTACTCTATTCAAATACTAGTCTGTGACGGACTGTCCGTCGCTATATATGAGATAGAATTTAGTGCCGCAAACATGCAATTCACTATTTGGACATGAGAGACTTATTTTAATTAACGAACAAGAGAGATGGAATCTTTCGAGTTTCGACTCAACCAAGTCTCTTTGTGTAATCAGCGACGGAAAATTGCGTTGCAACAACTTAATTTCTATTTAGCGACGGATTTTTATTTTGTGCGACGGAAATATCCATCGCTAAATATGCAATTTGCTAAAGCCGTACCAAGCAGACTACTATTATTATGCCGTTTCAGTGAAAGAACTCATTTAATGGAGACATGAAGCTGTTATTTCCATTTTACTTTTTAAACTCTAAAATAACCTATACTTAGACAAATTTGAACTGAAGAAATCGCCGAAAAGAAAAAATGTTAACTATATTGAATGAAATAAAATACCAAAAAATTCCCTTTTCCTTTTCAAATTTTGATTAAAAAAATATACATTTGAATTGAATTGAAGAAATAGCCAAGTAGAAAAAAGTCAATGAACTTATCAAAAAAAAGAAGTCAATGAAATAAAATACCAAAAAATTTTCCTTACATTCATATATTTTCCTGTCTAAATCTATTTAATACACATCTCAGTCCTTTCCCACAGTTGATCCGTTTGGAAGCTGTTCGGTAAGTAAAAAGTCTGTACAATTTCCAATAACTTCAAGCACCAATTATATCATTGTCCACAAAGTGCAAGAATATATTTATTTGATGAGATGAAAAAATGTAATGTAAAAAGTGCAATTGCTTCAAAAAGAAAATTGCATCTCAAGCTAAACCTATCCTATATAAAATATTTAAAAGAAAAATGAGGTTGCACAAAAAACACACTACTTCCACTGCCTATCTTCGATGGTATATAATATATTTCACTGACCCATACACATTTTACCAAGCAGCTGATTTTCCCCTTACTTATTAAAGAATAAACCCTTCTTTCCTCTTCTTTTCTCCCCAGCCTGCGAAGCCAGATAGATCAAAAAATCAAATTCTTAATGTATTAACTATTAAGCAGTCAATGATTAATATTACATGGAAAGAAATCTAATATATAAACTACTACATCAATGGTAAACACTAGATCATATGAAAAGTTGTGTACCCTTAGGATGAACCATCTCAAGGTGAGCACAATTGTATCTCGAAAGCTGCAAAAAGAGTAACAAAAAGACTAAATATCAAAAGCAGAAACCAAAAACACATTTAAGAGAATAAACAAGCACCGGGAAGATTCCTATTTCATCACATTCACACGGCCACACCCACTGGCCACTAGGAATCTTTACTGCTAGAGGTTTCCCTATAGGGTGTTTTCAGAATATACAAGTCAGAAAGTCACCATGTTCAGAACAATGTCTTCATTGAATTTATAGGTAACTAATAACGTATAAAAGTCAGCGCAAACAATGTGAAGCCCCATAGCTTGACTTATGGGAACACAAACCTCTAGCTCTCTGCACTTCAATCCACACAAATAGGATTTTGTAACATCTGAACTATATTTTATCTCAAAAGTAAGGCCACTCTTGTCAAGTTAAGCTGGAAATGACCTACCTGTTTCGTATAGTAAAAATAAACTGCATCTACATAATAAAACTACAAATGATTCCATGCTACTAAATGAAAATACATGTTCAGAACCGAAAAGGAAAAGGTTTTAGATCCATTTAATATGTGACAGAATTTTTCAGTTTAGCTAGTACAAATACAGAGAGAAAAAGCACATTTTCTGTCTCAAAAGATTGTCATCAATTTCAAGTTTGTCTCAAATGTTATTTTGTTAATTTCTTCATCCTTGTTTGCAAAAAATTTCAACGTCTTCCTAAATTCTCCAGTTGCTTAACGGAATTATTATCTGACTTATCATACACATGGCCAGACAGACATTAAAGGATGCAAGCATGGATCTTACATTACTTGCATGAATATTTTTTGGAAGGAAACTGCTTACATGAATATTACACCAAGTCACTACCTAGTATTATCACCCTATTCCCTAAATGCTGTCGGTTTGTTTTTTTATCCCTAATGTAACCTAGTTGAGATTCACTACCTAGCTGGAGATATCTTTTCTCAGCATTCCTAATTGGATCAGCCAATGTGTGAATCTGTAGAGCCATGGGTATGATAGGCCAGCAAATTCAGTTCCGTAATTGGATATCAGAAACATGAATTAGAATGACAATGAAAATTTTTGCAAAGATGCAGGATGAAAAATTTGGAACGAAGTTTTGAAACTAACTCCAAACTTCTCGAACTAAAATAGAATTTTTTGCCAACACAGAGTACTAGTACAACTATATAGTGAATTCTCCAGGAGGTATCATTACTCTAGTCCATTGTGAAATAATTGCACATAAAGCATGACCAAATATGTTACATATATTACTTTTGTCAGTTTATCTATATACAAGACAACCATATCAATGACTCGACACTTACCCACTGACATCTGTTGATTTGTTTTCTGCTCTTAATAGAAGCTCAACACCACTAGAACAAATTATTACAAATTCAGAAACACGTCCATAAGGAATCATAACCTACAAAAGGAAACAGAAAAGATGATAAAGAAAATAGAAATTAACTTACGAATAAAGAATAATCAATTATAAAAACATGAGTAAACAGAAACAGCAGTTTAGAACAGTTTACTATAAGCACACTGGAAACAGAGTTGGTCAGCTTTAATTAACCAATGTGTAAGTCCTGCTACTTACCTTTTTAAATAAATTTTACTTTAAAATAAGAATTAAGGAAGGATTTGAAAAGGTAACAAATAATCTCTTTATACCTCGTTCTGACTTTCTTGATACCCATCTAGTGAGATAACTCAGGTCTGTACACAAAGAACTGAAAGCTTGGAACACTCGCATTATAAAACTGAATAACCTATATACACCCCCATTAATAATCCAATTGCATGTGCTTTAACATGGTGTATCTCTAGAAAAGGTGAGTTAAACACAATGAAGAAGTTCACTAGAGAACTATACAGTAATTTGAAAGTGGATAATAGGGAGCAGTCAGATCTTCCTTGTGTTAGACATGGTTACATTAGTTGTACTGCTTGCAAAATTACAGTGTTTTTATATACAAATAAACCTTCTGTGTTTTATAATAAAAGAAATATGTGATAGAGGAAGGACTATGTTTGACAGTATGACTATGAAGGTGGCAGTGGTGGATAAGTGGAGATCCAAAATACCCAATTCCTTGGAGTAGGATATTCGAGAATGACTGAATGAGATGTATGGCAAATTTAAGATAATCAAGTTAGAATGCCATACCCAATAGAGAATTTCTGAATGTTCAAATAAATCCAATCAGAATGTCTTATAAATAGATTTCCAACTACTTTTATAAAGCACACTTATTGATATCCACCAAGAAATTTTTTTATTTCCCCCGATTTATCAATAACTACACCACATTACCAGCTAAACAACTGTTATCACAAAGTATAAAGTAGTAAGGAATCATACGTTGATAGCAGGTGAAAATTTTTCTGCAACTACAACTCCTCTTGGTCCACTGCATTTGATACTGTAACCCTCCCTCTTAATGGCCAAAGTAGCTGGTTCCCATATATCAAGATACCCAGTCTGTAAATCAAATCCAAAAATATTTTGAAACAGTAGCTCTTCATCGAGAACAGTAAGAATAAGATAAGATTTTCCTTGACAATAGAGAAAAAAAAGTTCAAATATATAAGAAAACTACTTTCATTGAATTACCGAAAGAGAAACTTCGTATGAAGCATGTCCACTATAAAGAGTCTTCTCAATGTAGCTTAGCACTGCAGGATCTGAGAACAGAAGGAAAATAACTCAATAAACTATTTTAGTTTATGTTTCTGTTTTTAGGAGGTTATCTAATTCTCCTCCTTATCTAATAAGTTTTTCTAAACAAAAGAGATATCCCTTCATCACAATGTAATAAAGGCACCAAATTTGAAACAACATTTCACTTTTCCCATACATATTTGTCTCTGCAAACAAGAAAATTTACTGACTCATTAAAACTTGTCCAACAGCCTTAACAGCTGTCCTGACATGCCCTCCAAGAGTATGATGTTAAGGACACAACTTCGAAAGCCCACTTTATAATTCACAGGCGAAGAAAAGTAAAATTTATTGTACTAGAGATGTCACTATACAACCTGTTTTAAAGATGCACTGTTAACAACCAACGAGCTGTTGGTTAAGGTGGTAACTGGTAACGGCTTTACCCCCACAAGAAAGAGGATACACCAAGGTCTCACCAAAAGAAAAAAGATGCACTATTGGCAATAAAATTTCATCCATATATTGTCCACAGCAGCCAACATACCCATTTCTCTCCATTTTTCTTTATTCCTTTCTCTAACAACAAAGCAATCAATCTTGAGAGCTAAATCCAAAAAGGTTACATAATAAATCTTACACGCAACACCTCATGATTTCTAAAAATTGACAGGTAATTTGCAATGATTTGCACCATGCCAACATCTGCCTCTCATCTTGTAAAGATGGTAGCAAATAAAAGCTACTTAGAGTTGCTAAGCAAAAAAAAAATCTCATGGTACAGGTACTCACCACATGCGATCTTTTTCTTCTCATTTGCGAAAACCTTCACAGGTTCTCCCTACAACCACGAAGAATGCAAGTGAATGAGTTAAAAGGTAGGAAAAAGAAAACCATAATTAAAATATCTGGACTAAATCAGTTTTACTTAACGAAGTATTCATTTTCATTATATAATTCTGTGTTATTGCTTGTCTCTAATTTTTTACAAGTGTACCATCCGCTTACTCGTTTTTGCTCTCCCATTAATTATTTCAAAGGTCATAAATGGGCTTTACTTGCATGACCTTCACACTGAAAGTACAGGATGATGGCTCAATGCTAATGTTTCTTTCAGGAACTTCTCAAAATCACAATCAATTAAATAGTAAACTTCGATTGATTACGATGCAGGTTTTGGGATGTGATAATTTAATATTGTTATCTTTAATGACTCTTCAGAAAATATTGCTTGCACAAACTGAGTGCAAGCATGTGAGAAAGAAAGATATTAGCTCCTGTCAATCAGTTTTTAAGATTTGGACATTAATGAAAAGAAATAGATAAATTGCTGAAGCAATTAATTTTTTTTCCTTTTGATCCCGAGCAAGTACAGAGTTCTGAAAATGGTCATCGATAGTTGACACTCAACACAAGTATTTCAATGCTAAGAAGTTGAAAAACCTTGCAATTGTCAACGTTCACGTATCACATGCACACTATCATTGAAGTATATTTTTTCATACAATTATTGTAATTGACTCTGGTGAGAAAAAAGTACCTTGCGGTTCCTGTCATCCAGAGGCAGAACTTCAATGGCAAGGTATGTATCAACATCATCAGCAGTGACAAGATAGGTGGGTTGCACTGCCCCTATATTTTTGACACAAGAATAATGACTCAGGTCTTCTTGTTAGGAAAGTACAAAAAAAGGATACCATAGTCACAACTGAGTAAGAAAGTACCTTCAATATAATTAAGAGAACCATCTTCCAAATGTCGAACCCACTGGCAATCCGAAAAGAGGGGAAACAAAAGGCAATGTCAAGTAAGTGGGACAGTTATCTAACATGAAAAACGTCTCAGGTATTAAAAGCGATAAAATGAACCTCAAAATTACAAATAGTGGTGCCATTGATAGAGTATCCGCACGCCTGAACTTCCCTTCCTGGAACAGCCTCTCCTAAAATTTGGAGATCCTCTATAGCTGGTAAGGGATCATCATCTGCATCTAAATAATGCATTTATTCAATGTGATGTGTAGCCAACATTGGTGCTTTAATGTTTAACCATTCAAAAGTCAAAACATGAAGGATTTGATTGGGAGGATAAGAGTAGGGTGGACTCAATGTCTTAAGCACTACTTGAATGTTTAGATGGAGTGAGTTTACACTTCAAATTCCAATTCCTTCCATATTGGGAAGATTCGGAATGGGTTGGGCTCTTTATACTTTTTCATCTACTTTCTTAATCCTCCCCACACTTTCCTTTTCATTAATTTCACCTTCCAAATCCATGCCACTCCATTAATAACACCATAACTTTGATAGTGAATTATGATTCATTTTTATATTAAATTTCCCGAGTGTGGGTTGTCTATCGCACCCACCCTTCTCTTTTCACATCCCCCAATCAAGCCACAAGGAAACCACGAAGGATCTTCAAGGATAAGGAGATTAAAGTTACCACTTACCAGAACTCTCTTGAGCAGAAGTTTGCTCTCCATTCTGATGATTTCCGTCTGCACGAGGATCATCCACTACTTCACCGGTTCTCCCAGGCTCACGAAACTTAACCTCCTTCCTAGTCTTTTCCTCTCCTTGCTTAATTACTGACTTCGCGGGTCCACCACGGGTCAAATTCGTTCTTGCGGGTCGTCTCTCCCATTCATCAGCGGCTAAATCATTCACCGCCACACCATCGTTTCCGCCATAGCCGCTCCCATCCCGATCAGTGCCTGGCTGAGGAACCAGTTCGAGACCGTCTTTATTCTGAAAATTCAAAATCGATTCGATTCAAATAAATCATCCAAAGAACAAAATCTAATACAGTAGGCAGGAATTCAGATCATCGCAACATATACCTCAATGCGAATAAGTTGTTGTTGCAAATGTTTGAACAAAACCTGCCAAGACGGAGAACTTATATAAATCCCTTCGGTTTATTTCTTAGGAGTTAGCATATACTATCAACCTACTGATTATTTATATAGTATATTATATGAAATGCAATTCGGTTCCGTATAATTTCGTGCAATTTCTTTAAAATATACATTTTTACTTTACACTAATACGAACTTACTTTAATAATAATCTACTATGAATGAATTAGGGACGAAATTATTATCAATTTTGACAAATATCACCACTAAATAGCCTTGTGAGACTATTTTTCAATATCAATAACAATTTGGTCCCTAATCCATTTAAGGTGATGATATTGTCAAAATTGATAATAATTTGGTCTCTAATCTATTCATGGTAAATTATTGTTAGTGTGAGTCCGTATTACTGCTTTAAAAATGAAGTAAAAATATGTATTTTAAAGGAATTGCACCGAAATTGCACGGAAGCGAATTGCACAGGATCCAAATTCATATTATATGGCACAATTAATTTTGTACTTTTTTTTTGGTAATAATTCAACTTGATCAAATATGGTCAATTATTTTTTGAATAATTTTATGTTTTTACTAACACTATTAAATTAGATAATAGTTGTGACTTACGTGTTAGAGATAAACTTTTTTAGTTATTGAAAGTGCGTTGATTTATCAAGTTTTAGAATAAAACGATGACAAAAATAACGTATGTAAGGTGATTCTTTATAAAATTTAATAGATGAGAGGTTATGCATTCTTCTTACTATCATTTTGCTAAAAAAAAATAGTTAAAAACAATTCTTCCCGTTTCTTACATAAGTCCTCTTAATTGATATGCTTCATGTTCATCATGTAATTAATTCTTTATTTTTTAAAATATAATATTAAATTATTATTATTATATTTTAAAATAATAAATTAAATAATGAAAAGTTTTTTTTCTCAATATAAATATATGTTAGACTTGTATAATTTGGTATAGGATTCACATATATAGGTTGGAGAGAGAGACTAGAAAGCACAAAACCTTGACTTTGCTAACAATAGAGAGGGCATCTTGAGAAGAGGGTTGGAGTGAGTATTCTCCAAGAAGATTCATCATTGATGAAACAAACATTGATCTTTCTTCTTGTGCATCCTGACTCACACAACAAAATGATTTAAAATAAAAACTTCAAAAATTCATTAATTCCCAAAAAGATTAATTAATTAATTAATTAAATGAAATTAACACCTGCAAGGCATATGTGAGACGGATATTTTCCTCAATTATGCCCTGTCTGTATGATAAAGCTCTTGATTCTGCATTTACTATATCTTCATGCTGCTCAACATACCCCTAACACACACACTTTTCCTATTAGAACTATCCAAGAAAAATATAAATATAAAGTCAAAACTAATCTTTTGTGTCTTAATTTCATATGAGTTTTCAATTCCGTCCCTTTTCAAATCCTAAATGAAGAATTTCAAAAAAAAAAAAGAGGCAAAATACTATTTAGCCCCTGAATTGTTGGTCAAACTACTATTTAGTCCCCGAATTTATTAAAAATACTATTTAGTCCCCGAAATGTTTAACTATGTCAACTAGTCTTCGAAATTGACAAAAATACTATTTAGTCCTCGAATTTGTAACTATGTCAACTATTTAATCCCCAAACTTGACAAAAATACTATTTAATCACCGAATTTGCAACTCTGTCAACTATAACGGGTAACAGTCAGGAAACTAAATAGTTGACAGAGTTGCAAATTCGATGATTAAATAGTATTTTTGTCAAGTTTAGGGATTAAATAGTTGACATAGTTATAAATTCGAGGACTAAATAGTATTTTTGTCAAATTCGGGGACTAAATAGTTGACATAGTTAAACATTTCGGGGACTAGTACAAGGGACAAAATTGAAACGTCATGCAAAATTAAGGGATAAAAAATGATTTTTAGCCTAAATATATTTAAAGCATACATATATACATACATACATGCATACCTGATGCATATCTTCAATACGCTTTTCCAGAACTTTATTTTCATGGCGTATCCGAGCTTCCTATCACAAATAACTAGAATGTATAAACAATAAAGTATGAATAATATATATAAATAAATATATAATTATCCCTTTTTAATTACCTTGGTGGAATAATCTGCAAGTCGATTCCTTAGTCTTGTGATTTCGTCTTCATGCTCTCGAATCCTTATGGCAAGGTCCTAATTAAATTACAAGTTGGATATATCATATATATATATATATGATTGAAATGGTTAATAAATATAATTAATATATATAGATATGAATTGAATTGAACTAATAAAGATCATGAAAGTTTGGAATAAAGTACCTGCTTCATTTGGGTGGAAGTAGAATTGTTGATTTCAGCCATATTGGAGAGAGATTGAGGTTGAAGATGATGATGATGAAGAAGAAGAAAACAGAGGCTTCATTCATCCCATATAACTATGGAGGTCTTTCCTCCATTGACTCGTCTCTTGCTTTACTGTGGAAAACACCAGACTTGCAAACACGAGTTCTTTTGTTAAAAAAAAAATTTAATTAATTGAAGTCATCATTGACTTTGAGGATGAATTAGATATAAGTCTTGGAGTAACGGTAAGATTGTTATTATGTGATTGGGAGGTTATATCCAAAAGTAAAATTATATTTTTTTTTTTGGTTTTTCACATGTATCATTCTATTGGAGGCAATCATGTTCGAGGCACTGTCGGGCATTAAATGCGGACACCTCCCATCGGAGATTCGAATCTGAGTTTATCAGGTTGTGAGGGACCAGTCTCTTCCACTAGATCTAATCCATTTGTATAAATTTATATATTTGATCCTTCCCGGATTTTAGTTGATGGAGTTTTATGTTTTGGACCGGCTTTTTATGGAGTTTGAGGAGGGATTTGGATAAAATGAAGAAAATTTTGTGGCAAGGAAGAGAAGAAGAACAAAGGTATAGGACAAGTGGCCCTTCTATAAGGGACAATTTTAATTTCATTATTGAGGATGACACCATTTCCACCCGTTGCGCCTTACTTTCCTCACCATTGCTCTAATTTGTTTTAATTAATATTTCTTCTTTAAAAAAATCATGTTCCTATATTTGTAAAATTAAGCTTTGATTATTATTATTTTGGGTGAGCCTCGTGTATCTAGCTAGCAATAGGGGTGATTAATTCTCTCGTAACATAATTTTTTTTTTAAAATAAGGTATTAGTGATTTCTTCTGTACGTAAAGTTGATCAGGTGAAAGATAGTCCAATATAAAATTAGAGGTAAGAGAAGACCAAATAAAACAATAGAAGAATATATTAAGAGGGACTTAGCTATAAATGATTTAACTATACAAATATGTAAAAACAAAACATGATAGTATCGCTTGATTCATATAACCGATCCCACCTAATGAAAAAATGTTTTAATTATTGTTGTTTTTAAGGGATTAGTGATTGAATCCCTGACTATATACTTAAAGAATCTAGCAAAGTATCAATTGTGCTGTTGATTAGTAAAAACAGTGAGTTTCCATGTTCATGAATTAAATCTGAGTGTTTCGTCCATAGGTGATTAGTTAGAGGAATAAGTACTCAATTTATTTAAGTAAAATATCGGATTCAAATGTTATATATAAAAATATTATGTTCAAAGAACTCTATCCTTGTTATAGAATTCCTACTAGTTTGAGCTAAATTAAACAGAACCTAGTAAATTTTTAGATACTAATAATTTTGACAAAAAAATAGGTGTTTCAAGGATTACATTAGAGTAATATATAATTTATTTTTTTAATGGAGATCTTAAATTTGAGTAATCAAGAATTCTATTTCCATTATAGAATCTCAATCAATTCAAATTAAACTAGTCAAAATCTAATCAATTTTCTAATATTTGATTACATCAACAAAAAGAAAAATAAAGTGTGAACAAATGATAGAAAATTACATAGCCGGAGAATGAGACTTTGACACAATACATCCAAAGAATAGCCAAGTTGAAAAGATTGCGTTCTCTAGGGTCTCAATATTATGATTTACGTATGAGATGGGGCTGCCTCAAATATTTGAAAAATATAAGTAGGTCACTATTATATCTCCGTTGAACTTTGATATAATTACTTTGGTCAAAACTCCAAATTGGTCCTTTATGTTTGCACGAAGTTTTATATTGGTCCTTTATATTTCAAAAAGTCTAAATTGGTCCTTTATGTTTGCAAGAAGTTCCAAATTGATCCTTCCGTCCACTTCCGTCAATTTTCTAAGTTAAGTGCTGACGTGGCCATCTAAGCTGACGTGTCATGCCACGTCAGCGCCACGTCATCACATATGATCTTGGATGATGACATGGCGTGCCACGTCAGCTTCAATTGACATGTAGGAGAGATGGTGTGTCCAGTCAGCACTTAACTTAAAAAATAAACGGACTTGGACGGAAGGACCAATTTGGAACTTCTGGCAAACATAAAGGACCAATTTAGACTTTTGAAACATAAAGGACCAATATAAAACTTCTTGCAAACATAAAGGACCAATTTGGGGTTTTGACCTAATTACTTTTCAGCCCCACTTTCCAAAATAAAAAATAGGTATTATTATACAATCAATTTTTTGTAATTAAGTGTAGGTTTTTTTTTTTTTTTTGCCTGAATTAAGTGTAGGGGTTTGATTTTTAGTTTTATATATAGGGTAATTTTAAATCTTTTTATCAATTCTTTTAACTTTTAAAGTGCCTATAAGTCATCGAGAACATTGATAATTATGCTTGACAATAGATACTTGATTTAAAATAAAAAATACAACCAATTTCTTTGGCCCCAAAGTTCAAACATCTTCATATTGCATTGATTCTAGATCAAATTATGATGATTATATATATATATATATATTCTCAATTATTATTTGGCAAGAGAAAAGAATTACGGGAAGTATAAGTTTTAAAATTAAAAGGATACTAGATACGATTTAATTGATTTTTTTAAAAAAAAACAATAAATCAGAGAGATTGGACAGCAGAATTATTAGGATCTCGATTTTATAAGTAAGATTTTATAATTTTATAATCTTATTCATAAAAATTGATCTCTAACTTAAATAAAATCAAAATATATTAGGATAACAATATGATTACAATAGTGTAAATTTGATTTTACGATCCAACGAGTTACATATCTTACGATCTCATATTAAAAATTTACTATGTTTTTAAACAATTCAAATATCCCAAGTAGTTGCTTAAACTGAAAGATTAGCATATTGGTACTTGCATCTTTCTAAGAAATCACTTTCTGTTTTCTCGCGATGCGACTTCCCAAAAGAAATTTTTTTATTAAATCTTCTTTTTCGTCTTCTCCGGACTAAGGAGGGTTTGTAATTCCTCTAGCTGCTCGCTGATTTTTTAGATCAAATAATTTGAATTTAAGGTCAAGAAGGAATATTGAACCATGGATCAATTGTCCATTTAAACGAAGCTCATGTAGCTTTAAATATCCTAGCAATATTCATTAGATACATCTAACAAATGAAAATTATTGTCTTTTTTTTTCATTTTTAGTTAAGATGGAAACTTTATTAAAAAAAAAATAAAGAGGCATCGCTATATATATAGTATGAATATGTAGTCACAAATCACACAAAATAAAATCAAACTTACCTTTTGTAAAAATAAGTACAAAAGCTACAGTAGGGTGCACACGTCCAAAACATTTGATGAAACTTGGCTTAAAAAAGATGTATTAATTAAATATAGCACAAGATGAACAAAGTTGCAAATTAAATCTTGGAGAACCACTCAAAATCTGAAGTTGTTATTCTAAGGTTTAGAAAAATTTCATGAAAGTTAAAGTGGTTTGGCACAAATGGTCAATGATCCAGAGGAAAGTTCTCGCCTCACTTATGGGCGAGGGTTCGAATCCCCCTGAAGCCATCCAAAATTCTGTTTTGGTGGGCATCCCTCCCCAGGGAGATCCCCTGGCACCCAAGGGCTAATTGAGTAGCTGCGACTGGGTAAAACTTTGGGTTCGGCCTCTGTTGGTCTACTAAGATTTCTTTAATTAGAAAAGAAAAAAAAAAAGAAAAAGTTACTTTCTTTATTCTATAAATTTATGCTAATATTATTAAAAATCCTCGAAACGAATATGTACGGTTGAGTCTACATCTATGTATATATTATTTTAAATAATTTGTAAAAAAATCTATGTGATATTATGTGTCAATTTAATAAATAAACATTAAAATCATATTAATTAAAGCATTAACTAAATATATAATATTATATATGATCTAAATAAAATCAAATTGATTAAAATATATGTGTAAGGATATAATTTAACTTATTAAATATAATATTAGATTTTGAATATCTTAACATATATTGCAAAAGAAAAAAAAATTGACGGCAAAAGGAAATCTTTATGTATTCTTTTAAATTTTAAAATAAATAATTAAAGTCAACCGAGTTTAACTGCAAGCAAAAATTACATAGATAGATATAATAGATAGATAGATATAGATCTCATACCTTTTGTGACGCTTCTAAAATCAAATTTTTTTTAATTTATTATTATATAATTTTAAAACTAGCTAATACAAATTAAATATATTAGTATAAATCAATAGAATTAATGCTAATACTTTATCGATTAATTAATAATGCGTAAATAATAAAATACAAGTGAAATTATTTATTAATTCATTTTAGCATTCATATTATATTTTTATTTTGCCAATATTTATTAAATAAGTTTCTTAATCTATCTATATTTACCAATAACCTATTAACGGTTTAGAGTCAAATTGAAATCCTTATACTTATCAAATTCCTATATATCTAGTATCTTGATCCCACACTATATATATACACTTTATATGACTCAATATCTTATACTTTTGGAGATCAAACTTAGATCGTGTTTCTCTTTATTCACCATTCAGTAATCTTTTACTCTCTTTTCTTCTTTCTCGATTTAGTCATGGAGATGTTACTAATGTTACCAGATGAAATAGTCCTTGAGATATTCTCATGGCTACCTGCCACAGCCATTCAGAAGTTCAAATCTGCAAGTGACTTCTTCCGTACCATGCCTTTAGAAGAAAGGCATTTTGTCCTCAAGCAATCTCACAATGCCTTGTTAAGGAAGGATCCTTGCTTCTTCCTCCAACCAAACTCATGCAAGAAGTATAGTGCTATTAATGAATTTCATCACTTCCCTTCGGAGAAGACATCCTCTTGCATGCCTCATAATTTCTTGAAATTTTTGGAAAACTACCCAGCTTGCAGAATTTTGGCTTCTAGCAATGGTTTAATTCTCGGTTGTAGCACAAAAAAGAATAATCAAACAGAGTTATTTATTTCCAATCCATCCACACAGTCTTGGTTTCTTATTCCTACCCTAAATCATCTAAAAGAATACCCAGATTCTGAAATTAATATTGCATTTGAATGTAATTCAAAAGACTTCATGTTGTTTCTCTTTGAGGTCCCTGCTGAATGGGCTTCTTCATGTTATATTGTGAAATTTTATTCTCAAGAAGAGCGTAGGTGGAAATCAATTGAGAAGAGCTTTTTCACAGGTACTAGAAGAATGATATTTGACACGTATGTGTTTCAAAACAATATCTTTCACGTAATTTCAGATTGTTTTCCTTACCTTCATAAGAAGAGTCCTTATTTTAGGCCATATATAATGGCATATACTATTGAAGATGGTGAATCAAGAATGCTTAGGGTGCCAAAAGAGGCAAGGAGAGGCTCTCATGATTTGAGTTGCAAAATGGGTATTTATAAATGGGGAAAAGTGACAAGTTTGGATGGTTCAATATGTTTAGTGAGATTGAGGAAGTGTGTTTTTACTATATGGATTTTGACTGATTATAAATCTTGCAAGTGGAAAAGAGTTCTCAAGATTAGGGTCACAGCAATGGGAATAATAGAGGACGAGCCTATCATTGTCAAAGGCTTCATAGTTATGAATGGCGATTGTTTGGTTTTTGCTACGAAGAAAAAGGTTTATAGTTATGGATTGAGCCGTGAAAATTATAGGGTGGTTGAAGAAATTAGTGAACATCGATTTGATGATGATGAAGTTTGCTTCACTTGTTATTCAGACACTCTTCGTTTATGTGGGGACGGTGCTACAACTTTACCATTGCTCCCACAATCATATTGATATTCTTTTTATTATTTTATGTATGTGATCCGTTTGTGTCTAAAGTCTGTAGTGATTATAATTTGTAGTTTGGGGTTAATAATATTACTCCAATTGATAAAATTCTCTTATATTTTAATTTTCTTTATTTATTACATTTATGATATAAATTAGCAAGTTGTTCAATGCATTCTCTTATACTTTGGTGTGCTCTAATATATATATATATATATATATATATATATATATATATATATATATATATATATATATATATATATATATATTCAGTAATCTTGTTTGAGTTTTCACTCCTAATTAATTAGTAATAATTATAAAAAATGATAGAAGAAGTTTATATATAGTTTTTTTATTATTAATTAAAAATCTTTAGCGATCGGTAAATCATTATTATTAATAATTTTCAGAAAGTAAATTTTTCATTATAATTATTAATTGGCAACGCATAAAATTTGAAAATTAGGCAATTCTATCTTAGTGTCTCTCGCTTCCACCACCACCAACAACAATAATAATAATAATAATGGAAAGTGAATTTGTGCGCAAATAATTTTATTTCAGTTGAATTTAGCAAATCTTTTTTTATTGGCCAATGATGTAGCAAATCTTTGGCTCTAAGTAATTCTAGTATTCAGTTTCTCGCAATCTTAAACCACAAATTAGTTATAAAATTAAATATTATAAGTTTAAGAAGAATAAAGTACCTAATATTTCAATCAATCACCTACTAGTAAATACAAATATTATATATCCATGTAACTTTCATAAATCCTTTGATTAAAAAGAAAAACTTTCATAAATCCTATTGCATTTAGGTTTTATTGATTCTTTTTTTCTTTCCTTTTAAGTTTTAATCGTTTGATAATGATATAATAAGAAAGAAATTCCATCAATCAATAAAAAATTGAAAGAAAAATAAAACTATTACAGAGAAAAAAAAATTATTTTAAAAGTTAAAACATTAATGGAGAATTCATGATTGAATGATCTTTCCCCTTTCCTTCCTCGTCTTTCTTTTCGCTTTTTTCTTGGATCTGCCACTTTTTATTATTTATACACTTTTTTTTATTATAATTATTTATACACTTGTCTAATAATAAAACTATCCTCTCCACCAAAATAAATAAATAAATATTCTCAGCCGCCTATCCAAACTTAAAATATTAATAGGACTAAATTATAATTTTGGTCCTTCATAGATGATGATGATTTTTTTATATTGATCTCTCATAATTTGATTTGATATCAATTTAATCCCTTTATCTTAATGTGGTTTAAATAAATAATAGTTTATTGCCCAAATGGAATAAAAGAAGAAAATTTGAAACTTGGCTAACTTTTAATGTCGTTCAGTCATTAATGAGCACCAAACGTTCAAGTCATCATAATCGTTTTTAGATGGTATCTAGACAAAGGGACCAAATTGATAACATATCAAATTATGAAGGACCAAACTGAGAACGTATCAAATTGTGAGAGAGCAAATTGAGAAGGATGATCTATATGGGTCAAGGGACCACATTGAGAAAACCATTATCTATGAATGACTAAAATGATTTCTTAGTCATATTAATAGTGTCAATTTGGGAGACAAAGAGACACACGATGTATGTAATATCCACTATTTAAATGGATTCTGCAGATCAGATATCTCTTCAAAATCCACAAAGTCAATTTTCCTCAAAAAAAAAAGGGAGTATCCAACAAAGCTTATGAATGCAAAGAGATGCACAAAATAATAACAGTACAAAATGCAATGCAAAAACAAATTTACATGATGGGATGCAAAAAACATTTGGAAAAGAAAAAGAATGGAAAAGTATGATTGCATAAAAAGAAAATTATATAACACAATTCCCATGATCTCAAGCTAAACCTACCTTTTTATAAATATATAAGAAAATAAAAAATGTAGGTTGCACCAAAATACATTACTTTTTTTATTCCAATGCCATCTTTATCAGTATGTTCCACATATACCAAAGGTATTCTGCGAAGCAGTTGATTTTCCTTACTTGTTAAAGAATAAAGCCTTCTTTTTTCCTCTCTTCTCCTCAGCCTGCAGAATTCAGAAAGACCATATCCTTGATATGCTCTGTTACTGTTTGATCATTGATGCTAGAAACAGATAAAGATGCAGAATACTTAACTCACTCAAGTATTTTCAAGTGTGTGTGTGTATATAACGTTGATGAAGGAGCACGCATTATCAAGATAGTCCACAAAAGAAAACACCCATGACAGTAATAATTAAATATATATTATTCCCTTACGAAAGACTAGTTATAAAGATTTATTTTTAAGAAAATAAAATTCATGAATTATGAGAAATCAAAACCACTTGTGAAAAGCATAGATTTTCCACAAACAAGAATAATACTTTGCATTGACACTTGATAAGTTAGCAACAGCAATATCATCTCCACAAAGATGAATTGGATTTAAATTTAGGGAATAATATATATAAATAGTTGACTCCTCCAATGTTATTGTTGACACTCAAGTAACTTGGGAACCCACCCTTAAAAGCTAACTAGTAAAGGGGAAGAATCAAGCTTCTTAAGTACTCCATTGAGTATCTCATCCTATCAGATGTGAAACTTAACTTGTATCTCTAATAGTTACCAAGCAAACAACATGTATAAGGAATCCACATTTTTGTTTTTATGCATTCACATAGGTTATAGTACTTATCCCTTACTACCCAAGTAATGATTATTGAAAGGAAAGAAAAAAAAAAGTAGAAAACCATGTCTATAAACCAATTCCTTCTACTTTTATCAACTGTCAAGGGTGCATGTTTGCATGGGTGCCTGTGAGTCATAGATATTAAATAGGCTAGAAAGAAACAGATTGGGGATCATTACAAGTTCAACAAAATGAAATACCAAGAAACAGGCCAGAATGGAAAAAGGAGTAATATATTAACTATGACATCAATACTAATCACCAGATCATAAATTAAGAGAAAATTTATACCCTTAGGATGAACAATCTCAAAATGAGCACAATGGTGTCTCTAAAACTGCAAAAGAAGCAACAAAGTATGAAAAATTAAAAGCAGAAACTAATAAATATTTAAGATAATGAAGAAATATCAGGAATATTCTTATCACATCCACACCCATTTGAAAATAAATCATCAGGGCACTTCATCTTTCTTTTTTTTTTCCAAAAAAATGTAAGAATAACTATTCTTTTTGAGGAATTCAAAGAAATTAAAAAAAAAAAAAAAAGTAATGTACCATAAATAACATAATATTTAAAAGTTTGTTAGTTTCTCCTCATTAGTCATCTCTAATGCTTGAGGATCCCTATGCCGTCTGATGGTAGGACTACTATATGAATGACCTGCCACTTACCCACTGACATTTGTTGAGCTGTTTTCTGCTCGTAATAGAAGCTCAACACCACCAGAACAAATTATTATAAATTCTGAAACATGTCCATAAGGAATTATAACCTACAAAAGGAAACGGAAATGATAATAAAGTGGCTAGCTAAACACTGAAGAATAATCTTCTATTCTATAAACACATGTATATAGAAACAGTAATTTAGACTTCTTCTATAGTTCACTCACTGTAACCATGCAAGCAACAGAGTTGATTAGCTCTCATTAACTACTGAGTAAGTCCAGCTATTGTCCTCTTTTAATTCAATTTTACTTTTAGCAAGAGTTAAGTGATTAAAGAAGAATTTAAGAAGGTTAACAAATGATCTCTCTTCAATCTTCATTAACTCAGGTCATAAGACACAGAATTGGAAATTGGCACACTGACAAATCTCAATATATTATGCTTCTTTCAGCTTTATAGGCTGCATCTATAATTTTACAAAATGTAACCTGACAACCAATATACACCCCCACTAAAAACCCAAATTCCCATGGTGTATCTTTTACAATGTTACAGCTGAGCCAGACTGTGTGACACAGGCACAATACTACTTTCCACCAAGAACTAGGTGCCTTATACTAAGAGGAATGTTGGCATGAGAGGATCTACCATTTATTAATGGATGAGATTTTGTTTTCTTAAAAAATAGGGAAAAAATGAGAGAGGAGAAAGGACAATGTTTGATTGTATGACTCTCAGCGTACAAAATTCCCAAATCCTTGGAAACCTACGTATCAGATATCTGAGAAAGAAATATATGGCAAATTTAAGATTCTCAAGTTGGAATATGCCATATCCAATACAGGAATTTATAATTTTCCCCATAAATCATACCCAAATGTCTTATAAATAGATTTTCAAGCTTGTAATGTTAAGATGAACACTTAGCAATCACCATCTAGAATATCTTTTTATTTCCTCAAATGTGTCAATAACTTCACCACATTAAAACTTAACCAAAGTATTCCTACAAAGTACAAAGTAATAACAAGTCATACTTTGATGGACGATGAAAATTTTTCGGCCACTACATCTCCCCTTGGTCCACTGCATTTGATGCTGTAACCCTCCCTCTTAATGGCCAAAGTAGCTGGTTCCCATATATCAAGATACCCAGTCTGTAAAATCAATCCAAAAATATTTTTAAGCTCTTCCTGGAGAACAGTAAGATAAGATTTTGTAAAATGATAGAAATAGGAAACTTAGAATATTAAAGAAAACTACTTTCATTGAATTACCGAAAGAGAAACTTTGTAATAAGCATGTCCAATATAAAGAGTCTTCTCAATGTAGCTCTGCATTTCAGGATCTGAGAACAGAAGGACAATAACTCAATATACTCTTAGTTTATGTTTCAGTTCTTAGGAAGATGTCCAATCCTCCTTGTTTGCAAAGAATTTTTTTTTTTTCCTTTTAATCATTTACATACCCCTTCAAACTTGTCCAACAACTATAATTCATGATCATATAAAAAAAAACTATAATTCATGATATGCCCTCCAAGTAAGACCACAGCTTCAACAGCCCAATTTTTAAACTAGCCAATTTAGCAAAGTAAACTTTCTTACAGTAAAAGATGTCATAAACACTACCATTTTAAGGATGCATGACCATCCGTGGCATTAAAACGCATCAATATCTTCTTCACAATGATATTGCAAAGATTGTAGCAATTAAAAGCTATTTTGAGTTGCCGAACCTGAAAAAATGTCAATCATGATACAGGTACTCACCACAAGTGACCTTTTTCTTGTCATTCGCAAAAACCTTCACCGGTTCTCCCTACAATCACAAAGAATGCAAGTGATTTAGTTAAAATATTACGACACCAGCATTTCAATTTTTCAATGCTAAAAGTTGTAAGAACATGCAGTTGTCACCATTCAAGCATCACCATGCAGACTATCATTCAAGTATTGTTTTTCATAATTATAACTGATTCTGGTTAGAATGAAAAAGTACCTTACGATTCCTATCATCCAGAGGAAGAACTTCAATGGCAAGATATGTATCAACATCATCAGCAGTGACAAGATATTTTGGTTGCCCTGCCCCTATATTTTGGACACAAGATTAATGACTCGGGTCTTCTTGTTAGGAAGGAAAAAAAAATGACCGTGATCTTGAACGAGTATGAAAATACCATCAATAAAATTAACAGATCCATCTTTCAAATGTCGAATCCACTGGCAATCCAACAAGAGGGGACAGAAAAAAGAAATGTCAAGTGAGTAGGACAATTTTCAAACATGAAAAATGCATTAGGTAATAAAAGCAATAAAGTGCACCTTAAAATTACAAACAGTGGTTCCATTGATAGAGAATCCACGTGCCTGAAGTTCTCTTCCTGGGAAGGCTTCTCCAAAAATTTGGAGACCCTCTATAGCTGGTAATGGACCATCATCTGCTGCTCAATGCATTTATTCAATGTGATATAGCCAACATTAATCCTCTGACTAATAAATGGAGGGGATATAAGGTAAGCTCACTCTCAATTTCCAAATCTCTCCAAATTAAGTGATGTTGAAATGGGTTTATAATTTTTGTATAAAAGTCTAGTACTATATTTTTAATACTCCCTCTATTGATTACTTCTCATTTGTCAATATTAAATAAAAACTTGGTCCCTAATACATGAGTATTCAGGATGGGAGAAAAAAGCCTTTGGTAAGAGGTGAGTGTTTTGGTGGAAAGTGGAAGTGGAAGAGGAAGAGGAAATGAAAGTAAGTAATAAAAAGTGTGTTTAGTATGTAGGGAAATGTAAGTAAAAATAAAAAGTAAAGTTATTTGGTATAATGGGAAGAAGAGGGGAGTGAAAAATAAAATTATAAAAAGACATTTTTGCCCCCACATGATGAAAAATTGTAGAATTAACTAAGAGTAAAATAGTAATTTCCCAATTACTTCCCTCTCTTCATGTGTCAACCTTCCTTCCCTCTCAAAGGGAAACCAAATTTCCTTTCCCTTACCCTCTCCCAATAGCACACCAAACTCACACTAACCCACTCTAAGGGATTAGGTGCCAAATTTAATATTGACCAATGGCAAACAATGAATAGAGGGAAAACAAAATTTCAGCATTAATACACTTATTTTTCATTACTTTCTTAATCCTCTCCAGTCTCCAACAAATTTTTTTTTCCATTTAAATAAAAAATAACATCGAATTAAAATTAAGAGTTTCACGTTGAAACTCAACTCACTTAACTCTATTAAACTAGCAAACACACTCTATAGGAACTGAAAACATCCATCCACAATGATTGTACAAAGATAATCACCTGAAGTTCCGCTAGCAGAAGTTTCTCTCCCATTCTGATGATTTCCGTCTCCAAGAGGTTTACAAATCACTTCACCGCTATTCCCAGATTCACGAGATACGACCTCCTTCCTACTAGTTTCCTCCTTCGGGGGTATGCCATGGGTTGAATTCTTGGTTGATAGACGAATCCCTAATTCATCATCAGCTTCTACATTCTTCGCCGTCACAACACCTTTCCCCAAACCACTACGATGGCGATCCGATACATTCCGATCAATGCCTCGCCGAGGGATCAGCTCGAGCTCATCTTTGTTCTGCCAAAACAAAACCACAATAGTACACTTCTTCTATCTCAGTACACTCTACAGTCTACAGAGAGAATTAACAATTGGCAAAACCAATCTTTTTAAAATCGTGCCGGTTCACGGTTCAATGGTCGAACCGTGGTTGAACTGTGGTCGAACCGGTGGCATTTAAAATATATATTTTTAATTAAATATACTAAAATATATCATAAAAAATTATATATTTCATAATTATATGTTTCCATCTCGATCTAAACATGATAAGAAATAGAACAAGTTGCAAATTACTACAATATCATATTAAACTCTTCAAATAAGTTCAAGGATCAACATATTTAAGTCTCAAATCTTATCATAAACCCAACAATAAATACTGAAATAGAACAATCCTTACAACTACAAGTCACAACAAATTTTCAATAAATATTAAATCATAAACAACACAATTTTTTTAAAAAAAAATGAACAACCGGTCGAACCGTCTAAACCACCGATTCTGACCGGTTCTTGACCGGTTTTATATCTGACCGGTTCATTGGTTATTCCGGACCGGACTGGCTGGCGGTTTTCCGGTCCGACCGGCCGGTCCGGTCCGGTTTTCAAAACCATGGGCAAAACTACCTTCCCGCCCTTTTGGGCCCTGTGACTTTCGCTAACGTTTATTCGTAACTTAATGTTTTGTATTTTTCTCAATGTCAGTTTTTTTATTAATACCGTCAATTTTTTAAACGGTTTTTTATGACGTGACATCTTATATGGTCAACAGTTTTAAATTTCATATATTCAGCAATATATTTTAGGGGTACAATGGACCCCAAAAACTCAGTATTATTGACTACTGATGTGGAAAAAATGAAGTCCAATAAGAATTGTTGGCCATATGGGATGCCACGTCATAAAAAAACCGTCCAAAATTTGACGTTGTTACCCAAAAGCCTGACATTGGGAGAAATACAAAACATTAGGGGTACAATTGACAGCAAAAAAATGTTAAGGGCGAAAGTGACAGAACCCCAAATGTTAGGGGTAGGAAAGGTACTTTTGCCTTAACAATTTAATCCAAATACAGTTTATATTTTTAAGCACAGGATCAAATTGGAATAAGAATATATTTTATGGACTAAATTAAGTAATTTTATCCTTAAAAATTAAATTGAAGTAATTTATATAAACTAAATTAGTAATTCTCTCTTCATTATTATAAGTTTACAACACAGTGTTAGGATAGGAGTTTAGAATTCCTCATGATAATTATGTTTGAACTGATAAATTAGTGACAGATTCAGAAGTAGATGTAATTTTATGCGATAAAATTATTTTTAATTATGGGATGACAATGTGTAATGATAATGTAAAAGTTAAAACAAATAACTTTTTTGATATTTTCATAAATAAGATTTTCGAAAATAAAAAATAGTCCGCAAACCAAACGCTCCCTAAATTATTTCCGGAAAAATATTTTAATGTTCATATTAATTGTGTCCCTAAACTTTCAAACTGTAACCAATTTTTCCTTTACCAAAACTTCATGTAAATAATTAGCGGCAGATGTAAATATAACTGTCATTATAGCCTCCAATAACACTTTTTATTTTGCAATGACGCAATAATAATCATGACTAAATTAACAAAATTACAAAACAACTTTATTAAATATATGATTTGATCACAATATAATTACATTAGAGGAGTCACATGTGCATATCAACATACGTTGTTAATTATTTACAAAAAAAAAAAATTGTGAATGAAAAAATTGTTTATAAATTAAAATTTTAAGAAAACAATTAATTGTAAAAAATATATATATAATTGATACATACCCTAAAATTCAGAGATATTAAAACCACTTTTGTCATTGTTTATTACCCGTATTGTCTAAATTCCCCAAGCCGTTATATATTTTTTGTCATAATTTTTTGACAAATTTACATAATTTATACAAGTTATTTCTTCCATAATTAATATAAATAAAGTAAAATTTAAAATATATATATTTTATACAATTAATACATAAATAGTAATTGCATCTATTCAAACCATAGAAATTAGACCATGGACTATTATTATTTTTTAACTAATTTTTCAATAGAAAATATTTTAGTATGAGATTCAACGGAAATTGAAGATGGCTCAAATAAAAATGTTTGTGAATAGTTTAAATTTACTAATTACCGCACAAATTTACATATTTGCGGATTTAACACGAGTTAATTTGTTCGTAAAAGTTTAAAAATTAACCTAAGAGTTTAAAATGAATAAATTTGTAACACATAATTTAACTATATATGCTCAACATACCTCAATGAGAATAAGTTTCTCGTGCAAATGTTCAAACAAAACCTGCCAAAATAAAGAACTTACTATGAATTATGTACATGTATAGTCCTAATGAAAATTACTTGTTGCATGTATACAATGCAATTTCGGTCGATAGGATTGAAACATGTGGGTAGGATGACTTGAGATGTAATACAATTTTTCACATGTCACAATTCTATCGGCCAAAATTGTATTGCATGCATGCAATAAATTGCATCATAGACTCACCTAAAAATTAATTAATTTTATTAGGTAAAGAGAAAAAACATTTCTTGTCACTCTCATATATATATATTGGAAATTTCACATATTATTTTTTACTTAAACATAATTTAAGGATTACTTGGGAGTGGTCAAAGAAATAAAAATAAAAGATATTGTATCAAGAGTTCAATTTAAACTCTGAAATACACTAACAAAAAAAATATTAAAGGAGAAAAAGTGTTAAATTTAGCTTTAAATACTAATACTATAAGTTGGCCCTTCTATTCAGCAAAAGAAATTTGATAAGAACAATCTGGGTCATGGATTGATTTTTTATTTTCAAGAATTTTAGTCTCAAGAATCACATTCTCAAGAATTATCTTTCACATTCTTGAACTGGGATAAAAAAAAGGCCAAATTACTATTTTGGTCCTCAACATTTGTGCGAAGTTTAATATTGGTCCTCAACGTTTCAAAAAGTTATTTTAGGTCCTCAACGTTTTTTTTTTGTCAAAATTGGTTCTCTAGCGTAACATCCGTCTGGTTTTGCCATTAAATGCTGACGTGGAAGGTTTATGTGGCACACCCTCTCTTCTACGTGTCCTATTTAAATGACATGGCACCCTCTCTCACTCCAACTCAGCAGTTTTGTCACATTTAAATGAACCAAAATAGCGTCATTTTGCTGAGTTTAGGTGAGAGAGGGTGCCACGTCATTTAAATATGACACGTAGGAGAGAGGTATGCCACATAAGCCTTCCACATCAGCATTTAATGGCAAAACCAAACGGATGTTACGCTAGAGGACCAATTTTGACAAAAAAAAAACGTTGAAGACCTAAAATAACTTTTTGAAACGTTGATGACCAATATTAAACTTCGCGCAAACGTTGAGGACCAAAAGAGTAATTTGGCCGATAAAAAAAAAAAGCAAAGAAACATGATATTATAAAATTTTTGAGATTGTAAGATTTTTGAACTTATTTCTTCAATCTATATAAGATTAATATAAGATGAGAGAGCTCATAATCCTGAGACTATTTTTTGCACCAATATTTTTAAAAATTTGACAACAAATTCTTTCAAACTTCTAATTTTATAACAAATTTCCATCTTCAAATTGTAATTTTTGTGAAAAATAAAATATTAATGAATCAGAGTGGACATACTCATAAAAATTATCCTGAAACTAAGAGATGTCATTAATTGGAAATTAAATATATTACGAGTATAATGTTAAAAACATCACAGTAGAACCATGCAGAAGAAGAAGATATGTACATATATTTAGGAGAATATTGTATGGTCTTCTAGTGTTGCACTATTCTCTTTCACTTCAATAAATATTTTCTTTTATCTGAAAGAAGAAGAGAATAAGGGGAAAAAAAATAAAGTGAGATTTAAGGTATCTTTGAGACTTTGACTAACCATCTGAATTGTTGGTCAAACTACTATTTAGTTCTCAAATTTATTAAAAATACTATTTAATCTCCGAAATTTTTAACTATATGAACTATTTAGTTCCCGAATTTGACAAAATACTATTTAATCCCCCGAATTTGTAACTATGTCAACTATTTAGTCCCCAAACTTAGTAAAATATTATTTAATCACCGAATTTGCAACTATGTCAAATTATTAAATATGATATGATATAATAAACAAATTATTAAAAGAGGGGGAAATTGATGTTACCTTGACATTGTTCACAATTGAGTGAGCATCAGGAACAGGGGGCTCTAGGGAATATTTTGCAAGAAGAGGGACCAACGATGAAATAAATTTTGATCTTTCTTGCTCTGCATCCTGACACATAAAAAAAGCTCACTTCAAAATTTTCATAGCTAACGGATAAAAGTTCAGTATTACTGTATTATTGAATTTCAGTGCATTTCTTCAATTATGTATACCATTTGTTAATATTAATAAAAACTCACATTAATTAAATTCAGTACTACTGTACTATTGAACTTCAGTGCATCCCTCCAATCATATAGTACCCTTTGTTAATATTAATAAAAACTCACATTAATTAGGACCCACCTTGAATAGATTAGGGACCAACTGATTGAAGGGATATACTGAAATTCAGTACTACCATAACATCTCTTCCGTGCAACTAAACCAATGACCATCATGCACATTAATGACCTAGAGAAATATTAATGAAAAAAGTAGTTCAAAATAGGATTAAACTTAAGTAAAGTTTCTTGTATCTTTACTATAAGGTTCTCTAATACAAATGTGATAAGTAGCAAAAAGTTTAAGCATGACCAATCATGGTAGAAGAGAATATAGAAGACCACATTTTACATGACCAATCATAAAAGAAATAGTGTAAATAAAGCATATGATTAAAAGAACCTTATAACAAAGATATAAAGAACCTTACCTAAATTTTTTCCTCCAAAATGTTCCCTTGCTTTTCGGAAGTTGAATTAATTTTTTAGTTTAATTTTTACAATTTTAAATTTTGTATGTGAAATTTTATCATTTATTTTTAATGTGTGTAGTTTACTTTTCATTATAAATATATAAAGAATAAAGATAACATATAATTACTCCTGTATATTAAATTAACTCAATAGTATCTTGATGGAGGTCTCTAATGACATGTATTAAATTAAAATTTCTTAAAAAATTTATAATTTTGATTATAAAATTTTAAAATATAAAAGTCAAATTAATCAATATTAAATTAAACTCTCCCTTCAAAAAAAATATATTAAATTAAACTCTCAATCAAAAAAATAATTTAATGGAAGTAGTACCTGTAACTCACATGTGAGACGAACATTCTCTTCAATTATGTCCCTTCTTAATGATAGAGCTTTTGATTCTGCATCCACAAGGCTTTGTTGCTGCTTATCAAAGGCCTAGTGGACATAATTCTAGTTAGGGAAAAATTTTTGGTGTAATTTTAATATTTTTGTCATAATTTTTTTTTGGTAGATTTGTCATTATATTTTTTAATCAAAAAATAGTATGTATATGATTTATACAACTCAATTCTTTTTGGGTACGTTTGGTAAGACGAGGGAATGGGAATGGAATGAGAATGAAAAAAGATGAAGGAATAGAAATATCATGTTAATATGATGTAATGTGATGTGAATGAAATAAAATTAGGTAAAATAACCATTTGACCCTTACATTAAAAATGAGAATAGAATAAAAGTGGGTAAAAAAATAAGGACAAAAATATAATTTCACCACACTGCAAAAAGTAGAGTTTGTTTGGTAGGAATAAAAGATGAGGGAGAATTGGTCTCCCTCCCCTTTTCCATCCACTTATTTATTAACCAAACAAAGCCTTTATGATTGGTTCTCTTTAAATTCTTTTCATGTTTTTTTATTTTTATTAGAAAATATGATAATAAAAATATTTTAAAATGTATATAAATAACTAAGAGGATGGAACATCTCAAAGCAAATATGTATATGCAACATCTCAATGCAAAGATGTTTATGCATGTTTAGATTGAAGATAATAAAAATAAAGAGAAGAAAATTAAGATTTTATTTAAAAAATAATAATTTTATCATTGATAATATGAAAGAGACGATTATTATAGATATATTTTTTCAATTAATTCTTTAAAGTCTTTTCTCTTTTTATAATTTGGAAAAATAAATGTGAACATTTTGTTTGAACCTCATACTTACTAATTCCATTCCCTTCTCTTCCCTTATTTAAAATTTTTTTAAAGGAGTAACTAACTTTCCAAATTCAAATCTTCCAATTTTATGGATGATGTTTGAGTCTAGTAAAATAAACTAGTCCCTTATAATATGAGTTCAAATCCCTATTAAGAAATGTGTCAAGATTTATACCCAATAAAATTTCGAGTAAAATTACTTTCAATAAAAAGATACATGTAAAAAACAGAATCCCTCTTTTTACTTTCTTCTCTTCTTATCCTTTCCTTTCCTACCTCCGGAACAGAATTAGATCCTCTCAAATTCAATAAAATTCGGTTAAATGCACCATTCTACATACATATTAGCCCGCTTGTAAAATAATATTTTATTTTTAATCCTACTTAAAAGTTAACCCAACAGCAAATTAACGTGTAAAATAGTCATTTTAACAACTTGAGATAATCCAATTCCCTCCCAATCATACCTTTCAAAGAAATTTAAAACATACCAGACGCATAGATGCAATGCTCTTTTCCAGAACATATTTTTCATGACGTGCCTGTGCTTCCAATCATAACATAAACAATTAAAATTCTTGAAAAAATATATATATATATTCCACAAATATATTCAATAAACCTTTTTATTTTTTAAAAAATTTCTACCTTGATGGAATAATCAACAAGACGCTTCCTTAGTTGCTTGATCTCTTCTTCATATTCACAAATCTTTAAAGGAAGATCCTAAATTCCACACACAATAACATTAACTAGACTCATAAAAATATCAATCTTATCTCACAAAAGACATAAGAATTATTAATTTACAACAATGACAATAGTAGAAGAAGTACCTGCTTCCTTGGGCTAAAATTAGAAGCATTTGATTCAGCCATTGCAATCATCAATCTTGTCCTCTCCCTCTATTTCATAACTATATAACCCCCCCCCCCCCCAAAAAAAAACTTAGTTTTCCATGATTATAATTATAAATTCTACTAAATTGCTGTTAAATATTGGATATATATATATATATATATATATATATATATATATATATATATATAATGACTCTGATGGAGAATCCATTGAATCATATTGCTTTTTGCTCATGCCTTTTGTTTTTATTGTGTGATTGAGACAAAAGAAGAGACCTTATAGTATCAAGGAAGAGAAGTACAAGTAGGAGTGTTGTTTGGTTCGGTTCGGTTTGTATAGTTTATTCAATCGAACCGATCTAATTGAATGACAAGAAAATTCATCTAAACCATCCAGTTTTAGAAGCTCCAATCAAGGTTGGTCGGGCTTTTATGTGTTTAGAGAAAAAAAAACTTTGAAAACCATATTTATTAATATGAAGCACACTTTATACGTAATTCTATGATAAAACAATAAGGCATAATGAAGTCATCAAACAGAAATTTAGAAATACTACATCAGAAAATAAAGAGTGTAATTGATATTTTATTATAATAATAATTATATTATTAAAGTAATTTGATTAATTGATTCGATTAATTTATATCCATTCTTATCCATAACCAAATTGATGAATTGGTTTTCACCATTCTTCATCCAATTCGATTTTGATCAATTCGGTTAAATTTAGATCAGATTGAATTTAAACAATCTTAAGGGCAAATTTGGTATAAATGCACAAATGTAAAGTACTATAGAATAAAGGAAAGTACTGCAGAAAAAAGTAAGGAGAGAGATAGAGAGAAAATTTATGAGAGAGAAGAAGTATGATAAAAAGTGTGTTTGGCACGTTTGGTATGAATACCAAACAGTACATTACATGTAATCTCACGATTTCCAAAAAAACTTTACATCATATTTTATACATACCAAACACACTTTTTATCATACTTTTTCTCTCTCATAAATTTTCTCTCTATCTCTCTCCTTACTTTTTTCTATAGTACTTTTCTTTATTCTAGAGTACTTTACTCTACAATACTTTTTTTACAGTACTTTACATCTGTGCATTTATACCAACCATGCTAAAAGTGTAGGACAAGAAGAGATTTCATTGTTGAGGTTGACATCTTTGACCCCCCATGATGGATGGATGCTACATAGTTTTCTTCTCCCCTTATAATTAATATTTCTTCTTTAAAAATCATCGCTGCCTATTACATTGCTGCTTCCAAGAAATTGAATTACTATTGTCTAGCACTTGTCCTGTTTACTTGAGGAAATTACCCACTAATCACGTAGATTTTTTTGTTAAAAAAAAAAAGATCAACGAATTATATTAATAATATTTGTTTGAATGTCACTGAAGCTCAAAAGTTTTAAATGCCTTATAATTCAAAATATTTATCCCCCAAGTCATCAAGGCCAAAATGTAAGAATAAGTTGATAACCACTTAATTTTTCATTATATATTGCTTAAAAATATATTCTTTTACAATAATTTATTGGTTGAGTTTACAAAATAAGTGACCAAGAAAATATTAGTTTATTATAGATTAAGATATCTATTAACTTTAAACACATAATAATTTAGACACCTCCAAATACTCAACTAAAGGGTTCGCGAAGAAAGTTGCTTTGAGGATGGTTTCGTTGGGAGGAGATATTTAGTAGTACGATAGTACTGAACTTCAGTACATCCCTTTAATCAATTGGCCCCTAAACCATTCAAAGTGAGTACTTATTAATGTGAATTTCTATTAATATTAACAAATGACTCTACATGATTAGAGGGATGTACCAAACTTCAGTAGTACGGTAGTATTGAACTTTTATCCTTCCGTTGGATAGGGTTACTAACCCCCATCTTCTCTGGCTTCTATCCTGTCTTTGGATCTTTCTGTCAGGACTCAGGATGTTCAAAGTAGGGAGGGTGTTGGTTAGATGTATTTTATGACTTCTTTGTTTTTACTGTTTCTATTCTTTTGGCTTGTTTTTCTTATTCTATTGTGACTCTGTTCTTTCTGGTTTTTATCAAATTCTCTTTGGGCCAAAAAAAGTGACTAAACTACCAAACTCAGCAAAAGAGTTAATAAACTTCAAATTTAAAGTATCAAATCTTTAGAAATGCTAGAAACTCGGTTTGCAATCAAATCCTACAATTAGGTAACTAAAAACTATTCTCAGCCCACAGGTAAGGTTAATTTTGCAAAACATCTTATATATGACAAGGCAATCACCCACAAATTAAATAATCTAAACAGTTATGAAAATACAAGATAATAACATACACACACATATGACAAAGCACCCTAAAACAATAGATGAATCCCTTATTTGGATAAGTGAAATTAATCTCTCAAGATACTATCAAAAACTTGGAGAAAACTCCAATGCTCACCCTATACACAGCTTCAGAAAAATAATAATCAAGGGGCCAAATTCATTCCACTTAAGCTAACACAAAAAGCACTTAAGTGAAGCCCACATTGTTTAATACAACATTTAACTAAACCCCACATCGTTTAATTCAACATTTATGTGGATCACATACATTCATCACACCCCGTGATTATGCTCTCCAACCTATAAAATTCGAGGATCCAACAAGCTTATGCAAGCAAGGAGATGTACAAAAATGCAATGCAGAAACTGATTTACACATGATAGGATAAAATTTTTCATTTTTTTTTTTTTTTGAAAAAATGGAACAAAAAGTACGATTACATAAGAAAATTACATATCAAGCTAAACCTACCTTTGATGAATATAAAACAACAAAAATTTAGGTTGCACACAAAATACACTACTTTCAATGCCCATATTGACTAGCATATTCCATTGAATCCATAAACATCTGCCAAGCAGCTTATTTTCCCTTACTTGTTAAAGAACAAACCCTTCTTTTTTCCTCTCCTTTTCTCCCCAGCCTGCAGAAGCAAGAAAGATCAAAGACATGATAAGTTAGCATCATCATCTCCACATGATAACTATGAAATCAATAGTTATAACCAGATCATAAATTAAGAGAAAATTTTTTACCCTTAGGATGAACAATCTCAAGGTGAGCACAATTGTGTCTCTAGAACTGCAAAAGATACAAAAGAATGCGAAATGTCAAAAGCAAAACCAATAGACATTTAAGAAAACTGACAAAGATCAGGGAGAGCACTGTTACATCTACAAGTACAACCATTTGAAAACAAATCAAAGGGCACTTTATTTTATTTTATTTTTCATTTTCAAAAATAGATACACATGATCCATTTAATGTGTGATACATTTTTCTTTTTCATTTTTAACGTATATAAGCAGTGTACAACTATTTAGTCACAATTCTCCAGGAGGAAGCATTACTCTAGTTCATGCTGAAATAATTGCACACTAAAAATGATCAAATATGCTACCTATATTGCTCTTGCCAGGTTGTCTAATATTGCTTTTGTCAGTTTGTCAATTTTATTTGGAAAAAAAATCTATATATGTATATAAGGGGTTTAGTGTCTAGGGGTCATATACATTACAACTATATGAATGACTTGTCACTTACCCACTGACATCTGTAGAGCTATTTTCTGCTCGTAATATATGCTCAGCACCGCTAGAACTGATTATTATAAACTCTGAAACATGCCCATAAGGAATCACAACCTACAAAAGGAAATGGAACAGAAGATAAAGAAAATAGCTAAACATTGCAGAATAATCTGATATAAAGTATAAACACATAAATACACAAACAGCAGTCCAGAACCCCAGATTAGTTCACTACAATTATGCTGGCAAGAGTTGGTTGGCTTTCATGAACTACTTAGTAAGCCCTACTACTGACCCCTTTTCTAACAAAATTCTACTTTTAATGAGTACACTGATTGAGGAAGAATTCAAGAAGGCCAACAAATGATATTTCTTCAGAACTCTTCTTGGTTTTCCTGATACCCATCTAGTGAGAAAACCCAGGTCACCAGTCACAAATGAAAGCTTAAAAAAAAATCTAACATCATTCTTCTTTCAGCTTCATAGGTGGAAACTGTAATTTTACAAAAATGTAAACCTGAATAACAAATATATACCCCTATTAATTACCAAATTACCATGCGCATTAACATGGTCTATCTTTTACAATGATTCAACAGAACTTATCAATTTTATACCCTCCAGCAAGACTCTGAAACAATGCTCTCTACCAAGAACTAGCTGCCTTATACCATAAACGTTGACACAAAAGGATCAATCATTATTGAACAGGTTAGATTTTGTTTTATAAAGAAAAGAAGTGAAAACTGGAGATTCTAAATCCCCAGATCATTGGAAACTTATATATCAGATAATTCAGAATTTGATATATGGAAAATTTAAGACTCTCAATCAGAATATGTCATAGCTAATCCAGGAATTTCAAATTCTCCACATAAATCAACCCAAATGTCTAATGAATAGATTTCCAACAACTTGGAACATTAATATGCACACTTACCCAGCCAAATAGAATTTTCAATTCCCACAGATGTATCAATAACTTTACACTACCAGCTAACCAAACTATTCAGACAAACACAAAGTACTGCATAATAATGAGTCATACATTGTTGGATGGCGAAAATTTTTCTGCCGCTACAACTCCACTTGGTCCACTGCATTTGATACTGTAACCCTCCCTCTTAATGGCCAAAATAGCTGGTTCCCATATATCAAGATACCCAGTCTGTAAAATCAATCCAATAATATTTTGAAATAGTCTGAGCTCTTCATAGAGGATAGTAAAATAAGATTTTGCATAATGATAGACAGAGGAAATTTTGAATAAATAAGAAAACTACTTTCATTGAATTACCGAAAGAGAAACTTTGTAAGAAGCATGTCCACTAAAAAGAGTCTTCTCAATGTAGCTCTGCATTTCAGGATCTGAGAACAGGAGGACTATACTTAAAAAAATACTTTAGGCACTGGAAATTTACAGGCCTAAAACAGGAAGGAAAAAGAAACAGTAATGACACATCCAAAGCAAATAAGCCGGTTTAGATCAAATTATTTTTTGGCTTCCTTTTGACATTCAAAATATTTATAATTATTAAGGTTGTTTCAAGGGAATGTCTGTCAGATATCCTACAAGATTGAAATTGGATTGTAGATTCTGTTTCTGTTCTTAGGAGGATGCCTAATTCTCCTCTTTGGCTATGTCATCTAATTTTATATGAACCCGCCACATGTTAATAGTTAAGTGGCTAAAATTGAAAATAATATGGTGTAAGAAATAGTGTAATATTAGGTGGGGTCGGGCTTTGATTGTTGTTGTTGTCAACTATGACTGTACACACAATTTTATCTATTTTTCTCCACTAAACTCAACACATGGAGGGTCCATGTATAGTTTATACGGACTTGAGTCCATAAGAACATCACTCTTTTGAATTGCTGAACTTGAAAAACACCAATGATTGTACATTTACAGAAGTACTCACCACAAGTGATCTTTTTGTTATCATTTGCAAAAACCTTCACAGGTTCTCCCTACAATTACAAAGAATGCAATTGATTAGTAAGAAATCAGGAAAAAAGATTATCATAATTAAAACATCCAGACTCGGTCAGATTACTTAACCAAGTACTTATTTTCATAACTTTTGTGTATTTCTTATCTATAAATTTTATGTACTCATCATCCACTTATTCTTTCTTTTTTTTTATAGAAAACTTATTTCACAGGTCAGAAATGGGATCTATTTGTATGATCTTGACACCAAAAGTATAAATTGATGAATTGATGCTAACAACTCTGCTGGAACCCGAACAAAAACTACTAGAAAATATAAGAGAAATACTATATTTATGGAATTAGAATAGCAAAACAGGGGCAGAACCACCACAATCGCAAAGATGCTTTTACACAGAAAACAGAATATATGCAGAAAAGGGTAACTGTGCTAGGCCTAACGTCTTGGGATGTGATTACAACAAAGCAAGTTTTGGCATGTGATTGTTCAACAGATTCTAATCTTTTATGACTCTTCAGGACCTTATGTCTGCAAATACTGCATTTCTGAGTGTGCAAGAGAGAGATTTATACATTTATAAAAAGAAACAGACAAATGACTGAAGCATATATATATCCTATTCCTATCAGTATGCAAAGACTCCTGAATACGCTTACTCTGGATGATAAAACATAATCTAAGATCATTGATACTTAACAATGTAAGTACTTCAATCAAAATTGTCAAGATTGTGATCTCAAGTAGGAATCGTCAACGAACCATAAAGATCAGATTGAGGATCATAAAATCCTAACAATAATACAATTCAATAGCCATACAACCCTACAATCTAAATCACAATCTTGACATCCATGGTTTCACTGCTAAAACGTCAATAAACCCTGCAGCCACCAAAATTCAAGTATCTTTGTTCATACAAAACATATAATTGCCTCCACAATCAGTGATAAAAAGTACCTTGCGCTTCCTGTTATCCAGAGGCTGAACTTCAATGGCAAGGTATGTCTCAACATCGTCAGCAGTGACTAGATAGGTGGGTTGCTTTGCCTCTATAATTTAGGACACAGGATTAATGATTCAAGCCTTCTTGTTAGGAACGAACAAAAGGAGAACATAATCTTGAATAAGACAATAAGTAAGAAAATACCATCAATATAATTAACAGATCCATCTTCCAAATGCCGAATCCACTGGAAATCAAACAACAGGATACAAAAGGCAGCCTCAAGTGAGTACAACAGTAATTTAACAAGAAAATCTATTTGGTTTCAGAAAAATGGTAAGAAAAAATGGGGCAACAAGTTTCAAATCAGAGAGGGATATAGTACACCTCAAAATTGCAGCTAGTGGTGCCATTGATAGAGTATCCACACGCCTGAAGTTCCTTCCCAGGAAAGGCTTCTCCTGAAATTTGGAGACCCTCTATAGCTGGTAATGGATCATCATCTGCAGCTGCATAATGTAGTACTCGATGTGATATAGCCAACATTTACGCATTGACTAATAAATGAAGATGAAATATTTCTTACCCTCAGAAAATGAAGAAGAAGGTTCTTCAAGAACTGGTGGTAGATGATAAGGAGAATAAGAACTGGGATCATCAGCAGTGGTTGTATAAGGAGAATTGCCTGAACTCCAGTTAACAGAAGTATCTCTTTCATTCTGGTTTCCATCTCCATCATGATCATCTCCTTCACTGTTGCTCACAGGGTCACGAAATGTGACCTGCTTGTTAGTTGTTTCCTCTCCATAATGTGCAGGATGAGCACCACCCTGAGTAACAACAAGCTGGTTGGGAATATCATGTGATGAATTCCTGTCAAACAACCAGTACACAATTGTGCACAGATGCCCTTCTTTATAATCAATTCAAGACATTTACAACCCAAAAGAAATATATATAAATATTAATTAATCATAAGCTATTACTGGTTTTTTATTTTGTCCAGTAAGGTATTACTGGTTATACTTTCACAAAACTCAAATATAAATCTGTCCACACTCCACAGCATTAAGGTAGTGAATATGGGAACCAATAACAGAGCAGATAAAATAAAAGGGAAAGATAGAAATCATATCAATTATATTTGTCCTCTTTTATTTGAAAAATAGCAAGTGTTAAAAACCACCAAAATATTACGGTGTTCTCAAATAGGAGAGATGGAAACCAAGACGTATTGAGAGTAATAACAACCTGTAATAGACCACCGAAGGTTACAGGAGCTAAAAAATACATCTAAGTTATCTCAAATTTGTTTTATCTCAATCAAACTGGAATTCATATCATCAGGTGATCTGAACAAAATTCTTTGGCGAGAATCAATTGCTCAAGCAAATCAGCATCAGATATGCAAAAATGACTGACAAGCTAATCCAGAGCAGATTATCTCCAACAGTAATACTCAAACCTTATCCATATTCATAAGGGAAAAGGGACAAAAAAATCTACATTAGAAGATGTCTTCATAAAATGTAATGTTCTCAATCAACTTGAAACTTACCAAGACTATAAAAGGATTAGTTAGATCATCATTGGTCCAGGTAATGATGGGGGAATGGAGAAATGCTAAGACTAAATACTCTATACACTGAACTGAACAACGTAAAGACAATAATTTCCATATTTACTGCATAAAATCTCCCATTATAACCCATCTTTTATGAACATGACCAATCAGTGTCGACTAACTTTAACATGTAAAGCTTATTCACATGTCAAATAATCAGGACCACTTTAACAGAGATTCCATGAAAACAGAACCCACCAATACATTCAGTTCAGAGTAGCATTCTCCATTTGACCAGGCTCACCTGCTTGCAATAGGTGAATATCTTCCTAATACATCCGCATCTACACTCTTTGCTGCACCACCTCCCAAGCCAGTCTGATGGTGACCCAATGTATCGAAATCAGTGCCTGTCTGACCATCAACAGAGACCTGAGTCCTCACTTGGGAATACATGGGTTGAGGTACAAGTTCGTTATTCTGGAAAAAAAAAAAAAAAAACTGCGACTTAGTATAAGTTGTTGCTTAGAAAGAGTAAAAACAAAATGACACTATATGAGCATACTGAAGAAGCTGCCAATCCTGCACCAATTGGATGAGATGGTGATTGTGATGCAAAATGTGCATGGTTCATATCCGAACGCAAAGGCACTAGTTGGTATTGCGACTCTTTTAGCTTAGACTGCAACAGATCGGATATAGGCAATAAACAGAATCACTCTATCTAAAGATCAAATCCTAATACAGTACACAGGAATTCAGGTCATCCAAGTATCTGCTCAGCCAACATACCTCGGTGAGAATAAGTTTTTCCTGCAAATGTTTAAACAAAACCTGCCAAAAAGAAGAATTTACTATGAACCCATTCAGGTGATTTCTTAAATTTCAGATACAAAGGGAAATCTTTCAGTATCACCATATATACTTAAATACAACTTCAATAGACTAATCCTTTGAAGATAACAAAAACAACTGCTTGAGAATACAATGTTTTACTGCAAAATTTTGTTGACTCCATCAAGATTTCCGCATAAATAAAAATTATAATAAAAGAAAGAAATATAACTATATATATATATATCTTATTACATACAGAAAGCTAGCAGCATTATTTTAAATTAAAAAATCAAACAAGGTTGACCTTGACATTGCTAACAATTGACTGGGCATCAAGAACAGGGGGTTGCAGCGAGTATTCTGCTAGAAGAGGCAGCAAGGATGAAACAAAAGTTGTTCTTTCTTGCTGTGCATCCTGACAGAAGAAAAGGAACAACTTAAAAATTCATTCCAACTATTTCAGAAAAAGAAAAAACAAAACAAAGGAACATGATACCAGCCACTGAGATGCATTAAAAATTATACATATTGTTGAACTAAGCTATCATGCACTATTTAACATACACCAAAAACTAGAAAAATATGTAGGGAAAAAATACCTGCAGCGCATATGTGAGACGAATATTTTCTTCAATTATGTCCTGTCTGTAAGATAGAGCTTTTGAAGCTGCATCTACTAGGTCTTGTTGTTGCTGATCAAAGGCCTAATGCCAGGATTACAGATAAAATTAAGAGTACAATTCCATTCAAAACAAAGGAAAAAGAAAGAAAGCAAAGATACTAAGGAAATTAAAAGAAATTCATGCATACCAGGCGCATGTATGCAATGCGCTTTTCCAAAAGATATTTTTCATTCCGTATTTGTGCTTCCTATCATAACAAAAACAATAGGTCACCCCTGACATGACATGATTAAGAAAGAAAGCTAAATATTTTATCACCAGCTATAAAAATATACAAATCCTTTACCTTGATGGAATAATCTGCAAGTCGTTTCCTTAGTTGCATAATCTCTTCTTCATGTTCACGAATCTTCATGGCAAGATCCTAAATGGATACAAAATTAGGCCATAAATATGACTATCTGACAAAAGAATAGATTTTAGAACTGCAACAGTACCTGCTTCCATAGGCTATTAGAATTATTCATTTCAGCCATTGGCATCAATCCTTGTCCAGAAGAATTAAACTGTGGATCATAGTCTCCTTCTATTTGATGCCTACAACAAAAACACAGTTTTCTATAATTACATAAATTCTTCTTAATAAATACCTATGAGGAATAAAGAAGAGATAAGATCCAGTTCTAGCAAAATCATTAATATTTCACAGCAACATACCTTCTTGGAGAAATCGAACTTGCAGATAATGGAGACGACTGAGATGGGCCAGTGTTATCAGTGGGTAGCTGATCATTTGGGTGTACTCTCAATGTTCCATTCAATTTACTGCTCTCATAATATCTTTCTGCATTGCTTCTGGCTGCATCATCTTTATGTTTCAGACATGAAGGACAGTTATTTTACCAGTTATATCAGCTAGGTAAGATTTATCCATACCCGTAAGCATACCTTCTTGATTACCTAATGATGTAACTGGTTGACGGGCTTCAAGAGATCCATGACTCTGCTCATCCCATGGAGCAACAGATCGAGGTCTTCGATCTATTGAATCATCTTGCTTCTGTCAAAAAAATAGCAGACTTGCACTGATTTATTTTGTAGTTTTTCATTTCTGATAAAAGAAGAAATTTTATAGAAAAATACAAAGGTATATCAGGAGGTGTGCTATTGAGAGATATTTTAAATTCATTGCTATACAGGATGTTTTACCCTCCTTTATACCCAGTTTTCCTCTCTGTAATAATATCCTTTTTATCAATAAAGAGAAAAGAAATGTGGAGAATTTCCCCATTTCAATCATCATGAGAATAAACTGTTCAGATGTTATGCTTTCATAATTAAGCCAAACCTTCTCTCTTCCAAACTCTTCATCCTTCAAAACTTTGAATTATATGATTATTATGATTTAATAGTTAATTTATATCTCAAATGTTATTGTTATCACAACAGCATATTTATTTATTTTCAATATCTATAGCATATTTTCAGATTTATTTTTTCGAATTTTAGCACCTTGCTTCACTGGGCAAACATTTATCTATCACCTCTTGCCTCAGGGAACCAGGGGGGATAGCACCTTAACAGTGCCTTTTGCATTTGACTACATTGAATAGAACATAAACACACAAAGTGTATAAGCACATTGTCATGTTGATTATTTATGGAGACTTTTCACTTTCAAAATGACTTTTACAATCCAGACTGGCCAAAGAGTATAATCCTGGCTCTACAAACTCTGATGCTCCAATCAAGAGATGTCAAAATGAATTGAGCCCATTGAATTAGGCCCATAAAACTAGTGGGCAACTCCTACAGGCTAAACCTCTTCTTTTTTATTAAAAACTAAAAAAGTAAATGAATTTTAAAAAAACAATTGATTAAAGTGATTTAACTTATCAACCTCGCCCATTAATAAGAGATCCTCTGAAAGCGAAAAGAAAAAAAAGCCCAAGCTTAATAAATCAGTTTTGATTCAAAGAGAGGGGGGCATAGAAAAACAACAACAATCAAAGCCTTTTCCCACTAGGTGGAGTCGGCTATATGGATCAAGTAACGCCAACATGTTCAGAAATGTGTATCACAAAAAAATGGCAACAATAAATTTAATCACATATAAAAATTTTAACCATAATTATTCATTTTTTAAATCATAAGTAACCAAAAAGCAAGAAGTCTTAAGCAGCACTTACATATTTTTCTAATTCCTGAATTTTTCTTTGTAGTTCAGACCTAAGCCGGTTATTCTCTTCCACCTGTCAAAAGTAACATGTCGCAGCCTCAGTATCCTCTCCAAAAGGGCTTGAACTTTAGATACCACCATTTATGGAACAAAGGTAAACCAGTTTACAGCAAATGCATTAAAGAAGAATGTCTTCTCCTAAACCTGGGAAGTTCAAAGATGGATAGTGCTTGACACGATTTTGTGCCTAACTATTGAGGTGCAGATAAGGTCTCAAAACAGTTGGTGCAAAACAGCAGTCAAACCAAGAGGGGAAGAGAGAAAGAGAGTGAACTACCAAGGCTATCATATACAAATCAGTAACTATAAAACCAAACCAACGCCTAGCTCTACTGCTAAAGCTTCCTAATGTCTAAGGAATAAAAACGCTAAGACGAAAATAACTTATTCCTTCAGCTTTTTCGTGGGTAAAAGTTCACTTCCAAATGACTTGGCCAGGCATGTCAGCAATGAGCAATACAGTGCCAACCTAGTACAATAGTGAATTACATGATAAAATATGTCAACATTACTTATGAGACCAAAGATTTCTGAACAAACTTCACCTGGAAAATGTTAAGCTTAAGCATACCACTTCAAGTTCAAATATTAACGAAAGTGCCCAAAAATCTTAAACAGCGCATGAGCTGAAACGGAAGTAAAAGTACCTGTTGCTTAATGGTAGCCTCCGCCGCTTCAACGGCCTTCATGACCTGAAACAAGCTGTCGTTGTTGCTAGAAGTAGGGTTAGGCTGATCATGCGGTTCATCATGTTGTTGACCATGCTGGTTAACACCCAACCCTGAGAATTTCTCAGCCAATTTCCCATCATAACCATTCTCCATACCCTTCTCCTACAATCCCCCAATATTAACCCACCAACACCACACTTCAATCAATCAGCTCCGACTCTCTCAACCTAATCAAATACCAGCTATATAAGTATACAAACGAGATTCTCGTCTTCAAAACACAAGCTCCTCACTTTCCACCCACCATTATTTATAGCCACAGATAAGACTTCACCGCAAAACGTTACAAACTATTCCCAATGCATGTTCGTTTCAGTCACATCCAAACTTGAGCAGCATCAGTTAATCGGAAATTAGGGAAATGAATGAAATGTGAAAACTGATAATTTGACCAAAATCGAAAACAAAATCGAATTGAGATTTTGAGCAAAGGAATTGATAAATTTAAATTGGAAGGGAAGAAAATGCAGAGTTCGAATCGAAATCGAAACCCTAATAAGCAAAAATAAAAATAAAAAGACAAAAAAGTTTAGAGGAAAGAAAGACTAAAGAGAAGAGTGACGAAATATGAAGAACGAATTAAGAGTGACTCTGTGTGTAGTATAGTCAAGTGCGCGTGGGTCACACTATTGGAATCATAGGACAAAGATGCCCTTGTCATCTATTTTTATTTTATATATATATATTATCAAATTTTTTTTTTTCAAATATTAAACCTCTTATTTTTTTTTTTTTGATAAATTACGTGTAAACATAACTTTTAGAAATAGAAAATATAATGAAAATATAAAGGTAATTTCTTAAATTTTTGAACCCTTACTCCCTTTCATTATTATAATTCCATCTTTTTTTTTCCACAAATTAAAAGCTATAGAAGAACATGAAATTTATCATTATCACTTCTTGAAGTGAAGTACAATCTACGTCTCTAAGTTTAATCCTTTTCTAAAGTAAGATCAATCATATGGTTACATTTGTTAGTTGATGTATGTGTCATCAACTTATTTAGTTATTTTGACAAGTTTTAGATAAGAGGTATGTAATTTTTTTTTTATTTGTTTAAACCGTATAATTTTTTTTCTATAATATGGGAGAAATGCAAAAAAAAGACTATACTAAAATAGTTATAGGAGTATGAACTCCAAAAATATAGGCATGCACTGAAGATTATGTAGATTCTGCATGAAAACGTTGAGTCACTTTTCATAGTGATCATGCAATAAGCGACAGTATCCCGTTATATCAGGGTTAAATTTTGCAAGTCAATCGGTTATTCTTATATTGAATTCCATTATGCGCACGCACCAATTTGTTAGAATCGTCAACGCTTCTATTGGTTTTATTTGCAAGCTAACGGTAATAACAAAAAATGCGTTGCGCTCCATAACAACTTGTTTGAGTCCAAAAATTCAAACAAAGCTCAATCCTGCAATAAATGGTCCCAAAGCTTTGCATTGAAGACTACGTAGATTCTGCACAAAAATTGTTGAGCCAATTCCTATAGTAATCATTCACTAAGCGACCATATCCCGCCATACGAGGATTAAATTTTGCAATTCCATCCGTTATTCTTATGTTGAATTACATTATGCGCTACACCGATCGGTTAGAATCATCAACGCTTTTATCATTTTTATTTACATGGTTAATAATGATGCATGAGTTGCACTCTATGATAACTTGTTTTAATCCAAGAATCCAAACAAGCCCTGACCCACAATAAATGTCCCATAGCACCGCAATGAAGACTGTGCAGATTTTGCATGAAATCGATGAGCCACTTCACATAGTGATCATGCACTAAACGACAATATCCCGCCATATCAAGATTGAGTTTTGCAACTCCATCGATTATTCTTATATTGAATTCCATTATGTGCTGCACCAAATTGGTTAGAATCATCAACACTTCTATCAACAATTATAAGGTTAATAACAACACAATATGAGTTACAATCTATGATAACTTATTTCCATCCTATAATCCAAACAATCTCAATCCCGCAATAAATCCCCCAAAGCTTTACAATGAAGACTGTGTAGTTTCTGCATGAAACTGTTGAGCCGCTTCCCATAGTAATCATGCACTAAGTGACCATATCCCGTCATACCAATATTGAGTTTTGCAACTTCATCGTTATTCTTATATTGAATTCTATTAAGCACCGCACTAATGGATTAGATTAATCATCAGCACTTAAACAAATTTTATTTATACAATTAATAACGATTACAATCCATGCTAACTTGTTTCAATGTAAAATTTCAAACAAGCCCCATCCTACAATAAATGCCCCAAAGATTCATAACAAGGACTGTGCAGATTTTGCATAAAACTGCTGAACTACTTCCAATAGTAATCATGCACTAAACGACCATATCCCGCCATACGAGGAATGGGTTTTGCAACTCCACAAGCTATTCTTATAATAAATTCCATTATGTGCTGCACTAATTAATTAGAATCATCAATACTTCTATCAATTTATTTATGAGGTTAAGAACAACAAATGAGTTACCATCCATGACTTGTTTCAATCCTAAAATCCAAATAAACTCAGTCCCACAATAGATGTCCCAAAGCTAGATCTCCACAATGAAGATTGTGCATATTCTGCATAAAGTTAAATAGTAAGTTGACTAACAATTCAAAAACTAAAAAATATGTTTCCTTTAGCATATGAGGGGGAAATTTTCTCTTTTTTTTTCAAAAAAAAAAGGGACAACCCTCAAAAAAGAAATATCCAAATGTGAATGAAGAATCAACACAATAAATATTCAATACTTTATGTTTATTAAGTTTATATTAGTTTGTGATTTAAATTTATTGAGGTTTCATAATAGATTTTTTTTTTGTGTCTAAAAATTTAGATGACGGAATAACGGCTCAATTTAAAATCATAGCAAGTTTATAAAAATACATAAAATTTACAAGTAATCTATCGATGAAATATGAGCTGAATTCAAATTCAAACTATATAACTATTACAAAGAAAAGACAAGCAGATGAAACAATCCTAAGTTGGAGTAGAAGTTCAGTGGTACGGTAGCACTGAACTTCAGTACATCCCTCCAATCAGTTGGTCCCTAAACCATTCAAGGTGGGCCCTAATTAATGTGAGTTTTTATTAATATTAACAAATGGCACTACATAATTGAAGGGATGCACTGAAGTTCAGTAGTACGATACCATTGAACTTTTATCAACTCATATATTGAATGCTTTCTTACAAGTTATGTCCTCATGAAAGAAGTAAAACATCAATCGCTCAAATCAAATACGGCTTATTACTTTGTACTTCAAAGGTGCTTTTAGTGAGACAAATGCACACAAATAAAATAGAGTGCATTGGCCATTATTGTGAATGTTGTCTTTCCCTTCAAGTTAGTGTCCTTCCTTGTTTGTGTGGTCACCACTGGATAAATCCTCTTGGCATTAAATATTCAAAATAATGATGTTTATTTACACTTCTACTCTCCATCAAACATACACTTATGGAATCTCTTTATTGGACAAAAGTCCAATATTATAAAATTGGCCCATTAAATTTAACACCATTCTTTAAATTTGAATAAAAGTTCAAAAAGTACCGTATTACTGAAGTTCAGTGTATCCCTCCAATCATGTAGTGCCATTTGTTAATATTAATAAAAAATCACATTAATTAGGACCCACCTTGAATGGATCAGGGGCCAACTGATTGGAGGGATGTACTGAAGTTCAGTACTACCGTATTACTAAACATCTACTCCTTAAATTTTAAATTTGGCATCCAACTCCGACATAAATTTTAATAATTTTAAACTACGTTAACATTTTTATTCATATTAGTAAATTGTGTTTTGGTAAAATTTTTAACATATTTCGGTCATATCAATATTTCTAGATTTTAAGTAAAATTACCGAAATACCCTTTATAGGACTAAATAAAAATATTAACATGGTTGAAAAATATTAAGAAAAATAGACAAAAACTTAATAAAAAGGGGTTGAATGTTCAAAATTCAAAGGTCGTGAGATTAAATGCAATATTTTAAAACTCATAGGTATTGTATATCATTGACGTAGAATTCAAGAACTTTCTATACATTTTAACCTATAAAATTAATTTCTCTCTAATTGTTACTTGTCAATTGTGACCATTAAATTAAAAAAAAATGTCTCTACTCCATTTGGAATGAATCCTTTTAATATTGATAAATGTGGTATTAAACTTTTGGCCATCCTTATCATACATAGTAGTAGCATATACAAGTGTTGGTACCGTTGGATTAATGATTAATGTAAACTTAGCCACCATTAGAGATATCATGATCATATGCTTTCTTTTAGAATGATCATATGCATTTAAGTATATATTATTCATTATTATTATTATTATATTTTAGAAAATAATAAAATTTATTTGACTTCTCATTCTTTCAATATATTTTATATTCTTCATGAATAATATATGTTAATGTACATTATTTTAGAACCAAACAGACTATAAGATTCAAATATAAATAAAGTGGTTTTATGGAGCTCCATGAGTTGTATGGCAATTTTCCCTCGGTCAAATAGCAGTAAGACTATAATATATTCAAGTTTTTGTTTTGTTAACTAATTAGTGTGTTGTTAATTGTTTTGTAATGTTAAAGGAAATATTTTTTAAAAAAAAATCCTGAATAAGAAAATAGCCAAATTACAAAGACTCTTCAGTCTTCATACATTGAGAAAGTGTCAATGGTGAGAAGGGAATAATTTCTCTTTTCTTGTTTTTTTAACAAATAATAGTAAAAAAAAGGCACTCTTAAATATTATCAATTGTAATATTATTGGATATTGACTTATAAAAAAAATATCGGATATTGTGTCTCATACAAACAATATACGCACATATATATATATATATATATTAGAGGCTTCGTATGCACCTACGTGCATGCATGTAATTTATTCTTAAATTTTTTTTAAAATATAATATAAAATAGTTATTATATTTTTAAATAGAATTTCTATAATTTAAAATAAAAAAATTAAAAAAAAAATGAGAAGTTATACACTTCTCCATTTTTTTAGTAACCACCTATCATACTTGGTTATTTATTGGGAAGTTGAGAGGAAGTTCTTTTTTTGGTGTCACACTTTGCTTGTATGACACCAAAAACTCCAAAGCCATATATATATAGATATATATATATCAATTATTAATTTTTTATAATCATAAAATATTTTTATATGAAGAAAAATTATCTTATAAATTTGTTAACTTCCAATTTACTTTTTATTATATCAAATAATATTTTTAAGTAAGGTATATAATTTTTAATTATGTTTTCTTGCAAAAGATTCATTGATATTATATTATATATAAGTTGTTGACTATATTAAACAACATCATACATCGGTTCAAGTGATTGTGACAGCGTTCAACATCTCAAGGTATCATCTTCGATTCGTCCAACTGACATCTTAGGACATGTGACCAAGCTCTCAGTTGAATCGACTGGTTCGATTCGATTTTCACAACATTACATACAAATTCAAGTGGCTAAGCCCAATAAACCCGAAATAGAACCATTAAAAATAGAAGGCTTTGATTCCAATTTAGACCTCAAATGATACCCTCACAAAATCCAAACACAAAAGAACCTACACTTGCACAAGGATTATACTGAAATTCCAACACCGACTGAATATTCAAATGAAAAATTCATCTACTATAATGCAATACAGAAGAAAGATAATACTTAAACATGAATTTCTTGATTCGAGTTCAGGTCACTCCATAGGCAAATTCTCCAAAATGATCGATTGCCTTCCCACACTTTGAAAGCCATAGCCATAATAATAATATATATGGATGTTTTCTTGTCCCCTGTTTCCTTAGGTCTAAATTGGGCTCAAAGCCTTATATTTTCAGTGACTTTATTTTAAACTTGTTGGGCTTAGCCACTTGGTTTATATTAAGATCAATAAAGGTCAAACTCAAACGATTATTGTATGTCTAAATTATAAATAATTTTAGTTAATTATAATTACTCAATTAGCCCTTAAATATCAAGAAATCTCTCTGAGAAGAATGCTCACCGGATAAAATAGAATAGTTTCCAATTATGTAATGTCACCCGTCGCAAAATGATTTGATGGAAATAATCTATTAATCTTATATGATTATAAGGGCACGTTTGGTTTCTTGTAAAAATTGATGTAATCCACATTCCGTCCAACATTCTTCCTACTAAATATACTTTACTTTCTGCAATGTGATGAAATTATGTTTTTACCCTTACTTTTTTTTACCAACTTTTATTCTATTCCCACTTTTAATATAAAGGTAAAATGGTCATTTTACCCATTTTTATTCCATTCACATCACATCACTTTCACATTCCTATTCACATTCTCTCCAGCATTCTCATTCTTATTCCCATTCCCATTACATCCAACCAATGTTGTCAGGATCGAACCGGACAAAGGCTCAGACACGTATTCAGTTCACAGTCTAATCGGTTTAACTGGTTGAATCGGATGATGCAATAAATCATTAATATTAATTATCCTTAATGTATAAAATGACAACACTAAAGTTTTAACACACATAATTTTTAAGACTTGTCAAATTCAGGAGGATCTTGATCAAACCAAGCATGAAGTTCTTGATAATTATCGCTTCCACTATAACTTGCTAATTGTTTTTGAAGAAGTGGGTCCAGATTGTGTTCTCCTTGACTTGGTTGTGCATTATTATCCTTGACTCTACACACATTCGTTTTCACTTTTCAATTTTTCATCCATTTTTTTAAAACTGAATTGGCCTGCAAAAAAAAAGAAAAAAGAAAAAGAGTTGAACCGAGTGGTTCAGCAGTTAGACCCCCGGCCTAATTGCTAGTTTGATTTTTTAGGTCCGACCAACTCGTTCTAACATCTAGTCCGGTTCGAACAACATTGCATCCAACATTCATGTAATCAAACGTGCTCTATATATTGAACAATAATGGTCAAATACTTATTTTAGTCTCTTATCTTTTTCAACAGTTTCGTATTGATCATTTATCTTTTAAAAGTTCTAATTTAATCCTCTGTCTTTGCAATTATTTCAAATCTATTATTTTGTCTAACACAATCAAATCTTTTTGTTAAATTATGATGTGGCATACTAAAAAAAATTAAATAATTATAATTTTACCTCCTTTTTCAACTTTCAATTTTTCATTTTAGTTCAATATCTTTTTATTAACTCCATTGAGTGCAATTCCTCCATTTCTACGTTTGGAATATATTAGTAAACTTTGCACCGTACCCATTAAATGTCCAAATATCAACTCAGCCACGTACACCTTCTCCATCCAAATCAAACACCTTGAACGCCTCCACAAGCTCTCTCTCCACATCTTTTTCTTCACCTCCTTTCTTCTCCCCACTATTCTGCTTCGATATGGATTGATAATAGAACAAGAACTCGTCGAGGTCAAGACTCACTTTTCTTGGTGAAAAAATAAGACATCAAAATAGATATTTGACCAAATAAAAACGGTAATATATTATCAACAGGTGGTCAGTTGGAGTGGTAGTTACAAGTTTGGATTCAGTGCAATTCTATTCCTTGTAATTTCGGTACAATTCCTATAAAATACACATTTTTACATTATTTTTGAAGTACTACTACAGATTTACTCTAACAATAACCCACTATGAATGGATTAGGAATGAAATTATTATCAATTTTGACAAATATCATCACTAAATAGCCTCGTGAGACTATTTTTTAATATTAATAACAATTTGGTCCCTAATCCATTTAAGGTGATGATATTTGTCAATATTGATATTAATTTGGTCTCTAATCTATTCATAGTAGATTATTATTAGTGTGAGTCCGTATTAGTACTAAAAAAATGAAGTAAAAATGTGTATTTTATAGGAATTGCATCGGAATTGCACTGGATTCAATTTCAGTAGTTACTCCATTCTCCTTAATTAAAGTCCCGGGTTCGAGACTTGCATATGAAAAAATCTCTACTGGGAGAGCTCTTTTTTCATTGGAACCTCCGCTAGCTCGAACATGATTAACTTCAATAGGAGAATACATGTGAAAAACTAAAAAAAAAAAATTGTAACATATATTATATATTATTTGTAGGATTAAGTTTCTAATTACTTTTTTATAATATTTGTGATTTGTTGTTTTTTTTATATGATATACAATGACAATAAATAAATTTAAGACTAAAATTAAAATGATATTGAATTGCTATTTACTTTTTCCTCTCAGAGATTACGGCAAAAAAAAAAAGTTTGCTTTAAGATTATGATTAATTATGTCCACTAGTGACTCAATAATTACACCAATACGAATTCAGTAACTCAATAATCCAATGACTATTACTGAACTCATAAAAATGTCATGTATATACTATATACACGTTCATAATTACTTGAAAGTGCACATGTCCATACACCTTTCATTAATATTTTTAGTTTTTCACATCATCACATGTATGGTATTATTAGAGTCAATCATGTTGGATGTATTACTGCACACTAAATTTGAGTACCAGCAAAAATTTGAAATCGAATTCATTGTGAAGAATTAGTCCGTCTACTAGACTGATTCTTATTGATACACTATATATTAAGAGACAATATATTTTTTAGTCACCGAATAGTTGGTTAAACTATTATTTAGTTATCAAATTTGCAACTGGACGTTTCACGTTAGATAACCGAGTGATATGACCATTAATTTACTGCTGACGTGACTGGACTTCTCTCCTCGTTTCCCCTCTTGCATCGTAAAAAAAAAAGGGGTCAATGACTCCCTTTTTCTTGTTCTTGGAACCAAATTTTGCTTCATGTGTATTCTTGACAAAATCCTCCCTTATGTCGGCAGCGACACCTGCATCGTCGTCATTAGCAGCAGCGCCACGTCACTCAGTTATCTAATATGTAATATCTTAGGGATTAAATAGTTGACACTTGTAAATTCAGAGACTAAATAATATTTTTTAAAAGTCTGAGACTAAATAATAGTTTGATCAACAATTTTAGGGCTAAAAAATAATTTGCCTCAGACATTAAGATTTAAGGATTGGATATGCAAAGGAAGAACTAATGGGATTGATGCAAAAGGGTCGATTTGTAATAAGTTATAAAAATAGATAACTCAATTAAAATTTTAAAAGATAAAAGATCAATATAAAATAAAGAGTCAAAATACTATTTAGTCCCTGAATTGTTGGTTAAACTACTATTTAATCTCCGAATTTATCAAAAATACTATTTAGTCCCCAAAATTTGTAACTATGTCAACTATTTAATCTTCGAATTTGACAAAAATACTTTTTTTAACATTTGATAAAAATACTATTTAGTCCATGAATTTGTAACTATGTCAACTATTTAGTCCTCAAACCTAGCAAAAACACTATTTAATCTTCGAATTTGCAATTCTGTCAACTATTTAGTCTCTTGATTGTTACCCGTTAGAGTTGACAGAGTTGCAAATTCGGGGATTAAATAATATTTTTGCCAAGTTTGGGGACTAAATAGTTGACGTAGTTACAAATTCAAGGAGTAAATAGTATTTTTGTCGAATTCAAGAACTAAATAGTTGATATAGTTACAAATTTCGAGGACTAAATAGTATTTTTGATAAATTTGGAAATTAAATAATAGTTTAACCAACGATTTAGGGACTAAATAGTATTTTACCTCTAAAATAAATGATAGAGAAGAGATTAAAATAGGATTTTCACCTACAATTTTTTTGAAACAAAGTTTTACAAAAAAAAAAAAGGAAAGGAAGAAAGTACCGCAGTGTTCGAGGGTTTTCTTCTATCTCATTTTGGCGGAAGCGTGTGTGTCCGTTCTCTCTACTGTTCAATTTCAGGCACTTCACCTTCTCACTCAACACTTCCTCTCTGCCCTACCTCTCCTCCTCCTTCTGCGATCCCACACTCTCCACCGCCGCCGCCGCAAGCCGTCGCCACCGCTCTCTCCATTCGCCGACCAAGACCAGGTAACTCCTATTTCCCTCTCAACCCGATTTGCGAAAGGTTGGGGTTGGCTTTTGCTGTTCCAGGCCGCCATTGGCTACGCCTCGCGGTGGTGCTTGCAGCGGCATCGCGTCACCCTTGGATTATAGTTCTATACTTATGTGTTGTTTTTTTTTTGTTACGCGCATTTCTTGATCATGTTGAGCTGATGGTTGAGTCTACTGCTTGTTACGTCGCGAAAGTGAGTCCTGGGAATTTTATGGGTTCTGACAATTTGCTTTTGTTTGAATTTCTGAGCAGTCTGGACTTCCAAAGCCACACGTTGCATCTTTACTGCTTCAGGGTTTAGATTTGCGTACAGAAAGTTCGGAGTAGTGTTCTATACCTATAAATCATGCACGCGCCGGTTCTAGTTCTCAGTGAGTTTTTTCTTTCCCTCCCCGCGGGGATTTATACAGGCCGTTAAGTGTCATTCGTTGATCTGTTTTCGAAACTTGTTTCTTGTGTTTTGGGTTGGTATTCGGAAGGAATGCCATCAATTTCAATGTGTGTTCAAATTTACTCCGATATGTATTATTAATTCACTCCCTAAATGCCTTCTCAAAATGGACAGAGGACTCTTTGAAACGTGAGTCGGGAAGTAAGGTGCAAAATGCTAATATTCAGGCATCAAAGGTAAACAATTAAACATCGTTTAAGCTTTTCCCGTTTTTGGCATTTAGATCATACTTACTAAGGGCTTCTAGGTCATTGGACGGGCTAACACTGATGATAGTTATTTACTTATTTTATACAATAACCTGCTTGTTTGTTTGATACTTAGCAAGAGTGAGACTTGGATTTTTTGTTCTCTTTTTGTGAGAGATGTAATATAATATAACTGATCCTAGATTCTCAAGATAATGTAAAATTTGGAAATATTCATCCCTCCATTGGTGGCAGCTGGCCTCCCTTTTGTCAATATTTGGGGCTAGTCCAGTCATTTCTGATTCTACTATATACTGTGTTCATATGCTTAATGCTTATTGTTGAGCAGGCAAGGAATTATGTGTTTTTAAGAGCTGCTCTGTTTAGTAAATTTGTAACTGGAAAAGGCTTTATTTTTATTTTGTTATATGCTTCAAAGTCTCCTATCATCTTCCAGTGAAATACTTCATAATTCTTTGGTTGATTTTCTTTCCTTTAAAAGCAAACATGCTCACCCAATGGGATGATATTTGAGATTATTTTGTGTGTTCATATTATTGATTGAAAATATGTCATTTTTTGTCCATGCCATAGAGATATGCTTAAGAGAGATTGATATATAGCCATCTTTATTTAAGAGTAGAAGTCAGAAACTCATGAAGTAAGTGGACTAGATTTTTCAGAACTATCGTTCTGTTTCCAACCTGTGCCCTATTCAGGGAAAGTGACTGTTGTAATTATGAGATACTGAAATCTGAAGGCGCATTTTCTTAGATGTTTTGAATGAGTGTTGGAAAATGTGTTTAATATGATTATTTTCTTAGATTAGTTTATATTATAAAAAAAGAGCAGTTTTGCATGAAATCTACATGTTATATTTGTAGGATTTCGTAGTTTCATAGTTTATCAGTCCTACACGCTGATCACTGTCATTTAATGTTGCTAATATGTAGTCAATGCTTGTCAGGCTGTTGCTGACATAATCCGCACCACCTTGGGACCCAGGTCCATGTTAAAAATGCTACTTGATGCTGGTGGAGGTTAGAGCTTTTTGTTTATGAATCATGCTGCAACTTACTTATAGTTATACCTTATTCAGAACTTATGTTTATCAGGGCCACTTCGTAATTAATTTTCAGAGGGCAACAAAATATCTACTGACATGATTTGCGCCCTTAGACTAGTGCCTGATAAAGTGTTCATATTTTTTTGGTTATTGCAAACTGAATTATTTGTGGAATTATTTCTAGTTTTGCAATGCCTGTTAATTTGTAGCTTTGACAAACACTTCATGCAATTCCTGTCATAGAATTTGCTTTTTTGTTGTGTTTGGAATATTGGTCCACCACTGGCTTATCTCGTCTTTTAAGTAATGTGATGGGGATTGAGTTCCGCTGTTTCCTTTCTCTTGTAATTTACAGGAATTGTGGTGACAAATGATGGAAATGCTATCTTGCGTGAATTAGATCTTGCTCACCCAGCTGCAAAGGCATGATTTATCTCTATTGTTTCACTTCATTGATATTTGTGTGTGCATGGCTGCATGCGCACACAACACACACTAGTTCTGACTTGTCCTCTTCCAAAATTTTGCTCTCTGATTTGAATTTTCTTATACCATACTTTTATTGGAATTCTGCAGTCTATGATCGAATTAAGTCGCACTCAAGATGAAGAAGTCGGAGATGGAACAACATCTGTCATCATTCTTGGTATGATCTATGCATGTTTAGTTTAATTCTTTTTATTGAAATTATCTTGTAGGGATATACTTTATTAGAAATATTCATGAAATTGAAACTGAATAGTTTATTTTTGTTTACAATATCAGCATAAGCATTTCTAAAATATTGTCATTAACAACTCATGGATTCTATATTTTGTTATTGTATACCATATGGAGGAGCAGATTTTATTTGATTCATCAGGTTATATGCTGCCTTGTTCTGTTTTCTAGATTTCTAATGAAATTATTTTATAGCTGGCGAGATGCTACATGTTGCCCAAGCATTCATTGACAAAAATTATCACCCAACAGTCATTTGCCGAGGTATTTTTTTTATGAGTGGTTCTTTCGTAGAAATCTCTGAGATTGTATATGAGGAGTGATGACTTCTATAATTGTGTAATCTGCAGCTTATAACAAAGCCCTGGAGGATGCTATTGCTGTGCTTGACAAAATTGCAATGCCCATTGATACCAGTGATCGTAAGTTTAATTGCTACTGTTTTTTTTTTTAAGATCATTTCTTCCAGCTAAATGTTTGATAGTTTACAGTTATCTGATATTTTCCAATTCTATACCTTACTGGTTTGTGATAGCAGTAGCAATTTATAAGCAGGATGTTCAAGTAGTTCTGAGTTGGAGAATTGGTTTTTTAAGGATCCTGCTGCGTTGAATTTTGAAATTGGTCAACTCTAAAATTTTCAATTAATTTGTGCTAATTTGGTAACAAACTGAAGGCTTTTAGAGTAAGGAGTAAAAATTTCTGACAAAAAAAATGGGAGTAAAAATTACATTAGAACTATATATATATATATATATATATATATATATATATATATATATAATATAAAATAATTGCAGAAACGGTGAGCTCATGACTCCCTGCAACTTTTAAGATTAAAAATGCTTAACAGACTGGTTTAGTCTATGCGGCTTAATGGCAGTAATTGCCAGTGCTGCCCTCCCTTCTACCAGACGGCAGTTGAGCTTCTCAGCTTCATGTATGATAGATGAACTTTAATTTTTGGTTACATCCTTTTCCTTGTGTTTAATACATGTACAATTCATGAACGTTCTTTTTTCTTTGAAGGAAAATTACTTCCATTTCATCTGAGATTCATCTTTCTTGTGGAGAAAATCTTTTACTGCTTCATTTTGACTTCTTTAAATTATTTTCTTCTTAATGCTATTGATGAATCATGATGTAGGAGGCACAATGCTGGGGCTAGTGAAAAGCTGCATAGGTACCAAATTCACAAGTCAATTTGGAGATTTAATTGCTGTGAGCATCCACTGTCTCTTTGCGTTAAATTTTCAAACTCATCTTTTTCTCTGGGATAAAAAATTGTTCTGCTGGTTTTTCATTCTGGTATATGGATATTCTTAAAAAGAGGAGGCAAAAGGCTGTCTGAAATATTGTTTACCAGTTTTTGTTATGCACTCATCTTGTTTCTCTTTCTCATTAATATTGTAATTTTGTCATCTAATGAGGTAAGATCGTTATCTGTAGGGTGATATGTATTTTTTCCCCCACTGAAATTGCCCAGATACATGCTACATCTAGCAAATAGTTGTGCAATAATGATCATCCCATTTCAGATTTTCTTGTCCATCTTCAGTTCAGTTATTTCTTTTAGAGTAAATAAGATAAAAGCCTATCTACTATGGTTGCAGAAGATTACTGCAGGGCATCTGCAACAGCATAACCTATACATTCTATTTTGGTAAAACTGCAGGATTTAGCTATTGATGCTACTACTACAGTAGGTGTTGAGCTTGGCCAAGGTCTGAGAGATGTGGATATAAAAAATTATATTAAAGTTGAGAAGCTTCCTGGTGGGCAGCTGGAGGATTCCAGAGTTCTTAAAGGTGTTATGATAAACAAAGATGTGGTTGCACCTGGCAAAATGAGAAGAAAGATTGTTAACCCACGTATTATTCTTCTGGATAGCCCCCTTGAGTATAAAAAGGGTGAAAACCAAACAAATGCTGAGCTGCTCAAGGAGGAAGACTGGACCGTCTTGCTGAAGATGGAAGAAGAATATATTGAGGAGCTATGCATGCAGATATTGAAATTTAAACCCGACTTGGTTATTACAGAGAAGGGCCTTAGTGACTTGGCATGTCATTATCTGAGCAAGCATGGTGTTAGTGCAATCAGGAGGCTGAGGAAAACTGATAATAACAGAATTGCAAAGGCATGTGGTGCTGTTATTGTGAACAGACCAGATGAATTGCAGGAGTCTGATGTTGGCACTGGTGCTGGGTTATTTGAAGTTAAAAAAATCGGAGATGAGTTTTTCGCATTTATTGTTGATTGCAAAGACCCTAAAGCTTGTACCGTACTTTTAAGGGGTGCTAGCAAGGATCTCTTAAATGAAGTTGAAAGAAACCTTCAGGTAAGCTGATGTATGATATTTACTGAGAGCATGCATATTTAAAATCACTGTTTTCTGAAACTTGTTTTACATGACAGGATGCCATGTCTGTTGCAAGGAACATTATAAAGAATCCCAAACTTGTTCCTGGAGGCGGTGCGACAGAGTTGACTGTATCAGCTGCTTTGAAGCAGAAGAGTTCATCTATTGAAGGAATAGAAAAGGTGAGTGTAATATTGCCATTGTTTCTTCCATCTAAGGTGGACTGTGGTTCTATCAATCATTTACCATGGAGCATTAAATTTTTATGATATAAAAGTCTGGACCATCAATTCTTACTTTTATGATTCTTGCTGACTGACAGTGGCCTTACGAAGCTGCTGCCATTGCTTTTGAGGCTATTCCTCGTACTTTAGCTCAAAATTGTGGGGTAAACGTAATTAGGACTATGACTGCACTGCAAGGAAAGGTAAGAAGTATTTGTTTCTACTTTGCTTTCCTTTCTTGTTTTTTAAATGTTATTGTTGAACGGTATGTTCATGTTGGAAATTATAGCATGCAAATGGAGAAAATGCATGGATTGGCATTGATGGAAATACTGGTGCCATTACTGACATGAAAGAGCAGAAGGTACAATCCTTTATTTGTATTTTGTAAAGCATTGAATGATTATTACAACCATCAATCACCATTTGTCACTGTACAATTATATTCAACACATTTTGGTTATTTCCAAAACATGGAACAATAAAGGAAATCCATGTTTAAGGGCCTGTTTGATAACACTTTCAAAGACTGTTAGTGCTTTTGAAAACAACAAAACCAAGAAATCTGTTTGACAATTTGTCTTTGGTAATTATTCTTAAAAACTAAAAAATCATATTGCCATATTGGTGTTTTTAGAAGTCAAAAAATCAGAACAAGTAATACTTGTTTTGGGAAAAACACGGAGAGAATTGTTTTCATTAATTGCAATTATGTAATTTTACACCTTTCTCACTTCATTAATGGGCAACTTTGTGAGAATTTCTTGCAAAATTGTTTCTAGAACAAATTAATCAAATAAGTTTTTAAAGGATTATGATGAGTCATACCTTCTATATGTCCTGTTTTCATGTACAGATATGCATGGTTGTTTTTTTTCTTGTAAGATATTAATATATTATATGCATAAATTCTGAATATGTTTTGTTCTAATATGATTTCAGATCTGGGATGCCTACAATGTGAAGTCACAAACATTTAAAACGGCCATTGAAGCTGCCTGCATGCTTCTGAGGATTGATGACATAGTGAGTGGGATCAAGAAGAAGCAGGCCCCTGGAGCAGGCCCATCAAAACCCAAGGTGGAGACTGAGGCAGATGCTGACGGTGAGCAAATTCTTCCAGACTGATAACATAGTTCAACTAACGGTGCTTACTGAAAGATTGAAGATGTTTGGAGTTCTTGGTGAGCTTTGAATCTAATTACAATTCTTAAAAATTTTGGGTCCTTGACCTTGATGTTGTTTTGTACCTTGTACTGTTGTTTTCATGAGAAATTGGAAAGCTGTTTCTTGATGGTTCAGATGACATTTGTTATATTTTAGTGTTCATCTGCCCATTGTTTTCAGATACTGTAGTATTGTCAGTTTCATTTCACCTCATGGAAGGTTGCTTCATGGGATTGGGAGGTAGGCTTTTGTTGTGTCATCAGTTTCCTACCTGTGAACTTCTAATTGTTAAGTTAATTTACTCTTGGTTATTTTATTCTTCGTTGTTCTACGAAGACAGTGGGAAATGGATCTGTCCTAGATAAACATTAGTTATTAATTTATTATGCAACACTAAGATAATAGCATTTTCTTTTTTACTTAGTATTTTATAATAATTACTGCCAAATATTCTTAGTTTTTTACTGGCCACAGTAATCTGTGTCTAATTTCCATTTGCAAAAGATGGGTTTTGCTAATCATTGTCTTAAAGTCATTGTTTAAAGATTTCCTTCAACCAATGAAAGGGCTTAAAAAGTGGTGCTTGTTGACTTTTTACTACAAAAAAAACTCTTAGAAAACTTAGACAATTGTTAGATAAACCCTTAAAAGATAATGAAACTTTTGCAGTTAATTTTAAAATTAATATATTAATCTAAACTTTGTGATAACGAGTTATCATTTAAAAACTATTTATTAGAATGTAATTGAAAGTTTTTTCTAGCAATATCAAATTAGTTTTCATGTAAACAGGAATCTATTTTAGCGCTCAAAAAGAGTAGGAGCATTAGACAAGATTAATGTAATAAGACTAAGACTATTTTCCTATTTCAGACTATTTTATTTTAGCAAATTTTAAATACTATTTAGCCAACACAAAGCGTCTATCTTATCAAATTTGTTAATTATTTAAATGACAATTATCAAATTTGTTAATTATTTAAATGGTAATAAAATAGAAGAATTAAATTGATAATGATGTGTTTAGTAAATGTCCAAATTAAGAACATGAATCAGGAACCGTCCTAGATAAACATTAGTTATTAATTTATTATGCAACACTAAGATAATAGCATTTTCTTTTTTACTTAGTATTTTATAATAATTACTGCCAAATATTCTTAGTTTTTTACTGGCCACAGTAATCTGTGTCTAATTTCCATTTGCAAAAGATGGGTTTTGCTAATCATTGTCTTAAAGTCATTGTTTAAAGATTTCCTTCAACCAATGAAAGGGCTTAAAAAGTGGTGCTTGTTGACTTTTTACTACAAAATAAATTCTTAGAAAACTTAGACAATTGTTAGATAAACCCTTAAAAGATAATGAAACTTTTGCAGTTAATTTTAAAATTAATATATTAATCTAAACTTTGTGATAACGAGTTATCATTTAAAAACTATTTATTAGAATGTAATTGGAAGTTTTTTCTAGCAATATCAAATTAGTTTTCATGTAAACAGGAATCTATTTTAGCGCTCAAAAAGAGTAGGAGCATTAGACAAGATTAATGTAATAAGACTAAGACTATTTTCCTATTTCAGACTATTTTATTTTAGCAAATTTTAAATATTATTTAGCCAACACAAAGCGTCTATCTTATCAAATTTGTTAATTATTTAAATGACAATTATCAAATTTGTTAATTATTTAAATGGCAATAAAATAGAAGAATTAAATTGATAATGATGTGTTTAGTAAATGTCCAAATTAAGAACATGAATCAGGAACCAAATTGAAAAATTGGGCGAGACATCAAAATGAAATTTTAGTCAATATAAATATATAATACAAAACAACATATGAAAAAGGGAAATTTATGCTAAATAATACAAAACATAGTAAAGCAATCACGTTATGCGAGTGACCAGCTAATCATCTGAATATAAAGGTAGCTTTTCATTATATCTACCAACATGGCTCCGTTCATAGCAAACCCCAATTCATTTGTTCAACACTCCTTAGTATAGTATAGTATAGTTCATTGTAGTTTTGAACAGTAATCAACTTGTCATTATGGTTTAGCACATTATGGAATGTGAGAAAAGACGAATTATATACTTAAGATCTTAAAGAAGAGTAATTGCCATTAGTAATAGTACCCACGAGATTCACACAACTCAGACATAGCTATCAACAAGGGATTTCCTCATCTCATCCACAACGGCACTGGGTTGAGCTTCCCTCAGCTTGAAAACGCTCTCAATCACAGAGACTTCAGTTGCTGTGGTGTCCGAACCACAGAAAGCTGTCCAATCATTAACCGTCATGCCGGCAGCTATTACTTCGCTACCACGATTCACGGTGCCGGCCACCAGTGGAACCTGAAGAAGGGTGGAGAGCTCATCCAAGTCTTCAATGGAAGTATGAGGGTGGACCTACAACAAGTGTAAGCTTAAAAGATAGTATATAAGTGTAGAAAAACACAGCATAAGTTCATAAATCTTTTTCACTTACCAAACCCCCTCTATTGGAGAAAGCACAGTAACTACCCACAAGAATATTACCAGCAATGGTCTGCCTAAAAACTTCTACTCCAAGAACATCTGCGATCATCTCCTCAGTCTCCTGAACAAAATTGTCACAAATTGAAAACTGGGGCAAGCCAAGAATCATATATAAAATCCAAAGGATAAATGGGAATCGACGTAAGAGCAAGGTAGGGAATAGTAACGAGGGGATAAGGAGAGCTGCGTTGGGAACATTTTCATTTTCAAATGTAAGGGATATTAAGAAAAATAAGCTAAGAAGATAGCTCCATCAGTATCATGGCAAGAAGTCTCCCTTGGCTGACGAGCACTGAATCATCTCCATGACATGTTATTTGATTTCTTCACGAAACCAGCAATAGTTATTTACATATAAATCTTCAGGTATTTCTCTTGGTGCTCTAATTCAAAACCCTGACAAGGGGAGAATAATTAGATGGTCATTCAGATAAGTTTTTTTTTTTTTTTTTTGAAGCAAGCTAAGTGCTTAGCATAGAAGTATACTGAGCCCAAACTCAAATCAAAATTGACAATGGGATTTAACAGGTCGCCATGGTTGTTAATTGTCTAGTCTTTTTGCATACCTGAGAACAAACATTCCAATGTAAATTTGTGTTCCCTTCTCTAGAAATTATTGATTTACATGAGTTGTCAACAAAAAAGGATGATAAACTACAAATTTAACCCAAAAAAAAAGTGACAGATAAGTGGGAACATAAATCAGATAAGTGGAAATTTATCCACTTCTTTCTCTGGCATCCATGCTTAACATTAAAATCAAGTCTCCAAATCAATATCCAATCTAAATCATGTACAAGAAACTGAAGAATAGTATAGATATTAATATATATATATATATATATATATATATAAAGAATAAGGCAATACCTTATCAAGATCAGTATGCGTGAGGGCCACATGGTCATTGCATGCTATACAATTACCCAGAGCAGATAACCTTTCTTCTATTCGCTTAATAACAACTTGATCAGGCAGACTGTTTCTCAAATGTTGAAGTTCTTCAGAAATAACCATTGTGATAAGATAAGAAAACAGACAATCAATATGACATCATAACTGATGCAGAATTTAATTGCATTAGATATGTCAATACCCAAAAAACAACTATTATGATATAGACAGCCCACACCAAAATTGAAGTTGAAAGGCCTAGAGGGTTGAAGATCCCAGATGTGATTGCAAATAAACTACAGTTTTCAGAATCTTTTTGATACCGTATAATTAAACTGGAACTAGATAGATGGATAAGCCTCCCTACACAGCCAACAAAAGCCCCTGTCTAGAAAAGTAGAAATGTTTTAAGTAAACGGGTCGCTGCAATTAAAATTGTAAAGAAAGCACACCACAGACATGATCCTCGTAGTAAAAAATGCAACATTATAAGAGATCTTTTGTAAGGATAAAAAATATATTTTTATCACACGATTAAGAACTAGAGATTTAAGAGGCCTACGTAGTTTCTGATTTTTCATCAATTTACTTGTCTTTGTACTGTTAGAGGGAAGACAAAATATGAAGAAGAGTATCATATTAGGCACTTCAAAAGTTTAATTAGGACAAAAAATCAACGTTAAAACATCAGTCACCTATTGCGAACCGAACTCAAATCTTCCACAACTTACAAGTTATGATCACTCACGTGACAAAACACAAAGATATTTATTATGCATCATTGCATCAACTCAAAATGAAAAATAAATCTTTTGATTGGTGTCCATAATCTGTAATGCCGCAAGATTTAGAAAACGTATTAGCTTGACAATGCCATTTGAAAGAACTGTTGGCTTTCTTTGTTGATCATAATCTAAAGGATGTACAAAGGTGCTTGGAGTTTTGACAGATCATAACAATACATAAACATAGCATCAAACATTTTAAGAATCAAATAAAACATATATAACATTAGTAATCACAATACCTTGGTCTGTAGTGGTATGGGGCAAGAGAAGCCCTTTCTTGTTTCCTGCAAACCAATATATAGCCAAGTCAATTAGATCCAATAAAAATAACTTTTATATAGAAGAAATGGTGTAGCCAGCTCTTCTTAACAGCCTTTATATAAGGAATGCAAGAATTAATACTCCTTAGTCCTTATAGAACTAAGAAAATATACCAGCACAAAGGCGGCCAATAATACGAGTACCACCAATGGATGTCTTCACCACAGGGATAACATCAGCTAACTCAGCCTCAAATGCACTGTATCAAGCAACACATTAGTTCAGTCAATTACAGAACCAGCATAGAAAATTCAACACAAATGAAACCAAATGCAAATATCTCATAAGAGCTACAAAGCCTCTGATATATATAGTTTCAATAGGTTAAAACACAAATCAAAATGGGCAAAACTGCAAATAGAAATAAAAACCTATAGAAGTTTTCAGAACCTCCGATGGCTACCAAACAGTAGGCATTGGTGAGTTTTGAAAATACCCCGACTTCACAAGAATTTTCAAACTGAATTCCTGCAGGAAATCCACAGCATCATTCAATATACCCACCAAAGAAGGTCACACAAAGTAATAGATACACTAAACAAAATGATATGAACGATTATGCATCAATAATAAAAATGTATTTTTCACTTACTAGTTGCCATGATTGATATGACAGAAATCTTTGACTAAAGTTACCAACTCGTATATCTTCTATGTCAGAACTCAGAATTCTATATAGAAAAACAAAATAAAAGAGTTGTGATTCATAGAGGAAAAAAATTCTATGAACAATAAATTAAAATATTAATATTAATAATAATGCAGCTAGAAGCCAGACACTTATGAACCTCACATGCTATATGGACCACAGAAAGCCTTGGGGTTTATATCAAGGTTTTGGAAGTACTTTAGAAGAACAGAAATTCTGTTTTAGTCAATTACAAGTTTATAACTCTACATGACCTAACCACACTTGTGGGGGAGCTAGGTAATGTCTAAACTAAAACTCCTAATTAACAGAATCAGGTAGAACCAGTATGTGATATATATGATACCCTTTCTTTCTCTTTCTAACTCCTCGGAGAATCAAACTTCCACCGCTGAAGAAAACCAAGCCTCTGTAACACTCATTTCTAACAATTAAGGGACGCCTTTAAGACACCAACTCCTCAATTACTAACGATGGAAGCACCAAACAAAAGACTACAACAACAAAAATAATCAAAATATCATCAAATTTTGACGCCTGATTCGGTGATTCCCAGTTAATTAATAACCAAACCAAGAAATTTTTGTCTCGAGCTTCTTTTTGTATCTGGGGACAAAGGTTGTAAGAGACTGGGATAGTTAAATTGGTCTCTCAATGGGGCAGACACTGCAAGCTATACCTGAAGGAGACTTCATCACACGCGTCTCACGTGACACCGAGGGGATGAACACTGGAGATGTAAATCTCTATTAATGGATATGAAATGATGAATAAGACGATACCTGGAGCAAAGTCGACGGATGCGTACGTCTGAGATGTTGACGGCGTCAAGGGAAAGATCGCCGGAGCTGAGCGAGCGGTAGAACGACGAGGATATGCAGAGTCTAGGGTACGTACGATACGACGGAATTTGGATAATTTGATTTGGGCACTTCTGTCTTTTCACGCAAACACACGAGAACTACGCACGATCCAATAATTAGGACCAAAAAAAAAAAAGAGGTGGCTGTCTGGCTGATAGGGATGCTCATATATATGGGTATGGATAAGATACCTTGGGCTACCTTGATATTTGTAGAAAGTTATCAACTTATCATCCCATTTTAGAATCTATATCTTTGTGGTATAAATATCATTTTCATCCCCAGTACTTTTATCCTCGAATTTAAACTTAGACACGGAAAATTTTAAATAAATATTTTTTTAAAATATAATTTTTATAAAAAAAAATAATTTATTTACAACAATTTTATTCATTTAAAATAAAAAAAAGTGAAATTTTATATCATACAAGAATTTCTTTATCCAAATTTTTATTTCTGGACTACTAAAAATTTTCATTCAAGAATTCTTTAAATAAAATAATATTACAGTTATATCTCATTTATTTTCCTTACAGTTATAAATTTTGTCTCACGTGCTTAATTTATTTACAACCCGCAAATTGTAATTCAACACTTTAACAAATTGTAATAAAAGAACTTTCAATTAGCTTATATTGCAAATTGCAATTCAACAATGTATGAAATCTAAGAGGGTGGTTTGAATTTAAATCCTGTCAATAATGTTATGAAATCTAAGAATTACAATTGAACAAAGTTCAAATCTATAAACTTTAACATAGATAAAATACAATATAATTACATACAATTATATATATACATATATATATTTGTTAGAAAAAAATTTAAGTGAAGGGATGGCGCTCCAGTCTAGGGTCAGGCAGGCCTCCGAACTCAAAGAGCATTTACAGAGGTTCTTATAGATGACCCACATATTTAAATCTTAACTTATATATATATTAATTGGTGTAATTGTCATTTTTAGTTCAGACAATTTTAAATCAGTAATTTGGACCGCAAAGGGCCGTAACCTTGGGGGACTTGTCCTTAGGTGATGACCTAGGTGCCTACGTACCCTTGTGTAGGGATCAAAGTCCACATAGTTCGAGGAATTTACGTTCATAAGAGCTGTTAGACAGGAGCGTTACTTGTAAGAGCCGAGTGCGGCTAGGACGTGTGTGGAGTGCTCCAAGCGGGGCGGGCCGCGGTTGGAGGTTTCCTTAGAGGAAGGAGAGAACAAGGGTCTCCATGAGTTGCTTGGAATATGTAAATGGAGATATCCAGAGAGGTTGATAGGCTCTGACTGATTAACCGTGATTTATCAGGTTTGAATGTAGAGGTGATAATGTTTTGCACTTGGAGTAATCTGTCTTACTTGTTGTATATCGTCAAGTCCCCCGGTAAGGATATTTATACTGAGAGTAGGGGGAACGTGGTCGACCCAAGATGGTTGGGGTGTGTCCCACGTCTCTAATACGAGAGCGTGTGTGGGAAGACGTGGGTACAGGCCACGTACGAGGCCAGAGAGTGGTGCCACGTGTCACTGACTTTCGTACCTTTCTATGTTCTAGAAGACTAGTGCCACGTGTCCCAAGGTGAAATATTCTGTAAAATTGTTACTGTAACGAGTAGGGTCCAGGGTGGGTATCCAGTATCCTTATCCCCGACCCCTGACCCATACTTACAATTTTGAATGGGTAAATTCCATACTGGGACCCATTCACTTTCGACCAAGACACGAACTCAACGAATAAAATTTATGGGTACCCGTCAAGTATAGGTATTTTGATCATCTCTAATGGGGGACAATTAAATTATGAAAAATATATATGTAGAGTTTGGGTAGAATACTATATTTATCAAAGTTAATTCCCATTCCGTAACCCTACGAATAATCTTATTCCCATTTTCAGACCTAGACCTATAGAATTTTGAAATATATTATTATTTTATTAATATGAAACTTGTTTTTATCATTTTTTCATCTATAATCACAAAAAAAATCACAAATACAAATATATTATTAAATTACTTTTTTTATAACTACTATTAAAGTAGTTCTAAAAAAAAAAACTACTATTAAAGTACTTTAGTATTCCATGTAAATTCTATTGGTGTGAGTTTCTTATCTCTGTATTGACAAATGTCTTAGGAGCAAAGTACAGGCCAAAAAAAAAAAAAAACAGACATAGGTTAACATTTTATCAAATTAATTAATAAATCATTTAATTACTTAAAATTTGTAAAAAGTTAATTAAAAAAACTTTTAATGTTTAGAAATCTCATCAATCAATCCAACGAAATCTTAATAGATATTGGCAAAAAAAAAAACATATTAGACAAAGTCAATTTTTACTTAATATTAACAACTATTTAAAAAGTTTAAAGGTCTAAGAAAAAAAAACGTAACTAAAAATTTTTATATGTTTATGATAAAATTTCTTTGATTTTATTTATACTTTTTTTTTTTAGGATTGATAGTGTGAAATTAATCTTGTATATTCTCTTCTTGTCATACAAAAACTTCTTATTAGGGATCTTATTTATTTGTGTTAAAAAATTTTATATTCAAACATATAATGTACATTTGGTATGCAATGAGAGATACAAAGAGAAGGAAAGAAAAAGGGAGAGAAAGTATAAGAATATTATATAAAAAATAAAAAATATGTTTAGTATATAAAAAATATAATGTAAGGCATGTTTGGTATGATTACCAAACAGTACATTACATGCAATCTCACGATTTCTAAAAAATTTTACATCATATTTTATACATATCAAATATACTTTTTATCATACTTTTTCTCTTTCCTAATTTTTCTCTCTATCTCTCTCCTCACTTTTCTCTACAGTACTTTCCTTTATTCTACCGCACTTTAATCTACAGTACTTTCTTTACGGTACTGTGCATTTATACCAAGCGTGCCTTAAAATTCGAGAGTGGATCATCTACATTGTGTGGTGAAGTGTTCACTGAAGTAAGGAAAGAGATAGAAAAAATAACTAAGAGAGAGAAATTGTGAAAATGTAGGACCCACAAATATTTTTTTTTATCTCTGTCCTCACTTTAGAGAACATTTCACCTTAGAACGTAGATGATTCATTCTCCTAAAATTCCAAAGGAAAAAACTTATGTCCATTTTCTTATGTACATTTCCTCCAATTCCACCAATCATATATTGTATTTACACTCTCTTTCTTCTATGATTGGTCATATAAAAGGTGGTCTTCTATATTCTCTCTCTACTGTGATTGGTCATTTAAACACTTTTTGCCACGTGTCATAATTATATTGGAAAATTGGATGAAATGGACATAAGGAAATGGACATAAGTTTTATCCAATTCCAAACTTGCGACTTTGCTGGGCAATAAGGGTATTCTTGTCCAATGAACTCTATATAAAGCGAGTACAAACCCTAATTTGAAGCTAACACTACTTGATCTTATCTGAGCAGAGATGGAAACCGGCGCGGTCGCTGCGTTTCCAGAACTCTCAATCTCTCCATCTTCGTCCACTCACTGAGGCATTGGTGACGGCGGAGCCGCCCTTCGTCATCCGTCGCCGGCGGCTCTGCCCCCAAACTCAGGTAGCGTGAGATGGAGACTGAGACATTTTGGTTTTAAAGGCGTGGCCTCTTCGCCGTCGATCTCTGCGATGAAGACTGCCCGCGGTCAGAGCCCTCGCGTACTTTCGTACTGCAAGAGGCTGTGATGGCCTCGCGGGCTTCACCAAATATCTTGATGTTTTTCATTTTCCATTTTCGTTGTTTGTTCAAATGGTTTGAGAATAGTGTTGTTTTATTCTATTCGAGTTTATTTGATTCTGAAGCGTTTTTCGTGCTATTTTTTCGCGTGGAATTTGACGTTCTGATATTTTGCTTGATTCGTTCTGGCAATCCAAAGCATTGTTTCTTGTAAGCATTTTTCTCATTTATTTATTTGCAATTTTTCTGAAGGATTGGAATGTATTCTCATCTGTTGAGATTGTGTGTGCAAGCAAAATGTTGTTCTATTTGTATTTTAAAGCATAATGTTTAGACTTTTGATTTCAAAATGTGTTTCACAAGGTATCAGTTTTCATGTCCATGTTAGAAGTTTGATAATAGAGTTTTACATAAGATTTTAATATTCTGGACACTAATCTTTATTCTTCAGTGATCCTTCATACTATGAAGGTGGATGAAGAGATCTTTATTCCGAAGTGTGCACTGCGGAGTGCTGGAGCGACGTCGTTTCTTTTTTGTAATGAATCAATATCCCCTTTCGTTCTAGGAGATACATTGGAGATGTAATGAGCAAGTTATCAAAATAGAGTTGAATCGTAGGATTTTATGTTTGCCAAAAAAATTCTATTTCTATTCATTGTCTTACGGTAACAATTAGATGTTATTAGTTAAAGTAGTAGCTTTTTGTATTTGGTAATTTTATTATATATATATGTTGCAGATGAAGAAGAAGTATTGTATGACGGTGTTAATATATTTTATGTTTAATTTTATATGTGATTTACTATATTAATTAGGTAATTGTCTCGCAAATGTTAAATTATATTATTTTTTGCTATTTGTATAATAATATACTTTCTCCTTGGAAATTAAAATAATTAACGGTTTCAAAAAAAATAAAATAATTTACAGTTTTATCTCGTGTTTTATTTATTGTTTTTTAATACTTTCTTTTTAATATTTGTTTAAATTAGAGAATCCAAGAAATCATAAGTTAACTTTTTACTGATTTAAAAAAAAATGAATTATCTCTTAATTAATTACAAAAAATCTCAACAGGTGTTCTAGAGATTTGTTAGATTATAATTACAGTAAGATATATTGTAAGGCCTAAAAGGTAAAAGCTGTATTGGCCCAATACATGGAAATAAAATCACGCATAAAAACACTAGTTCTTTGTAAGGCCCAACTAAAAAAGGTTAGACTTTTCCTAAGTTCGACTCCAACTTTCAACTTATTATTAGTTTGGGTAAAGTACCCTTGTCGCCCCTAAACTTTGCTGTAATGTTCATTCTGTCCCTAAATTTTTTTTTTGTTCATGCTTACCCCCAAACTTTCAATTTTGTTCATGCCTACCCTTTTTGCTAACACCGTTAACTTTCTTGACGGAATTTGCTGACGTGGACGATGAATGTGTATCTCTTTTGCCACCTCACTGTCCACCTATTTTCCACCTCACATTTAACTTTTTACTTTTATTAAAAAAATTAACCTAATCCAAATTAAAAAAAAAAATAAACCAAACTTTTATCCTAAAATTTTTTTATTTGAATTAAAATTATTATTTTTTAATAAAAATAAAAAGTTAAATGTGAGGTGAACAATGACATGGCAAAAGAAATACATACTCATCGTTCACGTCAGCAAATTCCGTTAAGAAAATTAATGGTGTTAGCAAAAAGGGTAGGCATGAACAAAATTAAAAGTTTGGGGGTAGGCATGAACTAAAAAAAAAGTTTGGGGGCAGGAATGAACATTGCAGCAAAATTTAGGAGCGACAATGGTACTTTACACTATTAGTTTTTAGCCGAAAAATGAATACTTCATAAAAGTAACCAAGGCAAAACCAAAAGAGTAGAAACAGCAAAAGAAAACCAAAAGGAAAGAAACAAAGCAAACAGACCAAACCAACCCAAACAATAATTAGCCGACCCCATCCCTATCAGAACAACAATCCAAAGGAGACATTGTTTTAAGGCTATGTTTGGTTTTATTAAGGGTACGCTTGTTATAAATGCATAGATGTAAAGTATGTAAAAAAGTACTGTAGAATAAAAGAAAGTACTGTAGAGAAAACTGATGAGAGAGATAGAGAGAAAAATTAGGAGAGAGAAAAAGTATGATAAAAAGTGTGTTTGATATGTATAAAATATGATGTAAAGTTCTTTTGGAAATCGTGAAACACCAAGATTGTATTGTTTGAATTTTACACCAAAAATACCCTAAAGTTTGAAATTGGAATGGGTGCATTTGCCATGCTGAACTTATTGCTATTCATCAAAGTCTCCTTTGCACCTGAAATGAACTCCATGAAAGCGATGAATATCATTCAAAATGGTTATTGTTCTTTCCATATTTATGGCAATATCATATATTCATGACATAAGAGAACTCATCCTCACTTCTCCAAGCTTCTCCATTCATCATGTCTTCAGATAAGCAAACTTTAGTGAGGACTCCCTTCAGAAGTTATATGCTTATGGTTTTGCTAAAATCGCTAAGGACTAAACTAAGGTAAAGTTTATTAGATGTTTGTTATCAAATTCTCAACTAAAAATTACACATGTGGCAAAAAATTTTTGTATAACCAATCATTATAGAGAGAAAATATAAAAGACAATAAATTACAATCCAAAGAAATAAGAGTGAGAGTAAAAATACAATTTATGATGACTGAACTTTCTAACAAGCACCTAATAAACTTTACCTTAATTTTTTCCTACGGAAAATCCACCTCACTTTGTCCAGCTGCATCTTCTCCTTATTGATTTAGCGGTGATCTAGTTCTCAAGGCTTGTGTTTGTTTTAATTTGTTTGTCTTAGTTTTGCACAAAAACAAAAGTACAAAATGAACAATGGATGGAGATAATTGGTGCATACTAAATGCAAATTTGTAGTCCATAGTTGTGATAAAACAAAATTGAATATAATTCATTAATAGTATTAGCCATAGTTTGAAAATTGGATCGGACCGCCGGTTCAACTAGAAAGCCGGTCTCTTGTCCGATCCCGAACAACATCAAAATCGAAGTTGAAAATGGAAGATGAAGAAAAGAGAGAGAGGAGAGCATGGAGATGAAGTATTAAATGGAAGATAAAGAAATTGTATCACACTTACCCAATTAAGAGAGAGAAAGCATTTTGGAAAGTTCAAATTGGGTGTGATGGAAAATATATTGGGAAGATGCAACAATCGTAGTTACAATTTACACTTTCTCATTTTTAGTAAGGGTAATGCTATAGAATTATGGTAAGTCAAAGGTTATTTTTATTTAGTCATTTGATCTGTCTTGAAATATGTATCAATTTTTAAAAAAATTTAAGATAACACAAATCTCAAAACAAATCGAATGGCTGGACAGTGGTGAGCTTAACTTCAAAGTGTTACCCTTTTAGTATGGTACTAACTATTAGTTAGATGTGGTGGAAAATGAAGATACCGAATGGAAAAAAAAAAATCAACAAAATGCAAAAAGAAAATTGGAGGAAAAAAAAGGTAATATTATGATACAATCACAAAATAATAGCAGGAACAGAATTAGTAGAAAAGAGAAAATGGAAAAGACTGAAGATGAAGTATGGCTGAACGTGTATTGATTCCCAGTAAAAAATAGGAAATTACACATGATAGAGCTCCTTTTGAGTAGAAGCAAACTCCGCAGTCAAAAGACTCTTACAAAATCTAACTTATTAAATGTAGGCATGAACACAACCCTTTATACAAGAGGATGCCAAAAACGTCGCCCTCTCCCATACTCTGACTTCTTTGGTTTCTTGATTGAATAATGGGCTCATTATAGTGCAATAAAAGGCCCACTCATCTTCAGCTTTGGTCTTCTTTCTTTTGGGCTCAAATAGGCCGATTGATGTCAGTGCATTCATAACATATTAAAATAGAAAAAAGTAAGCAAAATTTATTAAATATTATAATTTTTTATTTATCAAACAAAAAATATTATACATTTTTCTATTTTTTTAAGAAGAATGAACAGCGTGTTAATATTTTGTAAAAGAAAAATTATGATGTATGATTTTTTTTTATGATATATTTTATATGCAATAAAAACTATATAATCTATTTACTTTTATTATAAATTATTTAATTATTCAATTATAATATAAAAGTAATATATAAATATTAATATTGGTCCGGTTGATCGGTTCAATAGCTTCTTCGATGTTTAAAATATGGAAAAAACTTAAGTCCATTTCCTTATTTCCATTACATCCAATTCGACCAATCATATATTGTATTTACACACTCTCTCTCTTATTATTGGTTATATAAAAGGTTATCTTTTATATTCTCTCTCTACTGTGATTGGTCATTTAAACACTTTTTGCCACGTGTCATATTTATATTGGGGAACTGGATGTAATGAACATAAGGAAAAGGACCTAAGTTTTTTCCTTAAAATATTAATACCAACAAGTAGTTGATTACTCACTACTTTTACAACAAAAATCATATAATTTTGAAAGTCTGATTGAAAATTGGGAAAATGAAAAAGAAGAATAATACCAACAAGTAAATTAATATTTATTGTAAAGTTTCATTGATTGTTTTTCGAGAAGAAAAGAGACAACATAAAAATAAATAAACACTTATTTTAGTGGGCTCCATGCCTCTATGGCATTGGCAATTCGTATTTAAGATGATTGAATTTAATTTGCAATTAAACAATTGTTTAGAGAAGCAAAATAAGTTTCAAATAAATGGGTTATAAGTAGTTTAATATTTATTGTAAGGTATGTTCATTTGCAAGAAACACCTATGGAAATAGAAATAGAAATAGTGGTGGATCACTTACTTTTTCACTTTTTCATTTCCATCAACTTAAAAAAATTACAAAATATTTATTATACCCTTTTGATTTGATATGATTTGACACAAATATAACCTTCTGTTCTTTTTATTATTTTAATATAAGGGTAAAATGGTCATTTTAATACATTCCCTTTCCAATTCCATTATAAAACTTTTACTACTAAACACATCAAATGCATTCCGTTTCCATTTTCATTTTTATTTCTGCTTAATGAACGTGCCCATAAAGTTCAATTGATTGTCTCACGAGAAGAAAAGAGACAAAGGGCACGTTCATTAGGTAGAAATATAAATGGAAATAGAAACGAAATGTATTTGATGTGTTTAGTAGTCAAAGTTTGGTAATTGAAATATAATAAGAATGTATTAAAATAGCTATTTTACCCCTTATATTAAAATAATAAAAAGAAAAAAAGGTTATAATTGTGTCAAATCATATCAAATCAAATGGGTATAATAGATATTTTGTATTTTCTTTTTTCTTTTTCTTTAAAGTTGATGGAAATAAACAAGTGAACAAGTAAGTGAAACCTAATAGACCCTACTTACTTTTTAATTTCCATGTAATTGTGAAAAAAACAACATTTGCTATTCACACTTAAGATGGTTGAATTCAATTTGAAATTTAAAAAATGTTCAACTTGCTTTTAATTATAATTTGCGTTTTTTGTTGAACTTTCAAGGGATAAGTGCAATTTGAGAGAAGTAATTGGCGCGTACTGAATACAAATTTAAAGTCCACAAATATAGTAAAATAAAATTGACCATACTTTGTTAATAGTATAAGCAAATTGGCCAGCGACAAACCTTTAAATAGAACTCAGATCCGCAGAGGATTAGTCCTTAGCCTGTCGGGCTGAAGGATACTTTGGGAAACGAAAAAAAATTGTTGATTACTCACAACTTCACAGAAGAAACATGTATTTTTTGAAAGTTTAATTACGAAGTTGAAAAGAAAAATAAATAGTGAAATGTTCATTTTGGTCCTCTATGTTTTATCCAAGTTCCAAATTAGTCATTTATGTTTCAAAAGTTTTAAATTGGTCATTTGTTTTGCACAGAAGTTCCAAATTGGTCCTTCCGTCCACTTCCGTTAATTTCTTAAGTTAATTGTTGACGTGTCATGCCATGCCATTATCAAATTATCACATATGATGAATAGAAAATGACGTGGTGATAACACATCAGCTTAAATGGACACGTAGAAAAGATGATATGTCCACCTCAGCACGTTACGTCAACACTTAGCGGAAAAAATGGACGGACTTGGACGGAATGACCAATTTGAAACTTATGGGAAACATAAAGGATCAATTTAAAATTTTTGAAACATAAATGACTAATTCGGAACTTGGATAAAACATAAAAGACCAAAATAGACATTTGACCAAAAATAAATAGTCAAAGTGTAAAGAGGTGAATGGTTTCCCTTTTAGCTATACAAATAAATATGTTGTTTCATTAAGGGTACGCTTGGTATGAATGCACGGATGTAAAGTACTGTAAAATAAAAGAAAATACTGTAGAAAAAACTGATGAGAGAGATAAAGAGAAAAATTAGGAAAGAGAAAAAGTATGATGAACAATGTGTTTGGTATGTATAAATATTATGTAAAATTTTTTTTGAAAAATGTGAGAATCCATGATTCTACTATTTGCAATTCTTACCAAACATACCCTAAATGGAGTATACAAATAAATCTTGAGAAATTCAATGATGCGACTGAGAAGTCCACTATCGTTCTTTTTCAAAGCGATTAAGATTTTTTACTTTAGGGGCCATTTGATTAATGGGGTAACATTCTTTCTATCAAACATATCTTATTTTTTATAATGTGATAAAATTATATTTTTGTTCTTACTTTTTATCCACTTTTATTTCATTCTCACTTTTAATATAAGAGTAAAATGATCATTTTACCTATTTTTATTCCATTAACATCATATTACTTTCATATCACTGTTCTCATTCCCTTTACTATTACTATTATCATTCCCATTATATCTAATATTTACGTAATCAAACGTCGTATTTTGACAACCTTTGTCTCAAATCTGTATAAATATATATTGGCTTGGTAAACGGTAATTCTTTTCTAGTATACAATTTGATTTTTTTTTTTGGTAAAAAAAGGAATTTCATTAAAACAAAAGTAACATGAATAAATATGGTGAAGGATACACCAGATATCAACCCAAAAAATATATATTAGAAAGGAAATAAGGAACACATTGAAAGACCATCAAAAGATTTTTCGTGAATAAGCGCCTGTTTTGCCAGCCCATTTGCGCAAAAATTTCACATTTCTTTTGTGATTTTTGATTTTTTAAAAATGTAAAGTTTCATATCTTACAAAAATTTATCTATTCACATTTTATTTTTGAGCTTTTAAATTTTTTCATAAAGTGTGCGTTTATTTTTAAAATTTGCTTTTGATGAGCGCAAATTGATAGAGGTAATTGGCGCATACTAAGTGCCAATTAATGGTCTATAAACAACGATAATAATTAAAGTATTTTTTATTAAGTATGTTCGGCTATATGGATCGAGCAGTATCAACATGTTCTGTCTTTGTTTATTTTTATGGTTAGGTTATTTACGGATAGATTCCTCTTAATTGTTTCTCATATTGTTTTCTTTGGTCTTCCCCTACCTCTAGTTATTATGCTATCTTCCATTTGGTTAACTCTACGTACGAGAGACTCTATCGGCCGTCTTTGTACATGACCAAACCACCTAATGCGCGTTTCAACTCATTTTTCGACAATAGGTGCTACCCTTACTTTCTCTCTAATATAATCATTCCTAATTTTATCAATTCTAATGTGACCACTCATCTAATACAACATTCATCGAAAATATTAGCAAATCGATAATGCATTACTTGTATAATTAAAACTTAAAATAGTGTATTTGGGAATTTTTATTAAGAAGTACACTGTTCAAATTAATTTTAAAAATCAGCATTATAAAGTTTAATTGATTGTCTGGTGAGAAGTTGAGAAAAGGAAAAAAGAATTTAACTTGCAATTCAATAAATGTACATAATTTTTAATTAAAAGTTTTGTTTTTTTTAATGAAATTTGCCTTTTGGTAAGCGCAAATTGATTGATGTAATTGACATATATTAAATGTGAATTTATAGTCTATAGTCATGGATTAAAAAATAAATGATCATAACTCAATGATAGTATCAACAAAAAAATTCTATTACTCACTATTCGTACAACAAAATTATTATATTTTTAAAAAATTAATTAGAAAGTTGAGAAAAAGAAGAAGAGCAAAGAGGACAAATGTGAAATGTTGATAAAACATTACTTGCATGATTAAAATTGCATTTTTTTAATGTAATTAAAAAATTGGCATCGTTCAGAATTAATTAAAAACAAATAATATTGTAAAGTTAATTCAATTGTCTCTTGAGTTATGAAAAGTAAAGAGAAGAGAAAAAAGATTTAACTTACAATTCAATAAATGTTCATTCTTTTAAATTGAAGTTATGTTTTTTTTAATGAAATTTGTCATAAGTATGCCCAAATTGATTGATGTAATTGCCATATACTAAATGATTATAACTCGTTGATAGTATCAACAAAATCTTTTTTACTCACTATTCGTACAACAAAAATAATATTTTTTAAAAATTTTAATAAAAAAAAGTTAAGAAAAATAAGAAGAGAAGAGAGGACAAATATGAAATTGTTGATAAAATATTTTTTGCATAGTCAAAAGTGTATTTATTAATGTAATTAAAAAATTGGCACCGCCAAAGTGGGTTGGCACAAATGGTCAAGGATCCGGAGGAAAGTTCTCGCCTCACCCATGGGCGAGGGTTCGAATCCCCCTGAAACCATCCAAAATCCTGCTTTGGTGGGCATCCCTCCTCAGGGAGATCCCCTGGCACCCAAGGGCTAGTTAAGTAGCTGTAACTCGCCCTGCCCGGTAGTACTTGAGAGTGCCTTCCCTTATTTTTCTACAAAAAAAAAATTGGCACCTGTTCATAATTAATTAAAAACAAATAATAATATAAAGTGTAATTTATTGTCTCATGAGTTGTGAACAACGGAGAGAAGGGAAAAAGAAAAGTTATGTTTTTTAATGAAATTTAACATTGGTAAGTACAAATTGCCCATTCTCCATAGGGTTTAAGAAATTAATCATAATTGGTTTAACAAAAAAAATGATAATATTCGTGGATACTTGATAGTATTAGCATTTTTTTTTATTTCTAGCTACTTTACAACAAATATATATATATATATATTTGGAATTTTGATTACAAAGTTGAGAAAAAAAAAACAGAGAAGAGAAAGAAAAAAAAAGGTGAAGTGGTGAAATTTTAGGGATGAAATAGGATAAACAAAGGCATTGTTTGGTAAAAGGTAATCGGGGGTTGTAATGTAAAGTAGCACACCTTCTCACCAATTTAAAATTGTTTGATTACACTTTTTTAGATATGTGAATAGCATTGTATTGTAAATCGAACAGTAGCAAAACTTTTACATCAAAAAAGCTCTAGAGTTTTTGTTTACTGAAGGAAAGTGGCAAGAAATGACGAGTTTACCCCTCAATTTCTTAGCTCTAATAAATAGGCGCCTTTCTCTTTTCTCTTCTTTTTCTCCATTTCTCTTCTCAGTATCCTCTCTTTTCTTTTCGCCTCACTCACAGCCATCTGCCGCATTGCGTCTCACTTGTCACCGTTGTCGGAGAACGTCGACGCGACTGTCGAAGAACACATATGCGAAGGTGAGTTTTCCGTTATTCTTTTATTTTTTAAGCTCAATTTGTTGTGACATTCGACAAGGATCCCCTTCCGACGAGCTCAACTATCAAATGTTCGACGAGCTCTTAACACCTAAAGACAAATCCAAGTTGCGTGAAGACAGCTTGTGGGATTTGCATAAATCCATTAGTAGAGGCGGCGGCGGCGACCATGGATAATGTTTAGGGTTTGATTTGTAGATCTAGTTCATAGGGTATTTTAGTATTTTCATACTCTACTTACCAGACTTTCCTTCCAATTTTTGTTTTCAAACCAAACAATTTTTTCTCTCTTTACACTGTAATCTCTTTTGCTTTCCCTCCTACTCTTTTCCTCTCTGTTGCTTTCTCTTTCGACGAGCTCACCTGTCAAACGTCCGACGAGCTCTGAACACCTGAAGACAGATTCGAGTTTCGTGAAGACAGATCTAGAGCTACGTGAAGACAGATCGTGGGATTTGCAGAAATCCATTGGTGGAGGCGGCGGCGGCGGCCATGGATGATGTTTAGGGTTTGATTTGTAGATCTAGTTCATAAAGGGGTATTTTAGTATTTTCATGCTTTACTTACTCGACTTTCCTTCCAATTTTTTTCAGACCAAAACAAATTTTCCTCACTTTACATTGAAGTATCTTTAACTTTCCCTCATACTCTTTTCCTCTCTCTTGCTTTCCCTTCCGACGAGCTCACCTGTCAAACGTCTGACAAGGATCCCCTTTTGACGAGCTCTGAACACCTGAAGACAGATCCAAGTTTCGTGAAGACATATCTAGAGCTACGTGAAGACAGGTCGTGGGATTTGCATAAATCCAATGGTGGAGGCGGCGGCGACGGCCATGGATGATGTTTAGGGTTTGATTTGTAGATTTAGTTCATAAGGGGTATTTTAGTATTTTCATACTTTACTTACCCGACTTTCCTTCCAATTTTTTTCAGACCACACAAAATTTCCTCTCCTTACATTGTAATATCTTTTGCTTTTTCCCTCATACTCTTTTCCCCTCTTTTGCTTTCCCTTCCGACGAGCTCACCTGTCAAATGTTTGACAAGGATCCCCTTCTGACGAGCTCTGAACACTTGAAGATAGATTCGAGTTGCGTGAAGACAGATCTAGAGCTGCGTGAAGACAGATCGTGGGATTTTGCAAAAATCCATTGTTGGAGGTGGCGGCGGCGGCGATGGATGATGTTTAGGGTTTGATTTGCATATCTAGTTCATAGGGGTATTTTAGTATTTTCATACTCTACTTACCCGATTTTCCTTCCAATATTGTTTCAAACCAAACATTTTTTTCTCTCTTTACATTGTAATCTCTTTTGTTTTCCTTTCAACTCTTTTCATGGCATCTACTTTTGACATTACAAACCCAATTTCATACTAAACGAACCCAAAATAAGAGAGGAAAAAGAGAATAGAAATAAACCATGTCCAAACTCCAAAGAAATAATGCTACGAATATTTTAAGAGAATGAATTTAGTTTGCAATTAGTAAATAATTCTCATTTTAGTTAAAGTTTATGTCTTTGATAAAGCTTGCTCTTAATAAATTGATAGAGATAATGGTCTATATTAAGTGTGAAGTTATGGTCAAACAATTGACCATAAGTCGTTAATAATATAAAGATATTATTGATAACACATCATTAATTGTACACTACAAATAGTATATTTTTGAAAACTTGATAAAAAAGTTGACCCTAATCAAAATTAATTAAAACATTATTATATTAGTGTACAAAAGCATGAGGAATTAGAAAACATACTGTGAATTCAAATAGGTCAAAACCCTTTCTTTCACTCTCAAAGGTGGGAAATGGGTAAGAATTCGCAAAAAAATTTCAATTTTGGTCAATAGGCGCCAAAATATTTCACGAATATCTTCGCATCCCCGCCAAATTCGAAGACCCTTTTTAGATCCTTTCCATATGAGCAATGATTTTGAACCCAAAGAGAAGATACTCTCACCGCTTCGATTCATTCATCCGTTTCTCTCTTTCTTTCCTTCCACATTTGATTTCTTTCTTCCGATAAAGATCTGAAGAAGGAAAGAAACTTAAAGAATGGCACCTGCGGCTCTTCTAGATTCTTCTCTCCCCAACGATACATCCTATCGTGACGCCCCAAAATCTGGTATATAAACCCATTTGCTCCGATTGTATTTCTCGCACAATCTCTTTTAGGTTTTCTTGTGTGTGCTTTTGGGTGGATGAGTGATCGAAGAAAGATTTCCCATGCCCGGTTTTGCTGCTCGTGAATTTTGTTGATTTGTTTGCTGCTTTGGTGTTACGGTCTGGGTTTGATTTTTGTTTTCTTCTTCACGAGGTATACGAAAGCTTGTGCCTTTTCTAAACCTTTATGTTTTCAGTGTGATTTTGGTAGAACTTCGTATTGTTTCTTTACGATTTGATGCTTTTGGTATTGCTCTTTTTGGTTTGAGTAACTAGTAGGTGGTTAACTCTTCAAAGTTTGAACAAAGGCATCCTCTGTGTTTATAAAATGTTCAGCTTTTGCAGTGGTTGCCAAACCTTAATGTTATTTGCATTTCGTATTGTTTCTCTACGATTTGTTGCTTTTTGTATTGCTTGTTTGGGTTTTGAGTAACTAGTAGTTAGATAACTCTTCAAAGTTTGAACAAAACCATCCTTTGTGTTTATAAAAAAAATATTCAGATTTTGCAGTTGTTGCCAAACGTTAATGTTTTCAGTGCGCCCTTGATGTATCATCTGCTTTCCGAGTTGTTTCTCTACGAACTGATGTTCTTTGTATTGCTCTTTTGGTTTGAGTAACTAGTAATTACTTAACTCTTTAAAATTTGAACAAAACCATCCTATGTGTTCATAAAAATGTTCAGATTTTGCAGTGGTTGCCAAACCTTAATGTTTTCAGTATTATTTGCTTTCTGTGTTGTTTCTCTACGAACTGATGCTTTTTGTATTGCTCTTTTTGGTTTGAGTAACTAGTAGATAGTTAACTCTTCGAAGTTTGAACAAAACCATCATTTGTGTTTATAAAAAATGTTCAGATTTTGCAGTGGTAGTAGAATAGCTAGTTGCTTGTGAGTTGTGACCTCTTTTCCAATGTGAAGGTTTAAGTTAATGTATGCATAGAATAATCATTAGATTCAGCAAATAATACCATGAATGAAGGTTTAAGTTAACTCTGATTCATTGAGTTTTGACAGCATTTTTTTTAATTAGCTGTTTTGCTTACATTAATGGTGTCTGTCATTATATTTTTATATGTTTCATCCTTTTTCCCCCTCTACTACTGTGCCTTGTTCTGTCACTCTTTTTCTTTATCTTCCTTTTATTCAAATCTTGCTTTAATACCAGCAATATCTTTTTTGTCATGAAATAAATCTTGTTGAATTTCCAATGTTATCAATGGTGGCTGTCATGGCAGCAATTCTGCAACGGTGTGGCTGATTTTACAAAATGCCTTGGAGCTTTGGTGGTACGACGTATGTGCATGGCAGCCGCTTTTATATAGCGAATGCTATGCATGGTATCCACTGTGGCAATTTTTGGCATATTAAATGCGTTTTCTAAATTTCTATAAAGAGAACTATTAGGTTTCCAAGAGTGAGTTTTTGCCATTAATGAGGAAATTTAAATTTAGAACCATTGGATTTCCTAGGCTGAGTAGTTTTGACCATGAGTATTAAAATCCTAGTTATTATGGCGCACTAATGCCCTTGCCATAGCCGAATGCCATGGATAGTGGGGCAACGCTGTGGTTGTGGTGTTGGCAATGCACGCGCCAGCATGCGCCATCTGCGCAATTTGCCATTGCCCATGGCTGATGGCGCTCAGTATTAGGGAAAATTGAATTAAGATATTTTTTAGATAGGCTCGTTATAGAAAATTGTTTTTGTCCCATTTACCAAGCCACCCCTAATCCCCTATTTTGTCATTTTATACTATACCACACTGTTTAGTTCTTTCCTTATTCTTTTCTATCTTTTTTGTTACTTTTTACCTAGGTTTATTTTCTAGTTTTTTTATTTATTTATTCTTCTTTTGAGTTGTTTATTCATTCTTTCTTCCCCTCAATTATCCGATATGCTTTGCTTTCTAGTTCATAACTCGTGAATTTGCAAGGGACTTAAGAAGTGAAAAATATTTTCTAATAGGTAACTCAGTATCTTTTATTTGCCTTCTATTTTTATTATTTTTTAGTTATATAATTATGTGTTGCCACACGCCATGCAATGTGCTATGTACAATGACTCTAGCTACTCTTAAAATTGCATGCCTTTATGATTTTACTTAGTAAAAACATGCTAAATCACAACAAAATTTGAAATCTAGTAAATTTAGGCTAACTCAGTTCAGCTCTAAGTTTATGCTTTTTTTGTTGTTTCATAAAAGGCATGTTTGTTCCTAAGCAATTTTTTCTATAACTTGACCTGGCTTATAAGAAAACTCATCATTCAGACATACTTAATTTAATTGGAGATAATTAGGAGAGGGACTTATAAAGATCTTTGTTGTATGTTTATTTTAATTCTTTTGATTAGGTTATGTATTGAATATCAGCCATATATGGAATTATAGATGATGTTTGATTTGGATTAATTATGTTTATGTATTTATATATTAGCGTTTATGATTTAAGTGGAATTATATAAGCAATTATATATTCAAATTTATGTTATTTAAATTTTATTTTAATTGTATTATTTGTGATAGGGATATATGTTTTTTGTAACTATTTATTGACATAGGAACTCTTACGAGTTTACTGTGAGCTTACATGTCAAGTTTGATAACCTTGGTTGAGACTTCTAGTAATGTATGAGAAAATTTAAATTTAGAACTATTAGGTTTCCAAGGGTGAGTTGTTGGGACTACTGGCCATTTATTAGGAAATATTTATGTTTAGAAAATGAAAAAGTGGACTATGGAGTTTGGAATTTGAAAAACCAGCCAGCAGATTCAGTATATGGAACACTTGGACATCACAAGGAAAGACTCTATTACAAAGAAGCTTAAATGCATAGGCAGACAACTAGAGGGGATTTGTTTCTTTTCTGCTCTTTGATATTCTGTGTCCTCCATTTTCTTAAATGGATGCTGTGAATGGCTGTTTTTTTTTCCGTCTTGCTGCCATATGCTATTGACAACACTGGCAAGTTATTTCCTTGGTCTATAGTTTCTAGTTCTACCTCATTAATTATTATTTATTGTACTTACAATTTTAAATTTATTTATTTCTTGGCATAGTGGATTATTGTGGCATTCATAATTCTTTATATCCTTGGGGTGTACCTGTCTCTGTCGCCTTTTACTCTTTATAAACTGTTGTGAGTTTTAATCATTACTTTGCTCTTCCTTTCATCATATTTATAAATTTACAATTTTTTGTTTTATTCTATTTTCATCTAAATTAGGTGCAAAGAAGAGTAAGCAAAAAGTTGTAGTTTCCAGAACTGAAGAGGAAGCTATGGCTGGAGATAAGCAAAGAAAGAGAGGCTCATCACAGAGGAATGAGCCGCCTCCTGGTTCTCGTAAAATGCCAAAGCGAGCTGCAGCAAGTAAAAATTTGAAGGAAAAGTCTTTTTCCTTACCTGACAAGTCTTGTCGTATTGAAGTGAAGAAGGATGAGGTTGTGGAGAATGAGTTACTTGCTGTGCGCCTGACTGCTGGACAGGGTGATGTTGATGATCCTCCAAATAGGAGGCTTACAGACTTTATTTTGCATGATGAAACAGGTAAAGAACAACCTCTAGAGATGCTGGAAGTCAATGATCTGTTTATTTCTGGACTTATTCTGCCTAATGAGGAAAGCATGGATAAGAAGAAAGAGAAAGGTGCTCGATGTGAAGGATTTGGTCGCATTGAATCATGGGATATCTCAGGTTATGAAGATGGATCTCCGGTGATATGGATTTCCACTGAAATTGCCAATTATGACTGCTTGAAACCGGCTATTAGTTACAAGAAGTATTATGATCATTTCTATGAAAAGGCCCGTGCTTGTGTAGAAGTTTACAGAAAGCTTTCAATATCTGCTGGAGGGAATCCTGATATAAGTCTAGATGAGCTACTTGCTGGCATGGCACGTACCATGAGTGGAAGCAAGATTTTTTCTGGAACAGCCTCTGTGAAGGAGTTTGTCATTTCTCAGGGTGATTTTATCTTTAAGCAGCTGATAGGCTTGGATATGACACCCAAGGCTAATGACAGGATGTTCTTGGATATTCCTGTTCTTGCTGCTCTAAGAGATGAGAGCAAGATACAGCGAAACCTTGTACATTCACAAGTATTGCCATCAACTGGTAGTTTAAAGATTGATTCAGGGGTTGTAGATGCAGCGAACAAGAATCAGTTGAGTTCAACAACTAGTTTAGCCGAGGAAGATGAGGACACGAAATTAGCAAGGTTATTGCAAGAGGAAGAGTATTGGCGATCTATGAAGCAGAAGAAAAGTCACAGAGCTCCCACTGCTCCAAGCAAATTCTACATTAAAATTAATGAAATTGAGATAGCAAATGACTATCCTCTTCCTGCATATTATAAAACCTCTCTGGAAGAAACTGATGAGTATATAGTTTTTGACAATGATTTTGATGTGTATGACACTGAGGAACTTCCTAGAAGCATGCTACATAATTGGTCTTTATACAACTCAGATGCCAGATTGATTTCCTTGGAGCTTCTTCCAATGAGACCATGTTCAGAGATTGATGTTACCATCTTTGGATCAGGAATCATGACTGCAGATGATGGAAGTGGGTTCAATCTGGATACAGATGCTGGTCATTCTTCTTCAACTGGATCTGGATTAAAGGTTGCTGATGGAATGCCTATTTATTTGAGTGCAATAAAGGAATGGATGATAGAATTTGGCTCATCCATGATTTTCATCTCTATCCGAACTGACATGGCCTGGTATGTTGTCTTTTGCATAAACCTAAGAGTTTAAGTGTTTTACATTTCTTGGATTTTAAGTGTGACAGCAAACTAATTCTGTATAAGTGATATATAATAGGGGTGCAAAGCCTCTGGAATTTGTAGCAATCTTATCTGAAGTGAGATGAAATAGGAAATCCATTTTTTCTTACTCTTGCTTGTAAATTGGGATATCTATTATAAATGAATTAGGAAAGACACTTGAGTGCAAGTAAATATCTAATAAAATATTTATGTGCATATGTCCATGAGTAATTTGGTTGTATATGTCAACAATGACTTGTAAACCTTTTTCCTTTCAGGTATAGACTTGGCAAGCCGTCAAAGCAGTATGCTCCTTGGTATGAAACAATTCTGAAAACTGCAAGGCTTGCTATCAGTATCATCACCTTGTTGAAGGAGCAGAGCCGAGTGTCACGGCTTTCTTTTGCAGATGTCATTAAGATAGTATCTGACTTTGATAAGAATCATTGCTCCTACATTTCATCTGATCCAGCAACAGTCGAGAGATATGTTGTTGTCCATGGACAGATAATTCTGCAATTGTTTGCGGAATTTCCTGATGCAAAGATAAAAAAGTGTGCCTTTATCACTGGTCTTATGAGTAAAATGGAAGAGCGACATCACACCAAGTGGTTGGTGAAGAAAAAGACGGTTGTGCCAAAGAGTGAACCAAATTTGAATCCTAGGGCAGCAGTGGCCCCTGTGGTGTCAAAGAGGAAAGCTATGCAGGCCACAACAACAAAGCTGATTAATAGGATATGGGGAGAATACTACTCCAATTATTTGCCGGAGGACTCAAAAGAGGGAGCTTCAAGTGAATTAAAGGAGGAGGACGAATCTGAAGAGCAGGAGGAGCAGGAGGAAAATGAAGATGATGATGCCGAAGATACATCATTACCTTTGGAAGAAACCCATAAATCCAATGCAGTATCAAAACAAAATAAATGTCTTTCAGCAGATGGAGAAGTAAGATGGGATGAGAAGGCTACAGGTAAAACAAATTCCGGATGTGCTCTATTCAAAAGAGTCACTGTTCATGGCGAAGTAATTTCTGTGGGGCAATTTGTTTCAGTGGAAGTTGAAGAATTAAATAGACTTCCCGTTATCTATTTGGTAGAGTATTTGTTCGAATCCTTAGATGGAAGAAAAATGTTTCATGGTAGACTGATGGAGTATGGATGTCACACAGTTCTTGGCAATGCTTCTAATGAGAGAGAATTGTTTTTGACAAATGAGTGCAAAGATTTGGAATTGGAAGATATCAAGCTGATTCCTGCTGTAGAAATTCGGAAAATTCCATGGGGATACCAGCATCGGAAGGATAATATGTCTGCTGATAAAATTGATAGGGCCAGGGCAGAGGAAAGGAAGAAGAAAGGGCTGCCTGTAGAATATTTCTGTAAAAGCCTGTATTGGCCAGAAAGGGGTGCTTTCTTTAGGCTTCCATTTGAGACTTTGGGTCTAGGCACAGGCATCTGCCACTCTTGCAAATTGAAGGAAGCCCAAGAGGACAAGGATAAATTCAAAGTGAATTCATCCAAGACTGGTTTCCAATTGAACGGAACTGAGTATGCTCTTGATGATTATATATATGCAAGTCCATATGACTTTGATGACAGAATAGAGCAGGGAACTCATAAGAGTGGAAGGAACGTAGGTTTGAAAGCTTATGTTGTGTGCCAAGTGCTGGAGATTATCATAAAAAAGGAAAAAGGAGAATCTGCAGTGAAATCCACCCAGGTCAAAGTCAGAAGGTTTTTTAGACCAGAAGACATATCAAATGAGAAGGCATACTGCTCTGATATTCGAGAGGTAAAATTAGCTCAGAACTTGTTAAACTGAAACACACATGGAAAACATCACATTAAAGAATTGTTTTATTGAATGAGATAGAAAAATTGACCATAGCATGGATGGCTAGAATAACATTATATGTCAAAACGAATTTATAGATGATTATGTAACTTTTAAAATATCCTTTTCTCCTAGCCTTCTATTCTTGATTCAATGACTGTTCATTGAGCTCCTGAGTGTGCATGCCTGCATTATACACTTTGAGTGATTTTTTGCCCCTATAATCTATGCTTTTATATTGACTTTTATTTCTTGAATTAATAATCTAGGTATATTACAGTGAAGAAACACATATAATACCTGTAGAATCTGTTGAAGGGAAATGTCAAGTAAGAAAGAAGAATGACATCCCAGCATGCAAGGCCCCTGGAGTTTTCCAACACATGTTCTTCTGTGAGCATTTGTATGATCCTGCCACCGGATCACTCAAGAAGGTATTCTATACTTAGCCATGTGGATGTAAACTGTGCTTGTTAAGCCATCAAATAAATCTTTTAAGGCAATCCATTTTATGGGGCCATGCCATCGAACTGATCCATATCTGGCTGGTTGGAAATATACTGGATCATCATCATCATCATTATTATTATTTATGACATTTGAGATTCTAGAACAACTAATTGCATTTTTTTTATTGATGATGAAGTATTAACCATATTCTTTTGGATTTTCATTGCTTCATAGTTGCCTGCGCATATCAAAGTAAGGTACTCTAGTGGAGATACTGGTGAGGCTGCAGCTAGAAAGAAAAAAGGAAAGTGTAAAGAGGGGGAAGGCATTTCTGAAACAGATGAAGAAAGGAAGACAAGTGAGAATCGTTTGGCAACCTTGGACATATTTGCTGGCTGTGGTGGGCTATCAGAGGGATTGCAGCAGTCAGGTAATACTAATTTCATTTCCACAAACATAATATCTATTGTAAATGCATTACATAACTTATGCATTACTGCTTAAATGCTTCAGGAGTTTCATCAACTAAGTGGGCTATTGAGTATGAAGAACCAGCTGGAGATGCGTTCAAACTCAATCATCCTGAGTCATTGATGTTTATCAACAATTGCAATGTCATTCTTAGGTAAACTTCCTCATTGACACAGACTATACTTGTCCCCAAGCTTGAAGAAAAGAACCTATTTTTTTCTTCTTTTGGTAATTAGAGAAGAACCCATTTGTAAGCGACCTCTAAATGCACTGTGTAATGTAGGGCTGTGATGGAGAAGTGTGGAGATGCAGATGATTGTATTGCAACCTCTGAGGCTGCAGAATTAGCTGCAAAGTTAGATCAGAAGGAAATAAATAATTTGCCCGTGCCAGGGCAAGTGGATTTCATTAATGGGGGACCTCCATGTCAAGTATGTCTTGCTGTTGCTTTTCTTGTCATTCTGCTAAAAATAATTCCTGGTACTTGTTAAATAACTGTATGTTGTGTTGCAGGGTTTCTCTGGGATGAATAGGTTCAACCAAAGCACTTGGAGCAAAGTTCAATGCGAGATGATACTGGCATTCTTATCATTTGCAGATTATTTCCGGCCTAGGTATTTTCTATTAGAGAATGTGAGGAACTTTGTATCTTTCAACAAAGGACAGACTTTCAGATTAGCTTTGGCTTCGCTTCTTGAAATGGGATATCAGGTAAATTTTCTTAATTGTAGATTTTGTTCTTTTTCTTTTCCTCTGATAATTACACCTTGGGGAACTAATGAATCTGATTTTCTTGTACAAAAAGGTGAGGTTTGGTATCCTAGAGGCTGGAGCTTTTGGTGTTTCCCAGTCAAGAAAACGAGCTTTTATATGGGCAGCCTCACCGGAGGACGTGCTTCCTGAGTGGCCAGAGCCAATGCATGTCTTTGCCGCCCCAGAGTTGAGAATTTCTTTATCGAAAAGTGTCCAGTATGCTGCTGTTCGCAGTACAGCAAGTGGTGCTCCTTTCCGTGCAATAACTGTTCGAGATACCATTGGTGAACTTCCTCCTGTGGGTAATGGCGCCTCTAGAGCAAACATGGAGGTATATTAGCAAATAGAAAACTTTGTTTTGGGTGAATTTGTACTTCTGCTTTTGGTTTCCTATATTCTCACCTGAAATTTTGTGGAACAGTATCAAAACGATCCTGTCTCATGGTTTCAAAAGTCCATTCGATGCGACATGGCTGTCTTGATTGACCATATATCAAAGGAAATGAACGAACTGAATGTAATCAGATGTAAGAAGATTCCTAAGAGGCCAGGTGCTGATTGGAGGGATCTTCCGGATGAAAAGGTAATATTGAATTCTTCTTTGGCCTGTTTTGGATTAACAAATTTCAACTGGACAGAAAGGATGTTAGCTGTTTTTTTTTAAAATGTCAATGAAATGCAGGTAAAACTGTCTACTGGACAAGTAGCTGATTTGATCCCATGGTGCCTCCCCAACACAGCCAAGCGACACAACCAATGGAAGGGGCTGTTCGGTAGGTTGGATTGGGAAGGGAATTTTCCAACTTCCATTACAGATCCTCAGCCAATGGGGAAGGTTGGAATGTGTTTCCATCCTGACCAAGACAGGATCCTCACTGTTCGTGAGTGTGCCCGATCTCAAGTAAGCCTATCAACTCTAGTTAGATAGAAAATGGATTCTCTGCAAATTGGCCATCAAGTGTGGTCCGCAAATACATTTATGTTTGTGAGTTCTTATAGGCTAAGTGGCTCTTTTAGAGCAGTGTTTGTGGGTTAGGAAAAAATAGTTACAAGATAATTTTCCTTCTCCTTTCTTAATGAAACATTCTCCAAAATCCTTCAAATTATGAAAACCTTTAAAAAGGAAGACAGACTTTGATTTGAGGGACTTTAAAAAGGTTACCTGAAATATTTTATTATCTTTCTTTTCACTAGTTTCCATTCTCTTCTATTATCCTCCATCCAAACTTGCCCTGAAAGTAAGATGTGCTTCAGTTGTCCTTTACTATGTCTGAGAAATTTAAATCTGGCAGTTTTTACTATGGAAATAAGAAGATGTCATTTGATTTGGAGTACCTATTAATTAACCTCACATTCATAAATGCAGGGTTTCCCAGATAGCTATCAATTTTCTGGGAATATCCAACACAAGCACAGGCAGATTGGAAATGCTGTTCCTCCTCCTTTGGCATTTGCATTAGGGAGGAAACTGAAGGAAGCAGTGGACAGTAAGGGATCCAATTAGAAGATGAGGCATTGGAAAATGCTTGCTTGTAGGAATAAAAGGATGGTTTCAACCTTCAAAATCTGTAAATTATTTTTGGTTTCAATCGGTGTTCTGGTCCTATGATCATATAGAAATATGGAAGCAAACAGTTTAATTAGGGGTAATTTAGTAGTTTGGAATTGAAGCTACCATCTTTAGTAAAACTCGATAATTTTTGCTTATTATATCTCAATCAATGCAACGTTTGCAAATTTTCTCATCTTAAGTAATGTAGATTTCATTTGAAGAATTAATATGTTTTATTTGCTTTATATTTAATTATAGTGGGAACAGAAATAATTTTATTTTTAAAGTCTCAATTGAAACTTTACATATGCGATATAAAATTAGAGCTGTTAATGTGGGCAAACTTGGCCTACACGGGTTGACCCAAGACAGGTTGGACTCGTGACGGGTTGGTCACGTTAAACGGGTTGGGAATCCTAGCCCGATCTACCAAGGTGGTGGGTCGGGTCAACCCACCTATTTTTTTTGATTTTTTTTAATTCTAACTTTTTTAAAGAAGAAATCTACAATTTTTTTCATAAACTAAGAAATTTAATATGATAAAATGGAAGAAAAAAATTTATCATTCATCATGTCATTCACAAATAATTAAAAATAAACCAATGAAAGTATGAAACATTGTCAAAATATTACAACAGTACTCATTTCTTTTCCTCCTGCCAATATGGTGAAAAATGAAAATATCACAAAAAGAAAAAAACATGATTAAAAATTCTGGTTTTTTTTAGTTAGATGAGTTACGGGTCAAATCACCTAACTCGGTGGGTCGGGTTCCTCCAACCCGTCTAATGAACGGGTTGAGATTTTGCAACCCAACTCACCAAATTAGTGAATTGAACCCGTTTTAAGAGCTCTATATAAAATTGCTTAGTAATTAGTCCAAGTCTTCGTTTTGAAGAATTAATATTGTACTTTCAAAATGTGTGTGATTAATAGTCAAGAAAGTTTGGCAAAATTAAAAAGGTCAAGAGAGGTTATTTAAATCTTACGAGGTGTTTGGAAATTTGATAATGACAGGTATTAGATATATTTCTAACATTCATGAAGCAGAGACATCAACGAGAAAAGAAGTACATTTGTTTCTTAGTTAATTATAGATATTAGCATTTATTATTTAATTAGCCTAACATTATTGGTATTTTATGATTCATCTAGAAATTAATTTGAAGTTTTTTTTTTTGTCAAAAAAATTGTATCTTAACAAAAAATTAAAGATTTAAGTTTAATTTTTAAAATAAAAATATTAAATATAATTAGTTTAAGGTCAAATGCTGATCTTGGTTCTATGTTTCACCCAAGTTTCAAATTAGTTCTTTATGTTTCAAAAGTTTTAAATTGGTCTTTTATGTTCTCAGAAGTTCTAAATTGGTCATTCCGTCTAAGTCCATCCATTTCTTCCGTTAAGTGCTGATAAGACGTGCTGATGTGGACATATAATCTCTCATACGTGTTCATTTAAGCTGACGTGTCATGCCACGTAATCACCACGTCATCTTCTATTCATCATATGTGATGACGTGACATGAATTAACTTAAAAAATTGACGGAAGTGGACGGAAAGACCAATTTGGAACTTATGTGCAACATAAAGGATCAATTTAAAACTTTTAAAACATCAAGGACTGATTTAAAACTTAAGTGAAACATAAATGACCAAAATGAACCTTTAAACTTAGTTTAATTACAAAAAGTGAATTTTAATCAAGAAAACATATCAATAAATTTTAGATAGAAAACAATATGCTCCATGTTACAACCACATGGTTAGTCATTAGAAAACAAGAAAATCCTGCCAAATCCCATTCTCATCCCATGTGATGGAATTAACTTCTCTGGCTGATGTGGTCTACATTTCTCTTCTCATACGTATATTAATTAATAATATTTATTTATTATATAAATCTTTTATAAAAAATAAAAAATTAAATAAATATTATTGATAATACCGTACATAAAGTGTAACTTAAGAATCTCCACAAAATCACAAATATAGGGGCTGACGCCTGTCTATTGTCGTAAAATCTACGTAGAATCAAAAAACACATTATTTAATTATAAGAAATTAAGTTCATTTTCTTATGTCCATTTTATCCAATTCCACCAATCATATATTGTATTTACACTCTCTTTCTTTTATGATTGGTCATATAAAAGGTGGTCTTCTATATTCTCTCTCTACTATGATTGGTCATTTAAACACATTTTGCCACGTGTCATAATTATATTGAGAAATTGGATAAAATGAACATAAGAAAATGGACCTAAGTTTTTTCCTTAATTATAAGCACCCCGCACTTGCACAGAAATACTCATATTGGTCCTTTGCACTCTTTTCCTTTGCACTCAAAGACGAAGGCCCTCTTTTATTGTGCCAATTTTGCCTGTACTATAATATATATATATATATATATTTGATAAGGGCAGTACTATAATATTTTTTATATTAAATATATTTTATTTTTTATAATGCGATGAAATTATGTTTTTATTTTTATTTTTTACTCACTTTTATTTCATTTTTACCTTTAATATAAAGATAAAATGATCATTTTATCTACTTTTATTCTATTTACATCATAGTCTTTTATTCTATTTACATTATAGTCACATCACATTCTCATTCTCATTTCTTTTAACATTTTTGAAACCAAACAGGAAGGGCATTTGCACGGGTATATACCAAAAAAAAATTTATACACAAATTCAGCAACTTTTCAAAACTATCTACAGATTTATACCACTTTTACTGTGCACCCCAAAAACGCCATTCGTGAGGGCGTTTTGTTGATTTTTTAGAAAGAAAAACGCCCTCAGTGAGGGCGTTTATATGGTCAAATGGTCAACCTTATAAATGCCATCAGTAAGGACATTTTTACCTGAGGGCGTTTTGTTGATTTTTTTTACTAGAAAAACGCCCTCACCGACGGCAATTTATAGGGTTGACCATTTGACCCTATAAACGCCCTCACGGAGGGCGTTTTTCTAGTAAAAAATCAACAAAACGCCCTAACGGATGGCGTTTTTGGAGGTGCACAGTAAACATGATATAGATCTGTAGATAGTTTTAAAAAATTGCTAAATTTGTGTTTAATTTTTTTTTGAGTATATACATGTACAAATGCCAAACAAGAAGAGTCTTCACATCTCAAATATTTCACAAGTTCAATTATTACCCAAAATATCTTGTTGGAGGACAGAATTGGAGTCTGCTTTCCCAGGGGCTGTGTTGTGTAGTCTCTCGGCTTAGTCTTCTTCGATTACCAAAAAAAATTATCACCTAAAAAAAAGATGGTTGACAAAATCCTTCACTTGGGAAATCAATAGTAGGGGTGTTTACCGGGTCGGGTCAACCCGCCAATCCGCTCAACCCAATTCAACTCGCTAGTTTGGGTTGGGTTGGTCCGGGTTGACGGGTTGGTTCGGGTCCAAAATTTCAACTCGTTCATTGATTGGTTCGGTTTGCGGATTTGGAAATTATGAACCCGCCAACCCGCCAACCCGCCAACCCGCTCTAGTATATATTATTATTAGAAAAAGAATTTATAACACATTAAAATATTAAATCATTAATACATAAGCAACAAATACAAATTGTTCATATTTTGAATATGTCAATTTTAGTTTATTTCAAGTTCTTTACTTTTTCCTAAATGAAAATAAGTCTTTTTGACGAAGGTAAGTAATTTAAAAGTTAAAAAAAAATTAAAAAAATGTCAAAAAAATAAGAAAAATAATAAAAATAAATTTGACGGGTTGAACCCGAACCAACCCAACCCAACCCGCCCATTGGCGGGTTGGTTCGGTTCGGGTTCAACACTCTTTTCTTCCAAACCCAACCCGCCAAATTTTGATTGGGTTGGTTCCAATTTTTCTTCAAACCCGAACCAAACCAACCCGCGAACACCCCTAATCAATAGGGATGACTTGAGGCAATTCTGTAAATAACCAAAATTTATAGTGACTCACCTCCTCTGCCAATCTTGTAACGGGTCGAACCCACCCACCAACACAATTGTATTCGGGTTTCAGACCCCAAATATCAACTGCATTTGCCCCGATCACATTAATTGGAACGTGAATAAGTTTACTGTGTTTGATAGTAAAATTTAGGACAAAACTTATATACTATTGCTTACATACTTTTTCTAAAGTTAACCAATTAAAAAAATACATGTGTCAATTTTTTTATGTGATCTTCTCACTTTTAATCTATTCCCATTCATAAACGGACAAAACTTAATTCATTCACGATATATTTCCATTAAAAAATTATTATTACTTAATAAATGAAGCATTTTGAAGGAATTGTATAAAAATTAAAAGAAATTAAAGTACATGAAATCCAAATCCAAAAAGTATTCCAATTTTCTTTCTAAATGCTTTTTAGAAAATTTTGTGTGTAGAATTGTAAATTCTCTATTGTTTAGGTTTATGCTGTCTCAATTAGCTACAGTTATTATTGTGACTAACTAACTGATCAAATAACCATAACTAAATTTTTGCCACCATTATTTGATATCAAGATAGTATGAACCTGAATTGTAAAAAATTTGGACTTAAAAAAAATTCAAGTTACCAATATATTCATATATATTAATATGGCAGTACATCCACTAGTATATTATAAAGATAAATAATAAAGACAAGCTAACATAGACCACCACGTTTCTAAATTTTGCAATGGACAAATAACAATTCCATCGCGTGTCTTTCTTTTGTACGTGGGATTCTCTCCCTTTTTTTCCACATATATCCTCCTAATTATATTCGAACTAACAGAATTCTCATTACGCGAGTAAATTCTTCCTTCCTCCATATTGGCATAAAATAACACACCCAAATAAAAAGACTCATATTTTTTCCTCCAATTTTTACATTTTGGACATTCGCTTGTTGATGAAATCCTTCACTTCCGTAATTAACTGCGAAGACTCGGGCAATTCCGGAAATACATAAAATGCATGAATCGTGTTTGGATACTCGATTAGCTTCGCCTCCTTCCCGGATTTCCTTAGCCACTCATAGTACCTCCTCTGCCAATCCTTTAACGGGTCAAACCCACCCACGAACACAATCGTATCCGGATAATCCAAACCCGAAAGATCTATCGCATTCGGCCCGCTCACATTAACCGCCTCATGATCCCGGTTCGCCCCGTCCGGCAGCATGGCATTCCACATCCAATCCGTCCTCGGCACCGACACCAGCGGGACCCCGGTCAACTGGATCTCGGCCTCGGTCCTCTCCTCGCCTCCGAAGAACGGCTGTATCGAGATCAGCCCGATTACCCGGATCTTCCGGAGCCTGCTCCGGCAGACCCGAACAGCGACGTGATGGGCCAAGTTCGCACCCGCACTATCACCCGCTAAGATCAACTTTGTCAAGTCAGCATTATCGGGCAAAACGGCGCCGTTTTCGTCGAGAAACTGGAGTACATCGAAACCGTCGTTATATTGAGAAGGATACCGGTGCTCCGGGCATAGCCGGTAATTCACGGAGATAACAACAGCTGGAATCTTCCTCGCAAACCGCCGGCAAACGGCGTCGTACGCGAAGGAAGCCGGCGAGAGAAACGAGAAGCCTCCGCCGTGGAAGAAAACGATGACGGGAACAGAGGCTAAGGTCGCGGCGGTCGTGGTGGGAGTGAAAATGCGGAACCAGAGATTTCGGTCGGGATCGACGGTAACGTCGGAGGAACTAACGCCGTTAACGGGCTTAGGGTTAGCGATTGCTTTGCGATCGAGGAAGTTCATGAGACGGCGATTGACGGTGCCGTCGGGACGGCGAGCGACGTCGGTGAGGGTGGAGAGGAAGGAGATGGAGAGGCGAGTCTTCCATGGAAGGAGGGGCTTGGATGGAGATTGGGTAGACGGCATGATGGTTGCGTGCGTTTTGGACGGATTTGAGAGTGAAGAAGAAGAGGAAGCAGCAGAAAGATTGTTTAAAAAGTACAAGAGGAGGTAGAAAGTCTAGAAAGAGATTTCTTGTGCGTTTTGATGGGTGGGTTAGTTGGGGCTCACAGAGATATTAATGAGGTGGCACGTAATGAATTCAGCGACAATTTATGAAACGACAGCGTAATTAATTATCGTCGTTACTGATATCGTATAGACGGTTTTAATATACGGTATGGACTATGGAGAATGGGAGCATCATCACCCATGTTTTTCAAGTTTCAACAACTTAATTAATTAGAACAAAATATAATAGAGTAACTATTTTTTTTTATGGAATATTTTTATCGTTATTGGTGAATCTATTATTTAAATTTTTTATTTTAAAAGGAGACTATTTCATTCTTAAAATTTAATTGTTGTCAACTAATAATTATAGTCTTTGAGACATTAATTATTATTTAATCGGATGATGTGGTCATTAAACGTTGAAAGTCAATTTGTGTATTTATTTTAGAACAATATCCAGATAAAGAGGTTTTAGTTTCACCTAATTTGTATACAAGCTGCAACATCTAATATAGTCTAATTTTGGTAATGAAAAAATTCATGATTTTCCTTTTTTTTTTTATACTCCTCGAAATCATGTGACATTATAATAGGACAGTACGATTGGTATGTTGAAGTCACACGTTAATATTTAATAATTATGTCACCTGTTAGATAACGACTAATGTCTAAGAATTAAATAGTTGACGAAGATATAAATTTATCGACCAAATTATATATTTCTAAAATTTAAAAATTAAATAATAGGTTGATCAAGATGATTTAATTTATAGTTTTAGTAATTTTAAAACACTAATTAACAAGACCATTATTATAAAATATGGACTAGTCTATCCGAAAATTATATAGGAGTGACTAAGTAATTACTATTATGTACATAATAATTTAATAATAATAATAATAAATTGTTATACAAGATTACAGAAGATACATCGGACGTCATATATGATAAAGACAAGCAAATGTAAATGACACAAGATATTTATATTTTTTTAAAAAAATTGCATATTAATAAAATGTTATAGAAGATAAGATTCAAGTTTTTTTTTTCATTGGCTCCTTCTGATAAAAAATATATTAAGTGTATTTTTTGAAGTTTTGATTTGTTATTGTGTTATCTTTCAAAGGAGTGGAGGACAAGAGAGATCGATTCAGCATTCTGGCAATTATACGAGACTCCTCACCTGTAGTTTTCTGTGATATTATGAATAGAGATATTAATTATTAGAGACTTCAACGCAATGTTGTAAGAATCGGATTGGATTGGACGGTTCGATCGGTCCAACCGCCAACCGAATACAAAGGCGAGTTGGTTGGATCAAAAAACCGTTTTTCTAGTTGGACCGGATTTAACTGGAGTTGGACCGGTCAACCGGTGGTCCAACCGGTCCAATTTTATTTTTTTAAAAAAATAAAAAGGAAAAATAACATAAAAAAAATTAGAGAAATCTTAAAAATTAAAATTAGAAAAGTCTTAAAAATTAAAATTTAAAAGTCATGATTAATTATCAATAATTTCATATTTGGTTTGATTAAGTTCTTTCAAAGCTTGACAAGTCTTAAAAATTAAAACTTTGAGAAGTCATGTAATTTAAAACTTCAAAATTATGTATATTGAATCCTAAAATTTGAGTGATGTCATTTTATATATTAAGAATATTTATTATTTATTATTTATTGCATCATCCGGTTCGACCGACGGTTCGACCGGTTAAACCGATCAAACCGTAAACCGAACACTTGTCCGAGTCTTTGTCCGGTTCGATTCTTACAACATTGCTTCAACTTACATGTCCGTGGATATAATTTATTTTTTAAAAAAATATAAGATATAATAATTATAAAAATTATATTTTAAAATAATAATAAATGAGATATTTAATTATTTTAAAATTTTAATTACTTCGATAACTCCTCACATATATATTATCTTATTTTTCCCTCACATCTTTCTATTAATTTTTCACTCATTATTTTATTTTCTCTTGCATCATTTTATTAATTTTTTACTCACTATCTTTCTTCTCTTCCACAATATTCTTTAATAATTTTGTATTTTTTAATTATATAATTTTTTTTTTAACACCAACAAAGACAATAATCATATTAATATAAATATTAATTAGTACCATGCTAATGTTGAGGATTCTCAATATAAATTCAGATTGAGTCGCATTCTAGAACAGTGTTTTACAGAAATATTCTACAATCTCTCATAGAATTAAAATGCGACATTCTCACAAGATTAAACGCTGCACTAATAAGGAAACATAACAGCAAAAAAAAAACAAAGAACTCATGATTAAACAATCGCAAAAAAAAACCCAAATTTTCTGGATATATATATAGAATGCAATGCACCTCCGTGTTTAAATAAGTGCAAACGGGTATAACGACTAAATGATGCGTCTGTTTGTTGAGTATATGTTTAGTGGTACGGTATTACTGAACTTCAGTACATCCCTTTAATTAGTTGGTTCCTAAATCATTTAAGGTGGGTCATATTAATGTGAATTTATATTAATATTAACAAATTACTCTACATGATTGAAATAATATACTAAATTTCAATAATACAGTATCTTTGAGAAGCTTACCATTAATTTCAGCAATAATATACGCCTTCTAGTAAAATCAAAACGCCTCTCCTTTGAAGAATATATGCACTATATTTACAACAGTTAAAAAAAAAAAATTAAATAACTATACAAAAGACAATGCACAACAATTATAAAAAAAAAAAGAAGACAATGCACAACAAATCAACTAACTTTAATATTTATATAGCGCCTGAATTCATCCTATAATCCACAAAACACAATGCACTACCACTATATATGTATCATGTATGTATGTTATATTTAGCAAATGGTATGCATACATATATATTCTCACACAAATTCTTTAATTTGGATACCATGTATATTCATCAAATTCATTTTAGTTGATTCTAACATTGCCATTTGTAAGTTGTGGATATTGGAAGAAAACTGGAGAGTTGAAAATTTCATAATTCATTTAGAATTTTTCAAAATTAAAACAGTTTAGAGGAATTTTTTTTTTATTTAAAAAAATATTAAGTCTAAGTAAAATTCATAAGTATAATATTTGAGTTAAATTTAATTATGTGAAAGTATAAAAGTGTATTTACTATGTTCTATATATATAGTTGCGGGGATAATTGCAAGATTTTATAATGTTTGGTTAGTTGGGTGGACGATGTAATAGGAATAGCCGAATATGGATGTTGGATGTAATGAAAATGTCATGTCAATATGATGTGATGTGAATAGAATAAAAGTGGGTAAAAAAGTAAAAAAAAAAAAAAATTTCAAATCACATTACAAAAAATAAGATATATTTAATAGAAAGAATATTAAATGCAACGTTACATCGTCAAAGCAATATACCAAACACACCTTATATAATTTATGGGGTATTTGTAACTAATTTATAATTGAAGCGGGTATCTACTATTTTGTTCAAGAAAATACTTAATGGTGTTAATAAAAAAAATATAAAAAATATTACTTTTATGTATATCAAACTATAAAGAAATATTTGTCATAAATTGAGGAGTACTACGGGGTTGGGTGTGTTTGGTTAGTAGAGTGAAGGATTGAAGGATGTAATGGGAATTGAGGTTGTAATGTGATTGTAGAAGGGAATGAAAAAAAGTAATATAAAAGTGATGTGAATGGAATAAAAGTGGATAAATGGTCATTTTACCTTTATATTAAAAGTGAGAATGGAATAAAATGGTTAAAAAATAAAAATAAAAATATAATTACATCACATTATAGAAAATAAAATATATTTAATTAAAAAAATATTAAAAAATTACGTCTATGATCACGCTTACCAAATGTGAAACTAAACGTGCCTACGAGTGATAGTTGTAGGGGCTATTTCCATTTCTGCCACATTATAATATGTTAGTTAATGAATGGTCAAGGAGTAGGTGAGGGGCAGTTGGAGCCTGAGAATATAGGTATTGATTCATTTGAAAAGTGAGATCTCATGGGGTGTTTTTAATCTTCTTATCAATGGTTGTTGGATTAAGGGCTGACAGCTTTTGAAATTTTTTTTTAAAAGTTTTAAATGATTTTTTTAAAATAGAATTTTTTAAAAAAATATTGTGAGAGAGAAATAATTTATGTTTGGTAAATTGAGTTGAAAAACATTTTTATTAGTAGTTTAGAATCTGTTTGGATGCACCACTTTTTTTTTTTTTTAAAAGTGTTTATTTTTTTAAAAAGTGCTTTTGACAATAAAATTATAAAAAAACCATTAATAGATTTATTGTGTTATTAACGTTATTAAATAGTTAAAAATGTATAAATATTTTTTATTGTTACTTTTCAATAAATAAATAAAAATAACATTTTAAACAAAATAAATAATTAATTTTAATTAATAAATTTTTATTTATGAATATTATTTTTATTAATTAAATATTTATTATTTTTATTTAAATAATTAACTAATTACAAATATTTATTATTATTATTATTAATCAAATAAATATAACTTAAGTTTAATGAGAGAATAAAAGATAAAATGGGAAATATAAAATTTAGTAAGCGTAGTTTTGCCTTAAAATATTTAAATTTTAGTTTTTGTTTTTGGTTAACACCTTAAAATATAGAAATAAGTACTTTTAAAAAAAGCACTTTGCAGCAACAAAGCTCTTATTCTAAGCATTTTTTTCTATTGTTTATTTGTTTTTGGAAGAGTGATGGACAGTTTTGAAATGAAATATATGTTACATACTTGTATTTTATGGAGCATTTACAATCAAGTTATAATTTATTGTTTTCCGTTGAATTTTTTTTTTTGGGTGGAAGTTTTCCCTTAAATTTAACCATTGATAACATAAGCAAAGTGTACGCTAAGGGATAATAATATAGAGCTTTTTGGTGAAGTTATGACTAATCTTTATGTATTTCTAAAATATGAAAACAATTTGAATTAGGGATTAACAAGATCCAAACACTTCATTTATGGCCGAAAGATCCAAACAAGTTTGAATCCAACTGAATGTATTCAATCTAATCCAACAAAATCCATTAGTTGATTGGATTAACGGGATAGAGTTTTGCCAAAATTGATTAATTCGATTTGATTATTGGATGACATTGATTTTCATCTAAAAATTAAACTGAACTAAAATGATCTTCATTCAATAGCTATAATTATTTCATTTTAGAATTGTGCAAAAATAATTTGAATGTAAGTTTCTGGTTAGAAATGTTTATTTTTAAAATTGAAATTACAAAATGATTAAAGTCATTTTCCCCATTATTTATGGCCTTTTTCTATTAAAAGTCGTTGGTTTGAATTCAATCGATTAACTCTCAAAATATTATTGTTATGTTTAGACGGTTTCTTCAACCATTTAATATAATCAGTTCGGTTGATAAAATTACTAAAACCAATTTAAACCGAACCAATGTTTACCCATACTTTGTATTTTTGACATTAGTTAAGGGTGTTACCATTACAATGAAAGTAAACCTTTTTTGATAGGCTTTCACTTTAAGAAATGTGTTTCAACAATTGTCATATGTGGGGTAGCTCCTAGCTCCTCCCTCTCTTTCTTTATTTCTTCTTTTTTCTTTTTTTAAAACATTTCATTCTCATCTATATTATATATAGTAGTTATATTTTTGCTTTTATAAAATATTGTTCCTGCATAAAAGGTATGTTATTCTTTTAAAGTGCTCTTGCTATCTTTATTTTGTGTTCCATAACTTATTGCAAAAGAACATGTCTATTCATATTTCTTGTAAATTTTATTTTGCATAACCTCCAAGAAATAATTTCTTATGTATTTGGACAATAGGAAGGTCCAATATTTGAAAAGGTGACTGAGGAGTGGCAGATAAAGTATGGGCTTTATTTGATGCTTCTAGACTCTGGGAAAGCCAATATGGGCTAGGCCCAAACAAATTGTTTGGGCCGTCATATCTATCCTTGTTTATTTGTTATTTTTAAAGATTTTTGTTGTCAAATTGATATTTTATTCCAAAAGAAAAGAATAGAAAGGGCACGTTCATTAGGTATAAATAGAAATAAAAATGGAAATAGAAACGGAAATAGAAACGAAATGCATTTGATGTGTTTAGTAGTAAAAGTTTGGTAATGAAAATGGAATGGGAATGTATTAAAAGAGCTATTTTACCCCTTATATTAAAATAATAAAAAGAAAAGAATGTTATAATTGTGTCAAATCATATCAAATCAAAGACTGTTCGAAAGTGCGCAATATCTGGTTGCGTATGGTGAAGCCTTGCCATTGGCCTATTTTTTTTAATGCGAATCTTCAGAGCTGGATTCATTTGAATCTTACGAAGCAGCTGGGTTTTCTTGAGCTGGATTGGGGTATCGTTTTTGCCACTACTTCCTGGTCCTTGTGGAGGTGGCAGAATGATGATGTTTTCAATAATGGGAGGGATAAGGACATTGACCCGTTCTTTACCATAATTCATAGAATTAAAGGTTTTATTATTGCCTTCCAGAATGGTCATCATGGTGCGGCTAAGAAAGCGAGTAGAGAGGAGCGTATGATTGCGTGGACCAAGCCCGAAATGGACTGGGTGAAAGTGAATGTGGATGGCGCTTGTAGTAGGAGTGAGGTTGTGCGTGCTGCTTGTGGTGGCTTGGTTCGTGATAATAATGGCAATTTCCTTGTTGGTTTCACTCGTAATCTTGGTGACTGCTCCGCGACGCAGGCAGAGATCTGGGGTGTGCTCTCGGGCTTAATGACGGCTTGGCATCACGGGTACAGGAAGGTGATCCTTGAAATGGATTCCTTAGTGGCGTTTAATATGATTCTGGGTCGGGTTCCGGAAGCTCATCCTTTTTCGTCTCTCGTTCAACGTATTCACAATTTCTTGAGTCTTGATTGGGTTGTGAAGTTCCAGCATACTTATAGGGAGGGGAATCGCGCTGCGGATGCGTTTGCTAGCTATGCCTATAATACGAGTTTCCATTTGGCTTTTGTGTCCAATCCCCCTTTGGAGGTTGTTTCTGTGATTGATGCTGACAGACGTGGTCTGGGTTCTGTAAGGGCTGTTGTTGTCTAAGCCCTCTTTCTCGATAAAAAAGGGGTATAATATATATTTTGTATTTTTTTTTCTTTTTCCTTTTTTTTGGAAGTTGATGGAAATAAAAAAGTGAAAAAGTAAGTGGGGCCCACTCCCCACTTGCCTTTTAGTTTCCATGGAATTGGTTTCTTGTTAGTGAACATGCCCGAAGGTTATCATACATCAGAAGATATTGCAGGACAATAAATACATTAGACCGACATAAGCCCACTCATAAAGGAGAAGCACTTAAATATGAGGCAACATACCTTACAATGCACTATCATTAGAGAAATCTTACGTCACAAAATTTATAGAAAAAGAACTAAAAAAAAATACAAGAACCCATCGGCATACAATGAGAGGCAGTAAATCCACCAATTCTCTCTCACAATTAAGTTTTCTCAGTTTTCTACTCCACAAGTAAGGTTTTTTATTGCATATCTAATGAGTTTAGATATAAATCTTTTCAAAACAAATATATTGCTCCAACCAAGGAGAAATAAATTTATTGGAAAGGGAGAAAATCTCTTTTTCTATGTATCCAATTCCGTTTCACTTATGGGCTTTTAACCCCTTAATAATTAAAAAAACAATAACTTTGACCCAACAAAAAATTAGAAAAAAAAAGTCAGGGATATGAACTGAAAATACATTACCAATATATATATATATATATATATATATATATATATATATATATATATATATATATATATATATATATATATATGTGAACCGATGAACATGATAAGGTTTAAAAGAAATGATCAAGCTAACAAAAATATGGAATCTAAGAATTAATATAACGATAACAACAACAATCAATATCAGCAATTCGTTAATTATTTAACACTTAGATAACGGAAGAATTATATCAATATATTACGATAATATGTCCTATTTCAAATTCAAAACATATTTTTTTTTTTTAAAATTGTGTCATTTTTTGTGAAGCTGATCGACCTTATACAAAATGTGATTAAACTGTATCAGCCACTAATTCACCTTCGTATCATATCAAATAAAGCCGTCAATCACTCAAATTTCTTAACCGTTTCGAGATCGGAATTGATGAGTGGAATTCATATGAGTCGATTGGTGCGATTGAATGCTAATGGCAAAAATTATAGTCGTTGGAACCTTAATACAAAATATGATTAAACTGTATCAGTCATTAATTCACCTTCGGATCGTATCAAATCAAGTCACTCAAATTTCTTAACCGTTGCAAGATCGGGATAGATAAGTGGAATTCATGAGTCGACTGGTGCGATTGAATATGCTAATGGAAAAAATTATAGGCTATAATTTATAGCCGTTGGACATCGAATTTTCTATATATAGCTATCACCTTCTTGTTACCACAATGGACGATTCCGATTCCGAGCTGCAACTTGATGAGCGCGGCCTTGTCGCGAGGCCGGCACCAATAAAATTAATACTAGAAAGTGCAGCTAGTGGCACAACCTAGGTCGATTCTCTCTCGCGGAGCCTATGGACTCAATGGACAAATATGCTCAATTAACACAAAAAGGGAAGTCTTTGAAGCAATTTAACAAACACTTGGTATGCAATGAAACTAAATGGAATTAAATGCAACTAAATGAAACTAGAACTAACACTTTTTTGGGATTTTCAATATTTTTAAAGCTAAAGTAAATTGAGGTGAATGAAATGAGATGAATATGCTTTGTTGGAGAATGCTTTGGGCTATCCTTGCTATCAAAAAGTATGGAGTTAATCAATGAAAGGCCATTTCCTAAAGTAGTTTAGTGACCACTAAACCTAGGTAATTTAATTAGAGGATGCAATTAACCAACCGGACAATTAAAAACCTAATCAAATACCATCAATGAAGCAAATGAGGAATTTAACATAAACTAGAATTCAACTCAACAATTACCATTGTCATTAGAGTGACTTCCACAATGAATTAAAAATTACAATAAGATTCAACCAAATCCAATGTAATCAAAACCCACAATGGGAGAATCAAAATACAAATCACAAGTCTATTTAAATTCCTAATGTCCACTACAACCTAGTTGAGTTCCACAACCATGGAGCCACAATCAATACAAACTCATCAATATCAACAAGATAAACATGAATCCATAAAGAGAAGTAGTAGGAAAACAAGAAAAACTCCCTATTGGATGCCATAGCTCAAGCCCTAATCATCCTCCTCCAAAGCACAAGAAGTTTAGCCACTCATGGATGGGAGAAATGCTTCACCAAGCTCCTCCAACCCTTGCTTAGCCATGGATGATGATGGAGGTTGCTGGAATTTGGTCTGAATAGGTGTGGAGAATGGAGAAGATGAAGAGAAAATGGTGAGTGTGGCTGGAAATGTGGAGAGACTTGAGAGGATGAGAGCTTGTGTGTATGAATGCGTGTAAATTCGTGGGTTGCTCTCCAAATTAGGTTAAGGGCCTCTAAAACCTCAGAATATTCCCCCTAATCCGACCTAGTATGCTCCCCTTGTGGTAAAACAATGAGAAAGTGGGCCCACCATCCGTTTCAGCTCTTAAAATCGCGAGAAAAGCGTGCAGAACTGGTGTACCCGCTGGCAGCGGGTGGATTACTTAAAACACGCGTTTTGCTCTGAAACTGAAGTCCACCCGCTGGCAGCTTGCAAGGCTACCCGCTGGCAGCGGGTGGAACAGTAGAACAGGCCCAAAAATGCCTCTAAGCTTCAAATCTTGTACCGGCTTCGCTTTCCAGCTTCTTTCTCGACCTCTAGCACTTGAATCCTTGCTATTCCTCAAGCTAGTTGACCTACAAATCAACCAAAACAATTGTGAGGCCCTCAAGTTAATAAAACTAGAGAATTATCACAAGTTATTCAATAAAAACATGGAATTAGCAAGATTGTGATTTAAGTCCTTAAGTGCCCTTGAATAACATTAAATCATGCATAATGACTCTTTAAACTCAACAAAAGCTTGTCAAATGCCAAAAGATACAAGGGTAAATATTGGTATTATCACAACTCATCCCCAAGATCTGAGGTCGTCTTGGCAAATCCCTGCGAGTAAGCGTTATCTTTCTCCCTTTTTTTCCTTAAGTTTTTACTCACTTTAATTTTCTATATATAGCTATCACCTTCTTGTTTCCTCAATGGACTCTACATCATCATCATCATATAAAAAAGAAAACATTTTTTTAATATAATGTAAAGAAAATTTTATATATACAATGCAAAGAGAAAAAAAAGATTACATTTCACAATTCAAAGGAAAATTTTATATACAATAAAAATGATTTTCCTCTTTTTTTTTTATAATACAAATAAAAAGTGATTTTTTTTTTCATACAAAAGAAAATTTTATTATGCTATGCAAATAAAATCATAAAAAGGAAAAAAAAAATTTTTACACAATTAAAAGAATTTTTTTGTACATGCAATACCAAAAGAAAGAGGTTTTTTTTTTATTAAAAGAGAACTTTGTACGCAATAAAAATGAAATTATAAGGAGGAAAAATGATTTTTTTTACACAAGGCAAAGAAATTATATATATATATATATATATATATATATATATGCAATGCAAAGAAAATTTGTTTTTTTTTTCTTATTCACAATTCAAAAGACAATTTTATATACAATGTAAAGAAAAATGAAACTTTTTTTTTTGCTTTTTTTTATATATAATATAAATGATTTTCTTCTATATTAAATGCAAAGAAAGTTTTGAAAAAAAAAAATTTTCTTTTATATAACGCGAAGAAAATTTTTTTTATATATACATGTGCTATGCAAAAGAAACTATGAGAAAATAATTTATTTTATATAATGCAAAGAAAATTTTATTTACTTATTTTTATATATATATAATTTAAAAGAAATTATGAGAAAAAGGAAAAAAAATTTTACAATGCAAAGCAAAGTTTTTTTTTCTTCTATGTATATGCAATGCAAAGAAAAAGTTGTCTTTTTTCTTTTATTCATAATTCGAAAGGCAACTTTAAATACAATGCAAAAAAATATATAAGAAAAATAAACTTTTTTTTAAAACTTTTACTCTTTTTTTTTAAAAATGTATGCATGCGGGAGCTTGCTCCTTGTGTCCTAAAGGTTAGGCTCTTAAAGTCTCTAAAATTGACTCACCTAATAAAGATAGGCTTTTAAGGTCAACAACTTGCACATGATTTAGCTTGGGAATTAGATACCCTAAAAATGCACTTAGATTGCCCATACCAAAGGTAGAGACCTTGACTTAAGAGAGGATACTGTCATAGAAAAGTCTGCGCGGATCAACCCTTAAGACAAGTAACACTCTAAGTAGGATAGACTTATTTGGACGTGCTCCGGGCATAGGAGCCAATTCGTGGGTGGGTATAAATTTAAATAGTGCATTTGTGATTTTGGAGCATCCTAACTATCTTTCCCTTCACTTTAAAGTGGAAACATTGCAAAACAAGAGAAAAAATATCCAATATTAAAGGCCAAAACAAAAAATATTAACAAGAGAAAACTCGAGAGTTGAAAATTTTATAATTCATTTAGAATTTTTCAAAATTAAAATAGTTTAGAGGAAAATATTTTTTAAAAAAAAATATTAAGTCTAAGTAAAATTCATAAGTATAATATTTGAGTTAAATTTAATTATCTGAAAGTATAAAAGTGTATTTACTATGTTCTATATAGTTGGAAGATCTCATGGAGTGTTTTTAATCTTCTTATCAATGATTGTTGGATTAAGGGCTGACAGCTTTTGAAATTTTTTTTTAAAAAATTTTGAAATGATTTTTTAAAAAAATATAATTTAAAGAAAAGTAATGTGAGAGAGAAATAATTTGTGTTTGGTAAATTGAGTTGAAAAATACTTTTATTAGTAACTTAGAGTCTGTTTGGCTGTACCACTTTTTCTTTTAAAAGTGTTTATTTTCTTCAAAAGTGCTTTTGACTATAAAATTAAAAAAAAACCATTAATAGATTTATTGTGTTATTAACGTTATTAAATAGTTAAAAATGTATAAATATTTCTTATTGTTACTTTTCAATAAATAAATAAAAACAACATTTTAAACAAAATAAATAATTAATTTTAATTAATAAATTTTTATTTATGATTATTATTTTTATTAATTAAATATTTATTAATTTTATTTAAATAATTAAATAATTACAAATATTTATTATTATTATTATTATTATAAATCAAATAAATATAACTTAAGTTTAATGAGAGAATAAAGGATAAAATGGGAAATATAAAATTTATTAAGGGTAATTTTGTCTTAACATATTTAAATTTTAGTTTCTGTTTCTGGTTAACACCTTAAAATATAAAAATAAGCACTTTTAAAAAAAAAAGAACTTTGCAACAACAAAGCTCTTATTCTAAGCATTTTTTTTTCCTATTGTTTATTTGTTTTTGGAAGAGCCATGGACAGTTTTGAAATGAAATATATGTTACATGTATTTTATGGAGCATTTACAATAAGTTATAATTTATTGTTTTCCGTTGAATTTTTTTTTTGGTGGAAGTTTTCCCTTGAATTTAACCATTGATAACATAAGCAAAGTGTACGCTAAGGGATAATAATATAGTGCTTTTTGGTGAAGTTATGACTAATTTTTATGTATTTCTAAAATATGAAAATAATTTGAATTAGGGATGAACAAGATCCAAATACTTCTTTTACGGCCGAAAGATCCAAACAAGTTTGAATTCAACTGAATGTATTCAATCTAATCCAACAAAATCCATTAGTTGATTGGATTAACGGGATAGAGTTTTGACAAAATTGATTAATTCGATTTGGTTATTGGATGGATGACATTGATTTTCATCTAAAAATTAAGCCGAACCAAAATGATCTTCATTCAATAGCTATAATTATTTATTTTAGAATTGTGCAAAAGTAATTTGAATGTAACTTTATGGTTAGAAATGTTTATTTTTAAAATTGAAATTACAAAAGGATTAAAGTTATTTTTCTCATTATTTATGGCCTTTTTCTATTAAAAGTCGTTGGTTTAAATTCAATCGATTAACTTTCAAAACATTATTGTTTAGACGATTTCTTCAATCATTTAATATAATCAGTTCGGTTGATAAAATTACTAAAACCAATTTAAACCAAACCAATCTTTACCCACACTTCGTATTTTAGACATTAGTTAGGGGTGTTACCAACTTACCATTACAATGGAAGTACACCTTTTTTGCTAGGCTTTCTCTTTAAGAAATGTGCTTCAACAATTGTCATATATGGGGTAGCTCCTAGCTCCTCCCTCTCTTTCTTTATTTCTTCTTTTTTCTTTTTTTAAAACATTTCATTCTCATCTATATTATATATAGTAGTTATATTTTTGCCTTTATAAAATATTGTTCCTGCATAAAAGGTATGGTATTCTTTTAAAGTACTTTGTAGGTGCTTGCTGTCTTTATTTATTTTGTGTTCTATAACTTATTGCAAAAGAACATGTGTTATGTGTATTCATATTTCTTGTAAATTTGTCTTCTTGTATCTTTTATTTTGCATAACCTCCAATAAATAATTTCTTATGTATTTGGACAATAGGAAGGTCCAATATAAGAAATGGTGACTGAGGAGTAGCAGATAAAAGTATGGGCTCTATTTGAGCTTTCCATGTTTCTAGACTCTGGGAAAGTCAATATGGGCTAGGCCCAAACAAATTGTTTGGGCCGTCATATCTATCCTGGTTTATTGGTTATTTTTAAAGATTTTTGTTGTCAAATTGATATTTTATTCCAAAAGAAAAGAACACAAAGGTTATCATACATCAGAAGATATTGCACGGCAATTACCAAAAAAAGAAAATATTGCAGGACAATTACCAAAAAAAAAAAGATATTGTAGGGCAATAAATGCATTAGACTGGCATAAGCCCACTCATAAAGGAGAAGCGCTTAAATATGAGGCAACATACCTTACAAAGCACTAACATCTGAGAAATCTTACGTCACAAAATTTAGAGAAAAAGAACTAAAAAAAATACAAGAACCCATCGGCATACAATGAGAGGCAGTAAATCTATCAATTCTCTCTGACAATTAAGTTTTCTCAGTTTTCGGGCACGCTTGGTATAAATGCACAGATGTAAAGTACTGTAAAGAAAGTACTGTAGAATAAAGGAAAGTACTGTAGAAAAAAGTGAGAAGAGAGATAGAGAGAAAATTAGGAAAGAGAAAAAGTATGATAAAAAATGTGTTTGATATGTATAAAATATGATGTAAAGTTTTTTTGAGAATCGTGAGATTATATGTAATGTACTGTAGGCTAACGTTACCAAACGAGCCCTTCTACTCCACAAGTGAGGTGTTTTATTGCATATCTAATGAGTTTAGATATAAATCTTCTCAAAACAAATATATTGCTCCAACCAAAGAGAAATAAATTTATTGAAAAGAGAGGAAATCTCTTTTTCTATGTATCCAATTCTGTTTCACTTCTGGGCTTTTAACCCCTTAATAATTAAAAAAACAATAACTTTGACCCAACAAAAAAATTAGAAAAGAAAAAAAGTCAAGGATATGAACAGAAAATACATTACCAATATATATATATATATATATATATATATATATATATATATATATATATATATATATATATATGAAGCGATGAACATGATAAGGTTTGAAAGAAATGATCAAGCTAACAAAAATATGAAATCTAAGAATTAATATAACGATAACAACAACAATCAATATCAGCAATTCGTTAATTATTTAACACCTAGATAATGGAAGGATCAAATTGACTAAAATTACAAACGTAAAGATAACAGATGGTGCTTTCTATATATATATATATATATATATATATATATATATATATATATATATATATATATATTTGTTATATTTTCTTTTAAAATTTCATTTAAATTAATTGCTACCAATTTGTTATATATCAATATATTACGATAATATGTCCTATTTCAAATTCAAAACTTATTTTTTTGAAAATTGTGCCATTTTTTGTGAAGCTGATCGACCTTGATACAAAATGTGATTAAACTGTATCAGTCACTAATTCACCTTCGTATCATATCAAATAAAGCCGTCAATCACTCAAATTTCTTAACCGTTTCGAGATCGGAATTGATGAGTGGAATTCATGAGTCGACTGGTGCGATAGAATATGCTAATGGCAAAAATTATAGGCTATAATTTATAGCCGTTGGACATCGAATTTTCTATATATAGCTATCACCTCCTTGTTACCTCAATGGACGATTCCGATTCCGAGCTGCAACTCATCCCCAAGATTTGAGGTCGTCTTGGCAAATCCCTGCAAGTAAGCGTTATCTTTCTCCCTCTTTTCCTTAAGTTTTTACTCACTTTAATTTTCTATATATAGCTATCACCTTCTTGTTTCCTCAATGGACTCTACATCATCATCATCGTATCAAAAGGAAATTTTTTTTTAATATAATGTAAAGAAAATTTTATATATACAATGCAAAAAGAAAAAAAAAAAGATTACTTTTCACAATTCAAAGGAAAATTTTATATGTAATGCAAAGAAATTTTTTTTCCCCATATATACAATGCAAATGATTTTCCTCTTTCTTTTTTTATAATGCAAAAAAAAAAGTGATTTCCTTTTCTTTCATACAAAGGAGAATTTTAATATGCTATGCAAATAAAATCATAAAAAGGAAAAAAAAAATTTACACAATTAAAAGAATTTTTTTTGTATATGCAATGCCAAGAGAAAGAGGTTTTTTTTTTATTAAAAGAGAACTTTGTATGCAATGCAAATGAAATTATAAGGAGGAAAAATGATTTTTTTTACACAAGGCAAGGAAATTATATATATATATATTTGCAATGCAAAGAAAATTTGTTTTTTTCTTATTTACAATTCAAAAGACAATTTTATATACAATGTAAAGAAAAATGAAACTTTTTATTTTTGTTTTATTTATATACAATGTAAATGATTTTCTTCTCTATTAAATGCAAAGAAAATTATGAGAAAAATAATTTTTTCTTTTATATAACGTGAAGAAATTTTTTTTATATATACATGTGCTATGTGAAAGAAACTATGAGAAAATTATTATTTTTATATAATGTAAAGAAAATTTTATTTATTTATTTATTTTTATATATATACAATTTAAAAGAAATTATGAGAAAAAGGAAAAAAAAACTTTTACAATGCAAATGAATGTTTTTTTCTTTTATGTATATGCGATGCAAAAAAAAAGTGGTCTTTTTTCTTTTATTCATAATTCGAAAGGCAACTTTATATACAATGCAAAGAAAATTATAAGAAAAATAAATATTTTTTTTACTTTTGCTCTTTTTTTTTTAAAATGTATGCATGAGGGAGCTTGCTCCTTGTGTCCTAAAGGTTAGGCTCTTAAAGTTTCTAAAACTGGCTTACCTAATAAAGGTAGGCTTTTAAGGTCAACAACTTGCACATGGTTTAGCTTGGGAACTAGACACCCTAAAAAGGTATTTAGATTGCCTCTACCAAAGGTAAAGACCTTGACTTAAGAGAGGATCCTGTCATAGAAAAGTCTGCGCGGATCAACCCTTAAGGCAAGTAACACTCTAAGTAGGATATACTTATTTGGACGTGCTCCGGGCATATGAGCTAATTCGTGGGTGGGTATAAATTCAAATAGTGCATTTGTGATTTTGGAGCATCCTAACTATCATTCCCTTCCACTTTAAAGTGGAAACATTGCAAAACAAGAGAAAAAAATCCAATATTAAAGGCCAAAACAATTTAAATATTAATTTTTAAAGAGAAGGGCTTGACTTTCTAAATTGTCCCCAGTGGAGTCGCTAACTGTGAAGACCGCACCTTCGACGGGAGTCGCCACCAAATTTTCAATGCAAATGAATTTATGGAAAGAACCTAGGTGGGAAAATTAATCATTAGGGCGGCCCCTGATGTGTGCACACATCGTCAGTCAAATAGGATCATCCACCGTACCTCTGTACGTGAATCGCCTCCTTTGTCGCATTGAGCAAGGGTATACTAGGCGTGACTATAACCATGGATTATAGAAATTGTAATACTTAGATAAGCTACCCCAACTAACCTCCATCACCGGTCGGGCTAATTAACCCTAAACATTACTTTTCTAACACATACTAACTGATTAAATATCATTGCATGCGGGATATCCCATAACCGTCCCATATCAGTTATCAGATATCCATCCCAAAATTCTAGTCTAACGGTAGCATACGACTTCCCAACACCATTCTTTTCCACCAGGCACTATATATATACTAATGCTATCATTACTAATGTACTTTAATGTTAAATAAAAACAATAAACCTCATTGTGATTGTCATTTTTGGTTCAGACAATTCTAAATCAGTAATTTGGACCGCAAGGGGTCGTAACCTTGGGGAACTTGTCCTTAGGTGACAACTTAGGTGCCTACGTACCCTTGTATAGGGATCAAAGTCCACGTAGTTCGAGGAGTATGTCCATAGGAGCCATTTGGCAGGAACATTACCTGTAAGAGCTATGTGCGACTAGGACGTGTGTGGAGTGCTCCAGAAGGAGAGAACATGAGTCTCTCTGAGCTTCTTGGAGCCTGTGAATGGAGATAACCAGAGTGATAGATGGGCTCTGTTCATATTTATATGTGGAGGTGACAGTGTTTTGTACTTAGAGTATTATGTCTTACTTGTCGTATATCTTCAAGTCCCCCGAGTGAGGGTATTTATACTGAGAGTAGGTAGATCGTGGTCGACCCACGTTTTTGTTCATAGCGGGTTGACCCACGATGGTTGGGCGTGTCCTACGTCTTTAGTACGAGAGTGTGTGTGGGAAGACGTGGGTGCAAGTCACATATGAGGCTGGAGAGTGGTGCCACGTATCACTAACTCGCGTACCTTCCCATGTTCTAGAAGGCTAGTGCCACATGTCCCAAAGTGGAATATTCTGTAGTTACATAAGTCCCCAAAGGCTATGGGTGCTGGGCGTCTGTGGACTTAAGTTTCTTTAGTCTTTTATGAGGAAAGGATATCCCGCCGAATGTTATGACTAAACGAGCTCGACCGCTAGTAAGGTGGATTAAGTTGGTCGGACGTTTGAATGGAAGAGTTAGGGTGCTTTCCATGAGGATTGCTGCCGAAGGAGCAAGCTGTCATAGGTGCCACGCGTCTTGTTCTGGACGGTTAACTGCTTGGCTTCCTTGGCTGGTTTCTCGAGCCGTCTCTGTTGGTTCATGCATTTTTTCGAGGAGGCGTCATCATTGCAGAGGGAAAGCAAATTCCGAAGATATACCCTCCGGGGGCATGCGTAGGAATTTTAAAGGTCAAGGTCGTTACTGACCCTTCGAAGCGTTTCTTCGCAAGCTTTTTAGGGGGCAAGGTCTCCTGTGCCCTGATCATGCCTTCATGAGGTCGTCTGCTGTTTGGATGAATACTGTCGGTCGAGCATATAAGCGATGAAATTTGCGTATTTTCTGGTGAGCTGCTTTTGAGGGAGTGGGCTGTCATCGATGCCACGCGTCGCGAACTGGCCGGTTGCTGTCACTTCGGATGACATCGTAAATTTTGCTTAGCTATTTTCTTTTATTTAATTCTTGTGCGTTTCCGAGGGATGTCATCATTAGTCTCGGTTGGGGATTTTCCATGAAGACCCTCCGAGTCCTCTGAGAGACTCTTGAGTTTCTAGGGGTATTTAGGCCTTCCTTCCATTGGTTCTTGGACTTTGAATCCGAGCCGTTTCTTCCTCCACGAGTTGGTTTGGGTCAGGCGGTTGGTTGCAACTTTGGGCAAGTGCACGGGATAATTATTTTTCCGTTGCGATTCGAGGGAGGCTGAGATTTTGAATCATCGCGCCTTTTAGACCCATTGAAAAGTCTTTATTTTACCGTCGTTCCTTTGAACGTCTCCTCCGTATCCTGAAATTTTTCTTTGCCTTTTTGACTTCACACTTTCATCTTCTTTAAGAATTTACTATGGCCGGTGACGATGAGAAAGGGGAAGACACCAAAGATTAAGGGCAAGACGCGGATGCAGGACCTTTCTCTGGGCCGAGAAAGGGCTGTCGATATTGGAGCTACCAAAGGCAACGGGAAGGCTGACAGAAAGCGTACTTCATCTGTCACTGATTGGGTTTAGTGACAAGAGGGTGTCCAGGGGTAAGAAAGGAGGAAAGATGGGAAGAAAGAGGGACGAAACCCTAAGGGGGTGAGAAAAGAAGAAAGAGGTAGGAAACTCTAAGGGTAAAGAATGAGGGTCCAGAAGCAAACTGGGGTGGACTCACGACCTTCATCTCAGGTTTCTCACCAGAAGTCGATCACAGCAGATGCTCGAGTGGTTCTATCCCAATCTTCTTTTGCAGTTTTAGGTTCTGCTGAAAATACCGAGGAACCTACGAGCAAGAGGGCTCAAATGGAAGAGGCGGTTGATTGGTCCGTCGTTGCTGCTGCAGGAGTGGTTGAGGCTCCAGTTGTGGTAGAGGTCAGAGCAGATGAGAAAACGACTGAGGCGCCAGTTGAGGAGGAAGCCAGGGCAGATGAGACAATGGTTGAGGAAGCTACATCCCTTATTGAAGGGAATGTAGTGGCGAGTCAATTAACTACCATTGCTTCTAAAGGCGTGGTGAGGCCGCAAACCATGGAAGGGTTGTCGGGGGAGGAGTTGCCCTCCTTTGCTCTAGTAGCCCTCGGGACGCAATTCCCTGTGGATTTAGTGGAGAGGGCTGCTAGGGTAATTGACTCGAGTCCCCTAGCGATTGCTCGACGGGCTTTTGAGAGTGCGGCAAATTCTTTGGCTGATTTTCACTAAGCCAGCAACGTGTGGGAGATGCAAGCGATAAGTCTTTGCCTTTCTTCTTGTTGTGTGTACGTCCCTTCTGTTTTAACGTTCTTCCTTTTTCATCTTTTTTACATAGATTAAGATTCGCAAGGATTTGGATGAGTCAGTTGCTCTTTTTAGCGCGAGAAAGAAGTCCTTCGCGCATTCGCAGGAGCAGCTCAAGGAGGTGTGGGCGAACTTGCGGGGGAAGGAGAAAGAGTGCGAGGACATGGATCGTGAGATACGGTCCCTGACTCGTGAGGTTGCTCGCCTTCGTGCTGAAGGTGATCAAGTCGCAAAGGTCAAACTTATGCGGTTAGACTTGGAGAGGCCTCGTGCGGAGAGTGTTCGACAAGAAGATGCGGATAAACGTCTGCAGGAGTTGCAGGCTCTTCGCGGAGCTTTAAAGAGTGCTGAAGCTCGGGCCCTGGAGAATTTGACAGGCTGGTTGGATGCTGAGAGCAGGATTGGGGAGGTTGCTGATCGTTAAGCGGAGATGCTGAAGAGAGGATGAACGGGATATTGCTGGTAATCGAGCAGCTTACGCGTCTTCGTGGGGAGAGGTTTCCGGCTGAGTGGGTAAGCTCTTTACATTATGCTCTAGAGCTTTTTGACGGTGAGCTTAGGAGCCGTCTTCCGACTGATCCGCCCGCAGACCTCACACATTTTTATGAGTTGGCCAGTCGCCTGTTGAGCCATCACCTTTTGTCTGTCATGGTTGGGTGCGTTCCTGAGATTGAAGTTACTTCTCATGGAGTAGCTGAGGTTGTTGTAAAGGAGACGTCCGAAAATTCTGGCGGGCCCTTACTTGGGGAATCCCTTACTGATGCTAATCTCGGGGATGCCCGAGAGAAGATTGTATTTGTATGGTTTTTTTCTTTTTTATATTTTTACAAGTGTAATGGACGGCTTTAATTTGTACATTAGCGAGACGATTCGATTAAAGCAACGACTTTTGCCTTTAAATTCTTTGCTTTTTTCTTTTTACTTCTGGGTAAAGATGCTTTTCACTTCTAGGTGAGAAAGACTTTTCTTTTCACTGGCGAGTGAAGGGGCTTTTTTGCATAAGTACCGTGTGATCAAGACGGCTTTTGCAAAATGACTGCTAGCATGATTTTATGTATAAACGTTCTTGATGTTTCCAAGTATCTTGCGGGGACGATTGAGGCCCATAATGCCTTAAGAGGGCTTTGTGCGAGTTCTAGTTTTGCAAATTTTGTTTTTTTTTGGCATAGCTCACGTCTTTTTCAAAGGAAAGGGAAATTTCGATTAGTAGTAGACAAAACGATTACCTCCGAAATCCTAGCAGCCATAGACAGGCTGGAAATTGTAATTCCTAACTTGTGAAAGAAAAGCATACATGTACATATCTGGCCAAAAGATGCATTGCAAAGTTCGTCATAGAGTTTTAGGTGGAGACTTCATTTGGGCGGGTGGACTCTCTGAGTTTTTCTCCTCTCTTTGCCCTTTGAGGGTTCATCACGTGGCTCTTTAGGACCGGGGCGAGTGACCTTGGTGGTCTTAGTTAGGTTTGCTGCGTAGCATGCTCGCGCCAATTTTTGGTCTGCGGTGATTTTGCGGTCCCATGAGGTGTCGAGAATTTCATTGTTAGTTGTGTCGTTGACTGACTCTTAGCTTGTTTAGGGACGATCACCCTAGGATGACATTGTATGCTAAAGGTGCCGAGATGATGATGAAGTCTACGTCGAGGCTTACCACTTTTGGTGAGGTGCCTATGGATACGTGGGCAGCTATGATTCCCTCTGCGGGCACTTGGGCGCTAGAGAACTCGATGAGTGTGCCGCGAAGGGCTTTAAGTATGCCTTGTTCAACCCGAGCTTTTTGAAGCTGTCGAAGCAAAGGACGTCGGCCGAGGATACTTGGTCTATGAGGACACGCCTTACTTCATAATTTGTTATTACTGTAGTTATGACCATGGGGTCATCGTGAGTTGGTCCATAGAGGTTGGTGAGGGAAAAGGTGATTGGGTCATCCTTGGGTCATTCTTCCCTCTTCCTTTGTTTTGGAACGTAGTCGAGGGCGAGTATAGAGCGCTCCATCATCTTCCTATTTTGTGGTTGGGAGTTGGTTCCCTTTTGCAGTCCTCCAGCGATGACGTTGATGACCCCACGGGGAGTGGTCTGGTCCTTGTTCTCTCTCGATCGATCTGTGCTGGTTCTAACCTCGTTCTTGATGTACCTGCCCAATTGCCCCTTCTTGATCAAGTCCCTCGATTTGATCTTTCAGGTGTATGCAATCGTTGGTTTCGTGCCAATAATCTTTGTGGAATTGGCAGTATTTGGACTTGTCCACAGGTTTTCCTGTTTTTCGTCTTTTGACTTGTGAAGGAAAGTTGAGCATATCTGAGTGGTAGATTTCTTCTAGAATCCCAACATGTGATTTGGTGAGGGGAGTTTAGCCGGTGAATCGTCCTCTAGGGGTTGAGCGAGTTCGTGGCGGTGAGCACTTCCTGTTCTTTTCTTTGTGGATCTGATTCTCTGCGGCTGACTTTTCTTTCTTTTTCTTCGATCACTCTAAGTCGGTCTGTTCACCAAGATTTTCCTCATTTTATCTTTGGCTATAGGCGTTCTCTTAGATGAACCACTCCGCTCTATTCATTAGTTCTTGCAGGGTAGATACCGACGTCTATTCAATTCCTCGTAAAACTGTGAGCATCTGAGGCCTTGCTTTATGACGAAGATGGCAACGACATCTTGAAGACCCTGGACCTGGAGCGAAAGTTTTGTAAATCGTGCTAAGAAAGTCTGCAAAGAAATCCTTCATCCTTGTGTAAACCAATGAAGGAGTCTTCGTTTTTCTGATATTCCTTATTACTGGTAAACTGGGTAAAGAATTTCTGGGCCAATTGTTCAAAACTATGAATTGAGTTTGTGGGCAGTAGTGAGAACCATCTCAGGGCTGCTTCCTTTAGAGTGGAGGAGAAGACCTAACACTGCTAAACGTCTGACATACCGAGTATGGACATATATAGTATGAACTCGGCACTTCTGATACTTCTCTTATGGTTTATATCTAATTCAGCCAATTTATGAAATTTATAAATTATATTTCACTCCTTATTTATTCATATATAGATTGCAAACTTCCTCTTAATTTAAGGTTCTATTCTATTTTTTTAAAAATCTTATTCCTTATCTAAAATTAATCTAATTAATTTTTCTTAAATATTTTGAAGTGGGATGTTACATCTGAGAGAAAGAGTGGTACTTTTACTGTCCAAGAGATAAGAAATACAAAAAATTGTGCACGCCTAAATAGCATGAAAATAAACCAATGAAGAGTTAGTTAAAGTGATAAGCAGTTTAGTATCCCTTAAGCAAGGTCCTAAGTTCGAGACCTTGTAAATGTAGTTATTTACGTTGGGAGACTTTCCCATTATAACCAGGTACGCGATACGGGTCAAGTCCAAATTAGTCGAGACAGTGTGTCTCGTAGATCGGACGGACAAAAAAATAGCATGAAAATAAAAATATGATGTAAGGCAATAAAGCGAGAAATTAAAGGGAGGGTTATATTAAATTGTAAGGCAAGCAATAATACTGCAAGGAAAACAAACAGCGTGAAATTCACAATTTACAGTATCATTGTACTGATTATTTAAAAAGAAGATATAAAGTTGCATAAAAAAACCGCAAACGCTATATCTATAAATCCAGGTGAGGATATGGAATCGATCTTCTTCTAAGTAAAATGTGTGAAATATTTTTATTTTTACACATTAATTTGTATACAAGTTATTTTATAAAACAAACATACTTTAACACTTTATAAAATCCTGATTTCAAATTATCAAATTTTGAATCAGACTATTGTGGACATGAATCTTGTTATGTTGATCCTTTTAGCTTAATAAAAGTCTCGGTCCTCACAGATCATGAACTATTTGTGATATACTATTAAATTGAAACAAATTATATTTTTTAGGTATTGAATTTGTCATTTCCATCTGTCATTGACTAAATTGAGACGAATAGTATTGTTTAAGGACTAATTTTGTTATTTTCATTTATCAGAGACTAAATTGAGATATATTATATTTTTTGGGACTACATTTGTCATTTCCATCTATTAAGGATTAAATTGAGACAAATTATCATCTATCAATGACTAAATTGAGAGATTATATTTTTTTGGGACTAAATTTTTCATTTCCATCTTTTAGGAACTAAATTGAGACAAATTAAATTTTGTAGGGACTAAATTTATCATTTTCATTTATCAAGGAATAAATTGCAACGCAATAGTATTATGTGACTAGGATTAGAGAGAAATATGACTTGGCATAAATTAATCCCAATAAGCTTTTTTTTGCTATTGTGATGCCATATAAGCAGAAACCGTTAACTATTTTAACGCTGTTAATGTAAAGGGCACAATTGGTAGAAAAATAAAACATTGAGAATAATTGACAGCAAAAAATGTTGGGGTTGTAGCCTCAAAAGTTTAGGGTATCAAAGGTACTTTAGCTAATTTAAAAAATAGAAAATAGGCCATAAAAGCAAGAAGCCAAGAAGTACAAAATGCATGGATGAAATTGCAATGCAAAGTATATTTTACAAATCAAATTTATTTTTATAATTCAAAGACTAAAATAAACAAAATAAAAAAAATAATTTTGACATAACATAGGTACCGAGGCCAAAAGAAATTAAATAAATAAATGGTCGAATTACCAAAACTTTCTTTCTTTATGCTTTGGTTGGGAGAATGGTTTGTGAGTGGGGTGGTTTGGAGCTTTAAACCAATGGTTGGGACTCTCAAATTGCGGATATAATTAGCAAATGGTATGGAGTAGTTTAGGACGGTTTGCAAATCATCCTAAATCATTCAATACCCCAAATTCTAAACCCTTCCAAATTGGGGGGGGGGGGTTGAGATGATTTGTGAATTTTATGTTTTTTTAAACCCTTCAAATCACCTCACTTCATTAATTATATTACAAAATTCAACCAACAGTAAGTGGTTAACCCTTCATTAATTTTAAAAAATTTCCAATTAGTGGGGAATGGGGTTGTTTGTCTAATCCACTCCACTTCATTACTAATCACTTTACACAATTCTCTTCAAAACTCCTAACTAAGACCTTCATTTAGAAGATTGTGTAATTTATATCCTTAATTTTAAAAGTTGACAAATGATTCCTTCAATTTTTCATTTTTTTGAAAAATTTTCATCAATTGATGTTTTATGCAAATTGTATAACTATGTTAATAAATTAAAAAAAAAAAGACAAAAACATTATTGTGGTCATTTACGTTTATTCCGTCTCAATTTGATTTTTTACGTTTTTTTATGTCTCAATTTAGTTATTTACGTTTGTAATTTGAATCAATTTAATCCTTTCGTGATTTAGGTGTTAGATGTGAGAAACTGTCTTTCAATTCACACAGCTAACCTATTTGTCAACTTATGGTGGAACTTTATCTATTGCTGCACAAACTATTTAATCTTGCGAAAGGCACAACAAGAAGACAAATCATAAAAGAAGTAAAGAGGACACATACCATTTCAATATCTAGGTAAAGAGAAGGTACAATTATATCAAGACTCTAAGCATCAATGAACTATTTTGCTCATCTGATTCCCACAATTCAACATCACAAGCCTCCTAATGAGGTAGGTATACAAGAAACATTAAATTGAGGGTATTCAAAATAATGGCCTACAAAGCTATTTTGAATGAATAACACTTACCAATTGTTGTTCCTGAAAGGAAAATTGAAAAAGATAGCACTTTCCAAATAACAAAACTAAATCACATAGAACAATTTACCTTTAAAAAATTTCCTAGTTTTCAAATAAGCAAAGCAAGGCATTAAAATAAAAAGGAAGTCTGTGCATAATGATTGAAATAAAAAAAGATTAACGAGCACGCATTTGAGGCATAACAGAGAACAAAAGAAATGCTGAAATTGAACTAAGACGACTTACAAAAGAAAAGTTGAGCTTGCTACAATAAAGTCACAAAACGCTATGATTGGCATAGAAGATGGAGTTGTTGAAGGAGGAGCATTTCAGTAATCACAAATTTGAAAACATTAAAATGAACATAGAAATCGAACGCGAGCCTTAGTGCGTTGCAAAACGAAAGAAAGAGAAGCGTTGCAGATCGTTGCAATCGTTGTCTGAGGCAGAAAACATTCAAATGCTATGCTAACTCTTCCTCTAATATGGCTAGACTCTATTCTTACTTCAAATCGTTGCAGATTGTTGTCTTCTTTGAGAGAGAGAGAAGCGTTCTTTAGAGAGGACATGAGAGTTGCTGAAGAACGATGATGAAACGCTTTAGGGGATTAGGTTTTAATTAATTTGTTATTTAAAATTGTCCACATTAACAATCCTTAATTATCTAACGTCTAAATAACGAAAAAAATTAAATGAATTCAAATTACAAACATAAAGGATTAAATTGAGACAAGACAAACACAAAGGACTAAATTAAAATAAAAGGTAAACGTAAAAGACTAAAATAATATTTTTATCCTTTTAAAAATTAAAATTTTTTTTCATGAAAAAGGAAATATCATAAAAGAAATAGGGGTTCAAACAACACACAAATAAGAACAGCTTCCTGTCAAAACAAAACAGGACAGTAATAAAAGCAAAGGAATAGACACAGCAAGACCATAGCGATAGAGCTGTCAAAACGGGCCAGCTTTTCCTTGGCCTAGCCCTATTAGGGCCAAGGGCCGGGCCGGGCCAGCCCTAAAATTTTTTTTAAAACAACATTACTTTTTTATTCTTCAAGAATTTTAAGACAATTCTAAATTTAGTCATCCTATTGTTCATCTAATGCAAATTTTCATACAACCATGAACATTTGAACCAAAAAATATACATTTATTTTCCTCTAAAAAAATACATTTATTTATTAATTTAAACAACAATTCACACATAAATACAAATATTAAAGTTAGTGTGTTGTTGGTGTGTGAGAGACTGAGAGTGAGAAGAAGTTAGTGTGTGTGCGTGAGAGTGAAGAAGCAAGAAGAAGAAGAAGAAATATTATATTTGATTTAAAAAGATGAAGAAGAAGTGTTGAGAGATGAGTGTGTACCTGTGTTGGTTGTTGCTCGTAGTCGTTGCTGGCTTGCTGTAGCTAATGGGAGGAAGGAGAAAGGTTAGGCTTTAGGGATTTGATGAATGGGTTATGGGCCATGGGTGTTTGGGTTACTTTTTTTTTAATGACATTTGGGTTTGGGTTTTGTGTAAAAGATAAAATAATTTTTTTTCAAAAAAAAAAAAAATAACGGGCCAACCCTAACCCGGCCTGGCCCGTTATTTTAACGGGCCGGGCTAGGCTGGCCCATTTTTAAAACGGGCTGAGAATTTTTTAGCCCGGCCCTATATTTTATATCGAGTTTAACAGGCTAGCCCATAGGGCCTGACCCGTATTGACGACTCTACATAGCGAGGGTTTTCAACATAACCCAATTAAGTAACAAGCCATGGCTAAAATCTAACAACCAAAAGGCACAGCCCACGAAAACAGTACAGGAAAAGCACAAGAAACAGCACAGGAAAACACAAAGATGCATCTTCATCCACCATCAACAGAGAAAGATGACAATCCACTATGGCAAGAAAAGCCAAAATAGTCACTTCAGAACAAGCTTGTTAAAAAGGCGGGAGCTGTTTGAAAACAGGTCGGATCACACTTAGATTGAACACCATGCTCAACCAAAGCATCTGCAACTTGATTAGCCTCCCTAAACTTGGGTGAAAACCACCTCATCAAAATGAACAAGGTAGGACTTGCAACGAGAAAGATGATGAGAAAGATTCACATTAGTATCATTAATTAAATTTATGGCAACCATGGAGTCAGACTCCACAATAATACGTTCTCCCTTTGCATGTTTAGCAAGATCTAGGCCGATCGCAATGGCCCACAAGTTAACACATAAAATGGAGCCACCACCAAAATATTTAGCAAAACTAAGGATCCAATTTCCACACTGGTCACGAATAACCTCACCTGCTACAATGTCATTTGAGCTATTGAGGCAAGACCCATCAATGTTAATTTTCCACCAACCATGAGGTAGGGGCTGCCATTTAATAAACACAGGTTCCTTAAGTAGAACAGCCCCATTAATTCCAGTTAAATGCGAGTACTCAGCTGCTTTACTAAAAGCATATTTAAAACATAAATTAACATTGAAATCTCGGGCATTGAATATGAGATTATTCCTACAAAGCCAGATTTGTTGAATAATATAAATGAAAAAGGGTGCCATGGGGAACTTGGAATTGGACCCGAGAGGTAGAGCTAGAATTCCTCTTAATCCAAGTATGAATGTCATTTGATCGAATCAGAGTAAATTGAGGTGCAGCACAATCCCAAACTTGAGAAGAAATAACACAGGATCTAAAAATATGATCCATAGATTCATTTTGCAAACCACACAAGGGACATATAGAATTAAGATTTATACATCTATGCAAAAGGTTATACTTATGAGGAAGAGTATCTCTGGAGCAAAGCCAGATAAAGAGCTTTTGTCTAAGATGACAATTAAGCTTCCAAAGCCACTTAAAATTTTGATGATTGTTCGAACATTTATCATTCACAATAGCCTTGTAAGTAGATTTGAGAGAAAACACCCCTTTAGCATCAAATTTCCACACTTTTTATCACTAGAATTATCTGCTCCAAACGGAACAGCAATGATGCTCTTTGTGATCTCCCGGGGAAGAACAAAAGATAATTAATTCCACTCCCAATTATCATCCAGCAGTCTAACATCCGCCACAGTCAACTCATCCTCCCTAAAGTTTAGAGGACCTTGAACAATGTATCTAAGAATCTCATAAGGGGCCCACTCATCCAACCAAAAACTAGTGTTGGTGCCCGAATTAAGGATGTTTTTGGTACCTTTATCAGCCCATTCTGACCCCAACCTCAAACATTTACCCAAGATAGAACCTTTCCCTGACTTTAAAGACAATCAATTAGAGCAAACTTTAGCCCAAACTTTATCCCCTTTCTCTCTAGCATGCCAACAGAGGCTAGAAAGAAAAGCCCGGTTCCTCTCATGACTCTTAGGGATACCTAAACCTCCCTTATCCTTACTGAGACAAACGTCCTCCCAATTAACCAAGTGAAGCTTCCTCCTCTCAAAGGAGGAACCCGAAAGAAAGTTCCTATGGATTCTGTCAATCTCTTGACAAACACTAACCAGGAAGGGGAGAGCTTACATATAGTAATTTGAGGTGGCAGCACTAATGGTTTTAATGAGAGTGTCTCTCCCAGCTTTTGAAAGAAGAGGAGCTTTCCAAGCTTCAACCTTATCCCTAATTTTCTTAATGATCACATCGAAATCCCTCTTTTTGGTGCTCTTGCCAAGGGAAAAGGCAAGATAAATACCCGGGGTAGCAACACATTTAAACGGGAGAGATCTTAAAGTAAACTCTTTTTCAGCAATGTCCGTATTAGGAGAAAACTAGATTGAGGATTTGGCTTCATTAATACTAAGCTCCGACATGCCAAGAAAACCATTAAGTTTGACAATTGCATTTTTGGAGGATAAAATAATTCTTTTGGCCCAAAAAAATTGTTAATTTAGTCAAGGGAACAATTTGGAACTCAGGGGTATTTCAGACCAAACCAAAATTAGAGGTACTTTTCTTCTATTTTCAGTGAGAGTGATAGAGCACGGATTCGATTCACGATTTTCTCATCTCTCTCCCTCTTTCTGCGATTTGTGTCTATTGACGCTCGGAGTTGCTAACTGAAAGCAGAATCTGGAGGTTGAAGATGAGTGTCAGAAGGTTGAGTGCTGAAGAGTCGAAGGCGTTATATTCTCTGCTTAAAGCAGAACAGCGCCCACTGGACGATGTCATCGCCGACTTCAACTCCAAGATCCCTCGCAATCACCATTTCACGTTCTGCTCATGTATAGTTTGGCTCCTTGAGGCAAGTCAATCTAATTAATCTTTCTTACTGCTTTACATTTTGCACGGATGGATGTATAGTCGAGTTAATTAGGGTTCTGGGTTTTAGGATTTTAGGGTTGTTTGGTGATTTGCTCAGAAAAGGATTAAGGGGTTTGGAAAGGGATGCGCAATTTTACCTTTTACGATGCAATGATCGTTTAGCTGAATTGCTTGCCTTACGACAATTTTTGTTTATAGCTTAGAATTTTTCCGTTTTGTCAAATTTCATTCTGTTATACTCCGAAAGTTTGGATATCTTCGGAGCTATTGGAAATGGGTATGTTATTTCTAGCAGCTTACTGTTATAGTTTGAGTGGTTCTTTTTTATATAAATAATGATTTGGGAATTGTCTTTTAGAATGGGCGTGATCTTTGACGAATTGTTTTCTTCACCAGACCTTAACATGGAAAATGTATACATTAGATAAACCAAGTGGACTTTAGGAAGCAGATATGGTTTTTTAGGAAGCTCTGTGAAGAGTGTTTTAAATTTTAGACATTAAAGATGTGGATCAATGAGTGTAATATATCAAGAAATTGTTTCTTGGCATTCCAGAGATCTGATTAATGGCTGAAAAAGAAGAAGGATGCAGAGGTTATATTGAAAATTTTCTTTCCTCGTGTTTATTATAGGGAATTTGTGTTGGCCATACAAATGGCGTTTTATTCAGATAGTGACATGGCATTATTTAAACTTTTTCCTATCTATTTCATTTCAGGATGTCTTTTCTATACTTTTTTTCCCCATTTCTTTATGAAATATCCTTTTACTTTTATATTTAAAGATATTCAGGTTCAAATTTTGGCATGTCAATTTGTATAAAGTGTGAGCACTTCGTGAGTCACTTAAGGTTTCTTGGTTTCTCCACTTTTAGTTATGGTTGTTGTCAAGGCTTACTTAGATGAGAAAAAGAATCTGCATGACACGGGGAAAAACATATGCCTTGCCTAGTTTTCTTCATTCTCTCAATGGCTGATTAAAATGTTATTTTTCCCTAGTTATATTGATGTCACTACCACTACCTTTTAACTAAAGATATTTTTCTTCTGTTACATTTATTTCTTATATCCGTATTTCTCAGTTATATAGGTGGCTATAGTATTAAATAAATGTTGATTAGTTGGAATCTTTATGAGCAGGACAAGAAGATACTCAAATCTACCGAGCGCTTGGTTGGTTTTGCTATACTTCATCAGGCTTATTCATCCCAGAAACCTGTTTCAAATCCCTTCGTAAACATTATGATAAATGTAAGCAAATTTTCCTTTGTCATACTCACAGTTGTTTTTTATCTTTCTCCTAGTATTTATAGAATGAGGGAAACAATTTACTAAAGGATTTTTCTTATTCTTTAAGTCAGATTTTTGATTCCTTGTTAATGGTTAACTGATGGGGATGGGGATAGTATGGGATGTCCCTATGGTAGTATGAGATGCTCTATGTGGTGCTTAAGTGGCTTGGTCCTTCAAAGCCCCCCATTCTGTGATTCTAAGTTATGGAATCCCTGTTGGTTGAGGCGTTGCCCGAGTCTTGGTTTGTGAATCTTGATGGATTCCACTAAGGTTTGTATGTTAGTGAACATAAAGCAGCTTGTCATGTGTAGATTAAGTTACCACTTTGATTTTGCTTCTCTTTAGTGATGTGCTCTTTGAAATTCTTGATATTTTAAGCCATGGCAATTTTGCTAAGCATGTAATGTTGCATTCAAGAAAGTGAAAGGAAGTTTTTTTTGGTTAGCTTGCATATGTATCTATCGTAGTACTAATTTATTGTCTTTTAGATTTCTCTGTTTTATTTTATTATTTTTTCTGGGTGCTTGTCTTGTATACTTTGCAATGTAATTTCATTATGTGATTGCTGAGATAAAGATAATATATTATTAAACAGGCTGCCTGCGATGATGTAGCTGAAAATTTTGAGAGAGCATTTATAGTGCAGCTGTTAGGCATTGACGGCTCAAACGGCAGAGAGGTTGTATTCTTTAAGAATCTTTTACAAAGTTCAGTGATATTTATTGTTTATCGTTTTATCTTATCACCTCATGTAACTTTTGTGTTCAACATAGTTTTTTTTCATCTAGATATAGATTGTTTTGCACTGCCATCAACATAAACTAGGAAACATTGTTTTCAACAAGAATCTTGTAATTCCATTGGTCAAGCATGAAGGTTTTAAATGAAATAAGAAGAGTAAGATTTTGTGGAACGTGCTTTGCTTGCAGTAATTTGGCATCTATAGTTCATTGAAAAATTTTAAGCTGATCTTGTCATTACATTGCTTGGTCAAAGGAAAGCTGTCTGTCATACTGATGGAATCTCTTGCAGCTTATTATGTTTGCCTCTCAATTTTGTGTATTGAAGGGTATCTTGCCCTCTGTGCTTGTGGCCAATAACATTTCTGTATATCTTATTTTCTTAGTAAGGGGTTTACTCTATGTTGGTCCAATATGCTTGTCTGGCATGTTTTTCAGTATCAGATCCTGTAGTTTAATTTATACTTTTATTTGTTTTTTCCTTCATTGCGAATCTACAATCTTGCTTGGTAATGATCATGTAGACTGTACATCAGTACATGTTATTATATGTTTGTCGTATTGTACACTGTTGCTTCCTGACTTCTTCCTTTTTTCGCCGTAGAGATGTTTATCTTATAGGTTTGGAATTTCTGATATCTTTTTCTCTTGGCTTGAGGTTTGCAGTTTCTTAAACAGTCTGCTGCAGATTATGTGAAAGGATTTGATCAATCATTGCATGTAAGTTACATATAGATATATAAAATTTCAAGTTTTTGGAAGGTGAACCTGCTTTTAGAGGCATATATTTTAGTGAAAGATATCTCTAGTATAATTATTTGTTCTCTCTGATTCCAGGTTTTACCACAACTAGATCAGCTGCAACAGCAGTTTTCTGATAAAGCACACCTCGAACCTTATAATTGCTTATTTAAAGATAGTTCTATCAAAAATGTACTCCCAGACCCTGATGTACCCCATGGTTGTGATGCAGACTCACCTGAGTATGGCCCTATTTAGCGGAGTCATAATTCTAGGAAGCTTTTTCTTTCTTTCTTTTTTTTCATCATTTCACATATTCCACTTACATTAAAGGTCTTATTGTAGGTTTGATTTACAACCTGGAACAAAAGCTAAGCTTGGATCTGGCGATAAAGATGAGACAACAGTTGGTTTACTGTCAAATCTGTCACTGGAAGGATTAACTCCTCACTGGATCAGGCCTCTTCCTCCGAGGCTACCAGTACTGGATGGAGAGGTACTGCATTGATTATGCAAGATTAATCTATGGGATTAAAGATAAAACTTCTTATGCTTAGAAAGCCTTTTTTTCAGCTAGTTTGGCTCAACTTTCATGACAATCATGAACTCCAGTGGGACTATGGTATGTGTGTTGATACCAGCAGAGGGGCAGCAGTAAGGGACTTAATTGCAAAAGCTCTGAAGGGGGCACTTGCACCTACACAACAGGAGGTGATCACTATTCTGGGCATGCATGATGAGTGATGCAGGATTTGAATCTAAGCTTAGGCTTGCATCTATAATTATTTGTGGACACCTAGTGACACTCCGAAATAGTCACATTTATGCTAGTGTTGTATCTTCTAATTTTGTATACTTTACACTGATCAATTATTGGTATCTGTGGACATTGGATACAAAAAAAGATCAATTATCAGTCTCAATCTGGGCCATTTGTGCTGAACTCAGAAAAATTGGCTTAAAATTCTCGCTAGATCATTCGAATTGTATCACTGAAAATTTAGGGTTTACTTGGATTACATAACACATCAATCATACATTTTTTGCTGCAACTTGCATCACTCTTCATTGTGAAAAGTAGTACCTGTATCTTAATATATATTACTTGCATTTTCTAACAAAGATTCAGGTGTTTGTGCTTTTGTTGTCCAGCAAGTCCTGGTGGAGTTGGCAAATGATCCAAAGCTTGTATATCACTGTGGATTGACACCAAGAAAGTTGCCGGTATGTATTCCTGCACTCATTCCGGAAAATCATGACACTAGTTAAGTTTTGATGTTTTATTCTTGTTACTTTTTATCAGGAACTGGTGGAAAACAATCCCCTTATTGCAGTTGAAGTTCTCACTAAGTTAATAAATTCTCCGGAAATTGCAGAGTACGCATTTGTTTCTTGATATACTACCTTATCTCTGTCCTGTTAAGTGATGAATCACCTGTTAAAGTGATAAATCACTGAATCTCATTTAGTTTCTCTATTTCACTTGCTTATTCATGTGTACAGATACTTCACAGTACTTGTCAATATGGACATGAGTCTTCACTCAATGGAAGTCGTGAACAGGCTTACAACAGCAGTTGAACTTCCTGCTGAGTTCATACACATGTACATAACTAATTGTATATCATCCTGTGTGAACATCAAGGTGCCTCCGTGAACTTGTTATTTTCTGCAGAACCTAAACACTCATTTTGCACAAAAGAGAATCTTTATGCTGAGTCTGACATACATCTGCACTAGTTTTGGGTTTACTTGGATTCTGTTCTATGCATAATTATTGTAGATTCTGTAGGGATATGGGATTGGCCATTGGGATACCATACTTTTATTGGACTGAAAGGTACTCTTACCTGTGCTGTCATAAACTGTGGTTATACACCTTTTTCCATTAGAGATTATATTTTTCAAATAACTGAAATTTTGAACTATAACCAATTGGGTTAGTATCATGTCATACTTTAATACTACCAAATAGTTATGTCAAGGGCCACTTAAAACTTTAGCTGTTAAATGAGGCCCAGTGAATAGTTTGATGGTAATCTCTAACAAGCAACCTGAGACAAAAGCCCTTTGGACTTAAGTGTGAACAAATAAAATACAAACCCGCCAAGAATTGAACTCTCGACCAGTTGGTTGAACTTCTGCCTTCCTAACTAGACCTGCTCATGGGCTAGGTAGCCCATGAGACTACCCAAGCTCAAGCCCATGGGTCAACTACCCAACATTAAGAATTGGGTATGGGTAGTACTTGGGCCTTACCCATCAAATACCTATTTTGTTAAAAATACCTAGGCCAAAGCTTGGGTAGTACCTGGACTCTACCCATCAAATATATTACACTCATCACTTACTACCACTACCCACCACCATGAACACCATGCACCACCCGCCGCAATCACTCACCACCACCACCAACCACCAACCACCACCACCAACCACCCACCACCGCTCACCATCACCGCTCACTACTCACCAACCACCACCACCACGTACCACCACCATCCACCACTCACCACCCACCACCACCGCCGTCACCGCCACCGCCAACCTTCCAACACATATAATAATATTTTATAAATCCTACCTTCCAACACAGTATATGATGGATTTCTTGAATGATTATAAACTAAAAACCAAATTAAGTTGTAATTAATCATTCACCTTAAACAACTTACTAATTAATTTATTTAAATGTTTATTTGTGTGCCTTAAAATCCAAAACCCTGGTATATATATAATATATTAAAAAAACACGATACTTGCTAAATATATAATATCAAAAGTTATTACGTTTAAAATACATTTAATGAAGAGATCAAGCCTTCAACTCTTTAAGCTTCCTTTCATTTAATTCCAGCATCTTTCAATTACGAAAAAAAAGAGATCAAGACTTTTGTTGAGGTATATTTTAAACTTACATAATTTTATTTTATAATATTAAGTAACTAAGTGAAGAAAAAGGACATGATCTAATGGAATACTCTTCGTCATCGTATTAGTAATAATATTGTCCGGGTCAACATTTAAAACTGGTTCGGTTCTCGATTTTTTACCGGGTCATTCAGTTTTGACTTGTCCAACTAGAATTCAGGTTTTTCTATCTAACCGAACCAAACACTTGACCGGTTATCGGTTCAATCGATTGGATTGGTCCGGTTCTTAAAACGCGGGTGTAATATATATTTTTTATAATTAACCATAGAAATGTGCAAAGACAGAATATGTTGGCGTCGCTTGATCCATATAGCCGACCCTACCTAGTGGGAAAAGGCTTTGATTGTTGTTGTTGTAGTATATATTTTTTATAATTACTTATAATAATGGGCTAAGCACGGGCTTAACCTATGGGCTTGGGTAAATACTTGGCCCATTGTAATGGGTATTAAAGCCCATAGGCTTAAGCCCAAGCCCGGCCTGGCCCGGCCCGGCCCATGAACAGGTCTACTCCTAACATGTGTTAGAAACTGCCCTTCTACTGTACATATGTGTGGTGGGTTGAGTCTTGTCATGGGTTTATTACATGTATTTTTTCTGTTTGAAGTTTGAACATATTTCACAAATCACAACAGTTTGTTACACTGTTTTAAGGTTCAACAGTTATTTGGAACTTTCACTTAAGCGTACATGTTGAGTTAGCTGCATTAGGGAATGGGTCTATATTTCGTGATTGTGAATAGATGTTGTTAAGTTTTGCAGTTTCATTTTTTGTTTAGCAATGGTATATTGCATCTACATCCACATTAATTATGCCCATAGTAAAGCGCAAACTGTCATTCTCCCTTTTCCCTCTCTGCACTTTGCATGTGTCCTATGGGCAGGATGCTTCCTTTTTCTCTCCCATTTTGTGTGATATCTGCTTTATTGCTGTGTCAATAGTAAATATTTAAACCTCTGTTTCTCCCAGGATAAGTACATGCAGAACAGGCTTGTGAGACTTGTATGCGTTTTTCTTCAGAGCCTTATTCGAAATAACATTATTAATGGTGAGTTCACTCAGTTTTACTGAAAGTTCTTGTTCATCAAAGCCATTTGAGTATGTTTCTCACCTAGCAGGCATGAGTGGGTTGCATTCATGTCTGCCTGCATCTATCAAATTCTCATTAACAGAGACCAACATTGGTAATATACTTGCTTTGCATATTAATGCGGCATTTCAAATATGTTTACAATCTGTAGATAGCATAATCTATGTCCTGATAACTGGCCACTGAAAAATGGGAGAAAAAAAAAAAAAGTTTTGTTAGACAAGAGGGCTGATAAATCTAGTTCTGCTTTTGGCGAATAGTAGTGTGGGTTGTAAGTATGAAACTGGTGTAAATGAAATGCTGAAATGTTTAAAATATTTTAGAAGCCCAATGGGGAAGATTGTGGAGGATTAAGAATTACATGAAAGTACTTGTTGAAGTTCGTATGTATGGGTTTATATCTTCTTTTCTGTGCCTTTTTCTTGTTAGAAATATTTTTATCCTTTCCTGTCGTTCAGGTATATTTGGGAGCTGGGAGGCTAAGAGAAGGGTGGAAAAGTATTGATCTTTTATATAATGATTTAATCCATTGATATTAAAATTTCGGAAAGTTTTGAATGATATCAACGTAAATTTAGTTTCTCCCAAAATTGATAGGGTAATGCTATAGAGAGGCTCACCATTTGTCAGCCGTTGGATCTGTCTTGAAATTTGTGTCAAATTTTTTTTTTTTAAATTTAAGATAATACAGATTTCGAAACAAATCCAATGGCTGATAACTGGTGAGCTTGAGCTCTCCGTAGCTTCAAATAGTTATCCAAATTGATATCGACGGAAAATTTGTTTTTAAGATAGCATACATTTTAGCAGTCTACAAATTTTTATATAATTTTTGGCCTGTCTGAACTCCTCATTGTTCATTGTTTTGCTTGCTTTGAATTCAATTTTGAAAATTATTCTACTGATGCATTGAAGAGAAAGTGAATTTGATTGAATTTGGTAAGTTGTCCCATCTTGCAGTCAAAGATCTTTTCATTGAAGTTCAAGCATTCTGCATTGAGTTTTCAAGGATCAGAGAGGCAGCTGCATTATTTAGGCTTCTCAAGTCATTGGAATGATCTTATCATTTGACCTCCCCACATCTTTTTTTGATAGAATTGACCTCCCCATATCTTTTCCTCCTTTCAAGTCTTTCAGTGTTGTAGATAATAATGTATATCATACTTAGAGTTCTTTAGTGCTGGCTATACTGATTTTCAATTTATGAAGATGGCAATTCAGTCTGTTAGCTTTTGTATTCCGATTTCTACTTAAAAGGAGTAAAGAAATTGGATTTGAGTTTTTCCCTGTGGTATTTTAGTCATATTTATTTACTATTATTGATTTTTTAATAGTAACTCTACACTTAAAAAGGTCATATTAAATCAAATTTTATAGATTTAGTAAACTAACAAGTAATGGAAATTGTATATGATGACGAGGTACCGTTTTAATGTTTAATTTGCCTTTATCTAATTGAAAATAGTGAGATGTAATTAAATTGAGTGGTGATGTTTTTATATAAAAATTTGTACCGTGGCTGCATTGCAGCATTGCACTTTAGCGGATTGGCTGGAGTGCAGTCTCGTCGCATCTCCACTATTTATTTACATATGCCTCTATTTATTTACATATACCTTTAATTTGATGGTTTGGATATTTTTTAATAGTTGACGTAAACAATCAAAATTTAATAAATGAATTGCGTAGATGTGTATTGTGGCTGCATTGTAGGCATAGTGCCCTTCAATGAATCTGGTTCCAAAACAACCAAAATGGATCATATGATGTGCACTGTGGCTGAAGTGCAGTTATACTGTACATCTCCACCATTCATTTACATATACATTTAATTTAATGCTTTAGATATTCTTTGATTGTTGACGTGAACAATCAAAATTTAATGAATGAACGGTAACGTGCACTGTGACTGCACTTCAGCCACAATGCACATTATGTGAATTGCGCTTACAGTGCAACTACGGTACACATCTCTATCATTAATTTACATATATCTTTAATTTAATGGTTTAGATATTTTTTTATTGTTGATATCAATAATCAAAATTTAATGAATGAATGGTGGAGATGTGCATTGTGACTACACTAAAGCCACAATGCACATCATGTGAACTGTGCCATCTCCACCATTCATTTATATATACCTTTAATTTAATGATTAAGATATTTTTTGATTGTTAACGTCAACAATCAAAATTTAATATGAATGGTAGAGATGTGCACTGTGGCTGCACTGCAGGACAATTCACTTCAGCGGATCTACTTCCAAAACAGCCAAAACAGATCAAATGATGTGCACTGTGGCTGAAGTGCAATCACAGTGCATCTCCACCATTTATTTACATATACCTTTGATTGAATGGTTTAGATATGTTTTTTTATTGTTGACGTCAATAATTAAAATTTAATTCATGAATTGTAGAAATGTGCATTGTGGCTACACTGCAGGCATAGCGCACTTTAGCAGATCCATTTCCAAAACAACCAAAGTGGATCACATGATGTGCACTGGCTGAAGTGCAGTCACATTGCACATCTTCACCATTCATTTACATATACCTTTAATTTAATGATTTAGATATTTTTTATTGCTGACGTCAACAATCAAAATTTAATGAATGAATGGTGAAGAGGTGCATTGTGATTGCCTTTCAGCCACAGTGCACATAATGTGAATTGTGCCTACAATACAGCCACAATGCACATCTCCACTATTCATTTATATATACCTTTAATTTGTTGGTTTAAATATTTTCTGATTGTTGACGTTAACAATCAAAATTTAATGAATGAATGGCGGAGATGTGCATTGTTGCTGCACTGCAGGCACAGTGCACTTCAACGGATTTGGTTCCAGAACAGCCAATGTGGATCACATGATGTGCAATGCACAACTCCACCATTAAATATAACTTTAATTTAATGGTTTAGATATTTTTTTATTGTTGACGTCAACAATCAAAATTTAATGACTTAAAGGTGGAGATGTGCACTATAGGCTAGTGCACTTCAGCGGATCCAATTTCAAAACATCCAAAGTGGATCACAAGATGTGCACTGTGGCTGAAGTGCAGTCACAATACACATTTCCAGCATTTACATATACCTTTAATTTATTGGTTTATAAATTTTTTTATTGTTGACGTCAACAATAAACATTTAATTAATGAATGGTGGGGATGTGCATTGTGACTACACTTAAGCCACAATGCACATCATGTAAACTGTGCTTACAATGCAGTCACAGTGCACATCTTCACCATTCATTTACATATATATTTAATTTCATGGTTTAGATATTTTTTTTATTGTTGATGTCCACAATCAAAATTTAATGAATGAACGGTGGAGGTTTGCACTATGGCTGCACTGCAGGCATAATGCACTTCAGTGAATTCGATTCCAAATAGCCAAAGTGAATCACATGATGTGCACTATGGCCGATGTACAGTCACAGTACTTCAGTCAAAGTCCATCTCTACCATTCATTTACATATACCTTTAGTTTAATGGTTTAGATATTTTTTTATTATTGACGTCAACAATCAGAATTTAATGAATGGATGATGGAGATGTGCACAGTAGTTGCACTACAGCGCAATGCACTTCAACGGATCCCGTTTCAAAATAGCCAAAACGGATCATATGATATGCATTGTTGCTAAACTGCACTTACAATACATCTCCACCAATATAAAAAATTATTTTAAAATTATTCTTAACTCTAAATTATGATTAAATACTATAATTTTTTTTAATAAATTAATTTAAAAAATTAATATTACTATTAAGATAGTTTCATAAATTTTAAAAATTTATCCGTTGATGTTGATGAGAATGTGAAGTTTTAAATAGAAGAGCACAGTATCATTTACTTGTAATCTCACTGCAATTCTATATACATCATAAATTTGTATACTGAAGTTTCCTAATCAATGTAGTAGTATATATCTTAATATCTAATTAAGCCTGGGATAGGATTCCCAATAAAGCCATTCTAACATCAATCAAGCTTTTATACAAATCCTTTACTCTTTCCTCTATCATCTCAAGCCTATCCTCCAATCCCTTCCAGTTTCTCTTCAATCCCTCTACTGCACATTTCACCTCTTTTTCCTTCTTCTTCCCCTTTATCTGTTCCTGCAATTTCCTAGCTGAATTCACCGTCTCTTTCAATTCGCTCATAACCAAACACGACTCGCTTCTTCTTTTTCGCAGTATTCTCAACCACGAAGAAGAGGAAGAAGAAGAACTCGTACGCCTCTGAAACGACGACGACGACGACGATGTTCTTGTGGAGAATCTGCGTTTAGCATCGAACGACAAGCCAAGCTCAAGAAATCTACACGCCATCAATGCCATGGCCTTAGATCCACACATAATCTCGGTTAGCTCTGTTTCTTGTTCTTCTTCTTTATCATCATCGTCGTCATCGTTTTGCCTTAACATTCTTCTTAATCTCTTGTTATTAATATCACACTTGCATTTCCTCTCTATGCCTCGGCACGATTCCAGATGCTCCAATGCGCGCGTCGTTTTGGCCGTTTCGTTAGGGTCGAAGCCGCAGCTTCCGGCGGAATCGATCAATCGCAGAACCACTCTCAGAGAATCCAAATACTTCTTCACCATCTCTATTCTGTCCACGAAGTAATTGCAAGCGTCGAGAATCTCGACGTTGCTCTCGAGGTAATCCTCGATTGCTCTGCGATCGGCGTTTTCTCTGTGAGGAATTTTCACAAACATCTCTAAGGCAATCTTCTGTGTGGCGATGGATGCGTCTAGCAATTGAATCAATCCATCGACGGCGACGGAATCACCGCCTTCTTGTTGTTGTAGGTTGTCTAGCTCCGCCGTGAGTTGTTCGTCGAATGGAGTTTTCTCCGGCAACGGAGCCACCGCAGACGGCGGCTGAATCCGCCGGAAGTTGAGTGTCCTTAGGATGGCTGAAGGTGCTCTCATTGTGTTAGACTGTTAGCTTACAAATTGCTTCTACATAGGTTACGACATTTGCGTGTGTATATATAAGCGAAGCTATGTGGGGTCATGGTGACACGTGTTGAAATTTCATGGGATGAAAAGTGTGACGGGTGGGGCACGGTAGAATTGCTTCCTCAAGATAGGAGTCATGGGGGGTGGGGCCCACTGGTTGAAGGTTGTGCCCTTAAATGGGAAGAAAAATGCCAATAATTGGGTCATTCTCTCATTGCATGAGTGAATAGTAGTGAGCTGGAAATGGAGGGCGTGGTTGAGAGAGATAGTGCCACGTAGTAAGTATGTGGGACCCACGTGGGATTCAATTAGGGGCTTATGTTATATCTATATAAGGGATTGCCCCCAATTATTGGGGCACCCTGTCCTTAGTTTGATGCCCAACAATTGGAACAAAAAACGGCTGCCTCTTCTTCATACCCAACCCCTACTCAATAGTGAGTTAGAGACTTAACTCAACTCGGTCTCAGAAGATTTTTGTTGTGAAATCTATAATATATATATATATATATATATATATATATGATTTTGTCAACCAATATCCATTTAACACAAGTTTCTTTTTTTTTGGACAACTCCTTTTAACACAAGTTAAATATATCTATTTGGTGAAGTTTATATGCATATATTAAAAATTATTATTTTTGTCAAACTTCTATAATTTTAAATTTCTTAACATTCTATCAATCAAGAAATTAAAACCTTAATCATTAACCTAAAGGTTAACAAAATTCATATATATATATATATATATATATATTCTTATATTTATTAAGGTTAGTCTCTCTTTTTTTTATATCAATAAACTGATATTAAGGTTATACACTAGCACTCTTCTATAGGTTACTAAATAAATCTGAACTAGTTATTTGTATAAATATATATATAATTAAGTTGGTTTGAGAATACTTTTATTGTGAGAAGTTTATTTAGTTCGATATTAAGAGTACATGGCTGATAATCTACTCTCATTTTTAGACCAAAATAGGTTCTCATTCAATTCATTGTTTTTTCTATGTTATTAAAGAGAGATAGAGATAGAAAATGAGATTCATAACATGTAAGTTCCACTATTTAATTTCCATCTCTCTCTAATGGTAGATTGGCCGAGAATGATACCATGGTAAGATCCACTTCCATTTTTATATAAAAATGGATTATTTATGATTATTTTTTTCTGCTATTAGAGAGATAGAGATAGAGGATTGTGACTCATAGTGAGTCTCACCCTCTATTTATATCTCTCTCTGATAACAGAAAATGACACATACAATAATAAAGGATTTACTCTTATTTTTATACCAAAATGAATGTCATTGTTTTTTCTTTACTATTAAATAGAGATAGAGATAGAGGATGACACTCATAATATGTGAATTTCACCTTCTATCTTTATCTTTCTCTAATGACAGAGAATAATAAAATGATAAATAATCTACTTCTATTTTTATACTAAAATGAATCATCTAACATTATTTTTTTCTCTGCAATAGAGAGATATAAATAAAGAGTAAAATTTATAATACGTGAATGAAATAGCATAATGAGAGAATATTCAATATATATGAAACAAACCAAGCTCTAATTGAATGTGATCAATAATATTCAATATATATGACTCAGTGAGTTGACTCATTGAAATTTTCTAGAGGAATTTACATAAAAATATATATATTAGAGGCAGAGAATAATGAAGGTGGTGTATGTAGAATGGTAGGCACACATATAAGAACAAAGTGAGAGATGAATATTAAAAATGTGAAAGGTTCAAATTTTGCAGGATTTGGTTATTGGGAAAGTATGGTCCCAATTGGAGAAATGAAGTTTTATAATATTAAAAGTGTGTGTTTTTGCATTGGAAATGAAAGAGAATAGAAAGGAATCAATCTTCACAAAGATTTTATTGTCAACAAGAAGAAAGATGAGTGAATGTGAATACATACATACATAATTTTTTTTGTTTTTGTGGACATAATTTATTTATTTTATTTATATATATATTGATGACCCACCACATGGCATGCACCCACAATCCAACATTTGCTTACTTTGTCTCTCTGTTTGCCACGTTTTGAATCACTCTATATTTTAAGCTTTTGATTTTTAATGCTATTTAAATTCACTTTGTCAAGTCGGAGACAAAATGATTTATTTTATGGAACAATATAAAGATTTATGTAAAATATTCCTGGTAAACTCTCAAAAAAACATTAAAAAGTTTTCTTGTAGAATACTAGTGTTTACTTCTTCCTACAGTTTTTTCTTTAAGAAAAAAAGATTTGTTTTAAATTTTTGAATCAATTATTTTATTCTTTAAAGTGTTTACATGTTCAAAAAAAAATCACTGTTCAAGAAGAAAATCACTCCCCCCCCCCCCCCCCCCTCACTCTATGGTTCTATTTCATATTATATATTTTTTTTTGGGGGTTTTATAAAACATTATAGAGTACATTGCACTAGTCTCTCGTGAGTTTGATATAATATTGCATAAACTCTCTTTTTAATTTAATTTTTACGATAAATGAATCAATATTTTATATTATATGTGTATATATTTTAAAATAGTTAAATTAACGGTGACTAATTCCTTCTTACCATAAATTTTATGAGAGGAGATTTTAGTAAATTTTTAAACTAAAGGAATAGTGAGTATAATTTAATAAAATTTGATCTGTATTATATATATATATATATATATATATACAATTTAATGTATGCGCATATTGGCTGTCTCTCTCATTCAATGCCTTCAACGTTCAAACTCTTCTACAACAGTCAATTCCTTCGGTCTTCGATCAACAAATTAAAGGGGTCAAATTAAAAGCATTAGTCAATTAATAACATAAACGTAAATACGAAAGAGATATTCAGTGATATGATAGTATTGAATTTTAATATATTTTTTTAATCAGTTGGTCCATAAATCATTCAAAGAGAGTCCTTATTAATGTGAATTTATTTTAATATTAACAAATGGCTTTATATGATTAGAGGGATGTACTGAACTTCAGTAGTACGATACCACTGAACTTTTATCCGGAAATACTTTTAATACAAAAAAAGTAAAATATGATCACGTGTAAATCAATAAATAATCTCATAAACTTTTATAGATAAAGTACCTTTGTTTATCCCAATGTTTTAACTTTCGATAAAATATGCTCATAACGTTTGATTGCGGTCAATTATATATGTTTTCAAGGTTTCATTTTTTAAACAATCTTACTATTTTTACTAATACCATTAAAATATATAACGGTTGTGGCTTACGTACCATGACACGATTAGAGAGATACTTCTTTCGTTGTTAAAGATGCATAGATTTATCAAGTTTTAAAGTAAAACGATAGCAAAAATAATACGCTTAAGGTGATTCACTGCAAAATTTGAGAGATGAAGAGTTAGGCACGTTACTTTTACTATCATTTTGCTCTGACACTTGGCGAATCAACGCATCTTCAACAACAAAAGAAGTTTCTCTCTAATGTATCACGCCACGTAAATCACAATCGATATTTTAACGGTGTTAGTGAAAATAATAAAATTGTTCGAAAAATAAAATATTTGAAGCATAATTAATCACAATCAAATGTTAAAGGCATATTTAATCGAAAACTCAAACGTTGAAGATACTACGTATACTTTAATTTACCCTAATTTTTTTCCCCAAAATTTCAACGGAGGGTAGTTATGTTAGATTAGTTTAGTGGGTTCTTATTATATACATACACACACACATATATATATATATAGCCTAAAGGGTTTTTATTTTTTCATAATTCTTTAAGTATTTTCTGCATTTTAATATGGTTTGATTAGTTTGATTTTTCTGCCTTATCACATTATATATTGTTAAAATTTTGGATAACAATATTGTTGTTTAATTTTTCATAAATTATAAAGTTTGGAGAGTCTTAAATTAGGTCAATTTTTTTTATTTAAAAAGTTATCTTTACATTTTCGTCTATAAACAATATTATGATCATAATCATTGCAATAATCTCAAAAGTCAAAACCAACTTCACTACTGTTTAAAGAATGAAAAGAAAATTAATAATAAAATCAAACAAACTCTAAAATACTTTTCTTAAAAAGATTTATTGACTCTTGTCAATTTGAGAGGGTTATATTTTAAGATATATTTTAAGATATATATCTTAAAATATAACCCTCTCAAGAAATTTTTTAAAATCAATTCTTTATAAGTGATTAAATTGAGAAGGTTAATTATATATATTTTGAAATATTAAGAAGTTATATAAGCATGAAAACAATAATTTACTTCAAGGGGAGGAGTAGATGTTCAGTGATACACTAGTACTGAACTTCAGTACATCCTTCTAATCAGTTGGTCCCTAATCCATTCAAGGTGGATTCTAATTAATGTAAGTTTTTATTAATATTAACAAATGACATTACATGATTTTATAGATGCACTGAAGTTCAATGATACGATAGTACTGAACTTTTATTGGGAAACGTGAAAGAAACTAATAAGTAAGAAGCATATAATATGCACAATTATTGGCATAACCATATATTAATCACTCAAATCCCATATATATGAGTTGTGTACGGAAGGATAAAAGAAGAAAGATTAATATTGCATGCATGCATGCACCTCACAAATTAAATAAAAGTGTGCATTATTAAGGAGTATCTACTTGATTATTCTATGACCTAACCATATACAATCACATCTACAAAGTAGTATAGCATCTATTATTAGGTAAAAGTATCTTCTTGTATCCCAAATTATAGGATTTCTATTAATTTAATTTGCCTAGCTATAATTTTTGTTGTTGTCAATAATTACCTTGTTTCTAAAATTTTAATGGCTTTATTTAACAAGTGCTTTAGGGTATTTGTTAAGATTTTTTTTATTGGTTGAGAGAATGTATTATCTTGAATTTGATAAAAAAAATTTTTGGCCTGAATTTGGTAAAATTCAATAGAAATAATTTTTTAAGCTCTCTCATTGGTTGAAATATGAATCCTTAAACAATACGGTCACTTGTTAGCAAAACTCAATTTTATTTTTCACTCTAGTTTTTTATTAAATAATTAATTACATATGTAAAAGTAATTGTTCTCATGTTCTTCAATATTTAATATTGACTATATATCATGTTAAATCATATAATTAGCTAGTTGTTTTGTGAATTTAGCCGAAGTTATCACTTTGATATTAATTAAAAAGTAAAGTGTTATCATAGTTAAATTAATGAAACACCATAGTTAAATATATTTAGTATCACATTCAGTATTGGAGGCTATGAGGACACCCTTAATTATTTGTATTATTTTTTATATAATTTTTTTCCTATTATTATAATTAAGGACTAATTAATATAAATGAATTTAAATAAAAAATAACTGCAAAGTGCATTATTTAATTTTCCTGTATATATATATATATATACATAATTACTCAAAAAGAGAAATGATGAGAGTAGAATAATCCATTCTAATCCAAGAGTATCTCACATATATACATATAATTGAAGAAGTACAACTATCTGTACATCATTATTGAGTTTTATATACAGCCTTTTTCAGAGACTAATGCATGTATATGAATTTAAAATTAATTGCACACATTTTAGATCTGATTTGCAATCTTAAATTGATCAACATTCTGCATATATAGATGTTGGAAAATATTCTGAGTATATATATAATAACTTGCATCCTTTGTTTTTTTATTTGGATTTCTGTGTCAAAAAATATATCAAACAAACTTTTAGGGTTACAAGTGTAAGATGTGTAGTTTGATCCCTTATATATATACTCAGCTGTACAGAAAAAGTGGAAGGGAAAAAGTTAGTTAAATTAATAAATAACATAAAATATATAAAAGTTTGTCCCACTAATGTTTATTTACATGCATATAGGAGAATAATAATATCTAGTATAAAGTGAAAGAGATTGATAAATAAAAGTGGGGAATTTTATAATCCATGTCTTTCTCTGAAGAAAACAAAAAGGAAAGATTAAAATCCCTATGGGCCAAGCCCATTTTAATACACTAATGTTCATTTTGAAAAAAAAGATGTGTTTATTACCCAAAATTGGCCTTTTATGCAGAAATTTGACTGTTCCATACTATTTCCTTTTTCTTTTATTTCTCCCTCTATTTATTGAAGGCATGCTTCCAATTTAAGTTGTTAATTCGATCTATGAACCTAATAAGGCCTGATAGAGTATGGAACAATCAACAAGTGGATATGGATAGTTAGAATGGTAAGTACTCTATTTCCTTTGAATAAGGTATTATATTTGAATCTTATGTATGAAAAAAAACCTCAAATGAGAGAATTCTATAAGCTCAAGCCAAAATTAATCAAAGCCCTTTTGGATAGTGGTGGTTTAGACCCAAAGAAAACCAAGACAAATGATTAAATACACAATGTAATGCTCTTTTCCTATAAAAGATCAACAACTACGCCATAAACTTACAACAGCAATAAGTTTTTCCTTTTTTCATCATCCTCCACCATCTTCTCTCCTTTTTTTTTCTCCAATAAAAAGAAATAAAAGGGAACTGAACTAGTTTATTGACAAGAAGTGCACTCGTGCGAGGGTGTATTCATTCCCTGAAATCCAAACACCAGTCTGAGACCATTGTACATCTTCCCAGTCCAGATTTTCCTCCAATACCTGATCACAAATGTGCATATTTTCAATTGTCATGGTCAAAAAATGAAATACCATCTATTTGCAGGCTCCACTTTATCCTTATGATACAGCAATTACAAGTAACAATACTTGAGGGATTCTAGCCATGACGTTGAAGCAAGCTAAACAAGGGTCCAAAATAGTATATATATATATCTAAAAATGTAAAACTGGGGAGGGAAAAAAAGGAAGAGGGATTGAGATACAGAGGAGACAAATGATCAAGACATTCAAACACATAAAATTTGCAGTTTTGAGAGAATTTCTACAGACATTATTAATGTGCAAGTGAGTTTTTGTTAGCGATTTGAAAGTACCTCAACGTGTTCAAGAGGCAGAGGGATTCCAACAGTACGCATCACTTTCTGGGGTAGAGGCCTTTTACAACGAGACCAACGGAATGCGTCAATCATGACATTATCCCAATCAGATTTTTCACCATTTGTAGACTGTGGATGGTGATTTTGAGACTTTACGTTGTCTGTGTCATGTGAATGACCTGCTGGCGTAACCCTCATCATTTTCTCTCCAGTAAAGCAAAGCTCATATCTACAAATAATTGATTCATACAATTAGAGAATGGTCTATGGGTAGTTCTTCCCGAATTCACCAATACGGAAAGACCCCAGATGTCATGATAATCAGAACAGCCTCTCTACTTTCCAATGACAAAACAAGCAATCTTTTATCAAACAGACTGAATTGTAAAAGGAAATATCATCAAATGCTGATGACAATAATCCTTTTTTTCCTCTCTAATGGCTAATTAAAAAGCATTTATGGGCAAAACAAGTGATTATCAGATATGGCTTCACATCTAAAAGCACATTCCTGTTGCATGAATCATTTAATGACAAAAGCAAGGTTTTTCTTTTTATTTTTTTTTTTAAAAAAAAACAAAGAACTGGGAAACAAACATGAAGCATATTTTTTTTCTTTTTATTAACATACAGATAACTTATGTTGAGGAACTCCCATGCAAAAAATACCTGCACGAATGTGTCTCCAAATATAAAACTTCTCCCTTCTTCAAGCGAGCAGATGTATAAAGTGGTTTTTTCAGACCCTTGTCAGCAATAATGCTTATACTGTACTTGATCCTGATGAATATCATAATTACAAATATGAATGAGTGTAAAAAAATGAGAACTAATATTGAAGAACACACACATAACATATCCTATATTTCATTCCAAAAGTTTACAAGGTCAAGGGCTCAAGGCACACTCTACCCCAATCCCCACACTCCCATCCCACAAAAAAAGCATTACGAAAATATACATGCACAATACTTTGTTTTCATTTGGAATACATATTTTAAATATTACCAAAACAACAAAACTTGGCTTTAATTTTTAGCAATATCACAATATTTGATAAATACACTAGAAACATTCAACCAAATAGAACTAGAATACCAAGGCTCATTGCAGAGGTTGTACTGTATTGTGACTTCTCGTACAAATCTCTGCTGCCGCAACGCATTCTGTTCCAAATGCAGGCCACCATGTAAGAAAATGTGTTAGAATGTCGGCATATATAATCTGTCTTTGCTTCTATAAGTTACTTAATTAAGTGAAACGACCACTGTAATCTGAGGAAACAATCCAACAATCCTACTATAACAGCAGTTAAAACATCATGACTTTGACTAGCAAACAAAAAGTCCACATAAACCCCAAATCCAGACATTAACAAGTTTCATACATGAATCAGTATTAAATTAAATGTTAACAAAAGAATTAGAAACAAATTAAATAACATAACTAAAGCAAGTATAAAGCTCATAATCTCAAATAAAAACAATATTAATTAGAATTTTAATGAAAAAAGGTTTATTAGTCATAAGATGCTGGACAAACCGATGCTGCAGCCCTGGTAGTTATTGTCCTCTCAACAGCTACAGGAGCAAGGGTGGGCTCAACAGTTGACGTATGTGCAAGGCAAGGTTCAAGATCAATAGTTCCACCTCCTTTCTAAAAACCAGTGAAATAAAACTAGTAAGAACAAGAATAGGATTATAAATAACATGTGCTTGCTTGTGCAGACACAGGTGTCAAATTTATACATGCAGACCCATTCCAAACACAAGCACCCCTTTCATCCCAATGGTTATCGTAGTTCAAGCAGTCAACATGCTATGAAAAGAGCAACCACAAAGCATATAAATGAAAACTATTCAGAAACTTTCCCAAACAGACATTGTACATCAAGGAGGAGGAAAAAAAGAGGACAGTACATTTAAAATGGGACATAGTAAATTTAAATTATATAAAATGCATTCAAAGTGGACGAGGGTGCAATACAGAGATCATTTAACTTCAGGGGAATGATTATAATACATTACAGGGTTATCGTTACTACCTTCACAATGCAACACTGCTCAACTCGATAACTACAACCAATTGCAGCACCCCAAGCACGGGAGCGGACATTGTTTCTCAGGGTAGAAATATAACCTATTAAAAATTAAAATCTTTATATTATACAGATAAGGCTTCAATGAAACAGCAATAATTGTAACTGCAAAATAGGAATGGAAACCAACATCACTGTGGCTAACTTGTTCACTAAATAGCAGACAGAAAAAACTTCAAGGCTTCAAGCAAATTATCATGTAGACATTATTAATCAACTTCCATGAAGGAGCTTGGTGCAATAGCCATTACTGAGTGTTATAGAATACTACAAGTACTTTTGGTACAGACAGGTAATAACTCTCAGTTCACAATAGCCAACTCCTTTCCCTATAAAATCAAGGAAAATATTTTATCCAATAAATTTATAAATTATAAGTGCCTATGGCTTAAAAGAAATGCATGTCTTTTTGCCTCTTATCATTTTTTTCATTCTTTGTAGTTTAACTTCAAATTTTTTAGTAAGACAAACACATACTTCTCTCACTTCGGGTGTTCCATTTTTCTTGAAATTTGAAATTGTTGTGTCCTAGCCATGTCTGGTGTGTGTTGGAGCCAAAATGGCGTCTATGCTTTCTAGACTAAAACTATTCATGAACTTTTACTTAAAAGCTTGAGCTTTTGAGTTGAAGTGGTCTTTGACAAAAACAGAAGCACTTCTATCAATGACCTTCCTGGGCTGTCATCACCCACCCAACCCCCCCCCCCCCTCTCCCCCCGGGCACAAAAAAAATCCTCTTTTCTAAACATAGATGATCAGGCCAAACATCAAATTACTTGGTAATAGCACTTTGAATACAAAAAATGCAGAAAAATTGCAACAAATCCAAAGAGATCCTTAGAGGCATTTAGATGTTATTATAGACAAGTGACAAAATATGATTTTATAATCAACCAAGAATCTGATCAACTATGACAAGCAAGGTAGGCCTATACATACATTCTTGTGGAGGTAGCACCCGAATGGTTGCACACAACTCTTGTATGGCTGCAGTAGGTTGAGAAGCTGTTGGACGACAGTAACCGGTATGCATGAGAACTGTGCAACAAAGTTGCAAAATCAATACTCACTTGAACCAATCTACTTCAGGTAATTTTCTATGAGAAATTAACTGCATCCTTCTTGTCCCCTTTGTAATAACTAACTTTTTGTAACTAGAAAGTAAGAACACATACCAGCAACAAGATCTGAGTCGTATGTGTACACATCAGTCCCCCATAGCTGGCCACCTCTGACCTGAACAAAATAATCTAAGCTCAAAACATGGCGTGCATAAACAAGAAAAACATATATTTAAATAGTATCCCCTGCGAATTCAAATTTCAAACCTAGAACAAAATAGGTAAAGAAATGAATAAGTCTTCATGTTGTTCACAATTAAAAGAAAGGAGGGACAAATAACATAAAGAAAAAGAGGTATTCCTCTTTTCACAATATATAATATGGACAACTAAAGCCTACCCATTTAAAATAGTATCCGTAATTTCTGAAACAAAGCAAGCCACTGGCGGGGAAGCATAAAGAAAAATATCAACGAAAGTTTGAAAATTACTGAAAAATGGTAAACTGGACTCTAAACTTAACATTTCCTGAGTATAACATAAGCCAAAGGGAAACCAAAAGAAAGGAGCGTAAACAACATACAAAATAGATTTATAAGAAAAATATGAGCAGAATTTTATTTGTAGAACAGGTTTATCAGCTACTATATATCACAAAGCTATAATCATATTTTAACATCAGAAAAGCCAAGCTATAGACCCAGACAAAACAGAACAAGCAACACAGACTCTCTAAGCAGCAACAATCAGCAGAAAAGTCTTAAATTGTAAAGAAAGAAAGCCACCAACTACACCATTTAAAAAATATTGAAAAAAAAAGTCATTTTGATCTTACTTGGCGATTTGAAGCAGTAACATGCTCTGCTGGTATCCGTATTTGAAGAGTGGGGCCATTTTTAAAGCTTTCACTATTTTTTTCCGTTTGAGATAATTCATAATCCTTCCACAACTTGATAAGTTCTTGCATGCATTCACCAACTTTATAAACAACAGAAGACAATTCACCTTTGCCTGAAATAACAAATTTTTATATGGTAAACATGCAAAAATATATACAGCTATAGTCTTTTTTCCATAATTCCATTCAATGAGCACAAGCACTTGACTGACATGTGATAACAGTAGCCCATCACACAAAAATGGTGACACATTAAAAGGAAGAGCAACGGTGCTAGACATCAAAGGTAAAGATATATCACTAAAAAAAACGTGTTTCTATAAAAAAACCAACAACAACAATGTGCTAATTAAAGCAATTTCTGCTGAAAGCAGCATCACACAACGATGACACAAGTTCAGTAGTCTGCAACAAGCCAGTGAAACATAATATGACAGCATACCTTGAGACCTGCAAAAGAAACAAACCAGATATTAACTATCAATAAAACTACCAAATAAAACAGTACGAAGGATTCCATCAAATCTGTTCAGGACCCTAATTCTAAACACCAAAAACTAGGATTCAATCAAATAATGGAAGTCAGATATAGTATCAAAATTTATATGTTAGAAAAGTATCAATTTTTTTAAAATGGTGCTTTAGGGAAAAAAGGAGTACAAGAAAACTAGAGAAATAAAATTATAAATTTGTCTATTTTACATGAGAGGATGAACAAACCAAAACAAAGTTTTTGTCCAAGTTAAATAGTGACTGCATTCAGATCTAGTATTTGTCTTCCTCAAAACTAGGTAGTCAAAGTTTAAAGTCAAATCATACATTAGCAACTTGGATATTGGATAATGCGATAAATATAATAACTTGTTACACAAATTCTAGGTCATAAGCTTATTTCTCCAAAGGTCCAAGATATAACATAAAAACGGGGGAAAATTGAGTCTTAAACTTTTCTTTAGATTTATTGCATCCAGGAATATTTTTGAGGTCGGATTTTAAAATGTTCATTAACAACTTTGGTTATTATTATTGTTATCCCAATGAAATTTAGACTTGCATGCACAAAAAACCCTTGATATCAGATTTGTATGCTACTGTGCCATAACCTGGAAGAAAGATATTTTCTATTTCAAGGCAGACATTACTGTCCTCCCCAATGCAGTAAAAACAAGGGCAAAATTGGAAAAAAAATTCAATGGTTAGAAATCTTATAGGAATCTGAAGCTTCAACTACTATAAATCCCAGTCTCACATACAAGGTATAATTTTTTTCAATAATATAAAATATATACAATATGTCATACTTGGAAGCAATCTTAGGAAATACTTTCGATTTTGAAACAATGACCAACCAAGAAGTTTAAGGGAAGAAAATACCCTTCATTGTCTTGAGCATGAGATCTAAAATGAGGCTCACGATTAGCCACCTGTGGGCTCCCCCTTGATCTTTGCACCCTCTTACGATGTTGAACACCATTATTAGAGACTTCCTTCTCCTTCTCCATTGCTACTTCCCTATCAGCACATCCATCATCAGGTTCCTTGTCAAGGCACCTACTTCGCTTATCAGGCCTATCTCCTTCTAAATTAGCATCCCTTTCTATCCTCCTCTCTTTGGCATCCTTGTTAACATTTTTCCAGCTATCATGATCTTTTGGTTTCTTTTGTTCCACTAATACATTTTCTTGCTCTGGCCTTTTAATTGATCCATCACCAAGCTCTTTCTCATTATTTGGAACTTCTTTCGCTATACCATTCCATGATTCCCTCTTGATATGATCCTTTTCTCTTTCTTTGAAAATTTCTTTGTCTTTTGAAAGATCTCTTCTCTCTCTCTCCAACCTTTGTATATCCCTATCTTCTTTAGCAAAATCTTTGCCATCACCACCAGTATTGGCTACTTGGGTACTGCTTCTATGATCATTTCTTTCTTTTTCCCTTTCCCCCCAATCCCGATGCTTTACATCCTTTTTTTTCCTATCCTTTTCTTTAAATCTATCTTCACTTTTTAAATCTTTGTTATCCCTGACAGCCTCATGAGATTCCACATAATCCTTTTCTGCAGTTGAACCCTCCTTCCCAGCCTCAAGTGGTCCTTGTGTATTACCACGTGATACATGCCAGGAGTCCAAACTGCCACTAGGGGTATCAGAATATCTTTTTCCCCTGTGGAACTCTTTTGATTCTTTCCTATTCAATTGACTACTTAACACACTGTAACCATCCTTTTCTGTCTTATTATCACCTTTCAAATCATGATGACTATCCCTATCATATCTAACATCCTTGTTGTCATCTCCTCTACCTTCAACGCGCACGTCCTTCTCACTCCTAACACTCGGAGAATCCCTCCTTGCCTCACCATGCAACTCTCTCTTCTCGTTCTTAACATCACGGGTCTCAAGCCGTTTATCTCTACCATCCTTAGAATCTCTTGATTCTACCCTGTTTTCAGAACCAACCGGATGATTTACATGAGAATCATTAGAGGATGGGGGCACCCAATATACAGAATGAAGTGGAGATCTTCTATCTGCGTCACGAGATTCAGTCCGTGGTGCCTTTGCCACCCGGGAGTCTTGACCTATATCATAGGGAATATGATACTCATTTGAAATCGATGACGACAATTTGGAATATGTACCAGCATCTTCATGAGGCTGCTTTGAAGATGAATGAACAGTCTCTTCATGAGATCTCTTAGGCACACCACTCATAATGAAAACCCAATCCAATCGTAAAACTGAAGCAGGAAGTAGTCAGACAGCCAAAAGAACGCCTATCTCTGTTGTCCGCTTTACATACATACAATTAGTTGGTAAATAGAACCTGACAAAACAAGTTTGAAAACTAATGAGACTTTTGCATGCCAAAACAAATTCCATACGCATTCAATGTCACTGAACTAGAAACACGTCATTAGCACTTAGAAAGATCTAATCACATTTAATAATATGCTAAGTCCTAGAAGCGTACAGAAGCAATTAATGGACACCACAACTTACTTGTAGTAAGAGTGCAAGTGCAAGTAGTAGTACAAGTACAAGCTTAACAGATTTAAATTAAGAGTCGAAAACCAATACAGAATAAAACAAATCATTAACTCAAAATATGACCTATTTTCTCCTTGGCTATCGAACATGCATTGATAAATACCCAACTTCAATGCACCCCTTCGAAGATAAGTTGAAGAAAGGAAACGATTTATTCCCCACTGCAATTTAACTTCCTAGGGGGATATAGAGGAAAAAGAACAGAACAATTCTACAGCTAATGTTAAAGCAGGCAAGAAATACCGAATCAAGTAAATACAAGAAAAAGGAAATAAAAAAACATGATTGGGGCTAACCCCAACAACCGAAGATGCAGCAGTGGATGCATGACAATACCAAGTGGCATCGCAATAATCAACACTTCATTGCAACACTGAGTAAACGAAACCAATTGAGAATCTCCTCCACCCAACTCTAACAAAGGGTGAGGAAGGAAAACAAATGGGGTAACTTGGGTATAATCAACCCAACATTTTGTTCTCCCACTGCTAGCTTTTCCACCAAAATGAAGACGGATTTGTACAGTACTGGACTCAAACAAAACCCTAGAAGAAGATAAAAAAAAATGCACAATGAAGAAAGCACCTTATTCATCAATTAGCCTCTTTCTGCGTATTGACGCTACCTTCGATGTTGAGACACTCCTTGCGCACACTTTCGTAGGAGCATAGTCTATGCTATGCGCTTTCGCGAGAGGAGGCAATGACAATTGCGTGCTGCATCATTCCCAAAATTAGCAGTTTAGCACTAAACTTCCCACCGAAAATTAGTTAAGCACACAGTAAATAAATGGAAAAATATGTTTTTGATCTCCAAATTATATTTTAATTCGTAAATTTCATCTCTAAACTTTACTTTGTTCGTTATACCTTGTAATTTTATTATTTGTTTTAATTTTTTCTAGATAATTAATATCATATACAAATGTCGCTTATACATATGACTTCTAATATTGATTGTAATGTTAAATTCATATATTTAATTACGATATTTTGTTAATTGAAAGTTATGAGTTAGTTTGGCATATACAATTAGAGCGATTATCATAATTGAATATAATTTCGCATCACATTTAGTATTAAAAATCACGTAAATAATTATTTTTATATAAGCCGTTAATAGGATAAGGAACAAATTTATTTATAAATTAAAAGTTTAATGACATGGTTGATAAGAAACAAACCTAAATGTGAAGATAAAAAGGTATTTTGCCATTAAATAAATTATTTAAAAGATATTTTCTTTTCATTAGAGGTAATAAATTATTTCATCATATGGATGATTTTTTTTTTCTTTTCCATAAACTTCATATGGATGATCTTTAAAGTTGCAAAATTTGGAAGAAATAGACAATTAATTTGATATCTACATTTCAGAAAAAGGAGTTTACCAACTAATTAGTTGACCCACATGTTATATATCTTTGTTTGTCTAAAATTGATGCAATAAATCTATCTATCTATTTATCTAAAACTTAAAAGATGGCCTTCCCTTATTTTATTATAGATAATTCAAAAAAATTATACTTTTGAGATATTAATTTTGTCGTCATTAGAATTATCACCTACTTCAACATTTTTTTTTAAAAATTAAACTGGTAAATTCGTTGCTCAAACATTAAAACTGAATACATTTAACGAAAATAACGATAAATAATCCACTTATAAATTGTTCTCGGTAGAAACAAACAAAACTAAATACATAGTGGGTGGCTTTATTGCAATGTCTAGACACAGAAAAAAAAGGGATATTATGGTTATTACATATTAATGTTAGTAGCAAATATGAACCGAAGCGATAGGAAAAAAATTGATAGAATTTTCGCAAGCATCTTGAAATATTAGTATCACTTTATTTCTAAATCAAAATTGAAACAAAATATTTTATTTGCTTATATACATTCTAATAAATTGTTAATTATTAATGTTTTCATTGTATTGAAGATAATCCTGTTTGACACAAATTAATGTGAGTGGATAATTCTTTGAACATGAGATCAACTGTAAAAGTCAGTCACAGTTATTTTTTGTTTTACAAAATAATTAACTTTTTTATTTGAGCGTGAATAGTTTTTTGTTAAATTAATGGTGGAGCTCATCGAGCCCCACTTACTTTTTCACTTTTTTATTTTCATCAATTTTTTAAAAAAAAATACAAAATACTTATTATACCTTCTTATTTGACATAATTTGACACAATTATAATATTTTTTCTTTTTATTATTTTAATATAAGGGATAAAATGATCATTTTAATACATTCCCTTTCCATTTCCATTACCAAACTTTTACTACTAAACACAGGAAACACATTCTGTTTCCGTTTCCGTTTCTGTTTTCATTTCCATTTCTGCGTAAAGAACGTGCCCTATATGTTTCATAAAAAAAATCCATATATGTTAAATAAATAATATTAGACACAACTTTAAACCCTTTATATTTATTATCAAAAAAAATCCTTTATATATTTATTAATAGAAATTTTAATGAAAATCAAATATATAGAAAAATATTTAATAACCTAATTATGTGGTGTTAAATTGTAAATGAAAAAAGAAAACCGACATGTCCTTTGTGATTGAAAATATAAAAATTGTGTCTTTTTTTAGATTATTGCATTAAAAAATCATTATAGACATACCAATGAGGCAATCACTGGAAAATCGAATTACATTAACTAAGTTCCTTGATATAGTTGATTTGAACTGTTGATCGTATGTAACGACATTATATTTTAGTCGATTAACAATCTAAATTTATTTATAAAATAACTTTATATAAAGTTTTTCAAGTGAATGGGGACTTATTTTTTGGCCAAAACAAATACCAATCACTTTTTGAATCATATAGTTTTTTTTTTGGTACTATCATATTAATACGGTATGTTGTTATGTGATAAAATGGTCATTTTCAAGATAATACTCTATGATAATAGCGTGTATATTTTGTCTACTTCTTCATATTTGCTTCCATTCAAAATTTAAATTAGGGTAAATTACAGTTTAGTGTCCTGTGGTTTTGTCCGATTTCACTTTGGTGCGCTGTGGTTTCATTTTTGTCAGTTTGGTGCTCTGAGGTTTGCACCATTAGCACTTTAGTGCCCTAAGGTTTTCTACCGTTAGTTTTAACGGTAATTATACTATTTGAATTAAAAAAATTTAAATGTGACTTGCTAGGGATCGAACTCAATATCACTAATTTTAAAAATAATGCCTTATCCATTGGGCCACAAAATCCTAATTGATTATTGTCTTCCTTTCAATATATATATATATATATATATAACAATTGCACTATTAACCCTTTGTACTTTCATTATTCTCAATATCATTTCATCTACAGTAATTTTATAATTTTATAATTTAAAACAATTAAATAAAATTAAAAATTATTTAAAAATTTAATTATATAAAGCTGTTTTAAATATTAATATTATTTAATTATTCAATAAAAAACTATTATTTAATTAAAAAATATTATTTTAAATTACATATTATTTCATTAATTTTAAATAACATAATTATTTAATATAACAATTTAACTTGGCCAAGAAAATATAACATTTTAACTATTACTATTATTTTCACAAAAACCTATTATAGTTATTTAATAAGATAAGATTATTTTAAAATATGTATTATTTAATTAATTTTAAATGACATAACTATAATTATAATAATATGTATAAAATTCATGTTTATAATATTCACTGTAACATAATTTATTGTATTTATTTTAATTAATTATAATTTATTGTCATTTAATAGAATAAATAAAAATAATAAATTTGTTTTTTTATTAGTTCAACAAATTTTTAAGTGATTAAATAATTGAATCAATGACTTAAACCTTTCAATAATTTAGTGGAAGAGAAGAGTGTAATTCTGCAAAATAAATGTGAGGGTGAGTATAGTTGGTCTTGACATATTATATTTATTGAAAGGAAATTAAAATATATCAATACTTTATGGTTCAATGGTTAAGGCATTAATCAATATTATTAGAGATTTTGGGTTCGATTCTCAACGAGCCACATTTAAGATTTTTTTAATTCAAATAGTAAAATTACCGTTAAAACTAATGGTAGAAAATCTCAGGGCACTAAAGTGCTAATGATGCAAACCTCAGGGTACCCTGACAAAAATGAAACCATAGGGCACCAAAGTGAAATCGAACGAAATCACAGGACATCAAAGTGTAATTTACCCTTTAAATTAAGAAGAATTTGCTATATTTATTTTCACAAATCAATAAATTGTTTAGTTATGTGTTTTGATATTTATACCTATTAAAAATATGTATTAAGAAGTTGCAATTTTGTTGTACAAAAATTATAAGTAAGGTAATTATGAGTTTTGATCTTCTTAAGTGATAATTGAAGAAATTTATATAATAATAATATATAATATGACATTTTCTAGTCTCATCAAATTATGGTATTGTGTAAAAGTGTCAAAGTGAACTAACCTGATTCACGTAGGTTGGCTCATCACGAGTCGCGAATTAAATGGTCTAGTTCACATACATTGAAATTTTAAGTAAGTCAAAAAATGTCAACTTAGCTCATTAAGGTGATGAGTTGAGTTAGCTCATTTAATCTATTTTTTAATATTTTTAATTTTTTTTGAATGATTTATTTATAATACCTTTTATTTACAAATAAATAGAGTTAGGTACATTTGGTAGATATAATGTAAAGAGTGAAGGGAGACAAAATCCATATAAATGAGTTTATATGAGTTCTCTACTGTTTATATGGATTTTCTATACCTTCACTCTTTTTATATGGCCCAAAATAAAGAGGAAAAATACTTTCCGGTCCCCATATTGTTTGTCAACTTATTATTTGATAGAAAAAACTTATATGCTGTTGTTTACATGTTTTTTCTAAGGTTAACCAATTAAAAAAAGACATGTGTCAATTTTTTGACACATGTCTTTTTTTAATTGGTTAACCTTAGAAAAAGCATGTAAGCAACAACATATAAGTTTTGTCCTTATTTGATATGTAAATAATGAAAATAAATAAATTTTTTGGTCCCTAAATTTCTCTTCTTTAAACTATTTAGTCCTTGAATCATAACATAGACTATTTAGTCTCTAAATTTTTACCTCTGTTAATTATTTAATTCTTAAGATATTAGCTATTATCTAATAGAATGATATGACAGTTAAATGTTAATATATCATCGTTTACTTGTCACCAATTTTGATTTTGTTATGTCACACTTTCACGTCATCTTAAATATTAAAATAAACTAAACAAATAAACAAAAAATAGTTGGACGAAAATATCTTTTGAAGTGTGATGCTACATTAACATACAAATTCGAAATTTAGGGTTTCATAAATAAATAGAACCGTGACACTACAATAATGTGCCACGTCTCCACCGTTGAAATTAGGGATTTAGGAATTTAGGACTTGATTGAAATTTAATAGGGACCTTACCAAAATAAATTTTTATTTGAGTGAGGCGAACATCATATTTTCACCAAATCAACAAAAGAAACACATCTTCTCTCGCAGAAGTCCGTGACGTGAATGTGATCTTTCTATGGCCCAAAACAAACGATTGCCGCCCACGCTAACGCAGGGCGTACCATTGCTTTCTGTTATTCTTCTTGTCTCACATGGATAATATGGAATATTTTATTAGTATTATTGTTTGTTATTGTCAGACTTTTGAGTTCTTTTGATTGTGGAATTAATCATCCATTGTGATTTCCAGATGGGATTTGTTGGCGATCATAAATCTCAGGTTTCTCTACTGCTTTCCATCTTGATCTTGGATGGAGGTGGCTTTACGGGTAGATGATGCAGCTGATTGGGTTTACAGAGGCGAAGGAGCAGCTAATATTGTTCTTGCTTACTCTGGATCTTCTCCTCCTTTTGTGCGGTTCATCTTTCATTTTTTCTGTGATTTTAACTTTGAATAGTGGAACTTGATAATAAGTGTTTAGATGAAGCTTAATGTGGTTTCACATTTGTTTTTTGGGTTGTTGTGGATGAATGTAGATTGGGAAGGTGATGCGCTTGCGTAAGGCTCCGAAAAGTGGGTACCAGAAGTTGAAGATATGCACGGCTTTGACTGAACATGAACGCCTCTTGTGGAAAGATGTAGGTGAACTCGTATCATCTTCAAGCAAAGAATGTGCAGGGCAATTATATGTGGAGCATGTTATGAAGCCATTGCTAGGTTCCAAATATGTTGATGCTGGGGTATGTTGCTTTTACAGTATTTTTTATTTGTTTTTTAATTCTTATGAAACTGATTATTTTTATCATACACTCAGATTCAAGTAAATTACTTGTTTATATGGTTTTGCATTTTGATTAAGCTGAATTGCGAGAAGCTAGGCTTATACATAACTTTATGGACCAATCTATATAACTGTCAGTGATTATGATCTTTGATGCTTGTTTAGATGAATGTCCCGGTGTCCGTGGAGTTCCTTGAATCAATTGAGAAGAATTGTAATCGTCAGCGTCCTGCTTGGCGAGTTGATAGTGCCCAAGTTGATAGGCATTTTAATTCTGTGCTTCTCATGTCTGATCATTCTCTCTTCCCTCATGGTACTGAGACTGGTTTCGATTTTGTTGTTTTTCTTGCAAATTAAATACATTAGGTATTATAGCATACTCTAATCTGGTTTGAAATTTCATCCTATGTAGGGTTTCCAGTACCGATTCCCAAAAATTAGAAATTCTCTGCAGAGGGAACTAGATCCTGATGTAAATATTTGTTGTTTTAAGAAAATATGATTCCATTTCAGAACTGATTGGTATTTTGCTGAGAAATCATCTGTGTGAAAGTGGGAGAAGCTTGCAATTACTTGGTGAATGTATGGATTTCCCCAAGTAACATTAGGGGGAAAAATTTAATTCAAGAGATGCAAAGTTAATGTTGACACTTGATAGGGAATCCAAATATTAACTAAGGATTTGCAAGGTTACAAACAAACTTCAAGGGGGCAAAAGTAGTTCTTGGGAGGTAAATTTACCTTCAGGGTGAAATCCATACATGATCATTTGAACTATCCTATTAAGCTGCTTAATTTGATTCACAGACAAATTCGTAATGTTTTTCCTACAGCTTTTCATATTAAACATTATCCTTTTTAAAATTTGTTTTTGGCAAAATCTGATGATTTTAGTGTTCAAAGTTCAAACCATATATTGATGTGTAAAACATTAAATAGTTCGGTGGTAAGCTCCCTCTTTCATTTCAGGTAATCTAGAAGCTGCCCCTTGCCTATCTATTGAAATAAAGGTATTCCCTCATTTATGTCATACATTTTTATCATTCTTTGGAAACATAAGTAAAACTAAGCTCTATATTGATGATCTCTCTTTTTCTTGACTGTAAATTTTAACAATTGTTTTTGCAAAAGTAGCCCAAATGCGGATTCCTTCCTATTTCAAGATTCATTTCAGATGAAACAGCTATCAAAAGGAGCATAACACGATTCAAAATGCATCAAGCCCTGAAATTGCATCAGGGAGAGGTGAACCCCTCCACCAAATTGTAGTTTAATGGTAAATGGCCAGAGCATAAAGTTTGAGTAGGTGATTTTACCAATATTATTGCAGATAGCAGAGCTAAGTCAGTACAATCCACTTGATTTGTTCTCTGGATCCAAGGAAAGAATTCAAAAAGCCATCAAGGATCTCTTTGCCACCCCACAAAACAATTTCCGTGTATTTTTGAATGGCTCTCTCATATTTGGAGGCTTAGGAGGTGGCGCACCAGCTACAAATTGTCAGATTGCAAAAGCGTTTGAAAATGCACTTAAGTTTGTGATTCAAGCAGATGATGGTCTATACACTGAGAAGCTGTCTAATCTTGTAGCCGAGACTCTGCACAAATCAGGTGTCCTTGATCGGCTTCTGGAGGTTCAGAAGCTTGATCATATTGACATAGAAGGGGCAATCCATGCTTATTATGACATTACTTCTCAACAGTGCTTGGTATGTAGAGAATTGAGTGAAGAACAGTCAAAGAAATATACCTCTTTGCATTCTGCTTCATTGGAGGAAAGCTTGAAAACTGTAAAGAACTACCTTATAGCTGCAACTGTAAAAGACTGCAGTTTAATTATTTGTTTTAGACCAAGGAAAGAGGGGTATACAGAATCTGAATGCAATCGCATATATTTTGAGTCAACTAAGCAAACTTTTGATTGTAAGGTACGGATTTGAACATATTTTTCATTGCACTTACGGTTTCATGGCATCTTTTTATGTTCTTTATTTCAATTGCATTACCTGAGAAATTATCTCAATATACTTAGTAGTCATTGCAATTGCAATGAGATTATTTATTCAATAAAACTATAAGATTGTGCATTAGTTGTCTATATGGATATCCAAATGTAAGTGATTCTGGTTTAATTTGAATGATCTTCTCTTATAATTCTGAATATAGCAGAACATCATTACCAATTTTAATGGTTCTATTCTCTACACCTTTATTTACATTCGGAGTTACAGTTGTAATTACTTGCAACAATCAATATCTTACTTCAGTTGCATTTTGATCTGTACTAGGTTTCTTTCATTGACCTGGATTTGAAGCCTTTGAGTAAAATGGAATATTATTACAAATTAGATAAGAGAATTGTGAGCTGCTACAGACAAATGGTGAAAATGAATCAAGGAAAAGATGAAGCCACAAACGTGCCAGCTTCGAAAACTTTATGTTGAGATTTGATTTTGTTACAAATGGCGCTTGATGAAGATTGTGTTGGTAAGTGTCAATATCTTGATACTTTATCTACAAACAGTTGTAAGTAATGTACGTGTGAAGATGGAAACTGCTTGTATTTTGCTTCATTTACCCCCTCCCCTCTCTCTCTCTTTTCAATTTTCTGTATGTAGGGGCTGCGTTAGATTTCCCTTGTCTGTGTAATTTTTTTTTTGTATCTGTATTATCTTTCTAATTCCTTCTTTTAGTTTTGAGATGTGGCATCTATCTTGGGTTTGTGAACGAATGTTGTATCAACTATGCTAAGACCTGTCTTCATATCTTTCTAATTCCTTCTTTTGGTCTTGTTTGATCAAGTGTGAAATATTTGAGCATCTCATTGTTGACTAGCTTAATTATAGGCTAAACTTGAGATAATATTTGTCTATTATCAGCTTGATTTATTTCCTAAATTAGAATAGAAATATTGTGTATAAATTATTAAATTCTACTGTTCATATTTGTAAATGTAGCATTAAGGAATGCAAGAAATCCCGTTGTTCAAAAATCTTCATGGTATTAGAGCCCACGTTGCGTGAGTACTTGTCTCCTTTTGCAACACTATATGTTCTTGTTTATACTTGAAGGGGTTGAGTTTTCTCCTCCCTTCAAGAGGTCGAGTCCTTTTGCAACTTTTGTAGGAGGAAACTTAGGGTCTGTTTGGTAAGGATAGCAAACAGTAAAATCATGATGTTTCACGATTCTTAAAAAAACTTTACATCATATTTTATACATATCAAACACATTTTTTATCATACTTTTTCTCTTTTCTAATTTTTCTCTCTATCTCTCTCCTCACTTTTCTCTATAGTACTTTCCTTTATTCTACAGTACTTTACTCTACAGTACTTTACATCCGTGCATTTATGCCAAACGTACCATTAATTACTTGGAGAAGAAAGAAGCAGAGTGCTGTTGCCATGTCAAGTGCTGAAGAGAGTATTGACTATTGAGCTATGGCACAGGGTGTTTTTGAACTTCTTTGTCTACAAAAACTATTAGAAGAATTGAGACTGTTAGAAAAAGGTAAACTATCCTTGGATTATGACAACAAGGCTGCCATTAGTATAGCTCATAATCGATTTCAACATGATTGAACAAAGCATATTGAAATTGATCGGTATTTCATCAAAGAAAATGTTACAAATGGGTAACTGAGTTTGTCTCACGTATCATCAGAAAAGCAATTTGTTGATGTGTTTACAAAAGGCCACAGCAAACAGATGTTCCACTCGATTGTTTGCAAGTTGGCCATGTGTAACATCTTTGTTCCAACTTGAGGGAGAGTGTTGACTAGCTTAATTAGAGGCTAAACTTGGGATAATATTTGTCTATTCTTAGTTTGATTTATGTACTAAATTAGAATAGGGACACTATAAATTCGACTGTTTCATCTTTGTTTATGTAACATAAAGAAATACAAGAAATCCTATTGTTCAAAAATCTTCACTCATACAATAGTATTAGAAAATAGTATCAGCTGTCATTTCTTAATGAGTTGATTGCAGGGGTGAAATGTTAGTTTTTCGCTTTTGAGTTGATCAATGCATCTCCCACATACTTGGTTTTTAATGGTTATAAATATTATATATGGGTTATACATCTCTTCCAATATTTGCACTTGGGTGTTTGGGAATCAAGAAGGTATTGTAATGGAGGAAAGGATAAGGTATTTCCTTCCTCAATATTTGCACTTGGGCGATGGGACCCATTAGTTCCACCTACTTTTTCTTTTTTTCATTTCCATCAATCATAACTTTTTTTTCTTTTTATTATTTTAATATAAGGGGCAAAGTGATAATTTTAATACATTCCCATTCTATTTTCATTTCCAATTTTTACTACCAAACACATTAAATGTATTCTCATTCCCTTTCCCTTTCCCTTTTCATTTCTGTGCAAAGAATGTGCCCTAAGTGATGTTTTTTTCTCCTCTTGTTTGGATTTTTCAAAATCTTTTAATTTGAAAAAAAATTAAAATTAACAAAAGAGAAGAGTTAACATAAAACCCTCTAAATCTTTTCCTTTCATTTTTCTAACAATCAAAGAAGAGGAAGGTTTGGGAATTCCCTTCCCTTTCCCTCCATATTCTCTCTCCCAAAGGCACCCTATATTGCTGTCATGGTCATTTTAGATCATGGTTATGCTAGTATGTGCATAATAATGGGAAAAAGAAATGGTGACAAAATCTCAGCTATAGGTGAAAGTGATGTTCTGTTCCATCCCAACTCCCAAGCACATATGGCATATTTTTTTATAGAACGGAAATTTATTTTGAATCATGAAATTTAGGTTGTTGCTGTTCATTGATTTTTCTTAATAACATCATGAAACACTCGTTGGAAGTCCCAACTCATATGTTTAACAAATGAAAAACATGCGTTGGTGAGTCATGACTCATGAGTATATCTCAAGTCAAAAAAAAAAAAAAAACCCTCGTGAGTATCTACTGTATTGAAAATTTGCTACTCTTACGTTTAGGTTATGTTTGGTTGGAAGGAAGTATAGAAGAGAAAAGTTTGCTTCCTTATGATAGATTGGTTGGTTGGGAGGGATGAGAGGGATAGGAAACTTAACTTCCCTCTGCACAAGGAATAGCAAAACTTAACTTCACTCTCACATGAGAGAGAAGTGGAAGTTGATAGTTGGGACTTGGGATAGTCATGTTCAAAGTTAATTTTGCCTTAAAAAGTTTTGACAAATTATTAATTGTACCTTTAATTAATTGAGTAAAAGGTGGGTGAATTGAGTGATAAGTGGCATAATTTTAACGTAATTTTGTAAGTGGACAAATTTAACTATTTACAATCTTCAGATTGAACATGCGATGAGATAAACATTTCTATGATAAATTGTTTGGCTTGCATTTATTATTAGTTAATGGATAATGATACGGGAGAACGATTTCGAGCCTTTGTCTCCAAATCTCTCTTTTATCTTGTAGTAAATAAATGCAAGGAAGATTTTATCAAAAGTAAATATTCTTTCCTTGTTTTAATTGAGAATAGTAGCAAAGAGAGAGTCACCATTAATTGCTCTTAAGGCAAATTTAAAAACATTATCTTTTTAGTTTTTGCTCATATTGACCTAATGGAAAAAATCAATGACGTGAATGAGGAATCTTTGTGCCCAAATTTTTGCATTTAAGAAATAATTGATTGGGCCAAAAGTTGATTTGGGCTTTTAAATCAGAAAATATGTTGGGCCTATTGATGAATATAACAAGTTTGTAGATTTAGCCCAAAAGTCATAATTTTGTCATTTATGCATTATACCAATCAATTTAGTTTTTAAAATTTTGAAACGGTAGAAAATTTTATACTAACCCTCCTAAATCTCTCATTACACAGAGGATCCAAACAAGCCTCCTCTCTCTTCCAATCTCTCATGTTCTTTCTCTATCTTAATTGTCAAACATATCTTAAAAGATTACGACAGTCAACTTGTTAGTCTATGTGCCATTAGTTGCTAACAGAGTAGGTGACATGGCTTATTAAGACGCGGTGCTATTATGTGCTTTGTTGGGTATCAAATAAACTTGTCTATATGAAAAAAAATGTCATCTCAATGTGTTGTCACCTTATAAAGACATAAACCCATCTCAATATCATATTAAGTGATTTATTGGACACTAAATTAGAGATGAATTTATGAGGTGACCTCTTGAGATGACGTTTATTCTACATATACATACTTCATTAGTTCATTTAGCATCTAATAAAGCATCTAGCATTGTCATGTCACTTGCATAGTTAACAACAAATCATCAAGAAGGTAAGAAAATTTAGAAAATCAGCATAAATTGACCTGTTCATGGGTTGGGTCGGGCCGGGCTTGGGCTTTACATATATGATTTGGGCTCGGGTCTAAGCTTACATGTGTTTACTACCCATCACGATGGGCTAGGTATTACCCAAGCCCATTGGCTAAGCCCAGGCTTAGCCCATCCTTATACATAATTATAAAAAAATATATACTACTTTAGATTTTATTTTTGTTTGCTTAGAACTAGTGTTTCAAGAATTGGATCGGTTTGATCGATAACCAATCAAGTGTTTAGTCCTATTTGATGCAAAAATTCGATCTTTAGTATTCGATCTGTAATTCTAAATTTTATGCCTCACATAAGACAAAACACACATCATCGTAACTAATCGTAAATAAGACGAAGTCTCAACTTGTAAGTTTTATGAAACTTATCAATATACAATATTATGTAAATATTATTGTCGATGTAACTTTTTTTTTTGAAAAAAAACATAACAAATAAAACATATTTTGAAATCCACTGTATTTTTTTATTAATATAGGATGTATATAAATTCATAAAAATAATACTAACATAAATTTTTAAAACTGATTTTATAAAATCATTTTAAAAAAATTCAAAAAGAACCTAAATAATCTTTTTTTTTCCATAACTTTCCACTTGCTATTTTTTTGGGCTTATTCGACTTGTTATTTTTAATTATATCAAGAACTGAAAAAATTATTAGAGTTTTAATTTAAAAATCTAAAAAAACAAATTAATATATACTTTTAAGTCTTTATCACATACCAAAACTTCGTATTATAAAGTATTATTTCGTTAGACTTCAAAAATGAAATATTATTTCGTTACTTCTTAAACTTCAAAATATAAATAAATAAATAAATAAATAAATAAATATATATATATATATATATATATATATATATATATATATATATATATATATATATATACTTCAATTTACGTGGCAGGTATGATGGTGGTGGTGAGTGGTGGTAGTGGACGATGGTGCGTGGTGGGTGGTGAGTGGTGGCGGTTGGTGGGTCGTGGGCGGTAGGTGATGGTGGTGCGTGGTGGCGGTGGTCCATGGTGGGTGGTGGGCATTGTTGGTGGTGGTGGTTGGTAGGTGGTGCCGTGGTGGTGGTGCATGGTGGCGGTGGTCCATGGTGGGTGGTTCGTGGTGGTGGCGGCGGGTGGTGCATGGTGTTGGTGGTGGGTGGCAGCGGTGGTGGTAGTGGGTAGTGGTGGTAAGTAATGAATTGTGGTAAGTGATGGGTAGGGCCCAGGTACTACCCAAGTTTTGGTCCAAGTATTTTTAATAAAATGAGTATTTGATGGGTAAAGCTCAAGTACTACCCATATCCAATTCTTAATGTTGGGTAGTTAATCCATGGACTTAGGCTTGGGTAGTCTCATGGACTACCCAACCCATGAACAGGTCTAATTGGGAGCACTGGTCCTTCCAAAGAAAAAATGAAAGAGAAAAAATGATAAAAAAATGCTAGTACTTGCACTTCGCTAGAGTGCAATCTGAATATCGTACATAAAATGTACGATATGGGCCATTATCTTGCACTTTATACACTTATGAAGTGGATAAAGTATAAAATCTAGGGTATTATTGAATTCAAATTCTACCATGGTATATGGAATGTGATTGCTGAAAATAATTATAGTTAACTCATCCATTATGTAATTAACTCTCTTATTGATGCTACGATTATTGAATTCTCTTAGCAAAATAATGTTTGTGATTTATTATCAGTAAAAGCTTAGCGTCGTTCCAAAATCCCAATGCAATACTCGTCAAAAGCCAATGCTATATTTCATAAGAATTTCATATATTTGGTTTTGATTTGCCTAACTGCATCGGTTCAATCCCAATATAATATTATCCAAAACATCTTTTGTGAATATTTATCATGTTACATACAAAATATCTCAAATCAAACATTATTTTTATTGTCATTGTATCATCAGTTTGTTGAAAATAATGCTGTCCCTGATCACAAAAATAAGAGACAAAATACTATTTAGTCCGTGAATTATTGGTCAAACTATTATTTAGTTCCTAAATTTATCAAAAATACTATTTAGTCCCCGAATTTGACAAAATACTATTTAGTCCCCGAATTTGTAATTATGTCAACTATTTAATCTCCAAACTTGGCAAAAATACTATTTAATCACCGAATTTACAACTCTGTCAACTATAACGGGTCACAGTCAGGAGACTAAATATTTGACAGAGTTGCAAATTTGATGATTAAATAGTATTTTTGCTAAGTTTGGGAACTAAATAGTTGACATAGTTACAAATTCGGGTACTAAATAATATTTTGTCAAATTTGGGGACTAAATAGTTGACATAGTTAAACATTTCGGGGACTAAATAGTATTTTTGATAAATTCAAGAACTAAATAATAATTTGACCAACAATTCAGGGACTAAATATTATTTTGTTTCAAAAATAAAGCTGAATAAGAACTTATATAACCTTTTCCTGTTCTGACTTTTGATAGCCAAGGCATGTGAAAGAATGTGTGTAAAATTAGTTATTTTACGATTATAACCAAAGTAATAGAATTATGGCCAAAATGCACACAAGCAGGAGGGGAGTCAGAAATTTTTATCAACGAGGGTCAAAATCGAATTAATTATAATATATAATAATTTTTTAAAAATAATTATTTTATAAAAAAATATATTAAAACTATTATATTAAAAGAAACAACAAATATTATAATATATTAAAATATATATGAAACTTGACTATAGCAAATTTGCACATACAAAAAAGACATAAAATATAATAAAATAATATAAATATTTTTTTGATAAAAAATAAAAGGCTAAATTGCTATTTTGGTCCTCAACATTTGCGCGAAGTTTAATATTGGTCCTCAACGTTTCAAAAAGTTATTTTAGGTCCTCAACGTTTTTTTTTGTCGAAATTGGTCTTCTAGCGTATCATATGTATGGTTTTGCCATTAAATACTGACGTGAAAGACTTATATGGCACACCCTCTCTCCTACGTGTTATATTTAAATGACATAACACCCTCTCTCACTCTAACTCAGCAAAATGACGACGTTTTGTCACATTTAAATGACCTAAAATGCTGAGTTTAAGTGAGAGAGGGTGTCATGTCATTTAAATATGACACGTAGGAGAAAGGGTGTTTCACATAAGCCTTTCACGTCAGCATTTAATGGCAAAATCAGACAGATGTTACGCTAGAGGACCAATTTTGACAAAAAAAAAACTTTGAGGACCTAAAATAACTTTTTGAAATGTTGAGGATCAATATTAAACTTCGCGCAAACGTTGAGGACCAAAGGAATAATTTGGCCAAAATAAAAATACTAAATATAATCATGATAAGTTTAGGAGTAAAATCATAAAATTTTTACAAAGTCTTATAATTATGATAAATTTTAAAGGTCAAAGTATTAAAATTTCTAAACAAGTTAAAAAAGTAATTTTCAAAAAATTCAGGGACATTACTGTAATTATTCAAAAACAAAAAGTACCACGTGGTAATCTTTGATTGGCTTGTGGGTGTTATGCCACCACCCCATTGATTGTATTATAGATAACCCCGAGCCGTTAATAAAAACCCTTGCTATAATTAAAAGAGGTGCATTAAAATTAAAAAAAGAATTGTGGTTTAATTTTTTAATGGAGCTTATTAGAGAATAGATATAAACATTTATTAGGTTGGTAGGAATAGGATGTTATAGCAATTGAGAGTGGGCACTGAGGCTACCAACCCAATCTAGGACTCTCCAACCCTCTTTTAATAATAAAGCAATGCACTTATTGCAAAGCAATTGGTATAAATAATTATTTATAGAACCCCTCTTCCTGTTTATTGTTTTTTAATTATTTTTTTATTCTATCATTAATCTTTACACTAATCTTTTCAATTATAGCCAAACCTTAATGTCTAACAGTGTAAGCAAAGCAAGCATATATCCACTCCCAATTTCTTAATTATCTCTTTTCTCCCTAGTTTCAACACTATCTTTGTTTAATTCAAAGTATAATCTGTGTGCCTATAAATTACGACGAATTTAGCTATTAATAAATTATACATAGAAATGAATAAAGATAGAATACGTTAGTATCACTTGATTCATAAAGCTGACTCTATCTAATAAAAAAAGACTTTGGTTATTGTTGTTGTTGTTGTTATATAATCTCTCTGTCTATTTCACATAGAGATTCTGACTACAAACACACGAGATGAGATTCTCTGAAGTATCTATCTTGTAAAGTGTTGAAGATGCCGATTTTAACATTAAACCGCTTGCATGTTAATGTACAAAGGCAATTTATTTTACATATTAACCCGTTTATGGGTGTGGAGAGTTCATTTCTTCATCAGAATTTGTCATTCAAAAGATCTCATCTCCAAGCACACACAGATAAGAGAAAAATGGATGTATTCTCAATGAGAAATTTTGGTAAACTTGAAATTTTCTTTTGTTAAAATAATGACTGGCAATATATATTTCTTTGTAATTAGCTTAATCATTTACTTAATTTTAAAGACTAACTCTACCTAGAAATACTTATTTTAGAGCCAACACCTGAGCAACTGATCTAGATAAAGTCACCAATATAATAGTCTTTCTGATGCAACTTTCTCCCTCACACTCTCAACTATTATTATATATAAAGGGAATGTGCCGTTTGTTGCTTCACTTGCAAAATTCTTCATGAAGACCTCGTAACCTTATTCCCATCATCCACCCTCTTACTTCCTTTCTCTCTCTCTCTCTATTTCTTAGAACAGGCAGAAGAATATATATATATATATATCACCAATTAAACCATCAATCAGATTCCTCAGAGAAATTAAGTTCTCTTTTTGTTTTGTATCAGAGACATATTCATCTCTTTGATCAATAGAAATTGAAGGTATTTGATCTATTCTTTTTTATTCTAAGTACATTAGCCAATACAGTATTTAGGATACTCTCTTCTCTTACCAGCTGTTAATCAGTTTGGGTATCTATTCCTTAATTTATCCAAACTGTAAAGGGTTGTTATAATTAATTGTGTCTTTTAGTATCATTATGGACGGTAGCAATTTTCACCAAAGGGATCATAAAAAGCCAAGCCCTTCTTCTTCCATTGAGGAGCTTAAGGCAGAGAAGAAGCTAATAATAACTTACAAGTACAAGGAATGCCTCAAGAACCATGCAGCTTCAATAGGTGGAAATGCAACTGATGGGTGTGGAGAGTTCATTTCTTCTTCAGCAGCAGAAGAAGGCACACCTGAGGCCTTCAAGTGCTCAGCCTGCAATTGCCACAGAAACTTTCACAGGAAAGAGACACAATATTATTACTCAAATTCTGATCAATACTATCTCAGTACTCCAATGCTTCCAAGTAACTTGGACCGTTTTTCTCCAAACAAAAGCGGGTCACATCTTTTTGATCAGTTCGATGATCCGGGGAATTATAATAAGGATATTGAGGATGAAGATGATCATGGGTTTCATTTTGAAGACGCGGAAAAGCCACGTGATAAGAAGATGAAAAAGAGGTTTAGGACAAAGTTTAGTGTAGAACAGAAGGAGAAGATGGTGAGGTTTGCTGAGAAGGCAGGGTGGAAGATGCAGAAAATAGAGGAATCATTAGTGCAGCAGCTTTGCCAAGAGATAGGAATCAATAGAAGAGTCCTCAAAGTGTGGATGCACAATAACAAGAACACTTATGCCAAAAGAAAGACCTCTCTCTCCATTAGCTAACAGAAGCAGTTTCTTTAAGAGTTGTTTCTTTTAAGTATATGGAAGAATTCCATTCTGTTATGGTTTTTCTTTTTGAAGGATTTATCTGTTTTGCTTTCATAAGCACTCTATGATTAAGTAGTGTAGTTTAGAGGATCTTTGTAGATCATTAAATTCTTGGAAAAAAAATTAGTCTATGTATATTTTGTTGTCATCTTTTCTTTCTCTTCTCCCTTAAATACTTCTGTTTTAATTCAAACATAAAAGAAATAGCTCTTGATATGAAAATGCAACTAATAAAGTGTTACTCTAAAAAAATATACAAGCATATATCTTGAGTCATACATGGTGAAACTTGATATTACTTTTCAAAATGCACAGTTATACTTTGACTCTTTGGGTCTTCTCACTACATTTTGGAATCCTCACTTTAGTTGATTTAACCAAAAAACTATCAACTTGAGAAATTTAACATGTTTCTAACTGTTAAAATATTCAAATGTTGTATATGCTCTTCTTATTTATTATTAGTGTTGCTTAAGCTTAAGATAATACAAGTTGGTTTGTACCAACCAAACACCCTGATTGTTTCTTCTTTCTAAGTGATATAGCATTATAGCTGTCTAAACAATTCATCTTATAGATAGGCAAGCATTGTTTTACTATGCATACCTAAGGCTCAAATTTGTCTTCATTTGAGGATTTCTGCATCAGAAAGGTAATAACTAATAATTAGTGGACTATATTTATGAAACTAAGCATCCCTAAGGCTATATGCAATGTTACTTCAAATAATTAAATATCATTGACTTCCTATTTAAGTGGGACACATGCGCAGAAAGAACATTCTTCCTTTTTATTTACTAATAATGCGCAGAAAGAAATTAACTTTTGTAATTTAAACCTATAATGGAGCCAAATGACTTCACTGGCAAAATGTTAAGCTTAGGGCTTAGGATACCAATTATAAGAAGATAGATTAAAATAAATTTGCTTTTAAATATGATAATCATAGGCATTAATTGATGTTTCCATGATTCTGTTATGGTGTAAAAAAGCTAACAGTAACTTCTTTATTTAAAAGGGTGGCTGGTGGATTTGCTTGGGGGCTAGCTAATCTTGATTTAATTCCTTTGTTTAGGGATGACGATGATATGATTAATCTTAAGACCAATTAATATTTTATTACTAAAAGATACTTTATAATAGATTCTCACCTAGGCAATTAGATTAAGCTTCTTACCAAAGATATGTTAGTGGGGAGAGTCTGAGAAGGACAGGAACAAGCTAAAAGAATAAATCATATTTTTTTAGACACAAAATTATGAAAAAATTTTAACATTTGTCTCCCCTTTTTTGTGAAGTATTCTCTAGACACAAAAATTGATGATTTTGGTACCTAAGAATTTATTGATGCCGCCTCTTTTCGTTGCGATCTTCTGAATCAAAGGTGACAGACAGCCTTGGAGACGTGGCCTTCCCCAGAGCAGCATGTAAATTTGAAAAATAAAAAAAGAGAACAGAGAATAAAGGAAAACAGAGGAGATAGAAGTTGAGAGAAACAATCTTTTCATTTTAATTGATTTACCAAAGTTATACATGAAAAAAACCTAGGTGTAGCTCTTAACTCTCAAGTAATCTCTATTATATGTTTGTCAATACAAACATGACATGTCAAGGAACTTTTTTGAGAGTCAATAGTGTGATGTGGAGTTTCCAATAAATTTCATGAGTTATATTTTTTGTAAATTTTATCCCTTTAAGAAATGCACAAGGTTTTACTTCTACCAGTCAAGCAGAGCCTAGAGAATACTTCACAAAAAAAGGGTCTGTAAATGGAGAACTTCAATCCATCCAAGGTGTATTTCAGCTTCCCAAAACCTTCGTTCTGCATGACAGCAAGGATATTAAAGGGGACAATAATAGAGTCGTTTGACTCCAACCTAAAAGTCAGTGTCAAAGCATGCAGCCATGATTTTTGAAACCATGGATCTTGCAAAAGGGATGTAGCTCAAGCTATACCTGTCAACCACAATAACAGAAATGGGAGGACTTATCAAAACGTAGGAGTGGAAAAGAGCTTGGGAGTAATAGGATAATCATATATTCATTCATATTGCATCTATGAAGTTGAAGTATTTAAATTATGGCTAGATTTTTATTACGCAGATATTTTTGAGCATGAATCACGATGACTTTTCCCGACCTTAAGTGTTCAATATAACACCCCATCTTTGGCAGAGAAGGTTTAGCCACTTCTTATACTAAGCACATTGTGCAATATGCAGGTGTAAGGTGAAAGGTTATATAAAAAAAAATACTGAATTCTAGTCTATTATGTCATATACATACTATACCTTTATTATACAGCGAGAGCAATTGTATAAATCTAGAGTAAATTGTACCAACCTCACACTTGATATCCCTCTTGTTTCAAAAGTTCATTAAACTCCCATGACATTTGATATAATGTTATGAAAACCATCCTCACAATTTATTTTCTGTTAATGAAAGTAACTTTCTACACATTATGCATTCCTTCTAAGATAATAAAATTAATTAACTCCTTAATGGTCTATACTATCATATATTTCATGTTTGAGTTTAACATTATCTAGCTGTCTTTATTATTGTATTAAAAATAAAATGACAGCCTCATACTTTACAAAGAATTATCTTTATTGACAGTAAATTTTGAAAGGGGAGCATCAAGTGTAATTTAGCCAAATCTCAGGGGACGTTAATGTAACTTACTCATAAATCTATGTATATGAACACAAGGAAAGATATTCTAGTAGTGGTATGGAGTTTATGAAAAATTTTGACATACCAAACTAGTGCCCCAAACTCTAAAATAATAGCCAGAAGTGTCAAAAGCTTGTTGTGAACCTGCTCAATGCAAAAATAGGTATAATGTTAGAAAGTGAGCCAGTAGCTGTAAGAAAAGATCCTTTTATAAGAAAGAAAACGAGTACAGATAAACAGTGACTTACATAAATAGCACAAAACAAGGCGATTATCATACTTGCGAGGAATATCGCTGTTGCATAGATACGAACAGGATCAAGCATCATTGTCAGCTGCCGCTTGGGACCAATCAGGAATGCTGTGCTGCCATAAAAAAGATCTCAAACTTAGCAACTGAAGAAAACAGAACAGCCAAAGAACTCATTTTAAAAGGAAATATGCAAAAAGGAAGCTACAATCTTTTGAGAAATAAGTAATATTTTTTCAAGTTTATTTATTTATTGGCTGAAAGAAGGATTCAATTTTGTATATAATATAAATTCATGAACTAAGAAAGCAGTCTTCATGAAACTTTACTCTATCCTAGCAGTCTCTCTTTACCAATCAATGTTGCTACTTACAGCACATGATAAGAGTAAATGAGTTTATGTTAAATAAAACTTAAGTCATGCTTCTTTTTTATGCTCGCTGATCTTCGTAAAGTACTAGTATGCATGAAATTACAAAAGACTGAGAAGATATACTACATTTTTTATCAACATGAACTCCTTAATTTGGTGCCTTTCATCTCTAAGAAGAGAACGTAAACCAGAGCTGATCTCTCTCTTTTTGGCACATTGATTTATAGGACCAAAGTTGATGGGAAAGGAGAGAGCTGTCCCAGAAAAATGGACTAATGGAGTGCTTCTCTTTCCTCCTCCTTCAAGCAATGCTTTTTTTTTTTTTGGGTCTAGACCAGGGTAAAGAGAACAAGTTATGTTTTTTTTGTTATTTTATAAATCTTCAACAAATTTTTTTCCTCACGTTGCTCCCCTCCATTTTTCATTACCTATAGAAATGTTCAAAATTCACAAGTTAAAATGCAGAGAACTAGAGATAATTTATATTCAATCACATTGCAAATCTTCTAATACCTTCTTAAGCTGCAAACTACTGGGAGTGGAAGAGGTTGAATTAAATAATCACACAAAATCAAATTGTAATTGTTCAGCTGTCAAGGCTGTAAATACCTTCCAAGTGATAGCAAATTGCCAAGAGTGAATGCTATCCCAAACTTGATTGGATTAAAGAAAACAAGCATTGACTGTAAGATACAAAAGTTGAAGACTATTGTATTAGTAATTTACTTACCAATTTTAATTTGCTTTAAAAATAATATCTTATATATGAAGAAGCAGCGACATGCATTATAAGCACAAAAATATACCACCTCTTGAAAATTATCACTCTGGGGGGAAAGAAATGTAAAAGCAAAGAACTAGGAGGATTTTGTAACTTCTAGATATTGATCTGTTGAGGTTCATCTTTTATATTTCTCCCAAACCTAAAACACTGTTTTAGATATTTCAGCTTATATGAAACAACTCATATGACCCTGAAAAGAAACACTCAAACGACTAAAAGTAGCATTTAAGAAGAATGCTTTTTTTTTTTTTCCCATAAGAAATGTAATTTTCTAAACAGGAAAGAAAAGAGATACATGGTTTGCTAAGGTACAGTCAACCATAAGACACAGGCCAAAACCTGTAATACAAACAGAAACCGAAGCCATCCTAAAGAAGAATGTTTTTTAAACGGTACGGGATATTAGTAACTGATAGTAAACAGCAATTTTCATTAAGTGCATCAGTATCGGTATGTCCTATCAATTAGTACCTAACTACCTATTAACAATTTAACTCATTGCTCAGACAATATTAAAAGACAAATTCTCCTACTAAAAGACAAACTTTAACTTCATTTAGATTATTAGATAAATGAAGCTTTGTTCACTATTTTCCACGTTCCAATATATATATATATATATATTTAGAGAAAAGTTGAAATAGTAAATAACAATGGCAAACTTACCATTAGTGTAAAAGTAAATCCCGCAACAAAGCATATGGCGAAACCATATAATCTCTGTTTGGTCACAAGCAGAGAACAGAATGTGTAAGAAGGTAAACTTACAATATAATAAAAATTAATAAATAGGGGAGAGACAGGAAAGGTTCAATAAGGGCAATGCCCAATATTTGCAAGTACAATGTATCCTTCGAATAAGATATCATTATTATCGTCCCAAAACTCGTGCCTACATTGGTGAAATCCTGAAAATCCTAATATACAAATTTCCTGAGAAGCTTAGGGCCAAAAAGCTAAATGTGTCATTAATTACAAGGCAATAAGATAATTTCATTCTTCATGCTTCCTTAAAAAAAATGCCAAAACGTAAAAAATAGTAGAGCGACAGTGACAATTACATCTGATTTCCTTCTAATAATTTTCTCAGTCACCAAACGGAGCAATTAGAGAAGGATTTAACAATGGATTTCATGGAAGCAAAAAACACCTGTTTGGTGGACAAGGTGCAGTTCTGATTGAATTCATCCATAAAAGAGAATGAGTTGCTCTCCTCCAATGCGGCAGTTTGTTGTTCGTCTTCGACCTCCATTCCCACCATTATCTTAACTTTCTCGAATGCTTTGTTCATCTTTTCCATTGTTTTCCCGCTCTTTCTCGAGAAAATTGATACGCGATAGATCTGTGAGAATACGAATTTCAGTTAGAAACCTTGGCTTCAATTTTGAGGAATAATTTGGATAGAGACAGAACAGAACAGAACACTCTGCTTCACTGAGATGAAAGCAATGGAGGTCCAGGTCCCGTTATTAATGCCTGTGTTGTTTTTTTTCTTGGCGTAGAATCTCAGAGAATTGGGCCGTGGGGTGGACTCATTGGGCTTTTTCTCTTTTCCTTTTTGGGTTAAATATAGGTCTTATTGGACTGTAACTATTGTTGGGCTGAAGAAAACAACACAGGCCCAAGAGATTGCGAATGAAAATTGACAAGAAAAAAATTATTTATTTATTTTTGGTGAAAACAAAAGAAATTTATGAAATGAAGAGACCAAAGCTTTTCAGGTATTTTAAAATTTTTTCCAAGAAAAACATATTTTTACCCAAGATTAAGAAAAAAAATCAACTGAAACTTAAATTTATTTAAAAGGAATATAGTATTTACTACTTAATTAGAAATTTGAAAAAACCTTAATGGAGAGACAACACATCTCCCAATCCTTTATGGAGATTAAATCTTTCAAGTTTTACTTATAAACTTATACCAGATTTGTTATCCTTTTACTTATCTTCAACAATTTTACCTGAGATAATAGGTAAAACTAAGTGCATGTTTGTTATTAGAAAATAATAATGGATGTTAGATTGCAACATTTTGCAATGTTTGTTAGCAAGAATGCCAATACTCAAGGCTTCCAACATTCCCATTTTAATAGGTTTAGCAAACCCTTGGAAGGTGGCTAGAATCAGGGAAGGTCCGTGGGAATGGAGTGTAAAATTTTCATTTTGCCCTTGCTTTTTGGTTTTTTAATTTATTATCTTTTTTTTAAAAAATTATTTTAATAATTTTTAATGAAGATACTCAACTCTCATCTCTTTTTCACCCTCAATTTTATATCATACCAAACATAGTTATCCCACTTCCACTCCCACTTCCATTCCCATTTTCATTCTCATTTCTTCAAAATAAATCCACCAACCAAACATGCTCTAAAAACAAACTTTTATAGTGGAAGAGAAACTTTCAGGGAGGAAGGAGAAAACTTCTATGGAGAAAAAAAACTTGCAGAAGGGGAAAACCTAATACAAAATAAAAACTAAAAACTGGATAGAAGGGAGGGGCTGCCGCATTGAGGTGACAACTCCCGGTTGTTGCTTGTGGGAGATCGCCGCTACTGCTCTGCTAGGTTTCGCAGCTATCGGATGTGAACGAATACTATAATTAATACTGTAACGGTAGAATGGAATACTCTAACGATTAACGGCACGTTCTTTACTCAGAAATGTAAAGGAAAACGGAAATGGAATGCGTTCAGTCTGTTAGTAAAAGTTTGGGAATGAGAATGGAATGAGAATGAGAATGTATTAAAATTACCACTTTACCCTTTATATTAAAATAATAAAAAGAAAAAAAAGTTATGTTTATGTCAAATCAAAAGGTATAATAGACATTTTATTATATTTTTCTTTTTTTTTAAAAAGTTGATGAAAATAAAAAAAAATAAAAAATAGGTAGAATCCAGTGGGCCTCACCCATTACTTCCTCGTTTCCATAGCTTTTTTTTTTGTTAAAGAACAAGACCTAATTAAATTTGTGTTTGGATGTTTTTCTAAAAATAGAATAGAATGAAAAGGGAGTGCCTCCCATAGGGGTGTGCAAAACCGATCCAAACCGAACCAACCGATCCGATCCAAACCAAATCGATCAAAATCGATCAAAACCGACTACATAATCGGATGGATTGGTTTATTTTTTTGACAACCGATTTGGTTCAGTTCGGTTGATGAATGAGGTCCAATACCAACCGAACCGAACCAAACCAACCGATTATAATTTTTTAAATATATTAAAAATATTTTATAATGTTGATCTTTATGGTTTTATGATGTTGAATTCTAATTTTTAAGTTTGTAATGTTGAAATATTGTACTAATAACTTTAGTTTATATGGTTAGGAATAGCTATTTTTATTTTTTAGGGTTTAAATTTAAGAGAAAAAAATAGTATTTTTTTTTTTTAATTTTGTTAAAAAACCGATCAAACCGAACCGAACCAAACCGACTATAATCGGTTTGGTTCGGTTCGATTGATGTTCAAAGAGCAGATTGGATTGGATAACTTTTTTAGTCGTCGGATTGAATTGGTTCGATTATCTAAATCGTCCAAAACTGAACCAATCCGCACTTTGCTCACCCCTAGCCTCCCAAGCCCTCATTGTCGATCCCAACACCCCATAAAATAGAATGATTTGATATTTTAAAAATAGATTTAAACCCTTAATTTATTAAAATTATAATTTTATCATAACTTTCGAGCAATATATCTAGGACCTATTCCCTCTATTCATTAAATTCCAAAGAACATATTTTACGAATTCCATTTCATTCTCTTCGTTTCTTCCTTAAACTACCAAATAACATATCTATTCATTTCACTTTACTCTTCTCCAATACTTTCCATTAATGGCCGCATACTGATAGCCTTCAATTTTGTGAAAGAAACATAAATGATAAAAATCAAATCCGGATCTGCTAAAATACACATCCAATGAAATGCATAAATTGTACTGTCACAGTCATCAAATGAGATTATTACAGTGGGACACAAATTTTAATTTTTATTTGACGGTCTGAATCTTACACTTTACTGGATTAAAATCCGATGAAAACCATATTTCTCTACTTTCGAAAATTGTTCTGATCACATATATTACTCTTTATTTTTTCCCACTAAACTAATTTTCAAGTTTAATACAATTAGACCCTTCCCTAACTAAAAGCTAGAAAACATGCCAAAACTACACACAAGACCAGTGAACAAAAGAAACCAAAACAAGATATTATTAGAGCAAGCGCATACCATATAATTAAAACTTATAAGCTATATATTACAAAGACAACCTGTGAGAGTGAGACACAAAGTCCATAGTAATACAATTGACAACCAAAACAATCTACGTACATACACATACACATAATCAATTAATTAACCTTACGACAATTGTCACGGACTTCCCCCTTGGAACCTAGTTTCACATCAAGCAGACTCATCTTGGCCATAGCCTGCTGGAAATCATAGAAGAACATGGCCTGGTTCATCGCATAGGCGTTCACGATGTTCCGGGTTCGAGGACTTGTGTACAGCGTCTGGTCCGAAAATAGAAGGCCGTTCTTCCTCAACAAGGTGTTGAAGTAGAAGTTGTCGAAATCGTTCCTCGTGGGGTCGAAGGGCTGCTCGGCCGTGTCCCCGCCGCTGCATGTTTTCGACAGCATGGTCGCGAATCCGGAGTCCAATGTTGGGTCCGGTTGGCTCAGTCTGCCCTTGAAGGAGGAACACCTTGCCACCCCTAGTGTGTGTGCCCCTGCAGATTCAAAATAAGTACACTAGAGTAAATAAAAGGTAAAAACTCTAAATTGATCTCTTATGTCACGTCATCAGTCATCACTTAACGGTAAAATTAGACGGAATTGGAGAGAAGGACCAATTTGAAACTTCTTGCAAACATAAATGATCAATTTAAACTTTTTGAAACATAAAAACCTATATAAAATTTGGTAATAACATAAGAAACTAATTTAGAGTTTTGACTAAATAAAACGATGCTGAATATAATTTGGATTTAACTAGAGTTTGTTATATTAATATTATATTATCATGTCACATTTGATAAATCTAGTAATACTGCTGAAATTTCAGTAATTTTTTTCATTCATCATTTGTCAACAATATCAAAGGGATCCACATTAATAAAAAACCAATCCTAAATAAATTGAGCACAAAAAAATTATTTGATATTAATAAATGAAAAAAAAATAAAAATTCAAGAATCTCGTACAACTACCATAAATAGGGCAATAGGTTGGGACATGCCAAATTGCCAGCCTATTTATTTTTGAAATTAGTAATTTAGTATTATCTTTGCTTTGAATTGATTTTGTATTTACATGGTAGGAACAAAATAGTGAAATGACACATAGTCATCCTAAATTTATTTTAAACTAATTTATATTTATTTTATTTTATTTTTTTTGAATTTTTGGGAGGCCAGCTCGTCTAGGTTGAGTTAAACCCATTAATCCGTATTTTTAAATAGGACAGTTTGTGCTTTCCCAGACCATACATTTTTTTTTTGGCCTGCTATACATTTAATTAATAGTGCCAGTCTTTCATCTATGTGGTCTTTATAAGTCATATAAGATAAATATATAAAAAAGTGAGAAAGAGAAGTTACAAAAAAGTGAATAAATAGGAAATTATAAGAGAAGAAGGGAAAGCTATAGTTGGTAATATTGAAACTAGGTAATTAAGACTAATGATATATGAATTGTTCAACACAACACAAGAATGATTAAAGGAGTAGTGCTTACCAGAGAGAGCCACCATCTCTTGGGCAGAAAAACCATGTTGGCCAAACAACCTAATGAGCTCAGAGGCATTGAAAGTGGGGAAAGGAAGATTAATAGTATCCTCAATTTTGGACCTTGTTCCATCCTTTCTACCTTTGGGTATGTCATACACTGGCCCCCCAGCCTGTTCCACATCGCAATAATATCCAAAATCATCCAAATATGTAAATAAATGAGTTGTTTTATTATAAGCTAAGTTTACTTAGAAAACATATAAACAATTTGGCATACTTTTCAATGAATTGACCTGTTCTATCTTTTAGTGACTAAGAGCATTTATTACTAATGTCAAAAAGATATATTTAAGTATTGAGAACACTTTTTAAAGTACTCTCACCTATCCATTCATGATTTGCGTATTCTATCAATTCTACCTAGAGAAAATTACAATTATCTTCCCTTAGTTCTGGAAAAATCATACTTATCACCTTTTCAGTTTTAAAATTACACTTTAATTGCATTTACTATTCTGATAAAATTAAAATCATAGTGCAATTAGTGTAGGAGTTTCAAATAAAGATCTTACGAAGAAAACTGAATCTCTGGCTGCCATGGCAAGAATATCAGCGCAGGAAACCACGCCAGGGCATTGTCTTTCAAGCTCTTCTTTGATCTCATCAATGACTTCGTAGCCTCTCAAGCTCAAGTTTCCTGGGGAATCCTTCTCTGCTGTGTTATCCTTGGTGGAGTCAATCAGAACTGACCCATCACAACCCTATATATGTATGTATGTATGTAGTAGCACAACACAAAAGTAAGAAAATTTTAAGTTCCATATTATATAAAAGAATCAATAAGCTGCATCTTGATATGATGTTTATAGGACAACCAGTCCTTAAAACATATATATATATTATATACATAGATGTGCTTGACACTTTCTAGTGGTGAACATTTTAGACACTAACTAGAAATTAAAATTAATCCGTATCCACTTTCTCATGGTGGAGGTTTCACGTGCTCTTTAATAATTGTGCTTGTTTATACTATAAACTATAGAGTCATGCAAAAGAATTGGTGAACTTCGGAATTTAAAAGGCTATGGTATATCTGGTTAAACTAGATGACATTATTCTCAAAGGTTATATTAGGTAGTCGACAATTAGCATAAAACTTTGTCGAATCTTTATGGGTATAGATTAATGACATGAACATGTTATGATAGGTAGTTGTCAAAAAGCAATGCGTTGTATGTAATCTAACTATAGAACTGAGCTAAGATAAAACATATTAGCATCACTTGATTCATAAACCCGAACCCACCTGGTGGGAAAATGCTCTGTTTCTTTTTATTGTTGTTTATTAATTCTTTTTTTTTTCCTCCTCAAAATTGTTATAAAACTAAAAATTATTGACTAAAATCCCATTTCCCGTAAATACAATTCTATGATGGCACTTTAAAAAACAAACTTCATTAAATCCCTATCCAACAAGGAAAAACTACTGCAAACCATTGACTCCTTCCTTTTTCCTTTTCTACACATTCCAATATGTTCTAGTGAGCCAAGTAGCAGTTTTTACACCATAGCCTTAACTGCATGAGTGGCTATGAATAAACCTGATCTCAATGTTTTCTTGTTATATTGAAATATAAAATCTAGGCTTAAACACAACTTTTCATCCAATTTTCTTCCTCTATCACTTGATTCACTTCCCCTTTTAAAACTTAATACCAAAATTTAACAATCTAGTGAGTTAGATGCCAGAATTATGTGAGAGTTAGTGTGTTGAACAAATAAATAATATTTGAATCAACAAATTGTAAATTTTTTAATCGATAATGTGACAGAAGGGCAAAATTGAATCATTTTAAAAAATAGAACACTGTTTGCTTTTAAATTAATTAAGACACTAAATTGATGCTTTTATAAAATTAGAATGACAATATTTATAACTTAAAAAGGAATCCAACACTACCAAAATAAAAACTCTATCATCATTCGTCAGTTATTAATAAATGACGTTAATTAACTAATGTTAAATTCTTTTTTTTGTGCAATAATCCAATACTGTCATAATAACTGTGGAAGGAACATCAAAATTTTGTGTTGTGCCTATAAATATAGTCTTTGTATAAGAGAGAGAAAGAGAAGGAACCTGAATGAAGCAGTCATGGAAGTGCATTCTAATAAGAGCAGCTGCTAGAGTTGGGTCATCCTGCAAGGCTCTGTTCACTATGTTCTTAACAACAGGTTCAACGAAGGGGCAACTCATTAAGTAGTAATCCATGGTCAGACTCTCTGGTCCAACTCTAAAACCACTTATCACCATCACCTCCATTAGCAGAATCACACTCACCAATTTAGCTACCACCATCTTGCAGTTCTTTAACGATGATGATTTGTGCAGCATCTGTTGTAAGTCACAGTGATATATATAATAGCTAGAGATAGGGAAGGTAATGCACTTTGTTCTTGAAATGAAGCTTGTGAATAAAGAATTCTTGATTTAGTGGGGAAAAAGTTGGCATACTGAATAGTGGGGAGTGGCAACTATTAGGTATATATAATGCTAATAATTGGAAAAAGAAAAAAGGCAAAAACATAGTTGAAGATAGTGGTTTATCATTTTCTGCTATTCCTGCAGCACCACTTTATCAAATGCAAACTAATCACATTGGTCTATGCATAATACTTAAAAAATTTTATCTATAGCTTGACTTTATATAAATTGACAAATTAAAGCATGTTGATTGCTTGTAACTTGTAAGTTGACACGTAAGGAATTTCACATTCAGTGGTAGCCGAATCAGTATTAGACAGATCAAGATTTATTACAGTCTTGTAGAGTTTAATGAACTTAGAATTTCTGAAATGATCATTCGATCAACGTTGGAAATTTGAAACCTAGAGACAAGATGAGGTCAAGAAAGTAAGTGTAATAAAGATAAGAAGGAGGTCCAAATCTTTTTCCTCATTTTCTTCTAATACCACTGAGAATTCGTAGAAAGAAAATGCATATAACATTATTACCTAATGCTTTTTTAGGATATTATTGGAAGAAAGTGGTGATTAACTTCAGTTACCCCATATATCTAAGTGGGGAACAATTTTTCCTAAATAAATCTGGTCTTCCGCCACAAATTATCATATCTTATAAATTTCAAATCTCTACAGAATTATCAATGAACTTATGAAGTTATGATACAGGTGAGGTTGAAAATATAAATTCTAACATATTCAAATAGTGAAACGACCAAATTCATGAGGTGGACTACCTAATCTCTTCAACATATTCCAGATAAAAAATAATAGTCATGGTTTCCTTTTAGCATAGACGGCATTAAAAGCAATTATATATATTTTATATAAAATAATAATAATGTGGCATGTGATGAAATTTGCGAATGGAAAACTGAGTTCTTTAAGTGACTGCTTTGGTCCCAATTAATTTCATGGTGAGAGAGTACTAGCATCGCTATTAATTAATCATAAAATATGATCACTATGAAATATCTTCAAATAATAATTCAGTCATTTAGTATTTGTTCATCCCTTCATCTTTACATCTAAGATATATGCTTGATCAATAAAATATCAAAGTATATAATTGTCAAATCTTGAATTGCCACATTATGTTTAGTTTACAGCAATCAGAGCAAAACAAAGTGTTTGACATTACAAGGCAGATAGAGAAGTCTCCAGGTCTTTAAAATTTTCAAATATTCAAGGAAAGATTAAGGTCAACCACAGTATAATATATCCCTGACTAACAATCTACTACTCCAAGATTTGTATAAAATAATTTTTATTTACATATAAAAATTTTGAACAAATCCAATAATAAAAAATTTAATTTCCTACAAAGTCAAGCCCTTGGTAAGAAAATCATGTTACAATTGGGTCCAATGAGAGTCAAATGTAAGTAAGTGGGGTAGTTGTCAAAGTGCATGCAGCATAGCTGGCTAGCATTTTCAGAGAGAAGAAGGTGCCAAATTTGAGTGCTATTTAAGTATTTATGGAAAGAAAAAAAAAAGGTATCACTAAAAATTGCGCATGAGGCATGAATTTCAACCCCCTGTGTGTATCAGTGTATGAGTGCTGAGGACGCGTATAAGTTACATGTGGGTTGTGGTATCATACTCCATATGTTCATGCAATGTATTTGCTTATGCAGAGTGGTAAGGTACACACAACAATGTTGGTACCATGTTTCTTTGTATTATTATATTTGTGTTTACTATGCTAGGCACTACTGGTGGTGTTGTATCATATGTCTTGGATTATTTTAATTTTGTTTTTCAAGTATCTCCAGCTCGACAGGCCAAAGACTAATTCTCAGAAGGGTTTGCCGCTAGTCAATTGGTTGCTGCATACACAAGGTGAAATTCGAACCCCCAACACTTGCTTAAACGACCTAGTGAGCTAACCACTAGACCAACCAAATGAGCAAACCACTAGACCAATTGAGAAATTTTTACATATATTTGCATTACAGCCAGTTGATCTAAGATGATAAAATTTGACTGAAATGGAAATGTTAGCTATTTTCGTCACTTGAGAGTTGAGACGTGAACTACAATAAATTCTTATTATGCAAGACTTTTTCGTGCTGCTTTGGAATATTGACACATGACATTGTGTCTGCGCGAGAAAGCAACAAGTAAAAACTCCTTGCCAAGACTTGGATACATTGTAACGTAACAACTATAAAGAGCAATACTTTTGTTCCTTTGAACATATGTAAGAGATGAGAAGAATTATTTTTTTAAAAAAAAACTTCAGTAAAATTCCTTATATCTTTATTATAAGATTTCCCAATTATAAGCTTCATTTATATTCTCTTTCTTTTATGATTAATATATGAAAGGTAATTTTCTATATTTTATCTCTACCGTGATTGATCATGCAAAAATTTTTTACCACGCGTTTTTTTATATTATTAGTATATTCACAATCGAATTAAATTTACCTATTTTTAACAGACAGGTTCTACTTAAAAATATCTCATCACTTTGTAAATTCAAACCAACTGAATGTGGTAATTTCTTTTCCAGCTTCAATAGCAGCTAAGGGTGGAAAACTCCTCAACAAGAAAAATATAAGTTAACAGAGGGGGACTTTGCAGTTATATTTTTCCTTTCCAGTTAATTTTATCCACAATTTTCGTCAGTCAATTTAAAATATACAAAATTAAACAAAAGGCAGGTAGAAGGTAGAACCTGGAATGTGAAAACTTATGATAAGCCCTATCTCTGATGTCATCTCTTAGGCCTGTCTTTTATGTACACGTTCTTCATTTCAGGCCTAAGCAAAATACACAAAAACAGACTAAGCATAGGGAGTGAGTCAATGCCTCACCGAACATCAGAAGGCACTAGCAAGCTGTTTCCAAAGCACCTACTGTTAGTACTGATGTTAGTCACAGTCGCATCGAAGCAGTGTCCACTAGAATTCGGTTTCAACTCAAGATTTTGGCACCTTGGGCAAACGAATCTCACAGGGACAGGATCTGCATCATGAATATTGGAACATCTCGTGTGCCTCCACACTCCACACACATCACATGCCAGCATTCTCTCCCCATCATCATCTTTGGCGCCGCAGCTGCAATCTACGGTCCATCTCTCAATTCCACGTTCCATTTGGAACTTGTTAAATCCATTCTTTCCGATGCATCTTCCTCGGACACGAACTACCTGTGTCGATCCTAACAAGAGCTTGACCAGGGTGGAATCGTCTACACCGCTATAGCCAGCAATCTCATCAACTTGAAATCTTTTAAACATGAGATATACATCTTGGAAAGCATTTGATGCTATGGTTTTGAGGTCAGACACAGTAGCATTCATGGGCAGGACAATTAATTCTGGGGGAGGGTTTGCAGAAGACTCTTCAAATTCATCGACTAGTTCTACCTGACATGAAAGGCGTATTCTATACAAGTTTATAATTGGCAAATTCTCAGGCTGATAATCTTTAACAAACTGCTTGCAGTCAAGAAGTTTCTGAGCAGAGCTCATTGCAGTAGTCCTTGTCCCCTCAGAGTCATAGCTTGGCATCATACGAGGATGAAGCAAAGACTCGTATAAATATCTCAAGTCATGTAGGAGATCCGCTTCAGATGGATACTTAGAGCGTGAAGAATCATTGCTTGCTGTAGTCCTATGGCAAAACCTGTTCCCTGCCTCAAGTCTGCAATTAATAAAAGCACAATATGAAACATTAAAAGCAGAAAAATTCAGAATACAAAAGAAATCTAGAATGCAAAGGACAAAGGAGTGTCCAATTATATTAATCAATAGCATTTCTATAAAAAAAATAATAATCAACAGCATCAACGCTTTGAGCAGAACAAGAATTTTCAAGGTTCCCTGTCAAAAGAACATTGTTGGACGAATGCATCAATTTGACTATTACTTCAAATAAGCAAGTATTCATCCATAAGCACCATACATACACGAGAAGTGTGCATGATTAAATGTTTTTAAAATTAGTCCTAGGTCTAACGGTTTATTTTAATTAATCCCCTGAGAACTCCTTTAAGTTGTCAAATTCAACAAGACTTGAGAAAAAAATACCCAATGAGAATGAGAACGAAGTATAACCTGTACTCCAAAGCTCCAGTACCAGGATTGGGACGGGTATTAACAACCATTCCCCCAAAGATCGCTTTTCCTCCTAGTTCACCAAGGCAGTGATCAAGCAGCTCTGGAGGGGCCACCTTGCAGACAGCACCCCGAAGAGCACGAGAACTCACCCAATTGGACCCAGACACTGCACGCAGAACTCTGAGCATTGCTCCCTCCACCCGTTCAATGTCACTCTTAGCCCGCAAACATGACACTCCTGCAGCCCTACAACAAGGCTTCTTGCAGGTGACATCTTCAGCCCTTGACAGTGTCATGCGAGCATCGTGAATCAAACCCATCAGAAGACAAAAGAGGTCCCTTATATTTACAACCTCAGGCTTAGACAAAGACTGATAATATGAGATTGTGTCCTGCAAACGAGAGTCAGATCTCTGTCCCTGAGAGAGGAATACGGACAATGGTAAAGAGGACAGGCATTCGACAGCAGACTTATATGCTTCATGCGTGAGACCATAGCTACCAGTGCCAAATTGATAGCCCCAATCACCATACCAGGGATGTCCCTTTGTAATAGCATGGATCAGGCGGTACTCCAGCCCATATTTCTTGGAAACATCCATCACGCTAACTTTTCTGCTCAAGTGGAGACAAATGAACCCAATCAAGATTTTAGCAATCTTATTCTACATCCCAAATGTCTAAGTATTTCCAAATGCCTATTAATTTAGCTATACAAGCGCACTGTATTATGTCTAATCTTAGAGAAGACCAATCCCTGAATCCAAACATAAAACTTACATTCTTATGCAACAATACGTGCAATTTTTACAATAATCAAATTCACAAGAAATACAATAATTCCAGCCACGCTTCCAAGTTGGAGAAAGATTATCATGGATGAAAGACAAACATCAGAATCTAGGGGTTAAAAGAATTTGCTCAAAGACTAACAGGACTGCAGACTGCTCAATGAGAAAGAAACAATTGTAAATCTGTAACCAAAAAAATCTTAACCTGACTCCAAGGGATCTGCAGAGGCGATCCCAGAAGTTCATGATATGACAGCCAGAAAGAATTCTTGAACCCCCTTCCCTGCCATTAACCCGAAGAAGGTGTCCATAACCGTTGGCATGGACTACACCATGTAAAAGATGGGTAGTGTTTTCTAACTGGTTGTAAACCCAGTCTTCAACATCATCTGTGGTTGACACATGGTTGCATGACTTGCACCTGGAGATAGAAAGCATCATGCACCACATAATAACCGCACTGTTAAGCTATAACTTTAACAAACTAAAAGTGCTAGCAAAATTAAACCACAGACAGATTAGCACGCTAATTATCAATATTCGGAAATTATCAATATACAATATTCACCAATTATTACTTAATGTTGGATTTTTATTTTTCTTTCTTACACCATCTTGGAACTGGAGTGGAAACAAGGACATGGATATAAAGTATACTGACCACTTGTCAAGACAACACAATTTTGCTTAATTTCACTCTCATAAGTCGCCTAGCAACAACATTATCAATGATCAATCACATCCATGATACCAAATTCAAGGTCAGAGCCTGTCCATTAGGATCATCAGAGTATACTTCCCAGAACAAACAATTATTTACCTACCAACCACATCATTAACTAATTACTGAAAAGGAAAATCCAATTACTTGTTATTTATTAGAAAACTATAAGAGTTCAAGCATCAATTTCCCTCTATTTGCTTAGCATCATAATAATTCATTTTTCAGATATACATCAAAGCATTGACATCATGAAAAACATTTGTGTCAGCAGAAAAAGTATACAGAACAATTATACTATATCAGCAACCTAGATACCCAAACTATAGGAAATTTCCTGTTGCTTTAACATAAACCCAAATTTTATACAACAGAAACAGAACTAATGGCGCTATTCCCAATTTTCTAAAATATTATTATAAGTTCGTCTATCACAAATAAATTATATAACCGTTTATTACAACTGATTAAATAACCTCATTATAATAATATACTCACATTTTATGGTAGAATAATAATATACTCACTCTGATGATGCAAAAGAAAAATAATTTCATTTCCCCTGCACTCAGTTGAAATCGTCCTATTATACATTTATACTATCCTAGATTTTTGGTATAGTAATCAAAAACCCGTAACAAGCAATATAGAAAATAACAAAAATTCAGAAGATGACACTATTTTTTTAAGAATGGATCCTAGTGCGAATTTTATAAAGTGTTGGAGTGCACTTCTTATATATATTAATTCACATACGGGTTAACATGTAAAATGATGATTTCTTTTATACATTATCCCGCATACGAGTTAATATGCAAAAGGATGTGTTCATGAACATCAGCAAAAAATGCAATTCAGAGGCTCCGATCTCTCTTTTTTTTTTTTTCCATTGACTGAAAAGTTGGAGCTGAAGTTACTCACCTGGATTCTGACAAATGCAAGATATCTCCACAACACATACAAGGCTTGTGGTACCCACCAATGGAGCTACCATCAGCCTTGATTATAAAATGGTAACGTTTCCCGCACACTGGATGGCCACTCCAACCTAATCAAATATTTCAAAATTTGGGAAGGAGAATTAGTAACAAATATCACAAATCCTTTATTAAGATTTCTTTATGCAGCAAATAATAATAATAAATTGAAAATACATCAGCAAGAGAAAAAAGAAAAACAGCTAACGATAACAGGTGTCATAATACAAAAGAATAATATAAGATGCTACCAATTCCAAATGAATAAACATGGGGCAAGATAAAAAAATGCTTATGAAGTCCATTTCACGAATTCAGTAAAAGTCAATTTATAAGAAGTTTAATGGCAAGCAATGACAATGAAGCCAAAAAAATAAACCAGAGCTGTCACGTGGCCCTCACCAGCCCAGCGTGTAAAGAAGGAACAAAACCGAGAAGAAAATAAAAAAGACCCTGTTCCCTGTCCCCCTCTGGATGGGCCCCACCCAACTCTGATATCAAATGGCCCCGATATCTTGAATTTTCTCACCATTATATCGGCGAGAAGTCACAGTCCATTGAAAGATACGGGTCATATCGTGCGTCATAATGATTACTGTAGTCTCATCTCATCATCATTAATTCATTATTCAATATTCATCAATGATAATATTTTCTTCTGATTATTATAATTATTTTAAGGATTACTTTTCAATAATCATCACCATCCCATCATCATCAATTTATGTTTATATACTCCATAATAATTAATACCTAAAATCAAAGTTCATATGTCGCATAATTACCACGATAATTTCCGGGAGTTCTAGAAACCATTTTCTCCTAGGCTCCCGGAGTTGTACTTGATTGGAAACCGTCAACCGGGAGAAACCGGAAAACGATGAAACCAAAGCGATCTACTGGTATGGAATGGAAACACATCAGTCAACTACTGGCGAGTCAACTCACCAACAACTCGGCACTGATCGCAGTACACCTGTCTGGATCTGGCCACATCCTCTTCCACGACGTCGAGACAGACCACCGCCGGCGCCGAGTCCGGCCCGTCCGTCAGGTCTCCGACTCGGAACAGGATCTGCCACGTCAGAAGGTGAGGAAACAACGCCGACGGCGGCGGTAGCAGCGCGTGCTTCGACAGGAACGAGCGCACGTTCGTCCGGAAGGGTCCCCTGGAGAAGTCTTCCGCCGCGTCGAGTGACGGCGACGGGAAACTGAGGAAATCGTAGAAATCAGCCGTGACTCTCGTCTTCATCCGCTTCAATGGCTTCCCCCCGGTGACGACCATAATGGAGATCGAAACAGGCGCGTCTCGTGCAATCTCGTCGGAGATGCCCGGAAGTTTCTAGATCAGGAAATGGAATGGGGAAATCGACGGCGGAGATTGAAGGAATAGTGATCTACAAGGACAGATAGATAGATAGATAGATAGATAGGAAAGAGGGAAATGCGGAGAGAGAAAGTAAACGGAGGGAAGGTTGGTTTTGATTATGATGTGCTTTTTGATCGTGGATGCTCTGATTTCATCTCCGTCGTCTGATTAAAGAAATGTGAATTTTTTTTTTTAAATTTATATTAATGGGAAATGTGCCCTTGAAAAGTTCATAGGAAATGGAAATGGTATATTTCGTTCGGAGAACTCGCGAGAAAACAATAGTCAATCATTTATGGCTACACATAATAAAACAATATTCGGTTACCTATGTCCTATGGTGAGAAAATTTCAAGGAGCGACATTTTAGTATTTTTCTTCCGGGCGGCCACATGATCTTAGCCGTTACACAATTTTTTTATCTCAAATTTTATGAGACAATTTCAAACTATTTTTTCCTTTCATAAAAAAAAAATCATTTTACAAAAGAACTGCCCTTCTATAACATAATGAATAAATCTATTTTGTCCCCCAATTTAATGATTTAGTCTTCATAAAATTATAAAAGATCACAATTCACGTTAACCCCAAGTTGTTAGGGGTTAATGAAACAAGCTACACGACTCATTCAATGATGTGTCAAGTATCTTGTTGGACGGTCAAATATACTTATATAAAAAAAATAGAGTATATAGATAATTTCATCCCTGAAAGATTTGAAAGTTGACAATTTGGTCCCTAAAAGATCATAAGTGTACAATTTGGTCTCTGAAAGATTGCACCATGACACAAATTTGTCCTTCCGTCATCTTTAGTTAGATTCTCTTAACGGACTTGCTGACGTGGCACGTTAATTGCACACTGGGACCTTAGTTGCTCAGTAAGACATGCTTACATGGCACAAGCTAAAATCCACCTCCAACTCAGCACAAAACACAGCGTTTTGAAGCTTTAATTTGCACACTTACACTAAGTTGGAGGTGGATTTTAGTTCGTGCAGAGGAGGTGGATTTTAGCTTGTGTCCACCTCCAACTTAGTGTAAGTGTGCTAACTAAAGCTTCAAAACGCTGCGTTTTGTGCTGAGTTGGAGGTGGATTTTAGCTTGTGCCATGTAAGCATGTCCTACTAAAGAACTAACAGTCTCTGTCTATAATTAACGTGCCACGTAAGCTAGTAAGGGTGTTCAAAAAACCCGCCGACCCGATCCGGTCACAAAAAGTGACCTCAGGTCGGGCTGGGACCCGGGTCTGACAATTTTGGACCCGACCCGACCCGAGGTACTTCCATTTTTTTTTTAAAAAAAAAATTTGTTTATATTTACTTAAATAAACAATAATTATATGAAAAAAGATTAAAATTGATGGCTGAAAATAAGATACCATATCTATTATTTAATATCTTATTAATCTATTCCTAAAAACTAGATAATGGAGGATTAAGGCTTGATCTTCCATTATCTTCTCCTCTAATTTTTATCTTCCCAAACAAGGGGAAGATATCTTGAAAGTCTCCCCTTCCCTTCCCTTCTCTTCCTTAATTCCCAATCCAAACATACCCTAACTAAAGATGACAGAAAGACCAATTTGTGTAACGATGCAATCTTTCAGGGACCAAATTGTACACTTATAATCTTTCAGGGACCAAATTATAAACTTCCAAATCTTTCAAGGACGAAATTGTCTATATACTCTAAAAAATATCATCCCAAATAATCTTATCTCACATGGAGGTCTCCATGTGACACAAGATTTGAGATGGATCTATGAAATGATGCATAGAGATGACATTTTTCAAACTTATTTAACGTCAAATCACATTACCTACTCAGTTAACGACTATCGGCTCATAAACTAATGAGTTTATTTTCATAATCTTTCAAGAACAAAAAGTATATTATAATTTTCTAAACAAATAAATCATTAAATTGTTAATGTTTTATGTAGAAAAAATTGCATTTCCAAGATCAATGGGAACAGGGGCATTCTATGCTTTACCATTCAGCACAAACATAGTAACTCTAAAAGATAAAACCCAAAGCAGGCATTAAAAGACAAAGGTCAGCATGCATTCTGATGAAAGTTTGTACATTGCGTTGATACAATAGCAGTTCTAAACCATAAAATTGATAGATATGAAACAACAAAATCACACAAAAAACAAATCAACAAATTACCAGACCATCATTCATCTTCTAACATAAGTTGACCAATCTCTTTCATTTCTTTTTTTTTTATAGAAAAAAGAAATTGTATTAAAGAAGAAAAAAATTTACAAACACGAGGACAAGCAGTCCTCAAGAATAGAAAATAAAAAGAAGAAGACCAGCAGAAGGAAACTAAGACATTATCTCAATAGGGTCTTCCAATCCCTTTGAATATCCATAATGGACATTCCTCTAAACAGACCATTCGACGAAGCCCATAAAGAAGACAAAAAAATAATTCTATCCCACAACAAATGAGGTGAGAGAAATCTATTATTAAAGACCCTAGCATTCCTTTCCAGTCAAAGACGCCATAGCGTCGCCAAAACTGCACATTGCCAAAGAGCTTTATGCTCTTTATTCCTTCCAAACCCCACAAACTTGATACCCAAAAAAATACCGAGATTTGCCGGACATACCCAATTCTCTTCAAAGAGACCAAACAACATATTCCACATAAACCTTGCCACTTTACAATGTAGAAAAAGATGTCTATTCGTCTCAGACCTTCTAAAACACATGACACACACATCCGGTGACAACGCCTTATTGGGACGACGAGTCTGAAGCATATCGTTAGTGTTAATTCTATTAAGTGCCGCTGTCCATACAAAAGCCTTTACCTTATAAGGAGCCTTTATTTTCCAGAAAGATTTAAAGAGAAGATTAGGATTAGGATTTGGGGTTTTAGTCAAGTATTTAAAAAACGAAGAGCAAGTATATGAGCCCGAAGAGTCTAAACTCCAAATCCTGCTATCAGGAACCGAAGAGGCTCGAAAAGGAGCAAGAATATCTAATAACAAAATAACATCTTCTGTAAGTCTATCGTTAAGATTTCTAGAAAGGTGAAAGTTCCAAGAAATGTGTCCATCATGGTTTATTAAGAAATCAACAATTGGTGCATTGCGTAGAGAAGATAAGCCATATAAACGAGGAAAGAGTTCGATAAAAGTAGATTCACCAATCCAATGATCCTCCCAAAAACGAAAACGAGTACCATCACCCACACGAAGGGAAAGTAAAGTCGAGAAGGAATGATATACCTGAGATATAAATTTCCAAGGACTTGCATGAGTAGCTCTAATCCCAATATTAGCATCCCAACCATTCTGTTGAACACCATATTTGCTCTTTATCACCCGATGCCACAGGGAAGTAACTTCCAAAGGGAACCGCCAATGCCATTTAGCCACTAAAGAGATATTTTTAGACACCAAATTACCTAAACCCAATCCCCCATCCTCTTTAGCCCTACAACAAATTTCCCAACTGACCAAATGATCTTTCTTACACTCACCCTTCCCTGACCACAAGAAATCTCTCATAATGTTCTCAATTCTACTTGCCACCTTAACTGGGATTTTAAATAGAGAAAGATAATACAATGGGATACTCGACAACAAAGCCTGAATTAACGTAATCCTGCCACCCAACGAGAAGTAGGCTCCTTTCTAACTCTCAAGCCTTTTGGAAATTCTATGAATCACAGGATCCCAGAAAGACTCAGCCCTTGGATTCCCGCCCAACGGTACTCCCAAGTAGGTTAGAGGCCACTGCGAAACCTCACAACCCACCATACCAGCCAGATTCTCCACTAAACTATCTTCTACATTAATCCCCGCAATCCCACACTTATTGAGGTTAATACGAAGTCCTGATATAACTTCAAAAACCTGAAGCAAAGAAAACACGTTCTGAAAGTTTGAATTATCCTGTGGTAAAAAGAGAATGGTATCATCTGCAAACTGTAAGTGTGTAACCTCTAGATTATCATTACCTACCTTCAGGCCCTTTATTATCCCTCTCTCAGTTCCCCTAGGCAACATACGACTCAATACATCCACAACCAATGTGAATAAGAACGGAGAGAGTGGATCCCCTTGCCTAACACCTCGAAACCCCTTAAACCATTGTTTTGGCTGACCATTAACTATAACAGCAAATGCAACAGAGGAGAGACAACCTTTAATCCAGCTTCTCCATCTATCCCCAAAACCCTTCCGACATAAGACTTTATCTAAAAAAACCCCAATTTACCCTGTCATAAGCCTTCTCAAAGTCCAACTTAAACACCAAACCCTTACGTTTTCGTCGTCTTACATCCTCCACCACTTCATTAGCTACTAAGGCTGCATCCAGAATTTGCCTACTGCCCACAAACGTACTTTGGTTCTCCGAAATAGTATCTCCAAGAATCTCTCCTAACCTAAGAGAAAGCACCTTAGTGGTCACCTTGTAAACGCTAGAGACCAAGCTAATAGGCCTAAAATCCCTCACCTTAATGGATCTATCTTTCTTAGGGACAAGAGTAATAAAAGTCGAGTTCATGCTAGTATTGATCTTTCCATTATAGTAAAACTCATGAAACACTCTAATCAAATCCTCTTTCAAAATGGGACAACAAGCCTGAAAGAAGGCCATGTTAAAACCATCTGGGCCCGACGCTTTCTCCTTGTCCATTGTCCATATCGCTCTCCTTACTTCTTCCTCCTCGAAAGGTCTTTCTAACCACTCTGCCTTGACACCATCTATAGGGGACCAATCTAGCCCTTCAAGGAAGGGCCTCTCTGTGTTTTCCTCCGTGTACAACTCTTTATAAAACCTGGTAACTTCATCGGAAATTGAGTCAACATCCCTAACAATCCTCCCCCCGTCTATTTCCAGTTCCTTAATCCAACTTCTTTTCCTTCTCCCATTTGCCACCTTATGAAAGTAGCTCGAATTCACATCCCCTTCCTTAACCCACTTAGTTCTACTCTTTTGACGCCAACTAATATCCTCCTTAATAATCACAGCATCAAGTTCATTCCTAAGAGCCAACCTACGAGTACTTTGATCCCCCGTTAAGCCCCCCTGACTTTCCAGCCTATCTAAAATCTCCATTTCTTTTAAAATCTCCCTCTTTTTAATTCTTATGTCGCCAAAAACTTCCTTATTCCAAATCTTAAGCTTCTCCTTCACATACTTTAGCTTCTTCATGAATCTAAATCCCTCCTAACCAGTAACTAAGCATTCCTCCCACCAAACCTTAACTTGATCCAAGAAAGAGGGATGTTGGAGCCACATGTTTTCAAAACGAAAAGGGGTTGGTCCCCATGTAACTCTACTTGATTCAAGAAGGAGAGGGAAGTGATCAGACACAGGTCGTACGAGGGTCTCCTGGATTAGATCTGAGAAACTATCCTCCCACACAGATGTAACCAAGAACCTATCTATTCGTGAAGACATTACCCTACCTCGATTGATCGACCATGTGAATTGGGCATTTGAGAGAGGGATGTCTCTCAGATCACACTCTCTAATAAAATCATCAAATCCTCTCATGCTAGTAGTGATCCTTGAGCCCCATAACTTCTCCGTGGGGAAGCGAATTACATTAAAATCCCCTCCCACACACCAATGGGGACTACATAACCCATAAACAGAAGATAACTCCTCCCAAAGAGAAGACCTATTCCTAGGATTAGTGGGCCCGTAGACATTAGTAAACCACCAACATCCTTTACCCTTGATGTTTAACAAGACTGACAAAGAAAAACACCCCTTTAGTTCATCTACTCTAGATGCTACCCTAGTATCCCACCTTATCAAAAGCCTTCCTGATAATCCCGAGGATGGCATAAATTCCCACTCCTTAAATCGACAATTCCAAATGCTTCGTAACAACAAACCATCCACTTCCTCTAATTTAGTCTCTTGCAGGAAGACAACATCAGGATCTACTTTGTCTAAAATTTCCTTAATCTTCCTACGTTTTATAGGATTTCCTAACCCATTAACATTCCAACTAACAATTTTCATATTTTACCTGACTTTCCCTTACCTTCTATTTTCCCTCCATAATTAACTGTGGTTTGTAACCTATGTAACTCCTTAATGGCTTTCTTTCTCCTTCTCATATACGTGTTAGGGGTCACCTGTAGTTTAACTACTTTGCCCGAGGTATCTAACAATTGAAACTCTAGATTATCCAACAAGGCTTGTGGGTCTCGGCTGTCCCTCTCATCTCCTAATTGGCGTAAATGTATGGAATTGTCCTTTGGCGTATCACTATCCACGGGGCTCTGAACAGATACAACTTGGTGCTCCGCAGGATTAGGAAGAATACCTCTGTTGGGATTACTGCTAGCACATGCAAACCCTGCAAATTGTTCCATAGGCACATCCGAACACACATCATTAGTTTTGGTGTAAGCTAAATCGGAAGTTGAAATTTGTTTTTGTGGAATATCAAGTAAGGGATTTGTTTGAACTTCGTTACTTAGAAGGTTAACACTAAAGTGCTCCGACCCCTTGTCCTTACAAAAGGCGACCTCACCATCATTGCTTGCCATGCGAAAAGATGGGGCGATCATATCGCTTTCACTCCCACCCATTTCCAAAAGGGAGGCCACCCCTTCGAGGCCATCATCAAGCCTCCTCTTCTGGTCTCTCTCTTGTTCTTGATACTCCTTCTCTAATTGCTCAATTAGGAGACCTTCTTCATTGTCGAAAAAAGAAATTATTGAAGCCTCATCAAGAAGCTCCCCCTCTTCCGCCTCCGATGATGAAGGATCCGTCTCTGGTTCCAAACATTTTATTACACCAGAATTACCCTGGTCCCTAAGAGTAACATTAGTAATTTCTTGAACTTCCATTATCGCCTTCCCTTTACAAGACACATCTCTATACACACTCTCTCCCTTCTTAGGTCCCTTCTCGCCCTTCCCTGCTAGTTCAGCGCCTCGTATATCTCCTAATATCACATTCACATCCTCCTCGGTTTGAACACCGACATTACGTTTCATACCATTAGTCTCCACCACAGTCTCTTGGACACTAGAGCCTTGCTGAACCTGGCTCTGTGCTCGTGGGACCCAGCGTAATAACCGTCCATCATGTTTAACTTGCGTGGATACTCGCGCCACTGTAGTAAGCGGCCTAGCAGCAATGCATTTCTTAACGGCCTCCTCTGTATCCTGTCTTTCTAATACCCACTGAACACTCCTCTTTCCCCCATCCTCTAAGAATATCCTGAGGATTCTTCTAAACGTAGGCTTGTTTCCTTGCTCCTTCTCCTTCACCCTAGGCGCTACTGTGATATTTTAACGACCCTCCCCATCACCAATGCTCTTATGGGCGTCCCCTCTAGATCCTCCATTGCGTATATTCTTCTTCACAGTCTCCGCATCAGACATTTGCTTCTCGACCCCAGATGACTTCACCACAGATATATTCCTCCCCATGTCCCTTGCACTCGGTGGGACTAGCAGTGAAACCAAGGCTTTGGTGAGTTGCCCCCATCCCACCCCTCTAGGACCCTCCGGCACCATCACTGAAACCTTCCTTCCCCCTTTAAAATATTCAGTGATGCAAAAAAATTGTCCTCTCCTATTCGCCCCAACAAAAGCCACAAATAGCTTATCATGAACCCGGATTTGCCTAGACTGCAATCCGTCCCATCGACCGTCAACTAATTCCTTAGCCGCCGACATCAACCAAAACGCAGCGTCGCGACCCAATACCACCTTGGACAAGAACCGCTTACCCCTTTCATGTATGCTCAGACGAAAAAAGGAGCCCGATTGTTCCAACGACAAATCAAACTCTTTTGCTTCAATGGCGAACCGTTTTAGACCCATGGCTATCTTTAACCCCTTGTTCAAACTCCAACCCACACAAACCAGAACAGAGAGTAGCTCACAAACCTTGAAAATCCCAAAAAATCAGCAAACAGAGGCCAAAAAAACCAAATCCGACCACTGTGACCGGAGAGCCACCGCTGACGGAGGTGGACGGCCGTCGGAAGTGACCAGAGAAATCAGCATGGAAGCCACTAGATGTTGATTAGTTATAAGATATGTAATGTGAATATGTTAGCAGATCTTAGGTTCAAACCCTCACTCGGTCATGTACCAAAAAGGCAAAAACATGCCTCACCTAAAATGTTTTTAAGGCTCCTTGATAGATAGAAACCTGCAGTCAAACAAGGAATGATGCATGCCAATTCAAAAGCTTTATTTTCAGACGAATATGTCATAGAATTTGGGATTTGATTTTTTCATCATCAAAACAAATTTGTAGCAGAGACAAAAAAGAGGGAAACAAATTTGATACAGCCAATGCAAAAGTTTTCAGGTAAAGTTGCGAGCTGAATGCTAATTTGACAACTGAATCAGGATTTGTACATACAGTGATCTTCTTGGCTAATGTGGCACAGTCTCAGCAAGGATTTATGCAAATGCAATGAGAAACCAATGACCCCAAATTTCACTTCATTGCATCTACACAACTGAACAAGAGTGCAGTAATTTTATTTTTCCCTCCTCTTTTAACTTCTCAATACTACTCATAGGCTATAGTTAGTAACATCAGTAATAACAATGTTGTAGTTTCCATCTGACTCTCTTGCTTGGTAGCAGCAAAAACCAAGAATGACTATGAATCAAGAGAAGGAAAGAAAAACATTTTACATCCAAATAATTCTAATTTTCATAACTGAAAAACTACTTGTTAAAACAGGATAACAAATTAGTATCGTTCATGGCCAATCAAATAGCACCTCCACCTCCATTACGGGATCAATATAGTATGCCTTTTGTGTTAACTTACTCTTACCCATACATAAGAATGACATTTGAGTAAGTCAGATGGTATAACCATCTCCGCATCACAACACAACATTATATATAGGGAAAATCATATGTTTAAAATGGGATCTATTATGACTTCCAATTCAAATTTGCTATCAAGGAAACAAAAGACTGCTAGCAGTGTTTTTGGCTTTACTTTTACCTTTCTCACATCCACCAGCAGACTACTAGTATAAACTGTGGTGCTCAAAATGATCAAAGTAGCATCATTCTACAACATAAACGAAGCACAGCTACCAAGACAGGTGGCTAAAATTTGCCACCAAAAGCAGTACACCATAGAGCCATGACTACAATTAAGTTGGAACTTAAAAACCCTTTACCAGCTTTTCTCTATTAAAATTGAAAATAAAGAAAATCAATTGAGAAATAAGTAACCTTTTTTCTCCCATCTGAGTATCCAACAATGATTTTAAAAAAAAGTGACCTGAAACACAACAACGTAGAACCAGAATCATCTAATCAGCACATACTAAGGCTATCTATATTATAATGACTTTGGGCTTTTCGTTTCTTCGGTCTCCCAAACCATATAATATATAAGCATATAGGAGAGTGGAGAGTAATGAGAGAGGAGCTTGTGGTAAGGTGCCAAATTATTTAACTTCCCACATATATTTAAAATTAAATAAATAAAAAGAAGTTGCCATGCACTAGCCAATAGTAAAGGTAATATATACAGTTATGCACACACAAAAAATAATAATAAAGTAGTTATTATTACCCCAAAGTTGCATCACAGTCTCACAAGTTCCCAGTCTTCTTTTGACATGTCAATAAAATGAACACCACCATCCTCAAACATGATCTGTAAAAATAAATGCATAAAATTTTGAACATAAGGCTCATATAAATTATGAATATCCAACCAAAGAATATCTTACCTTGTGCTTTTTGGAGTATTTATCAAACCATCTAATAATCCCAAACCTGGAGCATGACATTAATTTAAAAGATCACAATCTAACTCCTTAACAAAAAGACTTGTGAGGAAGAAATGTAAGAACAGGATATCACAGTTCACAAATAAACAAATTAAAATTAACCTCTCATTCGCAGGGTGTTTTATCCTAACAACTTGACCAATGCAATTGCATGACCGCTGTGGTTGGTCAACTAAAGGAGAACGTCCTAAATGCCAAGCACAACCAAACAAAAAACATCTTTTAATAATAAATAAAGGGTGATCCTGAAAGAAAATGAGATAATATTTCCAACATGGTTTCTATCAAATGAAAAATCAAATAGCACATAACTGATTACCAAAAATAAATAAATAGCACATAACTAAAAGAGAAAAGAAACAAGCTAACCTTTATGCAAAACTCCATTTTGATAAACCTATTCCAGACAGAATTTCCACAATTAGTCCACAAGTGATAAGACAGATCTATATATTACACAGCACATAGCATATACTAAAATCAATCAAAGAAGTCATTGGCTGATTGCTAATGCTAAGGGCACATTTGACTGGATAGTATGGGAATGTGAAAGAGAACAGGTGAATTGGATGTTTGGTAGCACCTTTGGAATGAGATTTCCCATTGCATTCCTTGGGAATCATTCTAGCCACTAGTTTAACCATTGGTTTTTTTTCCCCGGAAATCACTAAAAGTTATCTAAATATCAGAAACTAAAAGTATCCCAAGAATGTTATCATTTATGGTGTCTTTTCAAGTATCTATCTACAGATGTGCCTGAGATATCTTTTGCAGCATCATACCACAGCCCCCTCCCTTCTTTTTGTTAAATTTCAATTTCTCTATTAATAAAATCTAGGGCCAAATGAATATGGCAAGCAGATAATATCAGAAAATGATTCTGATGCTATCTCCTAGTTTCAGCTCTCTACTAGGTATGGCAATATTCTCAATTCTCGGCAATCCTAGTGCGGATTGCCCAACATTAGTGCGCAGCAAGGGTAGGGGAAATATCCCACCCCCCCCCCCCCCAAACCCCCGGAACCAACACGACAGAGGGGATAAATAATTACTAATCGTATATGGTATATTTGTAATGTATGCTAAAACTTTGATATATGTTCATATTTTAGGGGTGTATGTGTATTTAAGACTACATTGTTTGATATTTCATAATACTACTTCGATTCTGTAGAAAATTTACTTCGCTTTGATAAAATTTTATAAATATAGGCATCCCTATACCACTATGGGGAAAAGGGATTATAGAACATTGTAGGATCATAACATGACGGTGTCATGTGAGGAGAGGGATAAATACAAAGTGTAATATACCATTCACCCATAGTATCCATTGGAAGAGGATTCTCTAAAGTATGAGAGAGAGCTAAAGTTCGTGAAGTAGGAGAGAAATAGGAAGGAAAAAAAAAATTGGCCTCTAATCCATTAAAGATGGGTATGTATCAGTGTGGAACCCTTATTTTTTTCATCTTATCTCTCTCTTCATGAACTTCACCTCTCTCTCATGCTTTAGGATCCATTCAAGTCTCGATTATGTAAATGGGATCCACTATTTAATCAATTTAGTTTCTCTCTCTCACCTCACAAGATAACCTCATGTTATTTTCTCACGTGAGAGGATGGGAAATGGAGACGTGGACGAGGAGTGGAATGGAAAGGTAACAAGGAAGGTATCATGACCCATAGGCATAGCCATTCTTACCCCGAGGTGTTAATGTAGAGCTAGATCACAAGGTCCATGGTAAGTTTATCTTCATAAAAGGAAGTAAATGCACTTTCAAAGAACATAGACATTGGTGAGTTATGAAGGACGTAAACGTTCAAAGTGCCAATTTGTGTAGAAGAATACTGCCAATTATTCTACTAAAATTGGAAAACTTTTACAAAATCCCGAAAGAGGAATATATTTCCATTTTGAGAATAATTAACCAAAAACGGGTTAATTAAGTTAATTGATAATTTTAGCAAGACAAGTAGTAAATGTATTTGTGTGAAAGAAAGATATTAGGGACTAATGTAAGTAAGGACACGTATTTACACGAGTATTGCCTATTGCTCTACTCAAAATAGACAAATTTTATGGAGAATTCCAACAAAGAAAATTAGAAAGAGTGTTCAATGCATCAAGCATATATTGATAACCATTTGTTTTGTTTCGTTATTAAATAGGATTTTCTTCCTTAAAAAATTTAGAATTCCATTTTTTTAAGTGTTCCCTCAATTTCATCATGTGCATATTATACTTTACTTGGTTTGGTACTACGACTAAAATGACACAAAATAAAGAAAAGAATAAAAAGTGCATAGTATATTAATTTCATCTATTTTTTAGTTTATGGCCTACATTAAGAATTTTTTCTCACTCCACTTGTCTTTAGGTAGATCATACTACCTCTAGGACATCCAACAGTATCCCCATCAAAGCCCCACCCTTGTCATGACAATTTCACTCTATCACACTTCATGTGGAAATGCTTCACTTAGTGCTGCTTTACTCTACCACGGTCAGTCCCTTTGCTGGCCAAAACCCTCCATAGGTAGCCCTCTTCATGTCATCAACATACCAACTTTGATACCAAATGATGGAACCCAAGTGCCTTAGGAAATCCGCCCTTAAAAGCTAGTTGTTGAGGGCGAGGAATCAAGCCACTTAAAGTACCCCATCGAGAATCTCATACTACTCAATGTGGGACTTGGGTAGCCTATACTACCTAGAGGCATCTTATATTATCTGTATCCTCATCCTCATCCTCATTAGGCATAAAAGCCATGCCCCTTCCTTCCCAAACTCCTCATCATATTTTAAAGTGGCCCAACCACTAAACGGAAGTGTTTCACTAACATGTAACCTAATCATGGCATTTAACATGCTAGCATGTTGTAAGACCACGCATTAAAGCGCTTATCTATTTCAGTATATTTCACACTTTAAATTACCCAATGGGTCCCTAAAAAGGCATTCAATTTGGTCTTTGAAAATTAATTATCATATATTAGTCCTATTACTTTAGAAAGCACATCAAATAAATCATGATGTTAACTTCGTTAACTAAAATGGATGAGGAATACAACCCTAGAAGGACTAATTTGGTTATTTACTCAAATTATTGTTATTGACCCACCAAATAAATGATGACACCCATGAGGATTTTGCGAATCAATTCCACTACAAAACCATTACCTTCTACGATTACAATAAAGCTGTAAAACATGTAGTTAAAAAGCACTCTAGAAATAACCTAGGCCCTTGATTGAGGCAAGAGAAAGGTTCATTGCCTCTGATGCTTCAGGGAATGGATACCCATTCAGTCAAGCACACACATGTTGCACCAGGTAGAGTGCCTCGGTGTGAATCAAGTGTTGACATGAGAAATTATCTAACTCCTGAATGTGTAAAGCAATTAGGGTTTATTGCAACTCTTCACTATGAGCAATAAATGTGTATGTTTAGAAATCACATTCTATTTATGGTTCTGGTATTTAACAACGAAAGGTGGATGAGGTATATCATATATGCCTCTTGTAGGAGCAAAATTGAAACAGTACCAAGGAACACAACAATAAACAAAGAAGACGGACAAAGTCAATAAAATAATGTTTATTTGTGATGTTTAACAATTTTCTAATGGGCTTTTAAACTCAGTAAGAATTTCAGCCAAAAACACAATGATACAGTTACTGTTTCAAGTTTTTTTTTTCCTTCTTCAAAAAAAAAGCGCGAAGAAACTGGCCTTGCATTCTAGTAAATTCACTAGAGGTCACTTGCTTCAAACCTTCAATTTACTCATTTTTTTCTAACTAAAAAGAAGGTACAAAGTACATATAAATCAGAAGCATAAGGCAGACATGCATACGCAACCAGATTATATCCTAATTCAATTAATTCGTAACATGTAAGAATAATAAAATATAACATTTAATTAAGTTGAAGACTTGAAGCCATGCACATTGCACACATTTCTAATCGTAATATGCAAACATGGAAAAGATATTTGAACATGTCTTTTTTTTATAGAATTGAACATGTCTCACATTCATACATTAAGGGTTATATACGTAACAATTTATGATTTTATGCACCAATCACTGGAAAAAAAATTATGGCAAGGAACCACTGTATAATAATAACAAAAATACAAGGCATTGCTTTAATCACAAATATAATGTAAAAACTAGTAACGTAGTAGCAATCAGCACAAGTCAATTATAATAATTACCCAATTTAAAAAGAGTTAGCTCCCAAAAATATTTTTCAACAATAAAATGAAGCCATAATTAAGTTTAGTTTGACATAATTGAAACAGTTGAATAAAATCCAGGATATAATTGCTATTTTTGAGAAGATGACGCCACCTGATATGCAACTAATTTTAATGCAGCATCAGAAGACATTTTAGGCTTGGTTGGTCGAACCCCCAGCTTACGCCTGCACCTATCAGCACCACAATGACAATCCTGATCTGCACCAAACTGGACAAACCTGCCATATATTTAGCATCCACGATAATTTCCATCTAAGAGGCAGTGCTCAATTGTCAGAATACAATTAAACAATTAAGCAATTGCTCATACTGGTAATCATATGTCAGATGCTCGCCCTTTCTAATGTCACGGGTTGCAAATATGCCAATTCTTGTTTCACCATCAATTATCCTTAAAATAAAAGGAAGAAAAGGCATATATCAGATGAAGTACCTAACTATACTGTGTAACATTTGAAATACCTAACAGCAGAACCATATGAGGAAAAGAATTGTAGTCAACCATTTCTGCATCTCAGTATTGGGGCAGCAACTATGGTTGATATATCTTGATTTGTTTCCCTTATATGTTGCATCAATAACCATATCTCGATTGATCTCACATAAGTAGAAGTTAGTCTCCCCCCGATGTTTCATATTCCAAAGCCTTTCTTCACATGTTTTGTCATCAATGACTGCTAGAAAGAGGCAACATCTATTAATAGGTTTTAAAATAATGTATGTAAAATTTTACTTATTTTATTACTGTAGATAATAGGTAAGACAGTTGTTTATCAATTGCACCTTCTCCTACATATTCAATGACAAACTCTCCTTGCTCAATATCTTCATCCGCCACAATTCCAGAACCGCACTTCTCAGTCTACAAGACAAGTAATACCTTAAAACTCAGTAAGCTAACTGGAAACATGATGAGAGAAATGCTAGTGATTTCATTTCTTCAAATTACCCAACTAGAAAATGAGAGAACAAACACTCTTGTCATGTGTGTGTAAAAATAAAAAGGCAGAGAGAGACGAGTGGTAGAGAAGTGGTAGTGGAAAAAGAAGAAAGTTTAGAGAAAAAGAGCAATATAAATATAAGAATTTTCAATTTTACTTTTACATTTAAATTCTATGTTGTTATTAGTATATTTTACAAATGAAAAGAAATAAGGACTCCATTACAAGTTTTGACATTACAATGTGATGACAATAAACTTCCATTAGTTGCATTTAATTAATAGTAAATAGTAAATATATGCACCAGAATGGGAATGAAAATTTAAGATGGAAATGTATTCTGAAAATGAGTGGCCAAATCAGATGACTGTGGCAAATAAAATCTGGACGCAAGCACAAACAAGCAATCATTACCTAATTGAAGTTCAAATGGCTATTTATTAAAACAAGATTTCCTAAGAAATTAACAAAGTTCAATACAGGAAAGAATGACTATCAGAGGGAGATAAATTCATAAACTTCATTTTTCATAAAGTTAGAAAGAGGATGCCAAAAATTACTAAACAATCAAACAGAGAAAACACTGCATGATATGCACATCATAAAAATTCCTGAACCAAAAAATTATACCTTAACCAATTTCAATTTTTTCACAGGTCGATTCTGGAATGGTTTGTTGAGACAGGAACTCCCACATTTACAGCCTGAAGAGCAACTTGACAGTAGCATCCTGTAGGTAGAGTCAACAAAATAAACATATATCATGACAGCAAAAATATGTTTATGTCCTTGCTAAACTAAACTTCATGCACAAGCATAATCCATAAACTAAAAATTTCATTTTTAACATGACAACATCAATGTAATCACTAGCATCATGGAAAAGACTTTCTAAGTACAAACAAAAAATTAATGAGGTAAAGCCATTGATAGCTGTCAAAATTGTATAACTCATGAATCACATCTTACAATTTGCAACAAGTCAAGCCAACTACATGAATGGAGGATTAGATTTTAAGGAACAGGCCTTCCTGTTTGCAATATATATTGCAATTTGACAACTCATCTTAATCTCACTTAGCAAAACACCTCTTTTCAAACAATGCATAACTATTAATCCTTATAGGGAGGAAAGGAGATGTCTAACTCATCCATCATCAAATAGCCCCTTCAGCCAGGGAACAATTTTTCATGAAATTTTATTAAGCTTACAGAACTTATCAAACTACTCCACCCCATAATAGCTGGCTTGCAGGGTTCAAGGAATGTGCCCTTGTTTCTAGCTCACGCTTGGCTTAGGGAAAATTCCCATTTGTAGGGCTCAGCTCAACAAGAAAAATATAAATAATAATTCTAATGATGATGATTTATTAGTTTATCACAAATATTAAAATAAAAGTATGCTTAAATAATGCCAATAGAACACAAGTACAGACATATATATCAAATGATGGTAGATAGCTGAAGACAGTTTCTCACAAAACTCTAACCTAAGGAGTATGAATATAATGGTGAGCTGATCCATGTTTAAATGACATAACAACAACAACAATCAAAGCCTTTTCCCACTATGTGGGGTCATGTTTAAATGACATAAACAACCAGAAAATAGAATTGCCCATAATCTATGGTAATACAAACTTTATTGGAAGAGCAATGTGGAATGTAACTTCAAAGTAGTAATGGAAAGAAAAATCAAAATAATGTGTTTGAAAAAGCAATTGCTTCGGCATCATGCAGATAATTCATATTCCTCTAATTAATTTTAGGCAACTGAATGACTTTTTTCTGTTTACTTCTCTCATGTGCTTCTTTATATTGCTACGATCAACTTGCATTAACATAGTTATGTTGACTATTTCCTTTCCTTAACCTCATGTACCCCTTGGGCACTGAGTTATCATCAATCAGTTATTAATAATAACCAAAAGCTGAAAGAAAATCATCATGGCAATGCTGCAAAGAGCCAAATAGTAAAATGACACATAACTAACCAGTGGTTTTTAAAAAGTAAAAAAATTATTGGAAGATAAGTAGTGCAAAGACAGAGAATAAGAAAATCTCTTGGAATAAACATAGAAGGAAAACAAGTATTAAAACAAATGGACATACTAACTACAAAAAAAAATCTTTCATTGAGATAAATTCAGGAAGATAACTAGCAATGGAATAGCCCTCACAAGCACAAGAAAAGAGCATAAACACAGGAATTTTCATCAACTACATGTGGTTGGAATTTTTTTTTATAAGAAAGGAATATTATTAACGGAGAAAGAGAGTACAATGGAAGAGGATATGTGGTTTGAATGCTACCCCTACCTTTCTAGAGATCAAAGACAAATAGATAAATCAAAAACTTAAACTTTCTTACCAAACATGCTAAAAATAGCATACAAGAAATAACCAAATAATTAACAGATCAAAGATAATAATACTTCAATATGAGCTGAAAACTATATGCAGTAGATATGTTTAGTTTTTCATGATAATTATTAACTACAGGAAGATATATATATATATATACTGGTTGAATAAGACAACACTTACCCACAGTGGCAATCTCTACCACACACACCAGAAGATCCGGGTGAAGGGGTACAGGAACAGAAAATTCCATCATCATCAAGCCGTTTCCGGACCCTCTTCGTGAGATATATATCTTAATTCATAAGAACCAACAAAGATAAAGATAGATAAAGAAACAGACTAAAGGTCCTTCCTGGAAATACTGTGGCTTTTCATAAGTGGTTGTGCTGCAGATGAAGAGAAATTGTTGTAGCTTAGAAAGGGTAAACTGATGTTTGGTAAAAATCTTATAAAAGTGGCTTTTAAAACCAGATTTAAAGAGGAGTTTGGTAATAATTTTTAAAAGTGGCTGTGAATGTGTAGTATGACAAAAATGCTTATATGCTAAAACTTCTTGTTTTTTAGGCAATATTAAAAACCCAAAGAACTTTCCATTAAGTAATTAAAATAACAAAAGTCATAAACTATTTGAATGTCAAATTGAAATAAATAATATGAAGATCAAAGTTACAGACTTGTCAAGCTAGAGAATTAAAAACATAAATTAGATTTAAAGAATGTATTTTCATGAGAAAAATTAAAGAAACATGTGAGATGTATATCTAATATTTGTGAAAACATAATGGCGTTTATTTTGATGAGAAACTATTGAAAGCATAAAAAAGAGGTAAATAGACAACAATATAACAACAACAACAATCAAAGCCTTTTTCCACTAGGTGGGGTCGCTATATGGATCAAGCGACACCAACATGTTCTGTCTTTACACATTTCTATGGTTAGGTTATTTATAGCCAAGTCCCTCCTAATAGTTTCTCCTATTGGTTTCTTTGGTCTACCCCTACCTCTAGTTATTAGACTATCTTCCATCTAGGCAACACTACATACAGGAGCCTCTATCGGCCTTCTTTGTACAAGACCAAACCACCAAAGGCGTGTTTGAACTAATTTTTCTACAATATAAACCTAACAAAATACATTTGTAATAAGTATACATCTAAAATTTACTTAAAATATAAAGGTCCTTTTAAAACATCTTAAATTTATAACAGCTGCAACTGCTTTTAAAAGCATCCTCAGGGCACATTTCAAAAGTAACTATGACTTTTTAAAAGCACCAAAGAAAAATAATAATAACAACAACAATGATAAAAGATATATTTAATGCTTTTGCTACCAAAAAACCAGCATGACCAAAAGCAACAGCAATCCCTAATGTGCCCTAAGTACATGAAAGTGAATCAAATACTTCAGAACAAATAAGGAAACTGACAAACTTTAGATTGGATTTCTATTGAATTGTCATACAGAATAACAGAAATCCTAATAGATTAAAATCCAAAAAAAAAAAAGCAGATTTTAACTAGGTATGCGGTATTCTAATTATGAAATATAAACAATTTTTGCCATAACTAATAAAGGATACTGCGTTTTATAGAGGTATACGGCATTGTCTTCCACTTATTAAACCTATCTGGAAGTTCAAAGTCCACAGGTCCCCCTAGCTCCTTCACCAACTTGTCAAATACAGCCCCAATGCCAGTCTTCTCAGACTTTCATCAAATAGCAAAAGCAATGAAATGTTAGTCCAAATGCAAACTAAAAATAATTCCTTATTGACTACAATAATGGAACCGTCATAAGCATGAAAGAATTAGACCACAACATGTTGTCAAGAAAAAATATTAGAAGAAGTTGTATCAAAACCAAAAGTTTAGTTGATACAGGTAGTCACTTAAAAAGATCAGTTTGAAGAAAGATAGACAGCAACATGAAAGCAAATGTCATAGGTATCCCTATATAGTTTCAGAAACAAACAGTCTCAAAGTAGACCATGTTACAGTTCTCTGAACAGAACTAGTTTTCTGTGTGTCACCATACCCGGGGATTTTGGACCTGTGATCCCAGTTCATGAGGAGATAGGAAGTCCCTGATAAACTTCCAGAGATAAGACATTTAAAATCAAAAGAAAAGGAGAAGTACAAGTAGTAGTCATGCTCTTTCAACCACAGTTTAGTTTATATACACATACTATACGAATATGCATGCAACATTCAAAAGAAAATTCATGTAAACTAAGTTTTAACTTTTAAGAAGAGTATAGTTTGAATAAATCCTTACAAGAAATTTACTGTGATAAATAACGGCCATAGACATCCCACTAAGATTATGTAGGATTCAAGTGTGCGTTGAAGTTCCACATTTGAAAAAGGATAGCTAGATGAGGACTATATAAGTGGATGGAACCTTAGACCTAATGAGTAAAGTTCCTCTTTAAAGCTCAACAAAGATTTCTTTTGGTGTTGAAGCTCCCCGAGTCCTAACAAATTATAGTACTTAATTTTAAGAAATTAAAGAGAACGGGTAATTAAAGTTATTAGTTATTACAGCGCTGACCAAACAACCTTCAAGGCAGATATGGCTTCAAAAAAAGTCAGAGGATAATGTACAGAGAATTAAGACCTTTGCCAGCTTGGATATAATTTCTCAGAAGAAACGCAAGAAAATCAAACCGGTATTTTTATATTGAAAATCCATACCTCAGTATCCACAGACAAGGCTTTCTTCATCCCCTCAAAGCATAATTTTCCTACAATGTGAAGAAGAATTTGTCAGAATGAAGTGGAGGAGTATTTAAGAGCCGAAAAACTTATATCAATGTTTAGGTTCCAAAATCGATAAACGGACCAAAACTGAAATTACTTTTAATCAATATTCAATAGGTTATATAAACCTCTTCAATCTCACGTCAAAATGAATAAAAAGAGATGCATATTAGATTATCACATATGCAGGTAAAGAGAGACAGAGAAAACAGACTCAACAGCAAAAAGATAATTAAAAAATGGTTCTTTAAAACTGTAAAAACAAAATCAGAATAAGATCTCAAAGATGATGAATACAACGCTCTGTAAAATGAAAAATACGATCCAAATAAATGCAAACAGGATTTAAGTAAGATATAAAACCATTCACCCAATGGATACATATTCATAAAACAGATTCCTAATCAACCTACGTAGTTCCACGTGTCATTAGGCTTTATTTTATTTAAAAATGAAGAAGGAATGAAGGATCTATTTAATAATTTGAAGAAATGTATCATCAATCTCATTTCACAAACGAACTACTCTTTGGAATTCCATGATAATAATAATCAATATCTAGAGAATAAAATCCCAAATATGCATCTCTCATCCTTCAAGTCAAAGAACTTCCAATCCTTTCCGCTTAGCCATCTTTGGGGACACCCACCCATTCCATGCTCTTTCCCTACTAGCTGATACCTTTGTTTGCTCCCCACAATTCCTATTCTTCTCAATCAATTATGCTTCAAAATTTTATCTGCACATATTCTGTGCAGTTGTACTACTTCATTACACTTATATCAATTCATCCTTTTTTAAAAACTAACATTCCAGTATGCAATTCAAATGAAAGAAGGGAAAGGGACATTTGAAATTAAGAGAAAAATTGAGGGAAAAAAGCATTAAGTTCACTCAGAGAATGTTAATTTCCCAAAGACCCAAATACTTGTCTTGTCTCCCCTACCCAACCGAGAAAACCAGTGAAGGCACTTAAAGCACCCATACCTTGTTGATCCAAAAATTTTTTTCAAAAACCCATATAACTATAATAATAATAATAAAATTCTTCCAAATGCCAATCGAATAAAGTAAAAGAAGTGGATAAACAAAACAAAAGTCCAAACAAAGCCAATCGAATAAGCCACAACCCCCAAACCTAAGTATCCATACCGCGTTAATCAAATAATGTTTAAGATTCCTCCGATTGCCAATGACTACCAGTCAAATGTAGTAAAAACCAATCAAATCAGCCACAATCCCGAAACATTGATATATAAGAAAGAGTGAATCAGAGAGAGAGAGAGAGAGAGAGAGAGATTACCGGGAACTCGGGTGATTCAAAATGGAGTCGCGTAAGATATGAAGAGGGTATCTGAAGTGCAAGAAATCCAAATATCAACCGCTCAAATTTGAAATTTTGAAAAGAAACTGTAATCTATAACCGGCGAAAGAAGAGACAGAGAAAGGAATAGAAATGAGACCAACCAGGTGAAAAACTGAGCGCGGAATATGTGTGGGAGACCTTGGGTTGAAGTGGAAGGGAAAAGTATAATTTGACTAGTGAGAGAGAAAAGGAAATGGGGGTTTCAGTTACAGAAAAGCGAAACCGCTATGACAAAGAAGGTAATAAGGTAATAAATAATAATATATTATTATATAATATAATAAGGAAATAAGGAAAGAAAATAAATATACTTAAAAAGGAAATATTTATTGCACTCAGAAAATGTTATTAATAATATATATTTTACATTTGGGCAATTTTACAGGGAGCTTATGAACTTTGGCTCGCTACGTTGTTGGATTTGTTTCAATTTATTTTATTTTAAATTTTAAAAAATATTTTAATATAAATTTTGAAATAATTTTAATAGTTAAAAATTGATGATTCAAAACTAATCAGATCTATGTAACATTACTCTTTAGACTTTACATTTTTCAATGAATAGAATTTTACTTTTCATACAATGTATCAATTTATTTTTCTTTGTTACCATAAGGGTTTTTTACTTTTTTTTTTGTCTATCATTAGAATATTTAGCATGCTAAGACTTGATGATTAATTTATTAAATATTATAATATATATATATAAATAAAGAAAGAAAGAAGGAAATAAAATTAATATACTTAAAAGGGAAATATTTATTGCAGTCAGAAAATGTTATTAATAATATTCATTTTACTTTTTTCAACCAATAGAGTTTTACTTTACATACAATGTATCAATTTATTTTTCTGTGTTACCATAAGATTTTTTTTCCATGTATTTATAGTAGCAAATAATACTATGGCTTGATAGCATTTTTTTTACAATGGAAAAGATGGCGGAATGGATGGGTCCCATGAGACCCACCTATCATGAAAAATCATCATATTTTTTGGGGTTGAAAAAAAAAATTTAAGTGTGAAATATTTATTATGTCCTTTAATTTGACACAGTTATAATTTTTTTTAATATTTTAATATAAAGGGTAAAGTGCCACGTAAGATGCCACGTAAGATATTTTTTTTGTCACATAGGATGCCACGTAAGCAAAAATTATTAAATATTTGATGGTGTTAGTGAAAAGGGTGACATTGGCAGAAATGTAAAACGTTAGGGTTACAATTGACAGAATAAAGAAACGTTTTGCCACATAGGATGCCACGTCAGCAAAAAATGTTAAATATTTGACGGTGTTAGTGAAAAGGGTGACATTGGCAGAAACGTAAAACGTTAGGGGTACAATTGACAGCGAAAAAACGTTAGGGGCGAAACTGACAGGACCCCCAAACGTTGGGGTTAGGAAAGTTACTTTTGTCATCAAATTTTATTAACAAACACAATAAACTTATTCTATTCTCATTTCCTTTCAACAGATAGAATTCCATCCCCATCCCCATCCCTCCATAGATGTAACTTGAGAGATAATATTTTTTTTGAAATTAACTTGAGAGATAATAATTAAAAGAACCCAACTTATTTACTATTTGTATGTGTCATATCATATTGTTATAGTGTTTTAAAACTTCAAAATAATTAACTTTATAGTAAAAATAAATATATATAAAAAATTATGACAATATTATATGGATAAAGAAATATACGCATAGTAAAGATGTATACATTATAGATACATTATACATTTTCATTTAAAAAAAAATTACATTATACATTTTAGATTTCTATTATGTAAATGACGTTTATTTGATTTAATTAATTTTGTGTCTGTCTTTATTTGGTATGATATTATCATATTAATTTCTTTCACGATAAAATATAAATAAATTCAATGAACACTCACATTTTCATTTTCTGTAAAAAGAATTATCATATTTTGATAATTTTTTAAATTGTTTTTAATTTCAAAATGTAGTACACTGTACAGTCAAGAAAATAAAGATGATGTAATTATTATGTTTTAAATAAGACTTTATTGTTTTACCCAAAAAAATGACTTTATTGTTCATTAAAATGTTATTTTTGTCTTTATAATTTTACTTAATCTTTATCTTGACTTTTATAGATTAAAAATTAAAAATTGTAATTATAAACATTTATTATTTATATTAATATTTAAGTCAAATATTCCTTCTAAAAAAAAGTCAAATATTCACATTGGTCCCAAATGTATGGGTTAGATTTTAAATTGATCCTAAATATTTTATTTGTTTCACGTTGATCCCAAAAGTACGAGATAGATTTTAAATTGGTCATAAATATTTTATTTGTTTCATATTAGTTATACACGTTTTTATCGTGTTTCAACTTAATCTAATCGTTCTAGTCCATCAATTTCCCCCTTTAATAGTGATGTGGCACACTAATGCGACACAATTCTCTCTGTTTCCTATCTATTATAATCTTTTCTAAGTGGCTAATAACATGAAGTTTGTCTATTTAAAAATGAATAACTTGGTGGGCTTTTCCACACAGTGTCTTTTGAGTGTTTTAAAAGATAAGTTTCTTGTTTTTAATTGCCCACCAAAGAGAGTGATTATGACATATAGGAGAGAGAATGGTGTCACATCAGTGTATTGTTAAACAAAAAAATTGACGGATTATAACCTTAGACTATTTTGAAATATGATGAACACAACCAGCACCTTTGGTCTTCATGGTTAAAGTTAAAAACTTATACCTTGAGGTACCCTGTTCAAGGTCTGGTAGAGAAGGAGAAGAAGAAATATGATGAACACATACACTATCAATGTGAAATAAATAAAACATTTATGACCAATTTAAAATTTATCCCCATACTTTTGCAATCAATATAAAACATTTAGAATCAACTTAGAAATGATCATCCCATACTTTTAGGACCAATGTGAGTGTCTAGGCTAATATTTAATAAAAAAAATATCATATACATATTTTAAAAATTCCCTTAAACTTTTGAATCTATTTAAGGGTGAATTATATTATCACTTAAATCCCACCAAAACACCCCTAAATAAGCACAACTAATAACTAATCTACCATGGTTTTTAAAGAATGAGAAAAATATCAATAAGGGAATGGAAGGATTTATAGAGAAAGGAGTGTTAAATGACAGTTTGTCCTTCCTTTGTGTAAATTCCCATACTTTTGCAATCAATATAAAACATTTAGAATCAACTTAGAAATGATCATCCCATACTTTTAGGACCAATGTGAGTGTCTAGGCTAATATTTAATAAAAAAAATATCATATACATATTTTAAAAATTCCCTTAAACTTTTGAATCTATTTAAGGGTGAATTATATTATCACTTAAATCCCACCAAAACACCCCTAAATAAGCACAACTAATAACTAATCTACCATGGTTTTTAAAGAATGAGAAAAATATCAATAAGGGAATGGAAGGATTTATAGAGAAAGGAGTGTTAAATGACAGTTTGTCCTTCCTTTGTGTAAATTCTCTGAAATCTTTCAATTTAAAATAATCAAAATTAACAAAGGAAAAAAATTAAAAAGTGTTAACCTAAAATACTCATTTATTTCCCTCTAAAATTTTAAAAAACAAGCCAGGAAAATATTACTTAAAAATTCCTTCCCTTCAGTCTCAACCTCTATTCTTCCCCTTTCTTTGAGACCCTAATAATTGGGGAGGTATGAATGCAAGGCTTAAAAACAATTCCTTACAAGAATCTTAATGTTAAAATAAGTAAATAATCTAACTGCATAATAACCTCTACAGAATATGAGAACATGTTCAGTAATATAATAGTATTAAACTTCAATATATCCTTCCAATCAATTGTTCCTTAATCTATTCAAAATGAGTCTTTATTAATATAAATTTCTATTAATATTAACAAAATTCAGTATTAAAGAATTGGCTTTTTGACATGATGGTGACATCAATACCCTCAAATAATCATATTATGACAAAGAAGCTTATATTTCCAGATTCTATGACAAATCACTGTAGCAACATTTATAGAAAGCACTCGCAGTTAGAATCTGCGAGTGTTAAAAAGATCCTCGCATATAATACATGCGAGGTGTTGATGAACTTTAGTCAAACATAGACTCACAATTTAGATCTGCGAGTCCATATTCTAATGAAACTATTAAAATAAGCCTATGGTCTACACTTGTACAAAAATATGGGCAAGTAAGTGATAATTTATAATATTTATTGGTGGCCTCTCATCTACAGTAGAGAAGGTTGGGGTATGTTCTTTTGGTTGAAAATATGAGAGAATGGGAATGAGAATGGAAAAAAAATGAGGGAATGAAAATGTCATGTCAATATGATGTGATGTGATGTAAATAGAATATAAGTGGGTAAAATGACAATTTTGTCCTTACATTAAAAATGATAATAGAATAAAAAGTGGGTACAAAAGTAAGGCAAAAACATAATTTTATCACATTAAAAAAAGTGAGATTTGTTTGTTAGGAAGAAAAGAAGAGGTAGATGACTTCTCCCTCTCCCTCTCCATCATGATTGCAACCAAAAGAACATGCCCTTGTATTATTTACTTAAATTTCTTTTTGTTGTAGATAGTTGTTTTGGAGTTCTGAGATTTTTTTTCTTTCAAAATCTGTAATTTTTTTCAACAGTCTAAATAATAATGTTGATTTTTTAATTATAAAATAGATAGATATTTTGTGATATTAGAAGATCAAATATTAGGGATGATTATGAGTAGGGTTTAGGTAATTTTTTTCAACAGTCTAATAAATAATAAGGATGATTTTTTAATTATAAAATGAAAGTTTTGAGGTTGAATAAGGGGAGAAAGTATAATTTTTAAAAAGTTTTTCATTATGTCCTGTTATCAATTAATGATATTACACAAAAGGGTCAGTTTGAAATAAGTTGCAAAGATAAATAATTGATTTACAATTAGGACTGTAAATGAGCCGAGCCGAGCTTTAGATGTTCAAATTCGGCTCGTTCAAAATAAGGCAAGCTCGAATTCGAACCCGAGCTTTTAAACGAACAAATAATCGTGATCAAGATTGGCTTGTTTAATTAACCGATCTGTTTACGAGCTTAACGAGCCAAGCTAAGTAATTATCAACTTTCATATAATACACATCATATAAAAAAAAAATTAACTTATATGAAATAAGGGACTAAAATAAAATTTTGGTCTTAAAAAAATTTGGCTCCCCTTAATTAAAATCCTCCGCCCCTGCTAGTCTTAATGATAATAGATGTATTCACGTAATCTCAAATTCGAGACTTTACTTTAACAATATCAAATTGTTTATCATTTAGATTAATTTAGATTAATAAATTAAACATGTGATAATCTTTTAATTCTTAATTATTAGGAAAACTTTTTACTTTTTTTTGTCTCTCTCTCATCTCTTTGTACAATATATATATATATATATATATATATATATATATATATATATATATATATGGCTTTGGAGTTTTTGGTGTCACAAAAACAAAGTGTGACACCAAAAAAATAACTACTCTAACACACATGCATTATGGATAGTTACTAAAAAAGTGGAGAATTGTATAACTTCTCATTACTTCATTTAAAAATATAACAATTTTATTTCAAAATTTAAAAAATATCAAATATTATAATTTGATATTATTTTGAAATATTATTATTATTTTATATAAAATTCTTTAAAAAAAAAGAATAAATTGCATGCACATATGTGTATGCGAAGCCTCTAGTATATATATATATATATATATATATATATATATATGTGTGTGTATGTGACCGGTCACATTCCAGCCTGCACTTGAACAATGGAAGTGAAAGAGTTGATGAGGAATTGTGATTTGTGAGACGAGCAAAATGGAAGTGAGAGAGTGTAAGTCTTGCAGAGATGTTACAATTTTATTGTTTTCATTTCAATTCCTTCTAGTTTTAGTTTTTATGATTTTATATCTATATATATATATATAAAGTCAATCAAGGGATAAAAATTGACTGTGTAGGCCTCACTGATCTAACTGAGTGGATGTCATACTAAAATTTATCAACAGTTTGCATGTATAATGCAAGGATCTTTTGAACACTCGCAGATTCTAACTGCGAGTACTTTTTATAAATGTTGCTACAGTAATTTGTCATAGAATCTAAAAATATAAGCTTCTTTGTCATGATATGATTATTTGAGGGTATTGATGTCAAAGCCTAAAGAATTTACTTTAATAGGTATTTGATTTGCGAAATCTACAGTTCAGAGACAGATCACTATACAAGCACCATTTTTTTATACTTATTACACACACACACACAGGTCACAATTATAGATCCATTAAAAATATATATTAATATACTTATTTATATATTCTCCAAAAATAATAAATGGATGGAGAAAAGACAAAAGTACTATATAGTAGCATCAATCTCCCTATGGTCATCACTCATCAAGAAAAAAAAAAAAAGGTTAGACCACATAAAAACTATAATTTACAGTAATAAATAGCGAAAAGGAAGGAACTCCTTTCCAGGTTAGGAGGAGTTTCAAAACCTAAACAAATTTTTGTGAACTTTTGGTACCAATCGACAAGTCAATGAAATTCTAGTGGACGTCCTTTGTATACTCTTATAGTCCTCTGATCCAACTGTATCCATTGCTCTCCCTGAGCTTAAATTGGGATGCTCTTTGAAAACTTCCGTTTTATTTACAACCTGAAAAAGAGGAATTTTAGAGCTCGAGAAATTATAGACATGGAATTGCATTTCAGAGAGAAATTGTATTAAGAAGCAAAAGTATAGTTTTGGTCCCTAAGGTCTAAACCATAGGACTTCTGTCAATTTCGCCCCTAATCTTTTTAATTTGCAAGCAATTTTATCCTTCACCCAAAATTCGTCTAAAAAATTAAAGGTAAATTTGACTGTGCTCATGGCCTCCAGTGCTCATTGTGATGCCAAATTATATATTTAACATTGTTCCATCAATTTGGCCACGATGACCACTATGGCACTACAAAATAAAGGGTCTTGCCATGGTTAAATTGACGAAAAATTGTAACTAAATATATGATTTGGCATCACAGTCAACATTGCAGGCCATGAGGATTGAGGACAATCACATTTGCATTCCGTTAATTATTTAGACGAAATTTGAGCGAAGGGCAAAATTGCTTGTAAATTAAAAGTTTAGGAACACAATTTATAGCAAACAAGTTTAGGGGCAAAATTGACAAAAACCCTATAGTTTAGGGGTCAAAAAGATACTTTTGCCTATATTAAAACTATAAGTTTGTATAGGTGTCAAAATTTCATAATGTGTAACCTTACCCCATGATATGAATGTACTGCGCTGTCTTTTATACCATGCAAGTAATCTGTAACCAAACCAATAATGTTACTAACATTTGAAAATGAAAAACAAAAAACTTCGGTGCAGTTTTTATATCTTTGCCATCAAATTTTCTAATCAGAAAACGACGATCGCTTCCATTATCTTTTCCACATGTTTTAGTTTTATTAGAGGATTTGGTAGCAAAGATATAAAAAACTGCATTTAAGTCTAGTCCAAAGAAAAATTAGTATTCTGCCAAATGGGCATATTAGAGAAGCTGATAATGACCTGAGTATGCTTTATCCTTGAATATCAGTAGACTCCGAGGCATCAATAAGATAGAAAATGGGCGGTGATCATCAAGCCACTTATCTTTCTCAATCTCAATAGTTCCATCATTGTAATTCTTGTCAATAACATCATGGATGTCCAGTTTTAATCTGGAATGGGGAGTGAAGTCCATGACAACAGGAGATCCAAGTGAAAGAATTGCTACTACAGGAAAATAGGCAGGCCCATCCTGGTGTGGCTGTATAAAGGCAACCATGTAAAGATAAAAAAAAACAGGAATGAGTCATAGGACAATAATATTGCTTTTAGTGGCACATGCATGGATTTATATTCTAGGCTCTAGCAACAAATATGATAAACAAATCAAAGCTTCTTTTTTATGCCAAAATAACACAACAGATTAAATTGAGAATAAACTATTTAAAGGGGCGGCCAGTGCACAAAACTCCCCACCAAATGGGGTATGGGGAGGGTCAGATGTACGCAGCCCTACCCCTGCAGGCAGAGAGACTGTTTCCATGATTGCAAACTTGCTATGAAAAATTGACTATAGAAAGGAAAGAAGGGGGAAATGAAAAGGAATGTCTAGAAGCAGAGGTTGATGTTCAGTACATACCATTATGCCTTGGTCTGGTAGGTATTCATTGATGAGAACATGATTGATTGCTGATGGGAATAGCTCAGATTCTTCATATATCTTTTGTGTAAGGTTTGTTAACCATGGAGGCACTGCAAGAGACAGACAAAAGCAAAATTTGCAATATTAGCAGGATAATAAAAACAGTAGCAAATTTAGGATTTCCTTCAGGAGAATATCCTATTTCTATTCATTAGTTAGTTTGATATATATAACCATTACTTGCTCTCTTTCAAGTTTCAATGATCAAGACTTTCAGAAAAATCAAGTCATGCAAATTGATATGATGTTGTTTTTGTTGAGAATCTTCTAGATTTGATTGTGAATATCTAGGATTATGTGTATCAATTAGTGATATATTATGTGTATCAATTAGGATATATTGTATTTATTGTAATTATCCTTATTTCCTAGAATAGGTTTTCTCCTCTTGTATAAATTCCTATTCTCTTTTCATAATAATACACACAGAAATTATCTCATTGCACATGGTACCAGAGCCTATTCGATCCTGAATAGCATTCACGGCTGTGCTTTCTTTCCAGCCTTGAACCCTAAACACCTCCTCCTCCACTGTGCATCTCGGCCACCCTCCGATCTGCCTATTTCCCGGCGACTTCCTGGAGCACGCACCGGACCACCGTGCTAAGAAGCCTCCGACCGGCCAAACCCCAGTTTCCCGTCGCCGTCCGCCGCCGCCACGCGCCGTCCGACCGTTCGCCGGAGCTGCCACGCGCCGGCGCGTGAGGCCTTTTTCCAGCAGCTTTTTCCGCCGTTCTCTGCACCGTTGTGCTTCTCGGCGTGTTCTGGTCCCTATTCCGGTGTGAGTTCGTAGTTATCTCCAACTTCGTTTTTCACACTCTTCTCTTCATCGTTGACGCCGTCTTCCGCTGCTCTCGACGCTTCAAGTGTTGCCCTAGCGTCACACTTCTGGTCTCGTTTCCAAGGTCAGTTGGCCATTATCTCAGACTTTGGTGTGTCAATCCCAAGTCAGTATACTGTCATGGCCATGGCTCCTACTTCTGAGTTCTCTGTGGTTGCCACGGTTGCCCAAATTGGTAATATTACTACTTGCTTTGCTCGTTCCCCAGATATTGGACCTTGGGTTCTTGACTCAGGTGCTTCTGAACACATCTCTGGTAATAAAGATCTTTTTACCCATCTTTCTAGTTCATCTTTACTTCCATCTATAACTCTGGCCAATGGCTCTAAAACTACTGCTATTGGAATTGGTAAAGCACAAATTCTTCCGTCCTTATTTGTTGATTCTGTTCTTTATGTCCCTGAATCTCCTTTCAACCTTATTTCGGTTAGTAAATTGACTAAATCTCACAATTACTCCATCACCTTTGCTAATCAATGTGTTTCCACTCAGGATCGGAGTACGGGGCAGACGATTGGCATAGGACGAGAGTCACAAGGCTTATACCACCTTTCACCTCCTATATCCCCAGTTGCGTGCACATCCAGTTGTTCTCCATCTATTATCCATAATCGTTTGGGGCATCGAAGCCTTTCAAAACTTCGCCAAATGGATGCCTCTCTTTCTACTTTGTCTGCCCTCCCTTGTGAGTCGTGCCAATTAGGTAAACACACACGTAGCTCTTTTTCTACTAGTCTTAATAGTCAATCTTCATCTCCTTTTCAACTTGTTCACTCTGATGTTTGGGGTCCTAGTCGCGTGTCTTCTACATTTGGCTTTCAATATTTTGTCACCTTTATTGATGACTATTCTCGTTGTACTTGGGTGTATCTGATGAAAAATCGTTCTGAGATATTTAACATTTTCCAAAACTTTTGTGCTGAAATAAAAACTCAGTTTAATACCTCTGTCTCTATTTTGCGTTCTGACAATGCTAAAGAATATTTGTCTACACCTTTTCAAACATTTATGGCCGGTCAAGGGATTTTACATCAAACCAGTTGTCCTCATACCCCACAACAAAATGGGATAGCTGAACGTAAGAATCACCATCTTATTGAAACAGCTCGTACTTTGCTTATTCATCATAATGTCCCTACTAATTTTTGGAGTGACGCTGTTCTCACTGCATGTTACTTGATTAATCGCATGCCTTCTTCTGTCTTGCATGATCAAATCCCTCATTCTTTGTTGTTTCCTAACGACCCTCTTTATCATCTTCCTCCCCGTGTTTTTGGTTGTGTTTGCTTTGTGCATGATTTAACCCCAGGTAAAGATAAACTTGCAGCGAAATCCGTCAAGTGTGTTTTTCTCGGTTATGCTCGACTCCAAAAGGGCTACCGATGTTATTGTCCAACCACTCGACGTTGCTTCACCTCTCCTGATGTGACCTTTTTTGAGTCTTCCCCATTCTTTGTATCTTCTACGCCTGTCAGTCCTTCTGTGATCGAAGTCCTTCCTGTTCCTTTTACTATTCCAGAGGCCTTACCCCAAGGCATACCTAGTCCTCCTCTTCTGACATATCATCGTCGTCCCCGTCCTGAGCCTCCTGAGCCTACAGCTACTCTTCCTGACTCACTGCCTTCGTCTGAATCACCCCCTACTCCGGTCCAACCGCCACCTGCTAGTCCTCTTATTGCCATTCATAAAGGTACTCGATCCACCCGTAATCCTCACCCTGTTTATAATTTCTTGAGCTATCATCGTTTATCTACTCCATATTATGCATTTGTGTCTTCTTTGGATTCTGCTTCTATCCCTAAGACTACAAATGAAGCTCTTGCACATCCGGGTTGGAGGCAAGCTATGCTTGATGAGATGACTGCCCTACATTCTAATGGTACATGGGACTTGGTTTCACTTCCTCCTGGAAAATCCCCAGTTGGTTGCCGGTGGGTTTATGCAGTTAAAGTTGGTCCTGATGGCAAAATTGAACGACTAAAAGCTCGTTTAGTGGCTAAAGGGTATACTCAAATCTTTGGATTGGACTATGGTGATACCTTTTCTCCTGTTGCCAAGATTGCTTCCGTTCGTGTTTTCCTATCCATTGCAGCTATTAATCATTGGCCACTTCATCAACTGGATATTAAGAATGCCTTCCTCAATGGAGACTTGGAAGAAGAAGTTTATATGGAGCAACCGCCTGGTTTTGTTGCTCAGGGGGAGTGTGGGAAAGTATGTCGACTTCGTCGTTCTCTTTATGGACTCAAGCAGTCACCGAGAGCTTGGTTTGGCTGATTTAGTTCTGTGGTTCAAGATTTTGGAATGACTCGAAGTGAAGCTGATCACTCAGTTTTCTTTCGCCATACTTCAAATGGCAAGTGCTTATACTTAGTTGTCTATGTGGATGACATTGTTATTACAGGCAATGATGATTTAGGCATTGCTCAACTAAAACAACATCTGTGCAGCCACTTCCAAACTAAAGATTTGGGAAAGCTTAAATATTTTCTGGGAATTGAGGTTGCCCAATCTAGTTTTGGTGTGGCCATTTCACAACGGAAGTATGCGCTTGACTTATTAGAAGAGACAGGTATGTTAAACTGCAAACCAGTTGAGACTCCAATGGATCCAAATGTCAAACTCTATCCAGGACAGGGGGAGTTGATAAACAACCCCGAGAGATATCGAAGACTTGTGGGAAAACTCAACTATCTCACTATCACTCGTCCAGATATATCGTTTGCTGTAAGTGTAGTCAGCTAGTTCCTACAATCACCATGTGATAATCATTGGGATGCAGTTGTTCGAATTCTTCGATACATTAAGGGAGCGCCAGGCCAGGGACTGTTATATGAGGACAGAGGGAATTCTCAAATCATTGGCTTTACAGATGCAGATTGGGCTGGTTCACCAGATGACAGGCGATCCACATCTGGATATTGTGTTCTCATCAGTGGAAACCTAGTTTCTTGGAAAAGCAAGAAACAAAATGTAGTTGCAAGGTCTAGTGCAGAGGCTGAGTATAGTGCCATGGCATTAGCAACTTGTGAACTCCTATGGTTGAAACAACTTCTTCAGGAGATGAAATTTGGAGACATTGGTAAAATGGAACTGGTATGTGATAACCAAGCGGCTATGCACATTGCCTCAAACCCAGTATTCCATGAGAGGACTAAACATATTGAGATCGATTGTCACTTTATTAGAGAAAAAATTCAATCAGGGTGTCTTGTTACTCGATTTGTTAATTCGAATGATCAGCTGGCAGATATCTTCACCAAATCTCTTAGAGGTCCTCGGATAAAATACCTATGTGACAAGCTTGGTGCCTATGATTTATATGCTCCAGCTTGAGGGGGAGTGTTGAGAATCTTCTAGATTTGATTGTGAATATCTAGGATTATGTGTATCAATTAGTGATATATTATGTGTATCAATTAGGATATATTGTATTTATTGTAATTATCCTTATTTCCTAGAATAGGTTTTCTCCTCTTGTATAAATTCCTATTCTCTTTTCATAATAATACACACAGAAATTATCTCATTGCACAGTTTTCATAACTCAAAAGACAACTTGCTGATGGGGAAGGGGATAGTATGGGATGTCCCTAGGGTATTATGGACTACACAAGTCCCACATCGGGTAGTATGGGGTGCTTGATGGGGCTACTTAAGTGACTTGGTTCTTCCTCCTTAACAGCTAGCTTTTGAGTGAGAATTCCCAAGTAACTTGGGTTCCATCACTTGCCAATTGAAGCAGGAAAGGTGCAAACCTAACAATGTCATACTACTCAACCTTTGAAAGTAAAAAATCATGGACGGGCAATAAAGACTCCAGAACAGAGCAATTTCTCACTTGCAGAACAGATATTATCATACATGACGCATGCAGATTGCATTGCATAATAAGATTCTCGAAAAAGGAGAAAAAAGATTTTCTCACTTACAAACTTGAGGTAGAAGGCCCTTCTCATGCACTACACCACCTGTCAAAGAACATTGATCACAAAAACAAATTGACATCAATAAGAATGAAAATACTGATGCCATTTTGCCGAAATGGCTACATAATTCTTGACATGAGCATATTATTCAAATTTTCTAAGGAAATAAGAGAAGCCTTGAGGGAATTTAATTATTTATAAGATAAGTTCTGTTTCTCACTTTTTTCAAAAAAAAAAAAATCCAATAGTATTAAAGTTCTAACATGGACAAACTTCACTTTTCAGTCCACTTTCTACATATTGAAGGATGCAGTTGTCTCTAGATTTTAAAAAAAGTAAAAAACCAAGTGATTTTGGATGGCAATTGTACCCATACCTGATGACTACCCACAATTTTTATCTTCTTGGGTCCAACTATGGGAATGTTAAATGGAAATGGGTCTGAGTACTTATTTGAGAATTTTTAAGGGTTGAGTCCTGGACAAGTACTATACTACCAAGTACCAACCCACTCCATACCCATGTACCATAATGGGTCTTTTTTTCACCCCATACCCAACCCATGGTCATTCCGAAATCTACATTTATATCTAACATTGAAAGGAAAAAAGATGTAGAATAAGAATGTCAGCATACCCCAATTCTGTAGCCTTCTATTCTTCAATGACTTCCACCTTGATGGAGGAGCTCCATAAATCTGGAAAGTAAGAAAATAATAAAAAATTCAAAAAACTTGAAAGAAAAATCAGTTGAACAATGAGAATAAGAATAAGAATGCTACGTTGTTGAGAAGAGAAGTCTGTTCACTATCTGTGATGAAGTCGGGTATGTATAAAACAGTCGGCAAAGAGCCAACTTTGTAATGAGTCAATTTCTCAGTTCCTTCCATCACTCTGCAAAATCAGGGGTTTTATGTTAGTTGATACATGATAATATGATAAAGAATATATAAAAGAAAGAGAGAGAATTCTATTTCATAGAAAGTGATCAGAGATTTGTGGAAGAAAATGGGTCAGAGCTCCCCCAAAGAAGTGGTGGAAGCTCTGGCCCTAAAAACTACACAACTACTTCGCACCTACATTTCTTTCTTCCAAGGCTCACCATGTAAAGAATAAAAGAAAGAACAAACGCTCTAAAAAAGCCTTGACAAAAGAAGACTTGTGTTGTGTTTATTTATGATAGAAGTTAGGCTGTTTAGCTAGTGATACCATGTATGTGGGAGTAAGACTTCTTGTGTTAGCTAAATAAAGAAGGCAGATAAAATAACACTATTCCAACAATCATATTAGAACATCATGACAATGAGAACAAATTCATTTTATCATGACAAAAAACACAAAATAATCCCCAGAATTTTCCTCAAATCATGTTACTACTGACACCACTAGTTTTCAACATTAAAAGATTTAATATGTCCACATGCAGACATCATGGTGAAATAGTGAGGGCATATGGGTGAATTGTCAGTGAATATATTTTCAATTACTTTTATAATTTCAAATATGTAAAAATTAGATTCTCCCCCCCCCCCCCCACCTCCTTTTCTCACACAATCCTTGTTCATCAACTGATTAATTATATTTATACCTTTCCAAAGCTATACCTCAAAGGTATTTTTCCAAAGAACCTATGAACGTCCTTATACATTGTCCTCTCATCATTTTATGCTCGCCTCTCCTCCTACAGTCATACTTAATCCCACGTCTTAATCATCATGAAATTGGTTAGGATGAAAAGTACTTGTCTGTTTGTACAAATTGTACTGTATAGATTAGATACAATCTCTCCTAGACAAATCTAGATTGTGTAATCTTGCAAGGAATCCAATCACACAGTCAAGGTTAGATGCTCATATGTGGAAGGCAAACTTGAAAGACTTATGATCTGCCCAAATGGTATAATCACATATCAATACAGCATGAACCCCAATGGAGGATAAGATCAAGACTGGAGCATTGAGGTTACTAGATGGCTGGTGAACAACATAGATTGACATTGCACCAAAGGAGGCAATAGAACCAGATGTCGGGTATAGACATAGAGGTGTTTCCCGAGATGACAAGCGCAAAGGATACCAGAAGTGATGCAGGGTATGTAATAGAGGTTGTTTGGGAAAGAGGTATGTGAGACTTAGTGCAGCCATTGATGAGGATCGTGAGTTGATCGGACTGGAGGGTCAGTGGGTCCTCTTTGTTGTTAGGTTGCATGGGTTAACAGATTTTGCTTGAGAAAGGCATTGGAGCAATTGTTTTAGAATGTTACAGTTTAGTCACTTAACAATGCATGCTTGCATAGTTTATCAATTACAATTTGAAACTTACAGCATCGCCTAATAAGGGTTTAGGGAGTGTCAAATGTAAGCAGCCTTACGCCTGCATGCCGTAACATTCTAAAAATGTTTAATTAAACACTTGAAAGTCACACAAAATGCTCAAACATTTTAGTCACTTCAATGCTACAATTTGAAACTTCCAGCAAAGAAATTCCAAATCTATGGAGCCATAGTACGACATATTTCCTTAATTTCCATCCCCCCGTCAGCTAGAGCACACTTACAAGTCTTGTCCAACATGATATATTTTATGTTGCAAAATTCAACAAATAACCCCTGAGCAAAATAAAAGTACATTATATCTAAATTGAAGAGAATCTGAAAATATACTTGTCTATGAATATAACTAACCTAGAATCGAATGAGGAGTATAGAGATAAGCTTAGCCGGAGAGAGAACCGTAAAGCCGAAGGGTTAAAAAAACTGAACGAGTGCTGAGTGCTGAGTACTGAGGAGGCAATACTCCCAGGAAGAAAGAGCGGAAGAAAGACTGGAAATCGAAGTCTGTGGGTGCAACGAAAAAGAAGGAAGGCAAAAAATCGGAAAAATAAATAAACAACGAGCTAAACTACACTTTACACATGTTTTGATTTTTGACATTATTCCATTCCATTCGATCTCGATTTTTTTTTTTTGTTTATTTTGACTTTCTTAATAAAATTGAACAAATTATACTTGGAGGTCATGTAAAATCTTTTTGGTTGGTGGCTTAGTCACGGTGGCAATGGATATCGGTATTTTGGGTACTTGTGAATATTCATCTAAAAAATATTTGATATCCATCAAATATTAGATATCGAGTATTTTGAAAATCGAATATTGATCGGATTAGAATATTAGTCTCGGATATCTTTATCCGTTCGATTGAATGGACGAATAGGTTATTCGATATCCGTTTTTATATAATATATTAATTAAATATAATATTTTATATATATTAATAATTATATATATATAATTAAATATAATAAACTAAATAAAAGATAATAAAAATAAAAGATAATTATTTAATATTTTTAAATTAATTATGGATCGGCTATCGGGTAGTGGGTACCCAGTATTGAGAATATGATATCCAATATCCAATACTCATTATATTCGGATATCGAATATTTTTAGATACGGATACCACAATATGTAAAATTCTTCGGATTCAGATAGGGTGCAGATATTGGATGTTTCGGACGGATAAAGATAGTAAAAAGACATCGAATATCCGCCCATTGCCCCCCCTATGCCGCATCACATAAATTTAAACTATTATTTATTACTGTCAATTCTGTCCTCCAATATTTTTTTTTCTTGTCAATTGTATCCCAAATATTTTATTTTTCTACTAATGTTACCATTTTCACTAATATTGTTAAATAATTAATGATTTTGCTGATGTGGCATCATACGTGGCAAAATGACTTAATTGAAAAAAAAAATATTTTTACTAGTGGCAAAATGAGCTAACCAAGAAAAAGTGAAAGCAAAATGGCACAGCACTTCAATTTATTTGAGAAGAAAATGTTTAGAGTTCAAAACGACACAGTGTTGTGCAGGCTAGGATAGACAAAAATCTAAATTGGAAAATACTTTTGTCCAGTTAACCTATTTTGTCACGTGTGATGCCACATCAACAAAAATCGTTAATTATTTAACGGTGTTAGTGAAAAGGGTAACGTTGTTAGAAAAATAAAAACATTTGGGATACAATTGACAGCAAAAAACATTAGGGGCAGATTTGATAGGGACACCAAATGTTGAAGGTAGAAAATATTTTTTGCCTTTATTAAAAAGATAAAATTGTTCAAAAAATTAAAGTTTAAGACACAATTAATCACAATTAAATTTTAAAAACATATTTAATCAAAAACTTAAACATTAAGAACACAACAAATACCTTATCGTAAAAAGTAATCTATATGCATATGTGTACCTGAATTCAATCTTGCAGCTTCCAAAATAATAAGTATGATTGAAGAGATAGAGAATAGTTTTTCTCAATTTTCTTATCATGGGGTTTTATTAAAGAATCATACTTATACTTGACCATAATCCTTATATAATTAGATTAAGAGTCCTAATTGGATTAAGAGTTTTAATGTCTTATTTAACTTATCACAAAATTAGAAATTATAGGAGATTGAACTAAAATATTTTGTAATATTAAATTTTTACAATAAATTATAATTCATTATAAAAATGTTTTCAAAAAATTTTATTTCATTGTTATTTATTTTAAATTAAAAATAATATATCATCAAATGACATATATGACATTTATAAGGCTGATTTGGCATGATTCAATTTTGCCGAATGACTTTAATAAAAAAATTTCTTCAATATATTATTTGGGGTGAGTCTATTTCCATGCATGCAATGTAATTTCGGCCAATAAGATTGTGATATATGGGTAGGATGACTTGAGATACAATGCAATTTTTCACGTGTCACAATTCTATCAGCCGAAATTACATTGCATGCATACAACAAGTTGTATCATAATTATTTGATCTCATTTTATTGACAGTTTGAAAACTTAAAAGCTCCCATTAAAAAAAGAAAAAGAAAACTAAAAATCTGAGGATCTTTTAGCTATCGTAAAAAAGTTGGAATAAACTTTCTTTCTTTGTCCTTATTATTTACTAAAATATCATAATATTTTATTTTTTTTCATATAAGTAGTTGATTTAACATTAAATTAAACAAGTAATAATTCAATAACATAAAAATGCTAAACTTTAATACATCTTTCTAATTATTTAGTATTATTTTTTAATATTAATAGAGACATACATTAATAAAAATTCACAATTGATTAATGGAAACCAAAAAATGTATTACAATTTTTTAAGATTAAATTGTATTGTTATATTTATTCAAGGGACAAAAAGTATATATCTAGGGCTTATTTGGTAGGTGGAATGAGTGAGAGAATAGGAATGAGAATTAAAACTTTGGAATTGGAGGGAATAAAAATGTCATGTCAATGTAATATGATGTTAAGTGATTAGAATAAAAGTAGTTAAAATGATCATTTTATTCTTATATTAAAAATGAGAATTGAGTAAACCAAGCTTGGTTGGTCTAGTGGTTAGCTCACTAGGTCGCTTAAGCAAGTGTTGGGAGTTTGAATCCCACCTTGTGTATGCAGCAACCAATTGGCCAGCGGCAAACCCTTAAATGGAGCTCAGATCCGCGGAGGATTAGTCCTTGGCCTGTCAGGCTGAAGGATACTTTGGAAAACCAAAAAAAAAAAAAGAGAATTGAATAAAAATAACAAATAAAAAATATAATTTTATCCCATTAAAAAAATTAAGATTTATTTGGTAGAAAGAAATTGTTTTTCCCCTTCCTTTTTCCTTCTATTCTTCACTTACAAGGCCTAGAAATTGAGATATTTGATTTGAACTTTGTATATCACAGTCCACATACAAGCGCTCAAACGGCCGTAGCCACAAAGAAAATAATGGTCACGACGACGACGACGACGACGACAACGGCTCTTCACTATGGGCTTCGGCCATCACAGCCAGTGCTCAACGGGACAGCCTTCTTCGTCACTCCAAGAATCGCAGGAATCAGGAAGCCTCGGCGCTTTCCTTCATCTGTCTTCTTCACCAACGGTAGCAATAGAGTTGTCCTCAACGCCAGCTCTGCCTCAACTACTACTACGACTACTTCTTCTTCTTCCGCAGTATCATCCGATGCGGTTGAGAGTGAGACCGCGTTGGATGTGGGAGAGATCAAGCGAAAGTGCCGCAAGTGGCAATGGAAGGGTCAGTATAGCGTTAATTACTTTGTTTCTTCTTCTGATGATGATGATGATGCGGATTCGCAGACCAATCCTCCTCTGCTCCTTGTTCATGGATTTGGTGCTTCAATTCCTCACTGGCGCAGGTAATTAATTGGGTTGAACACTGGCGTTATCTGTTGTTATTCGTTGCTATCATTGATTCCCATCCACACATTTTTTTTTTTTAATAATTTAGTTGTTATCGATGTTTATTACTTTCTTGTGGTCTATTGATTTTTGATACCCACTATTGACAAGAAAAATATGCAGCAGAAGCATCTTATCTTATGTGACCAATTTTTAAGCTAATTTTTAATTTTATGCTGTTACTTTTAACTCAAAAGTTTCAAATATGGGACGTGGACGCCACATGTAACATTATGATGTCATTTTGAATGAGTTAGATTAATATTATATGTGTGCTGCCATTGGTAAGTTGAACGGCATTAGAAGTTGGGATTGCAATTTGAAACTTTTGAGACTTTAAAAAAAGTTTTAGGGACGAAATTGAAAAATTTGGTGTAAAGTTTTGGGATATAAAATATACTTTAGCCAAAAAAAATCTGTTAGCCGAGGAAGGTGGATTATGGTGACAAACTGACAATCTCTTTTTGATGTAATTTATGCCTAATAGCTAGACGGGATTCTAATATATCATTGTCATCATTCTAAGGAATTCTGAGTTCTGACTAGGATAGTACTCATATTATTTTGTCGCTTAATATTTTCTCTATACAAGAGTAGCCTTTGAATTATTTAAAGTGTATTTATATGTCTTTTTCCCACAAGGTTAAGATTCTTTCAGGAATATCAAGACACTTGCCCGGAGTCATACTGTTTATGCCATTGATCTTCTCGGTTTTGGAGATTCAGATAAGCCCCCAGGCTTTTCCTATACCATGGAAACATGGGCTCAGGTGTCTCTCAGTTGGGTTTTTTATTGCATACTAACTTTACAACATTGCAAATTTACATTGTTGATTGATCCTATATTCACTATAAACAGTTGATCCTGGATTTCCTGGATGAAGTTATTCAGAAGCCAACCGTACTAGTAGGGAATTCTGTTGGAAGTCTAGCTTGTGTCATCGCTGCCTCAGGTATGTTTGGCTTATCCTGTAATGGTAGGACGTAGAATCTTTATGGCTTTGCCATAAGGTTTTTCAATTAGAAACCGACACGTATATCATTTATATAACTCATATCTATCATGATTGGTTCTTTCACATGTTTTATTTTTATTGGAGAATCTTATAGCAAAAATATAAAGAACTGCATATAGGTCTTGTCCAACCTTTATTTCTCTTTCAATTGGTCAATGAATCATGTAGAATTTGCATCAGAAGCATATCGTTTTCCTTATTTCTGCTTTATAGTCTCCAACCAGATTCAGGTCAGACTCTTGTTCGAGGACTTGTGCTGCTAAATTGTGCTGGAGGCATGAACAATAAGGCAATAGTTGATGACTGGAGAATCAAGTTATTATTACCTTTGCTTTGGCTGATTGATTTTTTATTGAATCAAAAGGGAATTGCCTCAGCAATTTTCGAGCGTGTTAAACAGAGGTATCCTCTCTATAGTAGGCTGTAATCTCCCACAAAATGTTAGAACAATCAAATCTAACACTGTGCATGCTTGAATACAGAGAGAATTTGAGGAACATTTTGTTGTCTGTGTATGGAAATAAGGAATCTGTAGATGAAGAACTGGTTGAGGTAACACATACTATTTTGCTTTGACTAAAACCCTATTTTGGTGCCTCACATAAGCCTATTTTTCCAATTTGATCCCTCACAGATTGACTTCTCAATTGAGTCCCTCATAAATGGCCATTAACTCAATTTGGTCCCTCATAGGTTAGCATTCTCAATTTGGTTCCTCACAAAACATTTTGTTATCAATTTGTTCCCTCTATTTGGTTTCTGTTTAAATAATTAACAGATCTGATGAGGTAGACCGTTTGGTGTTGACTACACAACATTTAAAGTTTGCTAAAATATACTTTTTTCCTATTTTTATTCTAAATGCTGTATCTTTTGTTGATGATGCAGTACATCACTAAACTCAATGTTTTGTTGAATTTTAATGCACTGTCTTGCAGGTTTGGAATGAAAGTTGGGGAAAAAATTATTTTATTAGACTTTAAATATTGCTCAATGTGAACCAAACAGTCCACTTCATCAAATTCATTAATTATTTAAACAACGGTCAAACAGAGGGATCAAATTGATAACAATTTGTTTTATGAGAGACCAAATTGAGACAATTGGCATTTGTGAGAGACTAAATTGAAAATAAGCATCTGTGAGGGACCAAAATGAAGTTTTAATCATTTTGCTTTCAATATTGAATAAGACTTGCTCGCAGGGACTGTTTTATTCAAAAGCACATCATTTGCATTTTGACTCTGTATGTGCAGATCATTAGGGAACCGGCAAATGATGTTGGCGCCTTGGATGCGTTCGTTTCCATCGTAACGGGGCCGCCGGGACCAAACCCGGTGCAATTGATGCCAAGAATCTCCCTGCCTGTTTTAGTTTTATGGGGAGATCAAGACCCTTTTACTCCAATTGATGGACCAGTTGGCAAGTACTTTTCTTCATTGCCTTCTCAACAAGCAAACGTTGAACTATCTATGTTGGAAGGGGTTGGACATTGTCCCCATGATGATAGACCTGACTCAGTCCATGAAAAATTGCTTCCCTGGTTGGCTTCTCTTCCCACTTCATAGCAGTGCCTTAATCTGATGCTGGAACCAAAAAAATAAAAATAAAATCATACGTATAATTGGTTAAAAAGATATGTAAACATGTTAATTTCGAAGAAATATGTAAGAATATTATCAATACACTTTTTGGTAAAATCTATTTCTCATTAGTGTAAGTGACCCTTCATGATTGATTCACTCTATTTAGTTTTTGAGTAAATTAATAATTTGGTGTTCTGAATGATGTCAATTTGATTACTGAAAACAAATACTTATAAAATAGTTGTCAATGACCCTTCATATGGTTGTTGCCTATTTTGGTGGCACAAAATACCTATTTTATGATTTGAAAAATATAAAACTATTGTATTACTTTAAAATATAATAATATATTTTAAAAATTAAAAACAAGTAACATGCACTTGTATATATGTGAAGTAAATTTATAAGGGTTTTACTAATTATGACTCCCCATAAGGTTTTTTTCATCACAATACACAAAATGGTTATTTTCATTTTTTTGTTAAGTATTGATATTGTATAAATACTTTTTTGTCCCATACACAACTTCCCTCTCCTCGGGTAATTAATTTTTTGAGTGGGTCTATGATGCAACTTGTTGTATTATGTAATGGGTATGTGGCACAATTGGTACCATTAATGGCTGAAATTACATTGCATCTCAAGTCGTCTTACCCACATGTTACAATCCTATTAGCTGAAATTGATAGTATGCATGCAACAAATTGCATCATAAACTCACCATAATCTTTCTTCTAAAGAGACAACCAAAGTTTCCTAATCACAAATTTTTCTTGCAACCAAACATAATTATACAACTAAACTTCTCTATTTAATTTCTTTGCAACCAAACGTATTAAAACAAAGAATCAAACGTACATGCCACTAATTCCATACAACCAAACGTGCTATTAGTGTTAAAGACGAAAGAGGGAGACATAAGGATGCAACGATGGCATCTCAAATCCTCTGAAAATCAAGCTTCGTTGTTAAAAAGGGTAGGGTTGTGAACTCTTTGTCCATACATGTATGTACATGTGAAGTCTCTAGTATATAATATTATGTTATCATTTATCGTTAGTAATTTATATGATATTAGTTATTGGGACAATTTCAATTTCAAACTTTTGAGAAAAAATTTTGGCAAAAGTAATTTTGTGGTCCTAAAACTATAGGGGTTTTTTTTTTGTCAATTTTGCTCCTAAATTTTGTTAACTTTAAATTGGGCCTCTACATTTTTAATTTGTAAGAAATTTTAGTCTTCACTTAAATTTTGTTAAATCATCAATGACATATGTAAATATCGTTGTCTTCGTGGCTTCTAATGTTAACTATGATACTAAATTATATATTTAGAAATACTATTTCACCAATTTACTCATGATTAATATTGTGGTATTACAAAATTAACGAAATTTATCCTAGCTAAACAACAACAATCAAAGCCTTTTTCCATTAAATGGGGTCGGCTATATGGATCAAGCGACGCCAACATGTTCTGTCTTTACACATTTCTATAGTTAGGTTATTTATAGTCAAGTCCCTCCTAATAGTTTCTCTTATTGTTTTTTTTTTGTCTTTTACTACCTCTAGTCATTGGGATATCTTCTATTTGGTCAACTTTATGTACATGAGCCTTTAACGGCCTTCTTTGTACATGACCAAACCACATAAGGAGTGTTTCGACTAATTTTTCAACAATAGATGCTACTCCAACTTTCTCTCTAATGCAGTCATTACTAATCCTATCCATTTTAGTATGACCACTCATCCAACACAACATTCTCATTTTTGGTACGTTGAATTTATGCTCATGCTGGCTTTTTATCGCCAAACATTCAGTACCATATCTTTTAGATGTGCGATAACATTTCCTCTTAAGTGAATTTTTTTAATCACTAATAACACGTGAAGCCTTCTTACATTTTATCCATTCTGCTTGGATCCTATATGGTTTATATCCTCCTCTATTTCTCTATTATTTTGTATTATCGTTTCCAAATACTTAAAACTATTGTGACTTCTTATATGGGATGATCACTAAGTTTCACTTTATTCCTAAAATCCACGTCCCTACCACAGAATTTACATTTCATATGGTTTATATCCTCGTCTATTTTTCTATTATTTTGTATTATCGTTCCTAAATATTTAAAACTATTGTGACTTCTTATATGGATGATCACTAAGTTTCACTTCATTCTTAAAATCTACGTCCCTACGACTGAATTTACATTTCATATATTCCGTTTTGCTTCGATTTATACGAAATTCATTTATCTCCAAAATTTGTTTTTATCGTGACTAAATTGAAAAAAAATTATAACTAAATATATGTTTGACATCACAATTAATATTGAAAAGTCACATAGATAATTACAGTTGTCTCGGCCGTTAATTATTTATATTTAAGTAAAGGATAAAATCAATTATAAATTAAAATTTTATGAACACAATTGATAAAAAGATTTAGAAACAAAATTGCAAAAATTCTATAATTTAGAGAAAAAAAACTTCTCCCTAAAATTTATCAAAAAAAAAAGAAAGACTTGAAGCAGATCGGCCAAATTACTATTTTGGTCCTTAATATTTGCACGAAGTTTAATATTGGTCTTTAACTTTTGTTTTGTCAAAATTGGGCCTCTAACATAAATCCGTTAAATGCTGATGTGGAAGGCTTATGTAGCACGCCCTCTCTCCTACATGTCATATTTAAATGACATGGAATCCTTTCTCACTCCAACTCAGCAAAACGACGCCGTTTTGTCATATGTGAGGGAATGAAAGATGAATCAAAACGGCGTCGTTTTGCTGAGTTGGAGTGAGAGAGGGTTTCATGTCATTTAAATATGATATGTAGGAGAAGGGATGTGCCACATAAGCCTTCCACGCCAGCATTTAACGGCAAAACCAAACGGAATTACATTAGAGGACCAATTTAAAAAAAAATGTTAAGGATCTAAAATAACTTTTTAAAACGATAAAGAACCAATATTAAACTTCGTGTGCAAAAGGAACAAAACAATAATTTGGCCTAAACAAAATCTATGTGTAAATTTGATTAGGCTAAAGTACTATTTTGGTCCTCAATGTTTGCATGAAGTTTAATGTTGGTCCTCAATGTTTCAAAAGTTTAATGTTGGTCCTCAAAGTTTTTGTTTTTGGTCGATTTTGGTCCTCGAGCATAACACTGTTAACTTTTTGCCGTTAAATGATGACGTGGCATGACCCTCTCTCCTACATGTCATATTTTAATGACGTGGCATGACACATCACTGCCACGTCACCCAGATGATGATGATAATGATGCTGATGAAGGAGAGAAGATGATGATGTGGCAATCTGGAATGATTGTCATGCCACGTCATTAAAATATGACATGTAGGAGAGAGAGTGTGCCATATAAACATGTCACGTCATCATTTAACAACAAAAACTTAACGGTGTTATACTCGAGGACCAAAATCGACAAAAAAAAAATTTTAAAGACCAACATTAAACTTTTAAAATATTGAAGTTCATGCCAACCAAAAAAAATAACCGTCATTTGATTACATTCATGAAAAATTCTTACATTCATATGTTTTGGGTGGCCGTGAAAGGCAAAGAGGGACACAGAAGGAGGCGAAGCAGCCAACGATGGCTCATCAAATTCTCTGGAAATCAAGCTTCGTTGTAAGATTGGGTAGGTTTATTAGCTCTTCGTCTCCTTCGTTCTTTCATCTTCCTCTCTATTCTTTATCCTCATCGTCTTGCTTCCTCAAAGTTCATCCCATCCCCACGTTGTCTTCAACAACAACAAGAAGAAGAAATAACTGCATTTGGTTCCAGCAACAGCAGCTGCACGACCGCCATAGCTTCCTCTGGTGTTCCAAGTACAGTACCACTCGTGCTTGTGTCGATACTGAAATCGAGGGTTTGGGAAAAGGATACCTTGAATTGACGGACGAAGAACTCACACGGCAGTGTAAGATGGATACCTTGAAGTCGTCTGGACCTGGTGGTCAGCACCGAAACAAGCGCGAGTCTGCGGTTCGCCTCAAGCACCTTCCCACTGGTATTATTGCTCAGGTCATTTTTCCGTTTTATCCTTTCTCATTTGGTGCATCCACGATTTCGTTTTGATCTCGTAAGATTAGCGTTTCTTGCATTTCATTATAGGCTTCCGAGGATCGATCTCAGCACCGGAATCGTGCTTCCGCCTTAACTCGCCTCCGTGCTCTTATAGCTCTTAAAGGTAGTATTGGCTTGCTTTTCCAATTTGGTTTTGTTTAAATTGTATAAAATTTGTTATTGATTTACAATCCTGAAAATATTGGGGGTATTTTCCTGAATTGATTCATAATGAATGAAGTTAAAGGGTTGTTGCATCACTTTTTTCTTGCTTGGTGAATACCTTGGCTGAAATATGTCATGACTGATAATTAGCAAGGAGTTTGCTGATAGATGCATGTTAATCTTTTGAACTAGTCAGGAACACTGTGGATCTAGAAGCTTATTCACCACCTCAAGAGCTTCTGCAAATACTTCCTGCTAAGTCATCCATAAGAGGATCAGATTGTGGTCCTCAAATTGGGCCCAAGAACCCAAAATTTTTGTTGGTACGTCTGTTTATGCAATGTGCATAACATTTTTTTTCCTCTCACAAACAATCTACAGAATTTGAGACCTAATTGCAACTAATTACATCTTCGGATTAGAGCACCAGATATAATCATTGAGGTCCTTTCTTACAGGGAATGCAAGCTCTATTGGATCTCATTTTCGCAGTTGAGGGATCTATATCAGAAGCTGCAAAGTTTCTTGGGTACACATTATGCTTGATGCCTAACATTTTTCTCTGCACTTATGTCCATGATGCTGTCTTTTGTTATGAGGCTTGGTGTATGGAATTTCTAATTCAGCGAATCAGTTACGGTTGAATAAATGTATATGAATGTTTCTCCATATATTATGGCTAAGAAATTGGGTATAGGAAGAGTGACATATGTGATATTAAGTTGAAATGAATGGAGAGTTAGTGAAGAAAATATGTGATGTAGTTTAACCTTACTTAAAAATTAGCATTTGGCCCTTTAGGGTATCCTTGTACAATGTAGATTTAATATAGATTTGTGGTAGACGTAATCAAAGGCTGAGTTCCTTGTTAGGCATATTCAAATGCCTTTATATTTATGGTATTTATTATTTAACATATATATACACATATATTGCAGATTGACTACAGGGGCACTGTCACGGCTGATCCTATCGGATGATTCTCTTAGAATGGCTGTAAATGAGCTGCGGGCATCAAAGGTAAACTTAGTCATGGTTTCTCTAGAAATTAGCATCAGTTATCTCATTTATTTTCAGTCTGATTTGTCAATGCTATTATGTTACTTTTTTAGAGAAAAATACTTAGTCATGGTTTCTCTAATCCTAAAAGTACTTTTGAAGTACTTACCAAAAAAAAAAGTACTGTTGAAGTATTGCATTATATACCAAAATAAGTGTTGCATTTGAAGTTTTGAATCCAAAACTGTTATAAAAATATTTACTCAAAATGTACTTTTTTTCCTTCAGCCTACCAGATCAATTTTTGAAATTGCTGAGCATCATTTTTTTGTCTGTATGTTTTGTTGTCTACACACTACATTGATTAAAAAGTCAACCTGAACAAAAAATTTTACATTTCAAAAATGAGAATGTTTTGTCGGATGAGTAGACATACTAGAAAGGATAGGATTAGTACATAGGAATGATTGCTTTAGAGAAAAAGTTGGGATAGCACCTATAATAGAAAAGTTACTAGAATGTAGAAACACACCTTAGGTAATTTGGTTATGTACAAAGGAGACCATTGAAGGCTCGTGTACAAAAAGTTGATATGATGGAACATAGTCCAATAAATATAGGCAGGGGAAGAAAAAAACAATAGGAGAAATATTATGATGCTTTTTACTATAAATAATACAGAATGAAAAAAGATAGAAGATGTTGGTGTTACTTCATCCTCATAGCCGATTCCACCTAATAGGAAAAGGCTTTGTTTGTTTATTGTTGTTGTTGTTGTTGTTTATGCTTTGTTGTCTATGATAATGTTCTCTGCTTCCCGGAAAGATCTAGACTTTTATCTAACAAAGTAACACTTAATCATTTTTGTGGAGCATGAACAGGGCATGAAGCCTCTTAAGTAGGATCACTCAAATTTTTATTATAAATACAGGTACGATTCACTCTCTCAGAATCAACATCATTTATTTGAAAGCAAAAGTTCCATTTTGTTTGGAAATTGGCCAAATCATGGAAAGTTGTGTTCATCCACCATTCTATTAGTAGATGCCAAGAACTTTTCTGATGGCCGTAAATCTTCTATTACATTTTAGAATTCTTTGTTCAACCATTAAAACATGCCCTAGTTGTAGATTTACTTGGTTATGTAGTTGCAGTTTTTAACCAACTAACACTGTTATTAGATGATCTCTCACTGGAGTTCAACGTATCATGCATACCTTTCTTTGGAAGAGTTAATGAAAAGAGAATTTCTCGTTATTCTTTAGCAGTTTTAATTCTAGACCTACCACTTCGAATAAAAGATAGAACAGATCTGTATACTACACTGTCCTCATATCATTCACTAATCTTGAGGAATGTATACTTTTTTAAAAGTTTAGCCATTGGTGAATGGTGATATATCCATTTATGAGGGAAGAAATTAATCTATTTGCAGAAGAGAACTACTTGAAGTGATAACAAGGAAAATTATATTCATTGAAGGGGGCACCAGTTTTTCTCAGATTGTATAGAAGTATGCAAATATTAATTAAGCACTGAATTGGATGAGGTTGGTACTGTTATGGTATGCGGATTGAAGGTACAATATTCTGGCAGTCAAATATGGAACATTAATGCTATTTTTGTCTTTACTAGTGCCTGTTTGCTTCGACCTTTGCTGCAAAGCCTTTTCTTTTCATTCTCTATATCTCTTTCTTCTCTAGTTGTACATGTAGATAATTTTATACCCTCTTTTGGATTCAATGTTCAAAATTCCTTAGTTATTCAAGTTAACATAGTTCATCTATCTTTCTCGTGGTCAAATTCCAAACTTTTGGTTTACACATTCCTAAGTTGACAAGGCTATAATAAGGGTAAGTTTATCTGAAGGCCACGTTTGGTAGGAAGTACGGGGAGGAAAGTTTTCTTCCATTTGCATTCTTGCCTCAAACCTATCTTCCTTGAGAGGTTGATTGAAAGTTGTATTGGAAAAGTTAATTTTACTCTCATTCTTTTTTAAAAAAAAAAAATTTACACCCGAGAGGGAGGGTTGAGGGATATGTGGAGCTGTATTACATAAAGGAAAATTTGACTTTTGATCATTTTATCTTTGATTTCTCTATCTTCATTTATCTTCAAGATAATTAGTAATATAATTTAATTCAATTTCACTGCTCATTAATTTCTATAGTTTTAATACGGAGTTTATACGAATATGAAAAAGTATAAGGAGAATTATGGTACTAATCTCTATAAATAATTACTAATATATATTATGCTGTTTCGTAAATGTTTATTTTTCTATAAATAATTTTATACATAACTTCACCAATAACAGCTAAACATATTTAATCTGATTGAAGGTTGATAATGGAAACTACTTGGATAGGGATTTAGAATATCTACAATTTTATGTTTAATTATTTATTTGATTATGTATGGATTATCTAACAAGCTATTGATAAATATATACTATTTCTATGTTTTATTTTAAATATACTAATTATATATACTTTTTTTTGTAAGTAATTATATATACTTTTTAATCACATTTTTTATTTTCAGTAACTTTTCTTTCTTTCGTTTTTTATAAAGAAAAAAAAACAAATCAAATACACTACACACCTTTCAAAATTTGGGCCTGAAATAGAATTTTTATGATTTACTACTTCCTAAGCTGAAACGAAAATAAGAATCTTGTAATTCAATCCATAAACAAACTGCAAGTAAAGTTTTCTAGCTAAAACGAAACTAATTATTTTGGGATAAAAGTTCAATGCTACCGTACCACTGAACTTCAATGCATCCTTCCAATTATGTAGTGTCATTTGTTAATATTAATAAAAATTCACAATAATTAGGGCCCACCTTGAATGGTTTAGGGACCAACTAATTAGAGAGATGTACTGAAGTTCAGTACTACCGTACCACTGAACATCTACTCATTATTTTGTAACCATATACAAAAAATAAGAGTCCATCATTATCTAATAATAGACTCAACGATATTTAAGAAATTAATTATTAAGTTCGATTGATATCCTGGTCATGACAATAAGAGTCTACTCTGGCTATTGCTTTGCTTGACAAGTCGGCGTAGTAGTGGTGGTGTTGGAAACGAGGGTGAATTGCGCTTCAACCACTAAACTATCTTTCAAAATGAAACCCATGGAAGCATCTTTGAGATGATTCACCAAAATGAAGTCCGTATATCCCAAAGACTTGTGTAAGCTATCACACCACCCACTAACTGCGTCAAAACACACATTTCAAATACAATTCGTCATGCTATTTACCATACGGGTCATGCTATTTACCATACGGGTGAGTCTATGATGCAACTTGTTGCATGCATGTAATACAATTTTGGTCAATAGGATTGTGACACGTGGGAAATTGCATTGCATCTTAAGTCATCCTACCCACATGTTACAATCCTATCGGTCGAAATTGCATTGCATGCATGCAACAAGTTGCATAGACCCACCCTTACAATATTATTTCTCAACAATATTCACTTGAAAAACAAAATGTTATATGAGTAATTTAAAAACAAAAGACTTGAAGAGCAAGTGTGAGTTCCTACCATCTCTTTCATGATGATTACTATATAGTTGATCCTTTATTCTTAGCTTGCATTTTGCAAATACCCTCCCATTCGTTGGGAGGTATTCCCCTTCATCAACTAAATCCACATACAAGGAAAGTTTGTTTACCACAGAATTTCCCTCTGGATAAATAATGTGAAGTTTCCTGAACAAGAAAAGTTACTCATTATTATGTAGACAGTAAAACTAATATGTCAAGATAGAAACAGAAAATATATGAGTAAATTTATAATTTGGTCCTGAAAGATATTATTTGAGTCAATTTGGTCCCCAAAAAATACATGTAATTGTCAAATTTGGTATCGGAAAGATGCACTCCCAATCAAGTTTTTTTAAAGTCAGACTAGAATGTTGGCATGGCATCCCAACTCATTGTCCAAAAATATCACGTCATCAACAATGTTAACTTTTCCATCCAATAAATTAATTGAGGAACCAAATTGATTGAAGATGCATTTTTCAATAGACCAAATTATTAATTTACTCTAAATATACTCATATATAATGGAAATATATTCTCACCAAGATCTTCCCCCAATCTTAAATGTTTGGGAGTATAAGGAAGACTCCTTGCATAATGCTGCAAAATTCTGAATGTCCCAAGTGTAGGTAGCCTGAGCAGAAGGGGTTTGTACCATGGAAAAGCATTCTGATTTGCCTGTACATTTCATTACAAACACCTCTGCTCCAAAAATGCAAGAATCATCCACAAGATATCCTTTGGAGGGATCCTTGAATGTATCAACACGAAGAAACTCTGGGAATCCCCATTCAGTTTTCATGCCATGAAAACGCTTTATTTCCCTTCCATCATCTACAAATTAAAATAAAAGGCAAAATCATAAATAATCATATGTTGCATCGTTGGATTTGTAGTCACACTAAAAAAGATATGATTAGGAATGATTTTATTAGTGAAAAATTTGGGTAGCACTATCATAGAAAAGTTAATTAAAATATGCCTTAGGTGGTTTGGTCATAAACAAAAAATTCATTAGGGGCTCTTTACATAAAGTTGACCAGATGTTGGTGTCGTTTGATACATATAGCTGACATGACTACCTAGTGAAAAAAATAATTTCAGCTTCAGACTAAGTTTGAGATAAACAATTCTTAACAATGGAGTGGAGTACTAACTGGCCATTTGATTACCTTCGATGGAGAAATACTTGTCCTGGATCTGATCTTGCACGAACAATTTGAAACAAACATCAACTTCCCAACCAGGTGAAAATGTGTCCTCTTCTTTTATTCTTAAGTAGAGTGAGATATGATTACTTTGATTCTTCCCAAGAGGGTAAAACACCAAGCTCCTGATTAACAGCATTAAAATATAACATATATACATGAGGACTTCCATTCCATTAAACTCTAAACCCTATATGCATGAACCTCTGTAATTTAAAACATATTTTTTTTCCATAACAGCAAAGGAACGCACCATTTATATCCTCCAGCTTCAAAGATTCCAGATTCGTAACCCACATGATGATCAACCAATAAGGAGTAGGATTGTATTTTGAGTGAAAAGTGAGAGGGTCGCATATCTCTGACTCTTACCATCTCTGCAAAACAAGGTTGCAAATCATATAATATAAACTAACACAACATTAATAAAGCTTAAAACAGAGTATTCATTCATTGAGGCATTTATACAAACACCTTGAGGGCATTACGAAATCTTTCAACTTCAAGTACTCAATACCCTTTCAATCTAATTTTTCAACACTTTTACAATTTTTATTTGGATTAGTGAAAATATTTGAATAACTTTCCTTGAAATCTAAACAAAAATGCTGATATATTTGAAGAACGTACCATTGGAGTGGCGAAGAAAATCAAGTCCCCACATCTTTAGCGATCCTTTCTTTCCCAAATTTTTGTTTGAAGCATTTTGCTTTTTGATTGAATATTTCGCTTTTTTATTCTCATTGATTACTATTATGGCGCCATACAATGAGCCCAAGAGGAAAGCGAACAGAAAATCGGAGAATTTCTTCATTTGAGCTGCACAAACCAACCAAAACGCTCTAATTTCTTCTCGTAATCTCAAAATCAACTTCACTATAATAATCTATAAATACGCATAGCAAAACTTGTTCCACACGTACTCTTTCGCTTAATTAATTGCATCAATTATTTAAATTAGAAAAAGGATATATTCAATCAATCAAAATCTTAACTGATTTTAAATAATGATGATAAGCCAATATGTAATTTTTTAAATATAATATTTATTTTAATTTTATTTACTCCAGTATAATTTTTTAAATATGTTAACGATACATATTTTTCATAGTGGAAAATGAGGTGGATAGTGAGGTGTCAAAACAGATATACAGTCATCGTTCACGTCTGCAAATTTCATCAAGTAAGTTAACGGTATTAACAAAAAGGGCAGGTATGAACAAAATTGAAAGCTTAGGGGTAGGCATGAACAAAAAAAAATTTAAGAGTAAGAATAAACATTACATCAGAGTTTCGGAACAACAAGAATACTTTAGCCGATTAAAATATTTTGATGATCAAAACAGTGAGATGATAACTTAATTATCAATCAACCTCCCATCCCATCCCCCCTTTCATCTATCCATTTCCCTCCCCGTCAAATACCAAATATAGACGGCAACTAGGAGGGGAAAGGAAGAGATTGAAAGGGAAGGGAGGAAAAAAGGAAGGGTTTCTTTCCTTTGTTTGTATATCTCAAAATATTTTAAAATTGTAAAGAATAAAGATAACAAATGATTAGTTTTTATTTTTTTAATATCCTCCACTATCTCCTCTTTTATTTTTAAATTTTTCGAAAAATGATTATATTCTACCATTCTATTCTTTAATCCACAGGGCAAATAAATTCTATGTTTAGCAATTAAAAGGGAGAGGGATTGGAGGGAACAAGAAGGAGGAAGTTAATCTCCTTTTTCTCTCACCATTTATTTAAATACTTTAAATTGGAGTATTTCAAATTATAAAGAATAAGATAATAGATGATTAAATTTTAATAATTCATTATCTCTATCTTCTTTTTAAACAAGGAGAAGATATTCAATTTTTCTACCATTCCTTCCTTTCTTAATTTCTAATCCAAAGAAACCCGAAATAACCTCTATTTGGTAAATGAATTTATTTTTAGAAAGTGGCATAAAATTGAGAAGAAAAAAAAAACGAGAGTTAAGTAAAATTCAATGTTGTAAAAATCGAACCGGACAAAGACTCGGACAAATGTTTGGTTCATGGTCTGATCGGTTTAACCGGTTGAACCGTTGGTCGAATCGGATGACGCAATAAATAATAAATATTAATTATTATTAATATAAAAAATGACATCACTCAAATTTTAGGTTTCAATATACATAATTTTGAAGTTTTAAATTACATGACTTCAAAGTTTTAATTTTTAAGACTTGTCAAACTCTGAAAGAACTTAATCAAATCAAATATGAAATTCTTGATAATCATGACTTTTAAATTTTAATTTTCAAGACTTTTCTAATTTTAATTTTTAAGATTTTTCTAATTTCTTTTATTATGTTATTTTTTTTTTTTATTTTTCAATTTTTTATTTTTTTTTAAAAAATTAGACCGGTTGGACGGTCCAACCCGCGGTTGACCGGTTGAACCCCGGTTAAATCCGGTCCAACTACAAAAATGTTTTTTTGGTCCAACCGACTCACCTTTGTATTCGGTTGGCGGTTGGACCGTCTGGTCCGGTCCGATTCTTACAACATTGGTAAAATTACACTTTTGCCTCTCATTGAAAAATCATAAAATCATTTTTTCTCAAATTTAAAAACCAAAATGGGGGATTGGGGGCAAAATTATGGGCACGTTCATTAGGTAGAAATAAAAATGGAATGGGAATATATTAAAATGACCATTTTATCCCTTATATTAAAAAAAAATTATAATTGTGTCAAATATCAAAGGAATATAATAAATATTTTATATATATATTTTTTTTAAAGTTAATAAAAATAAAGTAAAAAAGTAACCCACTTACTTTTTAGTTCCATCCCTTTTCTTCATTATCCAATTCAAATAATTAAGTGAACACACCCATAATTTCTTTGTCCCAAACCTTCCCACAAACGGAAAGTACTGCCTTTATTTATTTTATTAATTGGTACAAGAAAGTTATATGTATATATATGTGTGACTAGTGTCACACATTTGTTATACATATATCATCATAAGTTCCATGAGATTTCAATCACACCACCATGGATAAACTGCCACCCCTATTCACCTTATCGAATTGCAACACCATAGGCTCTCCACTATTGGTGACGACAAGACGTTCGTTGCCATTATTATCTTTTCTAACTCCAACGTCTCTACACACACCAAGATCTCCGCCACCACACACCACCAGCTTGTACGTGAATTTCTCGCTAGTAGATTCATAGGGCTTGATGTAGAACAACGAACCCAATGTATCGTCACTATCGGCAACAAAAACCGCCGCTAAATCCTCGCCTTCGAAGTCGTTAGCCGACTTGACGACCCAAGCGGATTTGCTGGAGCATATGTTGGGTGGCACGTAGGCGAATGATAGAAGTAACTGATAGGAGGTTTTGATGAAAACGGGCTTTACGAGAGCTGAAATGGTGACGGGGAATCCGCTGGTATAAGGGAGACCTTTAGTGACGGCCAGGGAGCAAGCGTCGCTATCTCCGTGCCTTATGGCGGTGGCGAAGATCCCGCCGTTGCCGATACGCGGTATCGGCGACAGCCTGTATGTGCCGCCGTTTCGCAGGATGTCGCCGTCCGAGTCGAGAATTACCTCGTCGGTCGCGGCGGCGAAGGCGGAGAGAAGGAAGAAGAGGGATGCAAGGGATAGTAATGGAGTGGTCTTCATTGTGTTTGGGTTTTGGTGTGAGTAAATCATGGGAGCTGAGGACATTTATTTATAGAGGACATTTATTTATAGAGATGATTGGGAAATGAGAAAAAATTTTATCTAGCAAATTATTTTTAATTGATTATACATCATAAAAATATATTTTTTAATAATTAAATTGAGATATTTAATTTTTTTAGATAAGATTTAAAAAAATATGTCTTTAATATATATGTATCGGTCCGGTGGACATTCGTGTGTATATATATATATATATATATATATATATATATATATATGTTTTTGGCGTGTATATCTTATTTTTGGAAAACACAGTTGCAAAATAGTGTTCTATAATAAAAAAAATATTTTTAACAAAATAAAATAAGTTTTTTTCACTCTCATCCTCTTAACTTCAACTTAATTATTATCGTGGTTATTTCGCCATGTAGGTAGATATTTTAAGTGAGAATTAGTATCACAAATTTTGAATAATGACTATAATTAATTAATGAGCATAATTTGTAGATATTTAAGGATATATACTCGGTACATAGTTAAAATGTTATGAGTAATACCCTAAGAGGGTTAATTACTTTTAAGTAAGGGCCAAATTATAAGGTTTTGGATTCTCAAAACCTAACCCCTAAATTCTGGAATGCGGTTGATTATGTTGGATCCTATCAATTAATGTTCGTCTCATATAGGACAGGTTACCTTTATAAAACATTAATTTTATAAAGTTTTGATCTTTACTTCTAACAACTAGCTTGAGGGTAGTACTGAGGCTTTCGTGTGGACTATTTGTATTAATGGGTGTTTTTATCACATTGAGATCGAGCCAATTGAGAGAGTTATAAATTCGATGATTAAATAGTATTTTTGTCAAGTTTAAGGATTAAATAGTTGACATAGTTACAAATTTGGGGAATAAATAGTATTTTGTCAAATTTGAGGACTAAATAGTTGACACAGTTAAAAATTTTGGGGACTAAATAGTATTTTTAATAAATTTGGGGACTAAATAGTAGTTTGACCAATAATTTAGGAACTAAATAATATTTTACCTCTTGTTAAAACCAGAGAAAAATAAACAGCTAAAAGCCATGTTTGGTACACAAAATTTATAGGGAAAAGAGAAAGGAAAGTGTGGATGATTATGTTTTGTATGAATTTGAGAATAGGAAATAGAACCTATGTTTCATATAAACAAGGAACCTTTGTTCCTTGTGAGAGAGGAAAGTTGGTAGAAGCAAAGGGAAGTGTATGTAAAATGACTATATTATCCTTAAAAATTGTGATAAATAATGAAAATAAGGGTAGAAAAGATATTTCATAGCTTTATCTTTTATTTTTATATCTTCTTTTTACTATACCAAACAATATTACTCTTACGTTCTACTTCCATCTCCCTACATACCAAATACATTTTTTATTACTTGTTTCCACTTTAATTTTCATTACCAAATATTCCAACTGGGTGTTTGTAGGTAATTAATAGTTCAAACTCATCAGTTGTAAGTCGTTGAATATATCTTGAGATATGTATTATTTTATATTTAAAAAAAATATTTTGATACAGATCTCCAAACAAATCTAATAATTAATAAATAATAAATTTAAACTTTTAATAGCTTTATAACATTCCTTGTTCCTCTGTTATAGCATATAGTGGTAAAATTATCAATTATTATTATTATTTTATTTTTTAATAAATGACATTTAAAGATGAGAATGAGTCCCCACAAATTAAAATTGTCTTATATATGAAATTGTGATGGACCATTCCCAAACGACAACATCGATACTTAAATGGTCCACCACAATTTCAATTTCTAATACATAGCCACGTGACCCATTCATAATTTAGCTATTCAACTACATTTTTTATAAATAAAATTTTGAGTTGGAATTTTATATATAAAAAAATATAATAGTGAAACTTTTATTTTCGTTATAAAATCTCACCAAACTCTAAGCCAAAGAGACTAAGCTCAGTAGATTTTTGTGTATTACTTTTATCACTTATTATTTAAAATTTTCGTTGTAATTAAGAAATACGGATTAGAAAATTATTTTCAACGTGAAGGAATGATTAGGTTTTTGTTTTGGTCTGTATATTTCATTAATTTTATATGTTAGTTTCCGGTTCATATATGGATATTTCTGCAATATTCTTGTGATGAGTGGCTATAGCTATACATCCTAGTATATATATATATATATCATCATTTTCACGTGTGAATCCGAAATCTTCTTAAGATAACCATCGAAATAAGAGAAAATTATCAATTTGGTTCGTATATGAATATTTAAGGGTATGTTCTTTATGCAAAAAGGGAAAGAAAAAAGGGAATAGGAATGAGTTTTCACGTAGTAAAAATTTGGCACACCCTCTCTCCTACGTGTCATATTTAAATAACATGGCACTCTCTCTCACTCAAACTCAGCAAAACGACGCCGTTTTGATTAAACCTTAAACATTTAAATGAATCAAAATAGCGTTGTTTTGCTGAGTTGGAGTGAGAGAGGGTGTCATATCATCTAAATATGACACATAGGAGAGAGGGTGGGCCACATAAGCCTGCCACGTTAGCATTTAATGGCAAAACTTGACGGATGTTACGCTAGAGGATCAATTTTGACAAAAAAAACGTTGAGGACCTAAAATAACTTTTTGAAACATTGAGGACCAATATTAAATTTCGTGCAAACGTTGAAGACCAAAAGAGTAATTTGGCCAATATCAATTGGTCTCGAGACCACAATTTGCTCTCAGTGATTTCTATATATTGAGCTAGACCAAATCAGGTAAAAAAGGCCTTGAATGTCCATTGTGCTGCTTTAGAATTGTCATGATCTCACCTTCTTATTCTCATCTTCTTTAGTTGAAAGCATTTCAAAGCTCACTACACTTGAAATAAGTAAATGTCATAAGATGGAGCATATACTATATTAATATATATATATATATATATATATATATATATATATATATATATATATATATATATATATACTCTATTAGTCTTAATTTTGTGAACTCTCTTTCCTAGGAGAGAGAGAGAAACAGCCATATGTAGATCACAAGGCATGAGGGAGAAGTTTTTCTTCATTTTTGATTCACTTATGATTATTTCTGCTTCAGTTCTACTTCAGTTTTGATCCTTGTCAATTTTGGAAGAACGAACTGTTTAAAGGGATTTAATTAAAGATATGATTTTATAACAAGAAATGAAAGCAAACTAGTGTTTGTAAGCACAATTTGGGATTCATTTCATACACAATATCTTTTATCATCATTTTGGTTTACTTTCATTTCTTGTTATATTGACCTTTTTTGTGTTTTTTCACAGCTATATGATCCAAGAACTACTCATTCTTTTGTTTTTTCAGTTCAATTTATATTGTGACTATCTTAAGATTATTTGTGTTGTACATTAATTTCATGTTTAAACTTATGTATGTGAATTTTATTTTGATGAAATCATAAATATATTTTGTATGTTGAGTCAACACATTTGAATTAATTTAATATATTTAAATAAATGTGAAAAAGTCTATGTTCACGTACTTTAAGTAATGAGGTTCTTCAGGGAAAAAAAAGGAAACGGGGTTCTTAATAAATCACAAGTCTAAATTAGCGACGTTAACCGTCGCTAATTAATAAACAATTTAAATTCTTAGCGATGGTTAAAATTATAGCTGAAGGAAAAAATAACCACGGTCTGAACCGTAACAACAATGGAATAAGAGTGAAGTTGGAGTTGATTTTAGCGACAGATTAAACCATCGCAAAAACCATAAAAAACTAACGGCGTTTGTGTGAAGCGTCGTCAACACTTGTCCTGACGCCACATTTAACAGCGGTCATACAAACCGTCGTTAAAGTCTTAGCGACGGTTGACTTTAACGACAGTTAAAACCGTCGCTAGAAGACAATTTGACTGTCGCTAAAATTAATTTTTTTTTTGTAGTGGTCCCATCAAAATTCATATTGATTGATAATTTATTTCAAAATATTCGTTCCTGCACTACAAGAAAATGCTGATTTAGCTACGAAAATTAGCTAGGGAAAATTTCCCTAGCTAATTAGCTACGGATTAGCTAGGGGAAAAATCCCTAGCTAATTTGGTAAAAAAGTTTGGCGCGAAAAGGCGGAAAAATTTAACAACGGATTTCCCTAGTTAATCCCTATAGCTAATTAGCTAGGGAAAAAATCCTTAGCTAATTCTTAGGTAATTAGCTACGGATTTGCTAGGTAAAAAATCTCTAGCTAATTTATTATATGTATATATATAGATATAATATTTTACATTAATAAATCAAAAAGTGATAAATGGCCTAATGGTTGGTGTAAATGTTACCATCCATGATGTTCCGTCTTTGAGTCCTCCTAGGACCATTTTTCAAAAATATAAAGTAGTCGCCGGAGGAGGCCGCTGGTGGCAATCGTCGGAGGGGGCGATTTAGCTAGGGAATAGCTACGACTTAGCTAGGGATGTATTTTTCTATACTTCTATACTATATGTAACTACAGAATATTCCTCCTAGGGACACGTGACATTGAACTTCCAGAAGCCCTGCAGTGACTCACGCCGATGACACGTGGCACCACTCATTGACCCCCTGCATGGCCGATACCCACGTTTATCCTTCTAGGCTCCCGTCCAAGGGACATCGAAAACCTCCAAGTATCGTGGGACGAGCTACGTCGAGCTGGAATGTGAGTCGACCATGTCCTCCCCCACACTTGGTATAAAAGGCCCTAACCCAGGGGATTTAGGATCGGAAGACAGCAAGTAACACAAACTATGAATACACTAAAGCTAGACTTAGCCTTCCTAACACAGTACATCTTCCAGTTAAGCCAAGAGCTTAGCCTACGACATCACCAAGCTCCGCCATTAGCAGACATAACTCCATCCCGGAGATCTCCATCACCTTGCATAACGGCTTGCACGGACGTTAACACAGCGAACTACATGGACTTTGATCCCTTCACAAGGGTACATAGGCACCTAGGTTCCTACCTAAGGACAAGTTCCCCAAGATTATGACCCCTTGCGGTCCTTATTTTCAACTTTACATTGTCTGAACCAAAAACAACAGTTACACTATATACAAAAAAAAAATCTATACTATATAGAAAAGAAATAAAGTCAAAAATCAATTCTCTACATATAACTGTCTCACCTTTTTTTTAAAACAAAATAATTTTTAAATAATTGTCTATTTTTTATAATTTTTTTTTGATAAAAAAGTATTAAAGCTTCATTATATTATAAAAAAATCAAACGGCACTTACACTAATTTAGAAAACTCCAATCTAATAATACTGAAGAATAAACCCTAACAATTATTGAACTAAGTAAACAAAGTGTAAGCTCAACTGATTCTATTTCTTCAAGATGAAAAATCTCACCGTCCTTGGTGTTGCCAACAGAGTTGTTACTCTTATACCTCCTGCATATTAGATCTGAAGTAATCTTTAAAGTTGAAATTGTCGTGAACGAGTGAAATTTTTTTAACATAGATGATTCGTAGATTTAGATATGATTATAACAAATCTTGAATCCATAATCACCTGATTGTCAAAAAAATTCACAAAAGAAAATAAATACACACAAAAATAAAACAAGCTCCACTTACTAGATCTGAATCGATCTAGCAATGGGAGACTACACTCTCACAAGAGAGGAATAAAAAACTCAGAAGTAAATCTGGAAGAAAATCACCACCAAAATTAGGGGAATGAATATCTACCTTATTTATGAAATGTAACGACGGTAACAAAAGAAGAAAAATAGGGAGGGGTTGCCAAATTTCCGGTTAGATCTACAGAAAGAAACTGGTTGAAGAACGAACGTAAAGAGAAGAGAGAAAGCGGCCGCTAGGGTTTTCCATAATTTATTTTTGAAGAAATTTAAAATAATTCTTAAAATTAACCAACAGTGACCTACTAATTAGCTTAGGACTCGATCATTGATCAATATCTACTCAATTAGCTAAAGTCAAATTAATATGTTAGTACACAAAATTAATAAAAAATTAAAATGAGTATATCCATGAATCACATTAATTTAAAACAAAGATTTAAAGAAATTTTTATAATTAATTTATATATTTTAAGAAATTAAAATAAATAGAAATTTAACATATTATATGCATACATCCAAAAAGTTAGAGAGATATTTTAATTAAGATGAAGTCACGTGAAAAAGATGAGGAATTAAGTCGATGTAGCTAGCAATCAGTACTCGTCATCAAGTGATACACTCCATATATAAATGTATAATCTTAAAAAATATACTATATATAAAAATAATATATTTTTTAAGATTAAATCAGGCACACCACTATTTTTATTTTATTTAATATTATATCAATTATCATACATGAAAGTAAATACATATTTATTATTACTTTTTCTTTATGATTTATTTTATTACTCTTTTAAAGATTTAAAAATATTTATTAAAAAGATGAGTTCCTACCGGCCAAAAAAAAAAAAGATGTATTCCTCTCAGTGAGCATTCCATGAATTATATAAATGAACAAAAAAGTTCACAATTATTAAGAAAGTATATTATATTTATCACAGAGTTGATAGATTTGTAAATTTGGTGATTAAATAATATTTTTGTCCAGTTTAGAAACTAAATAGTTGACATAATTAAAATTTTTGGGGACTAAATAGTATTTTTAATAAACTTAGGGACTAAATAATAATTTAACCAACAATTCAGAGATTAAATAGTATTCTGCCTCTTGTTAAAGGTAGAGAACAAAAAACAGCTAAAAGCCATGTTTGGTACCTAAAATTTATACGGAAAAGAGAAAGGAGAGTATGGATGATTATGTTTGGTATGAATTTGAGAATAAGAAATAGAACTTGTAAGGAACCTTTGTTCCTTGTGTGAGTGAGAAAAGTTGGTAGAAGCAAAGGGAATTGTATGTAAAATGACTATATTATCCTTAAAAATTGTGATAAATAATAAAAATAAGGGTATAAAAGATATTTCATAGTTTTATCTTTCATTTTTACATCTTCTTTTCACTATACCAAACAACATTACTCTTAAATTCCACTTCTATCTCCCTGCATACTAAACATATTTTATCATTTGCTTCCACTTTAATTTTCACTTTCACTGTTTACCAAATCACTCACCTCCTACTTATAAACGCCACCTTAGGACACGCTTGGTATAAATGCATAGATGTAAAGTACTGTAAAGAAAGTATTGTAGAATAAAGTACTGTAAAATAAAGGAAAGTATTGTAGAGAAAAGTGAGGAAAGAGATAGAGATAAAAATTAGGAGAGAAAAAAAGTATGATAAAAGTGTGTTTGGTATGTATAAAATATGATATAAAGTTTTTTTGGAATCGTAAGATTACATGTAATGTACTGTTTGATAATCATATCAAACATGCCCTTAATATTTCAACTGGGTGTTTGTAGGTAATTAAAATAACTTTGAGCCACGTATCCATTGTACCTTATGGTTCACATGCGAGACAAGTTATTGGATCAGTGAACTCCGTATTTTCGAGTGAGTTCAAGTTCATCAGTTGCAAATCGTTGGATATATCTTGAGATTTGTGTTATTTTATATTTTTTTAAAAATATTTTGGTACAGATCTCCAGACAGACCTAACAATTAATAAATAATAAGTTTAAACTCTTAATAGCTCTATTACATTACTCATTCCTCTGTTATAGCATATTGTCAATAGTAAAATTATCAATTATTATTATTAGAGGCAAAATACTATTTAGTCTCTGAATTGTTGGTCAAACTACTATTTAGTCCCCGAATTTATCAAAAATACTATTTAATCCCCGAAATGTTTAACTATGTCAACTATTTAGTCCCCGAATTTGTAACTTTGTCAACTATTTAATCCCCAAACTTGACAAAAATACTATTTAATCACTGAATTTGCAATTCTGTCAACTATAACGGGTAACAGTCAGAAAACTAAATAGTTGACAGAGTTGCAAATTCAATGATTAAATAGTATTTTTGCCAAGTTTGGGGACTAAATAGTTGACATAGTTACAAATTCGAGGATTAAATAGTATTTTTGTCAAATTCGGGGACTAAATAGTATTTTTGATAAATTCGGGGACTAAATAGTAGTTTGACCAACAATTTAAGGACTAAATAGTATTTTGCCTTTTATTATTATTATTATTATTTTCTGTTTTTAATAAATGACATTTAAAGATGAGAATCAGTCCCCACAAATCAAAATTGTCGTATATGTGAAATTGTGGTGGACCATTGAAATTGTAATGCCACGACTCTTCACCTTCAATTAATCCCTAAACGACAACCTCGATACTTAAACGGTCCACCACAATTTCAATTTCTAATATATAGCCACGTGACCCATTCATAATTTAGCTACCTTTCAACTACATTTTTTATAAATAAAATTTTGAGTTCCAATTTTATATATATAAAATTTTAATAATAAAAATTTTATTCTTTGTTATAAAATCTCATTCATATATTTATTCTTGTTATAAAATCTCATCAAACTCTAAGCCAAAGAGACTAAGCTCATTCATTATTTAAATTTTTCTTTGTAAGAAATACGGATGAGAAAATTATTTTCGACGTGAAGGAATGATTAGGTTTTTGTTTTGTTCTGTATATTTCATTAATTTTATACGTTCCGGTTCATATATGGATATTTCTGCAATATTCTTGGGATGAGTGGCTATAGCTACATCTTAGTATATATCTCATCATTTTCACGTGTGAAACCAAAATCTTCTTAAGATAACCATCTTAGTATATATATTTATGGATATTTCTGCAATATTCTTGGGATGAGTGGCTATAGCTACATCTTTAGTATATTACATCTTAGTATATATTTATGGGTACCTTCTTTACGCAAAAAAGGAAAGAAAAATAGAAAGAGAAAATAAATAAGAATGAGTTTACTGTGTTTAGTAATAAAAATTTTAAAATAAAAATAGAATGAGAATGTATTAAAAATAACTTTACCCTTATATTAAAATAATAAAAAAAAAAATTAGAATTGTGTCAAATCAAAAGATATAACAGAAATTTTATATTATTTTGTTTTTTTTTAAAAAAATGAGACAGATTCCTAAAAGGAAATCTGAATTCCTTTAGGGCACGTTCATCTGGAAGAAATAAAAATGGAAATAGAAAAAAACGGAATGTATTTGGTGTGTTTAATAATAAAAGTTTGTAATGAAAATAGAATGGGAATGTATTAAAAAGACCATTTTACCCCTTATATTAAAATAATAAAAAATATATATATAATTATGTCAAATCATATCAAATTAAAGAAGTATAATAGATATTTTATATTTTATTTTTATTTTTTTAAAATTAATAAAAATAAAAAAATAAGTACGATTCAATGAACCCCACTTACTTTTTATTTTTATTGCTTTTTTCGTATCCCATTTCTAACTAATAAACACACCCTTTTTATTACACCCTAAAAACTAACGAATAAGTTTAAAAGCTTAAATCCTTATAGAACCTTTCTTCAAAAAAAATCTCATGGACACGTAAGAGTCTATCATGCAAATAAATGACTTGATTTTCACTTCCGAATGATATCTATAAATTGATGTGCTTAGCTCTCATTTACTCAGACCAAAAAACCAAAAAATTAAACAAAAACCTTTTATTGCAACCGAAAACAATGTAGGCCGCTCCATTCTCATTCCTCTTGTTTCTTGCCTTTGCCTTTGCCGTCGCCACCACCACCACCACTGCCGAGCTAGTATTCGACTCAGCCGGTCAACCTGTTCTGAACGGCGGCACATACGTGGTGGCGCCGACAACCGGCCCGATTTTCAACGCCGCCATAATCGACAGCAGCGGCAGCACCTGCTCCCTCGCCGTGATCCAACAAGATCCCGGCTTTGCTTTTGTATTGCCTGTGACCATTACAGCCCTTGTAAGACCCACTTTCGTCACAACGTCCATGAAATTATTTATATCATTTGATTACATTCAACCCAACGTTTGCACCAACAATTCTAATTGGGTCATTACCAAATCCTCCAATGATGACTTTGAGTATGTGATGGTTGGTGATAGTGGTAACCCCATAGGTTCCTCCTTCTATATCAGGCCCTATGGGACTACAGAGAACTTAACCTACAAGCTTGTCTCCTGTGAAGGTGATATCTGTAGGAATATTGGAGTCCACGTGGACAGTCAGGGCTTCAGACGTCTTGTCGTCACCGACGGCGAGCCGCTTGTGGTGAAGTTCGATAAATATTATGGCAAGAGAAGCTTTGCTTCTGAAATATCCATGGTGGTTTAATTTGATAGATCTTGAGGAAGATAAACTAATAACGTACATGCATGGGTGTATGTTTGTCGTTTAGTTTGTTGATAATAATGAATGTGTGACGCTATAGTCACATATGTATCTTATCTCAATTAATAATAAATAAATGCAGTTATGTTTGTTTTATTGTTTATATTGCTTCAAAATATTAGTTAGAATGATAGGTATTTCATTCTCCTTAAATAAAGTTTTAGATTCGAGTCTTTTATATGAAAAAGTTTTTATTTGGAGAATTCTACCCCGTTCCTGACTAAAACTTGTCAATAAAAATATAATATGAGTCTAAAAATAAAAAGCCAAATTTAATAAGTTACGTGTATTTTAAATAAAAGACCAAAACTTGAGCCCGAGAATAGTCACATAAAAAGCTCGACTCATGATTAGATCTATCTACAAGTAATGACATGTATTTTTTTTGGCCAAATGATATGTATAAGCAAAATGTGTATTTTAAATTATTTGTATTGTAATTGCACAAAAGCGAATTACACCGGATCTAGGGCCTGTTTGGTATGAAAATAAGTATGTAATGTAAAGTAAATTACATGGAAAGTGTAGAAAGGGAATGCAAAAGAGATTACAATGTAAAGAGAGAGAAAATTGTTTGGTGTGAAAAAAAATTGAGGAAAAGTAGGGTAAGTAAAGTATGTCAAAATACTAAAATGCCCTTATCACTTTATTTGAATGACCAAAATGCCCCCATGCCCATATCTGTATGCTTTCATCACCCAAACCCTAAACATCTTGACGTCATTGTCCATGGATGCCGTCGTCGTCACTGCCTCCACTCAAACCCTGAACATCATCCATGGCCGCCGTTGTCACCTCCACCAATTGATTTATGCAAATCCCACCAAGCCCGGATCTGCAAATCAAACCTAAAGCCGCCGCCACCTCCAGCAACAGGCCTTAAAATCCCACCACGACGGTGACGATCTGATGGAAGGAGAAGGACGACGATGGTGACAGATCTGGTGGAAGACGGTGACGACAACATTAGGGCTGGATGATGATGATGATGATGTGCGAAGAGCTGATGTAAACCAGAGAGAAGATAGAGAGTTGAGCGTTAGGGTTGGATTGTGTCAAATGGGAGGGACAAATTGGTCATTTTACCATACTTTCTTTCATCAAAGTAGAATAGCAGAAGATATCTTATGTTAAAAAATAGCTATTGTTCATTGCAAATGGGTTTACGGAGTTTCAATATGGCAACCAAGCAATTTTCTTTTCTTGGGAACTGTGTCTGATTACATTGCAAACCTTAAATGCAATGTACCAAACGGAGCCCTAATTCTCTAAATTTTCCTTCACCATTCATCACAAGAATATTCGATATGTGAATATACATTAATTAAATTGAGTCGGTGACAAGGAGAAGCAAACGTATAGAAAATATCATCGTTTTTCTTTTCTCAGTTCCTTTCAATACAGATAGAAAAATTAAGATGTAGCCATTCAACAGATTACGAAGAAAATTTTATAAACTTTTTTTCAGAACAAATTTTATAAATTTTTGGTCAATTTCGCTCTTGATTGGGACATTTTTACACAGCATATAAACGTGTTTCTTTTGTAATTAAGGCCCCTCTATAGTTACTAAAATTTAGTGTGTAATCTTGGTTTTAATTCACTATTCTCTCCAATATTTTTCATACTAAATATACATTATTTTTTGTAATTGATGAAATTATATTTTTTATCTTACTTTTTTATTTATTTTTATTTTATTCTCACTTTTAATATAAAAGTAAAATAGTCATTTTATCACTTTTATTCCATTTAGATCACATCACATTACATTCACATAATATATACTAGTATTGAACCCGTGCGATGCACGAGATATATATACAGATTATTTTAATTTAATTTGAATCATTTCGTATCCTAAAAAAACATAGACACATATAATTTGGAATATAATAGTTTATTGCAATGTTGTAAGAACCGAACCGGACAAAGACTCGGACAAGTGTTCGGTTCATAGTTTGATCGGTTTAACCGGTCGAACCGTCGGTCGAACCAGATGACGCAATAACTAATAAATAATAATTATTCTTAATATATAAAATAACATCACTCAAAATTTAGGTTTCAATATACATAATTTTGAAGTTTTAAATTACATGACTTCTCAAAGTTTTAATTTTTAAGACTTGTCAAGCTTTGAAAGAACTTAATCAAACCCAATATGAAATTATTGATAATAATGACTTTTAAATTTTACTTTTCAAGACTTTTCTAATTTTAATTTTTAAGATTTCTCTAACTTCTTTTTTTTATGTCCTTTTTATTTTTTAATTTTTTTTAAAAAATAAAATTGGACCGGTTGGACCACCGGTTGACCGGTCCAACTCCGGTCCAATTAGAAAAACGGTTTTTTGGTCCAACCGACTCGCCTTTGTATTCGGTTGGGGGTTGAACCGGTCGGACCGTCCGGTCCGGTCCGGTTCTTACAACATTGGTTTATTGGTGTTTTCGTAAATAAATAGAGGTCACTGTCTATTTATTTGTCAATAATCTTATACAGATACTAATGTTAAATACTATACATTCTATAATGACATATTACTTAAATACATATTTATTTTAATTTGATTATGTAATTTATTTAAATTTCTTTAAAAAAATTTGTACTAACCAAATACATATTAAATTTTGTAACTAAATAAAATAAGGATATTTTGGTCAAACTGGATGAAATTTTATGTTGTCTTATCTCTCAAGGGAGGAGAGTGTAAGTTCTAAAAATAGAGGTGAGGGGAGTGTACTTTAAGGACTCTTAGGGAATGAGAGTGTAATATACTATTTTTAAAAGTTTATGATCTCAAACTTTCTTGCTAATGTGAAGATGTTCAGTAGTACGGTAATATTAAACTTCAATATATCCTTCAATAAGTTGGCCTCTAATCAATTCATTGTGGGTCATTATTAATATGTGCTTCTATTAATATTAACAAATGACATTACACGATTAGATAGATGTACCGAAATTATGTAATAACATAATATCGAACTTTCATCCCTTGTTATAAAAAACATAATTACTATTAATGATGTACATTTTTTTTAAAAAAAAAATTGAGAGTATGACGCATCATTTTCAAAACCTAAAAGATTATTGATCCGGTCGATTTATTGGTTTAGTATTTGTTGATAGTATATATATAGTAATTGTTTAATATAAATAAAAGAATACATATAAATATAAATATGTGTTCAATATCTTTTTATTCTTTTTAATAAAATAAATAATTCATGTATAATTTCTTGAAAAAAATTAAAATATTTGGAATATAATATTTAAAAATTAATACATATTATTATCTCTTCATAATTTTTTATATATATTTTATTACTTATCTACTTTTTATTCTTTCCACACCTACCTTTATTTGCCTACTTTCATTTTTCCCATGCATACTTATTTACCTATTTTTTATAATTTTCATACCTACATCTATTTATTAACTTTTTTATTTTCCCATTTCTTTTTTCATTTACTTTATGACTAAAATGCACATAACCCCCTTGAACTATAGAGTGTGTGCACACAACACCCCTAAAGTTTAAAATTTGACATAAAACTCCCTTAAACTATTAAAACTGTGCACATAAGTGCAACTGTTAACTTTTCCATCCATTTTTAACATATTTTGAGCCATGTCAGATTTTGCAATTCCACATCAGACTATTTTCTTCCAACTCTTGATGACATGGATAGGGTAAAAATGTAACTTCAAAATTAATTTTGTCCCATCCATTCAACCCTAGCCATCGTTGGAACGCATCTCTTCCCCATTTTTCATATTCAGACTCATGGTCTCCATTGAAATGAAACACAAACCTCATGGTCTCCATTGAAATGAAACACAAACCTCATAACCCTCATCGTGTTATGAAAAGGCGATTCGGCAGAAGAGAAATTCCTAGAAAGCCTATCAATCGGAATCTGTTATATCAAATCTCGCAAAGCCTCAATTCCTTGCCTTCACTGAGAATCTCAAGCTTCTTCCAATTCCAAGTATATGACTACAGAATCGCTTTCTGATCCATGGCATCTGTGAGTGAAACAAGAAAAATTAATGAGGTTTGTGTTTCATTTCAATGGAGACCATGAGTGTGAATATGAAAAATGGGGAAGAGAGGCGTTCCAACGATGGCTAGGGCTTGAATGGGTGGGACAAAATTAATTTTGAAGTTACATTTTTACCCTATCCATGTCACCATGAGTTGGAAGAAAATAGTCTGATGTGGAATTGCAAAATCTGACATGGCTCAAAATATGTTAAAAATAGATGAAAAAGTTAACAATTGCTCTTATGTGCACAGTTTTAATAGTTTAAAGGAGTTTTATGTCAAATTTCAAAGTTTAGGGGTGTTGTGTGCATACGCTCTATAGTTCAAGGGGATTATGTGCATTTTAGCCTTACTTTATTGATTCTATATTTATCTTCCTCACACCATTTCTTTTTCTTTCTTACTTATATTTCTTCTTCTTCTTCTCCTTCTTTCTTGCCATTATCTTTTTCTCACCTGTTATGTATTTTTTTCTTCCCCATACATATTTATTTACCTATTTCTTATAATTTTCAAACATACATATATTTATGAACTTTTTTTTATTCTCTCCATTTCTTTTTTCATTTACTTCATTGTTTCTATGTTTATCTTCTTCACACCTTTTCTTTTTCTTTCTTACTCACATTTCTTCTTCTTCTTCTTCTTCTTGCCCACTATCTCTTTCTCACCCTATTATGTATTTTTCTTCTATTTTCTCATCTTTCTCTCACACATCATGTTTTCCTTATGTCATATTCTTTTTCTTCTTCTCACTCCTTCTTCTCCCTCTCATTCTTATTCCTCTTTTCAGCTTACTTTGTTTGGACAAAAATGTCCCCACTTTTAGGCAGAAAAAGGCGTGTACTATGCGTGTTGATTTTTAAAATTTATCGTATAAAGATTAAAATTTTTAATGATTCTTTGTTTAATTCGTTGAATGATCCTTTGTTTAATGTGTTATCATTAGTTTATTTTGTTAAAATTCTTGAAATAATGCTTTTGTTACTATGCCTAGCTAGTTACATAATTACTTTTTAATTTATAGTAAAAATATTTTTTTGTGTACTCTTTATTAGTTTCCTTTTTAACGTTAAAACCAATTTTGTAATATACAGGCGAGCTTATATAATTTTTTGAATATATTAAAATTTTGATGAGTTGCTTAGAAGAGAAGAAAAAAAAAGACGATGATCGGAATCATATATATATCGAACACTCTTTTTTAAAGTCCATCAAATATCTTTATATCTTCCGTAAAAATTTGTGTCAATTTATAATTTCTAAAATATCTTGTTTTTTATATCTGATCATCATAAAAAAAAGACGATGATCAGATTCATATGTATATCGATGAGCAAGCATTGTCAATGGGACACATGTCATGAGAATACCTCATGAACATTACTTTATATATATAGATATATATAGATATAGATGATAGATAGATGATAAATGATTGTATATAAATAAATTAACAGAATTAATGGCTATTAAAATGGAGAGTTATAACTTCGCCCAAAAAAATGGAGAGTTATAGAATTGTATGTTTAGCATTATAATAAGTGGTGATATTTGAATTAATGGCTATTGAATATAGATTGCTCTAAGTGAAGAAAACAGACGATGTGACAGGAAAGCAAAAAATGTAAATAAGACATGTGACAGGATTAGAGATATTGTGTGTTCCTTTAATATTATATATATAGATATACAGATATCGCAGTTTAGCAGTTTCCACAAGTGAATCTGTGCCAAAAGAAAATCAAAGAAAAAACGGTGATGCTATATTAGAAAAAAAAAAATCTGAGATTGGCATTAAAAAAAGAAAAAACTGCAATTTATAGTTCATGTCTTAAATGAGAAATTCAAGTGCCTACACATCAACTAAGTAAGACCCACATCAAAACACTGATTTTAAATCCCAAAAGCTATGTAGCTGAATCATCACCACAAAATTCTTGTACCTTCACCAAAAATCATATCTTTATCACTATAAAATATTCCCCAATTAACTTTGAGGAAAATAAGCATAGGAAAAGATAAGCTATCAAATACCAAACAAAATATATTTCTGAAGTAGAGGAGTGATAATTCATCCTTTATGTATGGGAAAATTGGGATTCCACTTTCTAACAACATGTTCTTGTTAGAAAAAAAAACAGTAAGAAAACATGCAAGCCGTTAGAAAACATACCTGACTTGGGTCCCATTCTAGAGGATAGTAAAAGTTGTATGCTCTAGCAGCAAGTGAAGACCGTAAAAATCCAATAGCCGCAAGAGAAGACTATCAACTGCAAATCTCTATAGTCCAACCACAAAATTCATTTGATTGACGCAATTACTCAAATTCATAGGCAAAAATTAGCAACAAATTAAGCCCAGTTACCTACCTGAACAATTATTTAAAGAGAAAAAAATGAGAACGGTGTACTCTTGACTCATGGAAAATAACAGCATAATCGTTACAAATTCTTTGACATTTGAAAGAGTGTAGAAACATACATCTTTATCAACATCTTTATCAATTGAACAACCTTGTTAAGAACTCCAAGCCCTACACTGTAAATTACACCATAAACAAAAAATGTCTAGGAAAGAAACAAATTAAAACTCAAATAAAATATGGAAAGGTGGGGCACAATTAAATTAATAGAAAACTTACCAATGGTATGAGATGGCATACGGCATACCTATTTCCTTTGCAAATTTTTCTGCCAGCCCTTTCTACAATTGAAATCACATAAGCAAAGAGAGCTAAAGTTCACGTGGAGGCAGCATAAACAAAAAAATAATAATAACCCCAAGAAAGAGAGAAATACCATGGTAGCACTACTGAGCCGGCGAATCACAAAGCCACGATTACGGGAACCAGATCCCTTGCATTGCAAAACTCAAGTGCTACCTACAATACGAGAAAACGGTGCCGTTTTTAAGATGCATGAAATAATAGGGAAAAAAAGTGAAAGACTATTCAGTAGTAGACCCATGAAACTACACAAAAACCAAATGAAAAATCAAGGACCCCAAAATCAGAAAACTGCATTTCCATGTCTTCGAAATAGGTGTGCTACAATTGTAAATGCATCATAATCCATAGTAGTATAAATATATAGCATTTTCATGTCCCTGATGAGTCATCCTTTATTACAGTTTTAAGAATGTCAGAATTCAAGTAGTAATAAGCAAAAAAGCAGTGACTAATGAACATAACCAAACAATCAGTTTGGCCAGAATTTAATATTAATTCTATCATATTACACAAATTACTGAACTTGCAATGTATTCAAAGCAGTTGTTATTGCAATAGTTCTCACAATCTCACTAAGCAGGCCTTCAAGTTTGTTATCCGGTAAATGGAGCACGTCAAATTATCAGGGACATAGACATATGTTGTAGTTGTCAAGGCATTAATTCAAAATCTACCATGTTATTGTATTTTTAACCAAAATGATTATTTGAAGAATGTTATTTATTTAAATACTAAAGAATAAAAATAACCCCAACATCATCGCATGGTCTTTTTCAAGGAGTAGCATAAAAATTTAAAAGGACAATGAAACTGAATTATAGTGAGGACCGAAAAAGAGCAAGAGAGAGAACATCAATTAAATATGCAGAAAGTATGATAAATTTTAAGCATTAGCCATGTGAAGGAATAAAAATATATTAAATCAACAATGCTCCCTGAGCCCATATGAGCAATAAGTACAATCATAACTAACAATTAGTGATTTATATTGGTCATCATAAATGCATATAACAGGAAATGAGGAAAATTGGGATAACCATCAAAAGTGATCTATGAACCCAAATCCCCTATCAAACTCTAATTTTGGGACTTTGGGTGCGACACAACTGCAAGAAAATAATAGACTTGCTTTTCTTCATTTTTTTTGGCTACCAAAAATTCAGGAAAAATGCCATAGAAAACAAAACTTAAATGTAACAAATTTAATTTATAATCACCAAAAGGTTAGTTAGATACTTACAAAAAGTTGTGATGTCCTCTGTCTTTTGTCTTCAGTATTATGTCCAAGTGCTGCTCCTATGCATGCCTATCAGGACATTGGGCACAAATAATGCTTCTAGCATCATGCAGGTTTGAAGAACAAAAAGATAGAGGAAGTTAAGGAAGAAAAAAGCATCATGAGAAAAACCCAGATGAAACAGCACCATGGAGTATATGATTATTCCCAAGATCAGCGATGCAATAAGAAGGAAAGGAAACGATGATAGAAAGTTTGATATTACAAATGCACCCTCTTCTTAATGCCATTTGGACCTTTAACCATAGAACACCTCATTTTGGTTGGGGTTAGATTAATTAGATATCTATATGTTGTAAAATGCAATAACTTCAGTGTGTATATATATAGTTCTAAGTCTTCATACCTTGAGTTCTTCAAACAAAAGTGGTAATCCTCCACAAGACACACAGATCATGAAGCCATAGATGAAGCACACAAGCTTTCATCTGTCCAAGATGGAGTCATTTCCTGTACCGATATGAAAATAGAAGTTGGATTGCATAATGGAATTCAAATATCTCAACATAATTTGACTGAATACCAAATGTGAATATAATTCTTGGATTTCCAGAATGTCAACTGCTGTCTGCTATGTATCTGTACTAACAAATTCACAAAACTCTAAATAATTTATTTCATTAGTATATGAAAAATATGGACTGCTTGCGGCTATTAAAAAATTACTAATTGATAATATATAAATTATTGAAAAAGTGGTATGATTATTGAAAAAATCGTGCACATATCATGCATGATGTGCACGGATCCGAAAAAAAAAACACAGCTTCCGTAATAACAGTGGCAGAAAGAAAGAAACACAGCTTCCGTAAGGCAAACATGGAAAATGACATCTCATTCGTCCAAATGCTTCGTACAACTTTTGATGATCAATAAACCAAAGAAAAATAACAGTGGTAGAAAGAAAGAAACACAAAAACGGTGCAAAAAATCCCTAACCTTTTGATTTTAGAGGCGTCAAGAAATCGAAATAAGGCCACCTATTTATAAAACTTTAAATATTGATACTGCAATTCAACAGCAGATATCAATTTGTGCAAGATTTCAGGACATAGTGATGGTGATATAGGTCAATGATTGAGAGTAAACAAATCACAATTAAATGCCTCCTTACAATTCAAATTTGAATGCTTCAGATTCTGTGCATACGGTGGCATGTGGACACTAATATTGCCAAGCTGGATGCTCATTAATTATGTGGACCAATGGTTGATTTTGTTGTAAAAATAAGTGCACATGTATGTGTGCAGGTGTGTGTCAAATAAAATTTTATAATATTTAAAATAAAGGAGACCCAAATATGTGATTTTATTAATTTATAATAATAAGTGAGATTTTTAGATTATTATTATTATAAATTAAATAAAATGCTTATCATCATTATTATTATTATTATTATATATATATATATATATATATATTATAATATATATGATGAAAGGTGTATTTATTATCTATTATATATATAAAAAATAAAAACTAACATCTTCCACGCGTCACTTTCTCATATATTTTTTTTAACTTCTATCTTTCTTTTATTTATTATTAAAACTGATTTCATTAATGTATTAATATATTATAATGTTCTCGAAATTCGCACTACTATTTTTTATATTATAAATACTTTTAGGGTAAAGTACCCTTCCTGCCCCCAAACTTTGCTGCAATGTTCATTCCTGCTTCTAAACTTTTTTTTTGTTCATGCCTACCCCTGAACTTTCAATTTTGTTCATGCCTACCCTTTTTGCTAACACCGTTAATTTTTTTGACAGAATTTGCTGACGTAGACGATGAATGTATATTTCTTTTGCCACGTCATTGTCCACCTCACATTTAACTTTTTACTTTTATTAAAAAAATTAACTTAATCCAAATAAAAAAATATTTTAAGGTAAAAGTTTGGTTTTTTTTGGATTATGTTACTTTTTTAATAAAAATAAAAAGTTAAATGTGAGGTGGACAATGACGTGGCAAAAGAGATGCACATTCATCGTACACGTCAGCAAATTCCGTCAAGCAAGTTAACGGTGTTAGCAAAAAGGGCAGACATGAACAAAATTGAAAGTTTGGGGGTAGGCATGAACAAAATTGAAAGTTTGGGGGTAGGCATGAACAAAAAAAAAGTTTGGGGACAGGAATGAATATTGCAGCAAAGTTTGCGGGCAACAAGGGTACTTTACCCATACTTTTATGTCACTATTCATCTTTCAATTTTTTTATCTAATACCAAAAATAAATCTATACAATTTATAATATTTTAGAATGATAATGTTTATTTATTTTTTTTATAACAGAATGATAATGTTTATAAACTTTAACAAATTTAAAGGTTTTTATGACCAATTTTTAGTTAATATTTGAATATATCTTTAAATTTTTATTATTATTTATAATGAATCATGTAATAATAGGAAAAAAATCAAAATGATTAAAAATTTTGATTAACAAAGGAAAAATATATTAATAAGAAATTTATAATAGTATTTTACATTTCTATTTTGTTTATAGTTTATAATAATATTTTAATAAAAATATATTCTTAGAGTTTATATAGTCTACAAAACAATTAAAATTTGTAAATCAACCGTGTGTATTAATGTTGACCAGATGTAAAAATGTGATCTAAAAGTTTGTTTGGGTCACTAATTGTCTTGTCCAATTTTTGAAACATTGTGACAAATCACCAAAAAATTGATAAAGTAATGTTTTATAATCTAATTTTTTGTAAAATTTTAAAATAATTTAAATAAAAACCCGTGTAAAGCACGGGTCGCAATCTAGTATATATATATATATATATATATATATATATACACACACAGGTGCAACGTGGTGCAAAAGTGGGTTTGAAATAGTCAAATATATATGTTGCAATTTATATGGCTTCTTTTCTGCGCACTACATCCACTTAACGGGCAACAAAATAATTGATTTTATGAGACCACGTTTCATCATATATATATATATATATATATATAAATACATAAATATGATGCAAGTTAAAAAAATTAAAAATAAAATAAAGGTCAAAACCTCAAATTGGTCATTTATGTTTGCACGAAGTTTCATATTGGTCCTTTATGTTTCAAAAAGTCCAAATTGGTCCTTTATGTTTGCAAGAAGTTCCAAATTGGTTTTTCCGTCCAAGTCCGTTTATTTTTTAAGTTAAGTGCTGACGTGGCATGCTGACGTGGACACACCATCTCTCCTACGTGTCAATTGAAGCTGACGTGGCATGCCACATCATCGCCACGCCACTGCCACGTCATCATCCAATATCATATGTGGTGACGTGGCATGACACATTAGCTTAGATAGACACGTCAGCACTTAACTTAAAAAATTGACGGAAGTGGACGGAAAGACCAATTTGGAACTTCTTGCAAACATAAAAGACCAATTTGGACTTTTTGAAACATAAAGGACCAATATGAAACTTCGTGCAAACATAAAGGACCAATTTGGGGTTTTGACCTAAAATAAAATGTGTGCATCACTTGAGAGTATTCATACTCTAATTTTGGGTTCTTCTATTTGTGAGTTTTAGAATGAGTTTTTACAATTCTTTTGCTGTTCTTGTTTCCTCCGATGTGCGACATCGGGGACGAGTTCGTTTTATCCTATGAGAGTGACGTTACCTATTCTGTGAGGGTACCGGAATATCTCTTAAGGTGAGTGTCCTAATCGGCACGACTCGAACTTAATTTTGAGGGAATCCCCAACAGATTTACACGTGGAGCATGGAAGGACATGTGGCCTGAAGGCCTGTGATTAAAAGTTGAGCTTATTAGGTGTTAGTGGAGCAAAGCATTCCTTAATCCTAGTTGGCAAGCAAAGGCGTTAAGTACATTACTTTATATATAGAAGATATATAGATATATAGATATATAGATATAGATATAGATTTTTATCTGCATATAAAATTTTAATTGAATATTAAAATTTGAACTAATATAAAATCATCCTTAGATGTTTGAATATGATATTTATTGGTTTAAATCAATTAGTGATGAGGTCAACCCAATTGAAATAAATGATACAAAACATCAATGTAAATTGATTCATGGATCATGCAAACATTTATGATATGATTAATTACTAATTAAAAAGGTTGAGCCAAGGAATGATCTCAGCCGTTGGCTTGGAGGTAAGCTAGATTTCTTTGAAGGATGACGTGACAAAATTGCAAAACATGACACTCTAACCACGTGGCAAGAATTGGCTTCATCTACTTGACTTTAGTAATATATATAGATATATAGATATATAGATATATAGATATATAGACGTTTTTCAACATTTTTATTATACTCTATGTCTCTATTTTTTTTATTATACTTTATTTTCGAATTTTTTATATGCATATAAAATATTAATTAATTATTACAATTTGAATATGATATTTATTTGTTTAAATCAATTAGTGATGATGTCAACCGAAAAATTCAATGCAAATTGATTCATGGATCATGCAAACATTTATGATATGATTAATTATAACAATCTTCATTAAAATGAATATTTGATTCCATCTTCAAAATTCTATTAATATTTAATTTAGAATTCTATTAAGGTTTTTTCGCAAATAATATTTTTTGTCCATTAAATAATTTTAAAGGGAAAATACGTTTTTTAAATCTTTAATACACTCATATTTTAAAATGTTTAATTTTTTTACTTTTTAAAATTATAAACAACATTTTTCAACATTTTTATTATACTCTATGTCTCTATTTTTTTTATTATACTTTATTTTCGATTTTTTTATATGCATATAACATATTAATTAATTATTACAATTTGAATCTGATATTTATTTGTTTAAATCAATTAGTGATGAGGTCAACCGAAAAATTCAGTGCAAATTGATCCATGGATCATGCAAACATTTTTTCGCAAATAATATTTTTTGTCCATTAAATAATTTTAAACGAAAAATAGTTTTTTAAATCTTAAATACACTCATATTTTAAAATGTTTAATATATGGCTGATTCAAAAATTAAATACAAATAAGGGGGGGGTGATTATATTTTTAAGGAATTAAAACAAATGCCATAAAGGTGCGTGGTCAACACCACAACATTGTAGGTAAGTTTGTTCATGTGGTTAATGCAATGGAAAGTTGGTCTAATAATATTTATGATATGATTAATTACAACAATCTGCATTAATTAAAAAGGTTATGTCAAGGAATGATCTCAGCCGTTGGCTTAGAGGTAAGCTAGATTTCTTCGAAGGATAACGTGGCGAAATTGCAAAACATGACACTCCAGCCACGTGGCAAGATTTGGTTTCATGTACTTTGCTTTAGTAATATATATAGATATATAGATATATAGATTTTCATTCCCTCTAACATTCTCAGTCCTATTTCTTTTCTTTTTTTTGGTTTCCCACAGATATCCTCCTATTTGAGGCAATCCTGTCCAAACTAGCTGAGGTCCCTCAACGGGGGTAGAGCTCTCCCAACAGAGATTTTTCCATACACAAGACTCGAACCCAAAACCTTATTTAAGGGGAATGGAGTACCTATCACTCTAACCAACCACATGTTAATTCTCACTCCTATTTCTATCCCATTCTTATTCCCTACAATATTCTTCACATACTAAACGTTGCCTTAATTGCCATTGAATTCCGATCCATTAATGTGCTTTTATACTTGAATGGATCCAACTGATCAATAAAATTACCATCAGATTTATTCAATTATTAATTAAAATAATAAAAATGTCCTTCAGGTGGTTATAAAAATGTTAACTTGACAAACTAAGACCCGTTTGGTTGCGTAAATATTGAACGTAATCTTAGCTGTAATTTAACATTCTTTTCAACATTCTTCATATCGAATATACTTTATTTTTTGTAATATGATGACATTATATTTTTACTCTTACTTTTTTACCCACTTTTATTCTATTCTCACTTTTAATATAAGCGTAAAATGACCATTTTTCATTTTATTCACTTTTATTCCATTTATATCTCATGCATCACATCACATTCCTATTTCCTCTAACATTCACGTAACCAAACAAGGTATAAGTATATATAAAAAAATTTTACTTCACTTTAGATAATGCACCATTTTCTTTAAATGGAGATGATCTATCCTACATGTGGGTTCACTTCTTATTTCTTTCTCCAAATGTGCTATTCTATGTCAATGGAGAGGATTATATTCATTTTCAAATTTCCACTGATTTTTTTGCTAACGTGAAAAACGAACTATTTATTTATATAATATATAAATTTAGGGATCAAATTGATAATTAAATGCGTCCAATTTTGAGGACCACAATTATAGTTTTACTTCAAAAAAAAAAGTTAAGAGGAATTTATTATTTTGGTTCACCAAATATACTATTTAATTTGTTTTTATTTCTATTATATATATATATGGAAAGTTTCAAAATATTTTTCTTTAATTTCTTATTTCAAAAATATTAAAATAATATAAAAAAATTGATACTCGATCCATGTTTGATTGGAAAAAACTTAGGTCAATTTCCTTATATCAATTTCATCAAGTTTCCCAATATAAATATGACACGTGGCAAAAAGTGTTTAAATGACCAATCACAGTAGAGAGAGAATATAAAATACCACCCTTTATATGACCAATCATAGAAGAAAGAGAGTGTAAATACAATATATGATTGGTGGAACTTGATGTAATGGACCTAAGTTTTTTCCTGTTTAGAATGAAAAGGGGTGGTAATAAATAAGTCATTCATGGTGGCAAAAGCTCTCAGCGATCGTATTGATTGGTTGAAAGGTTTGCAATTTAATTAAATTTAGTTTTGAAAGATTAAAATGGTAAATTTAGTTTAGAATTTATTTTAATTTAGTCTTCGAAAGAAGAAAATATAAAGTTTAGTCTTTAAATTCTATAATTTGTTTTAATTTAATATTTACAAGACGAAAATATTAAGTTTAGTTTCTAAAATATATAATTTATCTTAAATTAATCCCTAAAAATATCAAACTTAATTTTAAAAAATTCATTAACATAACTTACTGGATTAATTTTTCTAAGGAGAATATTGGAGGAGAAAAAGATGGAAATTAAAGTGTAAGAAAGGGAGTCTTGATCGAACCATGTATGCTTAATAAAATGCTTTTCAAAAATAAAATTATAGTTATCATTGTTCAAATTATAATAAAATTATTTTAGATCTTTAAGTTAAAAACATAAAGTTAACACTTGAGTCTAATGCCCTTTCTTATTTAATTAATTATTACTTCTATTAGCATTCACATAATTATGGATTAAAACCACTTAAATATGTATATGCCTGAAATTAAATTGGGCAAAAATACTTGTTCCTCTTCTTAAGAATGCTCAAATGAGACATTAAAATGCAAGCATACAATATTGCATCATCCGATCAAAATCTAAGTTTCACAATTGCATACAAATATATATATATATATATATATATATATATATATATATATATATATATATATATATATATATATATATATATATATATATATATAATTAGTGAAAATGGGTCATGGACTTTGGATCTTGGATCATTAATTTTGGGCTTGGTATTGGACTGTGGATTTTGGGTCTTGGTTTCATCTCTTTTTTTTTCAACAATTTTTTAAGGTACCTAGCAATATACAAAAAAAAAGTTCAATGTAAAACATTTTGACTAAAAAATTTTATAATCAAGGAGAAATAACCAAGATATAACAATTTAATTTTTTGAAATTTTTTTTCCATGCAATAGTCACTATTATATTGAATCAAATTTCTCACAAGTAATATATTTAAGTCCTACAAAATATAATAAAAATCTTAAAATAAAATATAAAATAAGGACTTATATATGGATCACTTTAGTGTTGGTTAGGACAAAGAGGTGGTGGGTGCAATAATTAATGTCAATATTGGAGACCAGATAGTGATAATTGATAACAGAACTTTGATTATTAATTTTGTACTTATAAGATAAGATTGCATTGTTTGGAGAGTTATTCATTATTATTATAGGATTTATCATGTAAAGGTTTCTCTTAATTAATTAATAGAGCATTTTGTATCTTAAAATTTTTAAAAATTTATTTAAAAATTAACTTTTAATATTTAAAAACTCAAATAACCAATTAAATAAAACTTAAAAACACATGTATCAATAAAAGACATTATTGGCGTACATTGCGAGAAATTTTTTTTTGGTAATACGAAAAATTTTTCTTTGTTGAACATTTCTAGTTATTCGAATTGATATAAATTATATATAAATTTGTTATATATTAAAAATTTAGTGAAAAATATACAGTAAAAAGTATTAAAAATATATGTATAATTAAAATTGATAATTATGCTTTCAAGATTAAAATTATAAGACTTACTACTTACTAGTAATTTTAAGGAGATTAAATCTATTTTTTAAAGAAGAGGCTACAAAAGCTAATTTCATATATAGTCCCATACATAAAACTATTATGTGTGTCCATTAAGTTGATTCACATATGAACGCAACGATATATTTTTTTTATGATTTATATATTTTCTTAGATAAATATCGATCTTAGGTATGTATATACAAGAAACAGTCCAATATTAACGACGGAACCTATTGAATAAATTTAAAAAAAAAGAAAAAAAAACTGGAGTGGTTGAGATTTATATATATTAAAATATAGAGACACGTTTATGCTGTGATATGTTCCATTCATGAGTAATTTTTTAGCATTGAATCGAAAGATAAAAATTGAAATTTCTGTAATTATAAACAAAAGTATAAGTTAAAATTTAAATATTTGATTTGTACAAAAATACGCTCTTAATAAAATTTTATATTTATTATTGTATATATTTTTATTTATTTTTCCAAAACCTTATCATTTACCTATTTTAATAACTTGATTTGATATTGAATTAATAAAAATAAGAATAATAATTAAAATTAAAACTAACTAATAAATTATTTAACTTCCTATTAAAAATAAATAAATTATTTAACTAGTTATCAAAAACTATTATTTAACTATCAATTTTTTTTTTAATGAACTGGACAGACTATAGATGCCTAACTCATTTTAACTATCAATTATTGGTTTTGTGCAAATAACACTAATCAACTTTAAGAAGTGACATACAAGCCCTTAAACTTTGCAATTTATGCACAAAATCCCATTAATTAATTTTTCCTTCCAAAAGCTTAATAGAATAATATTGACAAGCCAACAAAACCAACTCATACCAAAATTCAAAAAACCCCTATAAACTTTGGATATTGTGTAAAAAATGCCCCTGGTGGAGTCCTGAAGTTTAATTTAGGCCTTATGCAAAAAAAATCGTTAAATTAAATAATTCACAAAAGTACATTTTCTACTCCCAACGTTTAGAGGTCCTGTCACTTTCGCCCTTAACGTTTTTTGATGTCAATTGTACCCCTAATGTTTTGTATTTCTTCCAATGTCGGGCTTTTGGCGGCTAACACCGTCAATTTTTGGAAGGTTTTTTATGACGTGATCCTATATGGCCAACAATTCTAACTGGACTTCATTTTTTCATATCAGCAATATATTTTAGGGGTACAGTGGATCCCAAAAACTCAGTAATCAGTAAATCTAGTACACCAAAATACTCATTACATCAGTAAAATAGATCCCAAAAAGTCAGTATTATTGACTATTGATGTGAAAAAAATTAAGTCCAATTAGAATATTGTTGGCCTAATAGGATGTCACGTCATCAAAAACCGTTGAAAAATTGACAGTGTTAGCCAAAAGCCTGATATTGGGAGAAACACAAAACATTAGGGGTACAATTGATAGCAAAAATACATTAGGGACAAAAGTGACAGAGCTCCCAAACGTTAGGGGCAAGAAAGGTATTTTTGCCTAAATAATTTGACATGTTTATCTTCCCTCAGAAGTTTGAATAAAAAGAGTCAACCGATATCGTTTTGTGCACAAATTGTAACATTTAGAAGACTTTTATATCACTTTTTAAAGTTAAGGCGATTATTTTCACATGTCATATATATACTTCAGATGGTTTTGTGTCTTTTAAATTAATAAACTAATTGATATTTTATATTTATTGTTTAATAAAAAGTAATAATAATAAATTTTTGTACTTATTTATCTATTTAATAATACTAATAATTCTCTAATTAAATATATAAATATCATTTTAATAATTTTATAATAAAAAATACATTTTACATATTATAATTTTTTAGACACATATTACTTCTTAATTATTATATAATAAAAATATTTTTTTAACTAAATTTCCCGATATATATATATATCAGTTCATTATGGATTCTTGTGATGAATGCTACATATATATATATATATATCTTAATAATTTGTCAAATCAGTTAGTATATATGTGTAGAACTATTCTAACATGAATTTTTTTATACATTAAACTTGAACTCGTGATTTTGCCAAAAATAAAATAAAATACCTACAAACACTTGATGGTTACATCTTAATATTTTATAGATTGGTTCATTACTCTCTCTAAGTTTAAAAATGCCATATTTTTTTTAATTGTCAGCTTGATCTCTAAGGTACTACTTTAACTAATTTATATCCGATCCCTGTCGCACACTTGACTTAGTGAAAGTGTCTCTCATTCACAAGATTTTAAATTCGAGACATTGCTTAATTAAGCGTATCACATTTGAAAAATGTCATATTACTAAAAACTAACTTTGATAGGGATAAAAGTTCAATAGTACCGTACAATACCATTGAATTTCAGTGCATCCCTCTAATTATGTAGTGCCATTTGTTAATATTAATAAAAACTCATATTAATTAGGGCCCCCCTTGAATGATTTAGGGACCAACTGATTGGAGGGATGTACTGAAGTTCAGTACTACCGTACCACTGAACATCTACTCATTTGATAGTTGCTGCATCAATTAATTAATTAATTAAGCAACGTGTTAATTAACTTTAAATAATGATTAACATTTAATTGACGTTTACAACTTTAATTAATTTTAATATCTATATAAATAATGATTTGAAGTTTTGTTTTTTGTTTTACACTTGCCAATCATCTCTATAAATTGACCTCGGCTATCATTATTTACTCACACCAAAAACCTTCCATATTGCAACCAAACACAATGAAGTCCCTCTTGAATCCTTTTCTTCATTGCCTTCACCACCACCACCACTGTAGCCGCCGAGACGATGTTCGACTCGAACGGCGATCCTATGCTGAACGGCGGCACCTACGTGGTGTCCCCAACACCACGTGTCGGAGCCGGCAGGATCTTCGACGCCATCATACATCACAGCCACGGCACATGCTGGATCGCCGTGGTCAAAGAAAAGCCTTACAGGCATAATCCTGTCTTGCCTGTGAACATCACATCTCTTGGAAAACCAACCTACATCACAACATCCTTGCCGTTATTTATATCATTCGCCGACATTCAACCCAACGTATGCACCAAGAATTCCGACTGGGTCGTCACAAGGAACTATGTGATGGTTGGTGGTGATAGTGATGATTCTGTGGGGTCCTTGTTCTATATCAAGCCCCATGCTTCTACCACAGAGAAGTACACCTACAAGCTTGTTTACTGTGATGGTGATGACTGTAGAGACATTAGAGTCGACGTGGACAGTACTAACTTGTACGATCGTCTCCTTGTCATTTCCGATTATCCTCTGCTTGTGGTGCAGTTCGATAAAGTTGACGAGGACAAGAGAGACTTTGATTCTGAAATATCCATGGTGGTTTGATAGATCTGAAATGAGGAAGAAAAACTAAACCTAGATGCATGCATGCATGCTTTCCTACGTATAGCTAGTTTGATGATGATAAATTGATAATAATAATAATAATAATGAAGGGTAAAGTATCATTAGTACCCCCAAGGTTTACGCCTTCGGTCAAATATGCCCCAAACGTTTTATTGCGATCAAATATATATGCCCTTAACGTTTCAATTTTTGAGCAATCTTACCCTTTTCACTAACACCGTTAAAATGGTTAACGACTTTTATTGACTAGGCGTAATATGTGGCATTAATATCTGACTGTGATCAATATTTTCCATTTCATATTTTATTTTATTTTTTAAAAAAAACGTGCTTCTTCAAAACCTAAACGATTTCTTTTTTCTTTTTCTTTTAAATAAAATATGAAGTGGAAAAATTGATCCCAGCCAGATATTAATGCCACATGTTATGCCTAGTCAGCAAAAACCGTTAACTATTTTAACGATGTTAGTGAAAAGGGTAAGATTGCTCAAAAATTGAAACATTATTTGACCAAACACACAAACGTTGGGGGTACCAAAGATACTTTACCCTAATAATGAGTGTGTATGTCACACTACTAGTGGTATATATATTGAATGAATTAATAAAAATAAATAAATGCAGTTATGTTTTTGTTTATATTGCTTCTCAAGGCATAACATCTACAAGTTGAGATCGATGAGACAAATTTTAGTTTGATGATCGTTTTTATTTTAAATAGGGTAAATACTCTTTCTGCCCCAAAATTTTGTTGTAATGTTCATTCCTGCCCCCAAATAATTTTTTTGTTCATGCCTACCCTAAACTTTCAATTTTGTTCATGCCCGCCCTTTTTGTTAATACCGTACGTTAACTTGCTTGACGAAATTTGCCGACGTGGATGATGACTGTATATCTGTTTTGCCACCTCACTGTCCATCTTATTTTCCACCTCACATTTAACTTTTAACTTTTATTAAAAAAAAATAACCTAATCCAAATTATTCAAAGTATATGAACCCAATTGCTATTTTTTTTTAAAAAAAAAAGTTAAATGTGAGGTGGAAAATGAAGTGGACAGTGAGGTGACAAAAGAGATACACAGTTATCGTCCACGTCAACAAATTCCCTCAAGTAAGTTAACGGTGTTAATAAAATTGGTATGCATGAACAAAATTGAAAGTTTGGGGGTAAGTATGAACCAAAAAAAATTTTAAAGGCAAGAATGAACATTACAGTAAAATTTGGGGAAAAAAAAAACTTTACCTTTTAAATCATACAAATTCAATTTTTGAAATAAACAAAAAATCATTTCGAGCTTGAATAATTTGCGAATAATACTATAATAAATATAATGTATGGGTATTGCTCTCTCTAAACACATGCTTCAGCACAACCACCCAATGGCGCTCGAGCATCTGCTTGATACGGTGAATAAGAGAATAACAAAGATGTGATTCATCCACCACACTTGTAAGGAGTGCAATGGCAGTACTAGAATCTGATTCGAGCTCAATGGTCTTAAAACCGTGGTTGCTTAACAGAACAAACCCCTAGGTTGCATGGGTACTTCTAGAATCAAGCCCTTCCCGTATTTGATACGTGCCCGTGCGTACCCGTACCTGTATCTCTTTAAATACTTTTGAATACTTCAAAATATATATGATGTAGTATTTTTTTCTGGTAAAACTTTGATTTCAATACTTAGTAAAAGAATTTCCTAAAGGCAATTCCTAAAGGCAATTCCTCCCAGCCCAAGAGTTCCGTTAGCATGATGAGCATTTAACAATATCCTTCCAAAGGTGGGAGGAATTGCCTTTAGGAACAATTCGGGGCATATATAAGATCAGAGCCACATTGATACTTAGCACGAATAGTTCTAGCCCAAGGGTCATCCTTCTTCTTTATAAGATTCCAACCAACTTTCAGATTGAAGTTAGACATATATACTCCTCAAACCAATTAGGCCACCAACACTCTTGGAAGAGCAAACTGTGTCCCAGTTAACCAGGTAAAGCCCAAGTCACTGCAAATTTCCATTGTGTTGGAATTTTCAAGCAATGCACTAAGGGTATGTTCTTTTGCAAGAATCCCCAATGGAAATAGAAATGGTGGAGCCCATTGGGTTCCACTTACTTTTTCACTTTTTCATTTCCATTAACTTTTAAAAAAAGAAAAGAAAAAAAATACAAAATACTTATTATACCCCTCTAATTTGACACAATTATAACCTTCTTTTCATTTTATTATTTTAATATAAGGGGTAAAATGATCATTTTAATACATTTTCTTTCTATTTTCATTACCAAACTTTTACTACTAAATACAAAAAACGCGTTCCATTTCCGTTTCCATTTCCATTCACGTGCCTTGAATGAATATGCAAGCAAAGTAAATTTATATGTAACTAAAAATAACCTAATTAAATTAAACAACTATATTTTGGTATTTTCATTGATTAATGACTAAATGAATATGAGTTGGAGTATGTATGCTTAATAAAATGCTCTTGAAAAATGAAATTATAGTTATTATTGTTCAAATTATAATAAAATTATTTTAGATCTTTAAGTTGAAAACATAAAGTTAACACTTGAGCCTAATGCCCTTTCTTATTTAATTATTACTTCTATTAGCATTCAATTCAAAAGACATAATTATGGATTAAAACCACTTAAATAAGTATGCTTGAAATTAAATTGGGCAAAAATACTTGTTCCTCTTCTTAAGAATGCTCAAATGAGATATATATATATATATATATATATAATTAGTGAAAATGGGTCATGGACTTTGGATCTTGGATCGTTTAATTTTGGGCTTGATATTGGACTGTGTGGATTTTGGGTCTTGATTTCATCCCTTTTTTTTTCACCATTTTTTTAAGGTATCTAACAATATTTTAAAAAAAAGGTTCAATGTGAAACATTTTGACTAAAAAATTTTATAATCAAGGAGAAATAACAATTTAATCTTTTCGAAATTTTATTTCCATGCAATAGTCACTATTATATTGAATCAAATTTCTCACAAGTAATATATTTAAGTCCTACAAAATATAAGAAAAATCTTAAAATAAAATATAAAATAAGGACTTATAGATCACTTTAGTGGTGGTTAGGACAAAGAGGTGGTGGGTGCAATAATTAATGTCATTGGAGACCAAAGAGTGATAATTGATAACAGAACTTTGACTCTCTTTATTAATTTTGTACTTATAAGATAAGATTGCATTGTTTGGAGAGTTATTCATTATTATTATTATTATAGGATATTTACCATGTTAAGGTTTCTCATGATTAATTAATAGAGTATCTCATATCTTAAAATCTTTAAAAATTCATTTAAAAATTCAATTGACCAATTAAATAAAACTTAAAAACAAGAAGAATCCATTATTATAAATTAAGGTGGTGTATCAATAAAAGACATTATTGGCGTACATTGCGAGATTTTTTTTTTTGGTAATATGAGAAAATTTTCTTTGTTGAGCATTCCTAGCTATTGGAATTGATATAAATTATATATAAATTCGTTATATATTAAGAATTTAGTGAAAAATATACATTAATAAAATAGGTTAAAAGTTTATTTTGGTCCTCAATATTTACATGAAGTTTAATGTTGGTCCTCAATGTTTCAAAGGTTTAATGTTGGTACTCAAAGTTTTTTTTTGTCGATTTTGGTCCTCGAGCGTAACACCGTTAACTCTTAGCCGTTAAATGATGACGTGACATGCTTATATGTCACACTTTCTTTCCTACATATCATATTTTAATGACATAGCATGACACATTACTGTCACGTCACCCCACATTGCCACATCATTCATCTTCTCTCCTTCATCATCATCTGGGGTGACGTGGCAGTAATGTGTTATGCCACATTATTAAAATATGATACGTATATGCAAAAAATAGTCCAATATTAACTATATATATATATTTTTTATGATTTATATATTTTCTTAGATAAATATCGATCTTAGGTATGTATATGCAAGAAATAGTCCAATATTAACGACGGAACCTATTGAATAAATTTAAAAGAAGAGAAAAAATTGGAGTGGTTGAGATTTATATATATTAAAATATAGAGACACGTTTATGCTGTGATATGTTCCATTCATTAGTAAAAGTGACAGATTAGGCTTCTTGGAGGCTCAAAATTATTATTATTTTTGTTTAAAATAGCTAATTTAAAATTTTTTAGGTGTTAGATAAGCTTATTTTTAAGGTAAAAAGTGCTTTTGAATGAAAAGATAAGTACTTTTTTTAGCATTGAATCAAAAGATAAAAATTGAAGCTGTGAATTGATATTTAATTAATAAAAATAAGAATAATAAACAAAATTAAAACTAACTAAAAAATCATTTAACTTCCTATCAAAAATAAATAAATTATTTAACTAGTTATCAAAAACCATTATTTAACTATCAATTATTGGTTTTGTGCAAATAACACTAATACATACAACTCCTTAAACTTTGCAATTTATGCACAAAACCCATTAATTAATTTTTCCTTCCAAAAGCTTAATAGAATAATAGTGACAAGCCAACAAAACCAACTCATACCAAAATTTAGAAAACCCCTATAAACTTTGGATATTGTGCAAAAAATGCCCCTAGTGGAGTCCTGAACACTACAAGAAAAAATGCCCCTAGCTAATCCCTACGACGGCCACCGGTGACCCCCTCCGGCAACCACTTTATATTTTTGAAAAATGGTCCTAGGAGACCTCGAAGACGAAACATCATGGATGGTAACATTTAGACCAACCACTAGACCATTTATCACTTTTTGATTTATTAATGTAAAACATTTTATATATACACATATAATAAATTAGCTAGGGATTTTTTTCCCTAGCTAATTTCCGTAGTTAAATCAATTTTTTTTTGTAGTGGAAGTTTAATTTAGGCTTATGCAAAAAAATTCCTTAAATTAAATAATTTGACATGATTGTCCTCCCTTAGAAGTTTGGATAAAAAAAGTCAAAGTTTGGATAAAAAAAGTCAACCGATCGAGAGCGTTTTGTGCACAAATTGTAACATTTAGAAGAGTTTTATGTCACTTTTTAAAGTTAAGACGGTTATTTTCACATGTCATATATACACTTTAGATGGTTTGTGTCTTTTAAATTAATAAACTAATTGATATTTTATATTTATTGTTTAATAAAAAGTAATAATAATAAATTTTTGTACTTATTTATCTATTTAATAATACTAATAATTCTCTAATTAAATATATACATATCATTTTAATAATTTTATAATAAAAAATACTTTTTATATATTATAATTTTTTAGACACATATTACTTCTTAATTATTATATAATAAAAATATTTTTTTAACTAAATTTTCTGATATAGATCAGTTCATATGGATTCTTGTGATGAATGCTACATATATATATCTCTTAATTATTTGTCAAATCAGTTAGTATATATGTGTAGAACTATTTTAACATAAAATTTTTTATACATTAAACTTGAACTCGTGATTTTGCCAAAAATAAAATAAAGTACCTACAAACACTTGATGGTTACATCTTAATATTTTATAGATTGGTTCATTACTCTCTCTAAGTTTAAAAATGCCATATTTTTTTTATTGTCAGCTTGATCTCCAAGGTACTATTTCAACTAATTTATATCCGATTCTTATCGCATATTTGACTATAGTGAAAGTGTTTTACATTTACAAGATTTTGAATTCAAGATATTGCTTAATTAAGCGCCACATATTTAAAAAATGTCATATTACTAAAAACTAACTTTGATAGATGCAGCATTAATTAATTAATTAAGCAACGTGTTAATTAACTTTAAATAATGTTTAACATTTAATTGACGTTTACAACTTTAATTAATTTTAGTATCTATATTTATAAATGATTTGAAGTTTTGTTTTTTTGTTTTACACTTCCCAATCATCTCTATAAATTGACCTCGGCTATCATTATTTACTCACACCAAAAACCAAACAAACCCAACAAATCAAATTAAAACCTTCCATATTGCAACCAAACACAATGAAGTCCCTCTTGATCCTTCTCTTCATTGCCCTCACCACCACGGTAGCTGCCGAGACGGTGTTCGACTCGAACGGCGATCCTATGCTGAATGGTGGCACGTACGTGGTGTCCCCAGCACCACGTGTCGGAGCCGGCAAGATCTTCGACGCCATCATACATCACGATGACGGCACGTGCTCCATCGCGGTGGTCCAAGAAAAGCCTTATAGCCCTAATCCTGTCTTGCCTGTGAACATCACATCTCTTGCAAGACCAACCTACATCACAACATCTTTACCGTTATTTATATCATTCGCCGACATTCAAACCAACCTATGCACCAAGAATTCCGACTGGGTCGTCACAAAGGACTATGTGATGGTTGGTGATAGTGGTCATCCTGTGGGGTCCTTGTTCTATATCAAGCCCCATTCTTCTACCACAGAGAAGTACACCTACAAGCTTGTCTATTGTGATGGTGATGACTGTAGAAACATTGGAGTCCACGTGGACAGTACTCACGAGTACAAACGTCTCGTTGTCACCTCCGGTGAGCCGCTTGTGGTGCAGTTCGATAAAGTTGACGAGGACAAGAGAGACTTTGATTCTGAAATATCCATGGTGGTTTGATGGATCTGGAACGAGGAATAAAAACTAAACCTAGATGCATGCATGCATGCCTACGTATAGTTTGATGATAATAATAATGAATGTGTGTATGTGACACTACTAGTGGCATATATATTGAATGAATTAATAAAAATAAATAAATGCAGTTGTGTTTTTGTTTATATTGCCTCTCAAGGCATATAACATCTACAAGTTGAGATGAGCCAAATTTTAGTTTGATGATCGTTTTATTTTAAATGATACAAATTCAAGATTTAAAATAAACAAAAAATCATCATCAAGTGAATAGTTTGCGAATAATAATATAACAAATATAATATATATATATATATATATATATATATATATATATATATATATATATATATATATTCATTTTATGAAATATAGAAAAATTGAAGGAGAAAGATTGTCAACTTTTATACAATCATGCATTACTTAAAATAATAATAATTTTAATGTCATCAGTTAATTAATTAAAACCATTTGTTAATGTTAATGTTATTGGTAATTAATTTAGTTATTATAACTAACATAATCTCTAATGTTAGTTATAAAATTAACGCTAATACTTTTAACAACGGTCGTATAATTAACTAATAATTAGCCAAGTCACTGTTTTGGAATATTTATACAATTGTTTTTTTTTGGAAAGGAATGGATACAAGTGTTTTTCAAACTTATATTAACATACATATGAATTTAAATATTTTCTTTTATAATTCTTATATTTATTAATTAAGTTAATAAAATAATAAATAATCCATTCAAATAATAATAATAATAATAATGATAATAATAATAAATAAGATTGAGTAGCTAACCCACTAACTATACTCTATTATAATACAATGTTATAATAGAAATATATTTTAGTTATAATATCTTTGTATAACTAAACATTTCCAGTAATTTTTTAAAATAAAATTATAACATAGTTATATATTTTTAATTTTAATCAGTTTTACCGACAATATTGTAAGCTTTTTCCTTTGTCCGACAATTTTCAAGATTCTATTTCAATTAATTCATATTCGGTCAGCATCGCTCACTTGGCTATATATATAGTGAAAAATTTTTTCAACAAAAATAATTGTATTTGCAAAATTTTACTTAAATGATATCAAAAGTCAAAAGTCGTTTACCACTAATATTTGAAGGCTTTGACAACACTTCATCATTTCTGGAAACCACTTATGAATGGTTGCCTAACTGCAGTCTATAGTCTATACCAAAAGATAACGGTTTTCTTATGAATGGAAAACAATTTTTTTGCCGTCACAAAAGAGTAAAAAATGTTGTAGTGGCCATGGTTTTTAAAATCGGACCGGCATCGAACCGGTCGAGACACTAGTTCAACCGTGGTCGAACCGATGATAATTATATATCTATATATTTTAATTTAATATACTAAAATATATCATATTAAACATTAGTTACATACTTTATATGTGTTCATCTCCACCTAAATATATAATTAACTACAACATTATATCATAAGTAAAATACTAGAAAGAAAATCTCATACCTTTGCTCAGATCAAACGAAAACAACTATGGAAGAGGTAAACAACGTAAACGGAGATGGTGGCAACAGAGGACGACGGAGACGCCGGCAGCAATAGAGGGCGGCGGTGACGGCGGCTACAGAGCGCGACGGCGCGTGCCACTCTTCTCTCGTGTGCGGCTACTCTTGTGCGATTACAATTTGTTCTTGTGCGACTGCTTGTGCATATGCGATTACAAGGCAATGGATTTTTTTTTTAAATTTAAAACTTTTTAAAATATATATATATATATATATATATATATATATATATATAAATCTAAATAAAAATATATATCCATAAAAAAAATACATAAAACGGCGTTGTTTTAAGTCAAAGAAATTTTTTTTTAAAAAAAAAGCCAGAACCAGGTCAACCGAGCAAAATCGTCGATTTGTCCGGTTCACCAACGATTTATTCAAAGAGTGGTTTACAGTTGTTTTGGACCGGTGTACATACCGACCGATTTCCGGTCTGGTCCAATTTTAATAACCATGGTATAGACAGGTCGTGAAAAATGGAGATGATGAGAAATATTTTATTAGAATTTAACAAGTCCGGTCTAAATATACATGATGTTCATTTCAAATATTTGTGAATCTCCATCGGTACAAATTAAAATAACATATATTTTAATTGCGACTGAAATAAGATGAGAGCAATGACATCAATTTAATTATAGAGATGATTGGGAAGTATAAAACCAAAAAAAATTAAAAAGTTATTTTTAAAATTTTTAAATTTAAGTTAATTAACACGATGTTTAATGCTGCATCAAAATTAAATTTTTTATTGCTTCGTCCTTATCCTTTTAAACACATAGGATGAGTAATGAATTAGGAGTGCATTAAAAAATTAAGATGTAGCCCATTAATCACAAGAATATTCCATATATGAACAATTAATTATATTGAATTAGTGACAAGGAGAAACAAACATATATAGAAATATTATATCGTTTTCTTCGGTTCCTTTCAGTATAATGAAATGACAATTACGAACAAAATTTTATATACTCGGTCAGTTTCACTCATGATATATTGTGACTTTTTTTGGTGTAGACCAGAGTATCCACTATTGAGCACAGTGACTAATTCCCTCGCTGAATTGTGGGTACCTCGAAGGATGAGACAGCTGGCCCAATGATTTAAAGCTGCTCCATATCCAAAGCAGGAATCGAACCCCTAATAACACTTGGTTAAAGATAAATGAGTCCCTTCCGTTCAACCACTTATGATTATGACATTTATTCATAGCATAAACGTGTTGATCTCCATTAATTAATATATACTAGAGATTTACATGCATGTATCTATTTTTTTTTTCTTAATTTGTTAAATTTAATATAAAATTATTAATATTAATATTATTATTATCATTATTATATTTTAAAATACTAAATTTAAGGCAAAATATTATACTTTTGATCTCATAATTTTGCCTCAAGCCTTACTTTAGTCCCTTAAATTTGATTGTTATAAATTACTTTAGTACCTTAACTAATTTTAACATTAATTAAAATTTTTTAGCCACTAATTAACACCGATAATTTACTTAACATTGAATGTTAATCTCAAAGTTCATTTTAATATTTTTATGTCAACTAAATCGATTAATCTTACACATAAAATATATAAAAAATAATAATAATGATAAAATCTCTAAATTTTCCTTTAATACTTGATGTTAATTTCATATTTGGCATTTGATAAAGGTATCTACCTACCTTTATTAATTTCAATGAAGTTGTTGAGGAGGATGAAAAATAAAATAAAAGAACAACAAATTATTCCTTGCCCTATTATTTTTAGTTGGCGTATCTTCTAATGGATGTAGGTAATATACATATATGTCTTTGTCATATGCCAAAGTTAAATTTAAGGCAAAGTTAAGGGATTAATTAAAACCATGCACACTTAAGGGGCTAAAGTGAATCTTGAGAAGAAGTGAAGGACCAAAGTGATACAGTTCTACTACCATAGCTAGTAGAGCTGTCAAAACGGGTTCAATCCGGTGGGTTGACCCATTTAACCCACCAATTTGGTGGGTTGGGTTTCAAAATTCCAACCCGTTTATTAAACGGGTTGGAGAAACCCGACCCATCTAAGGTGGGTTGGCTCGTGGGTTAGGTGGGTTGGCTCGTAACCCACCTAACTTAAAAAAAATTTAAAAAAATATAATTCCTAATCATGTTTCTTTCTTTTTGTGATATTTTCATTTTCACCATATTTACAGGAGCCAGGAGGAAAAGAAATGAGTAATGTTGTAATATTTTGACCATGTTTCATACTTTCATTGTTTTATTTTTAACTATTTGTAAGTGACATGATGAATGATAAATCTTTTCTTTTATTTTATCATATTAAATTTCTTAGTTCATAAAAAAATATACAAAAAAAGTATAGATTTCTTTTTTAAAAAAAGTTAGAATTAAAAAATTTTAAAAAAAATTTCAAAAAAAAAAAAAAAAAGGTGGGTTAGGTGGGTTGGCCTGCCCACCACCTTGGTAGGTCGGGTTGAGATTTCCAACCCGTTTAGCGGGACCAACTCGAGTGGGCCAACCTGTCACGGGTTCAACCCGTGTGGGCCAGGTTGGCCTAGGGGTGAGCAGCGGTCGGGTTGGGTCGGTTTCGGTCGGGTTGAAGACCGGACCGAATGTCATTGGGTCATGAAAAATTGAAACCGAAACCGACCGTGTAACCGGTGAACCCGCACACATCGGGTTATGTCGGGTTATAACGGGTCGGATCGGTTTAGTCGGGTGAAAGAGGACATGCATAAAAAGCTGTATTTTTCCTACTCAATCGTTGATTTTTTTAAAAAAACTTTGAGATTTGGATGTAATATGAGTGATGAGAGTGAGAAGATTTTACATTACATATTTTTTGCTGCTACTTAGCATTTAATTTACACTAAAATTTGGAAACGCACTGATATCTATATCTTTTGCTAGTGCTTTGGCTAATGGCAAATATGTGAATTGTGAACTATGCTTTAATTTTCACATAATTTACGCACATATTACATAACAAATTAACAATAGTAACATGATAAGCAAAAATTATAATTGAATCTTGATGACGATTATGATGATGATGATGATGATAATAATAATAATAATAATAATAATAATAATAATAATAATAATAGTCAAGAGACAATAATAATTTAACAATTCAACAACTCAACCAAAAAAAATGATTCCCAAACTTTTAAGAAAGTGATGATCTCATAAACCATAAATAATTAAATATACTAGAGTTTTACATCTCTATAAAAAAAGTTATTAACATACATACATACATATGTATATATAATCTTAAATTTAAATTTTGTATATAAAATTTTATTGATAAAGTCACATTAAGTAAAAAGGGTTTATTAATTAGTTTCTTAAAAATACTGAATAAAGATTCCTTTCAAGTTCAACCAATGAAATAGTTAAAAAAATTATATATATTGAATTTCGGTCGGGTCGGGTTGAAGTCGGGTAAATTCGGGTGAACCCGATGGCCCGAGTAGACCGACTTTTTTGGAAAAAGCAGACCCGTTTCAACCCGTTGAGCTCAATCCGAACCGACCGAAGACACTAGTTTTGTCGGGTTCGGTCGGGTTCATGCGGTTCTATCGGGTTATGCTCACCCCTAGGTTGGCCCACTTTGACACCTCTAATAGCTAGCAACTAATTCAAAAGATACAATTAAGAACTACTTAATCAATGATTAAAATTGGGCAAAAACAACTTGTTCCTCTTCTATTCTTTATATTGTTTGGACGACCGTCACAAACTTAAATGAATTAACATGTTATAGTTCCTACTATCAGAGGCTACCATAATAATATTAATCACCGCCATATGCTCAATTGATTCACACCCACTTTCTTATATTGTTTGGAATACCATCACAAACATAAATGCATAATTTAATCATTAATCCTACTAATTGAAGGGAAGTGGGCATTGGTATTGGGCTTAGATTTTGGGCCTTCAATATTAAAAGTTGGACTTAGCTCTAGGGCTCCATACTTTTAATTTTTGTAAGACAACTCGCAATACAAAAATAAGTTCAATGTCATTCCAAAATAATTTAATTAAAAATAATTACAAAAACATAACAATTTAATCATTTTTAATATTATTTTCATGTAATTAATTTTTAATTAAATTTCTCATAATTAATGCAATCAAATCTAATAAAATATAATAAAAATCTTAAAATAAGATAAAAGATATTATATAAAATAGAAAGAGAAACTTATGGCACGTTCTTTACGCAGAAACGAAAAGAGAAAGGAAAAGAGAATGTATTAAAATTACCACTTTACCTCTTATATTAAACTAATAAAAATTAAAGAAGATTATGATTGTGCAAGGATATAATAAACGAGCCTACATAATTTTTGATTTTCTGACTTTCCATGAAAACAAACGGGCCCTTAAGTTTATATTCTTAACGCAGCAAAGAAGATGAGGGAAAGACATTCAAGATTGCGAAAGAGATCAATGGTACGAGCCAATTGTTTTCATCTTTAGGGTGAAATATTGTACCAAATTTTGTTTTAGTTTTAATTAATAAAATATAATAAAATAATATAAACAATTCATTTATAAAAAGAGTTAAATTAAATACCAAAAATATAATTATCAGAAATTTAGAGGACAAAAGCATAATTTTTTTCTGATGTTAAAATTGTAATTATTATAAATTTGGGTGGTAAAATTATAAAATCTTTAAACATGTCAAGAATATAATTATAAAAAATTTAAAGGGCGTGAGTTTAACTGGAAAAAAAGTAATCTGTGATACGTGACGACTTGCTATCCACTTATATTTGAAGGAATGTATTGATAAAAAAAAATGAAAGTGGAAGTAAAAATAGAAATAAATAAAAGAAAAACATAATAGAAAGTAACAAAAATATATTTAAGTAGAAGATCCCACATGGCTTTCGCCCACTTGCGGTCCCTGCATAACCGTTTCATAAGTTGTACTGGAAGTTGGGTGGCAGGTTTCTCTAAAAAATTAGGCAAAGGTACGGCTTTTCAGGCTGAAATTTGGAGCATTCTCATGGGGTTATTGCATCTTGCATGCATGGGATATAGAAAGCTAAAAAAGATTAGCATTGAAACTGATTCAAAGAAATTAAAGCTATTCTCTTTTTTCGCAATAAGTGTGATAGGGACAACCAATTTTGGTCGATTCAAAGAAAAGGTAACGTGACTGCTGATATGATGGCAAAGCATGGTCATAGCCTTCCTTATGGTACAAAGCTGTTCAATGAGCCCCCTGCCTTTTGTAATAGAGTAATTAGGAAAGAGAGCCTTATGGCTTTTGTGGCCTTTTTCTTGTATTTTTTACCAATATATATATTTAAGCCCCCCGTTAGGTTTGTGAAATTATTTTGATGAAATGAAAATAAAAAAAGAAATAATATAATTATATTTGGTATGGTATAATTGAAGTGAAGAATGAGAATGAGAATATGATAAAATGAGAATAAAACTACAAACAAAATAAGCATTTTTGAACTTACAGCCAATAAGGCTCTTATTATTATTATTATTATCATAAGCATCTTGGTACAGTGTTTCTTCCTTAATTCACACCACCATGGATATACCATTCTTCTGATAATCATGAACCTTGTGGAATTGCAACACTAGAGGGTCACGATATGCATGCAAGAGGAAAAGACGGTTATGACCCTTGTATTTCTTGACTCCCACGCCTTGACAATAAGCAAAAATTTGATTATCACAATTGAGCCAGTACGTGTATTTGGCTCTAGCAGATTCAGAGGGCTTGATATAGAAGGAGGAACCCCCAATAGCATCGCTACCACTGGTGAGTACCTCTACAAATTCATTCCTCCTTGAATCCGACCTCCTGAAGACCCAGAGGGAACTGTTGGTGCAATTGTTAGGTGGCACGTAAGCGAATGAGAAAACCAAACAAGAGCTTGTCGTGACGTGATTGGTGGGTTTTGAAGATGGACGACATGAAGTAATGGTCACAGGCAATCCTGTACTATTGGACTCGCCTTCAACTACGGCGAGCGAGCAAGGTGCATCGTCGTCGTCGTGACTTACGGCGACGGTTTCAATTATTCCACCCGCGCCGCCGAATTGGGGAGTCGCCAACAGCATGTTGTACGTGCCGTTGATTTCCATAGGATTGCCTTCCGCGTCGTACACTATCTCAGCGTTGGCAGCGGCGTCAACGGCGATGGCGTAGGCGAAAACGAGGAACAAGAGGGACAATGAAGTAGTGGCGATCTTCATTGTTTTGGGCTTCATTAATTTGTTGGCTATGCTTGGTTTTTGGTGTGAGTAAGTGAGAGCAAAGGATATCAATTTATAGAGATTGATAATCGGAAAATTGAAAAAATAATTTTAAATGTAGTTTATAAATATAATAATACTAAATGTTGGACATTCAAGATTAATTATTAGCACGAATAATCCCAAAAAGACTATTTTCAATAACTTATAGGTTAAAGGTTTATTTTGGTCCTCAATGTTTGCATGAAGTTTAATTTTGGTCCTCAATGTTTCAAAAGTTTAATGTTGGTCCTCAAAGTTTTTTTTGGTCGATTTTGGTCCTCGAGCGTAACACCGTTAACTTTTTGCCGTTAAATGATGATGTGGCATGCTTATATGGCACACTATCTCTCCTACATGTCATATTTTAATGACGTGGCATGACACATCACTGCCACGTCACCCCACATTGCCACATCATCATCATCTCTCCTTCATCATCATCATCTTGGGTGACGTGGCAGTGATGTGTCATGTCACGTCATTAAAATATGACAGGTAGGACAGAGGGTGTGCCATATAAGCATGCCACGTCATCATTTTACGACAAAAAATTAACAGTGTTACGCTTGAGGACCAAAATTGATTGAAAAAAAAACTTTGAGGACCAACATTAAACTTTTGAAACATTGAGGACCAACATTAAACTTCATGCACACATTGAGGATAAAAAAAGTACTTTAGCCTAACTTATATTATAAAGAAAAACAAATACACAAAATAAAATAAAAGAAGCCCCCACTTATAGATCTGAATCGATCTAACAATGAGAGACTATACTCTCACAAGGGAGGACTAAGAAACCAGAAGAAAAATATGAAGGGGTTGTCAAATTTTTGGCAACCCCTCTTGCTAGATCAGCAAGAAGAAACTAGTTGAACGCAGAGAGAAAAGAAAAAACGGGTGATAGGGTTTCTAATATTGATGACTAAAATTTAATTATTGACAAAAATATATTACCGACAATATATATATAATGATTTAAATATTAAAAAGGTTTTATTTCTCTGTATTAATATGGTTGTTAAGTCTTTTGGTCATTGATGTTACAAAAATTATTATTTTCTAATTTAAAAAATACAAAAAAATATAATTTAATATGATGATGTTGGAGAAAGAAAGTAGATATGATGGGTAGTTATTATGAGAAATAAATAAATTATCATTGTTTAGTTTATTATTTAAGAAATAATAATTGTTTTATATTATATTTTAGAAAATAAAAAACTTCAAATATTTAATTTGAGGCAAAATACTATTTAGTTCTTGAATTGTTGGTCAAACTACTATTTAGTCCCCAAATTTATCAAAAATATTATTTAGTCCCCGAAATTTGTAACTATGTCAACTATTTAGTCCTTGAACTTGACAAAAGTATTGTTTAATCTCCGAAATTGCAACTTTGTCAACTATTTTGTCTCCTGACTATTTCCAGTTAGAATTGACAGAGACACAGAGTTACAAATTTGGGGATTAAATGGTATTTTTGTCAAGTTCAAGGACTAAATAGTTGACATAGTTACAAATTTCGGGGACTAAATAGTATTTTTAATAAATTCGGGGACTAAATAGTAGTTTGATCAACAATTCAGAGACTAAATAATATTTTGCTTCTTAATTTAATATTATTTTAAAATCATATTATATTTTTAAAAAGTTAAAGAATATCTAAGTTTCTAACAAAAATATATTAAAAAAGCTATTGAACATTTTTTAATATATACAATGTACCGACAATATATGACACAAAATACTATTTAGTCCCTGAATTGTTGGTCAAATTACTATTTAGTCCCAGAATTCATCAAAAATATTATTTAGTCCCTGAATTGTTCATTCTGTCAGCTATTTAGTCCCCTGACTGTTAACCGTTAGATAACTTGCTGACGTGACCGTTAACGGCTAATATGTCACCGTTAAGTGCCCAGTCATGTGCCACTTCACATGCCACTGTCACCTTGAACATTATAAATTAAAAAAACGGATCTTTTAAATTCTTCTTCTTCATTAGTCTCTGTTTTTGGGTCAAATGGTATGTTCTTTCCCGCCAGACAAAGCAAATATTATTGAAATAATTACATCCACTCATCTAGTAAGCAATTAGGTGTAATAGATGATTATGGCTGTAGGCACATCAAACCTTCACTTTCATCATTTACCAGAGAAGGAAATCACAGTCTCAGACTCTGTTTTGTCATTCAATAAATTCAATCCTTTTTATATATGTGATTGCTAAAATATATATGCTTGATTAGATTTAAAATATATATGATAGTTTTTTTGTCAATAAGTATATTCTTCTCATTGAGAAAACTGGTACTAAGACTTAAAGATACAAATTGGGCACTAAGTATGGCAAAGAAAAAAACATCAAGGCCAGCAAACCCATAAAGAAGAATGTAACTTCAGAGCTTGTGGAAGCCATGAAGACGCTGGAGGAAGTTGCTGAAGAAGAAAGCTTCCTTAGAAAACAAAGTAGCTTCTCTCTGGACAGAATTAGAACAAGCGAGGAAAGAACAAGGTAAGACAGTGGAAGTTGAGGTGCATAACATAATGAACTCATACAGCACAAAGGTGTGAGGGAGAGGAGGAGATGAATAGTTTAGACCAAAACTGTAGAGAAGGAATGATGGTAGTTAACCTACTCTCAATAATTATATTTATTAGATATCTTATCCCCAATTAATAATTGTACATCATTTTTATTTTACTAGTGTTTGGCTTCATAGAGAATGAGATTGCATGGTAAAACAGAGCATAAAAATGGTGTTAAGAAGAAGGAGAATTTAAAAGATGTATTTTTTTAATGTTCAGGTGACGTGGCATGTGAGGTGGCACATGACTGGGCACTTAATGGTGCTACGTCAACAAGTTATCTAACAGTTAGCGGTCAAGGGACTAAATAGTTGACAAAGTGAACAATTTGAGGACTAAATAATATTTTTGATAAATTCAGGGATTAAATAGTAATTTAACCAATAATTCAGGGACTAAATAATATTTTGTATCACAATATATACACGTGAAATCATGGTCACACACTATTGCGAGAGGTCTCTTTCCTCTCGCGATTCCTCATCACGTTTATCTATTAAATATGTAGATAGTTAACTTAAGGGTGCGGTTGAGTGGAAGGGACTAATTCATTTTTAACTAAGTATTAAGAGTTTGATTCTTGTTTTGGGTATGGAGCAGCTTTAAATCTTTAGACCAGCTGTCCCATCCTTCGATTCCTGTCTTGGATAAATATCCTAGTCTAAACAAAAAAAATGTTGATAGTTCTTTTTAAAAGATTTACTGTTTAATATATATAAAAAAATCATATATTTTTGCGAGAGGTCTCTTTCCTCCCGATACCTCATCACGTTTATGAGTTTATCTATTTAAACAATAATGAATATTTCATTAATAAAAATAAAAATAATAATATTTTATTACCTAAATTAATAGCTTATTTAATTAATTAATAAACTAATTAAATTTTTATATACAAGCAAAATGCACGGTTCCATTAGCAACGATAATTTCAAATAAATAAATAAAATTGGAGTGCTTCAAGAAATATGTTAATGGCCGGAGACACGATGTTGTGTATTATTAGAGATAAAAATTAAGTTATATTTAATAGGATAAATATTCAATTTAGTATTTAAGGAAGCTTGGTTCTTCTTCCTTACAAGTTAGCTTCCGATGGTGTATTCTCTAAGCCTCTTGAGTTTCAACATGATATCAGAAATTTTTAAAATCTTTTGTTCCAGACCTGGAGAAATTTAAATAAATACTTTTTTTTTAAAAAAAATATTTACAACAATTTTATTCATTTAAAATCACAAAATAATGTGAAATTTCATATTTTACAAGAATTTTTTTATCCAAATTTTTATTTATTAGCTTCTACAAATTTTTATTCAAGAATTCCTCAAATAAAAGAATATTACAGTTATATCTGATTTTTTTTCTTACAATTATAAATTTTGGCCCTCGTACTTAATTTATTTAAAACGTGCAATTCAATAATTTAACAAATTGTAATACAAGAATTTTCAATTAGCTTATAGTTTTATTTGCTGCAAATTGCAATTCAACAATATAATGTATGAAATTTAAGAGGGTGATTTGAATCTAAATCCCGTTAACAATATATGAAATCTAAGAAATACAATTCAACAAAGTTTAAATCCATAAACTTCAACATAAATAAAACAAACAATTTTGTTCATAGGATTCAACAAATTAGATCAAATTTTAAAGATATAGATATTGTAATCAGCAATACACACTAGAGAATTTTGATCATCAATACAAAGAAAAAAAAAACGAAAGAAAAAAATATAGATATAGGTTTCTCAGTTTGTTTTAACTTATATATATATATGTTATTGTAACGGATAGGATCCGAGGTGGGTACCTCTATCCCTGGCCTCGGACCCATACCCACAAATTTGAATGAGTAAATCCATATACTCATACCCATTCACTTTTTATCCGAATTTGAACCTAAACGTCAAATTTATAGGTATCTTTCGGATATAAGTATTTTGATCTTCCTATCCGTACTTAAAGGAACTGAAAAAAATGATATTGATAATATAGGACAAAACTTAAGTGCTGTTGTTTACATGCTTTTGGTAAGGTTGACCAATTAAAAAAAGACATGTGTCAATTTTCTTCTCAAAAGTGACACATGTTTTTTTTTTAATTGGTCAATCTTACCAAAAGCATGTAAACAACAGCACATAAGTTTTTTTCGATAATATATTGCAATGTTTATGGATTCTTATGATGAATGGCCATATATCTTAATTTTTCAATGCACTCCTTTAATTTGTATATCTTTTCCTAACTAATACTTAAGAATGATCGTTCTAAAAAAAAAATTGCTCTAATATGGTCTTGGCTTAAAAATACCGTCAAATTGGATATGATATATATATTACTTATTTTACATATTTATATAATAAATTTTATCCAAAAAAATTTTTATATAATAAATTTGTTGCATGATTTAATTTTCTCCTTAATTCAAAAGTATTAAATTTTTAACAATTTATTTAATTACTTCAATTTATATTTTATTAATATGCCTTATTATTTTAAAGTGCAAATGAAAATAAAAATTAATTATGCTAAAAACAATTTAGCAAAAGATAATGCAATGATGATAGAAAATGAATGATAATGAAGAATAAAAAATTAAAACAAATTAATTGTTTTTATTTTTAGTATTGATATGTAATGAATTCATTTATATTATGTATTCTGTAATCTTTAAACTTATGTAATATACTCTAATTAAATGTTTTTTCTGGTTTTTGGTAATAATTTAAAAAAAAGATTTATTATGATCAAATTTAAATTAATAAATATTATTTAACAATTTAAAATATTATTTTGTAACAAAAGATATGCTAAACCAATTTATTTAAAGCTAAACCAGCCCACTCGTGACTCGACCTTAAGCCTAATTAATATGATTGAGATGCACAAGTAAAATACTGATTCAGATTGAAAATAGGCTAACTAAACCCTAAAATAGGCCGAAATAGAATAGGACTGAGCTAGCCTAATAGATTTATCTCTTTCTTTCCTTTTTTAGGCTAAAGGTCTATTTTGGTCCTCAATGTTTGCATGAAGTTTAATGTTGCTCTTCAAAGTTTTTGTTTTTGGTCGATTTTGGTCCTCGAGCGTAATACCGTTAACTTTTTGCCGTTAATTGATGATGTGACATACTTATATGGCACACCTTCTCTCCTACATGTCATATTTTAATGACGTGGCATGACACATCACTGCCATTAAAGGTATTTCTCAAGATATTTAAACTTCATGCAAACATTGAGGACCAAAATAGTACTTTAGCCTTTTTTTTTTATTTCTCAAGGTATTTCTTAGTTCGACAGGCTAAGGACTAATCCTCCGCGGATCTAAGCTCCATTTAAGGTTTTGCCACTGGCTAATTGGTTGTTGCATACACAAGGTGGGATTCGAACTCCCAACACTTGCTTAAGCGGCCTAGTGAGCTAACCACTAGACCAACCAAACTTGATTAATAGATTTATCTCTAAGTTTTAAAATTTTATAGTTATTTTCAAATTAAAGGTCAAGGATGGAAAAGATTTTTTTTCCCGTGATTAGGATGAAAAAGAATCTGGCACTATGATATCAGGGTAATATAATTACGTAAAAAAATATTTACTATGTCAATACTAAAAATAAGTTCAATAACATGTTGCTTTCTGGTAGGTTTGATCCTTATCTTCATATATATCAACGTTAAACATATTTTAAATTTTATCAATCGATGTCTTAGTAATTTAATCTAATAATTAAGATGATTGAAAAGCGAATTGATTCACAGAAACAGCATTAATTAAGGCCGTCGTAGACTTGTAGTTAACTTTAAATGTTTAAAATTGAAAAAAAAAATTAATTAGATTTTTATATTTTTTAAAAGATTTGAATACATAATTTTTTGACATTTACCAAAATAATGTCAATAAATTGATGTGCTTAATTAGCTCTAATTTACCCACACTATCACTGGATTTGAATCTGCTAAAGTACAGATCCGGTAAAGAATATGAAGTGCATACTTTAGGACCTTTTGATGAAACTGTTACAGTATGAACACGAATCTCAATATTTATTTAACTGTCTTAAATACACTTCATATACTATACACTTTCCACTGCCATTGTTGCTGCCACCATCGCTGAGATAGTGTTCGACTCAAAAGGTAACCACTCTATATATGCTTTCGCCGATGCCGGAATATATCCGAGGATACAGTCTCTTAGCCGAAAACATAACCACCGAAGCAAGTGGTGCTTACTAGGTCGACGTCATCAAACCTCAGACCCTTTATGGTGGATGGCTTATGGAACCGGATCCTCTAGATTTCTTTGTCTATATTTCCCCTGCATTTCTCCCAAACGGCACCGTTTTGAGACTCTGTATTATTATTATTATTATTATTATTTTTTCATTTTTCAACGCTGCTTTACAATCCCAAACCCAAACATCACAGTTGCAGTCCCCTCCATCCTCCATCGCATTCGATGTCGATTTGGCCCCTAAATTAGCCGATGGGAGGCTGCTGGAGGCGTCAACTTCAGTCTCCGTTGCCCCTAAATTAACTCCTCATTTTTTAAAATGTTTCATTCTTCATTATCTTAACTCTCAAATTGCTAGGGGAATTTCTAGTAAATTTTTTTAAGCATACTGTTATGCTTTCCAACGCCTATGCATTGCGTAATGATGATTTTTAGTAGTTTGTCTTTATCATGGTAGTGTTATTACATTGTTTTTGGCTTGGGTTTTCCTTGTATAAATGGGTGTTTTTAATCTTCAAATTCTTAATTATGTTGGTGCAAATGCGAAATATTTATGGAAGCTTCTGTATTCCTTTATGGATTTTACATGTCTATATGACTACAATGTTTTAGGAAATCATCTCTAAGGAACTTATAATGCTAGTTATATTTGAGAAACATGTCTTGGAATTCTGAGTTAATTTCCTCGCTAAAATAAAACGGTTGATATAACAATTTACTTAGCTACTTTATGCAGCATCTGATGATAATTCAATGAGACTTTATTCATCTTTGAGGCTTAATACAAACAGGAGTTAGACTTTATTCATCTTCCATACCAAGCAGGAATTAAAACATCTAAGTGTTGATGCTATTTTGTTATGGTTCAAGCATAGATGTACTTTTTTGGATTGGAGAAGGTACAATTTTACCTGTATGTGGATTTTGATGATAATTCAGTGAAAAAAATTATGGACGACTGGATATTTCACCTGAAATGAGAAGTGACAGATATGCGATGCTTGGTGATGCTACTTAAGTATTACATTTATTGATTTGTGCTCCTGAAGATGATTTGTTATGTTTTTTTTCTTGTCTCCCTTGCTAATCTATTGATGCATGTGTGATGATATGTGGTACTTCCAGTTAGGTGCTTGTGTGATTTATTAGATGCTTTCAATTCATACGGTTTTTTAAAGACCATATAGTCAAATATATATCCCCAACCTCTCAGATTGTTTTAGTGCTCTTTAAATAAAATTGATGTTGTTTTGTCATGAGTGTTTTGACCATTAACTTTGTTATTCTGCAGGTTGCTTCTATAAAGACAATTTGGAGTCAAATTCAACCTGAATAGCTGCTAAGATGAGGAGTTTGATAGTCTGATATTTATTTTGTAATTGCTCATTGGGATTTTGTAATTAAGATGGAAATTGGAATTTTGTAATTGGGGTAGAAATTGTGATTTTGTAATTAAAATGAGAATTGGGAACTGACATTGTAATAGAATTGGGAATTGACATTTCAATGTAAAAGTTCTATTATCAATATACAAAGTATTTCATCATATATATTGTACTTCATCATTGGCCTACAAATTAACTTCATCATTTACACCTTCAAGCCATGAAATAGGATAGTCCAAGCAAAATGTCCTCTCCAACTTTCTGCATTATATTCTCCATCTTTTGTACCTATCAAATCAGAAAAAACATCAAATGCTTTTAGGTAAAACAATACAAGTTGTTTGCAATATATATAACAAAACAATTGGTTAAGTCGTTAATTTTATAGGGCAAAAAGGTGAATGAGAATTCTTGATCTTCATATATGAAAATGCACAAATGTCTTGAAGTCTAAATTCATATTGTTGTACCATCAACAAAGGTATATTGCCTTCAAAATGCATATAAAGTTAGTTGTTCAGTAATATTAAAAAATATATATTTAAAGATAAATAGAGATTTGATGAATGAAAGGAGACAACTTCTTTCATCCAAATACAGAGGTCTCACCATAGCAAATTAGTATTGCCGTTACCAATATGCGCTGCTTGCTATAAAGATGCTAGATTTTTTGCTCAAAGTGATACATAAAGGTCAAGAAGCAAGGCAAGCCAAAACATCAAAGACTTGGTGCAATAATATATAACAAAAGCACAAGTTGAGATTGTATAATTATATCTTAAATATTAATTTTAAAACAGGACAAGATGTCCACTATGAAATAAAGCAAATTGCCCCAATGAGACCCACAACAAAGAAAACCATATTATTTGTAAGCTTTGAAATGTTCTAAATGAAGCAGCAACAATGTAGCCAAAAGAAGTGGAAAAGAAAATCATCTAAAAAGAGATGCCTTTAAGGGCAATTAGAAATAACCACATAACTAGTGGTAGTAAACAAAATCTTGTTCTGCAGAGATTTTTCCTGCCAGTCATTCATGCATTATTATTCACAATTGTTACTTAAGCATGGCTTCACTATTCAAAGCATGTGTTATTAATCTTAAGATCATTACTGACATGGTAGCTTCCAAGATAGGACAATACCATCATTAGATCCATTTAATTCCTACCAATAAGTAATAAAAATAAAATTAGAAAGCAACATATAGTATTAAATAACATCATTAAAGTGTTTATCTTGGGAGAAACAAACCAATCTATCTGTGCAGCCTCAGCTTTCTTGAGTTGCTTCTCTATTTCTAACAATTTGCCCTTTTCCCTTATCATAAACAGTATATATATGGTTAAACAAAATGAACAAATTTGTGTGAAAGCACATATTAATTAGAAAGATGGCAGCAAAGCACTTAAGCGCATAAACCACACAGGCAAAAGAATTATAATCTCTTCCTATATCAAATACTTGCTTTGTTATGGCAGCTACACATCAAAGAAGCCAAATTTATCTGATATCTAAATGAGATTTTCAGTTGAATTGCCCAAAGTATCTAAGACAGAGAATAATCTGAGACGGAAAGAAACAACCGTATACCTACTTCCCACTTTTTTGTAGACGTTGAAGGCAATAGAGTGAAGACGCTTGTCGGCAACAGAGGCGACGGCGAGGGATCGACGGTGACGGAAAAGGGAGGGGACTGCGACTGCGACTGCGAGGTTTGGGTTTGGGATTGTAAAGCAGCGTTTTGATGCTGAATTGAGAAAGGAAAAAAAAATATATAGAGTCTCAAAACGGTGCCGTTTGAGAGAAATGCAGGGGAAATGTAGACAAAGAAATCTAGAGGTAGGATCCGATTCTGATGGCCTATGACCATTACAGCTCTTAGACAACAAGGGGACACTGACGTCGTCACATCATACTTTAATATGCTAATTAAGTCGTCTCTTTTGTATATATATTTTTTTCACTTTTTTTTATTTTGAATCCTCTAACTTTGATAAATACTATACATTTATCTAAAGTATTTTTTAATGAATATTAATATAAAGTATTAAAGATATAGACATCAAAAAATTAAAAATCTCACACAAATCGGAATGAATTAAGGACTAACTTTTTAATCCCTAATAAACTTAAATATTAGTCCCAAAACTCATGTAAGGTCCTGATTGGTTTGTGCGAAATTTTTAAATTTTTTTGTGCCTATATATCTTTGATACACTCATTAGAAAAAAAAAACATATACTTTTCTCAAATTTAAATTAAAAATGAAGAAAAGTATGCAAAAAAGACAACTTAATATATTTTTATTATTATTAAAGCACAAAATAGTCAAGCACTGAATCTGCTATAGGATGTAGTATGTGCAGTGGTGTAGTGTAGTGAGTAGTGGTGTAGTGCATGTAATGTGTAGTGTGTGGTGTAGTGTGTATAGTGGTGTAGTATGTGGTGTGTGTAGTGTGTAGTGTGTGTAGTGCATGTAGTGTGTGTAGTGCAGTTTAGGGTGTAGTGAGTGGAGTGTGTAGTATGTGTAGTGTGTAGTGTATGTAGTGCAGGTAGTGTGTAGTATGTGTAGTGGTGTAGTGTAGTATGTAGTGTGTAGTGCATGTATTATGTGTAGTGGTGTAATGTAGTATGTAGTGTGTAGTGCGTGTAGTGTGTGTAGTGGTGTAGTGTGTGTAATGTAGTTCAGTGTGTGTAGTGTGTAGTGTGGCGCGTAGTGTGTGTAGTGGTGTAGTACGTGGTGTTTGTAGTGTGTAGTGTGGCGCGTATTGTGCGTAGTGTGTAATGTGTATTGTGTAGTATGTGTAGTGTGATGTAGTATGGTGTAGTGTACTTGATGGTGTAGTGTACTTGATGGTGTAGTATGTGTAGTGGTATAGTGTATTTTGTAGTGTGTAGTGTATTTAGGGTGTAATGCGTGTTGTGTGTAGTGTGCAGTGGGTGTAGTGTAGTGGGGTAATGTGTGCAGTATATGTAGTGCATGTCATGGTTTAGTGGTGTAGCGTGCGTAGTGCGTGTCGTGGTGTAGTGTGCGTATTGTGGAGTGTGTTGTGTGAGTGTGTGGTGTGTTCGGTGTGCGTAGTGTGGTGTGCAGTTTGTAGTGTCTATTGTGTGTGTAGTTTGTAGTGTGTGTAGTAGGGGTGTTCAAAGGCTTGGTTTGGTTCGATTTTGCCAAAAATTTGAACCAAACCAATATAATCGATTTTCAAAATGCGCGGACCTTGTCAGTTTTATTTTCGAGCGGGTTCGATTTTAAGGTGGGTTTGGTTCGATTTTAGAATCCGTTTGGTTCATGCTAATTCGATATTTTCATGTTGACATGTATTAAACAAACTTTAACTTTATAAAACCTAAAAAATAATAAATTTTAAAAATATCAAACTTACAATATCAAACTTATAAGTTGTTAAATGAAGATTTTATAAAGATTAATAAGAATTCAAAATATTACAATAAATTAATTCACTAAAAAAACTAATTTTAGCGTAAGTGAATTAATGTCAATTATCAATAATGTTATTTGTTAATTTGATTGTTATAACTAACATTAAAATGATCTTAACATAATCTCTAAGTTAACGTCGATTGTAGAACTGAAAGAGTCATAACGTTAAATATAATTTTAAACTAGGACCTTATCCAGGAAGCCCCAATTAACCGTGTCATAGCCTTTCTCAAAGTCCAGTTTAAAAACCAGGCCCTTCTTCTTCCGACGCCTGATATCTTCCACTACTTCGCTAGCCACTATAGTTGCATCCAGACAAAAAAGCCTCATAATCCTCATGCTTTTTAATCTAACTAAGAAGATCCCTTGCAATACCCAAGAGCTGAATACCAATGGGAGGCCTAGAAAACAACTCTAATAAGTGAGGTTTTTCATTTTAACATTTTACTAATTTAAATAAGAAACCACCTAGAGATGAACTTAAGTTTAAAACAGTTACTTTACACCGATGAAAATTCTATAACCAGAAATTATCACAACAAATTGTACCTAAATTAATTTTTTCCATATTCAACTAACATTAACAACGTGAACAGACTGGGACATCCTTACCTTGTCAGAGAGGATAGGAACATAACGGCCAAATGTCATAGGCACTATTCCCATCTGACCAATATAGAATCTATCATCCTGCAATTTGGTAAATAGTATAAGAATAAGATGTTAGGCATCAACCCCGTCAAATTAGCTTGCATGTAAATTTATATCATTAAAAAAAAATCTATTCATGTCCAAAGTTAAATCAAATTCAAATGGCTAATTTCAAAAAGTTTTGTCTCTTTAAGATTAGGGCTTGAATCTGGGACAAGTTTTGTATCCAACAGATTTTAACTCAACAAGTTTTTGTTGACTCATTTCAGAGGTTCAAGAGGCAATGAAATTCATCTTGCCAACCTATGTTTACATTAGCTTCAAGTGAAATTTGAAAGTCAAAGTCTTTCTGCCCCTTCAATTTTATATTCTAATTTATTCTAGTTAGTTACACCGTAATTTTAGAGATCCTAGTTTAAATTTAATTGTATGTATTTTTCAAATTTCGTTACATTTTTAAAATCTTCTGTACAAATCTGTATAAATACGTTATTCAGAAATACAAAACGCACTTTTCAGCCACATACTACTGTTCGTTTAGGAAGAGACAACAAGAAAACAGGTCAGTAATGAACTTGATCAAGAAGCCCCCGCCGCATTCCACAATACTCTCTCGAAAGAGAGAACCTGATGGCTTTAAAGATATATCAAAAGCTTTTGCCTCAATGGCTAACTTCCGAATACCCATCACTAAAAGAAACTACTCTAATATGGAAAACACAGCAAAACGTTCATAAATCTCCAGGCTAAACGCTAAGGGTTAACAACGCAGAAATATCTCCTACATCTTAGGAGAATATTCTTCGGCTAATCTCTCCCTTTTTCTCTCTATTTGAATTTAAATCTTGATATATTATTTAGTTAGTTAAATAATTATTTTCAGGATCCTAGTCTGTTCTGATTTTATATTTTAATTTATTCTAGTTAGTTACACCGTGATTTTAGGGCCCTTCTCCCATATCTTCTATTGATCAAAAAAGATATTATATCCTATTTGTAGATGAATTTACTAAATACATGTGGCTTTACACCCTCCAATCCAAAACTGACGTACCCAATATCTTTAAGACCCTTCATCCCTTGCTAGAAAGACAACTAGAAACCAAGCTGCAATCCTTTTACATTGACGGTGGAACAGAATTCCAACCTCTCAAACAATATTTCCAAATCCAAGGCATTCAACACCTTGTTTCTCCACCATACACACCACAAAGAGTGGCTCTAGTAGAAAGATGACATCATCATATAATCGAAACCACTAGAACACTACTCCTTCAAGCCTCTCTACCTTCAAATTTCTGGTCTTATGCCTGTCAATATGCAACATACCTCATAAACAGAATGCCTACCCCAAATTTGAACAACAAATCACCCTTTGAAATACTTTTCCACAAAACACCAAACTATGAGAAACTAAAAGTGTTTGGATGCCTATGCTACCCTTGGCTAAAACCATACAGTAAACACAAATTTGACCCAAAATCCACATCTTGTGTACCTTGGACTCTCCAACCAACATTACAGCCACTTGTGCTATGACCCAAAAACAGCAAAGATCTACCTATCACGAGATGTCCTCTTCTATGAAGAATCCTATCCCTTCTCAAACATTTTCTCACATCTCAAACCAAAAATAAATCCCAAATGGGAATACATTGAACCTTCAATTTCACAAACAACTACACCTCAAGCTACTGACCTACAACTACCGCATCCATTCACAATAATATAAGTGAGTCACTCAAACAATAAGTCCACTCCATGTACAAGTACTGCCCCTGCAAGTCAATCAGGTAAAAACATTAAATCTGTTTTGTCTCTTTCTTCTTCTTCCTTGCTCACTAACCCTATTCAGGTACCCACTAGCTCCAAACCAATTATAACCTATCAAAGACGAACCAAAGTTGATCTTCCCATAAACCCGAATCCAAACCCCACAAACAGTACCCAAAACAGTAAACCAAAGTCTCAAAACAGTAGCCAAAAAATCACACCAATTCATCCCATGACCACTAGAAGCAAAGCCGAACACATACTGTGTATATATACACATGTAAATTCATTAATAGAGATAATCTTTTTTCACAAATATTATTCCCTATTTACGTATACTTCGGTTTTCTTTCATTATTATTTATTACAGTAGAACATCATATCCTCTTAAAGACTTTGCTACTGTTAAGTAGTCACTCCCACAAAATGAATAGTAATCATTATTCACTGCAAAGGAATTTGCTATGCAACCCTATAGAGAAAAACAAATCTCTTTTATAAGCGTGGCAAAAAAATGATCAAATTTAGATGAGAAATTTCTGGTCATCAAGCTTATATGAAAAATGTTTAAAGTGGCGAGGCCAAGCATCCCTGGTGTAATGACTGAGACTAGGTATAAAACACATTAGCTGAAATTAGGAAGAGACAACAAGAAAACAGGTCTGTAATGAACATGAACAAGAAAACCCCTGCCACATTTCACAATACTCAATCGAAAGAGAGAACCTGATTGCTCTAGGGATATATCAAAAGTTTTTGCCTCAATGACCAACTTCCGAATACCCATCACTAAAAGAAACTACTTTAATATGGAAAAAAGCAGCAAAACGTTCATAAATCTTCAGACTAAGCGCGAAGGGTAACCATACACATAGATTGTAGATCCATGCAGTGTCACAGTTAAAATTTCCGAGTACATAGTGCCAAGTCCTTAAAAGAATATCTTTATTAAGAGAAGAGGATACACTCAAAAAGGAAAGAAAAATTGCACAAAGACAGTGAACAGGTTTGAGTTCTGACAGAAACCAAGGAGAGTTTGGTACAATTTAGTATAAGAAAGAATTAAAAAAAAAAGGTTAAAATAGCAAAATACTTTTTGCTAAATACAATAATATAGAACTATTGAAGCTGTCCAAACTTTAAATAAAATAGGAGCTTGTTTTTTTTATCAAATATTACTAGATAAAAATATACAAGAATATAAATAGACCCTCTTTTTGAGGCTAAAGAACAGGAATTGTTTCACAAGATGAGAGCTCGTTTGGATGGTGGATTGACTTTGAGGTAGTGGGAATGGTAAGCGTATGTTTAGTGTGACATAAAAAGAAATAGGATTGGGTTTGGAAATTGGAATGAGAATGGAATATAACGACAAATTTTCACCTGTAGTTATCTTGTGGTGGTAGTGGTTGGGTTGGCGGCAACAGTGATGGTAGGTGGTGGTAGGCGTAGTGGGGGTGGTGGTGGCACAAACACCACTGCCGCCGCCACCACCACCATTGCTGCCTCAGCCACCACAGCCACCGTTAGAAAAACACAAGGATAAAACTAGTCATTATACCGCATTCCCATTCTCTTTCCCTTTTCCCATTCCCATTCCCACTCCCACTTCCACTTCTTCTCCCTCAAAAATATTCTACCAACCAAACGGCCCTAAATCATATTAACTAAAACAATAATACAAAATTGCCAATCAAGTATCATAAACTTCAATTGTACTTAAACGAAGAAAGACAAAAAAAAAAGGATAAAAGAGCACAAAACTTTTTTTCAAAATAATAAGGCTTAGACAACAACAATGGAGACCATCATATACAATGCACAACAAATAAACAGCGCAGCGCCAATACCCAGTGGCAAATCTCTTTGAAAATGTTTCACATATTGATCACATAACACCATATTAGAAAGTTTTCAGTCCTTAATTATATATATACCTCATAGCAGTTATCGCATTTAATCCATAAGAAAAAATTTAAGTAACTTACCTCTTCATCAGTGCTGGCGACTGCATCAAAACCTATATATGCAAACAAGACTGCAGCAGAACCAGCAAGCATTTCATCAACCACAAAGGGAAAATAACTATGAAAGTATGCTAAACGCTCCAAGAGGAAATGATAAGATATTATCCTCAAAAGTGTAAAAAGAATCAAGCACAAAAGAGGTACAAGGTGTACATCAAGACAAAAAAGCCTCATAATCCTCATGCCTTTTAATCTAACTAAGAAGACCCCTTGCAATACCCAAGAGCTGAATACCAATGGGAGGCCTAGAAACAACTCTAATACGTGAGGTTTTTCATTTTAACATTAAAGTATTACTAATTTAAAAAAGAAACCACCAAGAGATGAATTTAAGTTTAGGACAGTTACTTTACACTGATGAAAATTCAATAACCCAGAAATTATCACAACAAATTGAAACTAAATGAATTTTTCCATATTCAACTAACATTAACAACGTGAATAAACGGGGACATCCATACCTTGTCAGAGAGGATAGGCACATGACGGCCAAATGTCATAGGCACTATTGCCATCTGACCAATATAGAATCTATCATCCTGCAATTTGGTAAAAAGTATAAGAATAAGATGTTAGGCATCAGCCCCGTCAAATTAGCTTACATGTATATTTATATCATTCAAAAAACATCCATTCATGTCCAAATTTAAATCAAATTCAAATGGCTAATTTCAAAAAGTCTGTGTCTCTTTTGATTAGAGGACTTCTTGTCCTCTTCATTTGTACTTTCTTTCTCTATTAATAATACTTCTTTTTCTATCAAAAAAAAAAAAAAAAAAGTCTGTGTCTCTCTAAGATTAGGGCTTGAATCTGGGACAAGTTTTAGAAGTTTTGTATGCAACAGATTTTAACTCAACATGTTTTTGTTGACTCATTTCAGGGGTTCAAGCGGCACTGAAATTCATCTTGCCAACCTATGTTTACATTAGCTTCAAGTGAAATTTGAAAGTAAATGTCTTTCTGCCCCTTTGCTTTGCAATATGATAGGCCTTTTGACTTCACCAGGGAGCTCTACCAATGGCATTTTCTGAGAGATACCATATACTTCAGTTTTCTTTCATTATTATTGACTACAGTAGGGCATCATATCCTCTAATTGAATTTGCTACTGTCAAGTAGTCACTCCTACAAAATGAATAGTAATCAAGTAATCATTATTCACTGCAATGGAATTTACTATGCAACCATTTAGAGAAAAACAAATCTCTTTTATACGAGTGGCAATAAAATGATCAAATTTAGAAGAGAAATTTCTGGTCATCAGGCTTATATGAAAAATGTTTCTAGCATTGAAAATTGTGAGGCCAAGCATCCCTGGCGTAATGATTGAGACTAGGTGTAAAACACATTTGCTGAAATCTGCGAGTGCATAGTGCCAAGTCCATAAACGAATATCTTTTATTAAGAGAAGAGGATACACTCATAAAGGAAAGAAAAATTGAACACAGACAGGAGAACAGGTTTGAGTTCTGACAGAAAGCAAGGAGTTTGGTAAAATTTAGTATAAGCAAGAATAACTATAGATTGATCCCTTCCCCACCAAGATTTAGTCATATGCCATGATTTAGACATCAATTGTATTAAGAGAAGAGGATACAATCATAAAGGAAAGAAAAATTGAAGAAAGACAAGAGAACAGGTTTGAGTTCTGACAGAAAGCAAGGAGTTTGGTAAAATTTAGTATAAGCAAGAATAACAATAGATTGATTCCTTCCCCACCAAGATTTAGTCATATGCCATGCTTTAGACATCAATTGTATATCAAACCATAATTCAAGAAGGAAATAAAGCAATATTGCAATAAGATTTATTATGGTTATGAAGAAATATGATAAAGAATAAAATGAATTTACAGAGAAAAGACTGTCAACCAAAGATCCTACCTCAGCAGTTGGTATATCAACATGTGTTGAAGCTCACTTAGCTCATCATTTCAAGATATTCAGATCTGTCCCGCCACAATTCTGAGACGCATCTGCAAAGGGTAACAATGATGTCCTTAAAAATTCCAGGGAAAACACATTAATAGAACTTCACTTCCATTGCAAGTGCATGCACATTCTTAGACAACTCATGAGTTTTACAAGCAAAAAAAAAAAAGCCAGGTTGGGAGAGGGGAGCAAGGGTTTTCTTCAAGAAAATATGTTTACAAACCTATAAATTCAAAAAATTAGTCAAGTATCTGAGAATCAAATTGAACCTCCCTATAACCAAGGAAAATTTCTACATAGAACTTCCCAAGTGCATGCACATTTCTAAACATCTCATGAGTTGGAGTGTAAAAATAAAATATAAAAATAAAGTAACGAAACGCAAAGTAACGCCATCTTAGTTTTGAAAAATCATTAGAATCTAAAAATGTTAAAATCAAAATGTTAAGAACCAAACATCCTACCTCAGCATGTGTCATTTCAAATTCTGATCAATCCCGACACAATTCTGAGATGCATCATCAAAACTAAAAGCTTGTTGCAAGAAAAGCAATAACTTGATTCCTTTCATATCTAGAAGAGAAAAAGAGAAAAATTAATATAAACAATAGTTGCTGAGGTAAAGCTGCATGTGGTTTGTTCGTGTTTTGAGACAAAATATGAGTTTAGCACTACAGAATTATATTACGGAAAATCTAAACAAAAGGTACTTTATTATTTAGAGTTTCAGACATTTCTAAAAAATATTATAACAGTTCGGAGCACCTATACATTTCTCCCTTAAAATTCTTTTTCTTAACAATTATGACTAGTTAAAAATATGCATGAAGATAAATAGTCCCTCTCCTTGAGGTTAAAGAACAGCAATTGTTTCACAAGATAAGAGCTTGTTTGGGTGGTGGATTGATTTTAAGGTAGTGGGAATGGGAAGCTTAAGTTTGGTGTGACATAAAACGAAATAGGATTGGGGTTGGGAATAGGAATGAGAATGGGATATAACGACCAATTTCCACCTGTAGTTATCTTGTGGTGGCAATGGTCGGGGTGGCGGCGACTGTGGTGGTGGGGGTGGCACAACCACCACTACCGCCGCCACCACCATTTCCGCCTCAACCACCATTGCCACCTTTTGAAAAACACAAGGATAAACTGGTCATTGTACGACATTCCCATTCTCTTTTACTTTCCCATTCTCACTCCCACTTCAACTTCCTCAAAATTATTCTACTAACCAAATGCCCTAAACCATATTAAATAAATACATTCATACAAAATTGTCAATCAAGTATCATAAACTACAATTGTACTTAAGACGAAAAAAAGACAAACAAAAAAAAAGGTTAAAATAGCTGTCACGACCCCAATTACAGGGATCCGTGACCGGCACGGGAATAGAGTTTATCCTCTAAACCCGTAAGCCTTATCAATAATCTTAAATTATCTACCCTTATATACATTCAACATTCAGTATTCACATAGTGTATATAGTGGCCACACCATCATTGGTGGCCTAAATAACCTGCAAGCCACGGCGCTCAATGCCGCTTCAGCCCATTTCATGTATATATATACACCCATAAACTCAGGACAATCACACGTAAATATATATATACATAGTGATCAAACCCCAAGGGAATGATCTATCCTATTCACACACAATGTATATAACCTGTCATATTCACGCATGTACACCCACACTCACAGTTAAGTATACATAGTGATTACACGCCTCAATACGTGTAATCTATCCTATTCACATGCAGGTATTTATATTTTTCATCCATCATATACCAAGTCACACATATATATATATAGCATATACATATTGATCACACACCATCATGTGTGACCTATCCTATTCACATACGCAGATATATAAATATATATGTAAGTATATCAAGACTTTCGCAACACCCAGAATCCTATCAGTAAGCACATGTGAAGCCGACATGTCTAGATATAGCATAATTCAGAAGCTGTAAATATTTACGTCGCCTTTACAACTTTAGAATATATACAACTCAAAATAATGAAGGCTAAATAATCAAAAGATGTCCACCCACGCGAACGAATGCGGTGCAAGTGGATAGATGTCCGTATCACTGTCCGGACGTCGAAGCCTGCCCGATTCCTGTATCTGAAACATTTAAACAGAGGGTGTGAGTCCAACAGACTCAGTGAGAAGCTTCCCATCCACGGCGTAGCGGCGGGTACCACTACAGCTGGGGAAAGGGAACCACTCACAACCACAAGCGCACGAAATTCTAGTTTATCATATGTTATATAATGATCAGGCAAACATTAATATAACGTTACGTCACAGATAAACTTAGGAATCATACTCCTCAATCATGCTACTTATAAGTAACCAATAATATGAAGCATTTTATATTAAAAACTATAAATCATACATTCGACTCTAGTGCCACGCTAGAGTAATGGCCTTAACAGGCAAGTCTTTCAAATGCTATGCACCACCCTAGTGCCAGGCTAGGGCAATAGCCACAACGGGCAAGTCTATCAAATCCTATGCACCACCCTAGTGCCAAGCTAGGGCAATAGCCACAACGGGCAACCATGAATTTGTAATGCACCACCCTAGTGCCAGGCTAGGGCCATAGCGCAACCATGAATATGTAATGTACCACCCTAGTGCCAGGCTAGGGCCATAGCCACAACGGGCAAATGTCTGACGTCATATTTCACTCTCTTACTTTCAGTGGGGTTTGCAACGCGGACTACCCATTTCTATTCTAAAGTGTTTTTACCCCAGCAGTGTGAACTCCACTAAGAATTTCTAATCAATTATGAGATTTTCTACTCTTTGTTTAGTACCCAACCCCTGATTAGATGATAACCTAGCTCTAAGGTATTTCCTAAGTTCATTTACCACAAATCACCTCGACGTGTAATAAGAAGTCAGTTTCATTTCCTTAGTGGGTTTCTAATTATTGGGACAAACCAAAAATTGTACGAAATCAATATCCTACCCCTTCTTACTTGTACTGTTGGCGTATCCCATGTCATCACATGGATACCTCCAGTACCACTTCAACTTGAATCAATCACATATATACAAATATTTTCACAATTAACAGTTTAGGAACAACAATAGCATGTTATTACCTAACAAGTCTTACAAACAAGCAAGTAAGCAAACCACGTATTCACATCCTCATTCAACCCTGTAGGGCAAGGATGGGAAACCCCTCACCTGGACGGCTTCCTGTTTCTTGTCCTGGAGTCACTCCTGCTCCAGACGACTCGTGGTTACCTAACAAATATATTTACGTCATTATCATCTTTATTATATGCAAATTGTATGCATATGCTATGCTCATGTCAAATTAATTCATTAAACTTTGCCAAGAACCAAGTCCTTGGTCTTAACCCTTTTTCCTCTCTTTAATATTGTTTCCAAGTGTCTCACACTTAATCTCATCTCTTTGTCCCTTTCTTTGAATACTCATTTTCACCTACAAGTGTTTGTATGTGACTTTTCACAATTCCCATATCCAATTGATGGCCTAGGATATTCATAGCCTCAAATTTTTCTATGGTTGTTAATTACCCAACCACTCTTTCAACTTATATTCACATACGAACACATGTGGCCTAATATATTTGAAAATTGGGATTTTTACCAAATAGGGGCATTTTACTATTTAAATAAATTCCGGCGTCTATTATGGTCTACCCTAAACTTCTAACCTATAATTTAGCTCCACATTCTAAATAGGATTGAAAAGTGACTCTTTTCATACTAAATTGGTTTCCGGTTGAGACGGAATTACTTGGCTTCAATCCCTCATGTATTCCAACAATTCCTACTACTTAACACCAATCCAACACAAATTAATTTATACTACACTTTATCTCACTTTAAATTCCATACTTCTATGGTTTTCAAATTGGGTAGCTCCCATCATCAATTTTTCCAACAAATATACTTCCAAGTACTTCTAAACAACCCAATAGCTTCAAATTAGGACCCAAAATAATTTATTCATACCAATTAGGAATTTTCCAAAAATCCCTAAAATAGGTAAATTTGGGGTTTGAGAGATTTGGGACTTTTTACCTCGATTCAATCGGATAGGATGATGGAATGAGGTAGAAAGAACTCCCGGTCACCTTCTCCGACTTCGAAACGGCGGATTCCGGCGACTTTTCCGGCGAGAACACTCTCCCACTTTGTTTTCTCTCTCTAACCGAGCTCTTTCTCTCTCCTCCGTGAAGACCGGCGTCGACCCACCTTCCTCCGACGTCAGAGTCGCCGTCGACGGCGGCGTAGCAGCTCGGCCCTTCCTTCCTGCGCGTCACCGTCGCTCTTCCCCTTCCCGTAGCTTCTCACGCATCAATGGCCCTCACTCTCTTTTTTTTTTTCTTTCTCTGCTTCAGCTCACGGTTTGGTCTCTGGAGTAAAAATGAATTGGGGCCAATTAGTTATGGGGGTCACGTGGGTGACCCCCCCCTTCCAGCCACATACATTTATATATATATTTTTCCAAAAAAAAATATTGTATATATATATATACCCAATTAATTATAAGGGGGGGTCAATACGTGACCCCCCACCCCTCCGCCACTTACATATATATTATATTATATATTTATTATTATTATTATTATTTTTTTAACAATAAATTGTATATATATATTTATATGTATATATTTAATATATTATTATTTATTGTTAAAATTAACTTTGGGGTTGATAAACTTACACCCAAAATTTCCCGTTAGGTCCTAATTTTGGTCCAAATTAAATTTCATTTATTTTAAAATTTTTCTCCTTTTTCTTCCAAATTAAAATAAAAAATTAAATTAGGACCTTAACGTTGATTGGAAAATTTCCGGGTATTACAATAGCACATACTTATTGCTAAATACAATAATATAGAACTTTTGAAGCTGTCCAAACTTTAAATAAAATAGGAGCTAGTTTTTCTTAAGAAATATGATTAGATAAAAATATACATGAAGATAAATAAACCCTGTCCTTGAGTCTAAAGAACAGCAATTGTTTCACAAGATGAGAGCTTGTTTGGATGGTGGATTGATTTTGAGGTAGTGGGAATGGGAAGCTTATGTTTGGTGTGACATAAAAAGAAATAGGATTGGGGTTGGGAATAGGAATAGGAATGAGAATGGGATATAACGACCAATTTTCACATGTAGTTTTTTTGTGGAGGTTGTGGCGGCGACGGTGGTGGTGGTGGGTGGGGGTGGTGAAGGCACAGCCACCATTGCCGCCACAACCACCACTACCACCGTTAGAAAAACACAAGGATAAACTAGTCATTGTACCACATTCCCATTCCCACTTCCTCATAATTATTCTACTAACCAAACGCCCTAAATCATATTAAATAAATACATTAATACAAAATTGTCAATCAAGTATCATAAACTACAATTGTACTTAAAACAAAAAATGACAAACAAAAAAGGTTAAAATAGCACAATTGCTGCCTCGACCAACACTGCCATTGTTAGAAAAACACAAGAATAAACTGATCATTGTACCACATTCCCATTCCCAATTCCACTTCCTCAAAATTATTCTACTAACCAAACGCCCTAAATTGTATTAAATAAATATATTAATACAAAATTGTCAAACAAGTAATATAAACTACAACTGTACTTAAAACGATAAAAGACAAAAAAATATCAGGTTAAAATGGCACAATACTTTATGCTAAATACAACTTTTGAAGCTGTCCAAACTTTAAATAAAATAGAAGCTTGTTTTTCTTAACAAATATGACTAGATAAAATTGTACATGAAGATAAATAGTTCCTCTCCTTGAGGCTAAAGAACAGCAATTGTTTCACAAGATGAGAGCTTGTTTGGATGGTGGATTGATTTTGTGGTAGTGGGAATGGGAAGCTTATGTTTGGTGTGACATAAAAAACAATAGGATTGTGGTTGGGAAAAGGAATGAGAATGGGATATAACGACCAATATTCACCTATAGTTATCTTGTGGTGGCAGTGGTCGGGGCGGCGACGGTGGTGGTGGGTGTACCGGGCAGGGGGGGAGGACTGCCGCCTCAACGACCACCACTGCCACTGTTAGAAAAACACAAGGATAAACTAGTCATTATACAGAATTCTAATTCTCTCCCCCTTTCCCATTCCCACTCCCACTTCCATTTCCTCTCCCTCAAAATTATTCTACCAACCAAACAGCCCTAAATCATATTAACTAAATACAATAATACAAAATTGTCAATCAACAACCCTAGATCATATTAACTAAATAAAATAATACAAAATTGTCAATCAAGTACCATAAACTACAGTTGTTCTTAAATGAAAAAAAGAAAAAGAAAAAAGTATAAAATAACACACAACTTTTTTGTCTAAGTACAATAATATAAATCTTTTGAAGTTTCCCAAACTCTAAAAACAATAAATAATACACTAGATAAATGTGAGCATAGAGCATCAAGTAGGCTTACTTGCAGGAGCACAAGAACTAAGCATGCGAACCTAATGGCCAAGAGAAACGTTGCAAAATATGATCAAGACAAGTAATTTATTTTTTGGTAGAACAAATGTAAAAATTTATCTCTATTTATAAAATAAATTGGAAGGGAGGTTTTGTCAATATGTCAAATGTTAGGGGAGCTGGATGATACTTTTGAAACAAGAAATCTCAAGCCTAATTCAACCACACCTCGAGGTTTGTTTGTTTAACATTGTCATTTTTTATTCATACATACATATGTTTAGAATTCAACCAAACCATAATGACTTACCTTAGACAGTGCCACCTGGACTCCTAAATCCTGCTCATCTAAAAAGGTTATTTACAGTTTCAACTAGAAGAGGCCTTTTAATGTGCCTTGCTACAAGTAACCTTCATAAAGCATTGTTGTTAGCTAATATTAGTTGACGATGAATAATTAGCTTTTTTTATTAGAAAAACTAGAAACCTTGGCAAAAGATTCTTCAAAACACATAGTGCACCAATAGTCAATGGTTCTTCCCTCACCAATAGTCCATGGTGAATACAAGAAGCGTACCCACACTAACCTACCGGATAAGCTAATTGTTATTGTCTATACAAAACAGTGACCTCTTTTTACATATTATGATCAAAGAAACTATCAATTAGTGTCTCCCCCGATTATTACAGGAATGTTGTATGGTATACAACTACCTTAGTAAATATGTCGACAATTGGAGTTAAAAAGAATGATTATTTTCAAAACCATGATTTTGTCAGTGTAAAAGTAGACTTACATCCCAGCAAGTTGAGAGACATCCATTAGAAATGCCAAGATAGCAGCACAAGCCAGTAGCTATTGTACTCTTAACAAGAACCTGACTGTGCTTATTAATGTCTGAGAAGGCAGAAGTCCATCCCTTGTCAAAATAAGGAAAATTCATAAAAGGGGAAAGTAAAAATAGATGCACCAATAGCAAAACTATGTAACTTACACAGCCCATTGCATCCCGTAGTTAGCAAATGCAGTGAGAGGATATGGGAGTGTCAGGATTGATTGCATAATAAGGCACTAAACCAACAATGAATTTTTCACCTGTTGATCACATAACACAATATTAGAAAGTTTTAAAGTCCTTAATTATATATATACCTCATAGCAGATATCGCATTTAATCCATAAAGAAAAACATTTAAGTGACTTACCTATATATGCAAACAAGACTGCCGCAGAACCAGAGCATTCCATCAACGGGAAATTAACTATGAAAGCATGCTAAACGCTCCAAGAGGAAAGGATAAGATATTATCCTCAAAAGTGTAAAAAGAATCAAGCACAAAAGAGGTACAAGGTGTACATCAAGACAAAAAAGCCACATAATCCTCATGCTTTTTAATCTAGCTAAGAAGATTCCTTGCAATACCCAGGAGCTGAATACCAATGGGAGGCCTAGAAAACAACTCTAATAAGTGAGGTTTTTCATTTTAACATTTAAGTATTACTAATTTAAATAAGAAACCAGCTAGAGATGAACTTAAGTTTAAGACAGTTACTTTACACCGATAAAAATTCTATAACCAGAAATCATCACAACAAATTGTAACTAAATGAATTTTTCCATATTCAACTAATATGAACAATGTAAACAGACTGGGACATCCTTACCTTGTCAGAGAGGATAGGAACATAACGGCCAAATGTCAGAGGCACTATTGCCATCTGACCAATATAGAATCTATCATCCTGCAATTTGGTAAAAAGTATAAGAATAACATGTTAGGCATCATCCCCGTCAAATTAGCTTACATGTATATTTATATCATTCAAAAAACATCCATTCAGTTTTCTTTCATTATTATTTATTACAGTAGAACATCATATCCTCTTATTGAATTTGCTACTTTCAAGTAGTCACTCCCACAAAATGAATAGTAATCAAGTAATCATTATTCACTGCAATGGAATTTGCTATGAAACCATATAGAGAAAAACAAATCTCTTTTATACGTGTGGCAATAAAATGATCAAATTTAGAAGAGAAATTTCTGGTCATCAGGCTTATATGAAAAATGTTTCTAGTACTGAAAATTGCAAGGCCAAGCATCCCTGGCGTAATGATTGAGACTAGGTGTAAAACACATTAGCTGAAATTAGGAAGAGACAGAAAGAAAACAGGTAAGTAATGAACTTGAACAAGAAACCCCCACCGCATTCCACAATACTCAATCGAAAGAGAGAACCTGATTGCTCTAAAGATATATCAAAAGTTTTTGCCTCAATGGCTAACTTCCGAATACCCATCACTAAAAGAAACTACTCTAATATGGAAAACACAGCAAAACGTTCATAAACCTTAAGGCTAAACGCTAAGGGTAACCGTACACATAGATTGTAGATCCATGTAGTGCTGCGAGTGCATAGTGGCAAGTCCACAAACAAATATCTTTTATTAAGAGAAGATGATACACTCAGAAAGGAAAGAAAAATTGCACAAAGACAGGTGAACAGGTTTGAGTTCTGACAGAAAGCAAGTGGAGTTTGGTAAAAATTAGTATAAGCAAGAATAAAAATAGATTGATCCCTTCCCCACCAAGATTTAGTCATATGCCATGCGTTAGACATCAATTGTATATCAAACCATAATTCAAGAAGGAAATAAGGTTTTTTATTGTTATGAAGAAATATGATAAAGAATAAAATGAATTTACAGAGAATAATGACTTACCTCAGTCTGCTCATCTAACAAGGGAATTTCAGTTTCAACTAGAAGAGGCCATCAGTCCACGCCGTTGCCGGAGAGCAGCTCCAGCGCCAAGCACTCATGCGTCCGAACGCACGACCCCTAGAACGCCGCCGTGGGCTCCGCCACAAACTCCGCCGATCTCGCTCCAACTGGCATTAAGCTTAGGTCTAGATTATTGGAAACGAAGAGAAGAAGGAGAGCAACTAAATAAACCTTCAAGCAGATATATATAGGCTTGGGAGTTGGGACTGAAGGCTGAGGAAACTGGATGACGCTTCACGACGAAAAATCTTCAGCACAGATATGATGACCGAAATTTTCTCCAATTCCAATTACCTTCCAACGGTAATATATTTCATCGATGATTAATTGATTCTGGATTTGTGGTAACTATATGAATACAAAAAAAAATTATAAAAATAGAAATGGAGAGACAAAAGAATTGAAGCTACATTGCTTTAATAATAGAACTCAAATAATTATAACACAAGGCTAATAGAATAAAAAATGAATTAATTAAGGTTAATTAGTTATTATATATTAATTTAAATTATAATATATAATGAATGGCAAAAATGTAAATTGCATAGAAAGTTTATTTTTTTTCCTATGGAGAATAAAAAATTGAACCGTAAATAGTCATACAAGTATGGTAATATAAGAATAAATCATAACACACATTTCGAAAAAGGCATTTACACACGTATATACAAAAAAAAAGTTAAATACAAATTTAGTAACTTTTCAAAACTTTCTACAGATCTATACCACTTTTACTGTGCACCCCCAAAAACGCCATCCGTGAAGGCGTTTTATTAGTTTTTTTACTAAAAAACGCCCTCAATAAGGGCGTTTATAGGGTCAAATGGTCAACCCTATAAATTGCCATCGGTGAGGGCGTTTTTCTAGTCAGAAAATCAACAAAACGCCCTTAGGTAAAAACTCCCTCAGAGGGCATTTATAGGGTTGACCATTTGACCCTATAAACGCCCTCACTGAGGGCGTTTTTCTTCCCAAAAAATCAACAAAACACCCTCACAGATGGCGTTTTTGGGGTGCACAATAAAGTGATATAAATCTGTAGATAGTTTTGAAAAGTTACTGAATTTGTGTATAAGTTTTTTTTTTGTATATAGCCGTGCAAATGGCTTTCGAAAAAATAATTATATATTGTTAGATTTTTTTTATAGGAATTGTTAATAATATATAAATGAAAGTATGAAACATAAAAGTTTAATTATAAAAATAAAAAAATTGAGAATGTGACATGTGGCAAGGGTGATTTTTGTTTTATAATAAATAACTAGATAACTAGATTGTAAACCGTGTAAAATACATGGGATGTTTTTATTCAAATTGCTTAAAGAATTTATTCATTAATAATTATATTTAATTTTTATTTATATGAATACCAACAAAAATTTAGAATATAAACAATATCTTTATCAAAATTTTGATCTGATCTAATTGAAAGAGAAAAATTTATTAATAAGAAAGTGTAATAATATAATTTTCATCAAAGAAGAAAATAAGAATGAAAGTGTAAGGAAATAGTGGCAATAAGAGATATATCTTATTCATAATCTTATTTTTTGGGCCTTATATGTATTGTAGGACAAAATTAGATCATTTGTTCCAATGATTTAAAAATTTGATCTAATAATTACTCGAACATGCTTTCGGGTCACGATTCAACTGGCTTAACCGGTTTAACCGTTGATTAGACTGGATGATATCGTAAATAATTAAAAATAAATTATATAAAATATATTATACATTTTTTCTAACCATTCTAATTTTTTTCTGTAATTACTTGATTCATTATAAATAATAAAAATTTAAAAATATATTCAAATACTAACCAACACTTAAATGTTGAAAATTGTAAATAAATATTATCATTATATCATACAAAATATATTTAATCATTTAATTAAATTTCAACTTCTCCTTCACTATCATCTTGAAATTTCTTATTTTACTAAGCAAAGTTGGCTAAATTTTCACTAAATCCCAATAATAAACAATTTTTTTTTTCTTGAGATAAATATATAACTTAGAGTAACAAATAAATAAAGATACAAAATTAAAAACTTAAAAGAAAAAGAACTCAAATGTTAGTTTCAAATCAAGTATAAAAAGCACATTTAATGAATAAAAGTACACAAAATAAATTTAAAGATGAATAAAATAAAATAGGGAGACAAAATAAGCTACATTCTCCAATAATTATAGTATAAGACTAAAATAATAAAAAAATAAATTGTTAAAATGAATTAGCATAGAGTTAATTAGCTATTATATGCTAATTTGAATTAATTATAATATGTAATGCGTGACAATATTGTAAATTGAATAGAAAAAAATGTTTTGTGTCGTGGGTAACCATTACAAAAGTTGAAAAGATAGTAATAATAAAGTATAATATAATGTATTAATATTATCAAAAAAATATAACGTATTAATGAAATTGCTAATTTCAATAATTTATAAATGAAGATAAAAATTAATTTTAAAAAGAGAAGTGCTCAGAAATTAACATGTGGCTAGGTGTGATTTTTGTTTTATAATATATAATAGATAATAGATTATAGTCGCTTGAAGTAAGTTTAATAGAATCCAACTATTCATCTTTCTTTTACAAAATTATTTGATTGCACTAAATATGAATCTATGATGATCGAAAATTTCTTCAATTTCATTTAAGTGGTTTTTCATGAATGATTATATGGTAATTATATACAAATTATTTAATTTTGTAACTGTTGATATTATTTGTTTTATTCAATTTCAAGTAATTTTTAACGGTTATTACAAAATTATCCTGCAAAAAAATATAATTTTATAATGATTAATATGAAAGTAACTATGTTAAGGTTTATTCTATTTTCATTTTATTGAGAGTGGACATCTGTATAAATATATAATTTTATAATGATTAATATTAATATGTTAACATTTATAATAAAAATAAGTAAAGTGTGAACAGAATGTTTATATTTATTTTTGTTCCACAATATATAATCTTCTTATAAAAAATAAAATAAAATATATAATATTAAAAATTTTAATATTTTTATTTTAAAAAAATTAAATTTTTTTAAAAATATGTATTTAATATATATAATATAAATTTTTTTTCTTTCTTATATTAGACAAAGATTCTTAAATTTAGAAAATAAAAAATAAAATCAAGTAAATAACAAATAAATCTCAAAACATGGACATTAATCAAACAAGCCAAGCGATACTTTTGTTCTGTTTTTTTTAGGGGAAGCGGCACTTTGTTGTGTCATCAACCAATGTTGTAAGAACTGAATCGGACAAAGACTCGGACAAGTGTTCGGTTTATGGTTTGATCGGTTTAACCGGTCGAACCGGATGACGCAATAAATAATAAATAATAAATATTCTTAATATATAAAATGACATCACTCAAATTTTAGGTTTCAATATACATAATTTTGAAGTTTTAAATTACATAACTTCTCAAAGTTTTAATTTTTAAGACTTGTCAAGCTTTGAAAGAACTTAATCAAACCAAATATTAAATTATTGATAATCATAACTTTTAAATTTTAATTTTTAAGACTTTTCTAATTTTAATTTTTAAGATTTCTCTAATTTCTTTTTTTTTTATGTTATTTTTCCTTTTTATTTTTTAATTTTGTTTAAAAAAATAAAATTGGACCGGTTGGACCACTGGTTGACCGGTCCAACCTAGTTGACCGGTCCAACCCGGTTGACCGGTCCAACTCCGGTTAAATCCGGTCCAATTGCAAAAACGGTTTTTTGGTCCAACCGACTCGTCTTTGTATTCGGTTGGCGGTTGAACCGGTCGGATCGTCCGGTCCGGTCCGGTTCTTACAACATTGCTATCAACTTCCAATAACAAATATAAAAGGAGTAAAACAATATTTTGGTCCTTCTTCGATGATAGGTGTTTCAATTTAATCCTTTTTAGAGTACTCTTCTCAATTTGATCCTTTTTAAATTGGTCTATTGTTAATGTTGTCCCTACGGTTAAAATCAATAATAAATGTGATGACATGGACTTCAAGTTGTTGATTTGTATTATTTTTTTCCAACAAAAATGCTCAATGGACAATATAAAATTTACCTAATTTTTTTCTTGTATTTTCACCTAAAAATAAAATCTCATAATAATTAAAACCTAAACCCTAAACGCCTCCCTAGTCCCTTCATCTTCTATCTGTGTCTCCCATCCCTCTATTTCATTCTCCATCTTGGCACTAAATCCATTCATCCAGCACTAAAAAAACGCCATTCATCCCTCTGCTACCATCTCCCTAGCCCTGCTTATCACATGCCATTCCTTACATTCATAGACGACATCAGACTCGTCGGAGTGGACGAAATCGCGGCAACTAGCATGGACGAACAGAGCAATTCGCAGTGGGATCAACAAAATTGCGTCAGACAATGCAACGGCTTTCGTTGTCTCGCTAGTTTCGTTCTTCGTCTCTGACGGCTGTGGTGAGTGGCAACAACAGCTTCAAATGGCAACGACGACATCAACTTCCTCCTACTAGTGGACTTTGTTCTGGTTTGGAGTTGTGAAGATTGGACTCGAAAAATTAAGTTTAAAGCTTTCCAAAATCCAAACTTTACATGAAGATTGAGAACACAAACAAAATTGAAGGAAGATGGGGAAGGAGATGCTTGAGTTCTGGAATTTAGAGTTGTAATTGCATAATATTCCCTCATCAGTACGCATGGCATTAGTATCACGAACATTGGAGAATGATCCTTCCGCGTACACGTGGCATCACCTGATAAGCATTGAACGTGCCACTACCCCATGTCTTCTCCCTGTTTCTCTAAGAGGAAAGACGTGGGACGCCCACGATTTCCCATGCCTGCATTATAAATAATCCCTCACCTTGAGGGTACAGGCATACTCTTTTTCCAAGATTTACACTGTAATTGATTCACACTCGAGATCCCAGCATTTTCCTACCAGTACCATTACTCTACCACCTCTTATCACCAGCAGGCGACCAGCCTGCCCGGAGCTGATACACGTCTTAGCTGCACACGGCTGCCTAACAGCTTTTATGGACGTCATCGTTTCGAACTACGTAAACTTTGATCCCTTAACAAGAGTACGTAGGCACCTAGGTCTTCACCTGAGAACAAGTCCCCCAAGGCAAAGATCCCATGCGGTCCTTAAATTTTACCATGAAAGTATCCATGACAAAAATGACAATTACAAGGGTTAATTTTCCTTCAAAAATAAAAACTTAATTATTAGCAAGTTAACAAAGTTAAATATTCATTAATATTAGGTGAAAATAAAAACAAAAACTTGATTAATTTTAGGTAAAAATACAAGAGAAAAAAATATTAGGTGGACTTCATATTACTCAATTAGCATTTTTTAGCCAAAAAAACAATACAAGTCAAAAACTTTAAGTCCATGTCATCACATTTATTAATGATTTTGACTAAAAGGATAACATTGATAATGGACCAATATAAGAAGGATCAAATTGAGACATTTATCATCTAAGAAAGACCAAAATGATGTTTTACTCAATATAAAAGGGCTATTTGGCTCTCCTTAAACAGAATTCCGTTAGAAGCGCCAAAGCCCGCGAATGAACGAAGTTGGCATTTGACAATGGAAGGAGGAAGGGAAGATTTACTATGGAAATCGAAACTGGCCGCAGAATCCATCGTCTCTTTGACGCTTGCGTATGCGTGCCTTGAGTGTTTTGCTCAGTGCTCGACGCAAAAAGCTCCAGGAAGCGATTTCTCGCATCTCTTTGCTAGTCCAAAGACCATCAATCGGTACCGTTTCAGACGCTCAGATTTTTAATGCTAGTTTATTTGATCCATTGCTATTTATCAACTGTTTTTCATTCTTTCAAGTTCTTTGGAGGATGGATTCGCTCTTGTTCTTGCACAAGTATGTAATGTAAGTGACGCTGCTGAGAAGGAGGATTCATTTAATCAAGTTCTTGTTCCTATGATCGAAAATGTAATCAAAGTCCTCTATATTTTAGGTCATGGTTGTCTATCTTTTTTATTTTCATCTTTAGTGTTTCTAACAGCTTTCTTCTATTGGTCATCAATTTGCACCCATAATTATGCGTTTTTATTATGTATGTAAAGGATAGTCATTGGAGTGCAAAGACTCCAAGCATGGTGGCCAAGCTTTGATACTGATAAACTGGCTCTTTCAAGATGAGCTACTTTTTGAACCGGTGACAAAAGGTCTGGCTAGCATCATTATGAGGAAGAGAGATCAATTTTTATAATTAGGTTGGTGAGAAAGTGAAGTTGTTTGTTTCTGTCTTTTATTTTGGCTAATAATTAATACCTGTTGTTGTGGTGTTGGTTATTAATGGTCTTGTGAATGGCAGGAATAAGAGAGAGGTACGTTTCGTTATTAGAGATACTCTCCACCTGCCTGCCACATCTAACGGGTATTCAGTTTAAGGAAAGGTATTGTCATGTCTTAATGCTCTTTGATGTTCATTGACCTATTAAAGAATTAGTGTTCATGGTTGGAAATGCTATTTAGTATTTGATTTTGCTCATATTTAACATAACATCATTAAATATTGATCAGTTTCACTATATGAAATAATTTTTTAGAGCATATATGTCCTTTTATTGGCTTTCCACTTCTACTGCTTACCTTGTATACTTTATCTTAGCATTTAGGGAAGACTAACTTGTTATATTTGACTCTCTTTTTTTCCCTACTTGTCCTTTCTTTCATAAATGTTGCCTGAAATCATTGCACTTTTTGTCCATGACTGTGTGATATTATTAATGTTGAAGTGTTGAACACTTGAGCACAAGGGGAAATCTTGAGTTTAGTACTTATAGCAGTATGCGTCAATGGATAATAATATAACATTACTCATATAACTACTGACGTGGTCTTACAATATTCGTTATTTTAATAAGGTGATCATCTTTGTGGACCTACTATTAGATTTTGTTATACTGCCTTTTATTTCTTCCATAATGTAAATTAACTTTCTATACAATATTGTCAGTTTTCTATCTCCTCCTCCTGCGCCCTTTTCTGGGTGAGCGTATGTGTGTCTCTTTCCACTCTTGATCTTTCTATGATTTCATCTCTTTTTGTTATATGATAATTGGTTTCTGCAGCACTACGCAGGATGGATTTGAGTTGCCATCTCGCCTTGGAGTGTCTGCTGCTGAGGTTCAACATAGAAGTTGAAATCAAACACAAGAGCAGCAAATAAAGCAATTACTTTAGTACCATACTTATGACAAGAAAGTGAAATTAGTTTCTATATCTTTGATGATGTGAAAGAATGAAAAGGATTATATTTTGTAGCATCATTTGGATGGTTTCATTTGTTTGATGCAGAGGCTTCTTTCAGTATGTCAATTTTTTTTATAAAGGAGGGGACTAGTCAAAGACTAGCCAGCAAAACCCCGAGGCAACCAAGTGCCTCTAGCATAATCCTGTAAAGTATTTACACAAACCGAGGGAGGATTTCCCCACACCTGCAACCCATTAGGACTTCTATGAGCTAAATTAGCTAACAAATTTGCAACTCTATTGCCCTCTCTCAGGGTATGGCTAAAGGTCACATTCCAATCTTTGGCAGCCAGATCTCTAATACTAGCAATGATAGGGAAGAGAGGGTGATCTATCTCGACACCATTCTTAATCATGTTTATCACAATAAGGGAATCGGCTTCCAAAATCAGGTTCTGGACGCTTGAATTCCTTGCTAACTCCAAGCCAATCTTAACGGCCCAAGCTTCCGCCAAAACAGGGCTGCCATAACCCATACTCTTAGAGAACCCAGTTAACCATCTACCATTGGAGTCTCTAAGGGCCCCACCACATCCAATTTCACCAGTATGCTGCCAGCAGGAGCCATCCACATTCATTTTGCTCCAATTCTCATCCGGATGGTTCCATCTAATGAGCTCCTTCTCAAGTTGAGAATTTAATCAGTATGTCAATTTTAACTCTAAAATAATTTTGTGCTTTTATGTGCCATATTATTTATTATCTAGCTTTAGCTAAGTTCATAACCCTCGATTGAATCTTTCTCCTAGACTGTTATCTTTTCATGATACTCAATTGTGAAATTTAAAGAGGAAAGTTATATTGAGAGTCTAGCAAAAGCACCTACCATACTTACCTTGCATATGATGACGATGATGGTAATGTATGACGATGATGGTAATGTATAGTTATGATGATGATGATGACGACGACGATGATGTATGATAATGATGATATATTTCATGGAAGAGTGCAAATTGTGATGATGATGGTCACGGTGTATTCCATGGCATAGTGAAACAGTGCCTAACTTAATCGTGCCATCAATTGTAATGTAAGTTAAAATCCACCTTAAAAGATAACTGTTGAGCTCAACTTTGGGAATTCCCTACAAGTTAAAGCCAGCAAGAAAGAAATATTTACAGAATACTGAACCCAAGCTAAGTCATCAAAAGATGACCTCCAACTGGATCTAGAATTAAATTTAGCTAAATGCAAAATATAAGGAAAATTCAGATAATGTCATAAGCCCAGTTTGGTTTGTCAATATGAGTTGTTACAGTTCATTTACTCTGTGATAGGGCCTCAGCATCTTTACAAAAACACCAATGAAATTTGGTTGAAAAATCAACAAATAAAAGAAACATTTTACGTTATACATAAAAAAATGTTATACATAAAGATATGCTTAGATGGAACAGTGTGAGAGGACAAAGAGACAACCAGAAGTCTAGAAACAGGAATAGATTAATTAATACAAATGTTTTTAATCTTCTCTTATAGTCAAACAGAACCTTAAGCATAAAGACTAAGTCTGAACTGAATTATCCAATGGAAGTGTCCTAAGTGCTGTCAAGAGATTTCAAAATTGACTCCAAACTAAAAGGATATAATGATTGTGATGTAATTACATAAGTTCTGTACACCAAATCTAGTAAGTATCTAGTTATAAGCAGTTATCTAAGTAGCAACCATTGCCAGCCTTATCTTCTTCTACAGTTTGGCATTCTGAATAACAACCAATGCCATCCATTTCAGCAAACTGCTAACCTCTAATTACTAACACAATCTTCTGAGAATAGTAACATTAAATCCATTAGAACTTCTTATAGTTAAAATGATTTAAATATAATTAGTCAGCACCAACATTATCATGTCATACAGTCCTAGTGTTGCACACCACACCAGGCCAACACACCCATGTGCAATATGAAACTTAAAGGGAAATATATTTCAGCTTTCACAACAGAACGATATCAATAAGGAGTGTCCTACTTGTAAAACTTCTAAAAAAATGGATTTTCAAAATAATTTGATAGATATTGGGATCAATTAACTTCATACATACAAAGTGAACAATATAATATAAAACATCTTTAAAATCCAACATAAAGGGATTGACTAAAGAGATAGCCACTTATAAATGTACTTTGGAGGGATTTTAAAAAATAAACCATAACAAGCAAATAAACATGAAAATTATGATTAGATTTATGACTAAAGAGATGGCCACTTAGACATGTACTTTGGAGGGATTTTCAAAAATAAACCATAACAAGAAGCAAATAAACATGAAAATTATGATTAGATTTATTAGAGAACATTCGACTTAAAAGTGGCCAAGATAGCTTTTGACATGGTAGAAAAACTAGCCAAATATAAAATTCTTGAAGAATGGAAATTCAGAAATATTCTTTAAAACTAAAAAGTTTGCAAGGTGCATACAAATTTGATGGCTGGCCCAATGCTTACAATAATGTGTATGTCTCTCTCCAACGATTTCTTTGCTATTTCTCTTTTCATTAAGCTTCATCATACTACATGCAATAGTATTAAATTAGTTCATTAACAAATGTAGCTATCCACATAAATGGGAGAAAATAGGGGGTAAGTACCATGAAGCCTGAATCAAAAGTTGAGTAACTATTTCCCTTAGACCCTTAACACTCCGTCTTGTTTAGCTACCTCAGAATGGTTGCATGCATAGAAACCACCAGTCCTTTAAACTATCTGAAAACAAAATAGAAAGACGTTAAGCACCCCAAAACCAATAATTAACCCACATAATACCAAACCTCTAGAACAAAAACATCATGTGCATGAACCCCTGATTCTTTTCAATTGGTTGCTTTCACTTGGGAGACAGGGCTTGGAGTTAGCAAGTATCCTGAAAGTCATAAATAAACAGTTAGCAAAGGATCTCAAATCATTAAAAAAAAAAGTCATTGTATCAACATATCTAATTGCAAATAAGAAGATTAGTCAAGAAAGTGATCAAATGCAAAATACAAGCATACTCAAAGTAAGATAGTGACTCAATCATTAATTACTTGCCTTTTTTATCTACACTCTTAATTACTTCTTAAAAACATGCTAGTTTTAGTGATAATAAAAAATATTTTCTTTGGAAAGGTTTGTGGTTTACATATTAAAAAACAGGTGGAATTTGGAAAAAGAAAAAACTTAGGTAAATATGCTTCATTTACACTCTCCTTATACCTTTGCCATAAGGTTCCTCCAATCATATGCTTCATTTATACACTCTCCCTCTTCTATGATTGGTCATGTAAAAGGTATGGTAAATATCATATAGACTTTAGGTAACAATGTACAACAACAAACTTGATATCTCAATCAAAAATCAGAAGCCAGCTGACTCATCTAATTAGGAATATGAGCATTTTCCTCGATGCTCCCTCCAAACCTAAATAATCATACAATTCTAATCTTTTATGTTTTGCTAAATCCATGTCACTATCGCAGGAAGTCACAGAAATAACTTCAAGTGATTTCTCCATCTTGTTTAGATGAACTTTTCGAATATGGTTGAAATTATGAAAATACAAAAATTTGAGAAGGCACAAGTAACAAAGAAAATTTTTGAATAAAGATCTATCTACATTAAAATTGCTTTTGCTTAAACTTAAGCTATTGTCAAGCTTGCTTTGCCTCAAAAAATCCCATGCACAAGGAGATCAAACCCCTTGAAGCTCAAGAGCTAGTTGAGTAGCCTCCTTTGCAATCTATCCGGCCTCACTATCATATGTCAACCAAAAATAGAAAACAAAGTTCCAGCAGGAATCCAGTGAGTTATACTGATGAATGTTTCAGAATTACCTTAGGATATCAATGACCAAGAAAAGAAAGGTGCGAAAAGGCCCTCATATTGATTGGTTCCGGCACTAAAGCTATATAACCCAAGTATTGCAATACCAGCAAATAACTCAGGGAAGTCCTTTGATCCCTTTAATTCAGTTGCCAATTGCCAAAGATTCCAAAAGGCCACAACAAAAGTTATGAGCATTTATGAATCAAATGTATTCTCACCAATGATTTTGTAAAGGAACATAAAGATATAAAACTAGTAATAGAACAAGCTTTGTGCAGTTCATTTTTTTTGGACTGACTCTGCACTCTGCAGTTCATACTAAGTATAAATGAGTCATACATAGAACTAGTAAATCCGGTGTGTAAAACTGGTATTCTTGAACAAAGTTCAAGTATACTAGAATCTTAGAAATTCACATTTTACTTGTCTACATAAATAATCTTGACAAGAAGCTTATAATTATTAGTTTTACGATATTTAAATGTACTTGAAGTTGTGTAGTGAATTCTGATTATCAATCCATAAAAAACACTAAATTATAATCATCAACACTTTAAGGAACACGAGGCAATCAATATTTGTGTTCAAAATGCTTGTATGCTAATAAGGATTGAAGTCTCTACACATTTTGGGGAAAGCTTAATTTTCTTCTATTTTTCGTCTGATATTCTCTTCCTCGTATCTTCAATTCTATTAATTCCCACCGAGGGGAAGAGAAGGTACGAAACAAAGAATATTAGAGAAGTAATTAACAAGAAACATGGAAAACAAATAAAAAAAAACGTTATTTTCTGATGTTTTGTTCAAACAAACCAAGTCTCTCTTACAAAGCATGTCTGTACATTTCTCACGCCCATCTAAAGCAGCCTCACGAACCCAAGAATCCACATCACCTTTTTTTTTTTGATAGAAAAAGAAATATTATTGATGAAGAAAATAGAATACACAAAAGGAGGACAAGAGGTCCTCAAAGAGGAAAACTAAGCCAACAAAATAAAACACCAAGGAGTAAACAAAAACATTAGTTCATAAGAGCCCTCCAGTCCCGTTGGAGATCCATAAAGGAAACCCCTCTAAACATTCCATGGGTCGAGACCCACAAAGAAGCCAAAAAGGTTACTCTATCCCACAGAAGATGAGGTGGGAGGAATCTGTTATTGAAGATCCTGGCATTCCGAAGAATCCACATCACCTTTGTTATATACAGTGATCAAGAGCTCCAAAAAAAAAAGTCATCATCACATTCTTTATCAGAAAAAACAAGGAGATGTCATCCTCAATGAAAAGCGCCAATAGCCCTTTGTTTACACATAAAACAAGGGAAACTAATATTTTACGAATACAAGGAAAATAATTATTTATATCATGATCATTTAACAATTGTACAACATTTGGATCAGTTATCATATTGTGGTACTTTGATGTAACATCAACAGTACCTTTACCATTGGCAGCAAGCAGTTATGTTTGGATAAAGTGTTTAAGGGCTTTAACAGACGCATTATGTACATCAACCCACAGTTTTAATTCGATAATAACCAACATAAATGGCATATGATAATCAAATGACAAAAGAAACAAATGAAAATACAAAGTTCTTGCACTAAGAGAATAAGACCTATTCTAAGAAGTAGGATGTTTAAAATTCACATTCATAGTGTCAAGCAACCTTCTTTTTAACTTTTCTAATAATGCTAAGATATGGAGATACATTCAAAGAATTAGAAACAGCAACACTCATTAAATCTCTGCCTTTTCCACGATAAAGCCATGATTTATGCTTATCTCTCATGAGACTTTTCATAGTTGGAACTACACCAGCAAGACTTTCTGCTTATCTCTCATGAGACTTCTAAAACATTTAAAGCTCTAACATTATAAATTTTTTGAAATTAATTTCCTTTTGGAGAATAATAAACAATATAGGATAATTGGTAAGAAAAATACGTAAAAAGGACTAGAATATGAATGTTATGCAAGGATTCCTTCATATTGAGAGAAACTGACGCACCAAAAATCCTGCATGAGTTTACATTTTTTGAATTTGACTAGCAATCACAATGTTGGTTATCTAACAATCTGAAAAGAATCAACTGCAATCAAATTTTTCCGCCTTTCTTTTGGAATGTTTCTTACATCAAGTTTTCAGTTTAAAATGAGCAATATTCTCATTCATTCATCCCAGGAGAGAGAGAGAGAGAGGGAGGGAGATCAACTGGACTACAGAAATTTGAACAACTCAGGCTGTGCAATTTACTGAAATCCAAATGGGATACCATCAACGTTTAGAAATCAACCTAAAAAGTCAACCTTATATGGAAACAAAACCAGTCTGACTCTGACCCATCATCAATCTCATCCATATAGTAGAAATCTGGTTTCACAGAGGTTCCAAGATGTTCAAGAAACAATTCGATTTTGTTCTAATTAGAAATATTTTTCTTCAAACTTTAAAGAGAAAGCTTAAATCATGGATCAGCCAATCAGGTGTAATGGATAAAGAAAATATATTAGCATCAGAGGTAAAATCTAACAACTGCGTCAAATTAAATATGACAATCTATAAATCTAATAATGACTGCTTATTTTACTTCCTTCACTATTTTTGTTTAGATAGGAGAAATTAATAACAGCTTGATTATAAGTTTCAAGAAAAAAGTATGACCTGAGGGAAAAAGATAATTGCATTGATGTAGAGCCAAAGCAAGTTCACCAGCTGCTAATGTTGCGCCATGGCGCATGCACTTGCATAATACTCAGGATCATATTCTCAGAATGTACAACTCAATAACAATGTTGAAAACACAATTTGGTCTCTAAAAACTGCATGTTGTTTCAATTGTCACTAGAAAATAAATTTGCCAATTGGGTCCACAAAAAATGTTAATTTGTCAATTAAATTCAGTTTCAGATGGAACGTTTTTCTTTTCTGAAGTTTGATGGAAACCGAGGAAACAATGGATATGATACTGAAATATTATCCAAATTAGAAGCCTCCGGAGAATGAAAACCAATATTATGTTCCTGTCTTCCTGATGTAGGCTTCTGTGCTTAATTTTTGTTTAATTCACGGCATGATATTTTATTAACAATGATTTTTTTTTATATATAAAAATTGAAGGCAAATTCTAAAATTCTCAGGACTGGGGATTTGCTACTCTCTCCTTGCTGGAAGTATTATAGCAAGCCACTATACTTAGAAGATAAGAAGTTTCATCAGCATTATTATAGGGAGCTTTTGGACCAATATCTGTCTGGGATTCAGGTTATATATAGAACCTATAATTTTGTGGCTTTACTTACTTCAAATTCAAATAGCAAGATATTGTTGATGTTTGCCAAGGGAGATCATTTTGTTTCAATGATTTCATCTTTATTTGCTAAAGAGAATACTTACTCACTTTACCTCATATTATACAATTGTTTAGGGTTTATTTATTGTTTAAATTGGAAGAATGTGCCCATGGTCCGGAGTAATCCATAGATTTAGGGTATATAGTGACTGATATTGGTTATTGGTAGATTTACTCTTTTGGTCCTCAACGTTCGCACGAAGTTTAATATTGGCCCTCAACGTTTCAAAAAGTTATTTTAGGTTCTCAACGTTTTTTTTAGTCAAAATTGGTCCTCCAGCGTAACTCCGTCTGGTTTTTTTTTTTTGTTAAATGCTGACGTGGAAGGCTTATGTGGCACACCCTCTCTCCTACGTGCCATATTTGGATGATATGACACCCTTTCTCACTCCAACTCAGGAAAACGACGCCACACGCTCGACGGAGTCGCCACCAAGTTTTTCATTAAAACTTGGAAAAGAGAAAATGGATTGAAAATTTAGTAAAAATTGGGTTTTAAAATATTTAGTTCGGGAGTCAGCTTGAGATGAGGGGAAGGTTTTAGGCACCCTTCTTCCCCGTCTGAAGATGGTTACCCTAAAAAATTAACATTTAAATCGTTTGGTCTTTAAAAAATCGGGAACAGAACATAAACACAAACATAGAAGAAAATAAAGGTGGACTTGACCTAGGATAAGAGCCTAGGGTCTACCCTCAAAGAGGGATCAAAGTCCACGTAGTTCGTGTGATATGCAAGTGTGTGAATGAGGGGAGACTCATCAAGCAAAGACTCAGATGGCCTCCCAGTGCAATGTGCCTAAAGAGACAAAGGCCTCTCGGCACCTATCTACCATGCATTATAAACAAACAACAAGATTGAGAAAAGTGTGTGTGAATGCTCATCAGGCAACGCCCCCAGATGGCATTAATACTAGTGTTCCTATAGAAGCAAAGGCTCCTTGGTGGCACTAGGTTACACATTATATGAAAAAAAAATTGCCTTTAGAAGACAGGGGATCGCAACGTATAAAAAGATACGTCGCGACCCTTAGCTTCTGTGATAGAAGGGGGTCGCGACGTGCAACGTATAAAAATATACGCCGCGACCTCTATAATAATTTTCCAGAAAACAACAAGCAATTGGTGTTCAGAACGAGGGGAAGAGTCACGACGCCGACACTAGGGCATCGCGACCCACTTCGATAACCAAATGAGGAAGAGACTTGGATGAAAATCAAGTATGGATTGATGGGGTAGTGTAAGCAAATAGATCAAGGATAAGTAGAGAGGTATACCTTTGAGCTTCAGACTCCAATTCAGCAGCCTCTCGGGTGTTCCAAAAATAAAATCCTTAGAACCATAATAGAGCCTCATATTTTAGTGATCTCGGAGGATCATATAATAGGAAAGTCATATCTTGCCATTAATGACCAATAGGTCGCGACCTATCCTGCTATAGGTCGCGACCTATTGCAGATCTGGATATGATCCAGATTTAGGTCATTAATGACCATATGTCGCGACCTATTGTGGCAGGGGTCGCGACCTATGCTGACTCAGCAAGGGGTTACGACCTACTTCTACAGGGGTCGCGACCCATTATTAACATTTTATGCCTTTCCTTCAAGAAAAACAAAAAGATCTTTATGACGCATATTTTCCTGATTCTAGACATTAAATAAAAAAAATATATCGGAACACTTCCCGAGCATAGAAAATTGTCAAAGCCTAGGGTAAGAAAGTTTTTGATCTCCCTTACCAACCCCTACTGACCTTGTCCCAAAAGACTTAGTAATTTGTAAGATATGGCCTTTGAAACCATAGTTGCCCAGAAACTATTTGAAATGTTATATTGGGATAAATAAATATGCCATAAATCCTTGTGGAGGAATTAGGGCATGAAATATTTATGCTCTGTTTCCAAGAAAAAAATAAAGCTTTAGGAACAGGAATCAATGAAAACGGAGTTTTGTAGCGGGAGAAACAAATATGAAGTCACTCTGCAACGTGTTTTGAAATTTTGATTTTATAAAAATTGCTGGGAGTAAAATACCCAATGGAATTTGATAAAAGATGTAAGGTTAGAAAGCTATGGATGTCTAGTTTCGGGGAAAAAATAGAGCAGTCCCTTTGGAGTTAAATTGATATTGGAATCGTGCGTCAAAGGCACACTGCCCGAACTCATAATCAATTCGGGCAGAGGTTTTCACAAAAATCGTTCGACTCCATTAAAAGACTCAGAAATTCATGAAAAAAATTTAGAAATGCTCTCAAGGTATGCACAAACAAGAGAAAAATGGAAGAAAGCAATTATACATGTAGAGACAACCAAAAACAAAACGGAGAAGACAAGCAATCTCATTTAACCAAAACAAAAAAATGTCAAAGTGAAGAGTACTTCCTCGATTGGTTCTTCCACCTTTCATTCTAGGCTTCCTTTCCCATCTCCATGAATTCTTGACTCCTTCCTCTTCTTTCTTCTTGCCTCCTCTCTCTCTTTAACCTAGTCATTCTTGTTCTCTCTCCCACTTCTTGACCTAGGCTTCTCTCTTTTATAAGCTCGGGTTCTCTTAGGTTCTTTGGGCTTGGCCCATTAGAGCTAAGAGTAGGTCATCTAACACTTTTCATCTTTTCTTATTTCCTTTATCAAAAATAATATTTTTTGCATTTTTATTATTTTTAATTTTCTTTACACAATTTAGGCCCGGGCAAAATAGGGTGTCCACAAGGGTCCCTAAAGATCACAATAAAGAAGAATTAGAGGGGTACCATGCAAAGAATTTGTAGAAAATGGAAGATGAGGTTAGTTTTTATATATTGTGAGTGAAGTGTATTTGAGAGAGAGAAAGGTTTTGAAGCTTTCTTAAGTGTAACTTTACTAGTTTAAGCAATGGGAATATTGTTATCGTTACCCATCATGATGCCATCAGAACCATTGTAGTCTTAAGTGTATCTGAGGTCTTGGGAGTTGGATGTGACATTATGGGTGGCTCTAGAGTCTTCGATCCATGGGTTCTTGTTTTGTTGGGTTCTGGCTGCAAAATTGGCTTTGGCTTAAAGGTGATTATGATAGGTAGAACGACATACACGAGCTGAGTGTCCAGGTTTATTGCATAATTGACAGTAGATTGTGGTGTTAGGCTGGTTATTTGTGGGATGGTTTCTGTTATTGCGCCATTGTTGTTGGCGTGCATTGTAGTTGGGATTGTAGTTTGGTCTTCGGTTTGAATTGTTGGGTTGATAATTGGGTTTGGGGGATGAATTTTGTTGGGATTGAGCAAGGTTGGTTGTTATAGGTGTAAAGATTGGTTTCTTGGACTCTTCATGTTTGAGAAAGAGTTCATGGTCAAGTAATTTCTCATACAGTTCTCCGAATGTGATAGTGGAGTCTCTAGCACGTATAGCAGCAGAAATTTCCCTGTATTCTGAACCAAGTCCTCTGAGTATTGTAACAACCAGTTCAGCATTGGAAACTAGTGCACCATAGTGGATAACTCTGCGCAGAGTGATTTTACATGATGAAGATAATCTGAGACTGATTGGGCATCTTTTGTGGAAGAAGCCAGCCTATAACGAAAGCTGAAAATGCGTGTTTGTGAGTTGTTGGCACAAGATGTATGAAGATCAGTCCAGGCAGCATGTGCACTCTTCGCAGAAGCAACAATACACGCTATTGTGATGTCAACAGAGGTAAGGAGTGCATTTTGAATTAATTGATCTTGCCTGAACCATTGGAGATATTCAGGTGTGGTGGATTTCGAGGCTCTTGCTGATCCATCAAGATGGTCAAAAATATTGTGTCCATGCATTAGCATGGAAACTTGCGCCTTCCAGAGGGCAAAGTTGTGAGGGCCAGTGAGGTTGATGGGGAGTTGGGTGACCGGGTTAAATTGTACAATTGATGGCAGTGGTTACTTTCAGAGTTGGCGACAGTAGGGAAAGGTGTTTGGTTTGTAGTAGAGGTCATGGTGGGTTTGGTGTTTGAGAAAGCGAGAGAAGAAAAAAACTATTAAGCCGAGGGTGGCTTTGATACCATAAGCGATAGGGACAGAATGTAATTGAATCATTGTGTATTCTATTTATGTGTAAACATTATATACAACAATAAGGCTTACATGGAAGAAAGTGGCTAAATCCCTATAATATTCGAGTAAATAATTATCTCCTAAACTAATTCCTAAGATAATGTATATTAATAAATTTAAATTAAAAACTGAAACAGCAAATTAAATAGTTTTAAACTATAGATAATAAGGCCTTAAAGATATGAGATAAAATAGCATAATTAAGAGCAACTCAGCTCCTAGTATCATGGGATTTTATATTCCCGTTAGATACCGTATTATTAACCTAGTTGCCACTAACTCTTAGCGTCACATATATTTGAATTTATTCAAATATTTATCTTATCAGCAAGATCATAGGAGTTAGCTATATTTATTTTAAATATTATACACCTACTGATTTTCCTTTATTTTAGGAACAATTTTAGGAGTCGTTTCCTTATTTTCTTTTATTTGAATATTATTCACCTACTGTGTATATATACACATGTAAATTCATTAATACAGATCATCTTTTTTCACAAATATTATTCCCTCTTTATGGTATCAGAGCTGCGCTGCCCCACAACCTGATTTTTTCTTCTTCTCCACCTTGAAACATTGCAACACTAAAATTACTTCTATGGCTGTCGTTGACAATTCCACTGCTATCGTCAATGCTGACGCAATAGTAACCACATCCACTGTTGTCCTGTTTAAACCTACAACTCAGTTACCCATCAAACTCACATGCCCACAAACTTTTCCCATATGGAAAGCTCAAGTGTCCATGCATCTCTTTGGACACCTTGACGGCACCAAACCACCCCTATCTGTTGACAGCACAAATTATACAGCTTGGTTTCAACAAGACCAGCTCATTCAAAAATGCTTTACTAGTTTCCATATACACCACAATTGCCTCAACAGTTGCCGCTGCCACCAATGCACACACCTCTTGGACAACCCTTCACACTTCCTATGCCAACAAGTCCCAAACTCGAATTCTCAGCCTCCGAGATCGTCTTGCTGCATCAACAAAAGAAGCAAAATCTGTAGCTGAATACCTTCATCACATTTGGTCTCTCTGTGATGAACTTGCAATTGCCGGTGCACCTGTCACTAACTCTGAACTTGTTGTGACAATCCTTAGAGGGCTTGGTTCTGAATTTCGTGAGATTTCTGCTGCCATCAGAGTTAGAGAATCAACAATCACATTTGAAGAATTATATGAGAAGCTTTTAGACCATGAGCTTTTCCTAAAACATGAAGAAACCAAAAAGCCCCTCACCACTCCCATTACAGCTCAAATGGCTCAAACACCTCTGTCCACCCCTTTCCAAAACTCTAACAAAAGCCATAATCCCAAAAAAACCAACCAAAATTCATACTCAAACAACCGTTCTCAATAGAAGCCTAGACTCAGCTGCCAACAAACAAATAAACCCACCATTTACTGTCAATTATGTGACAAACCTGGTCATATAGCCAAAGTGTGTAGGTCTGCCTCTCACAACCACTTACAAGCACATGCCAACTTTGTAGCAAGACAACAACAGCCCCAACAATCCCCCTGGATTGTTGACACTGGTTCTACACATCACATAACATCCGATGTTCACACACTGAAAAATGCAGTTAACTACACAGGACATGAGGGTATTGTTATGGGTAATGGTATAAACATTCCAATTTTTCAAACTGGTAATATAACTTTTCATACTCTCGAATCTAAGTTTTCCCTCTCTCAAACTCTTTGCTCCTCTCACATTAACAATAACCTCATCTCTGTTTCTCGTTTCTGCCATGACAACAAAACCTCTATCGAATTTTTTCCCTTTTCTTTTGTTGTGAAGGATCTGACTACGAGGGCGCCACTTCTACATGGATAAAGTAAAGATGGACTCTATGAGTGGCCACTATGAAACTCAATTTCAGCACCTAAATGCCACCTAACAATCTCTCCACAATTATGGCATCTTAGATTAGGTCACCCTAGTAAAAATGTACTTCATAATGTTCTTCAACAATATTCCCTTCCTAGTACTAGAGCTACATTTATTTGTGATTCATGTTGTTCCAATAGAAGCCATCGGCTGCCTTTTGTCAAAAATTCATTACATAGCAATAAAACTTTAGAATTGCTTTATTGTGATCTATGTGGCCCTTCTCTCGTATCTTCTATTGATAAAAAAAAGATATTATATCCTATTTGTAGATGAATTTACTAAATATATGTGGCATTACACCCTTCAATCCAAAACTGACGTACCCAATATCTTTAAGACCCTCCATCCCTTGCTAGAAAGACAACTAGAAACCAAGCTGCAATCCTTTTACACTGATTGTGGAACAGAATTCCAACCTCTCAAATAATATTTCCAAATCCAAGGCATTCAACACCTTGTTTCTCCACCATACACACCACAAACAGTGGCTCTAGTAGAAAGACGATATCGTCATATAATCGAAGCCACTAGAACACTACTCTATCAAGCCTCTCTACCTTCAAATTTCTGGTCGTATGCCCGTCAATATGCAACATACCTCATAAACAGAATGCCTATCCCAAATTTGAACAACAAATCACCCTTTGAAATATTTTTCCACAAAACACCAAACTATGAGAAACTAAAAGTGTTTGGATGCCTATGCTACCCTTGGCTAAAACCATACAGTAAACACAAATTTGACCCAAAATCCACACCTTGTGTGTACCTTGGACTCTCCAACCAACATTACAACCACTTGTGCTATGACCCAAAACAGCAAAGATCTACCTATCATGAGAGTCCTCTTCTTTGAAGAATCCTATCCCTTCTCAAACATTTTCTTACATCTCAAACCAAAAATAAATCCCAAATGGGAATACATTGAACCTTCAATTTCACAAAACTACACCTCAAGCTACTGACCTACAACTGCCGCATCCATTCTCAATAATACAAGTGAGTCACTCAAACAATAAGTCCACTCCATGTACAAGTACTGCCCCTGCAAGTCAATCAGCCCTTTAACCTTAACCCCCACAACCTATCAACAAGCCAAACTAATTCCCCACTGGAATCATACCATGAAAGCTGAATATGATGTACTTATTACCCACAAAACCTGGGAATTGGTAGCATTTGACAATACTGATAATGTGGTAGATTGCAGATGGCTGTTTCAGATCAAATACAATACTAATGGCTTTATTGACAGATACAAGGCACGGTTAGTGGCCAAGGGTTTCACACAGAGGCCTGGGATTGACTACCACAACACTTGCAATCCCGTAGTCAAACCAACAACCATCAAACTTTTCCTGACTCTTGCAACTCAAAAAGGTTGGGCTATCAATCAACTAAATGTCAATAATGCCTTTCTTCAAGGAAACTTATTGATAGCACCCAAAATCAACCTAATTTTAGGGTATTAAATAGCATAAATAATAAAGAAATGCATATGATTTTACCCTAAAAGGATTGAATATCTTGATATCAGGAACAAAACTGGAAATATAATAAAATGACCATAAAATGCTATATTTACTATATTGGATAGGTGCATTTGATGTTTGGTAAGTGCTGCAGGCATACAAAGGATCAACGACAAGATGTATTCCAAAAGCAAGGCCCGGAACGAAAGTAATAGGGACCAAATTGAAGAAGAAAGGAAGCAGTGACTAAACTGAAAAGTGAATAAAGAAAGAAAGGGGTCAAAAAATAATTTTTACTAGGGGTCAAAGTACAATTTTTGCCAAGAAGAAGATGTAATTCTCGCTGCAAATTGACGCCAAGAAAGTTCAAATGGTAAATTGGACATGACTTGGGGAATTCAAATGGGATCCGGATTGGACTATTCAAGCTTCAGATTTCAAATCAATTAGGATATAATATTAACATATAAAAACAATATTATCTTTAGATAAATAATATTTCCTATTCGAATTAAAGTAGGAAAATATATTATTCTATCTAGATATATATTATTATATAATAAAGAGTGGAGATACTATATAATTAGTTTGAATTTAAGTATTAAATTCTATACTAATTAATAGTTATCTCCATCCTATTCCTAATTGAATTGGAGGCCTTGAAAAATATAAATAGGCATCTCATAAGGTTGGAGAAGGCATGAAGATAGAGAGGAAAGTAATTCATATTTTAGAGAAAATTCATTTAGAGTTATTTTTCACATTCTAGGGTTAAGAGAAGGCTGGGGTTTGAGAAGAAACACAATTTGTGTGGCTATTCGGTGGATCGGAGAAAAGGAAGAGCGGATTCAAGCTCCAGATTTAAATTCTTCTTCTTCTTCTCTTTTCTCTGATTTTTCTTATGTCTTTTCATGAATTTGTGTTTGTATCAATGATTGCGCTTGGCTAGACTCTTTCTATCCTAGGGTTATGGTTCTCTAGTACAAATTCTATGTTTGTTGGATAATTTTCACAGTTGAATTAATACAATTGATGTTTATTTAGTTTTGCGCTTAAACCCTAATAGCTTGATCACCTCTCAGGGTAATTTAGAGAATTTAGGTGACCTTGAAAGGGGCGCTTAGGGTTAGTCCGAGAACTAAATACCGTTAGATTTAGGTTAATTACTCGTATAGTTACTAGATTTGCTCTAAGGATAGACATATGCCGGAGAGCCTAACGGAGTTGGAAATTAGCTTGTTTGAATGAATGCTGCTACTTATTTTGATTTTCGGCATAGACATATGGGAAGATGGATATTGAGTTAGGGCTTGTACAGGATCGACAGACCACACAACGAATATAGGACTAAGACTAATATCGATGTATTGAATTAAGTGATAAAAGAAACCCAACAACATAGATGAAGTACTAGGATATACCATAACCTTAGGAGCTCTATAATATTGAATACACTCTTAATACTCAATTGAAAGAGAGAACCTGATTGGTCTAGGGATATATCAAAAGTTTTTGCCTCAATGACCAACTTCCAAATACCCATCACTAAAAGAAACTACTTTAATATGGAAAAAAGCAGCAAAACGTTCATAAATCTTCAGACTAAGCGCGAAGGGTAACCATACACATAGATTGTAGATCCATGCAGTGTCACAGTTAAAATCTGCGAGTGCATAGTGCCAAGTCCTTAAAAGAATATCTTTATAAAGAGAAGAGGATACACTCAAAAAGGAAAGAAAAATTGCACAAAGATAGTGAACAGGTTTGAGTTCTGACAGAAACCAAGGAGTTTGGTAAAATTTAGTATAAACAAGAATTAAAAAAAAAAAGGTTAAAATAGCAAAATAGTTTTTGCTAAATACAATAATATAGAACTTTTGAAGCTGTCCAAACTTTAAATAAAATAGGAGATTGTTTTTTTTAACAAAATAAAAGGGTGGTCACTAATTCATTCATGATTGATCCCAATTACTATAGGCCGGGTATTTAATTTTTTATTTATCTCTACCACTTTTGAAAAAATAGTTATAAATTTGAAGTACCTACAACTTTTAATTGTAAAAAAATTATTAAAAAAATAATATTTTACAATAATAAAAATTATGATAGAAGCTAAGATTCGTTAAAATCCAAATCATACAAATACAAATGAGTCAACCATAAAGCAGCAGGACAAACAAATTAAACAAAAGTACTTCATTTATTTATTATTAACTTGTAGAATAAGTGACTAGTGTCACCTCACACCCACACACATCCATAATTATTATTATTATTTATAAGAAAACTAAACACGTGCATGCATGCATGCATCTAGGTTTAGTCTTCCTTCATTCCTTTTCCACATGAATCACACCACCATTGATATCTTATCAGAGTGCTCGCTAGCCTTAACGATCTTGAACACCATAGTCTTCCCTTTCCCAAGAACAAGACGATCATTCCCTTGGCTATCACTATAGATTCCGACATCCAAACACAGACCAAAATCATGACCACTACAAAACACAAGCTTGTAAGTATATTCGTTCCCAATGATTCCAGAATCTTTGATATAGAACAAGGAACCCACAGCATCAACCATCACAGAATCGCTTTCCACGGCCCAAAAGGAATACTCCGTGCACACGTGTTCCAGTGCGGAAACAAATGATAGACACACGTGCGAGGATGTCGTCACGACCGGGGGTTCCGAGAAAGATGTAATTTTCACTGGATATCCGGAATAAGGGAACTTTGTTTTAACCAAGGCCACTTTGCATGTATCATTATTGTCGTTCCATATGTCGGTGGCTACGATGCCGCCGGGGTTTGGGGAAGGAAGCGGCACTATGTAGTATATGCCGCCGGGTAGCACGGCATCGCCGTCTGAGTCATAGACGGTCTGTTCAGTGGCGGTGGCGGTGGCGGTGGTGAAGGCAAAGAGAAGGAAAAAGAGGGATAATATTGGAGTGGTGTATTTCATCATGGTTGTTTTGGTTGGTGTGGAAGCTAAGGTTTTAATTTAACTTTGTTTGGGTTTTGGTGCGAGTAAATGGGAGAAAAGCACATCTATTTATAGAGATGGTTGGGAAATGTAACTCAAATAAATAAATAATAAAGTTTTTGAAAAATTTATAATTAGATAATTTGTATCTTAAAATGTTTAATATATATATATATATATATATAATATACCCATTTCTTTTCTTTATCTTTATCATTAGTTTCAAATTAAATTAGTCTGCTATTTTTTTAATTAGTTTTAAATTAGTGCTTCTATTCAATTCCGTTAATTTTTTTCGTTAATTAAAAACGTGACATACTGAAGTAGATGCACACTCTCTCCCTTTGTTTTGTTCATTTATAAATTATTTAAATAATGTTTTATTTAGTTAACATTTCCCAATCATCTCTATAAATTGATGTAGGAGACAGTGTCTATCCATTCTCTTCTCATCCCGTGCATTTCTACAAGCCTAAGGTTTTCACCTATCAAATAGCAATGGAGTAGTCAACACATCAAATTTAATTTATTCACGTTTACATGCGATAAGGCATTTTAATTATTTTGATGCTAATAAAATGAAGAGTAATGTTATATATATATATTTTTTTTTTGAGTGTTTTGGCTCATTATTACTTTTTACCTGTTAGATTAGTCTCGAAATCTATAACAAAATATTTTTTTATAAAAATTAAGATAACACAAATTTTAAGATAAATTCAACGGCTAAACAATGGTAAACTTTAGGTCACCATAACTTCAAAGTATTGTCCTAAATTGAATTTGATAGTAATTTTGTTGATAAGATGAATCCATTCAAGTATAAATACAAACATAAATCATTAGAAGAATCGGAGTTGGATCATTACAAGTACAAAAGAAAGACAACTATATAAATTATATAGGGACTAGATTACAAAAACTAAAATTATAAGGGACTTGGTTGAACATTAAAATAAACTATTAGGAACAATAGATTAGTTTAACCATAAATAAATAAATAAAATTGGAGTGGTTGAGAAATATATTAATGGAGATCAACACGTTTATGCTGTGTACAAATTAATGTCTCATTCATGAATCATGATTGATCAAACTGACCAACTTTATAAAATTTTCTTCTTACTGACCAAAAAAAATAAAATTTTCTTCTTATAATCGTCATTGTGTACTGAAAGGAACTGGGGGAAAAAAAATAAAATAAAACGATATGATATATATTTCTATATCTTTGTTTCTCATTATTGTCACTAACTCAATATATATAATTGTGTTCATATATGGAATATTCTTGTGATGAATGGCTACATCTTAATTTTTTAATACACTCCTAATTCATTACTCTTCCTATGTTTAAAAGGATAAGGACGAAGCAAAGATGCCATATTAAACAAAAAATAACTGTAATGCAGCATTAAACAACGTGTTAATTAACTTCAAGTTTTTAATCGTTGCTTATCTAATCTATAATATATTCTATAATATATAAGGATTTAGGATTTTTTTATGGGTCATGTGTGTAGCACATAGAAAATTTTTGTTAAAAAATTAACGGATTAAATTACAAAGAACTAAATTGTTAATGGTACAAATATTAGGACACCTGATTGACGAAAATGAAACCACAGGCCACCTAATTAAAATTTGACTAAACCACATAATACTAAACTGTAATTTACCCTTAAAAAATTGTAAAATAATTACTATTTTATTGATCATTTAATAAATAAAAGATAATTAAATAATATATTATGACAGAAATAATATATCTTAATTAATTAAAATTTTTAAATGTAATATTATTTTTACTTTAAATTAATTTTGTTAAATTTTTTATCACATTTTTTTGGCCAAATTTTTATCACATTGTAATTATAAAAAGATTGTTACACAACACGTAAAATTATCTTGGCTAAAGTATTATTTTGGTCTTCAATGTTTGCATGAATTTTAATATTGATCCTCAATGTTTCTAAAGTTTAATGTTGGCCTTCAATGTTTTTTTTTCAATTTTGGTCATCGAGCGTAACACCGTTAACTTTTGCTGTTAAATGATGACGTGGGAAGCTTATGTGGCACACACTCTCTCCTACGTGTCATATTTTAATGACGTGGCATGACACATCACTGTCACATCACCCCACATTAATTTAATAAATAAAAATATTAATTTTAAATAATGAGATTTTATTATTTGTTATTTTTATTAATTACATATCTATTAATTTTTGTCAGAATAAAATGGTAAATATGTGTCAAACAAAGAGAATTTAAAAGTTTTAAACTATTAGATGAAGGATAAAATGGTAAATATAAAATTTTAGTAAAAGTAGTTTTGTCCTAAAGTATTTCATTTAAATTTTAGCTTATGCTTTTAGAGTAGATATTCAATAGTACGTACTGTAGTATTGAACTTCAATACATCCCTCCAATCAGTTGGTCCCTAATCCAATCCAAGGTGGGTCCCAATTAATATAATTTTTTATTATTATTAACAAATGACATTACATAATTAGAGGGATGCATTGAAGTTCAGTAGTACGGTACTACTGAACTTAATTTTATCCCTGCTTTTAGCTAGAAGCAGAAGCTCCAATTCTTAATTTTTAATTAAAACTTAAAAATTACTTAAAACAAGTAATTTTTAAAAAATAAGCACATTTTAAACAAAATGAACACTTTTGGACTAAAAGTTGTTACAGCCAAACATGCTCTTATTCTTCTTCTTCTTATTATTATTATTATTATTATTATCATTATAACCATCTTGGTACAGTGTTTCTTCCTTAATTCACATAAAAATCAATAATTCACACCACCATGGATATACCATCCTTCTGATGATCATGAACCTTATGGAATTGCAAGAGTAGAGGGTCATGATATTGTCCATGCAAGAGGAAAAGACGGTTAAGACCCTTGTCTTTCTTGACTCCGACGCCATCACAATAACCAAAAATGTGATTATCACAATTGAGCCAGTACGTGTATTTGGCGGCACCAGCAGATTTAGAGGGCTTGATATAGAAGGAGGAACCCCCAATAGCATCACTACCACCAGTGAGTACACCCAGATGGAACTGTTGGTGCAAACAAGAGCTTGTTGTGACGTAATCAGTGGGTTTCGAATCATGACATGGAGTAAAGGTCACGTGCAATCCTGTACTATTATTATTGGACTCGCCTTCAACTACGGCGAGCGCGCAAGGTGCGTGGATTGCGTCGTGACTTATGGCGACGGTTTCAATTCCACCCGCGCCGAATTGGGGAGTCGCCAACAGCATGTACGTGCCGTTGGTTTCCATAGGATTGCCTTCATCGTCGTACACTATCTCGTCGGCGGCAACGGCAATAGAGCGTAGGCGAAAACAAGGAACAAGAGCGACAACGAGATAAAATCCTCGGCTGTTCATTTTTTGCTGCTGTCCTTGCTGTCCATAGGAAACGACGTCGTTTGGGTTCATTATTTAACTTCCAGCTTTTACGCACTTGTGAATGGGAAGGCTTTGAAGGATGATAACATATTTGTGTACTTGGGATAAAGTTTGTCTTACATTTTAGTCCCAATAAAAGAATATTCTTATAAATAATTAACAATTATTTAAATATCTAACAAAAATGTTTTAATAATTAAGTAGTATAATATAACTAAAAATACTCAACAAAATCTTTTATATAATTTAGTGGGAAAGAGAAAAGGTATTATATTCGCTCTGGTTTATAATATATGCTTCGTTGGAGGATTTTTTATATTTCAAAATATCTATTATTTTACAAAATTAAGAATTGCATCAATTATATTTTTTACAATTTTATCCCTATTCCCAAGATAAAATTAATGAAGAAAGAGTAAGAGCTTGGATAAGCTTGTGAAAAAGAGATTTTATTTATCAAACTTTTTAAAAAAATCCTTTAGCTATAAAAGACTTTTATTTTATGTTTGGATATTATTGTAATATAAAAAGATTTCTATTTAAAGTGAATAGCTTTTATAAGTGCTTTAAGTTGAAGCTCCATTCTTTAACTTCTTAGAAAAGGCATATTTTAACTTATACTTTTTCTAAAAAATTTACCTAAACAAGATTTTATGTTTATAAAAGGTATTTTTTTAGTTAAAAAGGTACTTTTTAGATAAAAAAAGTCTATCCAAACAGGCTCTAAGTAGGAGTAATTAATTAGTAAGGGCAATTTAATATTTTTATGAAATAAGCATGCATAAACAGGATTTTTTTAAAATAAGTAATTATTAAAAAAATAAACGCTTCTTTTCTAAAAATAAGCATGCACAAACAAGCTTTTAATTATTAAAAATATTTTTGTTATATATTTAAATAATTGTTAATTATTTATAAGAATATTCTTTTATTGGGATTAAAATGTAAGACAAACTTTATCCCAATTACACAAATATATTATCACCCTTCAAAGCCTTCCCATTCACAAGTAGGTAAAATCTGGAAGTTAAAAAATTAACACAACGGGGTCGTTTCCTATGGACAGCAAGGACAACTGCAAAAATGAACAGTCGAGAATCTTATTTCGAGTAAGTGAGAGCCAAGGATATCAATTTATAATACAGATCCATGATCAGAAAATTGTAAAAATAACTTCAAATGTCGTTTATATAATAATACCAACAATATATAGATATATAATAATAATTTAAATATTAAAAAGTTTTGGGTCAAAACTCTAAATTGGTCCTTTATGTTTGCACGAAGTTTCATATTGGTCCTTTATGTTTTAAAAAGTCTAAATTGGTCCTTTATGTTTGCAAGAAGTTTCAAATTGGTCCTTCCGTCCAATTCTGTCTATTTTTTTCGTTAAGTGCTGACGTGGTGTGTTGAGGTGTCACACACTCTCTCGTACGTGTACTACTTAGCTGACGTGGCCTTAGTTAAACTAAAATCAGGGACTAAAATGAAACAAAATAATTTTTCATAAGACAAAAATGCAATTTTCTCACTTTTTCATCTTCTTCTTCCTCATAGCTAGCATCCATGGCTTCTTCTAAATCCAACCCTAATCCTAATCCTAACCCTAACCCTAATCCAAACCATGGATGCAGGTTAGATGAAGCAAGGCAGCCACTATCAAGAAAAGTACCAATAGCATCGAGCAAGATTAATCCTTTCGACGCCATTTGCCAGCTTCAATCATTCCAGAAACTCTCATTTGGATTCAATAGCATCGACCAATTTAGACTTTTTTAAAACATAAAAGTCCAATATAAAACTTCGTGCAAACATAAAGGACCAATTTGAGGTTTTGACCAAAATTTTATTTATAAAAATATATTAAAAAAAGCTATTGAACATTTTTTTAATATACAACTTACCGACCATATATATATTGTCAATAATTCCATCACTACCCGACAAATCATGGTGACACATGATTGGTTCGTTCTTATCCTTTTACGAATAAATGTGATCGACTAGTACGATGTATAAAACACGTTTAAAGATGCTTACATAGTTACATATTAAATTAAAAAAAATTAAAAGAAAACAATTGAAATAAAATAGTATTATTTTTTTTGTAAAAAAAATAGTATTATTTTTACAATAATTTTTTTAACTATATTTTTTTTGAAGATTTTCGTCGATAAATGTGTTATCGAAAATAATATTATAGATAAGTATTGACAATTATTGATTGTCGAAAATATCATTATTTTTTTTTAACAACTTATTTCGACAGCCTAATAAAAAAATATTTTTTTAACATAAATTGCTAAAAATACTCATTTTTCTTGTAATTTGATGTGAGAAACTTATTAATACATGATATATAAATTCTTCTGTAAATCTTTAAAAAAATTAAAAAGTCTTTTCTCACCTTGATGAGATACTTATGTTTATTCCAACTAAGCTTTCTCTCACAAAAAAACAGGCTAGTCACTTTCAGTCCTGAATGGAGCATATGCATATCACAGCATAAACATGTCTCCATTATAATGTATATAATTCTCAATCACTCCAATTTGTTTTTTATTTAATAGGTTCCGTTGTTAATTGAACAATTATGCATGTATTCAGATAATTAATGGTGTGTTTATTATCAAGAATTTGTTAAGTAATATTGGAGGTAATTTAATATTTTCTTTAATATTCTGCATATACCAAAACAAATTTGCAAGTGCCTCTGTATTACAAATTGGAATTATCCATATCTCAAAGGATTCATGTTTAATGGCATCCTATAAATTATTTCAGACACAGTTTGATTCTCAGAAAGATTTAATTTCTCATTAATCAAGGTCTTTTAACCATCCAAGAAAATATTTTCCTCCAAACTTATTCCTTTAGGTCGTCTACTTACAAATATAACGCCATATGTGCCATTCTTAATTTCTCCGTCATAATAAATATATGCAAATATTTTTTTATACATTTTGATACCTACGAACACACATATTTCATTTTATACATATAAATAACTACTAAATATTATTATAGTTAACCCTAAATGCTTAAGTATTCTATTTAATAGTTAACTCTAATTAAATGATCCCTACAATTTTAACAACTAAATTATATCAAAACTAATCATATAAATACATCATCAGTAAAAAAATTCTCATACATATGGATTTTTTAAAAAAATAATAATAACTACTAGCTACATTATATATCAAAACTAATCATATAAATACATTATTAATAAAAAAATTCTCATAAATATAATAGATATTGGAATAAAAATAATAATTTGTCCACAATAATATTTTCCTCAGATTATTTGTCTCTAGGTAAGAAGAATTGATGAATAGTCACAATCATATTCAACAAATTTATCAAACAAAAATTTAATACTAATCTCACTTTAACATAAAAATTCTAAAAAATTCTAAAAAAATTGCAAATTCAACTAAAAAAATATAAATTATATCAAAAATATATTTACACTAACAAAAATTCTATTAACCTTTCACGTACATTATACAAAGTAAGAATTTTTTTTTTAAAAAAAAAGTTTACAAAATATTAAAAAAATTACCTGGATTGAAGATTTCGTCTACACTTAGTTTGAAAAATCCAAAAACACAACTGAAATTGTAACATTAAACAAAAAAATCAATTAAAAATTAAAAAAGCAATAAAATATTTAAAAAAAATAAAAAAAGTACCTGTGTAGATCTGGACCACACTATTTAATTTTTTTATACTCTTAAAGGTTGGACCACCATCAAAATTTTTTAACTTCACTCAAGCCCCACCACCCACAAAACCATATGAGAGGAAGGAAAGAAGGAGATGAAAATTGAAAATGAAAGAGAAAGAGATGAGAGATGAGGATGAATGAAGAAGAAGGAAGATACATAAAAATTAAATTGGAGGGGGACCCTACGCTGCACAGAAATCTTTTAAAAAAATAAACCAAATCCGTTTGGGTGGCAAATGGATTTGGTTTTATTTTAAATATATATATATAAAATCGAATCCGACTGGGTGGAAGACGGATTCGATTTTATTAATATATATATATATATAACTGAATTCGTCTGCCACCCAGACGGATATAAAACAATAATAAAAAATCTAAAATTCAATTCTGTCTCAGGTCCAGACGGATTATTTGAATATAGAAAACAATAAATTTGAGGTATCTCTGAAATACTTTAATACAAAGAAAAATTTTGGGGTTAAAATTTTTAAACATGGATTTTATGTAAAATTGCCAATTATAAAATCTTTAAACATATCAGGAATATAATTATAAAAAATTTAAAGGGTGTGAGTTTAACTGAAAAAAAAAAGTGAAAAAAAGTCATCTTGAGACACGTGACAACTTGTTATCCACTTATATTTGAAGGCATGATATGCCCTCAAAATACAAAGGGAGTGTTATACACTCATTGATTTTTTATTTTAGGAAATCTTAGTTTCGAGAATCACACATTTTCGATAATAAGATTCTCTTTAACAATAAAAGGAAAATATTAAGGAAAATAATAAGATTTTCGTTAATTTTTTATATTCTCTCTCCCCCTATAATTGATTATATAAGTACTTTTTGCCACGTGCCTTATTTTTATTGTGGAGAACTTCATAGCATGCATTTAATTAACTCCACCTTAGTTTAATACATTATAAAAGTTGTTTATTTCAATTTTCACGTTCTCGAAACTATTTTATAAGATTATCGTCTAATAATTGAAAATAATCTCATGCATATAATGTGATTACAATAATTAAATATCTTTGTGTGTGATTAAAAAAGTGAAGAAATATGATATTATATATATAATATTTCCAAAATTATAAGATTTTTAATTTTAACTTATTTTTTAATCTTTAATTATGTACTAAACATAGGAATACAAGATATCGAACAACTTATATTTTAAAAACTATTTTTATAACTCTTATATCAAACAGCCTTCTAATTGATTCTAGAATGAATTGGTCACGTGGCTTGGCTTATAGAAATAAAATGTGGTGGACCAAAGAGGGTGACACCAAACTCTTGCATGCATCATAATTCATAGGCCATTTAAGTATGTTGTCGTTTGGGATTGAAAGAGTTAGACGACGTCGTTTTACGTAATTAATGCCACCGGTCCTACATGCATATACTGTTGGGGATTCTCTCAAAATTAAGTTCGAGTCGCGTCGATTAGGACACTGTCCTTAAGAGATATTCCGCTATCCCTCAAGAATTAGATAGCGGCACTCTCACAGGATTAAACGAACTCGTCCCCGATGTCGTACACCGAAGGAAAAAAGAACAGCAAAAAATTTTTTAAAGACTCAAAAATTAGAACACTCAAATAAAAGAGACCCAAAATATTATTGTGTATATCTCTGAGCTTGATACAATCCCACTATCTATTCATATGTGTATTATATATATATATATATATATATATATATATATATATATATATATATATATATATATTATGAAAACGTGGGAAACAACCGAATGTAACGTTAGTAAAATTGTAACCACTTGGCAATTCATCACCATAAAAGGTGGAAGGATCTTTGACACTTTCAAAGATGCAACAAAGTGGTTCCCCCTTTAACTAACTAATATATATATATATAATAAACATTATATTTAATTTATAACAATAATAATTCAATCAATTTTTATTATTATAAATTAATAAATATACACATTTCAGATTTGGGTCTCCTTTAATTTAAATAATGTAAGACTTTATTTGACACACACATGTGCACTTATATTTACAACAATCCCCCACATGTGTCAAATAAAGAACCACATTTTCATGAGTCTCACTCACGGATATAATCATTGTATCTAGTGTCTTTCCGACTATGAACTAGACCTAGACCAATAACACATAGTACACAGAGTTGTTAGTGAAGCCGGCTTCTATGAACCAACAATTCTTGTTGTATACTAGAGGTATTAAGAGTCAGATTATACCCCCACATTTTTGCTGTTAACGACGTTTTTGCGCGTTACAACGGCCTTGCGCGTGCCTGTTTCATAACGAATGCTCTAGAGATTTTGCCATAATCTCATAGGAGCGGCCCCACTCCACATTCGTAAAGGTGATTTCATTTAAGTGTATCTGCACTTATACACGATCCCTTAGGAATATGAAATCATTAAGTGCCTTTGCACAGCCTCACTAAAATGCAGTATAGCACTATCTCACACCATAGGAAGGGACAAAATATTTAGTGCTACCAGAACTAACAGACGACTTGTTCTTCCCATTGAACCTTATTCATGGGATCACCAATAACAAAGGTTGGGTTGTCATCGTTGTTAATTTTCAAATTGGCCTAAGTCCCATTCCCCTCGATGTTTCAGTAATATATTTTCTTCCCAGAGGTTTAGTAAACGGATCCGCAAGATTTACCTCTGACCTCACAAAATCAATTGAGATCACACCATCTTTGAGCAGCTGCCTCACAATTGTGTCTCAATCGAATGTGTCTGCTTTTGCCATTAAAGGTCTTATTTTTAGCAGTAGCTATCGCTGATTGGCTATCACAGTGTAATGACTCAGATGAAGTTGGGTTGTCATCTAATGGGATATTTGCTAAGAAGTTTTTCAACCACTAAGCCTCAGTTCCAGCCAACTCCAAAGCTACAAACTCATAACCCCTTAAGGATTTAGTTATAATGCTTTGTTTGGCTAACTTCCATGTGACAACACCACCACCAAACATAAGCACATAGCCACTAGTGGATTTTTTTCTCCTCTGAATCATAGATTCGTTTTTCATCATTGTATCCTCTAATACAATGGAAAATCCACTATATTATACCATAATGCATGGTACCTCTCAAATATATCAATAATTTTGTCTTCCCCTTCTTCAAAGGAGGTATACATCTTTTGTTTGCACAAATATGCTTGATAGCCCCAAAGTCTACCAACAATTTTCTCATATTATAGGAAGAATGACTAGAGATATCATTTCAGCAATGATTTCATCACTACTATTATCATCTCCTTTAACCAAATTCATATTTGGCTTAGGAGGATTATCATCTCTTCTAGCCCTCTTACTACATTGTGCAGTATAACATATCATGCATGGTATAATTCATCAATTGCATCAAACTCCCAAAGATATGGGCATGTTTGTGCAATTGGATTCCCTTTATACTTATCAAAATGTACATAGAAATTTGTAGGGTCATCTTGCACAATTCAAATAAAAATCACCTCAAAATGATTTTTCCTTTTCTTTCTCTTTTACTTTTTCTCAAGTTTTCAACTAAATTTTAACTTCAATTTTCAAAAGTAAAAGGAAAGAAGTAGAAGATTTTCTTAACATCTTTAGGAACATGTTCAACTTTCAAAGAGAAGATATTTTAAAAGAAATGCAGCAATTTGTTGAGCATGACCAATAAAAATGCAATCAACAGTTTTAGAACCTAATCAAGTAATAAAACTTTTGCAAGACACCCCCACACTTTTAAATATTTCAATATATTATTCTACTACATAATAATATAAGCCAATAAAAATATAATATATATTCATTTGAGGAACTTTTCCAACTTCTATTAATATATGACCAAAATTTTAATATTATTGTACCTCTTTGTACAGTAATATTTTCTCAATCACTAACATAAAATGCACAATGAAAATATAAATTAGGCATATCATCATCTCTTTTGAGATGTGTATCACCAATACATATCATCATCTCCTTTGAGATGGCATCATCAATTTATAAATTAATCACAGATAATTAAATGCATATATCTACAATATTTTGGTCACATATTCACAAAATAAAAAAACAAGTTCCAAAAATAAAATATATAACTCATAGTATAAATTGCATAGCACTTTCTAGCAATTACAACATACCCACAAAATTAGGTACAGATACGTATGGTGTCTTTTGCAAGAATTTCACAAATTTAATTCACCCAAAATTAAATAATATTTTTGTGACACTCATTAAAATATCACATGTGAAATCACAATTTATATATATGAATATTTCACTAAATTTACAATTATGTGAAATTTTATTTTTCACAACTATGTACGTATCACACAATTCACTATTAATACTAATGTGAAATCTAAATGTTTGCAAACATATAGTCTCAAAATATTTCACCAAATAAATATAAAGACACTCTCCAATTTATCATAATTTTAATGGCTTAAAATTTCACAAGAAATATAAGGCCATTAAAAATTTCAAAGATATAAAATATAAATTATGCATAAACATATCTCTAATATTTTCGTGCTTTATCACATATAAGCTTAAGAAAATAATAAAGTGACTTGTGAGTTAAGATACATAACTATCACATGTAATTATTTTTGTCATCACTAATTCAATATAAAATCTTTTACATCATGTGTGAACAAACCAACGGCCATGAGAGCCACACATTTAAAACTAAATAAATGGCCTAAAAGAAATTATAAAGATTGGTCTAATTACTAATCTTTTATTTTAACCCAAAATAATTTTCAATGCAAAATTCAGAAATTTGTAGCCTCAATTTTAGGATTAAATAAAAGCCAATAGTAATTTTATTCCATTGATCATAAAATTCAATATATATTTTATAACAATATATCAATAATTCTCTCCCTAATTGATATGGTCCATTTTAAGAGAACATGATATAATATAAAATACTTGATCACAAATTTTTTATATTCCATTCAAACAAAGTTTGCTCATAAGATGAGTAAGCAATGTATCAACTTATATGATACCAACAGTTAAATGTATTTTAGCAACAATTAAACTCCATGAATAAAGACCACCACAAATAGAGTTTCGAGACCCATTTTTACATCACACAAATTTTCATCGGTCAACAATTAGCATTCAATCGATAGAAGTCTCCATTTAACATATAACAGCATTCAGTGCAGTCTCCATTCTAGTAGCAAAAATTTACCACTAAGAAAAACACAATAACAATTCATGTCGCAACTAAAGAAACAAGAGAGAGATTTCATACCATGACCCAACAATTTTCACATAATGACAAAAAACAGGGAAGTATTTAAATCAATAATTTAGCCACAATGCACCATTCTTTCAACATAAGATTGATGAAATACCTCAAAGTCTTTGGCTTCTTCAAATTAAAGGTTTTGCTTGTCAATGGAGAACTTCGAAAGTGTTTCAAAACCCAATTTGAACGAATCACAAACTCCCAAGTCACACAATCCCACCAAAGCCCCTACGCACATTACCGCGGCAGCCCTCATACTCAGATTGCAAATTTTCAATCCCAGCCAGCGTGTGGAAGAAGAAAAGAGAGCGGCAAGAGGAGAGGGTTTAGGGGGTTTAGCGCCGCTTTGCCGTTTCTTGTAAGACCAGGTAAATTTTGGTAGCTATGGATTTAATATCTCTTAAGATTGTTGGGGATTCTCTCAAAATTAAGTTCGAGTCGCGTCGATTAGGACACTGTCCTTAAGAGATATTCCGCTATCCCTCAAGAATTAGATAGCGGCACTCTCACAGGATTAACGAACTCGTCCCCGATGTCGCACACCGAAGGAAACAAGAACAGCAAAAGATTTTTCAGAGACTCAAAAATTAGAACACTCAAATAAAAGAGACCCAAAATATTATTGTGTATATCTCTGAGCTTGATACAATCCCACTATCTATTCATATGTGTATTATATATATATATATATATATATATATATATATATATAAATTATGAAAACGTGGGAAACAACCGAATGTAACGTTAGTAAAATTGTAACCACTTGGCAATTCATCACTATAAAAGGTGGAAGGATCTTTGACACTTTCAAAGATGCAACAAAGTGGTTCCCCCTTTAACTAACTAATATATATATATAATAAACATTATATTTAATTTATAACAATAATAATTCAATCAATTATTATTATTATAAATTAATAAATATACACATTTCAGATTTGGGTCTCCTTTAATTTAAATAATGTAAGACTTTATTTGACACACACATGTGCACTTATATTTACAACATATACGACAAATTTTGTTTGGCCACTCTCCGATGTTTCCTTAGACGATCTAGGATTATATATATATATATGCTGGTCTAGTTAAGAATAGGAATAGAAATAAGAATGAGAATGTAATGTGAATAAAATAAAATGGATAAAATTACTATTTTATTCTTATATTAAAAATGGATAAAATAAAGTAATGACAAAAATATAATTTTATTAAATTATAAAAAATAAGGTATGTTTAGTATGAAGAATATTGAAGAAAATATTGAATTACAACAAACATTACAACTTTAAAACAAACAACTAAACATGGCCATAATATCGTATATTGTGATTTATTTTAGATAATATATGTTATCCGTAATATTTTTGTTTAGTATAGTGTTTTATATTGTAGTGATATAAAATGTAAATGTTTGTGAAATTATTTTGATGGAATGAAAATGAGAAAGGAAATAATATAATTATATTTGGTATGATATATTTGAAGTAAAGAATGGGAATGAGAATATGATAAAATGACAATTTTACTTTTATAATTAAAAAATACACACACAATATGGTTTGTTAAGTCTTTTGGTCATTGGTGTTACAAAAATTATTATTTTTTAATTTAAAAAATACAAAAAAAAATTTAATATGATGATGTTGGAAAAAGAAAGTAAATATAATGTATAGTTATTATGAGAAATAAATAAATTATCATTGTTTAGTTTATTATTTAAGAAATAATAATAGTTTTATATTATATTTTAAAAAATAAAAAAACTTCAAATATTTAATTTATTGTTATTTTAAAATTATATTATATTTTTAAAAAGTTAAAGAATAGATTCCATCTACGTACAAAGTTTCTAACAAAAATATATTAAAAAAGCTATTGAACATTCACGTTGCGAGGCAGGACACGCTGTGTGTCGGTTACCAAAATATTTTCTTCTCTGCGGTAGTTTTTCTTTATCTCCTTAATTTTTTTCTTCATCTTTAACAAATTTGCAGGAAGGAGTTGTAATTATTATAACTCCTCTCTGATTTTATTTTTTTACTTTGTTTTTTAATTAAATAAGTCAGATCTTTTAGTCTCCTAAGGTTGGTGGTGATTTTATCTAGATCTATTTCTGGTTTCAGTCTTTCTTTATGAAAGATTCTGTTTCGATTACTAGATCGACTTAGATCTGAGCATCCATGCCGAAAAGCTTTAGGTCTCTTATTAAATTGATGGAGAAGTCTATGTCATCTACATATTACAGAATACTATTTATCTGGTATGCAAGAAGTGTAAGGGTAAGCAATTTGTTGGCAACACTAATATCGGTGTGGATTTTCATCCTAAGATTATCTTATTTATAGGATTAATTATGCTTTTTTTTTTGCTTTTTAGTTTCAACAATGTTTGCCAATTATCCTTCTTCTGTATTATTGGGTCATAGTTCCCTAACTATTTGTAAGTGCCATTCGACTTTTCTATAAATTTAATTTGGCTTGATACTTTAAAAAAATAACGTTTTTTAATATATACAATGTACCGACAATATATATATATATATTGTCAATATTCCCATTGCTCATGCAGTACACGTGAAATCATGGTCACACACTATTGCGAGAGGTCTCTTTCCTCTCACGATTCCTCATCACGTTTATCTATTAAATATGTGGATAGTTTTTTTTTTAAAAGATTTACTGTTAAATATATATAAAAAAGTTCATATATTTTTGCGAGAGGTTTCTTTTCTCCCGATTTCTCATCACGTTTATCTATTTAAACAATAATGAATATTTCATTGAGAAAAATAATAATATTTTATTAACTAAGTTAATGGCTTATTTAATTAATTAATAAACTAATTAAATTTTTATATACAAGCAAAATGCATGGTTCCATTAGCAACGACAATTTGAAATAAATAAACAAAATTGGAGTGCTTGAAGAAATAAGTTAATGACCGGAGACACGTTTATGCTATGTATTATTAGAGATAAAAATTAAGTCTCACATCTAATAGGATAAGATACTCAATTTAGTACTTAAAGAAGCTTGGTTCTTCCCCATTACGAGTTAGCTTTTGAGGGTATGTTTCCCAGGCCTCTTGAGTTTCAACATGATATCAGAAATTTTTAAAATCTTTTGTTCCAGACCTGGAGAAATTTAAATAAATATTTTTTAAAACAAATTTATTTACAACAATTTTATTCATATAAAATCACAAAATAATGTGAAATTTCATATCTTACAAGAATTTTCTATCCAAATCTTTATTTATGAGCTTCTATAAATTTTTATTCAAGAATTTCTCAAATAAAAAAATATTACAGTTGTATCTGATTTATTTTTCTTACAATTATAAATTTTGGCCCTCATATTAAACAAAAAAATAACTATAATGCAGCATTAAACAACGTGTTAATTAACTTCAAATTTTTTAATCAATGCTTATCTAATCTATAATATACAAGGATTTAGGATATTTTTTTAGGGGTCATGTGTGTAGCACATGGGAAATTTTTGTTCGAAAATTAACGGATTAAATTACGAAGCATTAAATTGCTAACGGTACAAACTTCAGGATACCTAATTGACGAAAATGACACCACATGCCACCTAATTGAAATTTGACTAAACCACATAATACTAAAGTGTAATTTACCCTAATAAATTGTAAAATTATTATTATTTTATTGATCATTTAATAAATAAAAGATAATTACATATAATATATTTTTGATAGAAATAGTATATCTTAATTAATTAAAATTTTTAAATGTAATATTATTTTTACTTTAAATTAATTTTGTTAAATTTTTTATCACATTTGTTTTTGGCCAAATTTTTATCACATTGTTATAAAAAGATTGTTACACAACACGTAAAATCATCTTGGCTAAAGTACTATTTTGGTCCTCAATGTTTGTATGAAGTTTAATGTTAGTCCTCAATATTTCAAAAGTTTGATGTTACGTTGGTCGTCAATGTTTTTTTTGTCGATTTTGGTTCTCGAGTGTAACACCGTTAAATGATGACGTGACATGCTTATGTAGCACATCCTCTCTCCAACGTGTCATATTTTAATGACGTGGCATGACACATCACTGCCACATCACCCCACCTTAATTTAATAAATAAAAAAGTTATTAATTTTAAATAATGAGATTTTATTATTTGTTATTTTTATTAATTACATATCTATTAATTTTATTAAGAATAAAATGGTAAATATGTGTCAAACGAAGAGAATTTAGAAGTTTTAAACTATTAGATGAAGGATAAAACGGTAAATATAAAATTTTAGTAAAAGTAGTTTTATGCTAAATTATTTAAATTTTAGCTTATGCTTTTAGAGTAGATGTCCAGTAGTACGGTAGTATTGAATTAACTTCAGTACATTCCTCCAATCAGTTGGTCCCTAATTCAATCAAGGTGGGTCATAATTAATATAATTTATTATTATTATTAACAAATAACATTACATAATTGGAGGGATGCACTGAAGTTCAGTAGTACGGTACTATCGAACTTTTATCCCTATTTTTAGCTAGAACCAGAAGCTCTAATTCATAATTTTTACTTAAAACTGAAGAATTGCTTCGGTTAAAATTAAAAGATGCTTTTTTTTTTTAGTTGTCCAAAAAGTTGTTACAGCCAAACAGGCTCTTCTTCTTCTTCTTCTTCTTCTTATTATTATTATCATTATAACCATCTTGGTACCGTGTTTCTTCCTTAATTCACGTAAAAATCAATACTTCACACCACCATGGATATACCATTCTTCTCACGATGATGAACCTTGTGGAATTGCAAGAGTAGAGGGTCATGATATTGTCCATGCAAGAGGAAAAGACGGTTAAGACCGTTGTCTTTCTTGACTCCGACGCCAGCACAATAACCAAAAATATCCTTACTACAATTGAGCCAGTACGTGTATTTGGCGGCGCTAGCAGATCTAGAGGGCTTGATATAGAAGGTGGAACCCCCAATAGCACCACTACCACCAGTGAGTACCTCTACGAACACATCATTCAACGTATCCGACGTCCTCAGCACCCAGATGGAACTGTTGGTGCAATTGTTAGGTGGTACGAAAGCGAATGAGAAAACTAAGCAAGAGCTTGTTGTGACGTAATTTGTGTGTTTTGAAGAATGACATGAAGTAATGGTCACGGGCAATCCACTACTATTGGGCTCGCCTTCAACTATGGCGAGCGAGCAAGGACCGTGGATTGCGTCGTGACTTACGGCGACGGTTCCAATTCCACCCGCCCCCACTTGGGGAGTCGGCAACAGCATGTATGTGCCGTTGATTTCCATAGGATTACCTTCCGCGTCGTTCACTATCTCGTCGTCGGCGGCAACGGCGTAGGCGAAGGCGATAACAAGGAACAAGAGGGACAATGAAGTAGTGGCGATCTTCATTGTTTTGGTCTTGATTAATTTGTTGGCTATGTTTGGTTTTTGGTGTGAGTAAGTGAGAGCCAAGGATATCAATTTATAATACTTTTTTAAAGGGTATTTTTTTTTTAGGTTTTCGTCCACAAAAATAATATTATCATTGACAAATATTATAATAATTGGCAGTCTAAAATATTATTATTAGCCTTTTTAACAGCTTATTTAAATGAATATGTTTTTTTATAAAAAAACACATTAAACTTCCATTATATTGTAAAAAAAAGTCAAACGAACCTTTCAATAATTTAGAAATTTTCAATATAATAATACTGAAGAATAAATCCTAACAATGGTTGAATTAGGTAAATAAAGTTTAAGTTAAACTAGATCCTATATATTTTCTTGAGGATGAAAAATCTCACCGTCCGTGGTGTTGCTAACATAGTTGTTACTCTTATACCTCATACATATTAGATCTGAAGTAATCTTCAAAGTTTAAATTGTCATAAGCTATTCCAACAACATGAAGAAAAATGAAATTTTTTTAACATAATTGATTCGTAGATCTTATATATGATTATAACAAACCTTGAATCGTCCAGAATCACCTGATCGTAAAAAAAATCATAAAGAAAAACAAATACACAAAAAAATATAAAACAAGCTCCACTTATAGATCTGAATCGATCTAATAATGAGAGACTACAATCTCAAGGGAGAGACTAAAAAATCAAAAGAAAATTACCACCAAAATTATTGATGAACTATATCTACCTTATTTATGAATGAAGTTTCTAATAAAAATATATTAAAAAAGTTATTGAACATTTTTTTAATATATACAATGTACCGACCATATATATATTTTGTCAATATTTCCATTGCTCATGATTCCATGAAGTACACTTGAAATTATGGTCACACACTATTGCGAGATGTCTCTTTCCTCTCACGATTCCTCATCACGTTTATCTATTAAATATGTGGATAGTTTTTTTTATAAAAGATTTACTGTTAAATATATATATATAAAAAAATCATATATTTTTGTGAGAGGTCTCTTTCCTCACGATTCCTCATCACGTTTATCTATTTAAACAATAATGAATATTTCATTAATAAAAATAATAATATTTTATTAACTAAATTAATAGCTTATTTAATTAATTAATTAACTAATTATGTTTTTATATACATGCAAAATCCATGGTTCTATCAACAACGACAATTCAAATAAATAAATAAAATTGGAGTTCTTAAAGAAATATGTTAATGGCCGGAGACACGTTTATGCTGTGTATTATTAGAGATAAAAATTAATTCTCACATATAATAGGATAATATATTCAATTTAGTACTTAAGGAAGAAGCTTGGTTCATCTCCCTTACGAGCTAGTTTTTAAAGGTGTGTTCCCCAAATCTTTTGAATTTCAACATGATATCAGAAATTTTTAAAATATTTTTTTCCTAATCCTCGTTCCGTACTAAGGATGTTCATGAGTAGAATACCTTGATCTCTATCCTCAAACCCGTAAAAAATTATCTTTCCCATCCTCGGACCCATACCCGTACAGGTATGAATATTAATTCCCATTCCCACACTCTACGGATACCCCTATATATTCGAACAAACCCAGACTAAGAGAAATTTAAATAAATGCTTTTAAAAAATAATTTATTTACAACAATTTTATTCATTTAAAATCACAAAACAATGTGAAATTTCATATTTTACAAAACTTTCTCTATCCAAAATTTTATTTTTGAGCTTCTACAAATTTTTATTCAAGAATTCCCCAAATAAAAGAATATTATAGTTGTATCTGACTTCTTTTTCTTACAATTATAATTTAACAAATTATAATATTTACAACATGCAAATTGCAATTCAATAATTTAACAAATTATAATACAAAAACTTTCAATTAGCTTATAGTTTTATTTGCTGCAAATTGCAATTCAATAATGTATGAAATATAAGAGGGTGATTTGAATCTAAATCCTGTTAACAATGTATGAAATCTAAGAAATACAATTCAACAAAGTTCAAATTCATAAACTTCAACATAGATATAAAACAAACAATTTTGTCCATATGATTCAACAAAGTTCAAATCTTAAAGATATAGATATCGTAATCAGCAATACACACTAGAGAATTTTGATCAGCAGTACAAATAAAAAAAAAACAAAAGAACAAAATATAGATCTAGGTTTCTTAGTTTGATTTAACTTTTATATATATATATAAATATATATATATATATATATATATATATATATATATATTAAAAACATATATTAATTACTTGTGCATCTCAATCATATTAATTAGGCTTAAGGTTACGTTGAGTGGGCTGGTTTAGCTTTAAAAAAATTGGGTTAGCATATTTTTTGTTACAAAATAATATTTTAAATTGTTAAATAATATTTATTAATTTAAATTTGATCATAATAAATCTTTTTTTTAATTCTTACCAAAAACCAGAAAAACGTTTAATTAGAGTATATTACATAAGTTTAAAGATTACAGATTGTTAAAATACATACTCTAATTAAACGTTTTTCTGGTTTTTGGTAAGAATTAAAAAAAAGATTTATTATGATCAAACTTAAATTAATAAATATTATTTAACAATTTCAAATATTATTTTGTAACAAAAAATATGCTAACCCAATTTTTTTAAAGCTAAACCAGCCCACTCAACGTAACCTTAAGCCTAATTAATATGATTGAGATGCACAAGTAAAATACTGTTTCAGATTGAAAATAGGCTAACTAAACCTTAAAATAGGCCGAAATAGAATAGTACTGAGCTAGCCTATTTTAATAGATTTATCATTTATCTTTAAGTTTTAAAATTTTATAGTTATTTCCAAATTAAAGGTTAAGGATGAAAAAGAATCTCGCACTATGATATCAGGGGTAATATAATTATGTAAAAGAAATATTAACAAGAAGGTATGTTCTTTATGTAGAAAGAAAAAAATAATGTGTTGTTTGATAGTAAAAGTTTGAGAATAGAAATGGAATGAAAATGTATTGAAATTATTATTTTATCTCTTATATTAAAATAGTTATGACTTATGATTGTGTCAAATCAAATAGTATAATAGACATTTTGTATTTTTCTTAAAAAAAATTATTCATGATTTTCAAAATAAAAATATTATTTCGGTGGGCCAGATGGACCCACCACCATTTTTTTTTTCCTTTCCTTAACAAATTCTATGAAAAGAAAATAACCGAAGTTTAAAAGCATGTTGCTTTCAAATAGGTTTGATCCTTATCTTCATATATATCCACGTGACACATATTTTAAGTTCTATCAATCAATGTCTTAATAATTTAATCTAATAATTAAGATGATTGACGAAAAGCGAATTGAGTCACTGAAACAGCATTAATTAAGGAAGTTGTAGACTTGTAGTTAACTTTAAATGTTTAAAATTGAAAAAAAACTGAAATTATTTTATAAGATTATCGTCTAATAATTAAAAATAATCTCATGCATCTAATGTGATTACAATAATTAAATCTCCTTGTGTCTGATTAAAAAAGTGAAGAAATATGATATTATATATATAATATTTCCAAAATTATAAGATTTTTTAACTTATTTTTTAATCTTTATGTACTAAACATAGGAATACAAGATATCGAACAACTCATATTTTAAAGACTATTTTTATAACTCTTATACCAAACACCCTTCTAATTGATTCTAGAATGAACTGGTCACGTGGCTTGGCTTATAGAAATAAAATGTGGTGGACCAAATTAAGAGGGTGACACCAAACTCTTGCATGCATCATAATTCATAGGCCATTTAAGTATGTTGTCGTTTGGGATTGAAAGAGTTAGACAACGTCGTTTTACGTAATTAATGCCACCGGTCCTACATGCATATACGACAAATTTTGTTTGGCCACTCTCCGGTGTTTCCTTAGACGATTTAGGATTATATATATGCTCGTCTAGTTACAATAATATTGGAGGGAATAAGAATAAGAATAAAAATAGGAATGAAAATGTAATGTGAATAAAATAAAATGGATAAAATTACTATTTTACTCTTATATTAAAAATGGGTAAAAAAAGTAATGACGAAAATATAATTTTATTAAATTATAAAAAATAAGGTATGTTTAGTATGAAGAATATTAAAGAAAATATTAAATTACAACAAACATTACAACTTTAAAACAAACAACTAAACATGGCCATAATATTGTATATTATGATTTATTTTAGATAATATATGTTATCCGTAATATTTTTGTTTAGTATAGTATTTTATATTGTAGTGATATAAAATGTAAATGTTTGTGAAATTATTTTGATGGAATGAAAATAGAAAGAAAATAATATAATTATATTTGGTATGATATAATTGAAGTAAAGAATGGGAATGAGAATATGATAAGATGACAATTTTACTTTTATAATTAAAAAATACACTCACAAAAACACATTCTCTTTCTCTCATTTCTCTTGGTTTCATTCTCTCTCTCTCCCATTTCTCTCACCCACACTTCTTCTCAATACCCTAACTATTCGTCTTCTTCTCCACTCACAACTCATCATCAAATCATCACTTTTATAATTAAAAAATACACACACAAAAGTGTTGTGAAGAGAAACAGTTTGTGTTTGACAAATTGAGTTGAAAAATACTTTTATTATAAGGTCAAAAACAATTTATGTTTGACAAATTTGTATAAAAAGTGCTTTTGAATGTAAAATTATTAAGAAGAGCTAGTAATGATTTAGTGTATTATTAATGTTATTAAATAAATCAATGAATATAAATATTTTTTGTTGCTAAATTTCAAACAAATATATAAAAAATTGTAATGCTTTTTTTTTTAATAAAATGGTAGTGAAATAAATTATTAATTTTAATTAATGAGACTTTATCATTTATTATTATTATTATTAATTACATATCTATTAATTTGAGTAAGAATAAAATGGTAAATATGCGTCAAGCAAAGAGAATTTAACCTACTAGATGAAAGATAAAATAGTAAAAATAAAACTTTAGTAAGGATAAGTTTATCCTAAAATATTTAAATTTTAACTTCTGCTTTAATTTTGATTAGAAGCGGAATATAATTAAAGCTCCAATTATTAAATTCTACTTAAAATTAAACTGATTCTATTGTAATCCAAAAGTCAAACACGTAATATTTAAAAAATAAACATTATAGAGGCTTCAAACAAAAGAAGCATTTTTGAACTTACAGCCAATAGTAAGGCTCTTATTATTATTATTATTATTATGATCATAACTTCATAAGCATCTTGGTACAGTGTTTGTTCCTTAATTCACACGACCATGGATATAGCCTTGTTCCCATGATGATGATGAACCTTGCGGAATTGAAACAGAAGCAGTAGAGGCTCACTATATAAATGCAAGAGGCAAAGACGGTTAAGACCGTTGTGTTTCTTGACTCCCATGCCTTGACAATAACCAAACATTGGATTACTACAATTAATCCAGTACGTGTATTTGGGGGCGCCAGAAGATTTAGAGGGCTGCTGGATATAGAAGGTGGAACCCCCTATAGCACCACTACTGCCGGTGAATACCTCTATGAACTCATCATTCTGTGTATCCGACGTTATGGTGATCCAGAGGGAACTGTTGGTGCAATTGTTAGGTGGTACGTAAGCGAATGAGAAACCTAAACAAGAGCTTGTTGTGACGTATTCAGTGGGTTTCCAATAATCATTACATGAAGTGATGGTCACAGGCAACCCACCACTACTATTGGTCTCGCCTTCAACTATGGCGAGCGAGCAAGGACGGTGAACTGCGTCGTGACTTACTTCGACGGTTTCGATTCCACCCCCGCCCACCGGCAACAGCATGTACGTGCCGTTGAATTCCATAGGATTACCTTCGTCGTCGTACACTATCACGGGGTCGGCCGCGTCAACCGCGATAGCGTAGGCGAAAACAAGGAACAAGAGGCACAATGAAGTAGTGGCGATCTTCATTGTTTTGGGCTTCATTAATTTGTTCGCTATGTTTGGTTTTTGGTGTGAGTAAGTGAGAGAGAGCAAAGGATATCAATTTATAGAGATTGATAATTGGAAAATTGAAAAAATAATTTCAAATAATCTAGTTTATAAATATAATAATACTAAATGTTGGACATTCAAAATTAATTATAATGAATATTAATCAATATAATGAAAATAAGTACTTTTAACTATTTATATTTCGACTGTCATTTAATTGTTAGAAATGATATTTTTTACAATAATTAAATTTTGACCGTCGAATTAAATTAAAAAAAAAAGACAATAATATTTTTAACCGTCAATAATTATCGATAATATATTTTTATAATACTTTACTGAAAGATTTTTTTTACGATCGTCATCGAAAAATATATTGTCAAAAATAATCTTATCATTAACAAACATCGATAATAATTGACTGTCTGAAATATTATTTTTGACATTTAACAATTTATTTTAATGATCAAAATTTAATTATTAAAAAAATATAGTACCGATAAAAAAATATATATAATAATTTAAATATTAAAAATTTTTATTATACAAATATATTATGAAAAGCTTTTGAACTTTTTTTTAATATACTACGTGCTGACCATGGATATAATTTTTTATTATTATTAACGAATGACATTACATAATTGGAGGGATGCACTGAAGTTCAGTAGTACGGTGTTACTGAACTTTTATCCCTGTTTTTAACTAGAAGCAGAAGCTCAAATTCTTAATTTTTACTTAAAACTGAAGAACTGCTTCGGTTAAAATTAAAAGGTGCTTTTTTTTAGTTGTCAAACACGTAATTTTTAAAAAATAAGCACATTTTAAACAAAATGAAGGTTCTTATTCTTGTTATTATTATTATTATTATCATTATTATAACCATCTTGGTACAGTGTTTCTTCCTCAATAATTCACACCACCATGGATATACCCATGTTCTCACGATGATGAACCTTGTGGAATTGCAAGAGTAGAGGGTCGTCATGATATTGTCAATGCAAGAGGAAAAGACGGTTAAGACCATTGTCTTTCTTGACTCCGACGCCTTGCCAATAACCAAAAATGTCCTTACCACAATTGAGCCAGTACGTGTATTTGGCGGCGCTAGCAGATCTAGAGGGTTTGATATAGAAGGAGGATCCGTTAACTTTGTACCCAGGCCTACAGGATAAAATTTCAGGGTACCCATTAGATATAGATATTTTGATCATCCCTATAAAGTACAAACAATATATAGATATACAATAATAATTTAATTATTAAAAAGTTTTGTTTATAAAAATATATTAAAAAAAGCTATTGAACATTTTCTTTAATATACAACTTACCGACCATATATTTATATGGTCAATAATTCCATTACTCATGAAGTACCCGACAAATCATGGTGACACATGATTGGTTTGTCCTTATCGATTTACGAATAAATGTGATCGACTAGTACGATGTATAAAACATGTTTAAAGATGTTTACATACTTACATATTAAATTAAAAAAATTTTAAGAGAAAACAATTGAAATAAAATAGTATTATTTTTACAATATTTTTTTAACGATATTTTTTAAAGGTCATCAACGATAAATGTATTATTAAAAATAATATTATTGATAAAGTATTGACAATAATTGATTATCGAAAATATCATTATTATTTTTTTTAATAACTTATTTAGACAATCTAATAAAAAATTTTTTTAACAAATAAGTTAACATCAAAATACAGTTGTAGTTTGATGTGATGAACTTATTTAAAGAAATTATATCATCTATAAAAAATACTCATATTTCTTGTAGTTTGATGTGATGAACTTATTGATAGATGATATATAAATTCTTCTATAAATCTTTAAAGAAATTAAAAAGTATTTTCTCACCTTGATGAGATATCTCATGTTTATTCCAACTAAACTTTCTCTCACAAAAAAAGAGATCGGATCCTCTATCGTCATGCTGTTGTGCGATTCGGTTAACCGGTCACGCAACCGTGACAAACATGTTAGCACGATTTCGTGTAATCGTGACTAACCAAACTGTACAACAACAACACAGTATAAAATCCGCCCCAGAAGAAACGAAACAGGCTAGTCACTTTCCGTCGTTAATGGAGCATATGCATATCACAGCATAAACGTGTCTCCATTATAATGTATATAATTCTCAATCACTCCAATTTTTTATTTATTTAATAGGTTCCGTTGTTAATTGAACAATTAGGCATTTATTCAGATAATTAATTAAGGGTGTGTTTGTTAGCAAAAATTTGTTAAGTAATGTCGGAGATAATTTAATGTTTTCTCTAATATTTTGCATACTAAACAAATTTTACTTTTTGTAATATGATGAAATTATATTTTTATCCTTACTTTTTATCCATTTTTATTCTATTTCCACTTTTTTTTTTGGTTAATGCTATTTTCACTTTTAATATAAGAGTAAAATACCATTTTATTTACTTTTATTCTATGCACATCACATTTTTATTCCCTTCAACGTTCTCATTATCATTCCCTCCAACATTCTACTAAACAAACATACCCTAAGACCTAGTCAGTTTGGTTGCAAGAATGTCGAATAGAATGAAAATGTTGGGAGAAATGAGAATGTGATATGAATGAAATAAAAATATATAAAATGACTATTTTACCATTATATTAAAAGAGAATAGAAGAAAAGTAAGTAAAAAAATAAGGAAAAAAATATAATTTTGTCAAATTACAAAAAGTAAAATATGTGTAATATAAAAAATGTTGAATTACAACAAACATTATAACCAAACGGGGCGCCTAAAGATTATCTTAGAAAATATACAAATCATACAAATATATATATATATATATAGACACACACTATATATAAGCTTCACATGTATATACCTACTTAATTACATGTCATATTTTTCTATTATTCTTTTTTTAATTATTATAATTCTTATTTTTTTTCTCTCTTATTATTTTATTTCTTATGATTATATCATATTTTTATTATTTAAATTTAAATTACTACTTTAAAAAATCATTAACTAAAAAAAATCAACAATCATATTAATATAAATATCTTTACGTTCATATTTGAATTAACGTAACAATGAATCAGACACAATAATTTTATATGGGATTGTGAAACTAGCTAGCTCGTGTAGGCTTGTAGCCTCTTTTAAAATGTTAGGGAAAAATACGTTTCATCTCCTTAAAATTACTACTATGAAATTATAATAAACATAACTTTAATAGAGTATCTTGAATATATATATATATATATATATATATATATATATATATATATATATATATATATTAATCTTTCAAAAGAAACCAAAAATATATACCCCGGCCAAGTTTGATGAGGCCAAGATTTTTTTTTTTGTTTAAAAAGAAATTGTTGTATTTTTTCTAAAATGATTATAAACTAAGTGATATGTCTTCCAAAATTTATAAACTAAAGTTCAAATTAAGGCTTAACTTGTTTAAATGTATTATTTCTTTTTTTTTGGTTCAAAAAATTGGTAGTAAGGGAAGGCACTCCCAAATACTATCGGGTAGGGCGCTAGTGACATGTTGGGGAAACTAACAGAGGCCAAAACCAAAGGATTACTGTACAGGCCTAAACCGGAAACAGTTTTACCCCGTCGCAGCTTCTCAACTAGTCCTTGCGTGCCATGGGATTTCCCTGAGGAGGGATGCCCACCAAAGCAGGATTTTGGATGGCTTTAAGGGGATTCGAGTCATTGCCCATGGTTGAAGTGAGAACTTTCCTCCAAATCTTTGACTATTTGTACCATCCTACTTTGGCAAATGTTTTATTTCTTAAACTATATTCAATTTTCAATATGATAACAGTTTTAATGGCCACTCAACTCATTTGAACCAAAGCAGTTGCCAAATATAACATAACACGCTTTATACTTAAAGTTGAAAAATTACTTCTGCTAAAATTAAAAAGTACTTTTTTTTAGTCATCAAACCCGTCAATTTTTTTTTTTTAAAAAAGCACATTTTAAACAAAACAAACACTTTGGGACTAAAAGTTGTTAGAGCGAAACAGACTCTTATTCTTCTTCTCCTTATTATTATTATTATTATTATTAACATCATAACCACCTTGGTACAGTATTTCACACCACCATAGATATACCATTCTTCTCATAATCATGAACCTTATGGAATTGCAAGAGTAGAGGGTCATGATATTGTCCATGCAAGAGGAAAAGACGGTTATAGCCGTTGTCTTTCTTGACTCCGACGCCCGTACAATAACCAAAAATGTCATCATTACAATTGAGCCAGTACGTGTATTTGGCGGCGCTAGCAGATCTAGAGGGCTTGATATAGAACGTGGAACCCCCAGTAGTACCACTTTCAGCAACCGTAATAAAGACATCATTAATACTGTACGAATTGAGGGCCCACAAGGAACTGTTGGTGCAATTGTTGGGTGGCACGTAAGCGAATGAGAAAACTAAACAAGAGCTTGTCGTGACGTAATTGGTGGGTTTTGAAGAATGACACGAAGTAACGGTCACAGGCAATCCTGTACTATTGGGCTCGCCTTCAACTATGGCGAGCCAGCAAACGTGATTGCGTTCGGGAATGACAGCGGTTTTAATTATTCCACTCGCGCCGGCTTCGGAAGTCGCCAGCAGCATGTATGTGCCGTTGATTTCCATAGGATTACCTTCCGCGTCGTACACTATCTCGTCGGTGTCGGCAGCGGCGACGGCGTAGGCGAAGAAGGCGATAACAAGGAACACGAGGGACAATGAAGTAGTGGCGATCTTCATTGTTTTGGTATTAATTAATTTGTTGGCTATGTTTGGATTTTGGTGTGAGTAAGTGAGAGCTAAGGATATCAATTTATAATACAGATCGGAAAATGGTAAAAATAACTTCAAATGTCGTTTGTATAATAATACCAAATGTTGGACATGCAAAATTAATTAGCACCAATATTGATAAGTATAATAAAAATTTTATATTTTGATTGTTACTTAATTTTTTAAAAAGGTATTTTTTTTAATAATCAAATTTTGATCATCGAAAAAGTCGTCGAAATAGTACATTTTTTGTACAATATTGTTTTTATGATTGTTAATGACAAATATATTATCGAAAATAATATTATCATTGACAAATTTCAACAATAATTAACCATTTAAAATATTATTATTGACATTTTTAATAATTTATTTTAATGAAAAAAATTTAATTGTTTAAAAAAAAATATACTACTGACAATATATAAAAAAAATTTTGTCTAGATCAGGGTATTCACCGTCGAGTACAGTGACTAATCCCCTCATTGAATTGTAGGCACCTTGAAAGATGGGACAGTTGGCCCAAGAATTTAAAGTTGTTTCATACTCAAGACAGGGATCAAACTCCTGACACTTGGTTAAAGCTGCTCCATATCCAAAACAGGGATCAACCACACCCCTGGGTTATATATATATAATAATAATAATTTAAATATTATAAAGTCTTATTTATAAAAATATATTAAAAAAAGCTATTGAACATTTTTTTAATATACAACGTACCGACCATATATTTATATTGTCAATAATTCCATTACTCATGAAGTAGCCGACAAATCATGGTGACACATTATTGGTTCATCCTTATCGTTTTCCGAATAAATGTGATCAGTACGATGTATAAAATATGTCTAAAGATACTTACATATTAAATTAAAAATATATAAAAAAATAAGAGTAAATTAATGGTTTAGTCTTTGAAAGATGGAGTTTCTCTCAATTTGGTTCTTAAAAGATGAATCGTCTCAATTTAGTCCCTCAAAGATTTGTCCCCAATCAAGTTGGTCCTTGACTCTAAAAATATTGGATGGACGTTAAGTGCTAGCTGACATGGAAGTTAATTCTATAATGACTTGGATTCTTAGATGATGACTGGGATGCTTGGAAAACAATTAACCAAATAAAAAAAATTATGACGGATAAAAAACAAAAAACTTAAATCCCAAATTTCAACATTGTATCTACGGTTTCTTATACTCCTTCAAAGTTAGTGTTAGGGTTCCAAATGCAAAGTTGCTGCGAACGGTTGCCGACGGTCCGAGATCGAGAGTGCTAGACGGTTGTTCGTTCGTTGTTGCTTCTCCATCTGCGCTCGATCCACCGTTTCACTCTGGCGCCAAACTCCTTTTCACGATTTCACTCGCGCGATTTAGAGGCGCACTCTGCTGCCACCATTGCATTTGCAAGGTAAGCCTCCAAACTCCTCTTTATTGATATGATTTTTGGGTGGATTAGAGGAACCTAGACTAGAATGGGTTGTTAATCGATTAGAGATATCAAAACGTACGTGTTTCAAATACTAGTTTAAAGTTCTGGTTTAACAGCTGGTTGTAAGCTTGTTTCCCCGCATTTTATGATGTTTTAATGGTCACTTTGAAGTGTTGTATAAGTGGATGGTGTTTAGCTTGTTTTCCTCTCTTGAAAATTGTTTCTAAAGGTGCTTAGTGCTGTTGTTTCCCCCTCTTGAATTGAAGGCTCTTCTTTTATGTGTCAAATGTTGATTTTAAGTGTCACATTGATGTATGGCTGCTGGTTTTTTTCCCTCTCTTTAAGTCCCTTGTAAGACTTCTAATATGGTTACTTAAAAGTGTTGGTTTATTACCAACGTGGACGTGGTCTGGCACGGATGGCAAGTGCTGGTTTATAGAGCTGGTTTTCGGTACTCTTTTTTTTTTTCTTTTGTAGTGTTGGGTTCTTACAAGGAAATAGGCCTTAAGATTGGTTCCTTTGGCTTTTGAGTGATTTTTGTTTGGCTTTGGTAATTAGTTGAGGGTTTTATCTGTGACTTGTATCATTTTTTTGTGTTCAATTTGACAAAGGGTGAGTATATGCATGCTGGGGTTGTCTTACCTGTTTACAAAAATTATATTTTTATATGTGAATTTTAAATATAATAAGTAATTTATATGATTCTATTATATATATAAAAAATAATGAGCTCACTAGTTATAAAAAATAATGACATATGGACATCTTTTTGAACTCACCAGTTATAAATCCTACCCCACAAGTTTGGTTCTACAAACTCAAGCAAAAATCACTCACTTCATATAGAGGATAGCTAGAAATCAAAGCATTCCAAGTAACCAAAGGTCTCCTAGGAATCTCATCCAACACCTTACTTGCATCCTTGATAACACCTGCACCAAGTCTAATAGGACAGCCACTAGATAATATTTTTGTTTTTAAAGTATCAAGTCTTTGTCTCTCTTCCATGTGATGTGGTTTTGAACTATTTGTTATGTGTGTGTTGTTAACCATTAAATTATAAATATGTGGTTTGTTTTCTTTCATTCATTATATTTTGGGGGCAATGACTTTTGTGCTATTGTATTCATACAGTTATGGATCGAGAAGTGCTATTGTATTCATACAGTTATTGTATTCAACGATTATGCCTTTTTGTGACTATTCATTTATTGGTAGTTTTCCAATTTCACTCACGATTATGCTTCTTGTTTAATGCGCAGGATGCCTCGGTGCACTTGATGGGACCCACATTAAGATTAGAGTAACGTTACAAGACCAACGAGATATGAAATAGAAAGGGTGAAATCACTACTATGTCCTTGGGGTTTGCTTTATAGAATTATAGGCTTATACTGATTTTGTATTACTAATTAGCTGGGTTTGGTTCAGTGAGAAAATGAATTCTGGGATGAATTGCACAATTTTCCATGCATTTCAATTATTTGGTTCAAGTCTATGTTATTGGAATTGAATTCCAATTTAGAAAACATTTCCATGCTTTATTCAGAATGTATAGGCAACCAATTCAATTATTTATACAAGGAATTGGGGCAAATTTATTGGAATTGGAAAGGAAAAGTCAAAATTGTCCTCAGTACTACAAGGAAAAGACGAAAATGGATGGAGTAATGAATTGATGTGTGCAGGTGGAGTAATGTGGAGTACTGAGCTTGGATAGTGTGCAGGCAATTCCAATTTTTACTGTTGAAAAGCTTTTTAAATATTTATTTTTTGAGAAATAATATAAAAATTTAATTATTTAATATCTAATTAGGGGTAAATTTGTTTTTTTACAATACACTTTTTTACGAACTTTCAATTTCATCTAAACATACCAAACATACTTTTCAACTCAAATAATTTAAGTCTAATTCCATATCACAATTTCAATTTCAATCCCAAATCCAACTCTAATTCCATAAAAAATTTGAACCATAGTAGAGTTAATACCCTTTTTGTTATTTACTCCAAATTTAAATGTATTATTTGTTATCAGTTTTAGCGTAAGCCATATACTACTTATCCACTTGTATCATATTATACTGTAGAATCCAATTAGATGTCATTGCCATATTGTTCATTATAAAAAGTCACATTCTAGAATAATTGATTAAATGATGGGACCTTTCTTTTTGTTCTTTATTAAGAATTAAATTTGTTTAAATTTTGATATTTAAATCATATGAATATGATATTGATAAAAAAGTTAACATTTTATCGAACTAAAAAAATGTCTTACTTTAAATGAAACCTGATACTTAAGATAAAAGAAGCACAAAAATTTAGCCATCACTGATTACTTATTTCAAAACAATATGCTCAATGTAAACAAAACTTCTAGAACTGCGCCACATGTAAGGCCAAAATAAATAAATAAACCGTGCCCCATAAAAGTATTTACTATCCAAATACACTCAAAAGACATCTCAAAAGGACATCAAAAAGACCCACTTAAGTACAAAAAAAAGACTGGACAACTTCAAATGGTTGTATTTTCTTTTTGTTAGTCCTTGGAATGTGCAGTCACGGATTCTTGTGTGCCACTAACTAGATCTGCTATTCTTTTCTTGCTAAGTGAAGATGCTGCCTGGATGGTCTCATTGGACAAGGATGATTGGCCTGAAAACATAGGATGAATCCCTACACCAATTGTAAAGTGCGCCCTGGTGGCCTCTTGGTTTGTGTCTCTTACCGATGGAACTTGGGAATCCATAACGCTAGAGTTGTCACCTTCTGGTTGTGTACTCGTGCATGGTTCAACCTTATTGATAAAGAGAACAATAATATTGCATTAAAACCAGCACATACATGAAAAAATGTTTAAAATAGTGCAAAACATGTTCTATAACCAGCAAATTAATAAACTAAAAAAATGTTATGTGAACCAGCATAATAACATAGAAACCAGAGAGAGCAAAAAATTCAACATAAACAACCACAATGGCCCAAAAACATACCTGTGGTTGTACTGCATTTCGAGCGGTTTTTTTTTTACTGTTGGTTGGATGGAGGTCCCTTACATGATCTCTTATTGTGACCAACTCCTCCACATTTCTTGCACTTGATGTCACCATATCTGCGCTTGAGATTGGTTGATTTGGTTACCTTAGGTGCTTCATTGTGTTCCCTCTTTCTCTGTTTTTTTGGGCGGCCTGGTGGTCTCTTCAATGGTGGTGGTTGAACCGGATCACCCTCAGCTTGTGGCCACATGGCTGCTCCATTCGCAGGTTTTATGAAGGAATCATACACCCTAAGGAACGTCTCCTTACTATAATAAGGATGTACGAAGTCCTCGGGTTTTAGGTTGTTGTACCCTAGTGCCGCAATGACATGCACACAAGGCACTCCAGTCAAGTCCCACTCGTTGCAGGAACAAGATCTTGTGGATAGGTTGATATCGTACTTGTGTGGTAAGCATTGGACTTCATATCTTGCTCCCTCGCGGTCACCTGCCCACACCGGTGTCCAAAATCGACTTTCCCTCTTCATCTTCTCCAACTTGTTCTGAACCTTGGGCACGATAGGACCATGATACCGCATCATCTTCTCCTTTTCCTTGGTAATTTTCCTCATGACCTTGCATCTTATCTCTTCGGCCATGGTCAAAACTGGCTTTGCACGATACTTTGTAATTTTCGCATTAAATTGCTCACACATATTACTGGTAAGTGACCAATTCTTAGGTAATATTCGAAATGCATGGTGTGACCAAACCTTGGGGTCTAGTCTGTTAAGCCACCTCCATGCACCTTCTGATAGCTTTTTCACATCCAACATGCATTTTTCAAACTGTTGACTGGTGGTAGCCCTTGCGCAAGCCCACATAGCATCCTTGAGCTCCTTCCCTTTATAGTCTTTGCTATAGTTGCTCCATAGATGTCTCATACAGAAACGATGCTCTGCTCTAGGGCATAACTCCCTCAAGCTTGGAACCAGACCCTATAAGTGAAGATATAAAAAAGATAGTCACAATTCAATGGAAGTTACAAAATAATAAAGATACAAATAACAAATATAATTAACATAGTTACCTTCTGCTGGTCTGATACAAAACTAATGCCATTCTCTACTCCGGGACCAAGATCCTCAAGCAAACGCATGATAAACCAACTCCAATTATCCCGTGACTCAACATCAACAATTGCATTTGCAATAACATAGAAGCCGTTGTTTCCATCCTGTGCTACCGCTGCAAGTAACTCTCCTCCATAGTATCCCTTCAAGAACGTTCCATCTAATCCTATTAAAGGTCGACACCCGCTCAAAAAACCTGTCTTACATGCGTCTAAGCACACTTACAACCTACTAAATATCGGTGGAAGCGTTATATGAGGTCTATTCACTCCCACATATACAGAAGACCTCGGGTTGCTCCTTCGTAATTCAGCACAATAATCTCGAGCCCGAGCATATTGATCCTTCTCCTTGCCCTCAATCACCTCTCTTGCACCATTAATGGCCCTGTAAACCTTGGCCATGCATACATGGACATGGTAGTTCTCCTTGACGTAATTGAACATTTCTGCACCATTGATTTGTGGCTGCTCCCTTACCTTCATGACAACTTTCTCTGAAAGCCATTTTGTATTGGCTTGCTTGTTTTGGAAAGATCGGCTACAAGTATGCTTGTCAACTAGAGTCTTTACCTGGAAAGTTTGAGTCTCCTTATCTATTGCGCAATAAATCTGAAACGGGCATTCTCCTTCACACTTAGCTCGACACCGTGTCTTATCATTTTTCAGAATCTTGATCTCATAGGACCCAGCAACAGCATAATCTTTCAAGGCTTGCTTAAATGTTGCCAAATTCGAAAATTCCATCCCAAGTTCGAATTTGACCTGGTCAAACGATGTTGATGGGTCATATTGAGCGTATCTTGGTCTTTTGGGCTTGTTTTTCCGCCTTGTTTGTACATTAGTCGTTACCACCTCCTCATCTGTTTCTTCTATGCTTTCTTGTCCCTCGGACTCATACTTGTCCTCACCCTCAAAAGGATTCTCACCAATCAGCGCAGATACGTCTCTGTAATAATAAGATATATACAGAGAGCGTTAATTAATTGACGCTGACATACATATTAAGATGCACTAATTATAGAACACACAATTTACCTGAAAGATCGCTTTTGTGGGGCATCGATGTCATTATCTAATGAAATAGTCCCTTCTTTAGGCATGTCCACATCAATGTCAGTCTCATCTCCACTATCAGAGTACTCACCTTCATCATTATCGGTGTACCCTAAACTGGTATCAATCCCTTCAAACTCAACATCTCTCGTATGCTCCTCAACCTCATCAGGTGGTGTCTCAACAATAAAGGGCCTATCCACCCCATGGTCAATGTAAATGTGCACTTCCTTGTGCCTTTGAACTATGTTCGGCAAGTCCATGAAGTCATGATCTGCTTGCAACCTCCTCAGTCCATCATCCATACTCATGCGAGGGTACAAGTATACACATTTATTGAATGACGAATATACCAATTCATTCAGCAACTTCTTCACAATGGGATATGATAACATATCTGGATCCCACCTTGAGTAGACATCCTTTATCCCACCGACGTATCTTGTGGGTGGGCCCTGATCAAAGTAGCCACGGTGATGTAAAATCAAGGTTATGAGGGTCATCTGTAACACCAACACAAGAAAAAAAAGTTTATTATCCATTGTCAAATATTTAAAGAAAAACATTTGTGACAATTATTTGGTTCAATTTTTTGACATACCAAGACGAATCAAACCAAACATTTATCGATTTTGTTCGGTTTGTGCTAATTCGGTTTGGTTTGGTTCAAGTGTGTCAGTTTTGTTGGGTTCTGAACACCCCCTAAATAAGAGGACGACATACATACACACACATATATATATATATATGTATATATATATATGTATGTGCGTATGTATACATACACATACACGTACACATACATATATATATATATACACATACACATACATATACATATACATATACACATATATATATATACATATATACATATATATACATATATATATTAACAAAGGGACAACATGTGCTGTTCCCATGTGCAATTACTGTGTGTGTGGACCACCTCATGCCTCCATCAATTATATATAAATACATAAGACAGTAGGGATAATGCTTTGAGAAAGAGACCAACGTGCATACAAATGAACTAAAGAGAGAAGGCAACAACAAACATACTCTCAAGTCTCACTTTCTGCAACTACATACAAATGTAATCCTATTCGATTGGAGAAAAAATTACCTCAGCACTAGGAAGTACCGTCGAAGCAACAACAACCACCATGAAAAGGAGAGTGCGTCTCTAAATCGCGAGTGAAAAGCAGCACTAGGAAGTACCTTGCAAATGCAATGGTGGCAGCAGAGTGTGTCTCTAAATCGCGCGAGTGAAATCGTGAAAAGGAGTTTGGCGCCAGAGTGAAACGGTGGATCGAGTGCAGATGGAGAAGCAACAACGAACGAACAACCGTCTAGCACTCTCGATCTCGGACCGTCAACCGTTCGCAGCAACTTTGCATTTGGAACCCTAACACTAACTTTGAAGGAGTATAAGAAACCGTAGATACAGTGTTGAAATTTGGGGTTTAAGTTTTTTGTTTTTTATCCGTCATAATTTCTTTTTTATTTGGTTAATTGTTTTCCAACTAAGCATCCCAGTCATTATCTAAAAATCCAAGTCATTATAGAGTTAACTTCCATGTCAGCTAGCACTTAACGTCCATCCAATATTTTTATAGTCAAGGACCAACTTGATTGGGAATAAATCTTTGAGGGACTAAATTGAGACGATTCATCTTTTAAGAACTAAATTGAGAGAAACCCTATCTTTCAAGGACTAAACCATTAATTTACTCAAAAAATAATAATTGAAATACAATAGTATTTTCTTGTAATACTTTTTTAATGGACGACAAATGTATTATAAAAAATAATATCATTGACAAATATCGATAATTATTGTCCTAATAGAAGGGGTGTCTCTGCTCCAAAGTAAAAATTCATGGGTCTATGTGCAACGTTTTAAAACTCAATAAATGTATGTGTCCCTGACCCAAAACTCAAAAAATATATGTGCAAGGTTTATATATGCTGTGTACAAATGTCTCATTCATGAATCATGATTGATCAAACTGACCAACTTTATAAAAAATTTTTCGTAATCGTCATTTCGTACTAAGAGGAACGACTAATAAAACGATATGATATTTCTATATATTTGTTTATTTCTCCTTGTCACTAATTCAATATATAATGTGCATTATCTATATTAATATGGCTGTGATCCCTTTTGGTTATTAGGGTCACAAAATAGCTATATTTTCTATTTAAAAAATAAAAAAAAATTTGATTGGAGGAAAGGTAAGTGAGGAAGTACAGTTGGTGGGAGAAAGAAAACATATATGATAGTAGTTACTAAAAAAGTGGGAGACTTCTCATCATTTAATTTATTATATTAAATTATGATAATAATTCTAATTTAAAATTTTATAAATTATGAAATATATTATTTTTAAAATATAATAATTATATTTTAAAAAATTAATGATAGATTGCATGCACGAAGGTGGATGCAAAGCCTCTAGTATGAAATATTCTTATGATGAAGGGCTGATCATCTTAAATTTTTTAATACTCTCCTAATTCATTACTCTTCCTATGTTTTAAAAATGCCATATTTACTTGTAAAAGGATAAGGACGAAAAGCAAACTAAAGATGCCATATTAATATTATATTGTTGATCCACATGCAATACTAAGAAATAACTTTGATGCAGCATAACAAACGTGTTAATTAACTTCAAATTTTTTTAAAAAAATAAAAACAACAAGGGTTTGTACGTATTATTTAGAATAAACAATTTACATTTTGAGGGGCACTAAATTTTAACGGTTAAAATATGTTTGGAAAAATATAATAATAATATTTTTTATGATTAATAATTATCGATAATATTTTTTTTTACAATAGTTTTTTTATTGGTATTTTTTTAGTAGTTGTCGTTGACAAAAGTATTGTCAAAAATAATATTATAGATAATTATTAATCGTCAAAAATACTATTATTAATTTATTTAACGAATTATTTTCATGATAAATTTTTAATTGTTAAAAAAAGTGCGGTCAAATTTAATTGTTGAAAAAAGTAAATTTTTTCAACAAATTAAATAATAATAATGACCATCAAAATATATATTTTTTGTTGGTTAAGGTTCAGGTTATTATCTCACAAGGACGAGGATTCAAATCCTACGACCTATACGTGAATGCCTTATTAGTAGATGATATGTAAATTCGATCACTTATAAATTCTCAAAAAAATTTAAAGATATTAGGTGAAATACCAGCCAGAACTTACCCATCTAAACATTTTTTAAAAAAAAAAAAATCAAACAATTTATATTAACACATTCACTTACCGGTAAAAAAAACACTCATTCACTTAGTTTCAATTCACTAAAAAGATGAGAAACGACGTCGTCCAATCGCATTGTAGTTTGTACTTCCACTTTGCAATTTAGAGGATCTTATTTTATCTTTTTTATAACTTCACAAAAATTTAAAAAATTCATTTCCGAAATTGACACTGACATAGGAAAAACAAACATGCATATCTGATTCATGAACAGATCCTTTTTGTACACAACAATTTTAAACGTGTCTCCAAATTTATTTATTTAATTATGTCCTTGCTAACTGACCCCATTTAATAAAAAAATAATTATAATTTATATGGTATCATGGCATTTCCATGTATATATATATACAAAATAATTATAATTTAAGAATAATATATAAATAATTAAGTTCTTTGTGTTCTTTATTATTAAATTCTTGAATGAACAAATATTTCATTTGCCATACTCAAAAAATATATATATATATATTTCATTTGCTTACTAATAAAAATGTTCAATAGGCAAAGTGAGTTGGCACAAATGGTTAAGGATTCGGAAGAAAGTTCTCTCCTCACCCATAGGCGAGGGTTCGAATCTCCCTGAAGCCATCCAAAATCCTGCTTTAGTGGGCATCCCTCCTCAGGGAGATCCATCACCCAAGTACTAGTTGAGTAGCTGCGACTGAATAAAACTGCTTGCGATTTTGGTCTGTGCAGTAACCTTTGAGTTATGCCTCAATATATCATATATGTTAAGTCTCTATATTGTATTTGTTTAAACAATTATTATTATTTTTTAATAAAAAATAAAATTTAAATATGAGAACCAGTCACCGGTCCCCACATACACCACGTGGACTAATATTGTTCATAAATCATAATGCAAGAAGGTGGACGTCAATAGCCAAACAAAAATTGCCGTATATGTAATTAGAACCAGTAGCTTAATTTTGTGATGCCTCCATTCTTCTTCACCTTCAACCCCAAACCATATCATGGATAAGTACTTTTAACGTTTGAATTTTTTATTAAATATATTTTTAATATTTAATTACAGTTAATTATGCTGTTATTTTTTTAACAATTTTATTATTTTAATAAACACTGTTAAAATAAATAACAGTTGTAATTTATATTGCACGTCATGTTTCTTTTTTTTCACAATTCTTCGTCTTTTTTATCTGTAAAAAAATAATAAATATTTATCAAATAATAATAATAATAAATATTTAATTAATTAAAATTAATAGTTATTTAATTAATAAATTAATTAATGTTTTAAAAAATAAACTAATTAAAATTTTATATACTTGCAATGGGACCATTCATACAAAGAAAATTAAAGACAGCAACAATATTAAATAAATAAATAAAATTGGAGTGCATGCAGAAATATGTTAATGGAGAATATTGCACGTTTATGCTGTGTACCAATGTCCCATTCATGAGTGAGAAAGTGACTAGTTTTAAAATATTTTGTTCGTTATGGTCATTCCGTATTTTTAAAGTGTAATTTATCTTTTTTTTTTAACAGGGTTACTTAAAATAAAGGGTAAATAGCCTTTGCTGCATTCCACATTAATTGTTTTAAGATTAGAAATTTTTTTAAAATTATTGTATAAATGACGCACACAGAATCTCTGGTCAACGCCAGGGAGTAATTCATCCAATGCTGGAAGCAAACCTTACAAAAAGAATAGTGATACAAACAATAAGAACTAATTTGACAGTATGATAGGAACTTTGAAGTTTATTTTGACAACTTGACAAAAATTTTAAGGGTTTATTTGACAGTGAAAAATGTAATATACAGTCAACGTCTATGTCAATAACTTCCGTCAACCATACTAACGATGTTAATAAAAAGATATAAATAAACAAAATTAAAAATTAAAAAATAGGCATAAACAAAAAAAATATTAGAGACAAACATATTACAACAAATTTTAAGAACAATAAAGTACTTTATCTTAATTTTAAGTTTTAATACGAAGTTGCTTTGTGGTAGGTTTGATCCTTATCTAGGTATATATCCACATCACACATATTTTAAATAAATTTAAGTAAACTGATAATCTAGTTCAAACAATTTTTTTAAAAATATTTTATCTTATTCTCAATTTGTTGCTCGAAAGATCAACGTCTTATTAATTTATTCTAATAAGATAACCGAAAAAGCCATTTGATACACTGAAATCAGAATTAACATTTTAAATGTTTAACATATGAAATTTTTTTTTTTAATTTTTTAATGATTTGTATTATTTTTTTTTATATATTTCTCAAAATAATCTCTATAAATTGATGTGCTTGGCTCTCATTTACTCACACCAAATACCAAACAAATTAAAACAATGAAGAATAGTACTACTACTCCAATATTATCTCTCATCACATCTCTCTTGTTCCTGGTCTTCACCCTCACCACCACCACCACCATCGCCACTATCTCTGACGAGATAGTTTTGGACTCACAAGGCAATGCTATGGTAAGCGGCGGAAACTACTCCATGCTTCCGCCGGTTCCGGATCTACCCCAGAGGGGATACGGTCTCCTAGCCGACAACATAACTGACGAACAAACCGGCGCCTGCTCGGTCGGCGTGATCGAGCCGCAGCGCCAATACGGCGGATGGCCCGTGACCATCACGGCTCTCAGACAACAACAAGGGGACGACACAAACACCATAACAACATCCATGCCATTATTGTTCTCATTTCCTTACAAATACAATGCCAAGCTATGCAACAACTATTCCGACTGGGTCGTCCACAGGTCCCTAATCGGCGACGACGATAGTTTAGAGACAGTGATGCTTGGGTATAGTGACCATCCAATATCGGACTCCTTGTTCTATATCAGACCCTATGATTCTAGCGAAAAACTCTACAAGCTCGTCTCTTGCCATTGTTCTGTGTGTAAGCACATCGGAATCCACATCGATGAACGCTCTAAGACCAAACGTCTTGTGGTCACCGATGGGGAACCTCTCGTAATGCGTTTCGTTAATAGAGGCAGGTTTGCCTCGGAAATCTGATGTAAATTAACCTATAGCTACGTACGTACGTACGTACGTGCATGCATGCTTGTTTGTTTAATTTTCAAGATGGTTATGATGGTATATTTATATAATGAATAATAATGAAGGTGTGATTGTTGGAAGTTAAATGATTTGAGAATTATCACACAAAAGTTAACTATTAAAGATTATTTAAATATTCCATTAGTATTTTATTCTATATATATATACTACTCACATATAAATGGTAGTACTGTAGAGAAAGGTCCGGATCTATATGATCCAACCCGATTTAGGGAACGAAAAGAAAAATCGAAAATAAATCAGGTATAAATAAAATATTGCGGAAGTTACTAACCTGGACGCCATTACTAAAACCTTAAATCTTGCCAGTGCTTCTGTTTTGACAAGACTGACCTCCAAACGACGAACTCCGAAAATGACCACACCAAACGAAGGACTTTACGCGTGAGAGGTAGAGCCACATGTCCACGACTGATGCGCGGAAGAATGACTCAAAGAGAGAGAAATATTATATTATGTGGAGTTTCCCAAACAAGACCCCCCGTTTTCAACACATGGAATGAGCAATTAGAAATGTGTGGAGACACTCATATTTATAGGAGGATGAGAGAACTCCCATTATAGATTTAACCGATGTGAGACTTATGAAAAGAATAGAATAATCATTATAAAATCATGATTATTTAGCCTACTTTGGGCCATGAGTACGGGCTCATGTGACCTCTGATGAGAGTCATTTTCGTTTCATTTCGCTTTGTCTCTCTGTGAGCTTTCCAACGGATCCTCACTCGACCCAATCGAACTCCCCCATAGGCAGATATTTAGTCCCAAAGACCCCAATAAATCCAACAAATACTTCTATTTATTTAAGTACAGGCCGGTCTCATTAATTTGAATTATGATAGTTACAATATTATTATTTTTATATAAATTATCATTTATTTTCATTAAAAAAAATACAAAAAATAGTAATAATTTAGGTCATTTTAATTATATTAATAAATGAACTTTAATTCTATACTCATTTTAGTATTGGTCAGCTAAAAACATTTCCAAGGAATAGCCTTTTTTTAATTGAATGTTTTTGAAAAAAGTATTGTTGATAATGATAATATATATCCCTAATATTTGAGGTGAGTGTCAATTCTAATATTGCCTTCCAACACAAGCCAAAATCTGGACCAATACACAAAAGACAAACACGTATAGCTGTATGTATTCCTCGCTGGAATCGAAGTTTTGATATAGAACAAGCCAATGAATTGGACTAACTATTGATTATAGCGCTCATTATCCTTCATATATATATGTAACAAATTTCATTTATATAAAATACAGTTATTTTATTTAAATTATTAATTCAATTTCTGCACAAATTACTATAATCATTGGAATTGGACTAACTATTGATCAACCGTCGGGTCACTATTCAACCAGTTGGTCTGCTGAAATATATATAAATATTAATGCATAAATTCATACTTTAAATTAAAAAAAATTAAATAAACAAACATTTATGATTAGTTAAATACATTCAATCCAATATTAGCATATCTACTTGCCTCTTCTCAATTTTTCATGCTTCATGTCTCATTATTTGCCTCAAGTCTCAATCCAATATTAGCATATCTACTTGTTTTTTACACAATAGATATCAATACTCACAAGTCACAATAGAGATGAATACTCACAATTGAGCATTTATATATTCTCAAACAACAAGCTTATTAAATCCACTAAAAAATAGAAAAAGAAAACAATATATGAGCCATGACAAGTAAGGATTTTATCATCAATAAAAAGAGAGCTAAATACTCAAAAATATGATAAAAACACCCTCTCATTTTAGTTTTAATAACATCATATATTAGACTACAGCAACCCTCACACTTGACAGAAAAAAAGAAGAAGGCAAAAGTACCTTTCCTAACCCCAACGTTTTGGGGTCCTGTCAGTTTCGCCCCTAACATTTTTTCGCAGTCAATTGTACCCCTAACGTTTTACGTTTCTGCCAATGTCACCCTTTTCACTAACACCGTCAAATATTTAACATTTTTTTGCTGACGTGGCATCCTATGTGGCAAAACGTTTCTTTTTTCTGTCAATTGTAACCCTATCGTTTTACATTTCTGCCAATGTCACCCTTTTCACTAACACCATCAAATATTTAATAATTTTTGCTTACGTGACATCCTATGTGACAAAAATATCTGACTTGACATATTTTTTTCACACCAGATTTTTTACTCATCTTTTTCCCATCAAAACCGTGTCGTTTTAGCCTCATCATATTCCTTTTAAAATATAACTCAAACGTACATGCCATTTTGCAGACAAAAACATTGGAGATGTTATCCATTCTCTACTTTATTGGAGACGTTACCCATTCTCTACTTTGTCGGAGACGTTACCCTAAAATAGAGAATGGATAACGTCTTCGATGTTTTTATGATGAAAATAGCGCGTGCGTTTGAGTTATATTTTAGAAGGAATAAACCGAGGTCAAAACGACACAACTTTAATGGGAAAAAGATGAGTAGGAAATCTGATGTGAGTCAGATATTTTTGCCACATAGGATGACACGTAAGCAAAAATTATTAAATATTTGATGGTGTTAGTGAAAAGGGTGACATTGGCAGAAATGTAAAACGTTAGGGTTACAATTGACAGAAAAAAGAAACGTTTTGCCACATAGGATGCCACGTCAACAAAAAAATGTTAAATATTTGACCGTGTTAGTGAAAAGGGTGACATTGACAGAAACGTAAAAGGTTAGGGGTACAATTGACAGCGAAAAAATATTAGGGGCGAAACTGACAGGACCCCCAAACGTTGAAGTTAGGAAATGTACTTTTACCAAAAATGAAATATCCATGCACTCTAGCATTTTAGGCCTTAAACGATTGTGTTTGACGCACAGGAAAGTTTTTTTTAGGAGGTTAGATTTCCTTTCCTAAATGTATCACACTTAAGTCTAAATAAAAAGTGTATTTGGGGATTGGGTTGTGTGTATCAAGTAAGAGAGGGTTTAGTCGATTTTTCCGTTCAAAATTTGATTGAGGAGGGTCTATTTTGTCCTTACGTTTGTTTATTACTATTTTTTTAATATAAGAATAAAATGATAATTTTATCAAATTTTCATTTATTTTCTATTTCAATTTCCATTCTTATTTTCTACTAACCAAACGTGATTTTAAACATTCTCATTTTCATTTCTATTTTCACTAAATTTTTTTCTTAATGAACTGTAATATTTAAGTTTCGTCCTATATTTTATTCGCCTTAAATTCATTAATTCTGATCAATTTAATTTGATTCAATAGTGATTGCATGAAAATAAAATTTAAAAAGGATTACACTGTTATACTCTTTAATTATTATATTTTGAGAGAAAAAAGTTTTCCCTCAGATTTAGTTATTTTTTATTCGAGACATCGGATTTATTTTTGTATCCAAAACCAATATCCAAGCCCAAATTTGAAGACTCAAGATCCAAACTTGATTAATCCAAGATACAAAGCCCATGACCCATTTTACATTGCTCTTTCCCAAAAGTGTGTGGCGGCCACTTAGGCACTTTCCCATTGTGTCTTTCTTTTTCCTCTACTCTTTTTTTTTTAAGAGAATTATCAATTTGGTCCTAAAAGATCCAGACTGTTTCAATTTAGTCTCTTAAAGATACTTTTTTGTCTCAATTTGGTCCTTTTATTTTTTTGGCAGTGTATTTGTGACTTCTTTTAAGGACGAAAAAGATCAAATTGGGACAAAAAAACATTTTTTTTAAAACTAAATTGAAACACAGACCGCATCTTTCAGGACCAAATTGATAATTCTCTCTGTCTTCTTGTCAAATTACATAATATATTGCAAGGACACAAAAGGCTACTAAGAACTAATACAAGGATCAGAGTCACAGCAAGGCTACAAAGATAAAGAGATATCAACAAAGCTTGTACTCCCAACAAGTGTTCTGGTGCATTGCACTAAGTACTAGTAATTGGTAAAATGTTGAAAATGATCCTAAATATTTTATTTGTTTTAAATTGGTTTTATAAGTTTTGACTGTATTTTAAATTGGTAATGTCGTTACAAACCGTTATATTTTTATGTTAAATACTGATGTCATCATTGTCCATGCATTGTGTACTTTACAATTTTAAATCTTATATAATTATATGAAACAATTAATATAGTGCGTAAATAATATAAATATTTTAATAATATTATTTGAGCTTATTATTATTTTTATATATAGTTTAATAATATAAATGACTCATTATTTATATTTTAAATTCATGTATAAAAATATAATTTTTGTAATATAAAAATTATTCAGATATTATTATTATATATATATAATATCAACCGGTTTGACCACCGATTGAACTGATTAACTCAACCTAAAAAAATTTTCGATTTAGTGAACGATCCAATTTTTAAAACATTGCTCCATGTAGGTAGAGTGTTTGCTTTTCGGAAATAAAAATTATGGCTTGAGTTCCTCTCTTGAAAATGGGTTTTTAGATTGTATATTTGGTTTCTCTAATTCTTGAATTATCTACGTACAATTGTTAAATTTATATTTAACATGTATTTTATTTTATAATGCTAAATTAAAACGAATTTTATATTTTAAAGATCTATCAATCTAGTTTTTATATGTATATACCCCTAAATATTTTTATCCTCAAATATAGCAATGTTTTAAAACTATTCAGTATTCACAGATATATATCATTTTCATTATAGCGATACAAACTCACCATCAACGATGACAATTACTTCAAAAATGTTTCAGATAATTGCCATCAGTAAGGATGATTATAAGGTCAAACAGTCAACTCTATAATCGTACTTAATGAGAGACTCTATAATCACTATCAATAATGATAATTACCTAAAATATTTTTGAAATAATTACTATAATTGATTATGAGTTTCTAACTTTACAATGAAAATAGTATATATTTACAAATAATTTTTAAAAATTATTAAATTTTAACATAAAAGTTTTTAAGAGTAAGAAACTTATCAATCCACTCGTTCATTTTTCCAATATCCTTATCAATCGTACTCCATATTTATTCGTAAAACGATAAGGATGAAGCAATAATGTGCCAGCCACCATGATTTGACACGTACTGCATGAGTAAAGGAAATATTTACTATATATATATTGTCGGTAGTATATTAAAAAAAAAAAGTTCAATAGCTTTTTTTTTTATATATTTTTATAAATAAATTATTTTTAATATATAAAATTAATTTTGTTTTTTAAAAAACTTAATTAAACGAAAAAAAAGACATAAAAAATAATTAACTATCACGTATTCACGTTGGGTTTCATACTTTCATTTGCTTAGCTTGTGGTAGCCGTAGCTCTGAAATCTTGTCCTTATATATCTTCATATATATATCCACGTGACACACAAAACTTTGAAAAGAACAAAGAAATTATAATCACCTAAAGATTTTCTTTTTTAAAAGAAAAAATCCCTTACAAATAGATTTTTTTATGACAAATACATTTTTTATTTTTTAAAATTTACTTTAATTTTTAATTCATTTTAAAATTTTTTATTTTAATCTTAAAATTTTGAATTAAAATCAATTTAATTTCTAAAATTTTGAATTTTTTATTACATCGTTTAAATTACAAAAAAATAATAATAACATATCACACATATAATATTAACATTAACTCATCGTATAAAATAACGTCATTTCTTCATATTAATATATCAACTCATCATTTAAAATGATACCGCTTATTCCTACAAAGAAGAAGAATATAAAGAAATTAAATAACGTCATTTTGAGTGACAATTAGATAGTATCAATATTATATGTGCATGTGATTTTATGATGTCATCATTGTTCATTAATAATTTAAACATTGTTAAGTGTTAGGACTAAATTCAAAACTTTTTTGGGACGAAATTATATTAACTGTAAATTAATTTTGAGGACAAAATTGATTGCGAAAAAAATTAAGGGGATCGAATGAAATTAAAAATTGATGTAAAGTTTAGAGACATAAAATACTCTTTGGTTATTTTAAAATTTTTTAAATTAAATTAACTGTATTTTAATTTTATATTGAAATTTTTTTTCTCTTTTCTATGTTAACTTTTTCATTCTCAAATTTATTTTGATACATATGTAATATTTTAATTTTTCTATAAAATAGAATTATTACAATCCACATATAAAAACTGGATTTGATTTCTATATAAGAATTGACAGAATATAATTGATATAAAGATGGGTGGTCCCTTCCCATAATTAAGTTGACAGCAAAATCTGCCAAAAGTATCATTTTCTGTTGGATCAATACACATTATTATATTAGGTTTCCATCAGCTATAAATTCAAAAAAAAAACGTGTCTATTCAGTGAGTAATGCTTTATATATTATAGGGCTTAGCTTTCACTAGATAATTTTATGTTCATATAATTAATTATCATTTTTGGGTTCAAACACAAAAAATAATTAAGAGAATACAAATTTTTTATGATAAATCTATTTTTTTTGTCTTAGGCAAAGAAAAATCTATTTTTAGTCAAATAGATTTAAGGAAAGAGGAGATTTATCCTAGGTAAAGACCTAGTTAGGTGCCTACATACTCGGAAGAAAGATTAAAATTTACATAATTTAAAATTAAAAGACGTCCATGTGGTCATTAAATAGAAGAGTTACTTGAGCACGTAGATTGTGTGCAGCTAGGATGAGAATGATAGTGAGCGAGTCACCGAAAGGGAGTTATATGAAGCTGTAAGGCAACAGAGTGGCGTGACGATAAAAAGCACTCACAAGGTGAGAGAGCTGCCCTACCTAGAGAAAATAACTCACGTAAAGTTAGGTGACAGAGAGCGCGGTTGCTGACACGATCTCTCTAGCTATTGTGTTGTGTGCGTATCTAAGGTTAGGTAAAAGAGGCATTTTTATAGTCATATGACAATCTTAGGGTACGTTCATTAGGTAGAAATAGAAATAGAAATGAAAACGGAATGCATTTGATGTGTTTAGTAGTAAAAGTTTGGTAATAGAAATGGAATGGAAATGTATTAAAATGACTCTTTTACCCCTTATATTAAAATAATAAAAAAAAATAAGGTTATAATTGTATCAAATCATGTCAAATCAAAGGGGTATAATAGATATTTTGTATTTTCTTTTTTTTGAAGTAAAAATGAAAAAGTGAAAAAAGAAAGTGAAACCAAGTGGGTCCCACTTGCTTTATGGTTTTCATAGAATTAGTTTCTTGTTAGTGAACATATCCTAAATGTAGGTCTCAATACAAAGTGAATAAATATGCTCTAAACATGTGACGCGTATAACCCTAAATAGTTGGGTCAGGCGTAATATTAATTACCATCTTATGATTTTTTTTTATCTATGATCGGGATATTTATTAAAGCTGGCCTGATGACTAATATCTTAGATACTGTGAAGCCTATTAATACTGGCCGACGACCCTCCCAACGAATATCGCTCAATTTTCATCCTTCTAGAAGTCAAACCCAAAAAGCAATAGTTAAATGAACACATATTCTTTACCATTTGTGCCATACCTATTACCTACCCAATGATCTATATTGTTGGATTAATACATGAACGAACTACAAGTGTTGAATGGTCAGTGTTGATTATTATTGATGATGGAAAATGATTTCTCATTTGGAAATTAATGTGAGTGGTTTTTGTTATTTATGATACGAACAACATAGAAGGATTAATTAATGTGACGCAGCGAATATGCATAAACAACGAATGATTGAGTGAAACCTAACATTTAATTTACCCAATTCCTAATTCTTCATAATTTCTCAATATTTCAATCTTAAAAGTCTTCCTTGTCAATTAATTATACAAAAAGGATTGAAATGAAATTTTTGGAGTTGAAGAATGAGTGGAAGTAAAAAATCTTGAAAAGTTTTTATCATGCTACGTCAGTAGACAGACTAATTAAATTAATGGTGTTATACAAAAGGACTAATTATTTGAAAAAAGTTATAAAAATAAAGGATTGATTTAGAAGTACGTACTTTTGAAAAATAGAGAACCAATATGGAACAAATGAAAAAGATAGGGGACCAAAATAAAATTTTAATTTGGTCCTAAATAATTTGTCATTAAAAGAAAGTCTAAACATAGTTTAATTTTAGTCCCTATAGTTTTTTTTTAATAGAAGTCTTCATTATTTTTTAGTTCCTATAATTAATTCAAAATAGACAATTTAATCTTTGTATTTAATGTTTGATTTTACCTTATAATTGTTGAAGCAGCACATGAAAATAAGAATAAACACAAAAAACATGAAAATATAAAATTGTTAGTGAAATAACAAATTGCCTGGTACCGGACTGAAGCACGAGTATCTCACTCTTCTTAAGGTATTTCACGCCTCCTCCCACAGGTTGAATTTTGCTATATCACTCAGTGCAATGGGTACTAAATACGCGCCACCAAAAACTCCAGCTTTTATTCCTGTGATGAAAATTAACCTTCTTTGGTGGCTGAAAGTACCTTCAGTGGCGACTATGAAAGTCGTCACTATAGGGCTTTAGTTGCGGAGTTTTCAGTTCAATTTTTATGTTGCCATTGAAACCCTTCGGTGGCGACTTTTGGGCTTTCGGTGGCGACAAAAGTCGCCACCGAAACCCTTAATTGTTGTAGTGTCTACACGTAAGAGATAAGCAAGACTCCTTCTTCCACATCTTTCTCTATCTAAATATCACACACATGATATATATTTTATTTTCCTTAGAACTAATTGGCCTTTATATTATATAATTGATCCAAAATAAGTTGACTAAATTAGAATATTTATAAAATTAAAGAAACTAGTTAAAACTTAAGACTAATAATTTTAAACCTTCGAAGAATTATTTTAAAATAAGAAAATAACTAAAACAACTTGTAATTGTTTTTGTTCCCCACAAGCCACTTTTCATGTAATATAAAGGGAATCCGTCACATTTTTTAGTAAGAATTCAAACATGGATTATATACTACATCATCCGAGACCTAATATATATGAGTTTGGATCCAGTGTAATTTCGGTGCAATTTTTATAAAAATACACATTTTTACATCATTATTGAAGTACTAATACGAATTTATTCTAACAATAACCCACTATGAATGGATTAGGAATGAAATTATTATCAATTTTGACAACTATCATCACTAAATAGCCTCGTGAGACTATTTTTATATATTAAGAACAATTTGGTCCCTAATCCATTTAAGGTGATGATATTTGTCAATATTGATATTAATTTGGTCTCTAATCTATTCATAATGGATTATTATTAGTGTGAGTCCGTATTAGTACTTCAAAAATGATGTAAAAATCTGTATTTTATAGGAATTGCACCGAAATTGCACGGAAGAAAATTACACTGAATCCAATTTCAATATATATATATATATATATGGATGAGATATCTTATTTATATGGTGTGAATATTTTATGCATCATAATTAATTATTGGACTACCAATTATCTCATGAATATTAAATATAGTGTTATGTTAGCAAGTACTTAAAGCACCATAAAATTAAATTGTAAATTTATATACTTATACTTATTTAAACTAATTTATATTAATTATTACATTTAAAAAAAAAACAAATTGGTTGGTCGATTGGCCTGCGAGTAACAAGCCCTTGCCCCATTTTTAAACAGTATTATTTTTTTCCTCCTCAAACCCACTCAATTAACGGGTAAAATTAAACAAACCAATCCATGAATTTAAACTCTTTAGTTTTTGAATTTGGCAAAAAAAAAAATACTATTTAGTTCTAGAAATTACAACTCTATCAACTATTTAGTCCACAAATTTTATAAAAATACTATTTAGTCCCTAAATTTGCAACTCTGTCAACTATTTAGCACGTTAAATAACTAGCTGGCGTGATCATTAAATGTTGATGTGGCATGTGAGCTGACATGTGCTTAGGCACTTAACGGTGCCATATCAGCATTTAATGGCCACATCAGCTGGTGCCTGGTTATCTAACGGGTAATGATCAGGGGACTAAATAATTGGCATAATTACAAATTTGGGGACTAAATAGTATTTTTCTCAAATTCGATAACTAAATAGTAGTTTGACCAACAAAATGCTACAAGAAATCAAAATGCTACTTTAACAAACAACGCTACAAGAAATCAAATTTCCAATGGCGACATTTGGTGGCGGATAATGCCGAGAATGAATTCTATGCTGTACAGCATAAAAAAATAAGAAGAGAGAGTGACGCATTATATTACTATAAAATTTTGAATTTTAACATTTGATAAACATACCGTGGTGACTTTTGTCGCTATCAAAGGTTTCGACTGGTGGTGACCATTATCTTCACCAATCAATATAATTTAAAAAGTTCAATTTTCAAAATTTTTGGTGGCAACTTATAGCGCCACCAAAGTGTTTTATTGAGTGTCATTTTATTAAACTTTTTTTTTTCTGGTTTTATCTCGTGTTGTTCACTGGTTCTCTTATGAAAATTATATTTATTAATATGAACATATTTAATCAAATTTATTGCATTCCAAACACAACATATATTTTAGGACAGCGTAACAATATTAAAAAAAAATCAAATTTCAGATATTATAAGTTATAACTCATAACTCATGCATTATGCCTTGTTATATATATCCTAAGCTGAGCATCTAGGTTTGTTTGAGCTTTGTTTGGCTTCCATTATTATTTTTGTTTACAAGTTTACAAGTTTTATCTTTAACTTCTGTAAAGTTAAACCTCTCCCATTAGATTCATTGAGACATTCAATGTAATTAATGGCAATATATATATATATATATATATTCTTTGCTGTTTGTTTGCCATTTTTTTTTAAAGATTTAGCAATATTCAGTGCAAACTATACAATTTCCTTTTTTAAAAAAAGTGACTTTTGATAGCAACTTATAAGCGTCACTAATTGTTTCTCTTCAATGGCAAACCACCGTGAGTTTTATATATTGTGGTTGTAAATACCTTTTAGTGGCGATGCATAAAGTCACTGCTAGAGAACTTTTACCTGTGGAGATATCGTTGGCGAAGTTGTGGCAACTAAAATTTTGCCATCGAAAGTTTTCAGCAACGACTTTAATTTGAGACTGAACTAACAATTTTTGTAATGCAACCAAGGTCGTGCACTTTAGTAGCTAGATCCGTTTTTTCCTCGTTCTTCATTGCAAAATCAAAAAGTCTCATCCATTGGGAACTATATCCTTGTGACGACATTAGTATAAATTAATCATGGAGAGTGTATAATTCAAAATCAATCATATACTCTCTCCAGTTTCATAATATCTGTATGAGTGGAAAAATTCTAATATTTCAAAATATCTGTTATTTTATAAAATTAAGACAGTATTAATTATTTTTTTACAATTTTATCCCTACATATTCCCTCTTAGACTCTCCAACTTTAATTAGTGGAGTCAAGGCCTTTCTCAAGTATATTGTTGTTCCCAATGTATGTTTAACCCAGTGTTATAATAACCGGTCCAACCGCTAACTAGATTATGTATGTTGGACCAGAAAACCCGTTTTTTTAGTTGGACTAGATTTAACCGGAGTCCAATCGGTCCAATTTTTTTTTTAAAAAAAATAATAAATTGAAAATTTTAAAAAAATAACAAAAAAAAATTAAAAAAATCTTAAAAATTAAAATTAGAAAAGTCTTGAAAATTAAAATTTAAGAAGTCATGATTATCAAGAATTTCATGTTTGGTTTGATCAAGTTCTTTCAGAGTTTGACAAGTCTTGAAAATTAAGACTTTGAGAAGTCATGTAATTTAAAACTTCAAAATTATGTATGTTGAAACCTAAAATTTGAGTGATGTCATTTTATATCACTACTACAAAAATTAATTTTAGTGGCTATTTTTTAGTAGCCCTTTTAACAATAGCTAGTTAAAACATACTATTCTAACTTTTTTTTAAATAGTTACTATACACATAACTTTTAGTAACAGCTTGTTTGGAAGGGCCAGTAAATGTATTTTCTATTCTGGCACTTTTAGGTGCTACTAAAGATAAATTTATTTATTTTTTATTTTTTATTCTTACTTTTTAAAAAAAATTAAAATATTAACTGAAATAAAAAAATTAGGCACGCATCGGACTCACTCATCTTTTCTTCTCTCATCGCAAATTTCTTCCTCCCAAATCTCACCGCCTCAACCACCGTATCATTCATCATCTTCGCCACCACCCGATTCAAGCTTTCCTCATCATTCGACCCACGCGAATCGTTCTGCATCACAAATTTTGGCCGTACATCCAGGGTGGAGAAGAAAGAACGATCGGAAAACCGAACCAAGCACTCGTCGTACCAAATTACGCCCTCTTGGTTGCTCAGACACTCCAAATCGGAAGTGAGCCGATTGGTAGCGTTTGAAACGCATTCACGGCAGAGCTGATTGGGGACGTCGCTGCGGCACATGAAGAGTCCATAAGCGGCGTCTGTGTTGCCGGCGGGAAGAGAAGAGTCACCGTTGTCCACCATAATGCACCGTGCCGGAGACGAGAACGAAAAACGAGGACGAATCCGTTGCCGTTGCTGCGTTGCGTGACCGCCGCACTTCGCCGTCTTCCATCGCCACAAACCGTCGAGCTTTCTCTCTCTCTCTCTCTCACTTCGAGCTTTCTCGATTCCGCTCCGATTTTCCAAGGTATTCTTGTTCTAAGTTCTAACTCTTGCTTCTATCACTTGGACGCTTCTCTTTTGTTGATGAGAAAAATGAGAGAAATCGGCACCGTCACCTGTGATATGAATGTGTTTTAAGCTCTATAGAATATCGATTTGGCTGTTTAAGACTTGTATGATTTGTTTTTGGCTTGTTTACTTGTTGTTTCCTCGGACAGAAAATTGTAAAAATTCAGGTCTCTGTTTCTCGAGACAAATTGTTATGGTGAGTAGCAAATATGGTGAATATCACTCACTTCCTGACGCTTGATGTGCTTACCTAGTTTATTTCTAAATTGATTTCAAAGTCAATATATATGTGAGAGAATATAATTAAACATTAGGAAAATACTTGCTATGTCTCTATCCACAGCCAAGGAGATGCAAACACATTAGGATTTTACTGTAATGCTAAAGTTGGAATTTCTTTTCACTTAAAATCTAAATATAGATTAAATTATGTGCATATTTTGGTTTGATCACTTTAAACATCTAATTCAATTGTCTGTAATGTAAATAAAATCTGACTTCTAGGAATAAATAACAAGTATGTTGCTTGCTGCTTTTGCCTCTGCCTCTGCCTCTGCCTCTTTTATGTTGTTTTGTCTCTTTGTTTGTTAGTGAATAACTCTTAAATTAAGCTAGACTTTCAAATACCTCTCACAATCTGCTTTTGCTTAAAAAGAAGGGCTGCTGTAAAATGTAAAGGATTTAAAACAATTTTATGAGCAGAAGGATTTCACATACTTGGTATAGTTTGATCTCTGTCAAAACCAGGTATGAAGAGAGTTACTAGTTTTCTTTTTGTGTCAAATTTAACTGGTGACACAACATTGCTTCGTTGGCTTGCAAGTGATGTAAGAAGATTCCTAGCATCTTCATTGACCGTGTCTAGTAGAATTCTGTTCCAAGCTATTTGGAAATAGATATTTCTATACTATACATAAACTCTAGATTTTGAATATTTCAATATATACTTGTGTTTTGCGGGCTCTATTAAATTTTGAGATAAATATAATCATTGTTTGAAATAATATTTGTATTAATGCTTAAATATTTGTTAGGCTTTGTCTTTTTTTTCCCCTTCCAATCTCATTTATTTATATGCTAATACTAGTAACTATTTCAAATATGAGAAATAAGATATAGTAGCATTTATTCTAACTTTTTACCAGCAGTTGTTTACATTGCTCCTATAAAATCTGACTATACCAGCAGTTGTTGACTTTGCTGCTATAAAACATGTTTATACCAGCTGTTATTATGATGTTATAGCAGTTTTTGCCTTTGCTACTATATACCAAATTTATACCAGCAATTTGTGTATCAGTTGGTATAAATCTATACTTGCAGGGATCTAGTGGCAGGTCAGGATTTTGTAGTGGCAGTTGTACAACTGCTGGTATAAGTTTTAGTAACAGTTTTTGTTACTTTTAGCGGCAGTTTTACCTGCTGCTATAGCCTTGTTTTCTAGTAGTGTATATTAAAAATATTTATTATTTATTATTTATCGCGTCATCCGATTCAATCGACGGTTCGACCGGTTAAACCTATCAGACCATGAACCGAACACTTGTCCAAGTCTTTGTCCGATTATGTTCTTACAATATTGGTTTAACCAGATTTGCTTATTATTATTTATATAAGAGATAAAATTAATGAGTAAGGAATAAGTATCCTTTAAAAAATGGAAAAAAAAAAGGTAATTCAATCTTTTTATCTTATATTTTTTTAAAGTTTAAAATAAACTAATCATTTTCTTAATCTGTGTATACCTACCCAACGAAACAGATATTATAAATCATAAAAATAATAATAATTAATCTACGGTAGCTAAATTATGAATTGGTCATGCATGTACGTGGCTACTAGAAATTGAAATTGTGGTGGACCAAATTCAGAGGGTGACACACCTATTTGCATTGTTTTGAAAACCGAACCGGACCGGACCGGCCGGACCGGAAAACCGGTAAACCGCCAGCCAGTCCGATCCGGAATAACCAATGAACCGGTCAGATATAAAACTGGTCAAGAACCGGTGGTTTAGACGGTTCGACCAGTTGTTCATTTTTTAAAAAAAAATTTGTGTTGTTTATGATTTAATATTTATTGAAAATTTGTTGTGACTTGTAGTTGTAAGGATTGTTCTATTTCAGTATTTATTGTTGGGTTTGTGATAAGATTTGAGACTTAAATATGTTGATCCTTGAACTTATTTGAAAAGTTTAATATGATATTGTGGTAATTTGTAACTTGTTTTATTTTTTATCATGTTTAGATCGAGATGGAAACATATAATTATGAAATATATAATTTTTTTATGATATATTTTAGTATATTTAATTAAAAATATATATTTTAAATGCCATCGGTTCGACCACGATTCAACCACGGTTCGACCATTGAACCGTGAACCAGTGCCTCGACCGGTTCAATGACCGGTCCGGTTTTAAAAACATTGCCTATTTGGATCAATAAAGCATCACACACAAAAAATGTGAAGTAACGTCACTTCACAAATTATTGATATATATTATTTTAGATAATGTTATAGATATTGGAGATAAATATTAAGTTTCATATCTAATAAGATAAAATACTTAATGATATATTTAAGGAAGTTTGATTTTTTTTTTATGAGCTAATTTTTTAGGGTAAGTTCCCCAAGTTACCTTGAGTTTCAACAATAGGGAGTTAGTAATCTGTACTATCTTAAATATAAAAAAGTAAAAATATTTTAATACAGATTAAACCACAGAAAATTAATGAACCAAAAACTCTGAAACTCATCTACTATTACCGTATTAGTTTTTGCTCCTACGTGTATATATATATAGGACAATTTTTATTTTGCCATTCTAGCGTTTCCTACTAACACTATGGCGTCCACGTTGCATTATGAACAATATTAGAAGTTTCACACGTACATCTCAAATATTTTTATTTAATTTACAAAATTAAATTATTATTATTAATTATAAAATAATAAATTAAAGATTAAAAAGTTGTTTTTTATAACGACCAAAATTATTATTTTTAAAAACAACTATTCTCCAATTTTCTCTCTCCTAGGGTCTTTTTATATCATCTTTTTTTTAATTAATTAAATGACTATTTTGAGAGACCGTTGACAGGAATGGTCCAAAGTCATATAAAATAGACTAGAGGTTTTACATGCACGTAAGTGCATGTCAATTTTTATTTTAATTTAAATATAAAATAAATTATTATTATTTATAAAATAATAAATTAAAGATTAAAAAGTTATTTTTTTTATAACTACCATAATTATTATTTTTTTAAAAACAAAATTATCACTACTACTATTCTCCTATTTTCTCTTTCCCATGATCTTCTCATATCATCTTTTTATTTTCTTTTTTAATGAATTAAATAGCTATTTTGAGAGACCGGAAAGGGTCCACAGCCATATAAATATAGATTATTATTATTATTATTATTTATAAAATAATAAATTAAATATTAAAAAGTTATTTTCTTTGATAAATATCATAATTATTATTTTTTAAAAAACAAAATTATCACTACCACTATTCTCCTATTTTCTCTTTCTCATGATCTACTCATATCATCTTTTTATTTTATTTTTTAATTAATTAAATGGCTATTTGAGAGACCGTAGACGGAAAGGGTCCACAGTCATATAAAAATAGATATATACAGTATACTCCTCATTTACCATATTGGCCAAAAATACTCCTCAAATAGCTTATCTTGATTAACTTGCAAAAAATTAATTAAATGTTTGTTTTAATTAAGGAGATATTTTACGTGAAATCGAAAGTTTGATATTCTTTCGTCACAAAAAAAAAAAAGTTTGATATTCTTTTAGCAATTTTGATGCTAAGTAAATTACACATTTAATAACATTTTTTTAACAAAACAGGCCAGGGAAGGAATATATATGTTGGCACAAAATTTTTTTAAAAAAAGTATATATATATATATATATATATATATATATATATATAACAAATTAAATAAACACAATGATATATATTAAGCTATGATGTCGGAACTTGGTTACTAAGTCCTACCTTGTCACTTATATTGGTGAAAATGGATCAGCTGAAGTTCAGTCACAGTGTATATTTTTAATGTTTATTTTTTAGATGTATTTAATTTATTGACGTCAAAAATTCGTTTTTATTGAATGAATGGTAAAGATGTGTACTGTAACTGCACTGTAGCTGATTCGGATCCTATACTGACGTTGGCTTCCATTATTGTGGTACGTCTAGAACATTATCCTTATCTTGATATATATATATATATATATATATATATATATATATATATATGTTGGATAATACTATATATATCCACGTGAAAAATATTTCAAAACAATTAAAGTATATTATTAATTTAGGTTTAAGAAAATAATTTAGTCTAAAGTTACATATTTTTTATTTGGTTTAGGGAATGTTGTGTTAAATATCTCATTTTAATTTTTAAAAGATTATTAATGTGATAATTTAATTAGCAACATAGATGAAAAAAATTAATCATTGTGTCAATGATAGATCAAACTCTTGACTAGGGATAAAAGTTCAATGGTACCGTACCACTGAACTTCAGTGCATCCCTCCAATAATGTAGTGCCATTTGTTAATATTAATTAAAACTCACATTAATTAGGGCCCACCTTGAATGGTTTAGGGACCAACTGATTGGAGGGATGTACTGAAGTTCAGTACTACCGTACCACTGAACATCTACTCCTTGACTAGATGTTTATGTTATCCAAATAATTAATAATAATTTATTTTATCTTTTAAATTAAAAATCTTTGACATGCACGTACGACGTACACGTGAAGCGCAGCCTTTAATTTTTTCTATTCTTCCACATGTGAGTCCCACTTATGTGTCACACTCTCTCCTTATTTTTCTATGCTATACAGTATAAGATCCATTCCCTTTAATTATTTAGGTAAATTCATATAAAACCTTACAATTCCCCATAACATTTTCCCTCTATAAATTGATGCTCCTACCTCTCATTCTACTCACACCAACAAAACCTAAACAAAGCCAACAAATTTTCAAACAATGAAGACTACCACTCCCTTATCCCTCACATCCCTCCTCCTCCTCGTCTTCACCCTCACCGCCACCGCCGATATAGTCTTCGACTCGGACGGCGACTTCCTCCGAAACGGCGGCACATACATGCTATCCCCGCCCAATGGCGGCGGCGGGATACTAGCCGCCGCCATAAAGCAAGGGTCAGACCAGGACTGCTCCCTTGGTGTCATCCAACACGAGTCCTACACGGGCTGGCCCGTGACCATTTCGGCCCTCGTAAGGCCCACTTTCATCTCAACATCCTTCCAATTACTCCTCTCTTTCGCCTACATACCACCCAATGTGTGCACCAAAAACTCCGATTGGATCATCAAATCCTCCAACGACTTCGAGGGAAATCGTGCGGCCGTGATGCTAGGCGATGATAAGAATCCCGTGGGGTCGTTGTTCTTTATCAAATCCTATGATTCTAGCAAGAATTATTACAAGCTTGTGGTATGTGGTGGACGTGGTGATGAACATTGTAGAAACATTGGAGTGGACAAAGACGAGAATGGGTATAAACGTCTTGTGGTGACGGAAGGAGAGCCGTTGGTTTTGCAGTTTGATAAGGTTAATAAGGGAAATTTTGCCTTTGAGTCCAATCTATCCATGGTGGTGTGAAGATGCATGCATACACATACATATGGTGACATGCATGCATGTATGGTCAAATAATAAATAATAACGTACGATGAATGTGTGTGTGCATGTGACACATGTATCTTCCTGTACCAGTTAATGAAAAATAAATGAAGTTATGTTTGATGATGGATAGATATTCTCTCACGTATGGATTTACATCTTTTATTAGTCCGTATAATATTAACACTATAAATAATTGATCATCAGCCCACTAAATGAATTTGAGTCTAGTGGAACAGATTAGTCTCTCACAATGTTATGAGTACGAATTCGAATTTTCGTTGAAAAATATGTTCACATTTAGTGTCCGACAGTGCCTCGAACAGCGATTGCCTCTAATAAAAAGATACCTGTAAAAAATCAAAAATTGATCATCAGCCCACGTAATTCACTTTTTTTAAAAAAATTAATTGATTGAAATTTTGTGTTATATTATTAATTGGTGATTGTAAATTTACGATATTATTAATTTGATGTGTTAGAATTAATGTTTTTGTCAATTTCTTATTTTCAATTCATTAAATTATTTATACCCAAAAAAATTAAAGTTGAGATTTGTTTTTTTAAAAAAAAAAATTTTTTTTGATGGTTTGACAGGCTACATTTAAAATTTAAGTTGGCACTTCAACATTTTTACCTTCTTACAAGGGTTAAAAACTATTCTTTATCGTATCAAGGGGTCGTTTAATTTGATTGCGTGAATCAACAATGTAATCAATTTTGTAATTTAATATTTTTTTTTATTATTTTTCTTACCAAACATATCTTACTTTTTGCAATGTGATAAAATTATGTTTTTGTCCTTACGTTTTTTATTCACTTTTATTCCATTCTCACTTTTAATATAAGAATAAAATAGTCTTTTTATCCACTTTTATTCCATTCACATCACTTTTACATTACTATTCTCATTCCTATTCACTTTATATTTAACATTCACATAACCAAATATACCCTAAAATCCTTATTAATATAAGCAATGATTTTTTTGCCGTATTATATTCGGTCATTACCTATTGTATATGAACCCATTGTTGAAAATAATTTTTATAAGGAATATTCAATTCTTTATTTTTTTTTATATTTTAAAATTTGCACAAAATTTTCCAAAAGTATCATTGATATTCAGAATTTCAGATGGGTGGTCCCTACCATAAGTAGACACCAAAATCTGCCAAAAGTATAATTTTCTGTTCATTATGTACATATGAACGATCTATAATTGTTGGATGGTCAGTGTTGATATATTATTGATATTGATGGAAAATGAAAATGATTTATGGGTTGGAAATTAATTACGTGAGTGGTTTTTGTTTCTTTATATATGAGACAAACAACAAAAAATGGTTAATTATTAGAGATTTGCTTGTTTCTATATATATATATCTAATTAATGTGACGCAGCGAATATGCATAAACATCGAATGATTGAATAGAAATTTTTCTCAATAATTTCTTTTTAAATCCTCATTATCAAATATGACATAAAGTTTCGTACTATATTAGTATTGTGTTGGTTAATTATTTGTTAATATATATTAAATAAAAATATCTTTGATGACCATAAATTATGTCAATTATGCTATTAATTAAATTTAATTTACTGTACTGTCAATTGTATCTATATTTTTTTAAAAAAATCAGAGTATTCAATCATAGTGACTCATATTCTCGTTGAATTGTAGACATCTTAAAGAGTGGGACAGCTGACTCAAAGATTTAAATGTGCTTTATATCCAAGACCAGGGATTGAACCCTTGAGACTTGTTAAGAATATGGATGAGTCTCTTTCCCTCAACCACATCCTTAGATTACTGTCAATTATATTGTATCTCTAAACTTTCAAATTTCAACCAATTAATTATGTTCTTAATACAAATTTTGTGTAAATAATTAACGACAGATGTAAATATCCTCATAGTGTGATGCTGACTCCGATGTTAAAGAATATATTTAGCTACGATTTTTCGTCAATTTAGCCACAATATAACACCCCTCATTTTGTTGTGACACAATGATTATCGTCGTTGCTAAATTGGCGAAATAGCTTTGCTAAATATATTGTTTGATATCACAATCAACATTAAAGATTACAAGAAGAGTCACATTTACATCTGTCGACTGCCGTTAATTGATATTTACACGAAATTTGAGTGAATGACAAAATTACTTGCAATTTAAAATTTTTAAAACACAATTGACAATAAACAAACGTTTAGGACATAATTAACAAGCACTTCAGAATTTAGAGACACCAAAATACTTTTACCAATAAAAATTGGCTAAAGTACTATTTTGGTCCTCAATGTTTGCATGAAGTTTAATGTTGGTCCTCAGTGGTTTTTTTTTTGTCGATTTTGGTCCTCGAACGTAACACCGTTAACTTTTTGCCGTTAAATGATGACGTAGCATGCTTATGTGGCACACCCTCTCTCCTACGTGTCATATTTTAATGACGTGGCATGACATATCACTGCCACGTCACCCCACATTGCCACATCATCATCTTCTCTCTTTCATCATCATCATCATATTTTAATGACGTGGCAGTGATGTGTCATGCCACGTCATTAAAATATGACACGTATGAGAGAAGGTGTTCCACATAAGTATGTCACGTCATCGTTTGACGTCAAAAAGTTAACGGTGTTACGCTCGAGGACCAAAATTGACCAAAAAAAACTTTGAGGACCAATATTAAACTTCATGCAAACATTAATGATCAAAATAGTACTTTAACCATAAAAATTTGATATCTAATGTTATTTACATATATGTAAAAAGTGAACTGTATGTAGTAAGAGCTTGTCTAATGACCGTGGAGTGCAGAGAAACAAAACTACGTCGTTTGGAACTAGGAATGAAGAGGAATAGTGAAACGTAATTCTTCAAGAAAAACTTTTAATTACCTTTGAATATTTGCTTTGACTCTAGATTTGAGTGAATAGCATATTATGATCTTAGTTTATTGATAAAACTGAAATAAATAAATTATATTTATATTATTTAAGTTTTTCAATTTTATCAATAATGACAAAAATTTTATTTCAGTCCTTAAGGTTCAACATTTTTTTTAATTCGTCCCCTAATATTTGTTTAGTCTTATTTTGATTCTTTAATCATATTTGTGATTGGTATCAATTTGATCTCTTACGTTTGCAATTAATATCAAATACGAAATTCAAACTATTATATTTAATAATTTAGAATTATTATATATATATATTTGATATATCTTAAATGACTTTTTTTATGAATTTATATACAAATTAATTATAATTTAAAATATTTTTATATGAGTCCGAAATTCACTTTATTTATTTAAAAAATATATAGGATAATTTTATTTAAAATATTACCAAACATTAAATGTAGTTATTTTTTAGTGAGAATTAAAATATTATTTTATTGTGCTGAGAGAGTAAGGCTAAAATCTTGTATATCTATATTTATAATTTTTAGAGGAAAAATATATTTATATTAATATGATTGTTCAACCTTTTTGTTTTAGAAATATATATTTTTAATTAAAATATATATATATATATATATATATGATAGAAGAAAGCAGAAGAATAAAATAAATATGATAAGTTGTTATTAAAAAATTGAAGAAGTAATAATTTTTTATTATTTAATTTACTATTTTAAAATGTAACAATTATTTTATATTATATTTTAAAAAGTTAAATAATAAATTACATACAAATCATGTATGTGAAATTTCTAGTAAATAATATATGCATGGTATGTGAATATTTAATGTCATTAATTTATTAATGGCCAAGAAATTATCCCTAGAATATTAATTATAGTAAGACATTATTTTCTACTGGGGAAGGTAGCTAAATTATTAATTGGTCACGTGGGATATTAGAAATCGAAATTTCAAATTGTGGTGGACCAAAGAGAGGGACTCACGTGATGTGACGTCATGCATCATGGACCACTATGTCCACTACTTAAACTATTTTGTCGTTTGGGATTGACGATGAAGAAGAAGAATTGTCGCATCTAGCACTGTTAAAATGGGTCGGAGCCCGCGGGCTAGCCCGCTAAATGGGCGGGCTTGGGTTAGTAAAAATAGGCCCGTTTAAAAACGGGCCTAAACGGGCTAGTCCGCGGGCCCCGTGGACCGGCCCGCCAAAAAATTAAAAAAAATTAATATATATTTGTTTAAAATATGTATAAATATATATATTTTAGATAATTTTATGTGTTAAATAATAATTTTATTCTAATAAAGTATATAAATAATGTAAATAATAATTAAAACTAATAAAATATTAATTTAAAGTTAAAAAATTATTAATTTTTAAGTAAATATATAATTTTATAATTAATTTTTTAAAAAAATATATTTAAAAAAAATAAAAAAATTGGCCCGCGGGCTAGCCCGTTTAGCCCGCGGGCCATTACAGGCGGGCTTGGGCATTACTTCCCAAGCCCGCCAAATAAACGGGCCGGCCCGGACCGGCCCGTTTAACGCCGGCCCGTTTTGACAGTGCTAGTCGCATCACACAATTAGGTTTCGTACTTTTTTTTTTAAGGATATAGCACAATAAAATTATGGCGTTTTATAATTTTTAAAATTATTTTTATTATATTTTATATATATCAAATATATTTTTTATTATATGTTTTTTTTCTTAATTTTTATTTTTATCTCTCTCTTCACTTTATTTTACAGTACTTTTTTTTATTCTACAGTACTTTACACTATAATATTTTTTTACAATATTTTATATCCGTGCATTTATACCAAACGTACCCTTAATTTGAGGAAAAACTCACGTATAAGATTTGTTAGGCGTGTATTATGAAATTTTTTTAATAATAGGTTTTATTTATATATATTATTTAGTAATTGATCCTACAAATTTCAATCTTTTATATATTTTTTTGTTCACTTAATTTAGTTAAACAAACACTTTTCAATAGGTATATATTTTTATTAAAAAAGTTTACAAAACACACTAAAAAACTTCACTTTAAAAAAAGGTTTAAATGCCCTCAATTCAATTGAATTTGTGACGCATACAATTCTTGAGTTTAAAATTTTATAGATAGATCTTTTGACTTTTCAATTTGAAGTATCCAGTATCCTTCTGCCAGTTCATATACAGTCGTTATTTATTACATAAGCACATTTTGTATAGATATTTTAGTCATTTTATATTGGTCAAAAGTTCATTTTGGTCCTTTGTGTTTCACTCAAATTTCAAATTAGTCTTTTATGTTTCAAAAGTTTTAAATTAGTCCTTTATGTTTCCAAGAAGTTCTAAATTGGTCTTTCCGTCCAAATCCGTCAATTTCTTAAGTTAACTACTGACGTGGCATGTCAAGGTGGACACATAATCTCTCCTACGTGTATCAGATAGCTAACGTGATCTTAGACACACCAAAAACACCCAAACAGCGTCGTTTAAGCCAAAAATAAAACCACGTTGAGAGGACCAATATGAAACTTTAATGAAACATAAAGGACTAATATAAATTTTCAATGAAACATAAAGGACCAATAGAACTTGAATGAAACATAAAGGACCAATATATAACTTTTAATGAAACCTGAAGGACAAATATAAAACTTTTGAGAAATATAAAGGACCAATATAGAACTTTCGAAAAATAAAGGAGAAATTAAAAATTGGGTGAAACATAGAGGACCAAAATAGACATTTGACCTTTTATATTTTATTGACTTTCAAATTGAATGTTTTAAAAGACTAAATATCAATATAATGATTAAAATACCCTTACAAAATGTACTTACAAAGCATATAAGAGCTAAAATACTCTTATAAAATGTTCTTACATGACAGATAACGACTACAATATTCTTACAAAATGTACTTACGTGACAGATAATATGATTGAACATAGACGAAAATCTTACAGAAGAGTGCTAGGTGCCCCAAATTGAGGCTATGATTGGTAGAAATGCACGGATAGGAATGGATAAGGGATGTGATGTACTATAAAGTGAAGTACTGTAAAGTAAAGGAAAGTACTGTAGAAAAAAATGTGTTAAAAATGTAAAATATGATGAGAAGTGTGTTTGGTATATAAAAAATATTATGTAAAGTTTATTAGAATACACAATTTTTGCATTGCAATTTATTAAGTAAAAGCTACCAAACATAACCTGAAAGTCCAAGAAGATTATTTATAAGGTTTTGAAACTCATAGGGATGTACACATTAATAATTCAAAAGAAATCTCAGTACATTTTAACCTTAATTTAATCCTTAATTTTACTGTTACTAACATATACGACAATTTTTTTTGTTTTTGTTTTATATTAGCCCATGTGCATGTGGGGACTCATTTTTAACTTCAATTTTTTTTTAAAAAAAAATAAATAATAATAATAATAATAATAATAATAATAATAATAATAATAATAATATGGCAAAATGCTAATTTGATGAATTTTCTTGATTCTTTTATGATCTATTCTTAAAATTAGATTTTAGTTTAGTCCATTGGTTTCGATGATGTCTTGTAATTTAAAAAAAATATATTTTTAATGATTTATATTTTCATGATCACTTAATTGTTGAAAAAAAATATATTATTTTTTACGGTCAATAATTGTCAATAATTTTTTTTATAATACTTTTCTTAACAATCTTTTTCTTGACAACTGTCGTTGACAAATATATTGTAAAAAATAATATTATTGACAAATATCGACAATAGTTGACCGTAAAAAAATACTATCATTGACTTTTTTGACAACTTAATTTGACGGCCAAAATTTAATTGTTGAAAAAATATAATTATTTCGACGGTCAAAATTTAGTTGTTAAAAAAATTATTTTTTTTGACAATTAATAGTGACCGTCAAAATAAAAATTGTTAAAAATACTCATATTTTTTGTAGTGTTATTTGATATTGGTTATTTTGATGATGTTAGGTATTAGAATAAAATTTAAAATTTTGAGAATATTTACTATAAACACAATTTTTTGACGAAATTAAAAGTTGATGTAAAGTTTGAAATATAAAAAGTACTTATGCCTTACGATTTTTATCAAAATATTTGTCCACCCAGCACAATTAAGAGGATTAACTTATACAAAATTAAAATGTTAATAATTAAGGATTTAATATAATATATATGTTGCACGAAATTTTAAAATAATTAAAAAAATTTATATATAAACTCAACTTAAACTGAAAATGTATCATATTTTCACAAAAAAACAAATTTCACACAAAATCCTTTCAAAAAAAATTTAAATTACAATTTCTGAAGCATCTTTGAGTGGATGCTCTCTTTATTCCTTCATGGTAGCTCTATAAATTGACCCTTCTTAATTATTTTCCATCATTAATATTTTTCACCAAATCAAAACAATAATGAAGATTGCTATATTCTTCATCTTCTTCTTTTCCTTCGCCGCCGCCACCACCACCACCTCGGCCACCTTCGTATTCGACTCAACCGGCGAGCCCTTGAGAAACGGCGACGAATACTATTTGTCGCCACCGGAAGCCTACGGAGATGCGGTGACAGTAATTAAATCCGCCGCTATTTGGAAAGAAACAACAAGCAAGTCATATTGCTCACTTGCTATGGTTAAATCCAATTTGTTGCCTAATAAATGGCCAACCGTTATTTCAACTCCCTTAAATATTCTTCACCTCTCCACACACAATTCTTTAACAATATCATTCTCTCATTTACCTTATAACTTATGCACAAACTTCTCCAACAATTGGGTCGTCATATCCAACTCCAAATCTATAGGGTACCCGGTGATGGTCGGAAATGCACCTGAATTTCGCGACGCCGTCGTGAAGGGTTCATTCTTCATTAAACCCTACAGGTCTGGGTCTGGGTTTGAATCTGGGTCTGGGGATTATTATTATAAGATTGTGTTTTGTGAAGAAGGAAATGGTGAGTGTGCAAATGTTGGGGTTCACATGGACAATCAGCAACGGAAGCTTTTGGTTGTCACTAAAGAAAAGCCAGGACTGGTTTTCAAGTTTGAAAAGGTTATTAGGGAAAGCTTGACTTCCATGGCGGTGTGAGTAATTAATTCATGTCCATACACAGAAGAGAAAGGCTAAGGATCGGATTATATATTGCGGTGAATTTTCTGCTTAATTGTTATTTTTATTTTCTTTATTAATTTTGATTGAGTTGTATAAAATAATATAATATATGTAAGATCAAAAGAGAGAGGGAAGTGGTTTGTATTTCACAAAATTATATAATAAGTTTTTCTTTTTAATCAATGTTGTTATGTTTCTAATACATCTTAAAATGACTTTTTTTAAGAGAACGTGTATTTAATATTGCACATATAAATTAAAGTAAGAGGTACGTAATCATGCTTTAACTAACAATTTTTATGGTTTGTTTGGTTAAGTTTATTTTGCTCACAAATGTGTTTATTTTTTAAAATGCGCTTAATTTTTTATTTTAAGATGTTTGACAAAATTATTTAAATTTATTTTTGAGTTATTGCAAAAGCATTTTTACAACTTAAAGTATAAATTAAAAATTAGAGCTTCTGTTTTTAGTTAAAATTAAAAATTTTTAACATACAAATACCATTATTGAAATTTAAAATTCTCATAAAATCTAATTATCCTTAGTAAAAAAAAACCTAATTATCCTTGTATATCGTCAAGTTTAAGGTTTAGATTAATAATGACAATAATAATTTATCAAACTAATAATAATGTATAATAACCAATATTTATAATTAATTTTTTATATAAAAAAAGTAATAAATATTTCATTCATAAAAATAATAATAATAAAATATATGATTTATATTTACTTCCACACATAAGAAAAAATATTTAAAAAAGGATCATATAGTACGTGTACTAGAAAAGTGAGGAAGCCACTAGTGTGATATTGTCATTGTGTCAATATGCCGATCTAGGAAAAGACAAAAACGTGTTGTTCGTGCTTTCAATCTAATTTAATGATTTATCAACTACGTACATTGGATGGCAAGTATATATGTGGCTAGCATATTTATCCGTGAATGATAAATAAATAAATAAATAAATATATAATATATTACAATTAAACACCAAAAAAATTCAAAGCCGTGCATATATTAATAAAGATAATATAGAAAACAAAGGGTTTGTTTGTATATTAGAATGTTGGAGAGAAAAAGAATTGGAATGGGAATGGGAATAGGAATGTCATATTAATGTGATGTGAATAGAATAAAAGTGAATAAAATAATTATTTTATAATTCAAGCAAAAAAAACTCTTTTATAATTAAAAGTGGAAATGGAATAAAAGTGAATAAAAAAATAAAGACAAAAATATAATTTTGTCATATTGTAAAAAGTAAGGTTTGTATTATTTGGTAGGAAGAATGTTGAAAAGAATGTTAGATTATCTAGTTGATACTTGTTATCAAATATTGTGAAAATATATAAAATATATGATATGATATGATGAGATGTGAAGAAAAAAAAACACAATGAGTAATTAATAAAAATAATGAGTTGTTAAGAAATAGTAGGGAAGTAAATATCTTCTTATTATTTATTTTATTATTTCAAAATATAATAATAACTATACTTTATAATATATTTTAAAAATTAAAAAGACAATGATCTGCATGCAAAATATCTGTTATTATATATGTAATAATAATATATTTTATAGTTTAATATTACATATTTAAAAACCTTTATAATAATAATAATAATAATTAAATGTAATTCACGTCGCGACGCTGGCAGCTCTATGAATTGAAAATCTCCAAGTGGAAGTTTACTAGTTTATCATCCAAATATTATCCACAAAATGAGGAAAAATAAATTAAATTAGCTTTAGCCTTGAGAGGCTTGTTTGGTACACTTCTGGCAAGGCTTTAGACATAACAATGGATGAAGCTCAAATTTGGTATAGGCTTTAGCATTTCTTAGAAGAGCTTCAAACCCTTATGTTTAAACTTTCAAATAAATAAGTGGGACCTACATGTAGGATTTACTATGTGTCACACTCTCTCTCTTTATTTTCTTATGCTGTACAGCATATGATCTATTTTCATAAAATAGAAGGCTTTATGACATTCCCATCATCACCTAGGCCAACGTGTAGAGAGAAAAAAAAAATAAGGGTAAATTTGTCATTTTATAAATATTTTTAATGAAGGGTCAAATTATCGTTTTACTCCAATCTCATTTCTTTTCCACTTTTTTTTATTTCATACCAAACGTAATTATATCATTCTCATTCTCGTTCCCTCAAAATAAATCTACTAACAAAACGAATGTTGTACAAGACTCAAAAGTTGAGAAAAGAGATAGATAGATAGATATAGAGTTGCGCCTTACTTTTAAGCCTCACTTTAGAGTGTACTTGGTATAAATGCACGGATGTAAAGTACTTTAAAGTAAAGTATTGTAGAATAAAGAAAAGTACTGTAGAGAAAAGTGAGAAGAGAGATAGAGAGAAAAAGTATGATAAAAATGTGTTTAGTATGTATAAAATATGATGTAAAGTTTTTTTTTTAAATGTAAAACACCATGATTGTACAACCATTAGATCCAGTTTGGCTCTCTTCCTAAGAGCAAGTTTGGTCTGTAGAATTGGGATAACGGAATGGAAATCGAGTATGAAAAGTCAATTTTGCCATTCTTTTTAAATGAAGGATAAAATTATTTAAATGATAGAACAAAATTAACTTTTCAAACTCTACCAAATTCTGATTCTTATTTCATTCGCATCCCCTCGGACAAAAAACCTTCTCATTTCGACTATGGTATGCCAATAAACTTCTCCCTTGTTGGTAAGAAGGCCCATTTCGTATATATTTGTACCAAACATGGGCCGCGGGACTTGCGTTTTCAAAAAAGCCCAATATTGCAAGTTTGTCAGAGTGGATTGGGTATTTTGATTTGGATGGGTTATGGCTCAAGGATGATGATAGTTGGGAGCACATATATTAAAGAGTAAAGTACCCTTGCTGTCCCCAAACTTTACCGCAATATTCATTTCTGCCCTCAAACTTTTTTTTTGATTCATGCCTACCCCCAAACTTTCAGTTTTGTTCATGCCTGCTCTTTTTGTTAACACCGTTAACTTGCTTAACTGAATTTGCTAACGTGGATGATGAATGTATATTTTTTTTGTCACGTCATTGTCCACCTCACCTTTAACTTTTTACTTTTATTAAAAAAATTAACCTAATCTAAATAAAAAATATTTTAGGATAAAAGTTCAATTTTTTTTAATTTGATTAGGTTAATTTTTTTAAAAAATAAAGTAAAAAGTTAAATATGAGATGTAAAATGAGGTGGCCAAAAGGAGATACACATTCATAGTTCACGCCAGCAAATTCCGTCAAGCAAGTTAACCGGTATTAGCAAAAAGGGCAGGCATGAACAAATTGAAAGTTTGGGGGCATGAACCAAAAACAAGTTTGGGGACAGGAATGAACATTTGCAGCAAAGTTTGAGGGCGGCAAGGGTGCTTATCCTATATTAAAACAGATTAGTTTGAGTTGACCCATCTTATGGCCCATTTGGCTAAATTTTTAGAAAGTGCTTATTATCAAATGATTTTTTTTACAAAATAGAGTTTGAAAAAAAAAATTACTGTAAGATAGAAATAATTTGTATTTAATAAATTGAGTTGAAAAGTACTTTTATCATTAGCTCAAATTTGTGTTTGGTAAATTTGTAAAAAAAAGTGCGTTTGACTGTAAAATTACCAAAAAAGACATTATAAATTTAAGGTGTTATTAATATTAACTAGATAAATGGTATAAATATTTATTATTGTTAAATTTTAGTAAATAAATATAAAATATTAATTGGTTTATAATTAATAAAATTGTAATAAAATAAATTATTAATTTTAATTAATATAATTTTTTATTATTATTTATTATTATTATCTAATAATTTTATTTAAATAAAAATTAATATAAATATTATTATTATTGTTGTTGTTTTTTTTATTAATTTAATAATAACAATAATAATAAGGGTAGTTTTATTAAAAAAAATTAAGTTTTAAGATAATGATGATCAAGCGATGGAGTAGATGTTCCAGTGGTACGGTCAGTACTGAATTTCAGTACATCCCTCCAATCAGTTGGTCCCTAATCATTCCAAGGTGGGCCCTAATTAATGTAAGTTATTATTAATATTAACAAATGGCATACATGATTGGAGGGATGTATTGAAATTTAGTGGTACGGTACCATTAAACTTTTATCCCAAGCGATGATGACTTTGAACACCATTTAATTGGAACAAGGCCCACAAGTGAAATTTCAATGCGTAAAGAGAAAATCACATCAGCTAAAAAATAAAATCCACAAAAACAAAACAAAAATTGCATGGCTAGATGTGAACAATTTATGCTTGAAACATATCTGAAATCCTTCAATCTTCATCATCTTCTTACTCCTTTAAACTATAAATCCGATCAGCTAAAAATAAAATCCACAAAAAAAAAGAGAAATCAAACCATGGAAATAGTGAAGAAGAACCTTGTGGTGGTCGACAAGAACCTCATCAAACCAAATCAAAGAGAAAGGAAGCACAGTGTGAGGATGGATATAATTTTTTTAGTGGTAAAATAATATTTAATCTCTGAATTGTTGGTCAAATTATTATTTAGTCCCTAAAATTTGTAACTATGTCAACTATTTAGTCCCCGAATTTGACAATATACTATGTAGTCCCCGAATTTGTAACTATGTCAACTATTTAGTCTCTAAACTTGGCAAAAATAATATTTAATCATCGAATCTGCAACTCTGTCAACTATTTAGTCTCTTGACTACTGTTACCCGTTATAGTTGACAGAGTTGTAAATTCGATGATTAAATAGTATTTTTGTTAAGTTTGAGGACTAAATAGTTGACATAATTACAAATTCGGGGATTAAATAGTTGACATAGTTAAAAAAATTTGAGGGACTAAATAGTATTTTAGATAAATTGGGGGACTAAATAGTAGTTTGACTAACAATTCAGAGACTAAATAGTATTTTGCCTTTTTTTAATATATTTTTATGAAATTTATTTAAATATTTTGTGGATATAAAAAACTAATTATTTAATATTTATCGATGGACAAATTTATTAATTAAGGGTATGTTTGGTTAGTAAAATGTTTGAGAGAAAATGAATGGAAATGAGAATATGTGATGTGATCACTGTGATATATATGAATGAAATAAAAATAGATAAAATAACTATTTTATCCTTATATTAAAAGTGAAAATAAAATAAAATGAATAAAAAATAAGAAAAAAATATAATTTTATTACATTAAAAAAATAAAAAATGTTTATTTAAATAATACAGAAGAATTATGTCTATTATTAAATAATTTAATAAGTAACTAAACAGCCCTAAAAGAAGAAATCTTTTAATTTATTGCAAGTAAATAACAAAAGATAAGATTTTGATTAGGATAGGACTGACCTTGAAAGATGAGACTTTTCCCTGTCAGTAGATGAGATTTTAATTAAAATGTCGGTAGATGAGAAATGCTATACTCCATGTTTGGGGTTTCTGCAATCATATATCTTCTTCTTTTTCTTCAATTTTTTTTATCAAATATTCATTTTGATCCTCTATATTTCACCCAAGTTTTAAATTGGTCATTTATGTTTTAAAAATTTTATACTGGTCCTTTATGTTTTCCAAAAGTTTTATGTTTGTCCTTCAGGTTTCATGAAAGTTCTATTAGTCCTTTATGTTTCATTCAAGTTCTATATTGGCTCTTTATGTTTTATTGAAGTTCTATATTGGTCCTTTATGTTTCATTTAAGTTTTATATTAGTCCTTTATGTTTCATTAGAGTTTCATATTGGTCCTCTCAGCATGATTTTATTTTTTAGCTTAAACGACGTTGTTTGGGTGTTTTGGTGTGTCTAAGGCCACGTCAGCTATCTGATACACGTATGAGAGATTATGTGTCCACCTCGGCATGTCACGTCAGCAGTTAACTTAAAAAATTGACGGATTTGGACAGAAAGACCAATTTAGAATGTCTGAAAAATATAAAGGACTAATTTAAAACTTCTGAATCATATATAAAGGACTAATTTAAAACTTGAGTGAAACATAAAGGACCAAAATGAATTTTTGACTTTTTTTTTATTCAATTTTTTTTGTTTTTTTATTCTTATATATTGATCAATTTCTATCATTTTCACTATGTAAGCACCAATTTGCTATTTTTTTTGATGGATCACCAATTTGCTATTAGATATGGTAAATTGGTGATTTTTTTTTTCAATTTGCTAATATTAACAGCAAATTAAGAGCCAACAAAATTAATTCCAACTCGTTACTCTCATCGATGAATTAAAAAAAATTCTCCAATTCGTCATAACAAGTCATTTTTTGTATTAATCATTAAAAAAAAAGAAAAGCAACTCTAATTTGCCTTTAAAAATGGCGAATTTAATGGCCAATTGAAATTGCCCCATTTTTTTAAATAAAATTGTTGCTTTGCTTTGCTAGCTCCTAATTACGTTTAATTATGAACACATTTTTGTTTCAAGTATATATATATATAGGTTTGCTATATTAAAGAGACTTGTGAGTGAGAGATCTCTTATATACATTGTTTTGAAAACTGGACCGGACCGGCCGGTCGGACCGGAAAATCGCCAGCCAGTCCGGTTCGGATTAACCAATGAACCGGTCAGATATAAACCGGTCAAAACGGTCAGAACCGGTGGTTTAGACGGTTCGACCGGTTGTTCATTTTTTCTTTTTAAATTTGTGTTGTTTATGATTTAATATTTATTGAAAATTTGTTGTGACTTGTAGTTGTAAGGATTGTTCTATTTCAGTATTTATTGTTGGGTTTGTGATAAGATTTGAGACTTAAATATGTTGATCCTTGAACTTATTTAAAGAGTTTAATATGATATTGTGGTAATTTGCAACTTGTTCTATTTCTTATCATGTTTAGATCGAGATGGAAACATATAATTATAAAATATATAATTTGCCACCGGTTCGACCACGGTTCAACCATTGAACCATGAACCAATACCTCGACCGATTCAATGACTGGTCCGATTTTAAAAACATTGCTTATATATAACTCAGTATTCTCTATAAATATAAATATAGATAAAGACAGAATGATAGGATATTTGAAAAGAAGGACACGATAATATGAGGTGTGGACGTCTCCCTTTTATTTATTTAAAATAATTTGAAAACATTTAAGAAGCTGAAAGGTTGGCCAAATGGAAACCAAAACGTTGAACAAATCGCAAACACACGTAAGAAACGCTTTGCACTCCTCCGTATAATATATAGGCTAAAATACATATAGATCCCTTGAGTTTTGAGTCAGAGACATATACACTCCCTGAGTTTTAAAATGTTACACATAACCCCCTGAGTTTTTACTTTGGGGCAGAGAGATCCCTGCTGTTAGGGTTCTGTGAAAACTATGCGTTAAGTGTCACGTCAACAAGCATGTTGAGGGGTGTCTCTGCCCCAAAGTAAAAACTCAGGGGGTGTATGTGCCCTTAAAGTGAAAACTTAAGGGGTGTATGTGCCCTTAAAGTGAAAACTCATGGGATGTTTGTGCCCTCACACATGTTTGCTGACGTGGCACTTAACGCCTAATTTTCACGGAACCCTAACAGAAGAGGTGTCTCTGCCCCAAAGTGAAAACTCAGGGGGTCTATGTGCAACGTTTTAAAACTCAAGGGATGTATATGTGCCTGACTCAAAACTTGAGGGGTGTATGTACACTTTAACCTATATATAACGACTTACAATTAATGAGTTTGAACTATTGATAAGTCTAAATACTCACCTTATATAATAAATGGTATGACTCGACAAACAAGTGATTGGGTGGTGTTCGAATCAGATGCAGAATTTTAAAGAAAGGAATAGTAGCCAATGAGGACGCAACACGTAATGAGAGGAAGCTCACGGTGCAATATTTTTGGAAATGAATCCTCTACATTAATTCTTTACATTTTTTGGTAGAGTTATGTGAGAGATAGAGAGAAGAAAAATTTTCTCTTTCTTAATTGTTCTCTCTCTTAATTTTTTGTTTCTATCTCTCTCATAACTCCACAAAAATATAAATGATTAATTCACTTTCAATAGTTTTAAAAGAGACACGATACCCATAAAGGAAAGGGCAACTCCAATAATTCATCATTCTTAACGGTGAACTAGGGTTGATTTTTTTTTAAAAAAAATGATAAATTGGGATCTTGAATCTAATAAAAAATATATTTGATTTTTTAGTTTTTAATTTTTCAATGTTAATGACGAATTAGAAAAAAATTTCAATTCGTACAATGATGAGTTAGGGCTGATTTTGTTGGCTCTCAATTTGTCATTAATATTGGTGAATTAGGAGTCAACAAAATCAGATATTTTTTGAATTTTTGACAATCAAATTTTAGTTATTAAAAACTTATTTTTTTTACTATTAATATTCAACATCAAAATATAAATTATTAAAAAATTTATATGATTTAAAAAATAAGTTAAGATTAAGATCACAAATAAATTATTGAACTAATAATTGACACCATACATATACATATGATGATTGATGTCTCCCTTGATATCACATAAATATCCGCATTTATATATATATGCATGTAGAAAATTCCACATTGATTGTCTTTGGCCACCTATAAGTTGGGTGTCTAATATATATGGATTGAATTGGTTCCATTTAATTTGAAAGTATAAATATATTATATATATATATAATATATATATTATATATATATATATAGGATTTGGATCCGTTTAATTGATTGGCTTTCTATTGTTAAAAAATTAAAAAATCATTTTTATTAATATAATTAATATATATGAAGTACACTTATAACCAAATTCATTACAATCTAAATACATATTATTTTAGCTTAACATTATGCATATACTTTAAAATGATGTATTTTAATAATTATTAAAATAAAATTTTATAATATATATTAATTAATTAATTAAATTGATCGATTTGATTTGGATAGTATGTAATCCTATCCGTAAATTGAATCAATGAAACCAATTTTCATCTTTTAATTTCCATTAATTAATCAACAATGATCAATTTGATCGATTTTGCTTCCATTAATTGGATTGAAATTAAATGACTTTGAATTTAAAAACCTTAGCTACACATTTGTGTTTTGTCCAAAGTCACTTTCATTAGTCATTATCAATGCCTTTTTCCGGTAGCTAGACCGCTATGTGTTATATTTTCCCTTCTGTGTGGTCAAACAGTTTATAGAGGGGTGATCGCGGTTCGCGGATTGGTTTGGTTCGGGTTTGAGAAAAAAATAAAATTAAACTAACCTGATCAAAGTTTCACGGGTTGAATTGGGTTGGGTTTAAAAAAAAGAGTCTTGAACCCGAACCGAACCAACCCACCAATAGGCGAGTTGGATTGGGTTTAACCCGTCAAATTTATTATTTTTTTTTTATTTTTTCTTTGAACTTTTAAATTATTTACCTTCACCAAAAAGACTTATTTTTATTTAAAAAAAGTCAAGAACTTGAAAGAAACTAAAATTTACATATTCAAGATATGAATAATTTGTATTTGTTGCTTATGTATTAGTGATTTAATATTTAATGTGCTATAAATTCTTTTTCTAATAATGATATATAGAGCGGGTTAGCGGGTTCATAATTTCCAAATCCGTTAACCAAACCAATCGATGAGCGGATCGAAATTTTGGACCCGAACCAACCCAACTCAAACTGATAGGTTGGATTGGGTTGAGCGGGTTGATCCGATCCGATGACCACCCTAAAAATATATATATAAGAGCAAATTAGCAATGATCAAATTTAATTCTTGAACGATAAATAGAATCAATTGGTCCCTCACTAATTTTTAAACATGTGTTATTATTGTTATTGATTAAGATGCTATATCAACATCTAGTCAATTTTTAAAAAAAATAAAAGAGTTTGGATAAAGGACTAAATTGATAACATTTAAATTAATTTAGTTAGCGCAGTTAATTACTGGCTGTTAAGTAATTACAACATAATTGAATTTAAAAGGCTTTTGTTAAAATAAAAATTAATTAGTCAGATTTTAGTCATGATTTAACCAATTCATTCTGCATGATTTTGGTCACATTGAGAATATTGAATTCCTATGCATTATATTAACCACAGACATGAATTGACTAAATGATGTATTTGTTGCGTTGGTATGAGATGTTTCGTTTCAATCCTTTAAGATCACTTTTACTAAGATAAAAATAGAAATGAGATTGAGAATAAAAATGCGAAAAAAATATATATATTAATGTTGTAAGAATCGGATCGGATCGGACGGTCCGACCGGTTCAACCGTCAACCGAATATAAAGGCGAGTTGGTTGGACCAAAAAAACCGTTTTTGCAGTTGGACCGGATTTAACCGGAGTTGGACCGGTCAACCGGTGGTCAAACCGGTCCAATTTTATTTTTAAAAAAAATTAAAAATAAAAAGGAAAATAACATAAAAAAAAAGAAATTAGAGAAATCTTAAAAATTAAAATTAGAAAAGTCTTAAAAATTAAAATTTAAAAGTTATGATTATCAATAATTTAATATTTGGTTTGATTAAGTTCTTTCAAAGCTTGACAAGTTTTAAAAATTAAAACTTTGAGAAGTTATGTAATTTAAAACTTCAAAATTATGTATATTGAAACCTAAAATTTGAGTGATGTCATTTTATATATTAAGAATTTATTATTTATTATTTATTGCGTCATCCGGTTCGACCGACGATTCGACCGGTTAAACCGATCAAACCATGAACCGAACACTTGTCCGAGTCTTTATCCGGTTCGGTTCTTACACCATTGATATATATTAACAATTTACTTATAATTAAATTATGATAGTGATAGATGCGTAATAGTAAAAGTATTTTTGTAATTTGATAGAAGAATTTGGACAATACTCAGACTGGAGATGATTTATCCAAACCTTAAGGGTAGTTCTTTACGCAGAAATGAAAATGAAAACAGAAACGGAAATATAAACGGAATGTATTTTTTGTTTAGTAGTAAAAGTTTGATAATGGAAATGGAAAGGGAATGTATTAAAATATCATTTTACCCCTTATATTAAAATAATAAAAAGAAAAGAAGGTTATAATTGTGTCAAATCATGTCAAAACTTGCCCTAATATTCTCAACCCATTCCTTTTCCAACACCGCTGACCAAACAAGGCAAATATATTTAAATTTGCTATATTATGTAGAAGAGTCTAGATATTGGTGTAAAACTTCTTTTTTATTTCAAAACACCAGCACCAATTGGTATTTTGAAAATGTTAGGGGCGAAATTAATAAATAATTCTCAAATGTTGGGGAGAGAAAAAAGTAATTTTGTCTGAAATAAAATATATTAAAAAATTTTAAAAGCTAACACAATATCATCTGTGAGCACGGGTCATAATCTAATTGATATATATAAAGTAGTTGTGATCAGTAGAGTTTATTTGTTGGGCCTTGTTGTGAGTATAACTAGGTGAAAGATATTTATTTATTATTAATAAAATAGATATTAATTAAGGCTAAGGGTGTGTTCACTTAGTGGAATTGGTGGATGGAAAAAGGGATAAAAATAAAAAAGTAAGTGGATTTCACTGGGTCTTATTTACTTTTTCACTTTTTCATCTCTATCAACTTAAAAAAAATAAAATATTTATTATAGCCCTTTGATTTGACATGATTTGACACAATTATAATTTTATTTTCTTTTTATTATTTTAATATAAGGGGTAAAATGGTCATTTAATACATTCCCATTCCATTTCAATTACCAAACTTTTACTATTAAACACATCAAATGCATTTCGTTTCCATTTCCATTTCCATTTTCATTTCCATTTCTACATAATCATCGTGCCATAAGAGAATGGATGTAATCTGATTAGCACAAAATTCAAGGAATGTATTTATTTGATTTAATTTTAAAACATTATAATTTACTTTGCATTATAATGCCCTCCACATCAAATAAAATAGATTATATCAAAATTATGTAAATTTTGTTTACTTAACTAATTAAAAATTTTTAACAAAATTACACCTTCCATTCTTCACAATCCCACCTATCCCCCACCACAACTTTTTTTAATATAAAGTTTTTTATTTTTAAAATATAAATAAAGACATTTTAGTCTTTTTGATAGAATTTACATTACAAACTTTCTCTATTATTTTTATTTTATATCAAATATTTTTTTATCTTTATAATTATTTTATATTCTTTTCCTTGATATTTCTACTAACATACTAAACATACCCTAAGAATACGATTTTTTTTTTTTTGTGGTAAAAGGGCCGGTCAAGGGATAAGTCAAGCAAACATGAGAGAGTGACACATGAATCTTCAAAAAAAGGTTTCAAATTTTGATATTATCCTTAAGTTCTCAAAATCTGATTGTTTTGTGCCATATTGTAAATTTATCAATGACTCACTAACCAATTTTCACATCTTAATCGCACACGGCATATTTACTAAAATAATCTTCTGACTAACGATCACCATGAAGCAAGGTTTTTATCAAATAGTTTGAGGTAGTCGTGGGTAGAAGTCCTATAGGCAAAAATCACGGGATATATGATTTTATAATCCTAATTAGATTGGATCAATCGTGGTATTATTAATAATAATCAAAGCATTTATGTTATTTACATAGTACGTCAATTGTCCCAAAATGTTAAGCACAACCTTTAAAATGAGAAAAAAAAAACATTTTTTTCAATCAAAACTTGTTCGATTCTTGATTTTCTCCAGAGTCGTCCAATTTTAACTGATTTTAATTCGTCCAAACCGGTTAAAATAGAAATTTGGGTCTTTGGTTAGAATCATATCTACACTTAAACAATTACCAATTTAATCAGTCGAAAAATTAAATCTGGTCCAATCTGAATCTGATTTGTATGCATATTGTAGAAATTTTGTGAAATTTCATATTAATTTTTAAGTTTAAAAAGATTATATACACACTACATAAAATTCAAGAATTTTGTGTATTTTGACCCATTTTAAAATACCCATCCAACTACTGTTGAACTGAGGTCCCTTAAATGAAGGAGTAGTTTAAAATTTTAATTAAATTATAAATTTAATTCATTTATATTTAATGTTTTGTATCTAGATTACACCCAATAATAAATGCTCAATATGCATATTAAAGTGCTCAATCCATGTGTCAGCATGCATGCGTGATAGGATATCAATGGGTAGAATCTGGATAGGATACTGTATTCTTCGTCTCTGGCTCCAGTAGTTAATATTTTCTCCATTCCTGGATTCGTCCCGGCCGGGATGAAATTTGATACCCGTTCTCGACCCATCGAATGCTTAGATCCCCAGACCCGGCCCTGGACTCAGAAAATTTACTATTTTCTCTACAAAATTTATTACTTTCATCACAAGTACTTTAATCACAAGTATTGAACACACATTCATAAAGTTAATTATTTCCAAATTTAAGAAAAACAAACTTCTAACACACAATTTGATATGATATATAATATATTTTTATATAAAAATTTTATATATAAAATATTTTATATATATATATCACCGGGTCTGGGCCTGGGTCCGGGGTAAATACACCCTTACCCGTTCCCAGATCTGGACTTTTACTCCTTAAAATCCCTAGACCCGAATCCAATGGATAAATTTTCTGGGTACCCGTTGAGTCCGAGTAAGATTGTCATCCCTGATGCGCGCTCAAAGGGTTTTATATATTAATTATATATATATATATATTATATAATATATATATATATATATATATACTAGAGACTTCGTATGCACGTCTTAATTTATTTTTTAAAAAAATATAATATAAAATTAATATTATTATATTTTAAAATAATAAAATATTAAATATTTGATATTTTTAAATTTTTAAAATAAAAAATAAAATAATTATTATTATATTTTAAAATAATAAATTAAATTATGGAAAGTAATTTGTTTTCAACCACTAATTACTCACATGTATATTTACTTTTTCTCTCCCACTCCCACATCCTCCCATTATTTTTTTTGTATTTAATAAATTATTCAAATATTTGTTTTGGGAGACCGGAAAAGGTTCAAAGCTATATAAATATAATAGATATGGGCCCGTTTGGATAATTTTGTTTTTTAGAAAAATACTTTTATTTTGAATATAAGTACTTCTATCATAAAATATATGTTTGAATAAAATTTTTTTTAAAAGCAAAAGCATTAAAAAAAAGAGGAAAAACCACTTTTCTTAGAAGCCCAATATCTAGGCTTTAATAGAAGTGGTTCGAGAGCTGTGCCATCCATTTTTCTTTAATTTATTATTTACTCGTAAGCCCAATATATGAGGTTTCATTGCCTAAGGCTAGGTTCTTTGACAAAGAGTGATAGAACTATACCCAAAAAAAAAAACAACAATATGATCCATAGAAAATTGTTATATATGTGGATTGGACAAGGAACACGTTATCAACAAAATAAATGATATATATTGATGGTACTTTTAAATATTTATTTTGATAATCATCTAAATATTTTTGTATATATATATATTTTAATGCAAGTGTTTTTCATCTAAATAAATCATATAGATATGTATTTTTAACGGATATTTTTAAATGATTATTTTGATAATCTTCATAAATAAAAAGTACTCATTTAATTTAAGTATTTTTATCTAAATAATAATATTAATAAATAATTTTAAATGTCTGTTTTAGTAATTTGTATTATTAAAAAGTACTTTTTTAATTTTACATCCAAACACTTATTATTTTTTAAAAGTACTTTTTAATTATGATATCCAAACGTAAATAGCTTTTACTTTTTAAAGCTCTATAAAAAAAACACTTTTAATTAATAGGAATGCATAGATCAAGAGAAATCATTAGTTCATCTTAAACTTTTAAAAATAATAGGAGATTAAAAGATTTATTACCTTTACTAATTAATTATTCTTATATTACTTATTCTTTATGCATTAATCTTCTCTTAGGAATAGGTATTAGGTAGAGATAAAATTGTAAAAAATAATTAATTATTTTTTTTGATTTATAAAACAATAGATATTTTAAAACATAGAAAAAATTCCAATTATATTGATACAAATATTGTGAATGAAAAGAAAAAAAAAAAAAAAAAGAGACGGTCATTTATTCCTCCTCTTCAATGTTCACACGAGATAGATTAAAGGGTTTTTTTTAACCATTTAAATTAAATTATTAAAATTAAAATATTTTTAAATTTCACATAATATATTTTTAAACATGACTATTACATATTAATTAAGTTTAAAATAATATTTTAATTTCAATTATTCAATCTAAATGATTAGAAAGAGCTCTTATATATCTTTGGTGGATATTAATTATTTCATGATACGCTCCTTTTACCAATAATATAGGTTTGTTTATTGTTATTTTACTTCATTATCATGTGAGTTCTTAATTAAAAAATAAAAAAATCGATAAATATCTTTTTGTGATCGATCAATGTCAGTAATATAATAATATGAACTTTAATACATCTTTTAATTAATTGATTTCTAATCCATTCAAGGTGGATCTTAAGTAATGTGAGTTTTATTAATATTAAACAAATGGCACTATATAATTGGAGTGATGCACTAAAGTTCAATAATACAGTAATATTGAACTTTTATCTCATTACTTTATACTACATGGTGTATTGCATTAATGCAGTATATATAAGTAGGGATGATTACAGTTAGAATACTTTTGAACTTGAATCTATGTACTCGAACTTTGAAATAATTAAATTGAATTTTTTTAAATTATTACTTACTAACATAATAAAATAACTATATCGACCCTCCTTATTTTTGTCTATGGTGGCGTGATATGTGCCTAGGCACTTAACGATGTCACATTAATATTAATGGCTATATCAGTTAGTTATCTAACGGGTAATACTTAAAGAATTAAATAATTAATAGAGTTGTAAATTAATGACTAAATAATATTTTTATTAATTTTAATAACTAAATTAAATAATTAACATACAATTCAAAAACTAAATAATATTTTTCGCATGCTATAATTCTTCCAATGATCCCTATATAAATAAGATAAAGAAATGGCTGGGAGTTCATCTCAATCACACACATATTTAATAATAAAAAAAGATGTTACATCATTTTCATTATTATATAAGTACCAAATGTTATAAATTACAGATTAATATTAAAGTCAGACTATTTATTTATAAAATTAAAACAAAAAAATATTATATTATATATGTATAAAAAATAAAAAATATTATTAAATAATTAATCTATATACATTTATTTTTATCATCCCTATATATATATATAAACAAATGAGACTTCATCTCACTCACATCCATACATATCTCAATACTTCTCAATCTTGAGTAGAATCAGCATGAAGCCTGAAATTACACTCCTCTCCTTCTCCTTCTTCATCTTCCTGATCTTGATCTCGTTCATGGAAAAATTACCATCAGCACGTGCTGAACCCGTGATCGACACTGACGGCGAATATATGAATCCAGGACAAGCTTACTACGTTGTGTCACCTATGGGGGGTGGTGGGCTTAGCCTTGGAAACTCTGGGTCTGGAGCTGGGTGCCCCAGTGGAACGTGGTCCAAGACTCTTCTCCTGGTAAAACCCATAACATGAGCGATATCGACGGAGATAGAGTAAAGTATGTGTACAGCGGGAGGCCCGTGGGCCTTACATTCTCGGCGAAGCCCGTTTGTGTAAACTCATCGCAATGGGTAGGGTATAGGGATCTCGACGGGCTTTGGGTGGGCGTCGGGGCCCACAAGACCACCCGTGCTCGAGATTTATGAACGGTAATTTCATGATTCAGAAACAGAGGTATGACTATGGGTATAACTTGGTATTTTGTCCCGATCAAGATCATCGACACCATTCACGAGGTTGTTCTAAATGTTGGAATTGAGTATGACGAGGAGAATGGTTCGAGGCGTTTGAGTTTGGATACTCATAGTAAACCTTTCACAATTCTCTTCGTTAAAGCTGATGATTCCCATCGTGCTAAATCCTTTGATTATATCAAACAAGTTTTAACTCGTCACGAGAGTATATAAACATAAATAAATTAAATTTAAATTCGGTACTGTATAACACTAACTAGTTATTTACTAGCTAGTGAAGAGGTCGTCTATTACTATATGTATGTGTTTTCCCTTAGTGATGTTGCTTGTTTGCTTTATTCTAGTTTGTTCATGAAATAAAGTAGAAGGGAATCCAATGTGTTGCTATATTGTACTATGCTTTAAATAAGGAATATTATAATAAAGAAAAATGTATGTCTACACTCTACATTATAATTTAATATTTTTATTGCTATTAATTATGAATGCATTCACATTTTTTAATTAGTTTTTACTAACTTTTTAATACATAACCGAGTCTGTGTGTATGATACTTGATTCCATATGAATAGAGGTGTATAGAATCAATATCTAAATTAATCTAATTAAATTATTATTTTGGTATATATATAAAGATTTCACTTGTCTCAATAATTTACACAATAAAAAAAATATTTTCACCCGTTAGTCCTTGCTTTGGTGGTTCGTGCTTTGCTTGTACTAATAATTAATAAGTTATTAAAAAAGTCAATAATAGTATTTTCGACAGTCAATAACTATTAATAATTATTGATAATATTATTTTAAATAATAGATTTGTCAATAACAATAATCGAAAAAATACCATTGAGAAAAGTATCATCGATAATTATTGACCGTAAAAATATTATTATATTTCTTTTAACAACTTATTTCGATGTCAAAAATTTAATTATTAAAAAAAGTACCATTAAAAGATTCTCAAGACACACTACTACAAAAAGCTCTTTAGCAGGTGTGTTTTAGTAACAATTTTGTAAACATTCGGTAGAAATACGATATTGTGACAATATTTGCTGACGTAGCACTTAATGCCTAATTTTCATGGAACCCTAATAGAAGGGATGTCTCTGCCCCAAAGTGAAAACTCATGGGGTCTATGTGTAACGTTTTAAAACTTAGGGGGTGTATGTGCCCCTGATTCAAAACTCAGGAGGTGTATGTGCATTTTAGCCAAAGATTAAAGAAATAAGTTACATGTGCGAATGTGCATTTGAAATTCCTGATTATAATTTATTTATGATTGGATATCGATGGGACTTATTTAATTTAATTGAAAATAAAATAAAAATATTAAATTTGCAAATTACACATACTAATTAATAAGTAATTTTAAATATAATGGCCACCAAAATAAATTTAGTCTTCATTTAAATTAATGCTCATGACCAAATTAAACCAACACATGAACACAAGCTTGTAGAATGGCTTTGATTTCTGAATCATGAAATTAAACTCGAATACTAAAGTTTTTCGTAGAGCTCTGAAATTGGAGAGGATGTTCATCATGGAAGTATTAAATTTTGTATATTTTTAATCGTTAAATTTTAAATTTATTTAAAGTGAGTCCTTATTAATATGCGTCTTTATTAATATTTAAAAACATATAATTAAAAAATTAGAGGGATGCATAATACTGAATTATCCCTAAAAATGAGAGTTGGACCAAAAGTATTTTTGTCCATTATTTTAAGAAAAGGTGTTTAGCACAACTCACTTAAAACTCACGGTAAACTTGTAAGAGGTGACTTGGGTCGGTCCTCCTGGTTTTTTTTAAAAATGTTGGACCACATAGTTTTTTCTCTTTTTTTTTTTAATATTTAAAAATATTTTATCTCATATAGCAATATTGATTTGTAATGTTCACTTTTATTATGCATTTTTAATTGTAAAATAAGTTTTCATTTTTGTGGGTCAAGTTGTAATATTTATTTATAATATATTGATATATAAAATAAATTATGTCAAATATTTATCAAAAAAATTTTAACCACTATTTTGATAAGTTAATGTGTAATATTCATTCATAATATGTCTATATTATATTGGGTTAAATAAAATAAATAATGTTAAAAACTTTATATATAAAAAAACTATCGACCAAGTAAAATCTATTATAAACTAAATTGAAATAAGTTAATCTTTTAGAATTAAATCTTTGTTTTCATGATTTAAAGGACTAACTAAATTATTAAGACAAATAAAATTATTAGATAAGTACCAAAACGGTTTACTATTTTAATTTTTATATATTTTCAAATCACCCTTTTGCATTATTTCATTTTTTTATTAAATCAAAATTTTGAATTACCAAAAGAAGAGATACAAGATCTTGGTATTCTTCACGACAAATTCATATATATATATATATATATATATATATATATATATATATATATATATATATATATAAAGTAAAATATATATGTATTAAGCAAAAGGAGAAAATAAGAAAGGGAATAAACATGAAGGGTAAAGTACCATTGCTGCCTTTACTGTAATGTTTATTTCTGCCCCCAAACTTTTTTTTTGGTTCATGCCTACCCCCAAACTTTCAGTTTTGTTCATGCCTGTCCTTTTTGCTAACACCGTTAACTTGCTTGACGGAATTGCTGACGTGGATGATGAATGTGTATTTTTTCCATGTCATTGTCCATCTCACCTTTAACTTTTTACTTTTATTAAAAAAATTAACTTAATCTAAATAAAAAATATTTTTGGATAAAGTTTGATTTTTTTTAATTTGGATTAGGTTAATTTTTTTAAAAATAAAAGTAAAAGTTAAATATGATATGTTAAATGAGATGGCAAAAGAGATACACATTCATAGTCACGTCAGCAAATTCCGTCAAGCAAGTTAACGCTGTTAGCAAAAAGGGCAGGCATGAACAAAATTGAAAATTTGAGGGTAGGCATGAACCAAAAAAAAGTTTGGGAGTAAAAATGAACATTACAGCCAAAATTTAAGGGTGACAATGGTACTTTACCCTAAACACGAATAATTAAGAATAGTTAACAGTCTTTTATACTTCTAAAGAAATGAAGGTTCTAGTTAATAATTCCAACTGCTCAGCGAAAGAGGAAAGTTGAATTATTGGTATCATCATTGCAAGAAATTAAAATGGATCAAAAGGATGTCATTGCGAAGAAGATTCAAAATAGTTAATATGTGACATGTGGGTACCAAATCAAAATACTTAATTAAATCAAAATAGTTAATATATATGACGGGACTATATAGCATTTCTGACCTCGAAAACCAAACATTTTAATTAAAATCTCATCTACCGACAGGGAAAAGCCTTAATCTTATCTTTTGTCCTACACTCACAGGAAAAGATTTCATCTTTTCTTGGCTAAAAAATTATTTTGGTCCTCAATGTTTACATAAAGTTTAATGTTGGTCCTTAATGTTTCAAAAATTTAATGTTGGTCCTCAAAGTTTTTTTTTGGTCAATTTTGGTCATCGAGCGTAACACCATTAACTTTTTGTTGTTAAATAATGACGTGACATGCTTATATGGCACATCATCATCTTCTCTCCTTCATCAACATGATTATCATCATCATTTGAGGTGACGTGGCAGTGGTGTGCCATGCCACGTCATTAAAATATGACATGTAGGAGAGAAGGTGTGTCATATAAGCATGTCACGTCATCATTTAACGACAAAAAGTTAACGGTGTTACGCTCGAGGACCAAAATCAACCAAAAAAAACTTTGAGAACCAACATTAAACTTCATGCAAACATTGAGGACCAAAATAGACCTTTAACCTATTTTTTTTTTGCATCTCAAAATAGTTAATATGATGCTATTACAAGATGTCGATTAAACTGAAGGTCAACCGAATCATTTTAGGAGCCGATCGTCGATCGGTCTATTTCTAAGATATGATCAATACATAAATATATATAAGGTTTAAAATCATTTTCCATTGTCCCAATATATATATTTTTAATTAATTAACCTCTACTTAGTTACTATATATGTCTTAATATCTATTCCTTTTCATAAATGAGAAGCCCTCGACACTTCTATTCCTAAGTCCTATCCTCTTTAATTTTTCATGGCAATTTTCAAAACCTAACAATATAATCTATCTAGAATCCAAAAGAAAAGCCTTATCTTCCAAAGTGTGTTGTAGGAAGAAATTTAGGTAAAATTTATTATATTTTTATCATAAAATTTTTTTTAATTATATGCTTCATTTACATAATCTCTTTTTTATAATTGATCATATAAAAAATATTTTTTTTATTTTCTTTCTACTTTAATGGGCATTTAAACCCTAAACCCTTAGCTACGTTTAATCCTTTTAATTTTAATAATTAGTATAATATAATATATTTGTAATGTTATATCATTACTTACTATTATTAGCAATTTGGACGTTAATTTTAGATATAAAAACAAAATCAATTGTAATTTTAAATAATTTAGGAATATTATTTTCTGCATAAGCTAGCACAATAATTCATCTATATTTAAACACGAGGGAGAAAAACATATACGTCACTATCTGGCAAGTAGGAAGTAGGAAGTAGGTAGGTGTATTATTGCAATTGCAATCATATATATTTTTTCTTTTTTTTTTTAGAAACATTGTGCATATATTGAAAATAAATTATAATATTTTTAAGAATCAATATTAAATTCATTCTCAGGTATAAAAAATATATATTAAGTTCATTCTCATTTCTTTTTTGTTTAAATAAATAGAAGCTTGGCAATGTATAGTATACTATCAAATTATTACTTTAAATTTTTTTTCATATTTTAAATTTAATTCATCCTAATTGTTAAAGAAATGAAAGATCATGATTGAAATGTTAAAATATATGTTTTATATGAAAGAGATCACAAGCTAAATGATAAAATATATTTCAATTGTCATCTTCATTTTATATTTGTACAATTCCCATCAATTAAATTTAAAAAAAAAGGTGAAGACAACTTTTATGTCTTTTAACTTTACACTATTTTTTTAGATTTGTCTCTAAAATATTTTTTTAGTCAACTTTGACCAGAAGGTTTCAAATTAGATCGATTTTTTGAAATTAAATTTTCTCCTAACATATAATTTCGTCCAAATACTAATGACAAATAATGTCATGATATTATACATATAATGTTAATGTGAACTCATAACTTAGAACGACAACATCTCTTCATATTAATGTCAATTCACTTAAAACGATGTCTTTATATTAAAAAAAGAAAAAATGATATCACAGTGATTAATGAGTTAGTAGCGAATAATATTAAATGTATAATGTTATCTTATTGTTTGCTTTTAGTAATTTTGATAATTTTTAGTGTTAGAAGTTAGAACAAAATGTAAAATTTTAAGAAATAAATTGATTGCAATTCAAATTTTTTGCTATAAAATTGATTGCAAAAATAAGTTTAGGGACGAAGTTACAAATTATTTTAAATTTTGAGACATAAAAGAAATTTTTATCTAATTTAAAAATGTAAAGAAAATTAAAACTTTAAAAATTTCTTTACCTTTTTGATTTAATTAATTCAAATTACAAAAAATAAAAAATAAAAATTATACTTTTTATAAGAAAAATAGCAAGCTATATAAAAATACATTTATTTTTATTATTTAAATAATTAAATATGTACTTCAATAATATAAAGGCTAAAATAATGCACATACACCCACGTCAGGAAGCATGTGTGAAGGTAATTTAGTATTTTCAAATCTCCTAAGTTTTCACTTTAGGGGCACATACACCCCCTAAATTTTCACTTTACGGGCACATATACCCCCTGAATTTTTACTTTGGGGCAGAGACACCCTTCACACATACTTTCGGACGTGGCACTTAATGTCTAGTTTTCACGGAACCCTAATAAAGGGGTGTCTCTGCCCCAAAGTAAAAACTCAGAGGGTCTATATGCAACTTTTTTAAACTCAATGGGTGTATGTGCCCCTAACTCCAAACTTAGGGGATATATGTGCATTTTAGCTTAATATAAAATATTATTTCATAAAATTTAAAATAAAATAGAATAAAATTTTATAAAAAAAATAATACTTTCCATATTGAAATAATATTTTTTAAATTAAATAAGAATTCATATATAAATCAAATATTTATAATAAACTATAAAATTTATAACGTATTATTTTTTTTCTTTCACCTTTTTTATTTGATTAATTGAAACTGCAAAAGTAAAAGATGAAGATGGAGAAAACTAAAAAATATCCTAATTTTGATAATTTATTATAAATATATAAGTTTAATATTTATTTTATTTTCAAAAAATATAAATTTTATTTTAAATTTAATACTAATAAATTAATTTACTTTATAATAATATAGATATACATTTCTTCTAAAATTATTTTATTTTTCTTTCTTGTTATATTGAAAATAAATTATAATATTTTTAAGAATCAATATTAAATTCATTCTCAGGTATAAAAAATATATATTAAGTTCATTCTCATTTCTTTTTGTTTAAATAAATAGAAGCTTGGCAATGTATAGTATACTATCAAATTATTACTTTAAAATTTTTTCATCTTTTAAATTTAATTGATCCTAATTGTTAAAGAAATGGAAGATCATGGTTGAAATGTTAAAATATATGTTTTATATGAAAGAGATCACAAGCTAAATGATAAAATATATTTCAATTGTCATCTTCATTTTATATTTGTACAATTCCCATCAATTAAATTAAAAAAAAGAGGTGAAGACAACTTTATGTCTTTTAACTTTACACTATTTTTTTAAATTTGTCTCCAAAATATTTTTGTAGTCAACTTTGACCAGAAGGTTTCAAATTAGATCTATTTTTTCAAATTAAATTTTCTCCTAACATATAATTTCGTCCAAATACTAATATTAAATGTATAATGTTATCTTATTGTTTGCTTTAGTAATTTTGATAATTTTTAGTGTTAGAAGTTAGAACAAATGTGAAATTTTAAGAAATAAATTGATTGTAATTCAAATTTTTTGCTATAAAATTGATTGCAAAAATAAGTTTAGGGACGAAGTTACAAATTATTTTAAATTTTGAGACATAAAAGAAATTTTTATCTAATTTAAAAATGTAAAGAAAATAAATAATAATAATAATAATAAAATATAATCTTAATATAATATTGAATTTAAGTTTAAAATAATTTTTAATACTAATTAGTTAGTGCACTATAAAATAAAAAATTCTTCATTATATATGTAATGTTAATATTCATGTTTAAAATTAATAAATATATATATATATATATATATATATATATATATATATAAATTTTTCAAAAAAAAAAAATAATCAATATATATATATTCTATTAGGCTTGCACTGTAGCTGATGTGACATTAGCTACAGTGCAAGCCTAATAGCTTATATATATATATATATTGATTTTTTAAATTAAATTTTTTCCTAACATATAATTTCGTCCAAATACTAATGACAAATAATGTCATGATATTATACATATAATGTTAATGTGAACTCATAACTTAGAACGACAACATCTCTTCATATTAATGTCAATTCACTTAAAACGATGTCTTTATATTAAAAAAATGAAAAAAATGATATCACAGTGATTAATGAGTTAGTAGCGAATAATATTAAATGTATAATGTTATCTTATTGTTTGCTTTTAGTAATTTTGATAATTTTTAGTGTTAGAAGTTAGAACAAAATGTGAAATTTTAAGGAATAAATTGATTGCAATTCAAATTTTTTGCTATAAAATTGATTGCAAAAATAAGTTTAGGGACGAAGTTACAAATTATTTTAAATTTTGAGACATAAAAGAAATTTTTATCTAATTTAAAAATGTAAAGAAAATTAAAAAATAATAACAATAATAAAATATAATCTTAATATAATATTGAATTTAAATTTAAAATAATTTTTAATACTAATTAGTTAGTGCACTATAAAATAAAATATTCTTCATTATACATGTAATGTTAATATTCATGTTTAAAATTAATAAATATATAAAAAATTTTCAAAAAAAAAATAATCAATATATATATATTCTATTAGGCTTGCACTGTAGCTGATGTGACATTAGCTACAGTGCAAGCCTAATAGCTTTTATATATATATATTGATTTTTCAAATTAAATTTTCTCCTAACATATAATTTCGTCCAAATACTAATGACAAATAATGTCATGATATTATACATATAATGTTAATGTGAACTCATAACTTAGAACGAAAACATTTCTTCATATTAATGTCAATTCACTTAAAACGATGTCTTTATATTAAAAAAATGAAAAAATGATATCACAGTGATTAATGAGTTAGTAGCGAATAATATTAAATGTATAATGTTATCTTATTGTTTCCTTTTAGTAATTTTGATAATTTTAGTGTTAGAAGTTAGAACAAAATGTGAAATTTTAAGAAATAAATTGATTGCAATTCAAATTTTTTGCTATAAAATTGATTGCAAAAATAAGTTTAGGGACAAAGTTACAAATTATTTTAAATTTTGAGACATAAAAGAAATTTTTATCTAATTTAAAAATGTAAAGAAAATTAAAAATTAATAATAATAATAAAATATAATCTTAATATAATATTGAATTTAAATTTAAAATAATTTTTAATACTAATTAGTTAGTGCACTATAAAATAAAATATTCTTCATTATATTTGTAATGTTAATATTCATGTTTAAAATTAATAAATATATATAAATTTTTCAAAAAAAAAAATCAATGTATATATATTCTATTAGGCTTGCACTGTAGTAGCTGATGTGACATTAGCTACAGTGCAAGCCTAATAGTTTTTATATATATATTGATATTTTCTGTCATTATATATATATATATATATATATATATATATATATATTTTTTTTTCTGTCATTCAAATTAAAAATTTTAATCAGGAAACTAAATTACACTTACATATCTTTGCTTAAAAAGTTAGCAAGTAAACCATATCCTAGTATTTTTTCACTTGATCTTTTAACTTAGAATTCCAATTCCATAAAAAATAAAATTTTTTAGTATTTGGTTTGCTTCTTAAAATTGAAAATTGGGTTACTTGGAATTAGACAATTCTAAGAAATCCAAATCTCAAATCCATAAAGTGAATTTTGTTTGGTTGGACGTGGAATTGGATTCCACATAGAATTGCACAATATTCTAGGAATTATTTAGTTTGGTTGAGTTATGTAGAATTGGAATTGAATTACGTGGAATTGGTTTTTTAGAATTGAGTGTGTAAATTTTGTGGAATTAGATTGTAGGGTACTTTTGAGGAATTGAGATAAATTTTGTGGAATTTGGTTTAAAACACTGTTGTAAGAACCGAACCGGACGGTCCGACCGGTTCAACTGCCAACCGAATACAAAGGCGAGTCGGTTAGACAAAAAACCCGTTTTCTAGTTGGATCGGATTGGACCGGATTTAACCGGGATCCAACCGGTCCAATTTTTTTTTAAAAAAAATAACATAAAAAAAGAAATTAGAGAAATCTTAAAAATTAAAATTAGAAAAGTCTTGAAAATTAAAATTTAAAAGTCATGATTATCAAAAATTTCATATTTTGTTTGATTAAGTTCTTTCAGAGTTTGGCAAGTCTTGAAAATTAAAACTTTGAGAAGTAATGTAATTTAAAACTTTAAAAGTATGTATATTGAAACCTAAAATTTGAGTGATGTCATTTTATATATTAATAATAATTATTATATATTATTTATTCTGTCATTCGGTTTGATCAACGGTTTGACCGGTTAAACCGATCAGACCATGAACCGAACACTTGTTCGAGTCTTTGTCCGATTCGGTTCTTACAACATTGGTTTAAAATATATTCTTGTCCCTACTTTCTTTCTCTCTCTTTCTCTCTCTCTTACTGTTTTTTATTTTTTATAATGAATATAAAAAAAATAATTATATACTAAAAAATAAAATTTAAAAAAATAATTATTTATTAAGGAGTAAATTAGTCCTTTTTTTTTTGATTAATTGGGAGGGCTAGATACAACTAGCACCTAAACAGGGAGGAAGCCGAGCTTCCTAAGATCCATTTCATAGACATTCCTACAAATAGGGAGGGGGTCCTTGTACACCTGGGGAACAAAATTGAGACTGTGCGCAAACTTCGCAAGGCAATCAGCAACGCTATTTCTATCTCTATCAACATGTCTAATCCTGATATCCCAACTTCTTCTCATAAGTTCCTGAATCTTAGCTATAATCTGATGGAGAGGGTGGCCGCTCAAAGGAGCATCCGAGACCAGTTGTAAAGCCAGTACAGAGTCTGTTTCAACATCCACACAACGAAAGTTCTCATTCCAAGCAATCTCTAGGCCGAAATAGATGCCCCACAGTTCGGCCTGAAGACTATTTCCTTTGCCAAGATTACGAGCAAACGCCAAATTCCAGGTACCTTTATTATCCCGAAGTATGCCACCACAGCTAATAGCATCAGTGGCCTCAAGATAAGAACCATCTGTTTTAAGTTTGATTCTACCTTCCGCAGGAGGAGACCAACCCTCAAAAGGGTTCACCACCCAATTCTGATTAGCCCTTTTGATATGAGCAACCTCAGCCAATTCATTATAATAGTATTCAATCTGGGGGAGAAGGGATAAACCACGGTTGTGCTTGTTGTTAAAAAGCCAATCGTTCCTTTGTTTCCATATCAACCAGCAAGCAGTGCCAAAGAAAGACCCCCAATCCTTTATTCTATTCTTGTTAAAGAAATTGGAGAGGTTAAGTTTGATCCACTCCCTCTCATTGCAAGTACAGAAAGAACTCCAGTCTTTATGATGAATAAGTGACTTCCAAAGGGTAATAACATAAGGGCAGTCTCTAATTGCATGAATTGCAGTTTCCTGAGGGCAACCACATCTAAAGCAGCTGCTATCATTAGTGAAACCTCTAGAAGCTCTTTCATGATTTGTCATGATTTTTTTATGGCAGAAAGTCCACAAAAAATGTCTCATACGTTCTGTTATGTTGCACCTCCATATTTTCTTCCAAAGGGGATTGCTCACCTGGTTCCTATTACTTGAGCAAGCTCTGTAGGCCGAGTTGACAGTAAACTCACCATTTGGGGATGGGTTCCAACAAAAAAAGTCATCACCTGCATTCTGGTAAGGAGCTTGAATAAGAGAGATAGTCTCATTTGCGTCTTCAGGGAGTATATGAGCAAAACGACCCCAATCCCAGGCTCCAGTAGGTGTCACAAAATTGCTCACATTGCTGTTGATCTCTTCTTGATCAATAGGGGCCAAAGCAACCGCAGCAAGACATGGATAGCCAGGCACCCAATTGTCACACCAAAATTTCGTATTGTTACCATTCCGTACGATCTTTGTCACGTACCCATAGAATTCATTCCAGATTTTCTTCATAGCTGCCCACAGATTCGAGCAAGGAGTGGATTTGCAGATTGGTTTGTGGAGATGATCATCGAAACCATATTTAGTTTTCAGAACTTGAACCCAGGTAGGCTCAGGCTTCGTGATTAAGCCCCAAGCCACTTTCATGAGAAGGGCCTTGTTGCAGATCCTTAAACTCTTGATCCCATAGCCTCCTTTATCCTTTGGTGTGCAGAGTGTTTCCCAATTAATGAGATGAGGTCTCGGATTATCATCCTCATTGCTCCAAATGAAATTTCGCTCCATTTGTTCAATCCTATCAAGCAGAGAAACCGGTAAAAGAGTAGTATTCATAGAGTAAATTGGAATTGCAGTAAGGACAGATTTAATTAAGGTAATTTTCCCAGCGGTTGATAAATTTTTCCTCTTCCAAACAGTGAGTTTACCTTTTATTTTATCCATCAAATGTGAGTATGTATTCTTATTCACCCTTTTGTGGTGGAGTGGGATGCCTAAATACTTACCTAAGTCACAAGTAGGAGTAAAGCCCAAAACATTGCTAAGTTGAGATCTTCTAGTGTGGTTTACGTTCTTAGAAAAGTAAATTCTAGATTTCTCTTGATTCACCTTTTGTCCAGAAATATCGCAAAAATATGATAAACACATTCTAATAAAATCAGCTTGATCCAAGCTAGCTTCAGCAAAAAGAAATAAGACATCTGCAAAAAACAGGTGAGATACAGGAGGGCTACGTCTACCTACTTTGATTGGGTTCCAATACTTCCTCTGTATGGCTGTATCAATCACTTGTGAAAATCTATCAATGCAAAGGACGAATAGGTAAGGGGAAAGAGGATCACCTTGCCTAAGGCCTCTCGAAGGTTTAAAAACATCAAGTTTTTCTCCATTCCAAAGTATTTGCATTGAGCTAGTGGTAACACAGCTCATAATAAGATCAATTATGTTTCTGGGCATTTTAATAGAGATAAGTGTATCCTTAAGAAAGGACCAATCAACTCTGACATAGGCTTTTTCAAGGTCCACTTTAAGAGCCATGAAACTATTGTTACCTTTTTTCTTTTCCATTGTATGAATAATTTCCTGGGCAATGATTATATTGTCTGAGCTACTTCTTCCTGGAACAAAACTGCTCTGGAAGGGAGAAATAAGGTAACTCATAGAGGATTTGAGTCTATTAGCAATAATTTTGGTAATAGCTTTATATATAACGTTACACAAGCTAATGGGTCTTAGGTGTTTAGCATGACTAGGAGGCTCAATTTTAGGGATGAGAGTGATAAAGGTTTGATTGATATTTTCAACTAGACTGGGGTTCACAAATATTTCCTTAATGAGCTTGATGACTGACTCCCCTATTAGATCCCAGAAATTCTAGAAGAAATAGGCGTGTAAGCCATCGTTGCCCGGAGCCTTATGTGGGTTCATTTGGAAAAATACATTTTTTATTTCCTCATTTGAGACAGGAGCAGTTAAAGCAGAAATATCAGGAGGACTAAGGGTAGGAAACTCCCTGTTAAAGGTGACGGGGGCTACAACTACTTGATCCTGAGTATATAGTTTCTTGAAGAAGTCATTGACCATCTCCTTGAGGTGAGCATCATCCATAACCCAGCAATCCGAGTCATTTTGCAGAGCTTCTATTTTGTTTTTCTTTCTTCTAATGAGAGTGGAGTTGTGAAAATACTTCGTGTTTCTATCTCCAAAATTCAGCCAATTATTCCTGGATTTTTGGTACCAAACAAGTTCTTCTTGGAGGAGGATTTGTTCGTAATCTTTCCAAAGTTCAACTTTGAGTTTGAGGAGGAAGGGATTGTGACTGATAGACAGTTTTTCCTCAATGCCGGTTAACCTTCGAAGGATTCTGGATTTCTTCTTGAACACGTTCCCAAAGCTGTCTTTGTTCCATGCTTCGGCAGTCTCGGTAAACGTTTTAATAGCATGATTCCAGGAATCTTGGTTTTTCCATGCTTCCTTAACTACATCCTTAAAATCACTGTTTGTCATCCAAGCAAGTTGAAAGCGGAAGGGTTTTTCGCCCTTTAAGTTGTTTGCTTGGTTGCACGTTTTCACAAGTATTGGATTGTGGTCACTCTTAAGACTTGGCAGAACGAGTGCGGAGGAATCAGTAAATGTACTTCTCCATGAAGTATTAGTCAAGACACGATCCAATTTTTCTTTCAGTTCCTTTCTGCACCATGTAAACTTTGGGCCTCTTGTTTCCAGCTCCATCAAATCACAAGTATTAATACAACTTTCAAAATTAAGCATTTTCCTCACATTCTTTTATAAATTTTCAATTCCATCTTTTCATACCAAACACACTTTTTCAATTCAAATAATTCAATTCCAATTTCATCTTTTCGTACCAAACACACTTTTTTAATTTAAATAATTCAATTCCAATTCCATCTTTTCATACCAAACATACTTTTTTAATTTAAATAATTCAATTCCAATTCCATTATTTTTTTCAAACAAATGTAACCTAAGTGGTGGTGTTCGAATTTCACCATTAATCTGTGCCTAGTTATTTTCTTTTAAGTGAGAGATCCGCAACGAGAGAATGGTTAGTCTCTGTTAATGATGTTAGACAAAAAAATTTAATAAGCAGTTGTTGGACCATTGGCGCCAGCTAATGTAGTGCTTAGCAGTGCTTTCTCTTATTACTATTATTTTTATCAAAAAAAAAAATTGTAAGCAACTTAATAAAATGAAAAAAAAGGGCAAAAGTTATGTTTTAATTTGGTCCCTAAACCAAAATGTCTTTAGGATGTCAAAAACTGTGTTTCCAAACCTTTAATTTGTAAATAATTTTGTTCTTCACCCTAATTTCATCTAAATAATTAACAATAAATGCAAATATGATTATTTTCGTAGCCTCTAATATTGATTGTAAATTTGTAACGTCGTCAAATCATATATTTAATTAACTACACTACTTAATCAAGTTAGCTACCGTGATCAAAACGTGGATCCTATGCTGTACAGCATAGAAAAGTAAGGAGAGATGACACATAAATGGGTCTCATAAATAAGTGGGATCCACATGTGAGACCTACTATGTGTCACTCTCTCTTCTTACTTTTCTATGCTGTTCAGCATAGGATCCATTCTCCCGTGATCATTATTGTAACACTAAAAATTTAGTTTGGTATCGTGGTCAAATTGATGAAAAAATTAGTTAAAAATATGACATGATGGCATGCATCACATTACATACAAGAGGTCTATTTGTATTTGAGATTAATTATTTAAACAAAGTTAAAGTAAGTAACAAAATTACTTACAAATTTAGAGTTTAGAGATATATGACAAACAAAATTTGGGGAGTAAATTGTCAGAAATCACACTAATTAATTTTAGGACCCAAAATATATTTTTGCCAAAGAAAAATTAGCGAACATACAAAAGAGAAAGTAATTAATTTATTAATAATCTTCCATCACGTTCAAATTAAAGCTCAGCACAAAACCAACAAGATTCTCGCTCCTAATTATTTCATGAAAACAAGCTAAAATACAGCCGAATTAAAGCACAAATAAAGGGGAAATAGATTGTACTAGCTAGTATATATATATATATATATATAGCTAGCTAGTATAATATTATTAGAATTACATATATATATATATATATATATTTCTCTTAATTAATTAGCAACGACTTGCTTGATGTAATTAAAGGATCTTGCATACTTAGCCTCAAGAACATTCAAGAAAATGACATGGAAGACACTATCACCATCCAATACCAAACGTCTCACTCCATTCTTATTATCAATTCCAACATCAGAACAGAGGCCTTCAGTATTAACCGACGTCGTTTCGGTGGGACAAAACACAAGTTTGTAGGACAATGAGAGGCCCGATTTCTCTATCTTGAAAAACCCACCCACCAGCTCCTCCTCCGGGTGGGCTTTTGGGTCCCCGATACCCACCCACGACCTGTTTGAAAGACCCGCGAACACGGCCCACTCGGAGGATTCCGCGCACTCGGGCTTCTCCGCGAAGGCGATTCCCAGTTCTGTCCCCGTGGAGATTCTTCCCTGGGCCGGGCCTGCCAGGGGTAGTTTCGGAATGATGGTGAAAGTTACGGGCTCGCCGTTTTCGACATCGGAGTTGTCTTGGATGACGGAGAGCGGGCAGATTGTTCCAGAAGGTTCTGATGATTCGTTCGTTGAATTTCCAGGTTTAACCCCGCCACCAGCTCCTGCGTCGAAGATGGCTGAAATGATGTAGTATTGCTTACTTGCGAAGATTGGTTGGCCAAAAGCGTCAACTACGTTTTGGTCTGAGGAGGCTAATATTGGAAGTTTTGTTGCGAATAAGGCAAGCAAGAGGAAGAAGAAGAAGAAAAAGAGTGCTCTTGGAGCCATTTTTACAAGTTTCATGCTGCTCCGATCTTACACGGTATATTTTCACATCTAATAATGTGCAATTGTGCATTGCCTATATATGCATTGTGATATTTTTTTTGGTTATGTATATTCACCATCGAGCACAGTGATTAATCTTTTCGTTGAATCGTAGGCACCTTGAAGGGTTGGACAGCTGGCCCAAGGATTTAAAGCTATTCCATACGCAAAGCAGGAATCGAACCCTGACACTTAATTACGGATGGATAAGTCCCTTCCACTCAACCACACTCTATATGAATTTTGATACGTCATTACTCATTTGTACGCGAGTGGATTCTCTTTTGTAGAATTATGGAAGAGATTTAAAAAAAAATAAGAGAAGAAATAAATGAAAAAGATCTATTACGTTGAGTAATAATAGGGGTTTGCCATGTACTTGCATTTGCATGTGTGTCTATATTATTTTTCTAATTTTAAAAATATATAATAATAATTAAATGGAGTTCAAATTCGCGAATGATTAGTCTTTGGTTTCTCAAGCGGGAGATACTTGAGAAACCAAAAAATATATAATAATAATTAAATAAAGAATTATTTTTACATTTCATTCCTTGCAAGAGTATTCATTATTCATAATTTATTAATAGGGTGATTGATCTTTCCTTGGTTTAAATGTATCTCAAAGTATAAAATAGTTAATTCGAAGAATTAAAATTGTTCTATAACTCAAAAATAAAAATCAAACCCATGACATATTTAGTTAAACGTCCTCTTTAGTTAATCATATTCCTCATTTTTGACTAGCTATGTCTTTAAATTTAAAATATTATTAATGATTATCGTAAGATTATTTTTACTACAAAAGAATATAATTTTAAAATAAATTATAAATTATTTTTAATATCAATTATAAGTGAAGCTAGCTAATTCCAACTGATGTTAAAGAGATTACAATATTTTATAACTATCACATTTAATTTGTAATGACAATAATTAACTTGGCAAAAAAAAGATTAATTATAAAGTCAAGTTATTGACAAATAGTTCCATAAAAAGAGTTATTGACAAATAGTATTAATTAACTTTGTTAAGTTTGTTTTATTTATTATTTATTTTATAAATTTTTAATTTAAAATAAATTTGATACCGTCCTATCCGAGCAATAATTAACTTCCGTATCTTCACCTTATCAAGATAATCCTAATAATAGCGAGTCGTCAGACATGATTGCCACGTTTAGTTTGGAAAATTGGGATGAGATCATGCGAATTTAGAGCGTGAAAAGCTAATTTTATCATTCTTTTTAAACATTAACAATTTTTAAATGAATGAAAAATTTGTTTTAAAATAAAAAATAAAATTAACTTTTCAAATTTTACTTAACTCTAATTCTCATTCCTATTCTCTCATCCAGATTCTAAAGACCAAACATAGCCTTTGTTTTCCCTATAACCAATTTATGATTGCGGTCACATGGGAAAAAAATGAAACCCCACAATTAACCACAGACATGACTTGACATGTAAAGCCTCTATTTATTGTGCTGGCATGGATCAATATAATATTTTGGGTAATTTTAATTTACAGATAATTTTGATTCATTATTTTTTAATTATTAGATTTATATCAAAATATTTTTATTTTAAAAATTAAGAAAATATAAATTTTTTTGAGATAACTTTAATGGCTAAAATGTGGTAACCAAAACTCGAGGAGATGTTAATTAGTATAGTAGTATTGAACTTCAATATTTTCATCAAATTACTTGATCCATAAATCAGGGTTCTTACCATTGTTTTAAAAACCGGACCGGCCAGTCAGACCGGAAAACCGGTAAGTCGCCAGCCAGTCCGGTCCGGAATAACCAATGAACCGGTCAGATATAAAACCGGTCAAGAACTGGTCAAAACCGATCAGAACCGGTGGTTTAGACGGTTCGACCGGTTGTTCATTTTTTAAAAAAAAATTGTGTTGTTTATGATTTAATATTTATTGAAAATTTGTTGTGACTTGTAGTTGTAAGGATTGTTCTATTTCAGTATTATTGTTGGGTTTGTGATAAGATTTGAGACTTAAATATGTTGATCCTTGAACTTATTTGAAGAGTTTAATATGATATTGTGGTAATTTGCAACTTATTCTATTTCTTATCATGTTTAGATCGAGATGGAAACATATAATTATGAAATATATAATTTTTTTATGATATATTTTAGTATATTTAATTAAAAATATATATTTTAAATGCCACCGGTTTGACCACGGTTCGACCATTGAACCGTGAACCAGTGCCTCGACCGGTTCAATGACCGGTCCGATTTTAAAAACATTGGTTCTTACTAATGTGAATTTCTATTAATATTAACAAACGACTCTACATGATAAAAATGATGTAATACTGAATTTCAATAATACAAATAGCATAACTCTATATCATTATTCTTTTTATTTTTTTAAAAAATCTTCAACCACTGTGTGATTTATTAAAGCAAGTTTAATAATTAATTTTGTAAGTACTATCATTAAGACCACAACTTTTTCATAAAATGATATTTCATTTCAATCTTTTAAGTATTGAACTTGAAAGATAATAATTAAATATATAGTAATTTTAAAATTTTAAATTAGTCAGGCTCAGTAAATATCTTAATAAAAAAACTAATTTTCATAGTAAAATACATGCAAAAAAATTCAAAGTAAACACTGCAAAGATAAGTAGGTATATTATTATTTTTATTTCTCATAGCTATTTTTTATTGAAAGAAAATTTAATTTATTCGAAATATTATCGAACACTAATTGTAAAAACTTTTTTTAGTGAGAATTTGGATTCAAAATTCATCATATTATGAGAAATTTTTCTTTTTTACTAGATTCAACCTTGTTGGTAGGCGTATATAATTAATGAGTATATATATTTTTAATAATTTATATTTTGACAGCCACTTAATTGTTGAAATCAAAAATATTTTTTTAACAATAAAATTTTGGTCATCAAAATAAGTTGTTTAAAAAAGATAATAATAATATTTTCAACAGTTAATAATTGTTGATAATACTTTGTTTGACAATTTCAAAAGCATTATTTTTACGGTCATAATCGACAAATGTATTATAAAAAAAATTATTGACAATTGTTGACCGTCAAAAATATTATCATTAACTTTTTTAAAAACTTATTTCGATGGTGAAAACCTAATTATTCAAAAAGAATACTTGTTTCGATAAAAATAATACTTATTTCAAAAAAAATTTAATTATTAAAAAATATATTTTTTTTAACAATTAGTAGTTGCCGTCGAAATATATATAAGTTATTAAAAATATTTATTTTTGTAATATATTATCAAAAAATAATATTATTCACAATTATTACCGTAAAAAAATATCTGATTAAAATTTTTAACACCAATTAATCTCTGGATATGCCATAAATATCCGCATGATATATATAGACACCATACAAATTAAAGCTCAATATATATGTGCATAATACGTGTATATATATATATATATATATATATATATATATATATATATATATCACCTTATTATGTTGATAGTGATTAGTGAGTGGTGTGATAGGGACACATTTTCTCCATATACATAAATAGATGCATGTAGAAATTTCTAGATTGATTGCGTTTGGCCTACAAGCTTGTGTTTTGTCCCAATCTCACTTTCATTAGTTATTAACGCTGCCCCTTTTCTGTGTAGCTAGCTAGACAGTCATATTCATATATATATATATATATATATATATATATATATATATATATATATATATATATATATGTTTTTATATAGGACCAATTTTCACCATTGTCATTATAAAATAAAGTTTCATACTCTCTTCGCTTTACAATATCTTTATTAATATAGCTGTGATCTTTTATGGTCATTGAGATAATAAAATAGGGATTTTTTAATTAAAAAATATAAGAAAAATATATGATGGTGGAAGAATGTAGGAGAGAAAATAGATATGATAGGTAGTTATTAAAAAAAAGCAAAAGTACTTTTCCTACCCCCAACTTTTGGGGGTCCTGTCAGTTTCGCCCCTAACGTTTTTTCGCTGTCAATTGTACCCCTAACGTTTTACGTTTCTGCCAATGTCACCCTTTTCACTAACACCGTCAAATATTTAACAGTTTTTGCTGACGTGGCATCTTATGTGGCAAAACGTTTTTTTTCCTGTCAATTGTACCCCAAACGTTTTACATTTCTGCAAATGTCACCCTTTTCACTAGCACCATCAATTATTTAATACTTTTTCACTAGCACCATCAATTATTTGACTTGGTATATTTTTTTTCCATATCAGATTTCCTACTCATCTTTTCCCCATTAAAGTTGTGTCGTTTTGACCTCGGCCTATTCCTTCTAAAAAATAACTCAAACGCAAGCGCTATTTTGCTCATAAAAACATTGGAGACGTTATCCATTCTCTATTTTAGGGCCGACAAAGTAGAGAATGGGTAACGTTTCCGATGTTTTTGTCTGCAAAATGGCACGCGCGTTTGAGTTATATTTTAAAAGGAATATGGTGAGGGTAAAGCGACACGGTTTTGATGGTAAAAAGATGAGTAAAAAATCTGGTGTGAAAAAAAATATGCCAAGTCAGATATTTTTGTCACATAGGATGCCACATAAGCAAAAACTATTAAATATTTGATGGTGCTAGTGAAAAGGGTGACATTGGTAGAAACGTAAAACGCTAGGGGTACAATTGACAGAAAAAAATGTTTTGCCACATAGGATGCCACGTCAGCAAAAACTGTTAAATATTTGACGGTGTAAGTGAAAAGGGTGACATTGGCAGAAACGTAAAACGTTAGGGGTACAATTGACAGCGAAAAAACGTTAGGGGCGAAACTGACAGGACCCCCAAACGTTGGGGGTAGCAAAAGTACTTTTGCCTTAAAAAAAGTAGGGGAATAAATAATTTCCTAATATTTAATTTATTTTTTAAAATATAATCATAATTTTTATATTTTATTTTAAAAATTCAAAAATTATATATCAAATATCCAATATGTTATTATTTAAAAATATAATAATAATTATTTTATATTATATTTTTGAAAAATTAAAGAATAAATTACATGCACATATGTGCATGCGAAGCCTCTAGTGTATTTTATTGGGTAGGTGTGTATAGATAAAAAAAATTATTAATTTATTTTAAACTTAAAAAAATATAAAATAAAAAGACTAAATTACTAATTAATTATTTTTACTTACTCTTTTTCTATTAATTAATCTTATTTTGAGAATAAATATCAGTAGGAATAAAATTATAAAAAAATAATTAATACTTACTTGATTTTGTAAAACAACAGATATTAAAATAGTGTTAGTTCATTAACCGCCACTAAATAACTTCGTGCCAGTTATTCCAACGGTCATTTTGAACCGCGGCTAAAAACCTTGTGATGTAGTCTTCTGCAGCGGTTTTTTGACCAGCCCAATAAATGTTCTTAATTCCATTATATATCTATTATATATAATGTTGGATCTAGTAAAATTGATTAATGTCTACTAAAAAAATTATATACTTACGAAAAAGCAATATCTATATTAATATGGCTGTGGGGTCTTTCCGTCAATGGTCTTTTAAAATAGTCAATTAGTTAATTAAAAAAGAAAATAAAAATATGATGTGAAAAGATCATGGGTGAGAGAAAATAAGTATAGTGATAACTTTTCAGGATTCTATTTATTATTTTAAATATAATAAATATTTTATTTTATATTTTAAAATTTTGAAATAATTTAATATTTAATATTTTATTAATTTAAAATATAATAATCATAATTTTATAATATATTTTTAAAAAATTTAAAAAATAAATTACATGCACGATACGTGCATACGAAGCCTCTAGTATATATTATGCGTGCATGCGGATTTTGGTTAATCTTGGTTGTTTCTTAATCCATGCAGAGAAAAAGAAAAATAATAAATACAAGTAGTAGAATAATGTTCAATAAGCTTTAATCATTCAATTTATAGTCGTTAAAATATGAAATGACTAAAATATTCTTATAAAAATAGACTTATATAATAAATAATGACTGAATGTAAACAAAAAGACACTGGATGCATCGGATTAAAATGTCACGAGTCTTTTACAAGGTTTTGAAATCCAAAAATTATTTGTACCTTTAATTCAAAACTCAGAACTTTCGATGCAAAATAAAAACGTTTTGGCTGTATTGATGATATCTTCCACCGTCGACGTTATCTTCTTATTAATGATATCAATTCCAATAGTACCATCTGATCGGATAGTATATCTGTTCGATAAAACACCTACCTACTTCCAAGCTACTATTGGGTTTATTATTAATTTTGTCTCTAGTTTTTTAAGCTATCACTTTTGTCTATAACAATTCATTACCAAGATTACTAATAATTAATCTGTACAGTAAATAATTCGTAAATATTGTTGAACTAAAGGCGAATACAAAAGTCAACGGATCTCATTTATAAAATGAACTTAGGATGAAGAATTGGGATAAAAGTTCAGTGGTACTATACAACTGAAGTTTGATGCATTTATTCAATCATATAGAGTCATTTGTTAGAAAATCACATTCATAAGGACCCACCTTAAATGGTTTAGGGACCAAATGATTGGAAGAATGTACTGAAATTCAGTACTACCGTACTACTGAATATCTACTCGAAGAACTGCACCATTTTTGGTGTTGTCAACAAAGTTTTTACTGTTAAACTTCCTGCATATGAGATCTGGAGTAATCTTCAAAGTTCAAAAGTTCATTAAAATTTTCTAACAACATGATGAAGGAGTGGAAGCTTTCTGACATAAAGATTTACAAATTTTACATATAGATTTGCAAAAAACTTTCCTGACAAACGAAAATAACAAAAACTATCTCGAGTTACTAGATCTAAAAAAATTTAGTACTTAGAGATTAAATTTTTCTAAAGAAAGACAAAGACTATATTTAAAAGAAAATACCACCAAAATGTAGGATAATATAGATATGAAAGATCTATTTATTTTAAAAACTGAAAAATAAATAAATTAAAAAAATAAGGAGGGGTTGCTAAACTTACCAAAATTTGTAAATTGTAATAACCCCTCATGCACTTATATACAAGAGGAGAGGCACTCGAAGATAAAGAAGAAGCAGAAGTTGAAGAAACTCTAGGGTTGCTAAACTTAGATAATTAATTAACATATTATTTTGATAGAATCTATTTATTAAAACAATTCACATGGATTGACAAGGATAATTATCATTTTATAAATTTTAATTGTATTCCTAAAATTTGAAAAATTTTAATTATAATATATATATATATATATGGCATGAACTAATTTATTCATTAATTTTTAAGAAAATATAATATAAAATAAAAAAATAACTATTTGAATTTTTTTCTAATTTTTAGAATACAATATAATATAATAAATTAAATCATAAAAAATTATTTACTTCTCTAGTTTTTTATTAATTATTCATCGTATCTATGTTAATATGGTTGTGCACTCTTATATATGGTCATTGGAGTCACAAAATAACTCTATCTTCTAATTAAAAAATTATAACAAATTAAATGATTGGAGGAGAGGTGAGAGAGAGTACAAATAATCGGTAGTTATTATATTTAATAGTTAAAAAATATGAAATAAAACATTATTAAAAAATATGAGAGAGAAACATATCATGGATAAGGTAGTTAAAAATAATGGTCAGAAAAGAGTTAAATCTATTTAATAGCATTAATAACATTAAAAAAACATTAATAACAATATAAATCTATTAATGCTTTCTTGATAATTTTACAGTCAAAAGCTATACAAATTTGTCAAAAACAAATGATTTTTTAGCTTATGATAAAAATACTTTTTAACTCATTAATTTATCAAATACAAACTGTTTCTCTTTCATAATACTTTTTCTCAAACTCTATTTAATAAAAAATTCATTTAAAAATAAGCAGTTTTCAAAATATACTGCAAACAAAAAAGTCTATTAACATTAATAATGTAGATAAATCCTATCTAGATTACATTATCTATTTCAACTAATGATGTAGTATTGAGATCTCAGCTCGCGGTGGAATAAAATTTTATTGTTATGAGAATATTAAATTTTAATGTATTTTTTAATTATTTAATGTTATTTTTAATATTAATGAAAAATCACACTAATAAAATTTCATCAACATAGATTAAGAACAAGTAATTAAAAATAGGGTAAATTATATCTTAATAGCTTGTGATTTGACCTAATTTCAATTAGGTATCCTATGATTTCATTTTTATTAATCAAGTGTCCTAATGTTTGTATCACTAACAATTTAGTGCCTGTGGTTTAGTTCGTTAAATTTTTAACGAAAATGCTCCATGTGCCACGCACATGTCTTGTGAAAAATCCTCAAATTTTTTTCTCCTCAATTTTTTGGATTTATAGTCTGAATTCACAAAATCTTTGTCAAAACTTAACCTAACTAATTTAAAAGGAACTCATAAATTCACAAATTTGTCAACTATCTAATATAAAATCAAGAACAAAGCTCAGAATAAATTAATAATTATTTATAATAATTTATCGTTATAGGTACCCTAAAAGATAAGTTGAAAGTAATTGCTAACATGAGAATTGAAAACTTAAGATCGGATACAACTTAAAGTCAAATTATTAATTATAATAATTTATCGTTAGCATTTATAATAATTTATCGTTAAGGTTCATGGAAAATCATGGCATACACTCGATTTCTTCTCAGCAAGAACAAGCATCACTAGGTAGAGTAGATGTTCAGTGATACAGTAGTATTGAATTTCAGTACATTCCTCCAATCAATTGGTCCCTAAACCATTCAAAGTGAGCCCTAATTTTAGTAACCGATTTCAAAGATAATGGATGGAATTTGAGTTATTATTAGATTAATTGAATAAAATCTTGATGAAGTGGATTTAATCTCTTCTGGTTGTTGGATAATATTGTACTGTATGTCCATTTTGATGAGTGATTATTCATTGAGTAAATTGTATTCTTTTGTCAAAATTATAACCGCAAAATATTCGCTTCCTAATTTATTTTGATGCTTTGCATTATGTTAGATTTAATTTTATGAGAAGTTTTATGAATTCAAACTTTAGATTCAAAATTCGGAGGAAAGAGAAGAATTTGAGGGTTTTGTAGGGGTCATGCATGTGCATGACACATTAAGGTATTTTTGTTAAAAAATTAACGGACTAAATGACGAGCACTAATTAAATTGCTAATAATACAAACCTTATGACACCTAAATGACAAAAATAAAATTATAAGACACCTAATTAAAATTAAACCAAACTACATACCACTAAAATATAATTATAAAAATTCAGTATTATATAACACTTTAGTCTTCGTCACATTAGACGGTGAGGTGACAATTTTGTGCATGTGGCAATAAAGATGCATTATTGCTTATAGCATTAATGAAGGCGCGACCATCTTATTTAAACCATTCATTTATATATATGCAGTTTACCTTTAATAGGTGGACTATGGTTTTTGGATCTAAGGGCACGTTCGTTAGGCAGAAATAAAAATGAAAACGGAAATAGAAAAGAAATGCAATTGATGTGTTTAGTAGTAAAAATTTGGTAATGAAAATGGAAAGAGAATGTATTAAAATGACAATTTTACCTAGAGCTGTCAAGACGGATCCAACCCGGTGAGTTGGCCCGTTTAACCCACCAATTTGGTGGGTTGTGTTGCAAAATTCCAACCCATTTTATTAAACGGGTTGGAGGAACCCGACCACCTTACCCACCGAGTTAGGTGGGTTGGCTCGCGGGTTAGGTGGGTTAGCCCGTAACCCACCTAACTTAAAAAAAAAAAAAACATAATTCCTAATAATGTTTCTTTCTTTTTGTGATATTTTCATTTTTCACCATATTTGCAGGAGTCAGGAGGAAAAGAAATGAGTAATGCTGTGATATTTTGACCATGTTTCATACTTTCATTGTTTTATTTTTAACAATTTGTGAGTAACATGATGAATGATAAATCTTTTCTTTCATTTTATCATATTAAATTTCTTAGTTCATGAAAAAAATGTATAAAAGAAGTATAAATTTCTTTTTTAAAAGAAGTTAGAATTAAAAAAATTAAAAAAAAATTCAAAAAAGGGTTAGGTGGGTTGACTCGACCCACCATCTTGGTGGTTCGGGTTGGAATTCTCAACCCTTTAACATGGCCAACCCGAGTGGGCCAACCCGTCATAAGTTCAACCCGTGGTGGGCCAACCCGTGGTGGGCCGGGTTGGCCCACTTTGACACCTCTAATTTTACCCCTTATATTAAAATAATATAAAGAAAAGAAGGTTATAATTGTGTCAAATCAGAAGGGTATAATAGATATTTTAGATTTTTTTAAAGTTGATGGAAATGAAAAAATAAAAAAGTAAGTGGGATCCAATAGCCCCACCATTTCCATTGACATTTTCATTAGCATTTCTTGCTAATAAACATGCCCTAAATGATTAAACTGATTATTGAGTCGTTAAGGAGTATTGAGTTTCTAGTAATTACTTAAAAATAACTTATTTCAACTGATAAAATAGATGAATAAATATTAAGATAATGCTTTGTTTTAAAATTACACACAACAAATTAATATATCAAAATCATAAGTTTAATATACTTAAACTTACAATGTGGAGAGAGTTTCAAATTTCGTTGAAGATTAGTCACTAATTTTAGCGGTGAAAACTCTATGCAAATATAAACTTATCCTTAAATAAATAAATAAATATATATATATTGTCATTTTAAAATATATTATTTAAAATTAAATAATATTGATAAAGTATGCAATTAAATACTAAAGAAGTTTTAAAGCTAAGTAATCGCTACTTATAATACTTTTGGATATTTGTGTCGTGTAAATCACAAAGTAGTTATAAGAATTAAACACTACAATTAAATAATGAAGTGGTTTGTGTGTGTGTGTGTATATTTGATGTTTTACACATGCATAAAATTAGTGCAGCTAGCATGAAATTTTTCTCCTTTAATTTTGAAAATATAATATAAAATAATAATTATTAAATATTAAAATAATAAATTAAATATAAAGTTCTTAAATAATGAACCAGATCAATCCGGATCCTAAAACACTAAATTAGCTTAGAGTTCTTTTTAAGGTTTTTCTAATTTTTTAAGAGATATTTATTTTCTTAAACTTGATGAAAAATCAACTAAAATGATTTTATAAACTCTCAAAAAAAAATTAACTAATACTCTTAGCAAAACCCAAATTACACTTGGGTGTCCTGTGGTTTTGTTCAATTTCACTTCGGTGTCCTGTGGTTTCATTTTTGTCAGTTTGGTGTCCTGAGGTTTTCTACCATTGGTTTTAACGGTAAATATACTATTTGAATTAAAAAAAATTAAATGTAACTAGCTAGGGACCGAAACCAAGATCATTGATTTTGAAAATCAAAATACCTTATCCATTGTGCCACAAATTCTTAATTGATATTTGTTTTCCTTTCAATTTATATATAAATATATATAAAATCTGTAACAATTGTACTATTCACCTTCTCTACTTTCACAATTATCAATGCCATTTCATCTACATTAATTTTTTTATTTTATAATTTAAACCAATTAAATAAAAAGTATAAATAAAATTAAAAATTGTTTAAAAATGTTTATCATTATAATATATAAAATTATTTTAACTATTAATATTATTTTATTGTCCAATAAAAAACTATTATTTAATTAAAAAATATTATTTTAAATTACATATTATTTCATTAATTTTAAATAACACAATTATTTAATATAACATTTTAACTTGGCCAAAAAAATATAACATCTTAACTATAACTATTATTTCCATAAAAAAACTATTACTATTATTTAATGACATAAAATTATTTTAAAATATATATTATTTAATTAATTTTAAATGACATAACTATTAATTATAATAATATGAATAAATTTCATGTTTATAATATTCACTGTAAAATAATTTATTGTATTTATTTGAATTAATTATAATTTATTGTCATTTAATAGAATAAATAAATTTAAAATAAAAATAATAAATTTATTTTTTTATTAGTTCAATAAATTTTAAGTGATTAAGTAGTTGAATCAATGACCCAATGACTCAAACTTTTCAATAATTTAATAATCGGTATGAGTTCAAAAATATTTAGTGGAAGAGAAGAGTGTAATTCTACAAAATAAATGTGAGGGTGAGTATAGTTGGTCTTGACATATTATATTTATTGAAAGGAAATTAAAATTTATCAAGACTTTATGATCCAATGATTAAAGCATTAGTCAATGTCATTAGAGATTTTGGATTCGGCACTAAAGTGCTAACGATGCAAACCTCAGGGTACCAAACTGACAAAAATGAAACTACAGGACACCAAAGTGAAATCAGGCGAAACCACATAACGTCAAAGTGTAATTTACCCTTAATATTTTTTGAAATAAAAAATTTAGTAACTACTTATTATCTCTAATATTTTTCCTCACAATTATTCTTAACTTTCCTACCTATTATTTCTTTCACTCTCAAGTCTCACCTCTCATCCAATCTGTATTTTATTTCATATTTTTATAATTTAAGTTATATCTATCTTGAGGCATATGTGATGTATCCATATTAATATGGTTGCTGAATTTTTGTAGTGTTACAAGCATAAAATAGTTATTTTATAATTAAAAATGGCAAAATTACCTTTCTTAATCCCAACGTTTGGGGGTCCTGTCAGTTTCGCCCCTAACGTTTTTCGCTGTCAATTGTACCTCTAACGTTTTACGTTTATGCCAATGTCACCCTTTTCACTAACACCGTCAAATATTTAACATTTTTTTGCTGACGTGGCATCCTATGTGGCAAAACGTTTCTTTTTTCTGTCAATTGTAACCCTAACGTTTTACATTTCTGCCAATGTCACCCTTTTCACTAACACCATCAAATATTTAATAATTTTTGCTTACGTGGCATCCTATGTGGCAAAAATATCTAACTTGATATATTTTTTTTCCACATCAGATTTCCTACTCATCTTTTCCCCATCAAAGTTGTGTCGTTTTGACCTCGGCCTATTTCGTCTAAAATATAACTCAAACGCACGCGCTATTTTGCTCATAAAAACAACGGAGACGTTATCCATTCTCTATTTTAGGGTAACGTCTCCGACAAAGTAGAGAATGGATAACGTCTCCAATGTTTTTGTCTGCAAAATGGCATGTACGTTTGAGTTATATTTTAAAAGGAATATGATGAGGCTAAAACGACACAGTTTTGATGGGAAAAAGATGAGTAAAAAATCTGGTGTGGAAAAAAAATATGTCAAGTCAGATATTTTTGTCACATAGGATGCCACGTAAGCAAAAATTATTAAATATTTGATGGTGTTAGTGAAAAGGGTGACATTGACAGAAATGTAAAACGTTAGGGTTACAATTGACAGAAAAAAAAACATTTTGTCACATAGGATGCCACGTCAGCAAAAAATGTTAAATATTTGACGGTGTTAGTGAAAAGGGTGACATTGGCAGAAACGTAAAACGTTAGGGGTACAATTGACAGCAAAAAAACGTTAGGGGCAAAACTGACAGGACCCCAATCGTTGGGGTTAGGAAAGTTACTTTTGCCATTAAAAATTAAAATAAATTATGTGATGTGATGAGAGAATACGGAAAAGAGAGAATAGAGATAACGAGTATATATAATAGTTATTAGAAAAATAATGAAGTAAAACACTTTTCATTGTCTAATTTATTATTTTAAAATATAATAACAAAATTTCATAATTTTTTTAAAAAGTAACATACATATATGTACAACCAAAACCACTAATATATAATATTAATATAGCGGTTGAATTATTTATGGTAACAAAATAGCTATTATAATAAATAAATAAATAAAATAAAATAAAATAAAGAATGAATATAGAAAGTTTAGGAAGTGTTTGCTATTGTTGTGATTTTCAATTTTATTTTGAAAAGAAAATTGAAAATTTGTTTGGTTAAATGAGTTTTATTTTTAATTTTGGACTTAATATCAAAACATAAAACACCATATAGGAAACCACAAAATGTGGTTTCCACAAATTTCATTTCAGTTTTTTTTTCAACTACAACCCACCACCACCAGCAACCACCATCCACCACGAACACCCACCACCACCATGCACCACCACTCACCACCACCACGACCACCCACCACTCACTACCACCCACTACCAACACCACACACCACCTGCCACCACTGACCGCTAAGATCACTTGCCACCACCACTCACCACTACCAGGAACCATCACCCACCACTAACACGACGCACTACCTACTATCACTACCAACTACGTCCACCACCACCCTCCGCCACCAACCACATCCACCACTACCATTACCATCCACCAACCACCACCACGCGCCATCACCCACTGCCACCACTCACTACCCACCATTCACTACTCATCACCACCATCACACCCACCACTACGCACACCCACCATCAACCACCACCACGTCCCACCAACCACCATTATACCACCACTCACCACCCACTACTACCACCACACCCACCACCACTAACCGCCGACCAACCACCACCGCATACCACCACAGTCACCAACACCCACCACGAATGTGTATTAATCTTTTTGCTTCCAAGACATTCACATAAGTATATTTTGAACTTCTATAAATATTTATTTTCTGTAATTTTATTAATTTAGAAAACTGAAGATATAAAGCAAAAGACAGAAAATAAAAAATAGAACACAAAAACACAGACCACATATTTCAATTTTTAAAAAACAAAAATCTAAAAATTAACAGTTAACCTCTTAAAGATGTTGAATATTTTTTAACTATCTCTCTTATTTAAACTTTTTACTAAAGTTAAAGTGTGAAAGAAAAAGAGAGAGACTCAAAAATTCAATCTAAGAAGTTAAACTTTTTATAAAAGTCAAAACAGCTCAATAGAATATGTGATGCGATGGGATGAATAAAAGAAATTATGAAAATTTTTTGCGATAATTATATATTATCTAATTTATTATTTTAAAATATAATAATAAAACTTTTATATCATATTCCAAAATTTAAAAAAAAATGAAACATACCAAAGTTTCTATTAATCTATATATATATATACAACACACACTTGACTTCACAAGCATATTGTATCCAAAGTCTTGAATAACACCATGAAGCCTTCACTCTTCTTTCTCCTCTTCTTCACCATAACCGTCACAAAACTTGCGTCACTATCCCAAGCAAGCCCAATCCTAGACGCCTTTTTCGAGCCCGTCACTCCCGGCGAGAAATACTTCCTCGTATCATCTATCTTCAAGAGCGGTGGTGGGCTCAAGCCCGGAGTTTCCGACCAGTACTCCCCATGCCCCGTCGACGTCATCCAGGCCGAATTCTCCTTCATGCCCGACAACGGCGTGCCCGTCGTCTTCGCCATCCCATCAAGCCCAAGCCCAAGCCCATCCGACTCATCCAACGCCCTCACGACGGGCAGTGCGGTGGAAATTGGGTTCTCGTGGAAGCCCGGGTGCGTGGAATCGGCCACGTGGGCCGTGTTCGAGGACTCGGGGGAGAAGGCGTGGGTGGGTATCGGGGGCCTGGAGGACCACGTGCGGGCCGAGAAGGTGGTGAATGGGAGCTTTAAGATGGAGGACGCGCCTTGGGGGAGATTGAGGTTCAACGCGTACAAGCTCTTGTTTTGTAGGGAAGGTTCGGGCGCGTGTTCCGATGTGGGGATTGAGTATAGGGATAAAACGAGGCGTTTGGTTTTGGGAGGTAGAACGACATTGCGTTTTAACATCTTCCATACTGAAGAAGATGATGATGTTGGAAGCAATCATAATCATATCAAGCAAGTGGTAGGTAGCTACTAAGATGGTTATATATATATCCACGTGGATTTTGGATCCAGTGTGTGGGGTCCATTTCTTATTTTTTATCTCTTCTTGTGTTGTAGCTTGCTGGATCTGATCTCATCCATGTGTGTATGTATGTATGTATGTATGTGTATTAGTTCCCTTCATATTGTGTTAGCTTCTTGTTCACCAAATAATGAAGAAGGGACTAGTCACTAATTAAAGTAATTTTAAATAAAAAAGGTATGTTAATACTATACTAGTGTTTTGAATAAAATGGAGTGATCCTCGGTGAAAACAATGATTCATGATCTATGAAGCATGGGAATTCTAAAGTTTATAGCGTGTTGGTGTTCGACACGACATTGATATACTGACTTTACGTGTTAGACACGCATATGTATGTGTCCATTTTAAAAATAAATTTTATTGGCTTGGACTTGGACTTGCGTTGGACACGACTCCGACATGTCATGGACATTATTTGGACACGGTAAAATAATTTTTTTTTTATAGAAAAAAGAGGTAAAATGTGTTTAGGGTTTAGGGTTTTTTATCATTTTTGGAGTTTTGACATTTCTCTAATATTTGGTAAAAGAAAACGTGTGTTCCATCTCTTTTAATTACTTATTTTCTCTTCTCTCTTGTATGTATCTTCAAGCTTGCCCTTTTCATCCACTCTTTTATCTTATTCAACTTTCTTCTTTTTTTCTACTCACTTCTTTCTTCACATTTCTTCATTCTTTCTAAAATTCTATTATTCTTCAAGTTCATTGGAATTACACTACATATAATATATATATATATGTCGTGTTGTGTTCTGTAATTTTAAGAATATTGTGTGTTATGTGTCTGTGTCAGTATTTGTGCTTCATAATTCATGATTAATTGGTCTAACTAATCGAGGTTGAATCATAATATATGTTTTAATTATGCCTTCAATCATAGATGTTTTTTTTTTTGACGAACAATCATAGAATCATGGATAAGAGACTAGTGATTAAATTATTTGAAATAAAAAAGGTATGTTAATATTAATTTTGTACGGGTAATTAGTTCTTCATCAATTTGATATTAAATAAGGTGCCTATAATTCAGTAAGGGGATTAGTTACTGTGCTCGACAGTTGATACCTGATCTAGATCAAAAATAAAAACTTAATTTTGGGGATTAAATTAAAAATTTATAAAAGGAGCATTATTCATGTTAATAATTAATTAAAGACTAAACTATAAATCATATGTAAATGGCCATCTCCACTATAAAAATTGATATACATCTCTCTTCAAACTTCAATTTGAAATTAGTGCACAAGTCCCCTTATTTATTTTTTCATCCAAAACGTTAATGGAGGTCAAACATATCACATTACTTGACAATTTTTTTTTTCACAAAATTTAAAGTTTAAGGGTTTTTTTTTTTTGCACAAACATACAGTTAAAGGGATTTTTTATTTTTTATTTTGATGACTTGATGTTAGTAACTTGTCATTATTTTGTTGGGGTTTAAGATAGAAAATTCGACACAAGACTTTTTACTCAACTTTGCAAAGCTTAAGAGGTTTCTAAATTACTTTGTATAATTGTCGGGGATAATTTGTACATCAACTATATTGTTTTTTTTTTGTCAATGTCTATTGGCCAAATTACTTTTTTGGTCCTCAATGTTTCAAAAAATTATTTTAGGTCCTCAACGTTTTTTTGTTAAAATTGGTCCTCTAGCGTAACATCCGTCTAGTTTTGCCATTAAATGTTGACGTGGAAGGCTTATGTGATACACCATCTCTCCTACGTGTCACATTTGAATGACATGACACCCTCTCTCACTCCAACTTAGTAAAATGACATCGTTTTGATTCAAAACAGAACATTTAAATGAATTAAAACGGCATAGTTTTGCTGAATTTGAGTGAGAGAGGGTACCATGTCATTTAAATATGACATGTAGGAGAGAGGGTATGTCACATAAGCCTTCTACGTCAACATTTAATGGCAAAACCAGACATATGTTACACTAGAGGACCAATTTTAACCCAAAAAAAACATTGAGTACTTAAAATAACCTTTTGAAACGTTGAGGACCAAAAGAGTAATTTGGCCTTGTCTATTTCAAGTTTTTTTTGCATTTGAGCCTAGATTAAATTCACTTGGAATTTACATAAATGGGCCTCATTCTTTTTTATTTTGAAGTGAATTGGGCCTCATTCTTTGTAAGGTAAATACTCCAGCTAATTGGGCCTATAATTCTTTCGGCAACAGTACTCTCCCTGGCCCAATATTCTCAATAAACCAAGCTGGCCCATTGCATTCCATTCACTTATGCATACCATAATATTCACTTAGTTCTTATTGTTTTACACGGATAAACCTATCTAATATAAAAAAAAGCAAGAAGAATTTATTAAATATTATTAGTTAATTAACTAATAAAATTTGTGCCACAATAGAATTAATTATATTAAACTAGTAGAAAGTGTTGTGTATTTGCACTTTAATTAGCTTGTTCACCAAATAAAGGAGAAGGGATCACTCAAGTTTTAATATATAATGAAAATTGTTAGTTTAATTAAGTAGATAAAGAATGCATGATATGATTTGAAATAGGAAAAAATTTAGGTCCATTTTCTTATGTCCATTTCATCCAATTCCACCAATCATATATTGTATTTACACTCTCTTTCTTTTATGATTGGTCATATAAAAGGTGGTCTTCTATATTCTCTCTCTATTGTGATTGGTCATTTAAACACTTTTTGCCACGTGTCATAATTATATTGGAGAATTGGATGAAATGGACATAAGAAAATGGACCTAAGTTTTGTCCTTTGAAATAATTGTTTCACATAATATTAATGCGTGACGAATTTATATTTGATTTATATGAACTTTAGCTTATAAAATCATTACTCTTCAATAAATTGGGTAATGCCACCAAAAGCATTTTCATTTTAGTTTCACATGACTTATCATATTTAGGAAGAGAACAAAATTGTATCAATTAATAAAATAAGATAAATTGAAAGTTGTAACCAAATAAAAATTAATATTAGAATTAAAATTTCAAACAAAGTTTAATATTTTTATGATTTAAAGACTAATTTAAAATATATTTATAATTTTTTAATGTTAAATTTGATATTTTTATAATCTAATCTAAAGACAAGTAAAATATTGGAAAGAGAATTGGCCAAAAAGAAAATCTTCTAGAGATCAAAATAATATTTTAATCTAAATAAAAATAAAAATGATTTAACAAAGATTAACCTGTAAATTTTGGTAATACTAAAAAATGTGCCCCCATGCAGGATCGAACTACAGACCTTCAGTTTACAAGACTGACGCTCTACCACTGAGCTATAGGGGCACAGCTGTTAAAAATGCAAAGTATAAAATGTGAACTTAAAAAAAATCTTGATTAGTTAATAGATTAAGTCCAATAAAATAAAGTATGAGTGTAAAAAAAAAAAGATTCAGAATAAAAAACGTGTATTTTAAAGACCTCGTAAAAACAGAATTAACTCCATTTTTGTTGTTAATTTAGTCCAAATTCCACATATTTAATTTGTTATTATTTTTAGTTAATAATAATAATTTCATATAAATCATGAATTAGCTTGGGTGGATATTATTATAACATTTTGCAACTTTTTTTTTTGGCCTGAATATAACATTTTGCAACTTATGATCCATGATTTGAGAAGTTATATTTCTCTATTCTCATAAATAATCAAACGAGACAGACACTATTTTGTTTTGCTTCTCACACAAACATACATGAAGAGTCCAGAATATGTAAGAACTAGAACTTTCTTCCTTTCTCTACATTTCTCCATAACGCTTCCATTTACCTATTTGACAAAAGCATAGAATTTTCAAGAAACCACACCACCTATTTGCCACGTCTCTCTCTGACATTCCCTATATATTCACATATAAACCATCCTAATATCTTCAACCTCAGAGTGGAAAATCCTCAGCTGCTTCAAGACAAAGTGCAAAACTCCATCAGAATCCACTGCAAGTACCAAAACAGAAGGCATAAACAAATGAAGCAACAATCCCTCCTCAACTTCTTGCTTCTCCTTCTTCCATTGATCTTGCTGTCTTCTCTTGCTGCTTTCCCATCCAAAGCAAATGGCTCCCTCCTACCATTCCCAGATCGTCCAACCAGTCTCTGGTCTGATCTCTGGTCCGACCGCTTCCCAGACCCATTTCGTGTTCTAGAGCAAATCCCATTTGGGGTGGACAAAGATGAGCCATCCATGGCTCTGTCTCCTGCGAGAGTGGACTGGAAGGAGACACCAGAGGGTCATGTCATAATTCTGGATGTGCCTGGGTTGAGGAGAGATGAGATAAAGATAGAGGTGGAGGAGAATAGAGTTCTGAGAGTGAGTGGAGAGAGGAAGAAGGAGGAGGAGAAGAAAGGAGATCACTGGCATAGAGTGGAGAGGTCATATGGAAAATTCTGGAGGCAGTTCAGATTGCCAGATAATGTGGATTTGGATTCTGTGAAGGCCAAGCTGGAGAATGGAGTGCTTACTTTGACATTGGAGAAGTTGTCACCTGATAGGATTAAAGGCCCTAGGGTTGTGAGCATTGCAGGAGAGGATGAGCAGCAAGCGAAGCTTAAGGGTAATGAGAGCAAGCAGGAGCTTTGAGAATGATCAGTGGTATAAAAGAAAGGCTTCTGAATTATGTGTTCTGTGAATAAAAGGGTTTCAGCTGTATCTTTTACTTTTTTTATCTTGCCGAGGGTATGCAGATTTGTAATGGCTTTACTAATCTTCAAATGAATGCAGAAGAGTTTTAATATATATATATATTTTAAGAGGCTTAACTCATTCTAAAAGAGTTCTCAAGGGGAGTGAATTATCTTAAGCTTATATATACAGTTTGTTAGCCATTTAACTGCAATGCGGGACTTCAACACGCCCTCTCATGTCCGACATAAGAGCGTGAAGCCAACGGGTTATCCCCAGGATAGTCCATAGTAAGGCTCATCCATCTACACATACTCAACCTCTCTCTGATACCATTTTAAGAGGCCTAACTCACCCCAAAAGAACTCTCAAGGAGAGTGAATCCTATATATACAGCTTATTAGCCATTTAACTAAGCAATGTGAGACTTCAACAATATATCCTCAAATTTCATGAAACACTTTCAGTGGACACCCTATTTTGCAGTCTTCCTTGATCTTTAGCTTCTCAACATTAGTAAAGTGGATACAAGAATTTAATGGAAATTGTATGATTTTGAAGCAATAACAATAAAAATACGTACCATTAGGTTTTAGGAGTCCGTTTAAGAGATTGAACTCAACAAATTGATCAGCAAACTTCTCGCAGCAGCTGATATCGGAACAGATTAATATAGGCTCCAAGCATAATCAGTTGAGATTAAAGTAGAATATTGATTGTTGAATTCTTTCCTTTATTGAGTTTAAGGCAAAAGCATTTTGTTATGCTTGGAGCACATGGTGGGAGCATCCTGATCCTCAAGGTAGAACTACAAGTGCCGATCTTCCAGTCCACAATAATCAAGGTCAGCTTAATGTTGAATATTCGTACAATAAAACCAGCCATTGAATTCCTGGGCTACTCCTATTCAATCCTATATACAAATACAAAGTAATCATTAACAATATTTGTCTTGGCTTTCGTGACTAGTTTTGAGTTCCAATCTTCTATTCTATAAACATTTTTTCCCTTTAACATTGCAAGCGATAACCTTCATGCTTATGTTTTGCCTCACTTCTCCAGCTCCATATAAACAGTCAGTGTGTTCAAACAACTCGTTTGGCCACTTCAAGGATGAGTTCTCTATTCTTCAAAATCTGTACCTCTGAAGAGTTAGATATGATACTTTCATAGGTTGATCTCTTTGTTTACCTCTTCCATATCTAGGAAGGAAAATTTGAAAAGCATATGGGGATCAACTAAGTACTAATATATCAACCATAACTTCACTTCTAAAACCAATAAGACTCTCCAAAATACTGTATATTTCTTCTGTTTTTGGATTTGATTTATCAACAGAATAGAACTGAAAAACTTGGTCATCAACCTCGATCCAGCTGCATCCTGGGATTTTGTAAGAATTTCGCTTCTTCAACGTTCTCCTTACCTTCCGAACTTCGTCCCACTTTCCTAACTCCCCATATACGTTAGCCAACATTAAACCATAACCACCATTTTTTGGATCTATTTCAATCAACTTTTTGGCAGCAAATTCTGCCAAATCTGTGCGGCCATGAATCTTGCATCCATTAAATAAAGAACCCCAAACGACCTCATCAGGTTCCATGCTCATTCCCTTAACAACTTCCATTGCCTCATCAAATCTTCCTGCTCGACCAAGAAGGTCTATCAAACACCCATAGTGCTCAATCCGGGGCTTTATCAAGAATTTATCAACCATCATCTGAAAATAGCAATAACCTTTTTCCACTAAACCTCCATGGGTACAAGCATTTAGCAAACCAATGAAGGTGACTTCATCAGGTCTTATATCATTACCATAATCCATCATTTGCTCAAAAATGGCAATTGCACTATCACTTTGCCCATGAAGTGCAAACGAATTAATCATCGAATTCCATGATGTTAAGCCTTTTTCTGGATTCATGTCAAAAACCTTTCTTGCCTCCTTAAGGTTCCCACATTTCCCATACATATCTACAAGAGCATTTGAGGTAAATGAGTCAAGGACGAAACCATTTTTGTACATATAACCATGAATCCATTTTCCAAGCTGCAGCATCCCTGTGTGGCCACAAGCTGAAAGTGCACAAACCACAGTGACTGGGTTTGGGTTGTTAGATGGATACTGTTTGTCCATAGCAAGAATAACCATTTTTCTAAACAACTTGATTGCCTCAGAGAAAAACCCATTCTGAGTGCATCCCGCAATAAGAGCATTCCAAGATGGGACATCTCTCTCAGGCATTTCCTCAAACAACTTCACTGCATTCTCAATATCCCCCACCCTCGTATACCCAGAAACCATGGCGGTCCAAGACACAACATTTCTCTCACACATTTCATCAAACACCTTCCTAGCATTCCCAACACCGGACGAAACCCTCGAGTAAGAATCCACCAGAGCCGTCTGCACAACAGGGTAACACCCAAAACCCGATTTCAAAACCTGGGCGTGAACCGAATCGGTGCCGTTCGATCCCAAAACCTCAGGGCAGGACTTCAAGACGTGAGGGTAGACGAATTGGTCGGGTTCGGGGCTCCGTCGGCGAACCATGTCGCGAAATAAGACAAAGGCAGAGACGTGATCGGGCTGAGAGGCGTAGGCGGTGATCATGGCGGTGTAGAGATAGATGTTGGGCGATTTGAGATGGTCGAAGATGAGGCGAGCGTAATGGAGATTGGAGAGTGTGAGAGTACAGAAGCGGACGAGCTTGAAAGCGTAGAAGTGGGTTTGGCCATGGCCGAGGGCGATGAGGAAGCCTTGGAGTTGCTTGAGATGATTGAGATTGTTGCTTCTTCCAAGCAACGCCAAGACGTGTTGATTCAGATTCATCTGGACATGAGGTACTCTTGAGATGGGCTATTCAGCAAATAAGATTACGAGAACAAGTGCTGGAGTTAGGAAGATGAGATTGTGGAGTTATGAGAGAGATAGAGAGAAAAAAATATTTTTTTCTTATTTTTTTTCTCTTCCAAATTTTCTTTTTTCTATCTCTCTCATAACTCTACTAAAAAAAATATAGAGAATTACTCTAGAGGATCTACTCTCATATATTATCAAAACTTTACAATTCAATAGATTGACATCATCTAACAATATCAAGTTTTAAATCTTTCAAAAGTTTTATATTGGTATTTATGTTTTTAAAAAGTTTTATATTTGTCATTTAGGTTTCATTAAAGTTTTATATTGGCCATTTATGTTTCATTCAAGTTCTATATTAGTCCTTTATGTTTTGTTGAATTTCTATATTGGTTCTTTATATTTCATTGAAGTTTTATATTAGACTTTTATGTTGGTCATCTCAGCATGGTTTTTATTTTTGGCTTAAACGACGCTATTTGGGTGTTTTTGGCGTGTCTGATGTCACGTCAGCTATCTAATACACGTATGAGAGATTATGTATCCACCTCGTCAAGCCACGTTAGCAATTAACTTAAGAAATTGACGAATTTGGATGGAAGGACCAATTTAAAACTTTTGGGGAACATAAATGACTAATTTAAAACTTTTGAAACATAAAAGACTAATTTAAAACTTGAGTAAAACATAGATGAACAAAATGAACCTTTGACCTCTAAATTAATAACATGATATCATATTATAATATATGGTAAGGAGTTTATACTAATGGGCTTCTTAGTTTTTATTTTTAGAGGGATAAAAATGGAGTATTATTCATTTATTTTTGAATGGATGAGAGTAAAACATCATTGGTTGTCCGTAATGGGCTTAGAAGTGTTCAAAGAATTAGTCATCAAGTCTGAAATTATATCCGGTGCAATTCGTTGGAGGGTTGCCCAGTAATGTGCATTCTATTTCTTGAATGTGCTTCAAGAATATATGTCCATTTATATTTTTTTAAGAGTGGCCTCACTCCGTCACATTCAAATAGGTCAATTTTGTCAAAGGTATTCTTGCAATTAAGATACTTCTCAACTCTAATAAAGCTACAGATGTAAAAAACACAAGCTCACATTTCATTGCAGGAAAATGCATTTACACCATATAAATGAATAACGAGTTGAAACTCTTATAATTGTGTATTTTATCACCAACCACTCTATTATTCGTTTTTCCCTTTGAACCAAGTTCTTAAGATCTCTAATCGCAAGGTAAGGTATCCTTATAGATTGCTTTTAATCTATACGGGTTTATGATTCATCCCCTCGACGTACACGTCAAATTCTATGACTATAGCTATAGTTTTAGAAAAACACAATTCAAAGAATCTAGTTATGACGGTATATCACATCAGGTGATCACAAATTATTGGCTCCAAAAGACCTTATAATTATTACGGGCTAGTATATCAAAATTCACAAGATATATTTTAATACTATTTTTCACCATATAATAATTTTAGCTAATAAAATAAAATTATTAATCCATTTAATGAACTTTTCAAACTCAAATATATACCAAAAATTAATACCATCTATATGTACCTCTTTGTACTATAGAAATTAGCCATTTTCATATCATTAGTTTATAAGTTGATCACAAATAAACGAGAATGGATCTAGTGCTTGGCTCTTCTATGCATTAGTATGCTAGGCCGACTCTTTTTCATAGTTTTTTTTTCATTTTTTTATTTAAATTTGAGAAAGTATAAACTTTTTCTAAAGAATATCTAACGTATGAAAGATATAGATACAAAAAAATTAAAAACTCCACATAAATCGAGATTTACTATGAGTGGATTAGGGATTAACTTTTTAATCCCTAATAAAGGTGGTCCCTAAACCATTTACGGTAGGTCCTTATTTGTGTGGAATTTTTTATTTTTTTGTGTCTTTAACTCTTATTCTTTAGAAAAAGTTTTATAATTTTTCAAGTTTAATTTAAATTAAAAAAATGAAGAAGACTATGAAAAAAAGTCAGCCTAGCATACTAATACATAAAAGAGCTAAACACGGGATCCATTCTCCAAATAAACATGTCTATGTCCATAATAATACCCTTAAGCTTGACTTCACTTAAATAATTAAAGAAGCCAATACGGTGCAAATTACTTTAAAAAAATCAAATTTTTTATAAATCTTTTTAGCTAAAAGGTTCATTTTGGTCTTCTATGTTTCAATTAAGTTTTAAATTAGTCATTTATGTTTCAAAAGTTTTAAATTACTCCTTTATATTTCTCAGAAGTTTTAAATTGATCCTTCCGTCCAAGTCCATCAATTTCTTAAGTTAACTGTTGACGTGACGTGCCGAGGTGGACACATAATCTCTCATACGTGTATTAGATCGCTGGCGTGACCTTAGACACACCAAAAAGACCCAAACGACGTCGTTTAAGCCAAAAATAAAATCGTGCTTAGATGACCAATATGAAACTCTAATAAAACATAAAGGACTAATATAAAACTTTAATGAAACATAAATGACCAATATAGAATTTCAATGAAACATAAAGGATCAATATAGAATTTTAATGAAACATAAATGACCAATATAGAACTTTAACGAAACCTGAATAACATATATAAAACTTTTGGGAAACATAAATGATCAATATAAAACTTTTGAAAGATAAAAGACAATTTAAAACTTGGGTGAAACATAGAGGACCAAAATAAGCATTTGCCCGTTCTTTTATTAAAACATGGCCAAATTACTCTTTTGGTCCTCAACGTTTGCACGAAATTTAATATTGGTCCTCAACGTTTTTTTTGTCAAAATTGGTCCTCTCCATCTGATTTTGCCATTAAATGCTGACGTAGAAGGCTTATGTGGTACACCCTCTCTCCTATGTGTCATATTTAAATGACATTACACCCTCTCTCACTCCAAAATTCATTTAAATGACTAACACAGAACATTTAAATGAATCAAAACGACGTCATTTTGCTGAGTTTGAGTGAGAGAGGGTGCCATGTCATTTAAATACGACATGTAGGAGAGAGGGTGCGCCACATAAACCTTCAACGTCAGCATTTAATGATAAAACCAGACAAATGTTACGCTAGAGGACCAATTTTGACCCAAAAAAAACGTTGAGGACCTAAAATAACTTTTTGAAACGTTGAGGACCAATATTAAACTTCGTACAAACATTGAGGACCAAAAGAATAATTTGGCCTTAAAACTTAATCTTTCTGCATACCAAAAAAATAGGTCTCTTTTTCTAAAATTGAAGCATGAGTCACTCTCAAAAGTAAAACCACGTATTGCATACCTACCCTACCTACCAATTATATTACTTTTATAATTAAGATACAATCTTTGTGTTTCACTAAATTGTATAATTAGTGACACTTAAAAACATGGTGGCCAACATTTACCAAACAAAATAATAATGAGGGGAAAATACATTTTACCCCCTCAACTATGCCTATATAACATATTACCCTCCTCAACTTTAGTTTGTAACAATCCACCCCCTAAACTCTAAACTTTAAAAAAGTTTGAAACAGTTATCTTAGGGTTAAAATGAACTGAACATATGCAAATCACATTATCTATATTTAATTTTTTCCCTAATCTAACTTCAAAAGTATAAGCTAACCGACTACAGCAATCGCCCATCAACATCAAGTCAAAGCTTAAGAGAAGTTTGATAGAATTCATCGAGTACATTCTAAATTCTGTACTGTGAAAAGTTTTATTTTCAAGAAATCGAGTATCTGTGTATTGTGGCTGTATCTGTGAAAAGTTTCATTTTCTTTGTGATTGTATTGTGGTTGTATCTGATCAAGGAATTTATAGATCAAGAAATTGAGTCTTTTGAAAAAAAAATCAAGAAATCGAGTATATCACATTATAAATTTTATCAAGAAATTGATCGAGTATATTACTCTAGTAAAAGCAATACCCACTCTAGTTATATTTAACTCCTTCCTAGACTTTATCATGTGTGAATTGATTTAATAAAAGCAGTACTCACTATATATAATAATAAACATGTGCAATGCATATAATCTTAATATGTTAAATTTAATTTCAAATTTAACAGTTTCAACTTTTTCTTAAGTTTAGAGGAGTCATTTGTTACAAATTAAAGTCGAGGGGGTGATGTGTTATATAGGCATAGTTGAGGGGGTAAAATGTACTTTCCCCTAATAATAATAATAATAATAATAATAATAATAATAATAATAATAATAGCTACAAGAACCCATTAAAAAAAAAAAGCTAAAAGAAGACGGTATTGAACTTCTTAAAAAAGATTTAATGTATTTTGGTCGTTTTAATTTGATAATTTAGTTTTGAAATAAATAATTTAGTTTTTCTATGAAATAATTTAATTTTTTTGTTGATTCCAAATTTAGTATTAAGATTGATAATTTGTTGATTTTAGCTATTATTTTTTTACATAGAACTATCAACTTGAATTCTAATTTAGCATCTAACTAGACCAATTCTTATTTCTTAAATATGAATCAATTTTGGATAAAAATGTGATAGAAAATACAAATTTAAATAATTGCAAAAAATAGAAGGTAAGATCGATTGTCAATTTTTAAATGAGTGGAATGAAATTGAAATGTTTATAATTTAAAAGGATCAAAAGTATATTTAAACAAAAGAAAAAAAATCAAGAAGAAAAGACAATAATTAACAATAACATTTATCTTAGGAAAATGGGCAAATTATATATATTACGTCATGTGGTTTTGTGAAAAGTTAGTTTGCCCTTTGCGAACATAAATGCATCTCTTAACACTTAACTATCCTATAATATTTTTCACATAAATTTAATCATATTTGTCATGTAACAAATCTTCTATATATATTATAATTGAAGGCAGCTAAAGGCATTAGCTGACACATCAGCTACCTTCCCACTCATCAACGTCAGTAAAACTGCCATCCTTGCTGTCACACTACTGCCTATGTGTACTACAAAAACAATACACTACTTCTCCACTCCATGCAACGTATGTTTTATTGAATCAATTATGCAAAATTGACTCATCTTCAATTCAATAGATGCAACAAGTAATAAACATTATGTAACACAAATTGCCTCTGTGGGAAAAAAAATTGATAAAAAATATATTTTATATAAATAAAATAATAAATTACAAAAAATTGATAAAAAATAAATTTTATATTAATAAGATAATAATTTATTTAAAGTTTTTATGGTTCTAGGTCCGGATATGGGAATTTAACTATTCATAGGATCTGGGAATGGGAATATCTTATGAAACCTGCTCAAGTCAAGATCTGGAAATTAAATTACCATACCCAAACTCTACCATGATCATCTTTAAGCATGTTAATGGTCTGCGTAGAACCAAATTTAAAATCCTGCACATTCAATATCAAAATGAATGTACGCAGTTAACAAAATGAAATCCACAATGCATTAACAAAGATTGATTTGACATGCTACTATTTCGGGTAATATCATTTAACGCATTAAAATTAAAGATTCCATCATGTTAATGTTTTGAGTTGACCAAAAATTTTATATTAATAAAATAATAAATTATTTCAAATATTTATGGGTCTGGGTCCGGGTATGAAGATTTAACTATTCGTAGGATCTGGGGATCAGAATATCTTTTGATACTCGCTCAAGTCCGGATCTGAAAATTATAGTACTCTACCCAAACCCTACTAATGATCATCCTTATGCATATTAATGGTCTGCGTTGACCCAAATTTAAAATCATTCACATTCAATATCAAAATGAATTTACGCAGTTACCAAAATGAAATCCACAATGCATTAACAAAGATTGATTTGACATGCTACTATTTCGGGTAATATCATTTAACGCATTAAAATTAAAGATTCCATCATGTTAATGTTTTGAGTTGACCAAAATTTTGATGCCTGAACTATCATATAGACACGTGAGAAATACACTACTTTTGCACATCTTTTGCTCATGCGTCATCCATTTAAAAACGTCTACATTTAAAACACATTTAAAACACATTATTGCTTATTATGGGCAATAATGTAAGCATTATAAAAACGTCTGCACATCCTTCGCGTCTGCACAGCTATATACCCACCCCACCTCCTACATTCCAAAATTCAAGCATCACTAAATCGCATTGCTTCAACATCAAACTTTCTTCTTCTTAGAGTAGCAGTCCAGATCAAGAATTCCTGCGACCGAGAATGGAACAAAAGTTTGATGCTGTCAATGATATCAATCGATCGCGGAGTAACTGGACTATCAAAATTCGCATCACAAGGCTATGGGAAAGTCCTCCTTATCCTAAAACATGCCCAGACAACACAATCGATATGGTTCTTTGTGACAAGGATGTATGATCCTTTATGTTTTACCTAAAATGTATATCTTTTGGGTTATTTATTTTATTTATTATTTTTTTCATATTTTATTTAAAAATATATTAATCATGCTGTCAGGGTTCCAAAATTGCTGCTTCCGTGAAGAGTGTATTCGCAAATAAATTCAAGAATAATCTCAAGGAAGGTGCAGTGTACATCATGTCTGGGTTCAATGTCGTAGCATCCTCAAGTACGTTCCGTGCTACACGACATTCGTACAAGCTGAACTTTCAATATCAAACTCGGATAGCGCGGGCTGACGACGACGGCTCCATACACCAATTCGGATTTGAATTTGTTCCCGCTGTGAAGATCATATCCGGGGAGTTAGATCAAAACATCTTAGTTGGTAATTTATCTTATATATTCCCCGTTTCATTTATGACCACATTATGATAATACGAAATAGTTTAACTACAGACGTAATTGGTCGTGTTTTCAATATGTCTGAGGTGCATGAGTCGTCTTCCAGTGATCCTAACTCGATGCGGGTAACTATCTATATTGAAGACACTGAGTAAGTATGATTTTTTTGTTGTCTACATGTCATATACCTTTCCAATCCATGCTTCTTTAATGTTAACATTCAAACAATATCTGTGCGTGCAGTAAGACGCAGTTGGCAATCACTCTGTGGGGTCAATATGCCAATCAGATTGTCCAATACATGTCAAAAAATTCTGAGAGTGCAGCAATTGTGGTGGCATTTCAATTCTGTAAAATTAAAGAGTACAGCGGTACACGTTCGTTGTCTAACTCTATGTATGCTACTCGGGTTATGATTAACTCTGACATAGAGGAGATACGACAGTTCCATCAAGGGCTGCAGCCTGAAGATCTTACGAGCCCTATGAACCGCACTGGTCATATCACTATGACAACCACTACTCCTCAAGAGGCCGCATTCGCTGGCTATCCACTTTCATCCGTTGATGAACTATATCAGTCCGGAGATAAAGCTATTGTCTGCATTCTTGCTAATGTAATACAGGTTAATAAGGATAGGGGTTGGTTTTACAATGCATGCAAAAAATGTGGAAAGAAGGTGGATCCTGATGGTCCTATATTCTGGTGTCACAGTTGCAAGGGTTTGGTTAATCAGGCAACTATTAAGTATACACCTTCCCTATTAATGACATATTTTGAAAATTTATTAATTCAATATAAAATAAAACATATGCACTTTAACATAAAATACATGTATAGAGTTGAGCTCATGGTTCTGGATGAGTCAAATTCGGCCAACGTGACTATATTTGATCGTGATGTTTTTAATATTGTTGGGTTGCAGACACCGCAACTCCATGACGAGCACTCAAAGGTTTGTATAAATTTTTAATGAAATTCACAATAAATTTGAAATCTAAACAAGTCTAATCTACCATTTTACTACTTTTTAAACATTTAGGGCATGCTTGTGGATGCCAATCATACAGTCAACTGGCCAGTTAAGCTTGATTCGTTTGTGGGACAAACATTCGTCTTTAAAGTTGCGGTTGTGAAATCCCAATGGAATGATTTCACATCTTTTACTGTGCAACGTATGACCAGTGATCCTTCAATAATTGATAAGTTCACTAGATATCGTCTTGCTAAGGTCAGAGTTTGTTGTTCTTCAAACTGATGTCAACAAATTTTTCCTCAGTATTTATTCTTCAAACTGATGTCAACAAATTGATAAGTTCACTAGATATCGTCTTGCTAAGCTCATATTTTATTCTTCAACTTGATGTCAACGGATTTTTCCTCAGAAAAATGCACTAAAGGTTCACCTTTTTCCAGGTTGATCTTAACGCTACGGACGGCAATTTGATTACAGCTGACAAGGCTATGACATCACCCATTATCGACCTGGAGGGTCGTAGGCTGACGTTTACAGACGATGCTAATTCACCTTCCACCGCAACGCTCAGTTCTGGCAAGAGGTCTATAGATGAAGCTTCTTATGAGGGCCATTCATCAAGTGAAGCGGCAAAACAATTGGTCATGCCAAAAAAGAAAATCAAGATCGAGAAAAATTGAATTTCATTTCCATTTTATGTTTAATTTATTCCCTAGGTGTGGGTCTTCTTATGTTATTGAAATCATTAACTGCCTGCTTTTCGTATTGTATGGTGTTTGTGCCTTTTGATTTTGTTTCAGTCAGTATTAAATTTCTCAGTGATGTCTTTTTGTGCCCTTGATGTCAAATGTTTACAATTATAAAGCTAATGGAATAAATGTGTTGAGTATCTATCTGCATTCTCTGTACTATCCCACACATATGTTTCTCTCATATTTCATAAGGCAATATATTTTAGTTTGTTATATAACACCACAAAGAAGAGATATATAAAATATGACATTTATTATTCAACTATGTATAAATCTAAAATAATTACATACAAATTATAATAGATATATAATATATCTTTATTCTCCTTTAAAAAAATTGAAATATCATTTATACTTCCATTAAAAATTAAAATATATAAAATATGACATTTATTATTTTTACATACTTATATCCCCCACATATGTTTCTCTCAAATATATTTTAGTTTGTTACATAACACCACAAAAAAACCATAACGTTTTGTTTGGAAGTCTAAAAAGATAGATTCAAATATTTGTCCTTTTCAAGATAAGAATATATATATTAAAAACAAGTCCAAATTAGTACAGTGGCTTTCAATGTCTGTGATACCCAAAACATGTTTTAAATCATATGTATTATATGGTACTGAATATGTCTTCATAAATCAATAAAATTCCTTTAAACTTTTTTCTTATTATATTATACATTTTATATTTTATATATACTTTTTATAAAAAAGAAATAACTTGAAAGACTAATTTTATCATTGCATATGTAATATGGCATTAAATATTCGAAAAAAGTCATTGATCACAACTTATAAGCAGGGATGATAAAAATATTCATACCCAATGGATAATTTTTTATTTGATAGTTTTTTATTTCTCATATGTTCCAACTGCGTCTTTTAAGAGTGAAGAACAATAAACTTAGAAAAGAGAATTCATTCCAATGATTCCTTCATTGATAACCAGTACGAATACGTGGGAGCCAGACCCAATCCATAATCTTACTTAATCAACATTTGAATACAAATTAAACAGTTCTTTTCAACGTTTCCGTTAGCATTTTCATCACTTCTTCGTGATGATTCTGCGTTGCCGTTCTTAAACGCCCAATGTCTTCCTTAAGTTCCTGGATCTCTAAGTCATGTTTCTTAGCCAAACTCTCGATAGAATTTATTTTAAAGTCTACCGAGCTCTTGCTGTCAACGACTTCTTCGTTTGTGTATGTCTGGCTTTGCGTGAGAGGACTGTATGAAAACACCATATCAGCTTCTTCAACGCTTTTGGTATTCTTCAAATTTAAGTGTACATTTTTCGGATCTGCTTTTGACTCCTCAGTAGATGAATCACGTATGGCCAACGTCCTGGTTGCACACCTTCTCCATCTTCCGTGAAACTTGATGAACCGTCTACGTTTTGAATCACCAACCATACCGTTCTTCAATTGACTGCTAGATTATTCTGTGTGGTTTAACTGGGCATCTGACATATAGTACTTATTGACTGCGATAATAAAGTTTCAATTGAGATCAAAACGGTAAACTGTCAATTAATGTATAGACTGATGCATTTTTTTAAAGAAAAGATACAATGTCAAATAAATAATTTGTATTAATTAAGGTATAATGTATATGAACGGATTGTATGGAATATTTTCATCTCCTGAATTAAAGTATGGTACATCCAATGATGATTTTCCAGTGACAAATTTCATTACGATTCCAATGATTTATGTATAAGAATATATGGACATTACGTTTGGTATCTTGATATCCTATATTTAATAAAATTGATGCAGTGCTATCAATTATTCTTATCTCACAAATTTAGTAATAATAAATAATGTAAATTATATTAATTGGGCTGACGTTTTTTTAATTTATTTTTTTCTTAATATCAATTAAACTTATTTGTGTTGAGAAAATATATAATTCGAAGAAGAAATGTTAAATATTTTATAAATATTAAAGTAATTTAATAGTAAATTTATATTTATGATTTAATTTTTTTATGATTAGAGCTGAAAATGTTGATAAAAATTAATTTTATGTTAATAAAATACTAATTTATTTAAAATTTTATGGGTCTGGTCCGGGTATGGAGATTTAACTATTCGTAGGATCTGGGGATGGAAATATCTTTTGATACCCGCTCAAGTTCGGGTTTCAATATTAAATTACCATACCCAAACTCTACCCATGATCATCCTTAAGCATTTTAATGGTCTGCGTTGACCCAAATTTAAAATCCTTCACATTCAATATCAAAATGAATGTACGCAGTTAACAAAATGAAATCCACAATGCATTAACAAAGATTGATTTGACATGCTACTATTTCGGGTAATTTCATTGTACACATTAAAATTAAAGATTCAAGCATGTTAATGTTTTGAGTTGACCAAAAATTTGATGCCTGAACTATCATATAGACACGTGAACAATGTATTGACAATTAATGCTACATTAATGACATTCATTTGCTGAATATTTAAATTAGTTACATTCTCATTATTTTTTTTATTTTAAGTACATGTCAATAGTTACTAATGCTTATTAGCGAAATTATTCTTTTTTTTATATGATAAATTAAAATGAAATTTCTAAATTTACTAATTTATTAGCATTAATTAATATTGAAAATCATATTCAATACTTCAAAGTAATAAGTTCAATAATTTATTGAGATTGATTAAAATTTCCCTATGTGTTTTGTTAACAAACCACTAACACTTTATTGTTGTCCAGTTAATGATGATGAAAACGTGAACAACAACATTGCTCTCTCATCTTACCAAGGTCGGCATAACAATGATTCTATTTATTATTTGTTCAATTTTTAACATGCTTCATTGATGCCTCCATGTTAAAGACTTCTAATTTTGTATACTCTTCAAGACAGAAAAGAGGCGGCAAAGGATGAAGGTACTTGCTAGCCGGCGTGTATCAAATACTAATGAACATAGAAGAGGTATAATTAATTTTAACACCATGTAACATATACAAATGTGCTAAATTTTACTTATATCTCAAATTTTTTTTAACTTTTATGTCTTAGATGGTTAGATAATATTTTGATGCATAAATTTCTTATGTTGACCATTTGAAATAGCACTTTGAACTTTTTATAAATCAACTTGCATTAATTCTTTGTGTTTATCATTTGCGGAAGTTATATTTAAGACTTTGTAGGTGTGTACCAACATATATAGTTACTTAAATCTTTTTTTTTTGTTCTATTTCCAATAATATATTTACACAATTTTTCTATATTGTCATTTGTAAACAGGTTGCCTGTTACATTCAAAGAAGGTTCGAACTAAAAGTTTGAAGTCTCATAATGCAAGAATTGTGGCAACTGAAGCACTGGCTAGAACACAAGGCAAGAATTTATAAAGACAAAAGCATTCGTAGATTAGTTCAATATATAATTTGTATTATCTAATCAGCTATATCTTTGAATTGTTTCAGGTCGGCTTGCTTGGAGTACATTAGCTATTGATGACGGTACACGTATTCTCTTTATATGAATGTATTGCGTTTCTAATTTTACCACTATGTTGAAATAGAATAATTAACAATATTCAATAATAACAATTTTTCCTAAAATTTTGTAGATGATATTCATGTCGACCTTCAGTTGCAATTTCCCTCAGTTACCAATGAAGAAGGTCGTCCTTTCAGTGCATTATTGAATGAAGGTTGACTGACCAAACATTCTAATTTCTTCTCGAATAATTTTATATAGTCATATTCTTATGGTAATTCATAACTAATTTTGTAACTTCATACAATTATGGTAATATCTACTTCTTAAATTTAAGTTTACAAAGTATCGAGATATTGGCCTACCAACATTTGAGTGTGAGTTCTGTGGTGCATTACTATGGTTTGAAGAATGTGTCTCCAAATCAAAGAAATCCATTCGTCCTAGGTTCTCAATGTGTTGCATGCAAGGCAAGGTTGTACTACCACCTGTGAAGAGACCACCTAAGTTACTTGATGACCTATTTAGTATGAAAGACCCCAGGAGTGCTAACTTTATGAAAGAGATCAGGAACTACAACAACATGTTTGCGTTTACCTTCATGGGTGGCAAAATTGACCATACTGTTAATAATGGCAAAGGACCATATGTCTTTCGTCTACATGGTCAGAACATGCATCTACTCGGTAGTTTACTACCATGTCCTGGTGAAAGGCCTAAATTCTCACAACTCTATATATATGATACTGATAATGAAGTGTCAAATCGTCTACACAATGCAAGGTATTGCATTTTTAATAGATAATTCATTCTCATATCTGATTATGTAATAATTACATTATACTTTACATGCAGTTCATCTAGATCTGAGTACCAGTTTGATGCAACATTAATTATACAGATTACACAAATGCTAGATTCATGCAATCCACTGGTTATGCAATTTAGAACAGTAAAGGAGCGTTGCAAGTCATCCAATGCCAATAACCTAAGGCTTAGGTTGATTAGGAAGCGTCACTCAGATGCAAGAACATATAACCTTCCCACAGCATATGAAGTTGCAGCCCTTATTGTAGGTGACTTTAGCTTGGACAGGGGTGAGCGTGATATTATAGTCGAGAATAGATCTGGGCTCCTGCAACGTATTGATGAGCTTCATCCACTGTATTTGCCCATGCAGTATCCATTGCTTTTTCCATATGGTGAGGATGGATATCGTGAAGAGACATTGTACAGAGATGGCTCTATCTCTGCAGACAGAAAACAGAGGACTCTAACACTCAGACAATACTTTGCATACAAACTGCAAGATAGACGTAATGACTTCAGCATGATACTCAGGGGTAAAAAATTATCTCAGCAGTTCATTGTTGATGCGTTTACCATGGTTGAGGCACAGCGAGCAACGTTCATAAGATTCCATCAAAAGAAATTAAGATCAGAAAACTATGTGACTTTGACAACTGCTGTTTCCAATGGCAAGTCATCATCTTCTTCAATTGGTAAGAGAATCATTCTACCATCATCATTCATTGGCAGCCAACGATATAGTCGTGAAAATTATCAAGATGCAATGACAATCTGTGCTGCAACTGGTTTCCCAGATTTGTTCATTACCTTTACATGCAATCCTAGGTGGCTTGAATTGGATAGACATTTTGAGAATTTACGATCTAAGCCTGAAGATAGACCTGATATGGTGGCACGTATATTCAAGATCAAGCTAAACATGATGATGAAGGACATTACAAGAGATGGGTTATTTGGCAAATGCAGAGCAGGTATTAATATTGGTTTGTTTATGTCATTATGCATAATGTTACTTATGTATGGTTAATGTATTATTTTGATAACGTTCATTGAACTGTTCTAATGCAGTCATATATACAATTGAGTTCCAAAAGCGCGGGCTACCACATGCACATATTCTACTGTGGTTGGCTTCCGAAGATAAGTTCAGTACGGCAACTCAAATTGATTCTGTTATATTTGCTGAAATTCCTAACCAACATGCTCATCCTGAACTACATGAAGCTGTCAAGTCTTTTATGCTACATGGTCCTTGTGGTGCATCTAGGTTAACATCACCTTGCATGCAGAATGGCAAATGTACTAAACATTTTCCGAAAAAATTTTCTGACAGAACTTTGTTTGACGAAGATGGATATGCTAAATATCGTCGTAAAGATACAGGGCATACAGTTGTGAAAAATGGTGTTGAACTTGACAATCGTAGTGTCGTACCATACAACCCGACGTTACTTTTAAGGTACCAAGCACACATAAATGTTGAATTTTGCAACCAGTCAAGGTCTATTAAATACCTTTTTAAGTATGTCAGTAAAGGACATGACAAAGTCACAGCGACAATATGTAATCAAGACTTTACAGAAGTTAATCCCTGCGTTGATGAGATACAACAGTATTATGATTGTCGCTATGTATCACCATGTGAGGCTGCTTGGAGAATATTTGGTTTTGACATCAATTACAGGGAACCATCTGTTGAAAGGCTTCCTTTCCATCTTCCAAACCAACAGAGTGTTATTTTCTGTGACGACGATAACCTTGATGACGTTGTTGAGAATGCAACGTTGAAGCAATCTAAATTCTTAGCTTGGTTTGAAGCTAACAAAATATACCCCGCTGCAAGAGAGCTTACGTATGCACAATTTCCCACCAAGTTTGTCTTCAAAGTAGACAAACGTGAATGGTCTATAAGAAAATCTGGTCATTCAATTGGTCGACTTTACTATGTAGCACCAGGTTTGGGTGAATTGCATTATCTTCGTGTTATGTTGACTAGGGTGAAAGGGCCAACTTCCTATGAAGACATAAGAACAATGAACGGTGTCCTGCATCCAACATTTAAGGATGCATGTTATGCTTTGGGATTGCTAGACGATGACAAAGAATATATTGATGGCATCAATGAAGCGAGCAGGTGGTCTTCTGGTCTCTACTTACGGAAGCTCTTCTCAACACTACTAATACACAACACAATATCAAGACCTGCATTTGTTTGGGACCAAACTTGGATGCATCTTTCTGATGACATACTAATCAAGGAGAGACACCGTTTAGGCAATCCAGGTTAGCCACTAAGTTTTCATAATACTATAATATTTTCATAACACATGTAACCTATAATAGTATTTTGTTATATATATATATATATATATATATATATATATATATATACATCATTCTGAGCATTCTCTATTTCCACATCTAGAGTTACAATTGGTTGATGCTCGCATTAAAGACATTGCTCTTGCTGAAATTGAGAACATACTTAAAACTAATGGGCGTAGTCTTCAAGATTTTCCTCCCATGCCATTACCTAATGCTGCTTTGTTGTCTAACATGGAGAATGCGTTGCTAAGTGAAGAATTAAACTATGACAAGCAAGCACTACTTGCACAGCATTCAACTCTATTTAGAAGCCTAACCCAAGAGCAGACAGAAATATACAATTTGATTATGGATTCTGTAAACAAACAGCATGGTGGTATCTTTTTTGTAAATGGTTTTGGAGGTTCCGGCAAGACATTCATCTGGAATACGCTGACATCAGCAATTTGAGGTCGTGGTGACATCGTATTGGCAGGTATACTCTGAAAGTTTTTTCTTATTAATAACAAATAATTCCTTTAGTATGTATTTGTTAATCGTAGATATATAGATATGTTGGTTGTAAATCGTTCTTTGTTAATTTTGTAGTTGCATCAAGTGGAATTGCATCTCAACTAATACCAGGAGGTAGGACTGCACATTCAAGGTTTTCTATTCCATTGGAATGTAATGAAAATTCTACTTGCAACATCATGCAAGGGAGTGAACTAGCAAATCTTTTGCTACAGACAAAGTTAATCATATGGGATGAAGCACCAATGGCTCATAGATTCTGCTTTGAAGCTTTAGACAAAAGTCTAAAAGATATATGCGGAAAAGACAATCCCGAATGTTATAAGAAACCTTTCGGTGGTAAAGTTGTTGTTTTTGGAGGTGACTTCAGACAAATATTGCCCGTAGTTCCAAGAGGTTCACGACAGGACATCGTGCTATCATCGCTGAATTCATCTTATATTTGGGATTCATGCAAGGTATTAACATTGACAAAGAACATGAGGCTAGGTACAGGAGCTAATGAATCTGAAAACAGAGCCATAGCCGATTTCGCTAATTGGATACTTAAAATTGGTGATGGCGATATTGGTGACATGCTTAACGATGAAGAGAAAGAGATCAACATACCAAATGATTTATTGCTAAATAATGTGGCTGATCCGATTAACTCCATTGTTGAAAGCACATATCCTTCTTTCGTTGATAATTATCACAGTCATGATTACATACGCGACAGAGCAATTTTGGCACCTACACTTAATGATGTTGCTTCGATCAATGAATACATGCTTTCGTTGCTGCCAGGAGAAGAGACCACATACCTTAGTTCAGATAGCATCTCAAATCAAGAAGCAGATTCTGCATTAGCTGATGTTTACACAACTGAATTTCTCAACACAATTTCAGGTTCTGGGTTACCATACCATATGTTGAAATTAAAGGTCGGTGCACCTATTATGTTACTTCGTAACATTGATAAATCAATGGGTCTATGTAATGGAACTAGATTGATTGTTGCACGATTGTGTAAACATGTAATCGAAGCTACCATTATATCTGGTAAATTTGTTGGTGAAAGGGTTGTAATCGCACGTATGTTGATCTCTCCATCTGATTCCAGACTACCGTTTAGATTTCAGCGACGACAATTTCCGATTGTCCTATCCTTTGCAATGACAATAAAAAAAAGTCAAGGACAGACATTGTCTAACGTAGGGATCTACTTACCGAGACCTGTTTTTACACACGGTCAGCTTTATGTAGCTGTGTCACGTGTTCGAAAAAGATCTGGGCTAAAAATATTGGTTTGTAGTCAAGATGAGCGTCTCCCAAATAGAACATCCAATGTTGTATACAAGGAAATTTTTCAAAATTTAAAATAGTTCATCCACTGTAAACCAATGTCTTGTGCGTCACTTTTTTGCTAGAGTTGTTGCCTGTGACATGTGATTCTTATCATGCATTACATTGATTAAATTGGATAGTAATACAGTTAATATTCGACTACCGTTACGAATTACAATAGTATATATCTTTACAAAATTGCACTAAATTGGATCAAATATTCAGTCATAAAGACCTTCAGCCCTTTAAATGTGATATCTATTAATATTTAAACGTGTTTACAATGCACAAATTTTGGTACATTGCTACTAGAAGTTTACAAATGTAGTATGAGATTCCATTAAACTTCACAAATGGTGCAAATCATTTGAATGGCATTCTTTATGAACTTTCGTAAATTCCCGTGCATGTGCACGGGTCAAAAACTAGTGAAGCAATATTTTTAAATAAATAGCATCACTTTTTCCTTATTGAATTTCTCATATAATAATAACTAAAGAATTCACATACACATACATAATACATGCAAGTATTTTTTATTTTTAAAAATATAATATAAAATTATAATTAATATATTTTAAAAGAAAAAGAAAATAAATATTTAATATTTTTTTAACTTTCAACTATTATTAAAACTTCTCCTCCACTATCTTTATTTTCTCTCTCCCTCATTCTCATATAACTTATTTTATTTTATATTTTTTATAATTTAAAATAGTGATTTTATGACACTAATATAGATGCTTGCCATGTATTCTTGTGTAGTTGTGTTATTCAATCTTGATTCATTATAATGTTAAACTTGGGCTGCCTTTGCTTCACCTGTAAATTCAATTCAAAGGTGGAATTGCACAATTTTCCATATTTTTTAAAGTTTGGTTCACATTTTTAAGGTTGGAATTCAATTCAAAATTGAATTCAATTCAAAATTGAATTCAATTCCAGGTTTATGCTTCAATCTGCATAGTTGAATTCCTTATAAAATACAAGGAATTGGAGGATTTTTTTTGTGGAATTGGGGCAAAAGGTCATTTTTACCCTTCTCACTTTGTCCCTCTCTTGCATCGATTCATCTTCTGCTTCCTTCTCTTGCTCATTATCAATGTCCATAACCACATTCTTCCCAACTCTATAATAAATCTAGTGAAAAAAAAACAAAAAATATGGTGAAGTTCTAAAAAAAAAAAATCTGCTTCCTTCTCTTGCTCATCATCAATGTCCATAACCACATTCTTCCCAACTCTATAATAAATCCAGTGAAAAAAAAACAAAAAATATGGTGAAGTTCTAAAAAAAAATAGTGAAAATAATCCCAAATCTTAAAAAAAAAGTCAGAGAGATCACTGTATAGAGAAAGCAGTCGGAGATCCCGTTCACTACTGTGGGAGAAAGAAAAAGATGAAGAAGGAGAAGAATAATGGAAGAGGAACAAGAGTGAAGAAGAAGAGGATGGGAAATTGAGAGATGAAGACAGCGACGACGGTGGTTCTGTGGAGAGCACCGAAGGAAGACGGCGGCATCGGCGATGGCGGTCGTTCTGTAGACAGCACCGAGAGAGAGAGAGAGAGAGAGAGAGAGAGAGAGAGGCAAGGGAATGATGGAGATGAGTAATGGGTGGGTTAGTTATTTTTTTTAATAATTATTTTCTTAATGAATATTTAATATTCTCTAAAAAAAATAATTATTTAATAGATAAAATAAAAAATTAATTATTTAATATTTAATGAGGGACAAATTTGTCTTTTTATCTCATATCCTTTTACAAAATTTTAATTCCATCTTTTCATACTAAACACACTTTTCAATTCAAATAATTCAATTCCAATTCCATATCCCAATCTCAATTACAATTCCAATTCTAAACCCAATTCCTTAAAAAAATTGAACCAAACGTAGCCCAAAGGTTTTAACCAATGTTGTAAGAACTGAACCGGACATAGACTCGGACAAGTGTTCGGTTCATGGTTTGATCGGTTTAACCGGTCGAACCGTCGGTCGAACCGGATGATGCAATAAATAATAATTATTCTTAATATATAAAATGACATCACTCAAATTTTAGGTTTCAATATACATATTTTTGAAGTTTTAAATTACATGACTTCTCAAAGTTTTAATTTTTAAGACTTGTCAAGCTTTAAAAGAACTTAATCAAACCCAATATGAAATTTTGATAATAATGACTTTTAAATTTTAATTTTCAAGACTTTTCTAATTTTATTTTTTAAGATTTCTCTAATTTCTTTTTGTTATGTTATTTTTCCTTTTTATTTTTTTTAAAAAAATAAAATTGGACTGGTTGGACCACTGATTGACCGGTCCAACTCCGGTTAAATCCGGTCCAACTAGAAAAACGGTTTTTTGGTCCAACTGACTTGTCTTTGTATTCGGTTGGCGGTTGAATCGGTTGGGCCGTCCGGTCTGATCTGGTTCTTACAACATTAGTTTTAACTAACAAGTAATTATACGAAGATTTGAATGATAAATTTAAAATTATTTATAAGAGTGGAAACTACTTTTAACTACCCCTCACATGATTTAGTTTAATTAATGAAATGAAAAATACTACAAATTAATAAGTGTGTTAACTATACACTTATACAACATCATCATAAAATGTAAAATATTTTTGTTACTCTCAACATTTGAGCTTTTGGTCAAATATACTCTTAAAATTTAATTACAGTTAATTATGTCCCTAAACATTTATTTTTTGAGCAATCTTGCCCATTTTACTAACATCGTCAAAATAGATAACAGTTGGGACTTATGCGACGTGACGTGATAAGAAAATCTGACTTGGTTGATGTATGCCACGTCGTATTTTCTTCCATTCACTAGGTCATCATTTTGTCCATTTTACATCTCATAAAATGCTTCGAACATGATCGTCCAATCTTATTTTCTTGCCACGTATCACATTACATAAGCAAAAGAGTGAAACATGATGTGCCATACACAAACTTAATCAAATTTCTTACCACGTGTCACGCCATAAAATTTCAACCGTTATATATTTTAATAGTGTTAGTCAAAAGGACAAAATTAACCATAATCAAACTTTAAGAACATATTTAATTTGATTAAAAGTTTAAACATTGTAGATAAAAAATTATTTCGTTTAAAAGTCTACTAACTTGAAATAATTTTCTTTGAAATAAAAAAAAGACATTATTAGGTAGACTTAATTCATTAGTCATATTGTTTCCTCTCTCTCTCTCTCTTTTTCTTTTTACATTATCCATTTTCATATACTTGTTGAGATAAAAATGTAATATTATAATACACTGAATGAATTAATTTTTTTTTTAAATTTTCATTTGAGATAAAAATATAATATTATGATACACTGAATGAATTAAAAATATTTTTTTATTAATCTTAACAAATGAATTGAAGAATTACTTCACACTAAAAACTAAAAAAAGACCTTTATGAATAGAGGAATTACTTCAGACTTTGTTGATGTTTGCAATTATAATTTTATTTATAGAAAAACTAAAAAACACTTTAATCCAAGCTAGATACATGTAGTAATGTATATACTATATAGATACACTCAAACTGTCAAAATTAGAAAAATTTAATACTGAATTATCAAATTTGATGTATAATTCACTAACTAACCCACTCAAGAGAGTATGCGTGTGTGTGAGTGGTTTATTTGGCAGTTTCCTTCCTTTTTAGTTTTTTCTGCGAAAAACTCTCTTTAAAGACGTAAACTTTATCTTATTACTCAATCCTCTCCATCCAAGTTTTGCCTTCATTTTCTCTCCGATTTTTCAATTCTATCCAAAAGCAGGAATCCCCAATTTATATATATATAATAATATTACATTACATTACATCCCCAGTCTTAAATCACGCATACAGATCCCAAAGATCTTTTCTTTTTCCTTATCGCTTCCTCAAATCTTCATTGGGTCAATCAAGCTGAATCCATACACTAGTGTAGAACTCAATTCCTGTATCCTTTTCTCGTCCCTCGTTGCTTGATCTTGTTTTTTTCGATTGGAATTCTCTATGTCTCGAATATTCTCGAGATGGAAGAAGCTGAGGGAAATAGCGATGATTTCTTCTACTTCTTGTTATGCGGAGACCCATTTCGCTGTTCAATCTCGAATCAATTTCCGATTCAATCAGGTCCGCCCAATCTCGACGCACTTGAATTATTTTCACATTGCCACACTTAGACGCCGGGAATCATTCATCGGTGTTCAGGAGCGGTACAAGTGGGACCATGGTGGCTCCGGCGATACTCATAATCGGAATTCTCCGGCACGGAAGATTCGAGCGGAGGCTAATTGCCCGCGGTGTGCCAAGCAAATGGATGTGTTTTTCTCCAATCGCTATTTTCCCACTTCTGCTTCTGATTCCAATTTGATCCCTCCGATTTCTATTTATGAAGAAGGAGGTTATCAGACTATGAATCTCTGCCCTAATTGTAAAACTGCTTATTACTTCCGCCCTTATAACACTGCTCCTTTACAAGGTTCATTCGTGGAGATTGGTAGGGTCACAAATAATGATGTTAATAATACTGTTAGCAAATTGCAGAGGAGGATGTCCCATGGCAAAGTCAAAGATGACAGAGAAAGTAATAATGGCCATGGTAGTGACAGTGGAGTAGAAGATTATGGCCATAGAAGTTATAGAAGTAATGGGCCTAGAGTGCCATTCTGGGACACTTTAAGATCTTATAGTGATGGAGATGGTGGAGAGCCACCAGAAACCTGGTCTCCCCCACCTGGTTCTTCTAATGGGAATGGGCTGGCTGTGCATACTCCTCCTGGCCCGCCTTTTGCGCCCGGGGTTAATGTTGTTCGGGCTTCAGGGCCACGCGAAGGTGGTTCAGGTGGTGGAGGTGGGGGTAATGGAGAGAAGACTGCCTGGGGAGGCTCAAATTTGGGTAAGGATTTACCAACACCAAAGGAGATCTGCAAGGGTCTTGATAAATTTGTTATTGGCCAGAGCAGAGCCAAAAAGGTATCCTCTATAACCTGAATTTCTCTAAGATTGATTCCCATATTTGGTTCAGCTGTAAGTTAATGCTTATTCAGTTCAGTACTTCAGTATGCTAGTGATCTTCGTACAATTGTTTTATCCTTAGCGGGTGCAATGATATGTTAGTGATCCTTTAGTGTTATATGTCAATGTAAATGCATTGTTCTGAGTTATGCCCTTTGGCAGTGATCTCATCAATGGTTTATGTTTATGTTGAAGGTGCTTTCTGTAGCTGTTTATAACCACTATAAAAGAATACACCATGCCTCTTTACAGAAAGGGTTAGTTCTATAACTGTCTCTTCCATTTTCTTAATTAGTTTTCGTAGTAGTTCTGTAACTGAGACTTGTGAGTTTCTTATTTCCCTTCCCCTTCATTTTTATTTTAATTTCTTCTTGTTTGCAAGTATCCATGCCTCTTTATACAAATTGTTTGGAGGAATTTTGAAAATTTATTCTTATTGTACATTCTTTTAAGGTATTTATTTGCTCTGAGTCTATTGAATGAATTGGTGGATTTTAATATTAGGTCAGGGGCAGAGTCAGGAATTTCAAAAGCTCTAGATGATGACGATAACGTGGAGCTAGAAAAGAGTAATGTTCTCTTAATGGGTCCAACAGGGTCAGGTATGATTTGCATTAGAATTTAGAATTATTTTGTTTTTAAAATTAGAACTAGTTGCGTCCTTATTTTTAATCACGACATGACTGCTATACTAATATAATTTCTGTTAAATAGGGAAGACATTGCTTGCAAAAACTCTAGCTCGATTTGTGAATGTTCCATTTGTCATTGCTGATGCAACTACCTTAACACAGGCAAGTATTCTATCGTTGATGAGATCATACTGGAGAGTTAAATCTAACCAAGTTAGATGATACTTATCAAACCGTCTTGCACCAAAGATATGTGATTTCCATTCATTTGAATGATATAAATGTGTTTGGAATGCTTATTAATTGCTATCAAATTTCACTTCCAAATGAAAATCTGGTATTTGATATTGATAGTAGTAATTATTTATTTGGTTTCATGTTTGGCTCAAGTTTTGTTGTTTTGGGACAAAAATTCCTGTGTTATTGACTATCTATAAACTAAAAAGAGGAAATTTTGAAAATTGCAGGCTGGTTATGTTGGAGAAGATGTTGAATCAATATTGTACAAACTACTTGTGGTATGTGAATTGTTCTCCAGAATTGTCATGTTCATTGAATAATTTATCAATTTTTTCTATTCTAGGAATTTTCCAGTTTATTGTTTTCCATTTTCCTGGAAGCTGTGGTCTTGTTTTTTCCATTTTGTACGTTATGCTCAGTTTTACTTTTGTAGTTGATAGTGAAGGAATGTTCATAGAATAGAGTTGTAGTGTCAATAAAAATTCCGTGCTTTAGAAGCTTAGATGAATTTTTAAAGAGCAATTTGATTTCCATAACACCTTATCTTACAGAAGACAGTGGCTCGTGCTTGCATTGACTAATTGATTTTCTTTTGCTCAGCGTAGACTATGATCCATACTATAGTTATTTACTTGTACTGTCAAGCCATTGGGTAGAACTATGTCCATACTGTTAACATGCTATTCTCAGTGGCTGCTTTTGTATATTATGCTTTATGTTCTTCTTGCCCTGGTGTCAAGGCATCCCAGCTAAAAAGAACTAAGCCTCCCGATACTCCTGCTCAGCTTAAAAAGTGTTCCAGCAAAAAGCATCCACTTGAAGCATAAAGGCGCCTTCCCTATTAATTGCAAATTGCATTAGGCCCTCAGTAACCCTGAGAACTTTCTTGGGGTAAGCAGCCTATGATAGAAGCAGTGAAATATGAATAGAAAAATAAAGAACATAATTAGCAGACTTTTAGTGCAAGAATCTTAAAGACTATAATTTTCCAATTAGTGTGTCTTTAGGTTGGACAAGACCCAAATACAATATATCTAGGAAATTACTTGACACCTTCTAAACTACTCCTAAAGGGTATTTATAGTATCATACCTTGCTACCAATAACAATAAATTGCTAGTTTGGCTCGAAGATTTTCCTCCTCTTATTTGTAATGCTCTAAGGAGTGATATTTTGGATTAATGAAATCTGAAGTATTTTTCAAAAAAAAAAAAAAATAACAATAAATTGCTAACCCAGCCAACAATTAAGGGATTTAATGAAAAATAAAGGAAAATGTGCTAGTCTGCTAGAACATGCAATAGTGGTCAGATAGTCCGCTGTTAGTGGGCTGGTAACAACCTCCCACTCACTCTTTTTAACTTCCTTTTCCTTGTACGTGGCCCCCTTTGTGGGATTAGTGGGTTAATGAACTTTGCAGTCATATCAGCCTACCCCATAGGTATATGTACCTTGTACGCAACATGTCACTTGGGACTTGAGATTTGGTTTGATCTTGGGTAATTTCCTCCCTTTACCAAGGTGAATAGGAATTCAACCTTGAATAGGTACCTTAGGAGGGACAATGCTAAGGCACCTTACATAAGTCTTCCCTGGGAATGATCAATTCTGTAGGATCGGAACAGAGGTTGCTTCTTGGGGGAATGACTTCCTTTTGGTTACGTCAGAAAAGTAATACTAACTCGTGACATGACATTAACTATTTTTTAAGACTTGAACATGTGTCTATCCATGGATATCTTTCCCAAATCTTATGGCCAACTTTACTTCCTTAAAAACCTTATATTCCTTTCTTGAGGTTCCAAGAAATCACATCCACATTGACCTTTACACTATAACAAAATAAGCTAGTTATTGGCCAATGTTATGGCTTGGACTTGCTAGTTCTACATTCTCCTTTTGTTCCATTTATGTTTAATATGACAATTACTTCTAATTTCATTTTCACATTCCATGGTATTTTAGATATCATGTTATAGAATATCAAGGTTAAGACACCGTGGTATTTGGAATTCTCAGGTTTGGTATGACAATTCAAGGTTGTCATAGAAAGGATACAAGTGGTATTTATAGAAGTTAATAAAGCAAAACTTTGTGATGCGAGAGCCCCATAGTTTTTGGGGAGTATGAGATTTCTCCAAAAATGTGGTCATCCTATGCCCCCTTGATACCAGGGTGACAGGGTCAGGAATACTAGGTGCTTTATCAGTTTCTTTGATGATTGAAGTATTTCTTTTCTTATTAAATTCCCTTATATATAAATTTTTTTATTTATTCTTTTTCTGTTTCCTCTAACATTTTCTGAAAGATATCATTTTATGGTGTTTATACTTGTCAATATATTATACATTTACTTAATTGCCGTTCTGGTCAATTTTGTAATGTAGGCAGCTGAGTTCAATGTTCAAGCCGCTCAACAAGGGATAGTTTACATTGATGAAGTTGACAAGATAACAAAGAAGGTTTCTTGATTATTTAATTGAATAAGTGCTTAATTGTACACCATTTATATCATTTAAATTAAATGTTTTGGGTATATTGCAGGCTGAGAGCTTAAATATTAGCCGGGATGTTTCTGGAGAGGGTGTTCAGCAGGCACTATTAAAAATGTTGGAAGGAACTGTAAGTAAATTAATTCCAAACTTTAGTTGTTACTAAATTAGCTCATATACATTTTAATCAAAATCTGATAAATGAACTTTATCTGATCTTTTCTCCCTGGTAGCAGTCCTTAACTCCTTATATAATGTGCACAAGAAAGAAAGTCGTATCTATTTATCTATTTATTATATTAATATAGTTGTTGGGTCTTTTAGTCAGTGGTCTCCCAAAATATTTATTTTATAATTAAAAAAATAAATAAAAACATGCATGTGAGAAGATAATGGGAGAGAAAAAGTAGGGATAATGGTAGTTATTAAAAGAATGGGGAAGTAAATAACTTCATAAATTTTAATTTTTTGTTTTAAAAATTAATTATTATATTATATTTTAAACAACAACAAACAAAGCCTTTTCCCACCAGGTGGGGTAAGCTATATGGATCAAATAATGTCAACACATCATGTCTTTACATATTTCTATGATTAGGTTATTAATAATCAAATCCATCTTAATAAAACTCTGTGATCTTCCTCTACCTCTAGTTATTGGGCTATCTTTCATTTGGTCAACTCTACGTACAAGATCCTTTAACGGCCTTCTTTGGTAAATGGGCTATCTTTCATTCTGCACCTTGGAAAAGAATATTTCTTGCTGCAGAAGTAAATGAGTGCTGCACAAGTAACACAAGCTGAATAACAATACAGCCCTTTTCCTCTAATTTTCTGCCAAAGAATCTGATCTGAAACTGCAGTTTAGGTGAATAAGGCTACCTTGTTTTTCTAGACTAACCTTTCAAGGAATTTTGGTCACTTCTGGTTACTTTTAATAGGGATGATTCTATCATCATAAGCAAGATTTCTGCCTTATGGAGAATTTATAAGCTAGTGTCTAATTTACACTTATATGCTCTCATAATTAACAGTAGGTAATACTGTTTTTTATTAGATATGTCTGTTTCTGATTTATGCCATTTTCATTTTCTTCCAAACTCATAGATTTTTTGTGCTAAATATTTCTGAAAAGTATTTGCATCTTTCAAACATTAGCCTAAACTTGGGATGATGTCTTGTTGTCTAGATAGTAAACGTTCCTGAGAAAGGAGCAAGGAAGCACCCAAGGGGGGATAACATACAGGTATGTGTTTTGGAAAGAGTAACAATTTTTATCAGTCTTCTTTTTTATTTAATTTCTTGTTTATATAAATTTGCTTAGAAAAACTTAACTCATAGAGTACCTCTTGTTTGTTGCTGTTCTGAACCCTGATTTTTATAAGAAACGTTTAGATCTATTATGTAATTAATTGTTCCTTTCGTATTGGGAAAAATAAGGAAAATTGTAAAGGCATTTGTGGTCACCTAATTACTTGATCAACACTAATGAACACACATTTGGTTGAGTTCAGAGAAGATCATAGTTTTATAGTGACAATTATATCCAGGCAAGTTATGGATAGGGGAAACAAATATTAATCTTGCATATCTTATAGAACTCATGCATCATATGGTATTTAAGCTTTAGAGCATTAAATATTTCCAATAAAGTATACGTCATGTAATAGCTCCTTTATTAACAAAAAGTTCTTATGTAAGTGATTTAAAAAAAAAAATCATTTTGGACTCTTATTTGTGCAATGTGCTCCTTAGACCTAAAGGGCTACAAAGATTGTTGGATAGATGGAGAAAGAATAGTCTATTAATTTGTGCTACGGATAGATATCTAAAATCTTACTACCTCTTCTATCCCCTTGCAAGTATTTCTTTAGAGTCTATTAATTTATGCTCTTATGATCACCTAGTGCAGTATGCTTGTAATTTTAATAGCACTCCATTATTGCTTATCTAATGATCTTCCATTTATTTTCATATGTAGATTGACACAAAGGATATTCTTTTTATATGCGGTGGAGCATTTGTTGATCTTGACAAAACCATATCAGATCGGTATATCTTTTGCCTGTGTGGAAATAATAATTGCTCACCTTTTTTGGCTGATGTCTTGGTTTCTGTCATTCAGAATACTCTTTAACATTTAGTTATTTTTGAAATAAACCAGACGACAAGATTCTTCTATTGGTTTCGGAGCACCAGTTCGTGCCAATATGAGAACCAACAGAGTAACAAGTGCTGTAGTAACATCATCATTACTTGAGTCGGTGAGAATTGAGACTATTATAATCTTAATTGAAGATTTTTGTTCTCCTGATTTTTTACTTAGATATCTTTAAGTAGTTGAGGCTAACGCTTCATTCGATATGTCTCCTATGGTGCTATGCACTTTCTTGCCCTCTAAGCCCCAAGAAAAATACTGAAGTAAAAGAAAAAAATGATAACCTTCCAGGCGATCTAAAAGTTGCATTAGTAATTTTCAGGTGGAAAGTGCCGATCTCATTGCATATGGTCTCATACCTGAGTTTATTGGACGTTTTCCAATCTTAGTTAGTTTGTCAGCCTTAACTGAAGATCAACTTGTGCAGGTATTCCTTCATTTGTTTATATCCCATGTCATCTCGTCATAGCTTTCCCTAATACCTCTAAAGCAGTTTAGTGCTCCTGGGATTATTTCTGCTAGCATGCTTGTGCTGATGAGTGATGATTATTCTGTTGTTTTGACACTACTGAGAATTACCTATATATAAAGTCCTTATGGTCTTTCAGATTTCTAAAGGAATTAAATTTCTATAATTATCTTCTTTCAGTGTTAAAGATCTTTTCTATATATGATTGTCTAGAGGAGTTAAATGGTAATATAGCCATTGCCTTTTGGTTCTAAAAAAATGAACTTCCATATCTTTACCATGAAGTTTTCTTTATAACATATTATAAAAGGAAAATGAAATTTGATTTTTGGTTTATGGAGAGAGAAATTCAAATAAGAATGCAAGGGTTGAAGAATGGATTTTGTGATCTAAAGAGAGTGGTAGTCACTTCATATGTTCAAAAGGAGTTTGTTTAATTTTTCCAGTGGGCCCTATAATTTGTTAACCATCTTTAATATTCTATTGAACCGGAAAGATTTAAGTGTGGCTAACAAACCGGAATATGATATACACAATTTTGCAGATGCTTTATGCATGGTGTTTAACTGTTTATGTTTGTTTAGAGTTTGGATTTTCTTTCATGTTGGAATATTTAATTTTAAATGATAACAGGAAAGCCAAAACTTGAGGAAAGAGCTAAATTTTTTCTAGATTTTTGTACTGATATCTGCTCATTATATTTATAAAATTACCACTGTCTTTGCAGGTCCTCACAGAACCAAAAAATGCTCTTGGTAAGCAGTACAAGAAATTGATTGGCATGAATAACGTAAGCATTCTTTTCTCAATCTCTGTGGCACACGTTATTTTTCTTTCTTTATATATAAGCATGTATTGTGAAACTTTAAATCCAGCTGATTACCAGATAAAGATAAACCAAAACCAATTCTTGATTTCTTATTCTCATATAATCAATATGCATTAGCCTTACCTTTACCTCTTTTTTATTAACATATAAAACTTGAGTTTTTTTCCTCCACTTTCCCCTATCTTTTCCTTCTAGGATGCAAAGGTACACAAACATTGTATGTATACCGCCAAAATGGTGCAATAAGGGAATATGGAGATATTTTGAGAGAAGAAAAAAGATCCAGGTTCACAAAGAATGATCAATAAAATTTTAAATTGAATTTTATACATATACAGTAATTATTAAGTAATATTTGAAATAATATTAAAAGTTAAAAGTAGTTTGGAAACTTAAAAAAGCCAAATGTTTCAACATGTTTTGGAGCCTCTTCTTTTAAAAAAAGAAAAAAAATTAAAATGTGGTTTGCTGCATTTAGTTGAAATTTAGTGCTCAATGACACCCTTCTATAACACTGTTCTGTTTTCTTTTTTCATTCTTTTTTTGATGTTCTGTAATATTTTAAAGCGGATTAGAAATTTACTTCAAGCTCTCTTGACATTACTTGTGACTTTAGGCCAAACCATTTTTTTTTAAAAAAAAAAATCAAGGAATACAAGGGCAGTAGTTACACATCCAAAATGGTTATGGAAACAGAGAGAAGTGCGGGTGCTTCTTGGCCCTCCATTATGATTTGGTGATTGTGACTGTAGCCTGTCTGCAAGCCATTGACTAGTGACATATTTGCCATTCTACCATTGGAAAATGATTTAGAAACCTTATGAACTTATCAGAACCAACCTTAGATGATTTACATTTTATGCCTCTTGCAATCATTTGGTGTTGGCTTCTGCAAGTTCGTAACTGCTGGAGTTGTTTCGGCATGTTGTGCATGGTCATCTGAAATATCTCTCACAATCCTCTTCCTTGCTACCCTTCCATCCAAGCTCTGCCATTCAAGAATATGCGCATTTGTGTTTTATTCATTTACCCTTTCATTCTTTTGCATGAGTGGTGGCAAGAGTGAGCAGTAAGAGAGTTCTGTTTCATATGTCTGAAATTATACCTTACAATTCAGGTAAAGCTACACTTCACAGAGAAAGCACTGAAACTGATTGCAGAGAAAGCAATGGCCAAGAATACTGGTGCCAGGGGTTTAAGAGCCATACTGGAAAGCATCCTAACTGATGCCATGTTTGAGGTATGGAAGAGTCTATTATTATTACTTTTAAAAGATCTGGTTATCTCAGGCCTCTAATACAATCATCAGTCCCTGTGGTTTTCTACTGATATAATCAATGCTTATTCGTATCAGATTCCAGATACTAAGACTGGGAGTGACCAGATCGATGCCGTTGTTGTTGATGAGGAATCAGTAGGATCAGTAGATGCTCCTGGATGTGGAGGCAAAATTCTTCACGGACGTGGTGCTTTGGAGTCTTACCTAGCAAAGACAAAGAATTCAGTGGTATGAATATGATCTTTATATCTGATTGTCTGAGTCTTTGTAGCATTTGGATTGGTTTTTAAGGATTGATTTCTTTAATTCTTTATCAAATAATTGATTGTCGGTCTAAGCTAGTCCAGACATGATCGAAGCGAATTATCAGAAAAAAAATCAAGACAGCACTGATATGTGTCTGAGCTTATATCAAACAAGACAACCACACTTTAAGAAATTAGCTAAGATAAAACAAGTTAGTGTCGTTTGATTCATGTAGTCGATCCCACCTAATGGAAAAGACTTCGTTTGTTATTGTTGTTGTTGTTGCAGTGTTTGTATCTATGTGGGTTAATGGTGAGGTCTAAATTACCTTGTAGGGCCTCTGCTAATAAAGTATTTTCATATTGTAGATGGTTACCTTCTAATTTTACTTTATTCTGTTGTAGGTTAATGGTGAGGTAACTGAACCAGATATACAAGAGGGGGAATCAGAACTTTCTTCTAGAGCCATGAGCATGTGATAATAATAAATTTACCTTTAGTTTAAGGGTATAATTTATCCTTTGTCATTGTTATTTGTAAAAATGACATTCATAATTTGCTGTAATTATTCCTTGCATAACAGCATAGCTTCTTGTTTGAGTCTTTTGGATAGGAAGGAAATAGGAAGATGAGAAATGTAGCAAATATTGCTAATTTAGGATAATGCACTTTATACCACAAAAAATGAAAGCATTGAAGGTTTAATTGTGACATTTATCTCTTTGAATTGGTGTTTGAGATTAGGGCTCTATTCCTGAAAGTTCTGACTGTTTATAATATATCATTGTTTCCACTTGAACACCTTGATGAGATTTTTGTGTAAGTTAGGATTAATAACCTAACCATAGAAATGTGTAAAGATAGAATATGTCGGTGTCGTTTGATCCATATAGCCGACTCCATCTAATGAGAAAAGGCTGATTGTTGTTATTAGGTTTATAAGAAATTGGCAAAGCCAGCTAGTTATGAAATGATGTGAAGTGTATCAAATGTAAATTTTATTGAAATTAATTTCATATTTAAAATTTTATAGGTTTTTTTTACATATCATATCTAAAGGTTTTATTGGGACGGTAGTTGATGAGTGAAGTAGATTAGATTGAAATAGTTTGAACATCAAAGTCTCAAATTTTAAACCCTCTCTAAATTGGAGATTCCGGATAGTTTTATTTATATTTTCTTGTTTGTAGTTTATTTTATTAAAAAGATTAATGTTATGAAAGTAAAAAAAGAAAAGCCTTTTAGTAAACAAATGCTTTTGATTCTTTAACATTGATTTAATGACCCAAATTTTATTTTAGTCTCTTATCTTTTTCACTTATTTTATATTAGTTCTCTATCTTTAAAAATAAAAATGATAATATGACATGAAAAAACATTTTAAAAATTAAAATTTCATTCATCTTTTAATCTCAAAATTTTTATTCCAATCCTTGTACTCTTTTTTTTTTCTCACTCTCCATCCACACCAATCCTTCTCTCCAAAAATCCACTCACTAGGGATGGGCAATTGGTTGGTTTGGTTTTGGCCATTTGACCAATTAAATTGATTAAATTAGATGGCTAAAAAAGTTATCCAATTCATTCAGATTTTTTAGTGTCAATCGAACTGATCTAAATCGATCAGTTTGGTTTTTGTAAAAAATATATTTTTTTTATGAGAAAAAAGAAAAAAACATTTCTAACCATAAATTAAAATTAAAATTGCAATGAAACATCATAAAATCATAATATTAGTTAAATATATATAATATAAACATATTTTTAATATTTTTAATTAATATATAAATATAGATTTTTAATATTAAAAAAAGTAATTGGTTGGTTCACTTTAGATGGAATTAGTCCTCATTCAATAACCAAATCGTACCAAATCGGTTAGGCTAAAAAAATTCAATCCATCCAATAACATGATCAATTTTGGTTAGTTTTGATTGGTTCGATTTGGTTGGGTTCGGTCAGGATTGGATCTCCACACCCATAGTTGGATCTTTTTCTCATTGGTGTCACAGAATACTTATTTTTTAATTAAATTATAGGGATGTTAGGTCTTCTATTCATTGGTTTCACAAAATGTTTATTTTTTTAATTAAAAAGTACAAGAAAAATATATAATGAGAAGATATTGATAGAGAAAATAGATTTGATTTGTTATTTTAATTTACAAGAATAATTATTCTATATTATATTTTAAGATTAAAAAATTATCAAATATTTTTTTCAGAACAAAATTAAACAATAAAGTATATTATATGCGTGATTCAAATTCTGCTACTTAAATAAAATTAAAGGTCTGAAATTACTCTTTTGCCTCATATTAATAATAATATCATATATATATCTAAGCAATGGAGAATGAGATACAATCTTTCTACCTTAATTTTTATTAAACTTTGAATCAATCAAAGATATTTTGACCAACTAATCCTATAGACAGAAGAACTAATTAATAAACTAAAAATTCCTTATTGTCCATACTTGCTTATAAGAAAGTAGGCTCAAAGCAAAAATTGGGAAAAGTAGATAGATATGATTAATTAGCTTTAGATTTGGAAATGAAAGCTTGAACTTCTGGCATTGTAGGAAGTGCAGGAATTGCTCCTTTCTGGGTTGTGCAGATTGCTCCACTAGCATTTGCCAATGTCAGAGCCTCTCTCAATTTACCTTCATCCTGCACACACAGTTTATTATACCATTCATGTCAATCGAATGCACGAAACTCCCATCAGTAAAGTTTAGGGAGGATTAAATATGCGGAGTTTTCTCCAAGAGAGACTGTATCTATGATTTAAACTTGTGACCTACAGATCACATGACAGCAATCTTATCGTTGCTCCTAATACTATCAGAATAGGCTTAACCCTGCGCTAGCTTACTTGACCCATCAATTGAGCAGGTTTGAAAAGGAAAATATAATTAAGTTCTAAGTACCCGTTCGATTGCTGGAAACCCTTAGGGAATGGAGTTGTAAAAGTAGGTGGGCTCCACCTACTTTTACTTTTTTGTTTCCTCTGACACATTTTAAAAAAAAAATTAAAAAAAAATAATACAAAATGTCTATTATACCCTTTGATTTGACATAATCTTAATCTTCTTTTTTTTAATATAAGGGACAAAGTGGTAATTTTAATACATTCTCATTCCATTTTCATTCCAAATTTTTACTACCAAACACATAAAACCCATTCCCTTTCCCTTTTCCTCTCCCTTTCCCTCTCTACCTACCAAACATGCGCTAAATAAAATGGGTTGAACATGATATTTGAGATTGTTTATGAAATGGGGTTGGTCTAATCTATCCTTGACAAACTAGTACGGACTGACCTAACCCTTTTTGACACTACTAATTGCTTCAAAGCTCCCCCTATATATATATATATTTTTTTTTTTCCAACTTAATATCATGTTAATGATACTTAATTGAAAAATCTAATAATAAACCTCTAAATAAATAATTTTAGTTAAGAGAGAGGAGATTACATCAAATATGGATGAGTCCTTGGCCACAGATAAGAGAAGTGAACCAACAAAAGAATCACCAGCACCAGTTGTGTCAATAGCCTTTACTGAGAACCCAGGGACCTTTCCTTTGAATTTCTGCACTCAAACAAACAAAAACAAGAAATATGTATGCAATAAATAAAAATTTTCATTTGAATTAAACCAACAATGCATATTGATAATGATAGAAAGAAATATTAATCTCAATTTCATTTTCCTTAATTAAGGAAGAATATTTATTACCTTGGAGAAATATCTGCATCCCTTCTCTCCATCAGTGACAATAAGCATCTTCAATTTATCATGCCAAAGGGAGAGAACTACTTTTTCATCCTCAGCATCTCCTTGTGTAAGAAATTCAACTTCATTATCACTCACCTACATACACATTAAATTTTTTTTAAGGAAAAATGACCCAGGAAAATTCAATTCGCAATTGGTATAAAACTTTGTTGAATTTTTATGAGTATGCATCATCGACATGAACGTGTTAATGCTAGGTCAAAAAACGATCCATGGCAGAACACGTTGACGTTGCTTAATTCAAATAACAACATTCAATTCCAACAAAGATCGAAACACATTTGAAGTTTGAACGTAATAATAAGTACTAAATGTACAAGTTAATGTGAGATGAGATGTTTTTATGATCGTCTAAAGAGAAGATATACGGGCTCAGAAAAGGCCATTATGATTAGCATCATTGTGGTACTGAAACATAAAGGGCATTATAAATTGTGGTTTAATTGATGAAACACTATAGCTAAAATATATGACTTGGCATCACATTTAGTAATAAAGGCTACATGATAAGTTATATTAGCATATAACGTAAACAAACTACTAGCAGATTGATAGTTTAGGAACGTAATTGACAGCAAACAAAGTTTACGGACCAAATAGACAAAGACCAGAAAGATACTTTTGCCTAACGAAACGATTAAAAGCGACGAACCTTGATGAAGTCGGCCTCGTTCCAGATGCTCTTGATCCCGGATCTAGCCGCCTCAGGAGAAGGCCACAGAGGGATCCTGAGGTTAGGATCATAGGAAAGCAATGCACCAGCTGCCCTAGCAGCTTTCATGGCTGCCAGGTGAGCTGATCTGCAAGGCTCTGCTATGAGACTGATGGATCCATAGTGGAAGATCTTGGCCTTCTTGATCAAATCCATTTTCAATTCAGATTCCTTCAACAACATATCTGCACTTGGGTTTCTGTAGAACATGAACTCCCTCTCTCCATCTTTCCTCAGTGTCACAAATGCCAATGCAGTCCTTGCTTCAGTATCAAAACAAACACCTTCTGTGTTCACACCATTTTTCTTCAGTATGTCTGCTAGCATTTTCCCAAACTCATCATCTCCCACCTGTCACATCATCATCATCATCATTGTCACAATGAAAATAGTAAATAATGCTCCATATCGAATTTTGGACAGACAATCTTATTTGAAACACTGTCAGGCACTAAATATGCTAGGGTTCATCGCCTTGTGAAGAACTAGTCTTTTCCACTAGACTCAGCCCCGTTGGTAAAGTTACGAGTTTGATACATATAAATAATAGGGTTTCATCATCATCATTTGTTGGGGAAACAAAAAAAAAAGCATTGTCACGAATCACTGGCAGGCACTAAATGTACCGGGGTTCATCACCTTGTGAGGAAGCAGTTTTTTCCACGGGACCCAGTCCCTGTTGGTAAAGTTACGAGTTTGACAGATATAAATAACAGGGTTTCATCCACGATGATAAATTGGGGATTTTTGTTTACCTTTCCAATAAAAGCAGAGGAACCTCCAAGTTTGGTGATGGCACAAGCAACATTAGCAGGAGCACCTCCAGGGGCTTTGAGGAAGCCTTGGGACTCAGCCAATGAGACTCCAGAAGTGTCTGGAACAAAGTCTATCAACATCTCTCCAAATGATATCACTAATGGAACTCCTGAGCCCATCTTCTTCTTCTTCTTCACTCTCACACAATCACTTGTAAGCAACTAAGAAGAAGAAGCTTCACTCTCAATTTTTGTTTGATTTTCTCTCCACTTCAAAATTATTTAATTAAATACTAAGAGTTTTCTTGTCAGCACTAATGAGATCCTAAGAATTTGGGAATAAGTATAATGCTGATTTTGTGCTTAGTCGTAGGTTGTTATGATTCCTATATTGATTGCTATAATGTAGGTTTATTTCAATTTTAATTTTATATCATAAAATCAATTAAGAATTTTTTTTAATAGAAAGTGGGATAATTTATTTACGAATTGATTAAAAAAAAACAGTGGGACTATTATTACACGTAGAGATACTGTTCCATTATGATAATTTTTAATAATTAGTTTTTTTTTAAGTAATAAAGTGGGGCGGTTCTTTAGGAATTAGTAAACGTGACACAATTATTTAATAACTTTATTTCAAAAATAAGTAGAGCAGTTTATATGCAGAGATTGCTGACTTAATTTTTTTTATATATAGTATAGATAAAAATATATAGCATTTGGATTTTTTAAATATAATGCTAATTTAGTGCTTAGTCATAGGTAATTATGATCAAGGTTGTTAAATTATAAATTTAAATATTAAAATTTTACGATTTTACATTTTTTTAGGGACGATTTTACATCTTTAAATCTTATTAAATCATGTACAAAATCATTTTAGTGCAAAGTCGTAGTAGAATCGGTGGAATATGTAGAATCGGATAAAATCGCATGAAATCTCAATTTTACCCAACGATTCTACGATTTCACCATAATCCAAAAAATAGACTTGTTTGGAGTTTTTTTGGCATGTTCGTGTAGATATTCATAACCCGGTCGAACTCAACAAAACTCTTATGTTAATTATGTTGATAATCTTGTGATTAATGTTGATAATGCTCGAGTTCGTAAGTGATATGTGTTTAGATTTACATAACATTAAAAATAAAGTACCAAGTGTTGATAATAATAGATGGTGAAAATAAATCAAATGATAGTTATGTAAAAAAGATCATTTGATTATCTTAGTTGATTAATTATTTGTCTATGAATTATTGAATTATTAATTATGTATTGAACTATCTGCAACCATAACCATTGCGCGATGTGCGTCGATTGAGTCTGGATTAGTAATTCAATAGATAGTTCTTTAGAAAAGACAATCAATTATTAATAGTTGCAAATAACTAAATATTATTTGTAGTTTAATTTGGTGCTTAGTTCTTTAGAAAAGACACTGAATTATTTGTAGTAACAGATAACTAAAGATAATAAGAATTATTAATAATATTATAATATTTGGTATTATTTTTAAAAATTTAGATAAAATTAGCAAAAGGATATACTATAACTTTTAATTTCGTAAGATTGGGTTAATTTTAATTTTGACTTCTTTTACTTTAATTTTTTTTTTTGGCCTGTTCTTTTACTTTAATTTAGAAAAACAATTTTAATGATAAAATTTTTGAAAAATTTTTATTTGCTAAATTAGGTTACAAAAATATAAACCTCTATTTGTCAAACATTTATATTTTGAAAATTATGATAAAAATTTTAGAGCACCACTTGTCAAATTATTATGGCATCACTCTTCAAATATTTAGAGTGCCATTTGACATGTTTTTAGAATGCCACTTGTTGAGATTTTAAAGTGGTAGAAACACTTACATACTCATTTTTATGTTATTTTCATTTTAAAAGATAATTTATAATTCTAGCCCTATAATTCTATGATAGGTAAACTCTTATAATTCTAATATATGATTTTACGATACGAATTTATCTATTTTTTACGATTTTATTTAAAATTTAGAGTTTAACAATCATAATTATAATTACTATATTGATTTTTTAATAAACTAGCTTGACGAGGTTTATTTCAATTTAGAAATACAATTTCATTTTGATAGTTTCTAATAATTAATTTTAAAAAATAATAATAAAGTGGGACATTTGTATTTTTCACTTCACTCTCAGTTTTGGTTTGATTTCTCTCCTATTAAAGCTATCTAATTAAATACTAGGAGGTTTCTTGTCACCACTCATGAGATCCTAAGAATTTGAGAAAAAAATATAATGTTGATTTTGTGCTTAGTCATAGGTTGTTATGATTCTTATATTGATCTTTTAATAAATCAGGCACGTTTATTTTAATTTTAATTTTAATTTTATATAATAAAATTAATTAATATTTTTTAATAGAAAGTGGATAATTATTTAGGAATTGATAAAAAAATAAAGTTGGACTATTATTTATGAATTGATTTAAAAAATAAAGTGGGGTAATTCTTTACGGTGAGACTATTACTATACGTAAAGATATAGTTTCATAGTTTTTAATAATTAAATTCGGACAGTGGTTTAATAATTAGTAAAAGTGAGGCAATTATTTAATAGTTTTATTTTAAAAATAAATAAGACAGTTGATATGCCAAAATTGTTAATTTTATTTTTTTATATGGAGTACAGATAAAAATATATAACACTTGAATTTTTTAAATATAATGCTAATTTAGCTAATTTAGTGTTTAGTCATAGGTAGTTATGATCAAGGTTGTTAAAATCTAGATTTAAATATTAAAATCTCACGATTTTATACTCTTAAATCTTGTTAAATCGCGTACAAAATCGTTTTTGTGGAAAATCGTCGTAGAATCAATGGAATATGTAGAATCGGATAAAATTGCATGAAATCTCAATTTTACCAAGCAATTCTACGATTTCACCACAATCTAAAAAATAGACTCGTTTAGAGTTTTTTTAGCATGTGTGTAGATAATATTCATAACCCGATCCAACTCAACAAAACACTTAATGTTAATGTTATTGATAATCTTGTGATTAATGTTGATAATGCTCGAGTTCGTAAATGATGTATTTGCATTTACATAACATTAGAAATGAAGTACCAAGTATTCATAATAATGGATGGTGATAATTGTGGTGGTGGAAATAGATCAAATGGGATAAAAGTACTACTTAACTTCAGTGCATCCCTCCAATCATGTAGTCCATTTGTTAATATTAATAACAATTCACATTAATTAGGACCTACCTTGAATGGATTAGGGGCCAATTGATTGAAGGGATATAGTGAAGTTCTTTCAGAGTTTGACAAGTCTTGAAAATTAAAACTTTGAGAAATCATGTAATTTAAAACTTCAAAATTATGTTTATTGAAACCTAAAATTTAAGTGATGTCATTTTATATATTAATAATAATTAATATTTATTATTTATTGCGTTATCCGGTTCAACCAACGATTCAAACGGTTAAGTCTTTGTCCAACTTATGAAATATATAACACTCGCTTTTGTAATGCAGTAAATATTAAATACACACTTGAACAATATTAGTTTTCCTTATTTTTCAATACATACTTGTTTATCTCTTCTTCCTCATAAAATTAATTTCAAGGAATGAAAATAGAGCATAAAATCACTGCAGAATCATCTTAACATAACTGATTACTTCTTCCATTAGAGACATGCCAAAAGGTGCATTTTTACATCAAATAGCAGTAGCTTCAGGCACACAGAAAGCAATCATTTTATCTAGTTTTCATAATACATTATAGTCAAAACTCAAAACTCAAGAGCTTAAATTACTTTTCCTTTTCCAAGTTGTAATGCTTCTTCACAGCTTCAATCACTTCCCAAGTGATGTCCATTCCTTTAGGGAAGACAACTAAGTCACCACCTCCAATTTCAAATGATCCATCATCACCATGTCCATCAACTGTGACCTTCACTTTTCCTTTCAGCAGATACATGGTCTCTGCAGATTTGAATGACCATGGAATTTTGCTTGGACCACCTTCCCACCTATTAAGAAAATTCAACAAAATATATAAACATGTGCACATAAATGCAGGTTTCTTTCAGCTAAAATGAGCAAGTTATTGCTTCTTGTTCCCCTTTTATGCTGATGAATGTTGTTGTTGCATGTCATCATCCTCAAGGATTTAAAGAAGCATAAATGGTAAACAGCCCAGTGCACGAGGCTCTCACCAGGTGGTGACATATGGGATAGGGATGAAAATGGGCGAACACTCGCTTATTTTTTCACTATCCGAATTTGAATCTACCCAATGCATCCAATAAATGGTATTTTCAATATCCGTATCAAAGCCTACCTGATACCAGAAAAAAGTAATTATATAGGACACTAGATACCCTACAAACAAGCAAACTACCAGATATCCATCTAAAAAATAACTGGCAACAAAATAGTAAACTTTTTTAAGGGAAAAGTGCCTTTGGTACCCCCAAGCCTCAACGTTTGAGCCTTCGGTCATGTATGCGCCCAAAGTTTGATTGTAATGTAAAAATCATGTTATATTGGCATGTGTCCATGCTTTATAGGTCAAAATTATTACCCAACCTCGCTAATTATGCTTTTTCAACAAGCAAATACCTGAAACTATGGCCAAACTTTCTTCATAAACAAGGCCCTTTCACTTTCTCCATTTATATCCTATTTAGCCTTCCCATAGCACTCTGTTATAACTAGAGAACTCCATTTGTCCTCAAGGCACAAATAAAATGGGATGAAGCATTCTCATATCCATGGCTTCAACCCATGACAGATGACACTACTCTTAGTTTTGTTATGCTGATGCCAGAGCTGTGTTATAGTCTGAATTTTCCAATATGTTCAAAATTTCGTGAACATTGATGAATCTGAGACTGTATGATATTACCTACCTTTCTTTCTTAAAGTATGCATTCTATTGAAGATAAAGAAGAATTCTTGATTAGAGATACAAAGTGAGCCAGCTCGGCCCACGCGGACTGACCCAGCACAGGTCATAGGTTAAACGGACGTGATTTTAAATTGGTTAGAAAACACCCAGCCTGGTCCACCTTGATAATTAGACGGGCTGGCCCACCAACCCACCAGAAATTTTAAAAATTTTTTCAGCTTTAAATTATTAGTGAAATGGACAAAAATATTAATTCTAAGTTTCTAACACATAAAATAAATAAATAACATCATAAAACTTTTTCTTAGAATTTTTTAAAAAAAAAACACACACACACACATAGGTGGGTTAAACGAGCTGGCTCGTGAGTTACATGGACGGGTCCATATAATAGGTGAATTAATTGGGTCGGATCACTAAATTATTATACGAGTTAAGAAATACAAACTCAGCCCACCTATTTGATGGATCAAACGGGCTGGTCCGGTGAGTTCAACCCATTTTGACGGTTCTACCCTGATCAATGTTTTACACTCGTTATATTTCGAGAATGGATCCAGTGCTCGGCTCTTCTATGCATTAGTATGCTAGACCGACTTTTTTTCATAGTTTTCTTCATTTTTTTTATTTAAATTTAAAAAATTGTATACTTTTTCTAAAGAATATTCAAAGTATTAAAGATATAGATAAAAAAAATTAAAAACTTCACATAAATCGAGATTTACTATGAATGACTTAGAGACTAACTTTTTAGTCCCTAAACCATTCACGGTCCTTATTTGTGTGGAATTTTTTATTTTTTTTGTGTCTATAACTCTTATTCTTTAGAAAAAGTTTATAATTTTTCAAAATTAAATAAAAAAAGTGAAGAAAACTATGAAAAAAAATCGGCCTAGTATACTAATACATCCAAACACTAGATCCATTCTCTTATATTTCATCAAATTGGTTTCTACAGTTATAATAGAATTCAAAAGATAGCTTATAATAACTCCTAGTATCAGCAAACCTGTCTTTAGATCAACCAATATATGTGCAAATTAAAAACACACAGAATTCCGAAAACCCTAACCCTCATCTTCAGTCTAGCGAATTGGGGTTAACACCAAGATTTACTCATTCAAGAAACCCAAGACACAGATAAAAGTAAACCCTATTTAGAAGCAAAAGTAAAGTAAAGTAAAGATGAGAACAGCGAAAAGAAGCATACGTAGACCAAGTCGAGACTCCGAGTTGAGAGAGCAAGGATTGAGGAGGATTGGAGTGAATCTTCACTCCCAAAATCTCGGTGGTGGTGGATGTTGTTGGCGTAGGGGTTTGCTTTGAGGTGAAACGCAGGAATAGTAAAGAGTAAAGCAAAGGAAGCAAAGGCAGTAAGAGTGAAAGACGAAGCAGGAGCGATTTATTTGCAGAGAGGCCTTTCATTGACTTTGAATTTGATTGATGATTCCCTTCTTCTGCTTCTTCTTCTGGCTTATGGGATTTATGATGGGAGTTATGAAATTTTGATTACTTTATTAAGACCTTTTTGGCTTTTGCTTTTTCTTTTTCTTTTTTTAAATATTGTTTGTGCATGTTGTATTATTAAATTAAAATGAAATGGAGTAGTAATAATTTTATATATATATATATAGGAATTTTTTTTTGTGGACCCGAGTTTTCGAGATACTTTATCGATTAATTCAGACTTGATTAATATCACACACTTGACTACAATTAAAAAGTCAACTAACAATAGTAACTGCATTCACAAAGTCTTAATCTTAAAACTTTGCTTAAATAATACTAAATTGCTTATCAATTAAACCAATTTTCCGTTCGTTTGTATATATATATATATATATATATATATATATATATATATAGGAATGTACAGTGAGAGAAATGAGTTGAAAAATCAGTAGAATTTTGTTTAAGAATTAAATTAGATGAAATTCTTTATATATTTTATAAGGTAGAAAAGTTAAATTCATTTTCACTTTTATTTAATGAATGAGATTATTTAAAAATACTAATGTTATTTATGTATGTGAAATGGAAAAGAGGACATAGTCAGCCTCATCAAAATTGTACCACCCAGAGGAGGAGATAGTTCAAAAGAGATGAAATCTAGTTTTCTTAACTAAATTTAATTATTTTTCCAAAAACAACATAAAATTACAAACCACATCAATGTGAGAATACAAACTCTTAAAAACCAAGTTCTAAAAAAGTTTTTCCACTTTGGTGCCGAGTTACCAACTAGCTTTAATGTGTGGAAATAATTAAATAACAATAAATAAAATTTTTTTTCACCAAGTAAAGTCGATTATGTGAATTAAATGACGTGATCATGTTCTATTTGCTATTTGTGAAAACAACAAAGAATAAAATACCACTTCTATTCATCTAGCTACATGAATTATCACTAGTTAGAGGCATAATACATGTACATCTATAGGATCATTACATGTACATAAATCTTTTGTATTCATGGGAAGCTAGATTCCTGTCTTATAATAAGACATCTCCAGTTCAATATTAGAACATCTTTTTCAGGCCCTCTCTTTCTATGGATTCAGAAAATAAAATTATGCTTGAATACACATGAACACATCCTTGCAAATCATCAGAATTCAGAACCCATCATGCAATCATTTTCGCTTCCTCAGCGTCTGGGATCACAATGTCAAGCCTCATCATAGGCTTGTATTCGTTGGGAATTTGTGCGCCAGCCTGCATGCACACTTCAACCACGGCCGGAGCCTTTCCGTAAAATCTTTTCAGAGAACCCATCAAAGGAGGTCCGGCAGGGTCTCTAACATGCCATACATAGTTTGGAGGAAAAACTTCCTCCACAGTTGCATCCTGCCAACCATGTTTTCCATCCCTCCATTGGTGTTTGAATGCTCCACAAAGTTTGGCATTGTGACCCCATGGTCCCACATGAACCTCTGAGCAGTAACCACATGCTTTCACTGTGTATTTCTTCATCAAAGTCCGGACACCCTTTCTGACTACTTCATATGCACCAATTGTTTCCTGTGCAATTCTCGGTAAATCTGATACTGGAGGGGGTGGAAATCGCTCACAAGCTTGGTAAGTATCAAAATCAATAAGTGAAGAGAGCTCCGCGGAGCGCCATGGTTTTGGTTCCTGAACATACCCACCTCTGTCAATTACTCTCTTCCCTAGCATTCTTACTGGCTTGGTCCTTCGACGCGAAGGATATTCAGGTATGTCTACACCAGCTTGAATGCATAGCTCCACAACAGCTGGAATCCGGTCAAAATCAAACCTTGTCTCGTGTGTGATGCGCCGGCCAAAAGGATCGTAGAGGTGATATGACTCAATGGGGACAAGTACATCATTGATAGAACCCTTGACCCATGTGTGAAAACTATGTCGCTGCGAACTTGTAGGACCTAGGCAATCTTTAATGTGGTGGCCGAACTGACCAACATGAACCTCTGAGCATTCACTGCAAGAAATATTGGCTAAAATCATAAACTTTCTTATATGGACTTGATGAGGATATTACTGCAATGTCATCATTAAAATAAAAAGAAGAAAAAAAAAAGGTAAAGCAACTAGGACATTCTCAGGAAAAAAAGAAAATTAAGTGTAATACAATCTACCTACAGCCATGTACGGGAATAATGTGCAAGAGCTGTGCAAGACCTTTAATCAATATTTTCCAAGCATCGAATACTTCATAGGCAACGGGTATTAGGTCCGGCACAAGCAATCCATTTTTGGGAGGCTCAAGGGGTTTCTCTATTCCCATTTGAGCAAGTTTTTTATCCTCCCTTGCAGCTTGTTTGATCTCTTTAAAGGGGATAGGGTATGGTTTTTTCTTTTTCTTAGGTAACGGAGGAGGGAAATCAACATTTTGGGGTTGCTTTTTTCTTCCCACTGTTTTACCACCACTGGGCTTTTGATTAGCACATAGAAAAGTTCCAGAAATTGCTGATCCATCCTTGTAAGTTTTCTGACACTCTAACTGCAATAAAGATGAAGCTCAAATGTAAGTTCTAACCCTAACAAATCAATGTAATAGATTACTAAACTGGACAACTTTTCAGGACATCCTGAAAGGAACAGCAAAAAGGAGTTTCAGGTTGGATGGAATAAAAAGACCAATGAATGCTTGTGTGTGAGTAACATCTGCGGACTGCCAAAAAAATGTTTATTTCTCATTTTCTTCTCTTAACAATTTTCTATTTATTCAATTCTATGAATCTAAAGAAATGCATTTTTTTCAATTGAATGACAAATTTCATCTATATATGAATCACAAATTTATCAGCGCTAGTCTATTACACCTCAGATTAAGAATGAAATAGAAAACATTGCTATGAGATAAGACTACACTAAAAGACTCAATTAAGCACCCTGCAGATGCCATTTTTTTTATCTGCTGTCAGTCAAACAGATTAGAAAAGTATGCGAAGAATAAAATTATTGACCAGGGCAGTTGCCTAATGCCAACATTTTTATTATTCTTATTTTTGGTAGTTGTTACTTCCCACAAGCTAGTACACCAAAATTTTAACATAGGGAATGTGATGAAGCTAGATGTTGGGAATACCAACAAAATTTCAAACCTAAATCTGAACTAGTAATTTAAGAGAAATTTAGATGAAAAAGGACATAAAACCTTCAAACCAAGACTATAAAACTCAGAAGCTGAAAGTTGTGGCCTCATAAATTCTATGCCTGGTGAACCACCTGCAAATTGAAAGTCACATTGTAAGAGGTAACATGGTAGGTAAAAAAAGGCACATGCTTTTAGTAATTTTTTCTTGAAGTGTATATACCAAGGCTATAGCTAATAGCTTGGACAGGCACCTAAAGAAATATACTACAGCACATAAATTTTGCTCCCAAAGCACAGAGGTGGATACTAACTATGTGTCAAGTTTAAGACAAGGAAAGGACATTCAGAACATTTCACTTCTCTTGAATTTTTATTGAGAATTGAAGCCTACGGGAACTTTCTTGTAATTTTCATGTGATCAACTTGCACATCAAGATCGACATTGCCTAAACTTCAATGTTGAGGAAGTATTGGAAAGAAATGAAAGATTTCCAAGGAGATCTTGAAAAAATCAATTTTAACCTTCCAGATATTCTTAGTCACATTGACACATTTACTAGAAGCAACAAGGATATTAAAAGGAAAAAGTAACTTACTTTTAGAAGATAAATTCCATGGGGAAGAAGAAACTACTGGCAGTCTCTGGATCATCTATGAGAGTATTCTGTTTATTCAAAACTCCAGTAGAGAAAAAATTTGTGTCAACAGCAAAGGAGATAAACTAAGATTCTCAAATCTAACCACAAATATAGAAACTCCACAGAAAAAGCCACCTTGTTTTCCTTTCATCTCTATTTGCATCTCTACAAAGTAAATACTAATTACTAAATATAATTACCAATCACACTATAATAAAAGGAAAAAAAATACCCTTAAACAAAAAAAAAAAACGAATATGACTACTAAAGTATCTTAGCAAGTGTGTGAAAAAGGTATCAGTATTCATCAAAGGTCACTCCTCTCAAAGTTAATCCCACCCCTTTTTTCCCTTCACAGTCATTTTCCACAAACACATAGTAATTACTCATCTTTTCCTGGACTAGGCATATTCCCAAACATGTTGTGTGCATGACCGATAATTACTTGCCACCAACTACACAAACTCAAACATGAGAAGCACAGAGAGAATTCATTCAAACACAATCTACGAGGACCCAACTCATAAATTCTTCCAGACTATTAATAATCTTCACTTTTGTTACACGAATTCACGAAAAGCCCACCTTTTTACAATCAATTTGAACACAATAAAAAATTTTAAACAAAGGGAAGAGAGAGGGAATACTTGTTGAGCTAATAGTGAACGAAGGCGAGCGTGGAAGGAAGACTACGCTGAGATTATAGGTTTGCGTCTGCAACTCGTAGTTTTTTTGCTAATTGATTGTGAGCTTGTGGCTATGAACCCACTTCTTCTATTAACGTAACGCCTCCAAACTGCTTATATTAAACTCTCTTTTCTTTTCTTTTTGAGCGGTTTGGATGGCTTAAGCTGGGTTTTCACCTTTTTTTCAAGGGGTAATAGTGTAATACCGTAATAACTACAAAGAGTTGAAGAGTTTGAGTCTCTAGATTATCATTTCAATTTTAATATCTGTGTTCAATATTTTTAAAATTTAAGATAATATAAATCTCAAAGTAGATCCAACAGTTGAACTTCATATTGCCAACTTTCTTAATTCATTTTTAAATTTTTGTTTATGAGCTTAGGTATCAACGGCAATGTAATTTTTGGCACGGTAAACTTCTCGAAACCTTCTTCATACACATCGCTAAGAACCAAACTCTTAATTAGATATAAAAAAATCCAGCTAATTATCAATTATGTTAGGTCTCGTAAGTATTCTTTGGTAAAATTTTAAAATTATTTTAAATGATAGTACTTTAGTAGAAGTAATTTTTTTCGTTTTAAAAATTAAATATTTTATGACAATATCATTGACTATAATTTCATATTTACCAAAATACTCTTATTTCTTACGTAAATCCTTTTCCAAATTTAGATATATCATTTTTGGTGATTTACAATAAGAGGTATTTATTTTATACAAAATTAGTCAAAAATATTTTCAATTGAATTAACTAAACACAGACTCTTTCTAGAAAACTATTTAAAAAAATCATTATAAAATTGTTAAAAAAAGTGTTTGGTCAAGTAAAGTGGGCTTAGTAATTAATCCTTCAGATACTATGGGCCTAAGAAAACACAGATCCCTTGCCATCTATAGGAGGAAGGTTTTAAAAATACATAAATGAAAATCTTTCATTAACAAAAGTATAAATTTAACTCGTTTATGACCATATAACATTTCATTATATTGTAATTTCCCCCCTTACTATGCATATAATCTTTGCTTTAACTTGATACTACTCATGTTTACATCTACAAAAACATGATTGGCATATTAAGTATTGTGATTATTCCATTGACAGTTTTGTTACATCTCAGGAACTTTTTCTAAAGAAAGAATTACCAATGTGGAATATAATGCATAATTTAATTTTAACACCAATCATTAATTCCATTCATCATCCAAATTAAGCTCTTCACTGAGATACAGATTCTCTAAACTATTTTCTTTTATATACCAGAATTAAAGACTTGAGTTTGCCAAGAGAGAAGAAGCATGATGAATGGTACTTATATCTTAATGGATGTAGATTTGATCTCATGGTCCTCTTGATGATGGGCCTTTGTTGGAATGACAAATAAAACCCTTTTTGAATAATTTATGCTTTGTCTTATGTAATTTCTAAGGCCACTAACTTTTCTTTTTCCTGGACCAAGTAATATGTCTAAAATGTAACAAATAGCTTTGTTTTATATAGTCCTATTCTACTTGCATGTATTTCTTTGACACAACAAAGCTCTTATTTGTTAGCTATGGATTAGCTCTCCAAAATCAATGGCACAAGAAAATCTTGAAGAAGAACGAAATGCAAGAAGCTCTGGAGATAAGCTGCCTCAAATCTAAGATGATCATGGGTAAGATTTGGATAGGGTGTTATATTTTTTAGACTCGGACCCAAATTTGAGCGGGTATCAAAATCAATCCCTAGACTTTACGGATAGTCAAATCCCCATACTCAGACCCAGATCCATAAAAAATTTAAATAAATTATTATTTTATTAATATAAAATTTATTTTTATCAATTTTTTCATCTATAATTACAAAAAATAAAAAAATTAAATCATAAATATAAATATATTATTAAATTACTTTAATATTTATAAAATATTTAACATTTTTTTTAGAATTATATATTTTCTCAACATAAAAAAGTTTTAAAATATTAATTTTTATATATATAAATAAATAATTACAATTGTGGGTAGGTACGAGTAGGGTACCTCCTTACCCGGACCCAAACCCATTAACTTTATACCCGGACCTATACCCATACCCACAGAATAAAATTTCAGAGTACCCATTAGGTATAGGTAATCTAATCATCCCTACTCAAATCAAGGAAAAAAGCCACCTGTGCAGATCAACATAGGCATGGTTACTAGTTGAAGACATGACTGAACATCTTAAATGCTCAGAAAATCAAACGTTGAAAGCATGACAAAGATCTTTTGGAACAACTTCAACAGCTCCAACCACAACCATTAAAACAGATCCTTGAATGCACTGTAAGACCAAGAGCAAAAACACAATCAATGCTACCAAAGCTCTAGATCTTCAACACATTCTCTGAAATCCTTTATCTGCCATTCTTTCTTTATCAGAATCCACCTCCTTTGCAGTTGAAATCTATAGTTTGGTTTTGACCATTAATCCAAATCCTTACTCTACCAAAGCTAGCTTCAGGCGGTGATACACCAATATCTTGTTTGGGATCTAAAATGTGTTGAAACTTGTAATTGTGCCTGTGGATGCATAATCTTGATGAAATGTATATAGAGAATTAAGGTTAAGGATCTGGCCTTTCAGTCCTGGTCATTACACTTGACTCTGTAAAGAAGTAATTCTATGGGTATAATCTTGAACCTTTTCACAAGGTTCTGAGACTATTGTAGGTTTAGATGGACAATAGCAATTTTGAAATATCAGCTCAATTACAGAAATATATTTTAAAAGATCATAAAATTGTTTATGGTATAAGTAAAACATAATTTCATTAAATATTCTTTTATCAATTTACCGTTCATGTTATTATTTGTGTTAAAATTAAGAGTGAAAAATACTACAATTAAGTGATACTGGAATAAACTAAATGAAGTTAAATACGATACTATATTACAAGGGGAAAAACTCATTTCTATGATCACATTTATCATAAAATTTTTCATGTATATTTGTCCTCATTTCATGATCCAAATTATCTAAAATAGATACAATACTCTTATAATGATGGTGGCTCTTATCTTCCATAAGAAAAGCATGATGCTTCCCGTTCACTTCAACCACACTATATCCTGGGACCTTTTTCATACCAGACAAATGCATCATTTTTTTCACATTGGCTACTTCATCCCACATGCATGCCTTGGCAAAAAAGTTAGAGACTAGGGCATATATACCTTGATCATTAGGATTTAGTTCAAGGACCTTCTTTGCCACCTTCTCTCCGATCGAAAACTTGGCGTAGTTGTAGCAACCAGCAAGAAGGGTGACCCAAACTGCAACACCAGGTTCAGCATTCATGGAGTCTATTAGCTTTTGAGCCTCTTCAACCTGTCCTGAACGAGCCAAAAGATCAACCACGCAAGCATAATGCTTCTCATCTGGATGTATATTGTATTTACTAATCATAAGATCAAACCAATATTGACCTTCTTCTACAAGACCAGAGTGGCTTAAAGCTGAGAGAAGAGCAGCAAAAGTTGCATGATCTGGTTTTACATTAGATTCTATCATCTGGAGGAAGAGTGATAGAGCCTCTTCACCTTGCCCATGAACTCCATAGGTGGAAATCATTACATTCCAAGAAATTGCATCCTTAAATCTTATCTGATCAAAGAGGGCACGTGCACAAGAAAGTGATCCACATTTGGAGTACATGTCAATAACTGCAGTACCAGAAACTCGCTCAAAATCTTGTCTCTTTAGAATATATCCATGTATTGATTTTCCCAATTTGAGATATCCAACTTGTGAACAAGCAAGAAGTGCACTCACGAGACATACTAGATCGGGTTGATAGCCATCACTCTGCACCTCCACCAACAATCCAAGTGCTTTTCCTGCAAAACCATTTTGAGCCAAGCCTGAAATCAATGCTCCCCAAGATATGACATTTTTATGAGTCATTATTGAGAACACTCGAAAAGCAAGATCTAAATACCCAATTTTAGCATACATATCTACAAGACTAGTTTGAATAATTACATCCATTGGGGTATATCTTCGAATTAGACACCCATGAATTGAGAGACCTAATCTAGAGTCACCCATATTTGCAATAGCTTGAACCAACCCCAACATGACAACCCCATCTCCTTCTATTCCCTCATTTTGCATTTTTCTATAAACTTCAATAGCTTCTATTGCCTTTCCACACTGAGCATAGCCAGATATCATAGTGGTCCAACAAACTATATCCTTCCTTGGCATTTTATCAAACACCTCCCTTGCATCGTCCATCTTTCCACACTTCGCATACATATTCAACACAGAAGACCCAACAAACACATCATTTCCATACCCATAATCCACTGCTTTGCTCCAAATCTCCTCCCCCATTTTCAAATCGAGTAACCTCGTACACGCCTTCAATGCAACCGTAAAAATGGAGCTATCGGGTCTAACTCCTTCCAGAACCATCTTGTTGTAGAGACTCAGAACTTCATTTGGGTACCCTTTACGAGAATACGCAATAATCATAGCATTCCATACATCAACGCCTCGTTGTGACAATTTATCAAACATTTGGCGGGCTAATGTAGTATCACCTATGCGTGCGTAAGTTGCTATGAGCTGCCCATTTATGTTACCATGAATAAAAGTACCAGTCGAGATTATCAAAGCATGGAGCTTAACAATGCAAGGCTTGTCTTCACATGTTGAAAGGAGAAGCTTGAAGTGATTCACCCATGGACGACGGAACCTCATCTAGGAGCTAAAAGTTTTGAACCATTTGGATTTATCAAGATGTGGATTGAAGGGAATTACATAATATGTCAAATATAGGAGCACCTGCTTGGCGTCTCTAGCCGATATAGATATGAGCTCCGTCTCTAGCCGCTCATCCATCACACAAACTATGCTTTTCTAGTGACTGAGTCTCACTCTCAATTATGGTTGAGGCTATATAAAAAAAAAAAAAAAAGATGTCATTAGGAGAAGTAATAATGGTACACTTTCCTTAGTGGGTCAATGAATCAATCAATATCCATGAATAATGTTGTGTGGATCCGACGTCTGTTTCTTGTTCCGGATTTTCAGTCTCATACTAAAACGATGTAGAAGATGATGACTAGGATAGAGAAAAAAATGTGAGTTGGAAAATACTTTTGCCTAGTTAGCTTTTGCCATGTATGATGACACATCAACAAAAACCGTTATTTATTTAACGGCGTTAGTAAAAATAGTAAAAGTAAAACGTTGGGGGTACAATTGACAGCAAAAAACGTTGGGACAAAATTGACAGTGACACCAAACGTTGAGGGTAAAAAACACACTTTTGCCCTCGAGTTATTTCTTAGTCACATTTACTAGAAGCTACAAGGATATTAAAAGGAAAAAGTAACTTACTTTTATAAGATAAATTCCATGGGGAAGAAGAAACTACTTTGCAGTCTCTGGATCATCTATGAGAGTATTCTGTTTCCTCAAAACTCCAGTAGAGAAAGAAATTTCTGTCAACCGCAAAGGATTACAACTAAGATTCAGAAATCTAACCACAAATATAAAAACACCACAGAAAAAGCCACTTTTTCCACAAACACAAAGTAATTATTCATCTTTTCCTGGACTAGGCATATTCTCAAACATGTTGTGTGCATGACGGATAATTACTTGCCACAAACCACACAGAATCAAACATGAGAAGCACAGAGAGAATTCATTCAAACACAATCTACGAGGACCCAACTCATAAATTCTTCCAGACTATTGATAATCTTCACTTTTGTTACACAAATTCACCAAAATCCCACCCTTTTACGATCAATTTGAACACAATACAAAATTTTAAACAAAGGGAAGAGAGAGGGAATACTAGTTGAGCAAATAGTGAACGAAGGCGAGCGTGGAAGGAAGACTACGCTGAGATTATAGGTTTGCGTCTGCAACTCGTAGTTTTGCTAATTGCTTGTGAGCTTGTGGCTATGAACCCACTTCTTCTATTAGCGCCTCCAAACTGCTTATACTAAACTCTCTTTTCTTTTCTTTTTGAGCGGTTTGGACTTTGCATGGTAAGCTAGATTTTTAACTTTTTGGCAAAAGTACCTATTTCGCTCTCCCTCCAAATGTTTGTTAGTCTTGTCATTTTTGTCCCTAATATATTACTGTCAATTGTACCTCTAATATTTTGTGTTTTTTTCAATGTCAAACTTTTAGCTAACACCGTCAATTTTTGATGACGTGACTTCCTATGTGGCCAACAATTCTGACTGGACTTAATTTTTTCCACATCAGTAATCAATAGTATTGAGTTTTTGGGGTCCATTTTATTGATGTAATGAATATTTTGGTGTACTAGATTTATTGACGTACTGAGTTTTTAGGATCCATTGTACCCCTAAAATATATAACACATCATTGCCACGTCACCCCAGATTGCCACATCATCATCTTCTCTCCTTCATCAGCATCATTATCATCATCATCTGGGGTGACGTGCCAGTGATGTGTCATGCCACATCATTAAAATATGACATGTAGGAGAGAGGGTGTGCCATATAAGCATGTCACGTCATCATTTAACGGCAAAAAGTTAACGGTGTTACGCTCGAGGACCAAAATCGACCAAAAAAAAAACTTTGAGGACCAACATTAAACTTTTGAAATATTGAGGACCAACTTTAAACTCCATACAAACATTGAGGATCAAAATAGTACTTTAGCTTTTTTTAATTTTTTTTTGAGCCCAGATATTAACAACTGACGGCAATGTAATTTTTTGGCACAATAAACTTCTTGAAACTTTTTTCCTACACACGACTAAGAACCAAACCCTTAATTAGATACCTAAAGAACCCAATTAATTATCAATTGTGCTTCTCGTAAACATATTTTGGTAAAATTTTAAAACTATTTTAAATTATAGTATTCTAGTAGAAGTAATTTTTTCGTTTTAAAAAATTAAATATTTTATGACAATATCATGAACTATAATTTCATATTTACCAAAATACTCTTATTTCTTACCTAAATTCTTTTCCAAATTTAGATATATCATTTTTGGTAATTTACAATAAGAGGTATTTGTTTCATACAAATTAGTCAAACACTCACAAATATTGTCAAAAATATTTTCAATTGAATTAACTAAACACAAACTATTTCTAAAATACTTGTTAAAAAAATCTATTTAAAAAAAAGTCATTATAAAATTGTTAAAGAAAAAGTGTTTGTTCCACCAGAGCGGATCTGGTGATTAATTCTTCAAATACTGCAGGCTTATTATTAAATGTGACCCTCTCAACGAATAACGCTTCATGACATAATAGTTAAGAGAAATTGAATGCTTTTATGACCATATAACATTTCATTTTATTGTAATTTTCCCCCCTTACTATGCATATAATCTTTGCTTTAACTTGATACTTCACATGTTTACATCTGCAAAAACATGATTGGCATGTTAAGTATAGTGATGATTCCGTTGATAGTTTTATAACATCTCAAAAAAAAAAATTAAAATATAATGCATGAATTAATATCAACACCAATCATTAATTCCATTCATTATCCAAATTAAGCCTAAGTGAGATACAAATTCTCTAAAGGGCTGACTACTTGTATAAAGCAGTAATTTTATTTTTACCTATTTGGTTAATGTGCAAAACTAAAGCACTTTACAAAATGTACCTAAAAAGATTCATTTTTCCTTTTTTTTTGCGTAAAGAACGTGCCCAACGACATCGATTATATGGATTAAACGACGCCAACGTATTCTGTCTTTAATTATTTTTATGGTTAGGTCATCTTAATAGTTTCTCTTACTATTGTTTTCTCTGGTCTTCCCTTCTCCTACCTCTAATTATTAGATTATCTTCCATTTGGTTAACTCTTCATTCAGGAGCATCCAATCTTCTTTGTGTATGACCAACCCACCCAAAGCATGTTTAAACTAATTTTTTTTACAATAAGTAATAAGTGCTTGGTGAGTAACGGGCTACAAAAAACAAAATGATGATTACTACTAAATCAAAGTGCTTCTTTTATTTCATCCAAAGTTATAGCATCCTATGCCAAATCCTATTCATGAATGTTCTCCATTATATATATATAAAGGCATATTCATTCAAAATTATAGTGCTTGTCAACTCCAACAGAGACATCCCAAGTGCAACTCATGCCTTTTGGAAAGACAACCAAGTCACCAGCACCAATTTCAACTGATTCATCAGAGCCACTTGGTGTCACCTTCACTTTCCCTTCCAACAGATAGCATGTCTCTTTGGCTTCATAAGTCCATGGGAAGTTGCTTGGAGGGCAACCCCACCTGTATATACACATATCCAATCCAAGTTCAATATGTGCCCAACAAAAAGTAGTATTCAATCCAATGAGAAATTGAAATGGAGACCAATAAATGTAAAGAAAAGAAGATGATAACCCATTTCTCAGTCTAAGATATCAATACAACAAACAAAACTAAACTTAGGTAAGTTCATTATATCTTTGCTATTTGCTATAAGGTTTCCCAATACACAACAACAACAACAATCAAAGCCTTTTCCCACTAGGTGGGGTCGGCTATATGGATCAAGCGACGCCAACATGTTCTGTCTTTGCACATTTCTATTGTTAGGTTATTTACGGCTAGATCCCTCTTAATCGTTTCTCTTAATCGTTTCTCCTATTGTTTTCTTTGGTCTTCCCATACCTCTAGTTATTAGGCTATCTTCCATTTGGTCAACTCTACGTACAGGAGAAATCATGGTAGAGAGAGAATATAGAAAACCACATTTTACATGACCGATCATAAAAGAGAGAAAGTACAAATAAAGCATGTGATTGGATAAACCTTATGGCAAAGATATAAGAAACTTCAACTAAGTTTTTTCCCAACAATAAAAAGGATTTTTGTGGGAATTGCAGTAGCAACTAGCAACTAGCAACTATGAAGGATGGATATTGACAGAAACACAAACACAGGACAAAATACAAATATTGTCATGGAAAATTGGCAATACAAGAAAATGTGAATTTGGATCATCTGAAAATAACATGACTTGTTATGTGTGGAGGAAAACAGAACACAAAATTGATTGAGTACCGGGTCCATTTACATAATAGAAACCAGTGTGTTTGGATTGAAGAGAAGGGAATGGAAGGAAAGTGAAATTTTAAATTTGATATTCTCTTTAATTTTTTTTTTTGGCCAGAGATACTCTTTAATTTAAAACCAAATCTAACATTACCAACCTTTAAAATGATTACATTGGTAAGAACAAATAATATAAGAAGAAAAACATTATATTTAACCCAAATCAAAGAAAATATCAAATTAAAAATTTTCACTTCCCTTCTCTTCCCCTACACCAACTCCCAAGATAACAGAAATCAAAGAAATATAGTATAATCCATGATCCATCCACCAAAAAAGAGGGAGGAAAAATCCTAACACCATATCCCAAATGCCAATATAGTAGGGATCTCCATCAAATTTCCAGAAAACATAGAAAAACAAATGTAAACCCAAGGAACTTGCATAAGTATATATATAACTATATATAATAGAAATTAAAGAGCGAAACAGAGAGCAAATTAATAAAGAAATAAACAATAAATTGAGTGATTTTGGCCTAAGGAGGGTTATTCAATCACCAAAAGTTCAGTAATCGAAAAAAAAAATCCCAAATGCATTAAGTCAATATGTTAGGGATTTTCCTTCACAAATCCATTCCAGAGATAATAGAATACATTTCAAGTCAAGGAACCTAAATAGTGAATTCGGCCTCAAGGGGGTTCCTCTAGTATGATTCATTCCCATCAATCATAAGCCAACAAATTAGGGATTTTCCATCAGAAAACTCTATAGATCATCATAGAACACATCTCAAGTCAAGGTATCTGCATAGATAATCACTAAATAGAAGGGAACCTAGAAAATGAAACAAACAGGAAAAAAAGTGAGATGATGAAGAGAAGAGATGGACTTTACTTGGGCCATTTTCTAACACCAAGTTGTGTGAGCTTCTCCTCAGGAGGGTTTTTCTCAATCTTGATTCCTAATTTCTCGGTAGTCATACTCTCTGCTCGCACCACTACTACTACGCCTCTTCTCGTGGAAGCAGGATACTGGAGGGAGTGTTTGGTTCCCGAGAAAAGCAAAGAGTGGTTCGGTGAGAAAGTACCCACATAGGCCATTGCTACAAAGTTTGGAACTTTTTGAGAATTTGGGCTTGGATTGGACTCTCCTCACTCTTCACCCATCATGTTCTTCATGGGACAAAATAAAATTTGTCTAAATTTTTATCTCTCTTTATTTTGGATCACTCATTTCTCATCTTGTGTAGTTTCATCACAAAACAATAAGAGGGGAAAACTTTTTTTTTTTTGATAAAGGAAAACATCTTTGTATTGAGTAGTGTTAATTTATGAGTTTCTATGTGATTTTATAATTTACAAGAACTTCTCTTTGATTCTAGAAATTCATTTTTGAATTTTCATTAAAAATATATAAGTATATGTAACCAATTATATATATGTAATTTTTGAAGATGTGAAGGAAATAAGATTTTTTTGAGAAAAATGATTCTATTTTCTAAAAAAAATTGTTTTTCCTTATAATTTATAACGAGTACTAACAATAATTTTAATGTTTTTTTAAAAAAAAAAAGTCATTCTCAAGCCTCAACGATTCTAATTTCTACATCCTCAGTTCCATACACTACGTGGCTTCTCCAAAATTCTGGCCATCAATTCGGTGGCTATAAAATGATTTAATCAAATTCGGTGAAAACATAAATGTTTGTAATTAAATTTGACAATTATATAAAAAATAATTATATTATTTTCAATTTTATCCACAATTTATATGTTGCATGATGATATAACATTTAATGGATTCAAATCTATGAGAATATTTTTTAATAAAATAAGAACTAAATTTACATAGAATTCCTTTAACTTTGCTATTAAATTTTTCAGTAATACTTTTGTAATTAAAAAATAGGATTAGCCTTGCACAAATAAGAAAGCATGTGAATACAAATTTTAAAAAGAACCAATTTTTTTTTTTGATAAATAAAAAGAACCAATTATAAAAAAGCGTGAAGGCTAGCCAATGCCATCCCCTTAATTAATAAATCGTTTATATACTTATATTAGATGCAACAAGAACAGAAATTTAAAAGTGGAGGATATACAATATATATATATACACTATGTTTTCTTTTGGTGAAAATATACACATGAAATATAATCACAAGATTCACAAAATGGAAGAGGGGATCAAACTCAAAACATTAAAGTCTATGTATGATGGATGACTCATTTGGTAAACATCAATCATACAAATCTATCATATGGTTTAGATTTTTCTATCACAACCTTGCATTTAGCATCCCTTTTCCTAACCTGCAAAACCAGAGTTACAGTGATCTCATCAGTTATAACTTATAAAATAACATCACACAGCCTGGAAATACAATATTAATTAGACTAAATTACCATTTTGGTCCCGTAAAGATATAATCTGTCTCAATAGTTCTTGAAAGATGAAAATGTCAAATTTAGTATTCGAAAGATTCAATTTGTCTCAATTTAATCATTAAAAGATGGAAATGTCAAATTTAGTCCTTGAATGATGCAATTTGCCTCAATATAGTTCCAAAAAATCTCAGTTAAAATAATTGATAGAAAATTTCTGAAGAACTAAATTGAGACAAATTACATATTTCAAGGACTAAAAGTGATATTTTTCATCTTTTAGAGACCAAATTGAGACAAATTACATCTTGCAGGAATTACATTTTAATCTTTCAGGGACTAAATTGAGATAGAAAGCATCTTCCAAGGACCAAAATAGTAATTTACTCTATTAATTAATGATCCTGATGAGGGTTTACACAGTACACACAGGCACAGCATATTCACTTATTGGTCAAAAGAGAAGCTTTGATTTGCCAAACAAGATAATACAATAGGAACAACCCCTTTTCGGAGTAAAATTATCACAGCAACATATCAAACAAATTGAATAGTGCAGTATCCACAATTGAATCCTAAGGGTATGTTTGGTAATTAGGAGGGTGAGAGAAGGGAAGAGATTGGAGGGGGGGGGGGGGGGGGGGGAGTGATGGTTCATCCTCCCCTTGTTTGGATCTCCAAAATCCCTCAATTTAGGATAACTAAAATTAACAAAGGGAAGAGGTCAAGGGGGGTTAACATAAAATCCTCCAATTCCTTCCCCTCCTAAATCCCCAATCCAAACAAACCCTATAGTTGTTATTTCACAAGCCAACTGGTTAATTAGGCGACTTCAGATTTCCAAATTTTGGTCCAAATATATGCAAACACAAAGCCATCACTTGATCTATTTAGCTGAACTTGTGAGAAAAGGCTTTGTTTGTTGTTGTTTATATATGTAGACACAAAGCCAGCCTGTGAAAATCGGGAAGGGAGGAGGGGGAAGGGCTAAACTCTATTTAGCCCAAAAATTAAAGTTTTCTTTTATACTTTATGATATTATTTTGTTAAATATACATGTAAATTATTGTGTTTGTATATTTTCTATGAACTGTTTATCATTGTTCACCTCAACAGTATTTTTATGAAAGATAAAAATATATAAAAATTGGCAAAGGGTTTGTTGTCAAAGAAACAACTTATAGAATCCTAGAGAATTACCTCAACCTGTGGATTCTTGCCTCGAAGCAACATATCTACACTTTTATCAGTCTGCAAAATGTGAACATACGAAACAAACAAGTTACAATTACTTATGTTTTCAGTTCAATTATAATTGAAATTAAATTCATTGATATCCAAAAACCTTCCGAAGTATTGTTGAAATACCTCTAATTTCTATTGGATTAAAACCAGAAAATCAGTAATGAAGATGAAGCTAAAAACAAACAAGGAAATCTATTGGCTGCTTTTCTAAGCTGAATTGACCTCAGAATCAGATGAGTCTTCTTAGATGGACAATCAAGTTTCAATCCAGTTGGTACTTCATCACAAATATATGTTTTCACTTATCAAAGGATCCAATTCAGCCATCTTCAAGATATAAATTTCTCATGACTAACAGTAAGAGATATGTTCAATCAACTGACCTGATGAGTAAGCCAGTAGTGCCTGTCTCTCATCTCAATTAGGAAATCAAATGTTGGAGGAGCTTTTCTCTCAAGAATAGTCTTCTGACAATTTCTGGCTCGGGCTTCTGCATCTCCCAAAGTAACCGCTTGTATTCCACCAATCTGGGAAAGCCAATGAAGGTAGATTTTGCAGATTAGAGTTGCTATAAAGCATTATGACACAAAATTCTACAAAATAAGCTTTTATCTAACACCAAATACTTAAACCACTCAATATGAAATTTAACTGACTTATTGAGTGGCATACTTTCCAGGAACGCTCTAAAATTTTGATGAAACTCTTATATGCCATAAATATGATGCAGCTTCAAGCTTCTATATAATGTTTATCTCTATCACCAATTAATAAGAGGCACATAAAGCAATCTCAGATGAGGCTTTATTAGAAGGAAGAAATGATTACGAGATTAGAAAAAAAAAAATCATTAAATGAAGATAACTATAAAACTTTTGATCTATCTGCATATCAGATAAGGACACCCTTTTGAACCAAAAATGTGAAGATCACCAAAGGGAAGACAGAGAAAACATTCTAAATTTATAATGATTCTTCCATCAAGTTTTAAACTCAAATTTATTAATGGAATAGCTCAAATCAATTGAAACAAATAATGAATCCTGAATGCCTTCATAAAATATAACCATACAAAAACCAATGTAGCTCTACTTCATATCCAAAGAACGTGACAATGGGAATTCCAAAATAAATGTTGAAAAAGAACTCAACTTGTAAAGACGGGAGTAAAAGAAGCCTACTGCAGAATCATATAAAGATTAAAACAAACCAGATCAGACAGGGTAGGATTCTTCATGATATTCTCAAGATGCTGTCCATGAGCAGTCCCAATAAGCATGATTCCTCGCTCACCAATTGACCGGCAAGCATGAGCTTCAGCTTCTGTTCCAATTTCATCTACTATAATCACCTCAGGCATGTGATTTTCTACTGCCTCAATCATCACTCTATGTTGCATTGATGGCTCAGGTACCTGCATTCTTCTTGCATTTCCTATTGCTGCATGTGGAATATTTCCATCCCCTCCAATTTCATTGCTGGTATCAACAATGACCTACTCCATTTGAAAATATTTCTTAAATGATGTGTTGAACAAAAAAAAAAATATACTGAGTAAGAAAGAAAGAATACTGCAAGATGCTGAAAAAATACCGCACCACTCTTTTGTGAAACTCATCTGACAGTACACGAGCAATCTCTCGCATAACAGTAGTCTTGCCAACTCCAGGCCTGAGAAAATCCAAATTATAAATGGCCAAAGAAAAAAAATATTAAATCATCATAGTATCATACATAATATAACTATGCAAAGTGGATCTTGGAGTTAAAAATTCTATGTTGCTACGGGACTAGCAAGTCAATAGACCATTATGAAGTTACTTTCACCATTTATTACATTTTTATCACAAAAATGAAGCCATACTGTATAGTTTACCATGCTATGTATGGAAGCAACCAAGAATTTGGCATTAAAAAACATGACATTTGATGAAATCTAAGCAAGCATTATAATTAGACCAAAAACTATATGAAAGGATAAACATCGTATCAGAGTTATTTCTTATCGAACTTAGAATAAAGATTTTGTATTTTAAACTGCCAAATTCTTGGTGTTTTTCTTATCTTAAAATCATTTAAGAATGTGTTGATACAGAGTATAATTGAATAATTGACAGTGTGCTATACCTTCCAACAAATAAAATGCTCTTCCCATATTGAAGCAAGTCATAAACCATGTCAATATGGCCACTCACTGCTCTCCCAACTCGGCATGTCAGACCCACTATCCCACCTTTCCTACTCCTGATTGCAGATATTCTGTGCAATGTACCTTCAATGCCAGCTCTATTGTCCCTGCCAAATTCTCCAACAGCTTGTTGAGCATATTCCAACTCTTCCACTGTTACCTAAGCTATACACTCCTCAAATGGTCACATAATCCTTTCATGGAGAATCTTTGTTCTCAAAATTAATACATATTATGAATAAGAATTTAGGTTACAAAAATTTTTAACTTATTCAGCGTAGCATACTTTTGTGAGAAAAGAAAGTAGGTGTTCAATTCTAGAAATTATAGCCTTCAATCTCTCCAAACTGTTTCCTTACCTCAGTCTTCCTTATATATTCCCCTCCATCTTTTCCAAGATAACGTGCTTCTGGAAAACGACCCAAATCCAATATAACCTAAGAAATGATGAAGCAGCATGTTATAATAGCTTTAATTATTGTGGTTCATATCAAGAGCTGCTTTGCATGAGCATAATTACAGGTTTACACAAGAATTTATCAGCATCAAGTAAAATTATTTCTTACTCTCAAGGGAAATAAGAAAAATATTGAAGAACTCAGCCACCAACAGGCAAACAGAAAAACGAATAATCAAAATAAACTTGTCTAATTAAAATAATTATGATACACAACATCAACATAAATAAAGACATGAATATTCCTTAAGCTGAAAGCCAAAAGAAGTGTATCCCTTTATAAATTTTTCACAAACAAGAGAGTCATCATCTTGTTAATGTCTAGAAGGGTAAGGGGAAGCTAGTGAGAGGTACTTCTGTGAAAGCATTAAGAAACGGATTCAAGTTATATGCCAGGAACATTTATGAATAACCATAGTATCTCACCTCTAAAAGTTCAGCCCTCTTTACTTCATTTAGGAGATTGTCATGCAAATCACATGGAAGGATCTGCAAGGAAGACGAACTATCCATATAAAGTTCATTCAGGATTCAAATCATCAACAATACATCATCATAGAAACAGCAAACATATCAAAAGAAAACATCTTTAACAGGTAAATAACATCTAAGTCTTACTGTTAAAGTTATAAAAGAGAACAATGACCAAGTAATGCCTTTATTTCCTTATTAATAATAACAATGCCCTTCTAGACTTGTCTCAAAAACACCTCACAAGCTCCAACCTCAATCTATCTAACTCACTGTTTGTTTATAACGTAAAGACCCAATCTTTTAGACATTTTGATCACAGAAATTTGCTTCCTTCTCCCTCTCCCACTTCCTGCATTAAGCATCTTGCTATCACATTCTTCAATAATCATAAACATGGTAAATAAATGTATTTTACAATTCAATACCACATAACTCATAGAAGAATACAATAGTCAGTAGTAAATAGCTTTGGTAACTCTAATCTTGTCCAATCTTTTAACCCCAAAATACTTCACGAGCATTTGAAAACAGAAGAAGAAAATAAGTGAGAGCGAATAAAGTGCCTGCAATAAAGCTTGAAGATCGTCCTGCACAAATGAACAAGAAGGGTCCGATGAAGATCGAGAAAATGCCACACTACCAACAACGCTCTTATGGGTTCGCATTTGCAGATTTGGAGTCAATTTGTGAGATGAAAATTTGGGTGTTTTGAGTAGCGAGGAGCTTGAATTCTTCAAGCTCGTTGAGAAATCCGGTGGCAGAAACGACGTCGTGCCCATTTTCCTCCGCTTCTACTGTGTATATGCAGTGCGGCTTCTGGTGCTGCTACCACTACTGATTCCCACCCCTATCTCAAATCCTAGATATTCATACCAGAGTAAATTATTATTATTATTTTAATATTTTTTGTCTTAATTTAATTTTTAAGAAAATATAAATGATTTATCAAAATATATATATATATATGATAAATTTAATTTTTTTAAATATATAATTTATCTCAATTAGTTTTGAAGGGTGCCGTTAGTATACTGACTGTTCTTTATTTTTGAAAATTCTAGTCCTAAGAACTACATTTTCGAAATAGGATTTTCGAAAATAATAGACACATTAAATTATTTCATAAGCAGGCCAAAAAAAAATTATTTCATAAGAATTTTTTGCAAAATATCTTAGTTCAAGAATATTTTCTTCATAAATTATAAAATTCAAGAGGTTTTTTTTTTTTTACACAACACCTAAAATTTAATAGACACATTTTTTACATTTTGCATATATGACACTGATTGATTAAGATTTTTGCATGAAAAAAATTAAAAGATATGAGCTTTTGCACAAATTATGATATTTGGAAGGGATTTATATTATGATAGGTTTATGATGCAACTTGTTGCATGCAATGCAATTTCAGCCAATAGGATTGTGGCATGTAGGTAAGATGACTTGAGATGCAATGCAATTTTTCACATATCACAATCTTATCGACCGAAATTATATTATATGCATGTAATAAGTTGCATCATAGAATCAACTGTATATAATCTTTATACTTGATGGCATTGGCTATATATCACATATAAGTGTGAAATTACGTAATTTTTATTATTTTATTTGACAAAATTTTCTTAAAAATTAATATAATATTTCGTTGTACAAAATTGTAGTTTTCCCAAAAAGTTAAAAAAAAAAAAAAGAGATTAATTTTATAACCACAAAATATTGTCTAGAATGATCAATAATCACGTGCGTCTTCAGTACTTGGTAGTTGGTATACACTATACACTATACACATTTTCTTCTTTCATTCATTCTTTCTTTCTTCCTTTCTTCTTCGGCAGAAATTATGAGCGGAATGCGAGACGACTCTAACGGCAAGGGTTTGCTGTGGAAGCTTCCCGTTCTCAGGTCCAAAGATTTCGGCAAGGTGGGTCCCGCCTTCGGAGTTGGTGCCGGCTGCGGTGTAGGTTTCGGCGTCGGCCTCCTCGGAGGTACGTTTTCTTGCAATTTGAGGGATTTGATTTGATGTTACCTCCTTTTTTGTGTTTCGCTTGATGTGATGTGATGTGATGCGATATGTGTGTGTATATGCTTGCTATCTTTAATTTTTCTTCTCATAATTTAAGCTGGAAGATTATATATAACAATTCAGTCGACGTTGAAATCGTCATCATCCTTAGTTCTTACATTTCATTCAATTTTGGCGCATTTAGGTTTCTGTATCTGAATAGTGAGTGGAAAGTGGAACTTGAGCCTTGGAGATGTTCTAGTACGAGCATAGTCTTTTTAGAAGGCATCTACATATTTTTCTCCAATTTTCAATTTCGTCCCTAAATTTTTCTCACTGTGAATTGCAATCGAATTTGTCCCAACGTCTAATATTGTTCAAATTACTAGCGGTAATTGATGACATGTTATCACTTATCACTCAAATTGAGACATCACTTATTCACATTAAGAAGAAGACAAAAACGACGTAGTTTTGGTGTGTTTTAAAGATTATGAGTGGCGATGAATCATTATTGTTACATTTGTAAATTGTAATGTTATGTCATCATTTTCTGGTAGTAACTTGGATAATGTTAGAGATTGGGACGAAATCGTATACTATTCGTAACTTTTGGGACAAAATTGACCGCAAAAGAAAGTTTAGTGACAAAATTGAAAATTGGTGTGAAGTTTGGGAACATAAAGTGTGTTTTTGCCCTTTTTAAAACTTGAATCTGATGGCTAAACTGAACCCATGGCTTTGCAGCAATGGGAGAGAAAATCGGTGCAATGTATACTATAATAGATAGTTAGCAGTAACTATCTTGACATGTTAGATTTTGATATGGTTATCTCATAACTACTTTAATTGTTGATGGTTCTATTTGGAGTTTGGACCCGGTGTGATTGAAATAATTGGCATGAAAACATCTAGGTGCCTTATTTTAATGAAACTTGGTAACAAGGAATATTGGTAAATTGTTTACTAGTATATTTGTTCTTGTAAATGTGTATTTTGTGTAAGTTTTTAACTACATCTGCATATTTGTCATCTAGTATATTTGTTCTTGTCATCTAATAATTGTTAATTTCATTAAGTTTTTAACTACATCTGCATATTTGTCATAGCTTTTCTATCTTAAAACAGTCTAGGACTTGGGATAAGGACTTGTCACCTGAGTGTACCTTTTATGGCTCATAAGCTGGGTAACCTAGTTGTTTTTAAGAGATCTGCTACATTCCATCTTCTTTAACCATCCAATTTGTTGCACTTGTCATTTGTCATTATGTAAATCCTCAAAAATTAATACTTCTTAATACTTGCTATGAGCAGTTTAGAAGAATGAAATACCTAAGGATTTTACATTGCAAAGAAACATTCATTGAGTAACTTCTGTGTTTATTATGTTCCTCTAGTCCAGACTTGGCAAAGAGAAGCCCAAATTACATTGTAGTTCTTGGCATACTGGCACCAAATCTGGAGATAAGGTTTGGTGTTGCGTCACTTGATTGTGTTCCAAATGAATGTAGCTAAAGAACTTTTGTAATGCTGCTGTTAGGTATTGGGGGTCATCCTGTGCTTTATAGTAGCAAGAAATTGTAGCTTATGTTGCTGTGTATGCTTAGACACTTCTGTTATCGTTGATGCACTTATGCACATATTCTGATTTTTTTTTCTTCAAAATGGATTTCTGACTGCAGGGGTGGGTCTTGGGCCTGGAATTCCTGGCTTTCAAGTTGGTTTTGGATTTGGTGCTGGATGTGGGGTTGGTTTGGGATTTGGGTATGGTGTTGGGAAGGGCATTGCTCAAGATGAGAACAGGAGGTATTCGAATGTTGGAAATGCCTTTCACACCAGCTCTGGAAACGTTCCTTCTCAGTAAGTAAATTGTCTAGTTATCCTTTCTTTTATTCTTCTGCTAATGTAGATATCCTCTCTTTGCTAAAGTACAGTAAATCATTAATATTTATCCCCTTTATTCCTCTGGTTAATTCTTTTGATTAACTATTCTATTTTATTTGCCTAAACAGATAAAAAAGGACGGAAAAATAAGTTTTACTGTAATATGAGTTTTACTTGCTTTTTTCTTTTTTTTTCTTTTTCTTTTTTGAAAAATCTTGTATTTTGATGCTTGCCTTTCTGACAGCCTTCTTTCAAATTCTTTTTTTTTTTTTTTGAAAAAAAAATTAAAAGTAGCTGCTCACTGGGTTGATTTCAGTGACATATCTATAAATATTGCAAATACATTTCTATATATAATGATGAACAGCTGGTCCATTTTTCGATACTCAAGGTTTTAAGACTTGACATTTTAGATGAGGCATTGAGGATAATTTTTGGACCATGTAGGAGGCAGAAATTTATGATTTAATTAAAAAGGTTTCAACAAAATATATATAGGATAATTAAGATGCTAAAAAAATATTTGTTTATAAAGATTGCTAACCCCACACAAAGATAGAGACAGTGAAAAGCACTACACCTGGAAGTAAGTTTTATAAACAATTTGGTAATTATATGATCAGTCTGCAAATTTTCCACTTTGAGGAATTTGAATACTTTATGTTTGCTGCTTCATAAGATCTGAGTATCTGACATTGTCTCTGGTAATGTGTTTGACGCTTGATAGCACATGTCAGTAGTTAAAATGGGCTTTGTTAAATCCAACCTTCACATAAGATGGAATTGGATCCTTTGAAGTAAAATTTTGTGAAGTTCGCTGGAATTGCTGTTTTGCACATTACCTCACAAAAATAAATCATGGAGTGCACAATAACCAGTATATGGGTTAATGATGCGTTTAACTAGACTTCACAGAATTTCACGAAAAGTGAACTTCAGAGGATCTTGACTCAAATAAGATATGCCTGCAAAAACATTACAGCGAGGAGGTTTAAACCATCTGAAATTGTTTAGAGCCCATTTGGTATAGCAAATTTAAAGAGAAAGGGAAGCAAATGGTTATGTGTTTGGTAGGTAGATAGGGAAAGGGAAGAGGATTGGACCTATATAGAGGGAACAAATGTTACTTGTGAGGTGGGAGGGAAGTGGAGTTGAAAAATACCATTTTTCATTTTGTCCTCAAATGGGAAGGAAGTGAGGGTTGTGTGACTCTCACGTGAAATAAAAAAAAACAAGGGCAAAAATATTTTTTTTACAATTTTATCTTCTACTTCTTTATCTTCTTCCCATTATATCAAACAATTTTACTTTTTACTTCAACTTTCGTTTCCTTGCATACTAAAAACACTTATTATCACTTACTTCCATTTCCACTTCCACTTCTCACTAAATCACTCATCTCCTATCAAACGCCACCTCAATGATTGGGTTAAATAAAACTTATTCTCATCTTCTTTTTGTTTGTTGGTGATTTTTTCCCCTCAGTAATTTTGCACATTGTTTTCAGGGACGATATTTCTGGACTTGTGGATGAGATTGTGATTAATACCAAAAAGCTGATCAGAGAAACAACCAAAGAAATTGACAAGTGGAGGAGATGACTGGAAGTGGCTGAACTGACTTCTTTTATTGTATATTTGTATACACTCAAATCCACCCATTACTATTTTCCAGATACTATACTGAACATGTTTGGGCTATTCCTAATTTCTGATTGATGTTCAGTTGAATCTTATTATATGGCCATCATAGAAAGGTGAGTTGTTCCTTCTCCATTGTTTAACTGGGGAGAATATAATTTGAGCTTTTGTTTGTTTGAAATAATAACAATATTGTGCTCATGACTCATGATTATCCAAGTTTAATAACACAAATGAATTAGTAAAGGAGGTAATGCCTTTTTCTAATTAATTTAAATTTAATATTTTAAGAGTATGAGCAAAAAAATTCTAAATATGTATAAAATTAAAGAGTTACAACTTACAAGGATATTTTCCTTCTTTAGAGGAGATGAAATTCATAATAGCTATATGTGTCTTCACTGTCTTCTTGCTTTGAAACACTTGATCAATGGTTAAGTATAATTTGTAATATAGAAGACTATTTACTACAGTAAAGATGTTTCAGACTTTCAATGCATGAAGTTGTTATCAAGTGATGATTGAAAGATGTGGATAAAAGTTTAATGGTACCGTACCATTAAAGTTCAGTACATCTCTCCAATCAAGGAGAGTCATTTGTTAATATTAATATAAATTCACATTAATAAGGACTCATCTTGAATGGTTTAAGAATCAACTAATTAGAAGAATGTACTGAAATTCAGTACTACCGTATCACTGAACATTTATTCGAAAGATGTAATGTAAGCAACCTTATTAAGTTGTTTTTAGGAGAACAATCTTACCGTTATTTAAAATTTACCTATTTATTATTTACTACTATAATGAGGTAAATTTTTTTTTCTATATAAATAATAATAATAATAAAATATTGATTGTGCGGTGTGTGAAGAAGAAAACAAAAGGCAAAAGAAAGTAGTGGATGTTGTGATGTTAGGATAACAATAGAGCGTACGTTGATTGTAGAGAAATCCTCCATGTTATCCAAACCGAAATAACCCACCAGCTCAGGGGATTCCACGTCAGCACCGTCATCTTCCACGTGTCATGCCCCATCCAATCAAATCCCCGCATTGGATTTCACATCTTGCAAGCCTAAGCCTCACCAATCAGATCCCACGAACGTCAAATCCGACGTGGCACGTCCATATCCACCAAACCATGCATATAGCAAGAATCTCCCACTTCTCACCCTTTCATATCAATTCCTCTCTCTTTGCTTTGCTTCTTCTTTCTCTCTCACTGTGGTTCCAAAGGCTTCCAAGGATGGCTTCTCTGGCAACATCCGCCGCCGCCGCGGCCATTACCAAGTCGGAGATGCTCGGAAACCCCGTCAACATCACCGGTGCCGCCCGGCCAGCACCGTCGCCGTCTAGCTCCGCCACCTTCAAGACCGTCGCTCTCTTTGGCAGGAACAAAGCGGCGCCACCGCCACCGGCGAAGAAGAAGGCTGCCGCCGCCGTCGCTCCGGCCAATGACGAGCTCGCCAAGTGGTACGGTAAGTATCCAACACAAATTGAGGGCACTCTTAGTATAAATGCGCAGATGTAAAATATTGTAGAGTAAAATACTGCAGATTAAAATAAAGCGAGAAAAATTAAGAGGGAGAAAAAGTATGATAAAAAGTATGTTTGGTATGTATAAAATATGATGTAAATTTTTTTTGAGAATCGTGAGATTACATGTAATGTACTGTTTGCTAATCATACCAAACATACCCTAGAGTAGAATATTGCAAAAAATTTGTGAATTTCTGAAGTATAGAAAATGGAGAAAATAAAGTGGAACCTAAATTGGGTTAGATCATGGAGGTTGAGTTTTTTCATTGTTAAATTACTTGGATCCATACATAAACTTCATGATAATTATAGCCCAATAAATGTATACACATTTTCTAAAATTTTAGTGACAAACTTACAATTTCATATATAGTTTTGAATTTTTCAGGAATATTTGTCATAAGTGTATTTAACTAAAAGATATATTAATATGCCTATTTGTTTATTAAAAATTAATTTAATTTAGTAATATTAATTTGTCAGACCCATCATATATACTATATAGTGTAGTCTAGCTAAAAACTTTAAAATAATGTGTCTATCATTTGTTCTTACTTGATAATGTAACTATGTAAGTGAAGGTTGAAGATAGATTGTTAATTTGCACTATGCATTTTGTGAGATGGATGCAGGTCCTGACAGGAGGATCTTCTTGCCGGAGGGTCTCCTCGACCGATCCGAGATCCCGGAGTACTTGAACGGAGAAGTCCCCGGAGAGTATGTAACTAGTCCTTTCAATTTTTCATGTTGAAATTGAAATTACTGAAATCAACACTCATGAAATGTTTAATTATTTCTTATAATTAATTTGCTTTACTTATTATATTCTGATATGAGTGATCTGCCTTCATGCTTTCATGCAGCTATGGTTATGACCCATTTGGTCTTAGCAAGAAGCCAGAGGACTTTGCCAAGTATGCCAAATTATATATATATATATAAAAATCCATTATTATAAATTAATTATATATAAATAATAATTTTTATGTTTTAATTAATTAATGAATGCAGATATCAGGCATATGAATTGATTCATGCAAGATGGGCAATGCTTGGAGCTGCTGGATTCATCATTCCTGAGGCTTTCAACAAATTTGGAGCCAACTGTGGTCCTGAGGCTGTTTGGTTTAAGGTTTGCTTACTCTGTCAACTTCGTTAATATTCACAATTAGCAATACTATTGTACACACATTTCTAATGTATATTAACCATATAATTTAGGCTATGTTTGGTAGAAATGCACGGATGAGAAGGAAAGGGAAGGGATGTAAAGTACTATAGAGTAAAAGAAGATACTGTAAAGAAAAGTATGTTGGGAATGTAAAAAAATATGATGTAAAGTTTATTGGGAATGATGAGATTACATCCCTTCCCTTAAGATGCAAAGATACCAAACACAGCCTTAGCCGGATATGTAACAGATTCTGCAAAAAATGGCTTTTGTTGAAAATTTGTGATTGATTTGTTTATAACATAAGCTGATGATATATCATTTCTTCATGAATGCAGACAGGAGCTCTGCTTCTTGATGGGAACACATTGAACTACTTTGGAAAGCCCATTCCCATCAATCTCATTGTTGCTGTCATTGCTGAGGTTGTTCTTGTGGGTGGTGCAGAGTACTACAGAATCATTAATGGCCTGGTATGTGTATATGAATGATCCTTCAAGAATAAAAATTTGGATGAAAATAACGGATCCGGATCCTCTGTAGTTCGAATTTGGTAGAGTGTATATAGTTTGCTTTTTACACGTTTGCCCATATGTAGGTTAGTGTATAAAAAAAGGGTAATACTTTGGAGCTATGGTGAGCTTTGGCTCACTGCTGTCTAGCCATTGGATCTGTCTTGTCTTGAGATCTGTGTCATCTTAAATTTTAAAATGAAACAAATTTTTGGTATAGATCTCGAGACAGATCCAACGACTAAACAGTGATGAGTTTTGGCTCACTGTAGCTCCACAGCATTACCCTAAAAAAATATCATTTTTACACATTAACCTACATACGGGCCAACGTGTTAAATATCATTTCTGAAGTGCGCGCATCTTGTAAAGTACTGAAGTGCGCCGGTTTTTCACATCAACCCACTTACGGGAACCAGCGCGCTTCAGGCATTTCACAGAATTTGCAGTTCAGAAGATCTCATAATTTTGTAAAGCAATAAAGAATAAACTGATTGATTGATTGATTGTGACCTGTTGATGGTAGGATTTGGAGGACAAGCTTCACCCAGGAGGTCCATTTGACCCATTAGGTCTTGCAAAGGATCCAGACCAGGCTGCACTCCTAAAGGTGAAGGAGATAAAGAATGGAAGGCTAGCCATGTTTGCCATGCTTGGATTCTACTTCCAAGCTTATGTCACAGGAGAAGGTCCAGTTGAGAATCTTGCAAAGCATCTCAGTGACCCTTTTGGTAACAACTTGCTCACTGTCATTGCTGGTTCTGCTGAGAGGGCTCCCACTCTGTGATTCAACCAATCTTTACTCTTTCCTCCTCACTTTTCTCCTTTGCTTCAATCTTAAATGTAGAATACATCATCTGAATGAGACTCATCAAGGCATTTTACATTGCTCAATTAGATTCCCTATCCATTCTTAATTTCTCAAGCCTCAGTATTATGATTCTTCACCCATAACTAATTTGATTACAGACACTTTCAACACTGTGAAAAGATAAAATCTGGGTAATTTGAAAAATTTACAATTGATAGGGCATCACTGCTTAGCTACTCAGTTCACCTCTTACCACCGTTTCCAACCTCCACCCGTCGAGTCACGCACCATAGCAGCACCACCCACGTGACACTGTGCACTGTTCGAGAACACTGTACCGATGACCTGCAATCCAACGTATCCATCACACCACGTCCATTACCGCCACTTCTCCCTTCTCCGAGTCCCTATATAAACCCTAACCCAGCAAGGCCTAAGACACGACTTTACTGCCCACTTTGTAAAGGACTCACCAATAATCTGGTTTTTGAAGCATCTATGAGGCTTATTAGTTTGAATGTTAATCATCCTAATTTACCAAATGTGTGAACTTATGTTGCTTGGTAAGGTTAATATTGGCAACAAATGCAATGCATATAAAAACCAAAGGATCTGCTTCTTCAAGTTTCAACCAACAACAAAAGCAAAAACACAACAACATAAGCTTAGCAAGTAAACTAATGTAGACTGATAGACCCACTATCTCCAAAACATGCCATAGAAAGGGTGAAGAAAAGACAATTCAAAGTGGGGTGAGGGAAAATGAACCAATCACATACTGCAGAAGGGAAAAGATGGAAGGGGCAGAAAAGGAGTTAGAAAGGGGGAGTAATTAATCATGTCTGACACTTGAGTTGCTCTCTGATTTATGGGAGGAGGATTGGTTTTGCTACTGTTCTGTTTTACTTCTCTTCTTGCTGAACTGCTTGCCATAGACCCTAAGAAGCAAGGACACGTCAGTTTTATGGCATGTCGGCGTGTCGAACACATGTTTGCGACACTCTGTCTCTATTTTTCTCTTCAAGGTATATATATATATATATACTCTGTTAATATATATATATATATATATGATATCACGAATATTATAATTTTTTAAGCTTTTATCAATATTTATAAATATTTTGTGTCCTCTTAAAATTAATATATATATGCCGTGTCGTGTCCTGTAATCTTAAGAATCGGCGTGTCGAGGTGACCGTGCCGTGTCGCGTGTCCGTATCAGTACCTGTGCTTCATAGCATAGACCTCACCAGTTGATCTTCTTTTTTGCACAATGAGCATAAGTTCATTCTCGACTACTTTATGGTTAGATAACTCACGAAAACTTAAAACTTTCCTTTGATAACAATGACAAGTGACTAGGATGACTTGAAAAAGAGGTAAGATGACTTGTCACAATCATATTGGCTCGAAATGTATTACATCTCATGCAACAAAACCACAAATTGCATATCATAGACTCGCCCTTTCTTCAAACTTACATTATATCTAAGATGTTTTGAAGCAAAACTAGGTCTAACTAACTAACTAACGTGGCACCTCCCTTTCTTTCTTTCTTTTTTAATAAATAATTATTTTAGTCCATAAACATATATTTTGTCTTAATTTAATTTTTAAAATAAAAATATTAAATTTAATTACTAAAAAATATAATTTATCTTAATTTTGTTCTTAAAAAACTTATTGTCAATGGTGTCAATAGAAATTCTTATGGATTAAATTAAAATAAATTGTATGTTATAGAGATTAAATTAAACTAAATCTTTTAAAAATTAAAATAATAATTTACTTTTTAAAAAAAAAATTGCCCTTTTGGGGTGTTAGTGGATTAGAAAAATTCTGTATATATATAGTGACACTTTATTTATACAATGATCAACAAAATTTAATTTATTATATGATCAGTCCTATAGTCTTAAAAATAAAAATTAAATAACTTTTATTGATCAATATAATATATACTCTTAAGAACTTCTTTAGTGGGTTAGTGATGTTTATGAAGAAATTATTTTGTAAGAGAAAGAGCTGAGCTCTCCATGATATTATACCCAAAATAGTAATTTATTTATTATAAGCCTAAAGGATTATTTTGGTCCTTAATGTTTACATGAAGTTTAATGTTGGTTCTCAAAGTTTTTTTTTTGTCGACCTCGAGCGTAACACTATTAAATGATGACGTAGCATGCTTATGTGGTACACTCTCTCTCCTACGTGTCATATTTTAATGGCGTGGCCTGACACATCATTGTCACGTCACTCCACATTGCCACATAATCATCCTCTCTCCTTCATCATCATCTTGCAGTGATATGTCATGTCACGTCATTAAAATATGACACGTAAGAGAGAGAGTGTGCCACATAAGCATGTCACATCATCATTTAACGTCAAAAGTTAACGGTGTTACGCTCGAAGACCAAAATCAACAAAAAAAAACTACCAACATTAAACTTCATACAAACATTGAGGACCAAATAATACTTTAGCCTTATTATAATGTGACATAAGTAATAAGATGTCTTTATTTTTTTATTATGGCTTGTCTTTTTTTTTTTTTGGTTTATAATATCCATTAGAGCGGACTTGTCTTTTTTTTGGTCTATTCCCATCCTTCCAAGAATCTAACCTGGGAGGTGATAATTAAAGAAACACAGACCCTAGAGGGATGAAAATAAAGAACCACTTTAATAGATATTTTGGTTTGAGACAAAAATAATTATTATTATTCAAATTTTTTTATTTATTTACTGTCAGTTTTGGTTTTATTGAAGCAACCAATAATAAATTTTTATTTTACTTTTCTTTTTAATTTTTAAAATAGAAAATCACCATCTCTCTTTTTTTTTCTGAACAAATAGCAGAAGAAGAAAAAAATCCTTGGATGCGTGGGCCATTGTAAAGTTTTGGTAATATGGAGACAGGAAAGCCCAAATTCCAAGCTCGTAAGGTTTGTGGGCCGCCCAGCTTTAAGACTTAAGTTGATTTTTTTTTTAATTTTATATAAACGTTCATATATTTTAAATATCCATTAAAAAAAAAAGAATGTTCTTTATCTTTTAAAAATTAGTACTAATTTTATAAATTTTTACCAAGAAAATAATTTTAGCCAATGTAAAATATAATATTACAGGAATACTGAACTTTTAAGTACATCCTCAATTTGTCAATATTAATATGGACTCATCCTGAATTAAAAATCAAATCGTTATTAATATTCACAAATGGCTTTTGAACTTTTACTGTGCACATTGAAAAACGTCCCCACTCTTAATCTTTTACAAGAAAAACGCCCTCAGTGAGAGCGTTTATAGGGTCAAATGGTCAACTCTATAAACGCCCTTACTGAGGGCGTTTTTAACGCTAATATTTACATGAAAATAAGTGTGATAAAATTGTAAAAAACGCCCTCAGTGACGACGTTTATAGGGTTGACCATTTGACCCTATAAACGTCGTCACTGAAGGCGTTTTTCTTGTAAAAAATTAAGAAAAACGCCCTCAGTGACGGCGTTTTTGCTCATGCACAATAAAAATGGTATACATTTTTAGATAATTTTTAAAGGTAACTAAATTTTTTTATTAGGCCAAATTACTCTTTTGATCCTCAACGTTTGTACGAAGTTTAATATTGGTCCTCAACGTTTCAAAAAGTTATTTTAGGTCCTCAACGTTTTTCTTTTTGTCAAAATTGGTCCTCCAGCGTAACTCCGTCTGGGTTTTTTTGTGAAATGCTGACGTGGAAAGCTTATGTTGCACACCCTCTCTCCTACGTGTCATATTTGGATGACATGACACCCTTTCTCACTCCAACTCAGCAAAACAACGTCGTTTTGCTGAGTTAGAGTGAGAGAGAAGTGATGCAAAACAGCATCGTTTTGCTGAGTTGGAGTGAGAGAGGGTGCCATGTCATTTAAATATGACACGTAGGAGAGAGGGTGTGCCACATAAGCCTTCTACGTCAGCATTTAACAAAAAAAATCAGACGGAGTTACGCTTGAGGACCAATTTTGACAAAAAGAAAAACGTTGAGGACCTAAAATAACTTTTTAAAACGTTGAGGACCAATATTAAATTTCGTGCAAACGTTGAGGACCAAAAGAGTAATTTGACCTTTTATTATGTATATATCCAAAAGTCATTCACAAATGTTATGTAACTAATAAAAGGAAACGAATTTAGTACTCTTGTGATGTTGAACATCTCTTATCTAAGATAAAACTTTTTTCCACAACTAACACTTGCATAAAAATTCTTAAAAAACTACGACATTCCTTAATAGACTTTAATCACAAAAAGGTTAAATTAGAAATGAGGAGGAAAAAGAAAGAAGAGGATTATAGAAAGTGATTATGTTAAGCATGAAATTTAGTTTCATAGTTTGCTTCTTCTAAAGTGTAGGCCCAATGTAGTCTTTTCTGCATAGTTGGCCTTGGCCCTATGCCTATCAATTACACTTTATGATTGGCATCTTACTTTTTTAAAAAAAAAAGAAAAAAAAAGTAATTATCATTTTTACTTTTTAATCTTTGAAATATATCTTAAGTTAATTAATAAAAAAATAAAAATATTAAATTTAATATCTAAAAATACAATTTAATTTAATCCCTAAATGTAATAATGACAAGTTTAATACCTAAAAGATACATTTTTTTAATTTAATCCTCGAAAAAATTTTCATTAATTATGTTAAAAAAAATTAATGACTAAATTGATGCAACTTTCAAGAATTAAATTTGGCATTTTCATCTTTTAAGGACTAAATTGATATAGATTACATTAAACTAAAATAATAATTTGCACTTTTTTATAAATAATAGAAGAGGAAAAAGTCCTATCTTTTTTACACTTTTCATGAATGGCATCATAAGCTTTGTGCATATTGTTATTGTTTCACAAAGTGAATCTCTTTTGAAGAGAAAGTTTAGGTGGGAGTAAGTACCGGTATCATATCAGAGTCAGGAAGATCTCTCAATTTTTTTGAGAGTTTATGAGAAGATTTACACATATTACCTACCAATAAGATCCTCACATCGGTCATAAGATTCAAACTCTCGCCCTTATAAAATAAGAGCCCGAACCTTAACCAACTGTACCACTCCTCATCCGCAACAAGAGAATCTCTAGCTATTTGCCTTCATGCATGTGCATGTTGACCTTTAGGCAATACATATATAGCATCTTAATTAAAAGTTAAAACAACTACCATTTATTTCTTTAAACACAGCATGCACCGTCCACACACGTGCAAATGCCATAAGAAATTAATGATCTTATATTAATAAGAGATATAAGGTGACAAAACTAATTTTTTTGGTCAGCAAACTATGATCTCTTTCAATCTAGTTTTTAAATTTTATTTGCTGTTAATTGTACTCTTAAAATTTTAATTTTCAATTGATTTTGCTCTTTACTTTAACTCTGTAGTTTAAATAATTAACGGAGTACGCAAATTAATTTGATTGTCCATACGGCCTCTAATGTTGAATGTAATATTAAGTCATATATTTAATAATAGTGTTTCATTAATTTATTCACGGTAACGACCTTTGAAGTGCTTTTGTGATATGAACAATGGCTAAATTAATGACCATGTGGGTAATTTCAATTACATATGCCATTAAAATATTTATACGAAGTGAGAGTGAATGACAAAATTGTTTACAAATTGAAAATTTAGGAACATAATTGACTGCAAACAAAGTTTTGACCAAAATTGAGAGAGACTTTATTTAGATGTTAAATTATTAAAGGCAAAAGTGCCTTTGTGGGCCGTAATTAAGCCCTTAACTAAGGGTCTTAGTCAATTTTAATTTTCTCGTAAATTTTGTTTATTGTCAATTATGTATTTTAAATTTTTAATTTGCAAGCAATGATGCACTTCATTCTAACCCTGTCTAGATAATTAGCGGCCATTGTCAATTATGCCGTCTAATTTTCAATTAGCTTTAACATTTTCATGACTATTTTACGAGTTTCTATTTCTTAGTTGAGAATAATCTCATCCCATGGTATTACAGTAATACCACTCTAATAGATGAGATTAAAAAGGTAAAGAAACATAGAATTACAAGATTCTTGAATTTATTTTTTAATTCGTATACCAAATACGAAATTACAAAATGTTAAAATTTATAATGTTGAGACTATTTTTTTAACTCTTGTACAAAAATCCTCCTTATAGTATATTATCTTAATTAGGGTTTTATTTTTTGATATTTTTTTCACATTTTGTATGGTCAATAATATTATTTTGACAATACATTTGTCAATGACAATCGTAAAAAATTATAAAAAAATATTATCGACAATTGTTAACCGTTAGAAAAATTATTATTGTCTTATTTTAATAACTTATTTAGACGATCAAAATTTAATTGTTACAAAAAGAAATTTTGGCAATTAAATAACTATTGAAATATAAATTATCAAAAATATTTTTTTTTCTTGTAATTACAATAACATTAAAAATTCATTTGACATAAATTAGATTGTCTTGTGAAAGTACTCTTTAACTGTTCTCCTTCCACTATGGGATGCCCCCAAGATTTGTATATTTCTTGGATGCCTTGTTGCCTCCAACTCCAAGGATTGAAGGACAAGTACAAACACAACAACACAACTACAAGTGGTCTAATTTGGATAGGACCATTCTAAGACACCAACCTATAAAATTCCAAGCCCTCAAAAGCATCAATAATGTGCACATATTAAATTGTGTGCCAAACTTCTCCTTTTTTTTTACAACTATTTTTTTAATTGTCCCATGGATAAACAATAAAAAAATCTCTTTCAATTTAAGAGATTATGTCATTTATTTTTTACTTTTAAATTTTGAAAAAGAAATTTACAATTTGTCTAATATTATGCCCATTTCATTAATATTTTTATTCAAATTGTTGTTATTATCAACAAATTTTAGAAAGATATTTTACACAATTTAAAAAATTAAGAAGGTATTTTAGGTGAAAGTAAAAGTTTGATAAAGTTTGTGTTAAAAGTTAATGGAGTAAATTTCACAATTATAATAAAACTTTATGATTAAGAAGTTAAATAAGAGGTACATTCCATAAAAAGCTTTTTTTTCAAAGTTTTAAAGTTTATCTGAAGAGTAAATTGTACTGTCCTAAATTAAAAGGTTTTTTTTTTTTTGCAATTTAACTTTATTGGATTCGATATGATAACAAAACTTATAGTTTAAAAAATAGATCAAAATCATAAATTTAATCTATACTATATTAGTAATTTAGTATCAATCAAATTTATTTATTGGGTTTAGATATGAGTATTAAAGGAATTGGTATGAACTTAGGTATGCAATTTTTTTTTTTCAAATTAAGTTTGAACTTTGAAGAGGGAAATACCTAACTTGAACATAAACTGGTTTATGTTCAACTGGGAATTAAAAATTATAGGCTAAATTATCATTTTAATCCTCTATGTTTTACTCAAGTTTTAAATAAGTCATTTATGTTTCTTAAGTTCTAAATCAGTCATCTATGTTTACAAGTTGTTCCAAATATGCCCTTTTACCTGACACCATACGTTAGTGTTCTCCGTTAAATGATGATGTTGACAGCTAATGTAAACAATATTGTTCAAAAGTGTATAATAATGTTGTGTGGTCCCAATTAATTAGCTTCTCTTTGAACTCAAGTATTACATTGTTGAAGGTCTTTGAACTCAGAAAGAAGCCAATTAATTGGAACCACACAACAATGTGATGCACTTCTGAACAACATGTAGAAGAGAGATTTGTTCACATCAGTTGTCCATGTCATCATTTAACAGAAAACACTCACGGTGTCAGACAAAAAGGCTTATTTGAAATAACTTGCAAATATAGAGGATTGATTTAAAATTTAAATAAAATATAGAGGACCAAAATGAAATTTTTGCCAACATAAATCTTTCTATTTATTCAATCATAATTTAGTTATTTACTAATTCATCTCTAATGAGATAACTTCTTACCTCCATAATCTTTTTTGTTTTTCTTTATGTATGTTTTTATTTGAGACAATTTTATTCGAAATATTATCAGACATTAAATGTAGACATATCTCTCAACGAACATTCGAACATTGATTCCTCACATTATATAAGAAGTTAATCTCTTTCATTATACCTAATTTTGTTGACATTCCATCCATAATTTACAATTAACTAGGCAAATTAATAATATGTCCGACCCCCCAATTAAAAGACTAATATGAGACAGCTTTTCCTTGTGAAGGGAATCTGTCCTAAATCATAAGGACAAAAGGAAGAAGGGAGGGTGAGGGACCATATGGGTTTTTCCATATAACTTTTACCCATAAACTAATGATAATGACACAAAAGTACTAATTTTGTCACTCTTCAAACTTTTTTTGTCTCAATACATTCTTTCCCATATTTTTTTTATGGTTTTAACTAAATGTTAGTTTGTTACACAAACTTACAATGTGGTCCTATTTTGCTCTTTGCAATATTATTGTTGTGTTGTATTCACGAGTTTATGTATACTGTATAGAGCATAAAGGTCACGTTACATTCTATCATTTTCCACTCTCAGCTTATTCACAGCTTCAATTATTTTATTTTGGTTTTCCATAAGTGTATTCTAAGATTCATGTTTAATGAGATAAAATGGTCAAAACCCCAAATTGGTCCGTTATGTTTGCACGAAGTTTCATATTAGTCCTTTATATTTCAAAAAGTTTAAATTGGTCCTTTATGTTTGCAAGAAGTTTCAAATTGGTCCTTCCGTCCACTTCCGTCATCTTAAGTTAAGTGTTGACGTGTCCATCTAAGCTGACATGCCATGCCACGTCATTGTCACATCATCACATATGATATTAGATGATGGTGTGACATGACACGTCAGCTTAAATGGACACGTAGGAAAGATGATATGTCTACGTCAGCACTTAACCGAAAAAAATAAACGAACTTAGACGGAATGACCAATTTGAAACTTCTTGCAAACATAAAGGACCAATTTAAACTTTTTGAAACATAAAGGACCAATACGAAACTTCGTGTAAACAAAAAGGACCAATTTGGAGTTTTGACCGAGATAAAATCTACGGTTAATAAATAAGGACCATAAGAGGTATTAACTTTATAGAGGATTTATATTAGGTGAGTTTGATTCCATCTCACAAAGGAGGGAAGTTGCATTTTTTGCTTAGGAAGTGATGGTAAGAAGACTAATTTACCCTTAACAATTTATTTTTACTACTATTCTCAAACTAATTTATTACTACGTGTCACATAAAATAAATAAGGATAAAAATGTCGTTTTATAATTTTATCTTCCATTTCTTTATCTAATATTTCATTCATATTTCCCTGCATATGTAACGCACTTTTTATCTTCCATTTCTACTTTCCACAAAAACACTCACATCCTACCAAACACCACTTAAGGGATCAAAGTTTACGTAATTTTTAAAAAAATAAGAGATGTCTATAGTGACCGTTAGACAAAGAGGTTACTTGTGGAGCAGAGGTGTTGAGTAAGAGTGGGAGAGATAGTGGGAATTTGAGAGAATATTGAGGAGTTATGGTTTTTGCGTGAGAGGCTGGCGGACCAACATTTGTCACCAAAATTAATTTTCTCAACTAATTTTACACATTTATGGTGCAAACAAAATTCTCTATTTATTTTATATTTTTTATATTAAAAAACTTCTTCAAGATTTAAAAGTTTCAGTCAACAATGATATCTTGCCAAAATATTTTTTTTTCATGCGAGTCTCCTTGGGGATAATTAAAATATTTATATTTAATGAATATTTTTAAATTTTATTTATTGAATTTGGATTTGAATGAAAAAGTAAATGGATCAGAGTATAAAAATATGCCCATTCAAAATTGTGGGTATAAATGCGAAGTGCATAACTTCTCATTTTTAATGGAGAAGTGCATAACTTCTTATTTTTAATTTTTTTTATTTTAAATTATGACAAAAATTCTATTTAAAAATTTTAAAATTATCAAATATTTAATTTTTAATGGTCTTAAAATACAAAAACTATTTTATATTATATTTTTAAAGTAAGAAAAATTACATGTTTGCACGTAGGTGCATGCGAAGTCTCTAATATAAAATATGTGTGTGTTTTTTTTTTAAAGTTAAAAGTGACCAAATAAAGGTCCACAAATAATTTGATAATATAAACTATAAAGTTAGATTGTAGTAATTTAACTTTGGATGTTACGAAACACAGTAATATTTAAGTTTTGTAGACAAAATAAGGCCAAAAAAAAAAAGTTTTGTACAGAAAATAGTTCACTAATGGTCAAAATGCAAGTATGGCAAAATAAATTAATAAAAATTAAGGTTTCTTTTTTTTTTTGGAATTGGAATGATAATACAAATGAATAAGGCCAGTGAAGACTGATGTTGTCAGCATGTAAGAAAATATGGAACAGCAAAATTTGACCAGAAAAAAAGCACTTTTCTTCAATTAAAAAAATAATAAAGTGTATTGGTAGGGAAGATCAAAATAGTCATACCTAATGGGTACCCTGAAAATTTATCCTATGGGTCTGGGTCTGGGTACAAAGTCAACGGGTCCGGGTCCGGGTCCGGGTCCGGGTAAGGAGGTACCCTACCCGCAATAGTAATTATTTATTTTTATATATATAAAGTATTATTTTTAAATTTTTTTATGTTGAGAAAATATATAATTCTAAGAAAAAATATTAAATATCTTATAGATATTAAAGTAATTTTATTGTACATTTATGTTTATGATTTTATTTTTTTATTTTTTGTGATTATAGATGAAAAAAATTGATAAAAATAAATTTTATATTAATAAAATAATAATTTATTTCAAATTTTTATGGGTCTGGGTTCGGGTATGGGGATTTAACTACCCGTAGGATCCGGGGATGGAGATTAATTTTGATACCCGTTCAAGTCCGGGTCCGGGTATGGGGATTATAGTACCCTACCCATACCCTACCTATGATCATCCCTAGTATTGGCCAAAAATAATAATAATAGGACTAAATTAAAGTGAAGTTACTTAGATGTTTGTTATAAAGACATGTGACAAAAAGTACTTATATAATTAATCATAGGGCAAAGAGAATATAAAAAAAAATTAAATTACCATAACTAATCATTGAAAAAAGAGAATATAATAAAGGAAAAAACTTAAGTCCATTTCCTTATGTCCATTTCATCCAATTCCACTAATCATATATTGTATTTAACACTCTCTTTCTTCTATGATTGGTCATATAAAAGGTGGTCTTCTATATTCTCTCTCTACTGTGATTGGTCATTTAAACACTTTTTGCCACGTGTCATAATTATATTGGAGAATTGGATGAAATGGACATAAGAAAATGGACCTAAGTTTTGTCCTATAATAAAATATGTGATTGATAGAACTTTTAATTTTTTCCATAATAATAAAGTAAATTTCCTTATCTTCATAGTTCATATATAACTTCATATGGTCAAATTTATAATTTCATAAATTTTAGCTAAAATATGTTAATACTTAACATTTATAATTAAATTTGTATGTGATCAATATAAAAACATTTTAGTCAATTTATATAAAAATAAAACTTCTAACGGTCAAATTACCAAATAGAATATATATAAATTTATTTTCCATTAATGTTTTTTATAAGCAATTAATTTTCATTAGTTAGATAAATGATTATAAAAACATTTATTTATTTATTAAGTTATTTGTCATTGATTAATGAAAATATGAAAAATCACAAAATCATAGAATAAATTAATTTTAAATGTAAATTTATATGTAAACAAAGCAAGATTAATTAATAGATCAACAGTTATATTTGCGAATCATTTAAAAAGAGTTAAGTTATTAAAATTAAAAAAAAATTAGATGTTTCCTAATTAATCAATGAAGTATTTAGAAACTATTTTTGCTAACATTCACAAGAATTTTTTTTTAGCTAACTAAAATTTTAATTAAATTTCTGAAAATACAAAATATGTACTTTTATTAAAAATAAGTTATTTTTCCCTTCTTAAAAAGTTGGCCAAACAACTCCTTAGGTTATGTTTGGTAAGAATACCAAGTAGTAAAATCATGGTGTTTTACGATTCACAACAAAAATTTACATCATATTTTATATATATCAAACACACTTTTTATTATAGTTTTTTGTCTCCTAATTTTTTTAATCTCTTTCCTCACTTTACATCTGGGTACGCTTAGTATAAATGCACGGATGTAATCAATTTTATAATTTTAAACATTCTGCCATCAAAACGTATCTTATTTTAAGTTAAGTAAATAAATTATATTTTTGTCCAATTTTTTATCTATTTTCATTTCATTCTCACTTTTAATAAAAAAATAAAATAATCATTTCATCTATTTTTATTCTATTTTCATTGCTACTAACATTTTCATTTAGATTTCAAACATTCCATTCAGAAACGAGCCTAGTCACTGGTTACAATGCTAGAACTTACCGTAGATCGGTCTACAGGCAATCGCAGCCGCTGTATTTGAAATGGGACCCACGTACTGTACTGCACCAATTAAATTCGGCCATTCATTTCTTCACCAATTCATCAATCATTGCTATTTTGTGTGCTTAATAAATAAAGCCCAAAATAAAATCAGAATAATAAAAATACTGTTTAATAAATATTTTTTTAGTAATTAATAAAATATTTAATCATTTTAATTATTTTAGCTGATGTTTATTGTTTACACTGAATAAGTATTACTAATGGGACCCATTAGAAAATTGATTGAATATTTTTTTGATGAAAAAAATTGATTGAATTGAAAAACGTAAATTTTATTGATTATAGCTGAAATTAAATTTCTCATTATTAGTAAAATTCTTATGAACCATATAGTAATGGCAGTGTGTTTTAGAGACAAAATAATATATTTGTCTCTTAACTATTTCTTTGGCAATGTGAATTATGAAAGATTATTTTAAATGATGATGTTTTATGATGATCATATATAAGTACTAATGCATTAATTATGTATTAAATGTATTATTTTATGCATTAATTATAAAAATAAATTTATTAAGTAATTTTTTTGTAATATTTCATACATTATTGCTAGGATACATTACACTTTAATTTATCTCTTATGACATAACAAAATTATACTCCATTAATTTTTAATAGTTTTTTTTAAATTATTTTTGCCTGGACGTGTCTAATTCTTGTAGAAAACCTAAAATTGTTGATCTTATATATATGAAAAAAAAGGATCAGATTGCTTTTTGAAAGTTTGGTAAATTTATTTTTCATAAAAAATGTAATTTATTTTCCTGAATTTAAAATTAGAGAAAATTATTCTTATATATTGTATGTCAAATAGTCAAACTTTACTTCTCTATATATAGCTATTATATTAATTATCATTCTAAACTCTTGTGCTAAAATAATTAACAATCAAGTGACTTAACATCTTTTATTTATAAAGAATATGCATAGAACATGTACTTAAACTTAATGTTAAATTATAGTTGAATAAACAGACAAAACTCACTAATTTATTTTAATTAAATAAAAACAACACCATTTAATTACTTTTAAATTTGATATATATTTACTCATATCAAGATTTCTAGACAAGTAAGAAAAAACAAAAGTATATATATAAACTAATAATTATTTTTTATTCGAAGCTTATTTGTGAAGACATGCAAACAAATATATATATATGAAGAAAAAAAAGCATGATCACAATTAATGTATTATTAAAAAAAAAAGGTATAGATTCCCTGTTTTATCAAAAAATAATGTTAATGACAACTATATATATATATATAATAATGACAATCATAAGATGATTACTTCGAATGAAATCTTGGCACTAAGTAACCATCCTTTCACATTCCACATATTGCATGCAATTTAATACTCATGCCATTAGGTATAATTTTGTTGCTATATAACCAAACTATTTTTAAAATATCATTTTAACTTTGAACTAATTACTTCACAAAAAAAAAATGATTTCTTTATGTTATCTACTTATTCTTTTACCCCTACTTGCTACTATTTTATTGTGCTAATCACTCCTAACAAATTATGAATAAAAGAACCTTTATGGAAAAAAAATAAAATTGGTAGAATAAATTAATGATAATAAATATACAAAATGAGTGCCATTAATTATCAGAACTTCGTAATTAAACATATGCATGCTTTTCAGAAATCCCTTTTAAAAAAAAGGAAAAAACTAAGGTAAAGTTGCGTGCTTGCTATAAAGTTCACCAATCATAAACCTTATTTATATTCTTTCTCCTATTTGATTGGTTATGTAATTTATTGCATAAAAAAAAATCAAAATAGATATATTATCCAAAAGCATATTAGTATAAGGATGTTTACTAATTTTTGGGCTAATAAAAGTAAGTTTCTTTATGGAAATCTTAGATATACCTTTTAAATTGCTTTGCCACATATAAATATATAAAAATACACTTCTAAATAAAATTAATTATGTATATATGTGTATTTACTATTTATACTTATAAAAAAATATGTTTAGAAAAATATATTTATCATTAAATTTATCTTATATATTTATAAAGGTCAAAGGTTTATTTTGTTCCTCTATGTTTCACTCAAGTTTCAAATTAGTCCTTTATGTTTCAAAAGTTTTAAATTAGTCCTTTATGTTTCCCAGAAGTTCTAAATTGGTCCTTCTGTCCAAATACGTCAATTTCTTAAGTTAACTGCTGACGTGGCGTGCCGAGGTTAACACATAATTTCTTCTACGTGTATCAAATAGCTGACGTGGCCTTAGACACACCGAAAACACCCAAACAACATCGTTAAGCCAAAAATAAAACTATGCTGAGAGGACCCATATCAAACTCTAATGAAACATAAAGGACTAATATAAAATTTCAATGAAACATAAAGGACCGATATAGAACTTCAATGAAAGATAAAGGACCAATATAGAACTTGAATGAAACATAAATGACTAATATAAAATTTTAATGAAACTTGAAGGACAAATATAAAACTTTTGACAAAAATAAAAGACCAATATAAAATTTTTGACAAAAATAAAGGACCAATTTAAAGTTACTAAAATTTGCTGTTAACAAAATAATTTTGAAATTAAAAGAAAAAAAGAGCATACTTTCTCAAAATTTACTTTTTGTATTCCACCTAAAAATTATTTGTGATATGGACTAGCAATAAATGTGGAATAAAAACAGTTGAAATCTAAAAAGTTGCAGATATTGAATACTCCAATTTGGAGCAGCAAGATGTGCTCAGAAGAGAAACTAACGACAAATCTGACTTGCATGCCTTTAAAGTTCAAATGAAGTGACAAAAACTCTATTTTGGTCTATAATATTTAGTATTTTCTTTCAATTTGGTCCATAATATTTATTGAGCCTCAGTTGCGTTTTCGAGAAATACTAATTTGGTCCCTAATATTTTTTTAATTTTAACTTGATCTATCACATTTGTGATTGGTGTCAATTCTGTCCCTCTATTATCTAAGTACTAAAATCACTTAACAAAATGTTATACATCAGTTTAGTATTAAATGCAAACATGAGAGATTAATTTGGTTCTTTACGTTTGCGATTAATATTAATTTGGTCTCTAATATTTACTCAATTTTAATTTGGTCCCTCACATTTGCGATTTGTGTCAATTTAATCTTTTCATTATCTGAATATTAAAGTTACTTAATAAAATATTAGAGACAAATTTTGGTACCAAATGTAAACATGATCAACTTAGAACAATTGCAAACGGTGTAAAACCAACTTAAAATTGAGGAACAATATTAGGGACAGAATTGAAAAAAGTACTAAATATTAGGAACCAAAATGGGATTTTTGTGGTTCAGAATTAGCAAAACCCCTCATTCATCCAACGGTCAGCATTGCATCTAAGAATCTGCATGAATGAAGATGGACAATTGAAACAGAACAGCACTCCGCTTTTTTCTCACTTCGGTCTACGAGATTTCTGTTTTGTACCTGTCCACCCACGTCTCTCCAACTTTTGTCACTTCCTCTCTTCACTCTTCCACCTTCTTATTTCTCTCTCTCTCTTTGCTCATGAGAGAGAGACAGAGGCGTTACAGAGCAGCAGAAAAAGTGGGAATCACACAGTTCACAAATCACAATAAGAATTTGAGTGTTAGAGAGAGAGAGAGAGAGAGAGAGAGAGAGAGAGAGATTTTTCAAAATCATCAGAAAAATACAGTCTTTCTTTCAAATCAGAGCTTCTTGGGTGGTGGTTAGTGCTAGAGTTGGAAGAGAAAGAATTTGAAAGAGAAGTAGCTATTTCAAAAAAATGCCATTCTCTTTCTAAATCAGAGCTTCTTCCAGAGAGAGAGAGAGAGAGAGTGAGATTTCAAAAAAAATACCATTTTTCTCATCCAAAAACAGCAAGATGGGATTTTCTTCTTCACCCCTTCTTCTCCTTCTCTCCTCTGTCTTAGTGTTCTTCCTCTTGAACCCTAAATGGGTATGTGGGAAGAACACAGAGCTAAGAGCCCTTATGGAAATGAAGTCAAGTTTGGACCCAGAAAGTCTCTACCTTTCCTCTTGGACCATCAATGGAAACCCATGTGGTGGTAGTGACTCGTTTGAGGGAGTGGCTTGCAATGAGAAAGGTCAAGTGGCTAACATTTCCTTGCAGGGAAAGGGTCTCTCTGGGAAGCTCTCACCCGCCATTGGAGAGCTCAAGCACCTTACAGGACTCTACTTGCATTATAACTCCTTGTACGGCCCTATACCCAGAGAAATTGCAAACTTGACTAACCTCACTGACTTGTATTTAAATGTGAATCATCTTTCTGGAGAAATCCCTTCTGAGATAGGCAAAATGGAGAACTTGCAAGGTATGGGGTTTTATTTTTTATTTTTGTTTCTGCTAGAAAGATTTGAACTTGTGTGTTTATTTATGAGCTTTTCAGTTCTGGGTTTCACTTAAAGATTTGAGCTTTGTTTATGGTATATTTATTGTGTCATATAAGTTTCATATACCTGTGAGATTTTCTTGAGATCTTTGAACATTTTTCTAGGAAATTGCAGATTTTTAACTGAACAAGTTCAAACATAAGACTATGAATACCAAACTACTCTTGACTGATACAAGCCTTGTTTTAATTGCTTATTAATTTCAAGTTTCATTTTTGTGTGGTAGTTTTGCAGCTTTGCTATAATCAGTTGACAGGAAGCATACCTACACAGCTTGGTGGATTGAAGCAGCTTGTGGTTCTTGCACTGCAATCTAATCAACTAACTGGTGCTATCCCTGCTAGTTTAGGTGATTTGGGAATGCTCATGAGGCTCGATTTGAGCTCGAATCGCCTCTTCGGTTCGATTCCAACTAGATTAGCCGAGGCGCCTTCGCTTCGAGTTCTAGATGTTCACAACAACACCCTCTCTGGAAATGTGCCTCCAGGTAGTGATGATCTCACTGCTAGACAACCTAAGAATTGTTCTTATGGGATTTTTCTTTTGATTTGTCATACATAAATGATCAAACCTAAAATGTGTTCTTTTCTTTCCTTTGGCTTAATGAAGCTTTGAAGAGACTAGATGATGGCTTTTTGTATGAGTACAATCTGGGATTGTGTGGAGTTGGGTTTTCATCCTTGAAAACTTGCAATGCTTCAGATCGTGTCAATCCTGATAAGCCTTATGGAGCCGGTTTAGACGGTACATCAACAAGAGATATACCTGAAACTGCGAATGTACAGTTGCCTTGCAATGGAACTCAGTGCCAAAATCCATCAAAATCGAAACAATCAGCATCTATCATTGTTGGCATAGTAGTGTTTGCCATTGCCGTGCCAACTATCGGTGTTCTAACTTTCACGCAGTATCGTAGGCGAAAACAAAAGCTTGGAAGCTCCTTTACTATCTCAGATAATCATCTAATTACGTCTGACCATGGAAAGGGTACATACCGAAAAAACGGATCTCCTTTGGTCAGCCTTGAGTACTCTAGTGGATGGGACCCTTTAGCCGAGAGCCGGAATTTCAATGGGGGTAACCATGATGATATGTTCCATAGTTTCAGGTTCAACTTGGAAGAGGTAGAGACGGCTACTCAGTATTTCTCGGAGTCGAACTTGTTGGGTAAGAGCAACTTTAGTGCAACATACAAAGGATTGTTAAGAGATGGATCAATTGTTGCTGTCAAAAGCATCAGTAAAACTAGTTGTAAGTCTGATGAATCTGAGTTTATAAAGGGACTGAACATTTTGACCTCACTTAGGAATGAGAACTTAGTGAGGTTGAGAGGCTTTTGTTGCTCGAGGGGACGAGGCGAGTGCTTTCTGGTATATGATTTTGTTCCTAATGGAAGTCTTTCGCGCTTCCTCGATGTGAAGGAAGGCGAAGGGGAAGTCCTTGAATGGTCAACTAGAGTTTCTATTGTGAAAGGAATTGCTAAAGGTTAGCTTTCAATCTTGCCTTTATCAGAATAATCTACTTTCCACTATATTCTTAGAGATTTAGTGCAGTTGCTTGAGATTTTGTTATAAAAAGCAGTAAAATACTGATGAGTGAATTTACATTTTAGTCCTCCAAAGTGACATATTTCGTATCTTTGTCATCAGGTTCTCGAGTAAGAAACTGACATGTGTATGGTTTATATAACTCATCTCTGTCATGATTGGTTTTTTTTAAAACAAGTTTGTACATGTTTTATTTTGATTGGAGAATCGAAAAGCAAAGATATAAGGAATTTGTTTAAGTCTAAACTTTTTCATCAATTCATCTTCAATATTTACTTGCATTAACAAATAGGTATTCTTGATGCTTTCCATTTCTTAAACAGGAATAGCATATTTACATACATACAAAGCGAACAAGCCGGCGCTTGTTCACCAAAACATCTCGGCCGAAAAAGTCCTCATTGATAAGCGATTCAACCCGATGCTTTCGGATTCCGGCCTCTACAAGCTTCTCACCAATGACATTGTCTTCTCAGCACTCAAGGCGAGTGCAGCCAAGGGTTATCTGGCTCCTGAATACACCACCACCGGCCGGTTCACGGAGAAAAGCGATGTGTATGCTTTCGGGGTGCTGCTCTTCCAGATCCTCTCAGGGCAACGAAAGATCACAAGCTCGATGCGCCTGGTGGCAGAAGCCTCGAGATTCCAAGAGCTCGTTGACCCTAATCTCCACGGAAGATTCTTCGAGTATGAGGCTGCTAAGCTCGCGAAAATGGCCTTGCTTTGCACCCATGAGTGTCCTTTTGAGAGGCCAATGATGGAAGCCATTGTTCAAGAACTTGGCAATTTTAGCAGCTGTATTTGATCTTTTTAGTGACATTTTTTCTTCCCAAAATGTGCATTGATTGTTCTTCTGTGTCCTTAACTAAGGACTTGCATGGTTTTGGGGGGAATGAATGGCTTGGACAGTAGGTGTTGTAGCTTTAGATTAGGGTTCATCAATGGCATTTCTGTAATTTCATTGAATGTATTTTCTATGTAAAAGCTTAATTAATGAATGCTTCTTTATTTTTCAATCAGGAAAATACATTCAACACCTACTGTTGAATGATTATGACATTACTTAAGGGCTAAAATTTTAAATTGGTCCCTTATGTTTGCACGAAGTTTTATATTAGTTCTTTATGTTTTAAAAAGTTTAAATTGGTCCTTTATGTTTGCAAGAAGTTCCAAATTGGTCATTCCGTCCAAGTTTGTTTATTTTTTTCGTTAAGTGCTGATGTGGCGTGCTAAGGTGGATATATATCTCCTGTGTCTATTTAAGTTGACGTGTATGTCATGTTATCGCCACGTCATCATCTATTATCATATATGATGGTGTGGCACTGACGTGACATAACATGTCAGCTTGGATGGACACGTCAACACTTAACTTAAGAAATTGACGTAAGTGGACGGAAGGATCAATTTGGAACTTCTTGCAAACATAAAGAACCAATTTAAACTTTTTGAAACATAAATGACCAATATAAAACTTCGTACAAACATAAGGGACCAATTTGTGATTTTGACCTATAACTTATTAATATTTTAGTATTTTTTGATGTTCCTTCGCTCTGTATTTTTTTTTCTTCTTCTAGTCACAAAGAAAGTGTTCTAGCTCTAGCAGGAGGGGACGCCTCCCTATTTTTTTTTATTGGCACTTCATAAATAAATTTACTTTTGATTTTTAATCCTCTCTTGTGGATATTTCTTCTAATAGAAATTCAAATTTTAATTCATACTATCCATTCCTCTAGACCAAATTGGAATTGAATAAGATATTTTTTTTTTCTTTTTTTAGTGTTTGTACGTAGTAAGATTAATGATAATGAATTCTTGGACTTCCTGGATTGCATTATGCATCTATATATATATATATCTAAAGAAACTTCCCTTGAAGACTATACTAGAGTGGTTATGAGTTATGACTATGAGTGATAAAAGCAACATCACAAATTGCAAGAAGAGACAAGAAAGAAAAGAAACACAGAAAATCATCATTTCATTTCATGATTTTAGTGAAAGAATGTTCATTCATTCATGCACAGAACATATAATATACAATAATCAAAGCCTTATCCCACTAGGTAAGGTTGGCTATATGGATTAAGCGACGCTAACATGTTCTGTTTTTGTACATTTCTATAGTTAAGTTATTTATAGCTAGATCCCTCTTAATCGTTTCTCCTATTGTTTTCTTTGGTCTTCCCCTACCTCTAGTTATTAGGTTATCTTCTATTTGGTCAACTCTACGTACCGTAGCCTCTTCCGACCGCCTTTGTATAGAACAGATAATATAATAGGGAAAAAAAGAAAGAACCAAAAAATAAAGTAGGCATGGCTTTCACTCTTGGCCTCAATTATTTGTTACAGTGGCATACCAAACTTTGTGTGAATCATGAAGACAGTAAGAAAAACAGCATTATTATATCGTTAGAAAAAAAGGGCAAATTACTCTTTTGATCTTTAACGTGTGTACGAAGTTTAATATTGATTCTCAATGTTTTAAAAAGTTATTTTAGGTCATCAATATTTTTTTTGGATCATTTAAATGAATCAAAACGGCATCGTTTTGCTTAGTTGGAGTGAGAGAGGGTGCCATGTCATTTAAATATGACACGTAGGAGAGAAAGTGTACCACATAAGTCTTCCACGTCAGCGTTTAATGGCAAAACCAGACGGATGTTACGCTAGAGAGGACCAATTTTGACAAAAAAAAAAACGTTAAGGACCTAAAATAACTTTTTGAAACGTTGATGACCAATATTAAACTTCGTGCAAACATTGAGGACCAAAAGAGTAATTTGGCCTAGAAAAAAAACCTCTTACTTTTTTTTAGTGAATTATCATTTTAAGTCCTTAAAGATACAATCTGTCTCAATTTAGTTTTTGAAAGATGAAAATATCATATCTAGTCTTTGAAAGATGCAATTTCTATCAATTTGGTCCCTGAAAAATATAATTTGTCTCAATTTAATTCTTAAAAATTTTTATCAGTTGTATTAATGAAAATTCTTAATGACTAAATACTAAAATAATAATTTATTATTTTCTTCTTCTTCTTCTTCTTTTTCCAAATGGCTTAGTTGAATTTCTTCATTTATTGGCCCATCCAGAGAATTGAATAGGGCTACTTCTTGCTCCTTAATTTGCCTGTCATTATATCACATGGGAAGGAACATGTTTTGCCCCACTCTTTAGTTCCAACGTTAGGATATTTGTAGGATATTTATAGGATAAAAGTTACGTAGTAATATTGTATTAAACAGTTTCAGTCATGTAGTGTTATTTATTAATATTAATAAAAATTTATATTAATTAGGATCTACCTTAAATGCAGTATAAACCAACCGATTGGAGGAATGTACTGAAGTTCAGTACTACCATACTATTAAACATCTACTCATATTTATGTGACCTCTCTTACTTCTATAATGGGCCATTTCAAGGATAAGTTTTAATGCTTCAATCATCTAATTTAAAGTTATGAAATTAATTACAATGGATTCTTTGAATTCCCCTCTTTGTAAAGTATTGAAATGAGTTTATTTTACATATTAATAGGTTAACTAATTAATGTATAAAATAATAATTTATTTTTGAATATTAGTCTGCTAACTTAGCTTGTTAATGTACGAAAACAACACACTTCAGTATTTCATTGAATTTTTAAATTATGTTATTTGTTTAATTTTATGAATATAAATATATATTAATTAATATTAATCTATAAATTATTAAACGAATTATATTATTTTACATGATATACTTGATGTAACTTACTAACTTAATTATGTCTTTTTTACGAATTTATAGATATATAATATGAAGCATAGGGATATGATTTCTTTTGCTACCTGATCGGTTGTGGGATCTAGGTATGGAAATTATGGGTATAGGGATATGATTCATGGTAGTGTTGTTTTTTTTTTAATGTATTTTGGCAAAAACACATATTTGGTTTCTTTTATGTTTGGGTAAAGTACTCTTGCTGCCCTTCAATTTTACTGCAATGTTGATTCCTGTACCTAAACTTTTTTTGGTTCATGCCTACTCCCAAAATTTTAATTTTGTTCATGTTTGCGCTTTTTGCTAACACAGTGAACATGGTTGACGGAATTTACTGACTGTGTATAATTTTGCTACATCATTTTCCACCCCACATTTAAATTTTTTACTTTTATTAAAAAATTAACCTAATCCGAATAAAAATACCAAATATTTACCCTGACCCATTTTTACTACCCTCATGAACAAAATTAAAAGTTTGAGGGTAAATATAAACCCAAAAAAAAAAGTTTAAAAACAAAAATAAATATTACAACAAAATTTGAGGGCGATAAGGATACTTTATCCTTTATGTTTCGGTTTCAGGAGTCATAGCAAAGCTTAAAGTCTTAAACATTATATAAAGAAAACTCATACCTGCCCTCTTAAAAACAGATACAATATATACTACCAAAACAAGAGAAAACACACATTATTTAGAATTAACATCATAGTTAAAGAATAGAACAAAACAAACACAACAAAAGCTTAATGGTCTTCATGAGAGGCAACATATGCCTCCTCATCCTCTCTCACAACTTTTCTTTGAAGCACTCTCCATTATTGTTCTAGATCTTAAATCTTGTTAATCTTTAGTAATATCTTCTTCTTTTTTTGGTCAAATGTCAATTTCCTTCAAAAAAAAGACACAGAGGCCATACGTACAGGAGCTACTGCAAGGCTCATACATTAAAACAAACAACACAAACCTGCACTCCTAGAAGCAGAAGTGATACTATCCGGATCAAGAAGTAACACACCCCTGACCATATAGTTAAACAATATTACGAAGATCAACAACAAATTTAACAGAAACTATGACTAAATTAAAAACATGAAAGAAGTTTTCTGGTCTTCATCATCAGAGAGGATTATTTCTTTAAACAGCTTCCGTGCCTTTAAGAGTTTCGCTGCAGATTTGAAAATTCGTTGTCAAGATCTTCAGATGTGCCAACAAGAAAAGATTAAAAAAAAAAAACCTTCTTTAATGGAAGAAGAAATCTCCTAATGGAGAGGAAGGAAACCTCATACTAGAGAAAAAAAAAAAAAATCTTAGAGTTTGATGGGTCCATCCTATGATTTGGTTGGGCTGAGTAGGTAAGAGTTGAAATATCTTGAGTTTGTTGGGTCCATAATGGTTATACCAACACCCAACATGCCTATTGGATATTAGTTAAGTGGGCCCAGTCCAACAATGTTAGTTATTTATGGCTTTGGAATTAGTTACTTTCAAAAAAAAATTATTAATTACTAAAACATTTGAGTTTTTATTTTTTAAAATTTTGTCCTAATTAGTAATTACTAACGATATTTGACATAATTGAGTCCTTATAATTTACTAATTTTCAACCAACTCTCTATTGTTTCAATTTTTATAAGGGGGAGAGTTGCATCATGCATGCAATCATTTATTTATTTATTTGTTATAGGGGTTTTAGATGAATTGTATAAAATCATGCACGTATCGATTTTTAATTGAAAAAACTTATATCAAAGATTTAAGAACTGCACCAACAATTGGGTTCCCATTATATATCATTCCTAATTAAATCATTGATTAAATAATGAATATAATTCAATATCACTAATTCACTTACATATTATTGTTTACATCGAGATAAATTAGCATTAATATTGCAAATACGATGTCATATTATTGTTTGCAGAATTGATTGTAATACAAAACTTTAAGAATAAAATTGGTATGTAAATTTTGTGGGGCATAAAAAGTGATTTTACCGATAAATAATACAAACGGCAAAAATACCTTTAATTTTTGGTTCCTAAATGATTGAGTTTTCTATCAAATTTGTCATTAAATTTTGTTTGCGATCAATTGTGCCCTCTTAACTTTTAATTCGTAACAAATTTTGTCTTTCACTTAAATTCTGTTTAAATAATTAACAGCATAAGCAAATTAATGTGATTGTCCTTGTGATCACTTCCAATGCTAATTGTGTAATGTATTTAGCAACACTATTTCATCAATTTAACCACGATACCACTACAAAATAAAGGGTGTTATCGTGATTAATTGACAAAAAAATTATAACTAAATATATGATTTGACATCACGGTCAATATATAAGAGGTCACGAGAACAATCATATTTATAAATGTCATTAATTATTCAGGCAAAATTTAGGTGAATAAAAAAATTACTAATAAATTGAAAATTTAGGGACAAAAATAACATACTCTTATAGTTTAATAAAGGACAAAAAGATATACAATTTTTCCTAATACAAATGAACTAATATGCACGAATTAGGTGTTGCATGCATGTGCATATATATAACTAAAGATGTGTCATAATTTCTATAGACATGCAAAACACTGTATAGCTGGCTCTAGCAAGTAGAACCAACAAGTTGAGATTTTGTACAACACAATAATTAATAAATAACTAAAGATGTGTCATCATTTCTATAGACAATACCTCGTACCTTCACATGTAGATTAATTAAGAGTTACTCTTTAATTTGGAGCTAGCTCAAACTTATCAGTTACAAGTCGTTGGATTTATTTTGAAATTTGTGTCATCTTTTTTTTTGGTAAAAAAAATGGTAGTAAGAGAAGGCACTCCCAAGTATTATCGGACAGGGTACTAGTGACATGTTAGGGAGACCAATAAAGACTCAACCCAAAGGATTACTGCACAGGCCTAAACAACAAGTAGTTTTACCCAGTCGCAGCTACTCAACTAGCTCTTGGGTGCCAGGGGATCTCTCTGTGGAGGGATGCTCACCAAAGTAGAATTTTGGATGGCTCCAGGGGGATTCGAACCCTCGCCCATAGGTGAGACGATAACTTTTCTCCGGATCTTTGACCATTTGTGCATGCCAACCCACTTTGGCGATTTGTACCATCTTATATTTAAAAAAAAAATATTTTGACACAGATCTCTAGACAGATTCAATGACTGATAGATGGTGAACTTGAGTTTTTGATAGCTCTGTAAATAAAAAATGTATATATATAAATGAAGGTAGTGATTGATTCCCTAATAATACTTATAATATGCATGAATTAGCTGTAGTATTGAGTTTTAAACCCTTGACTTGCGCTATAATATCAAAACCAAGGATTTTGCTGTAATATTCGGAGACAAAACCTCACTGTTTTAAAGGCAGCGGCTCAGAACGCTGCTTTAAATTATATTGAATTGAGGTAAACTACTTTTTGATCTCTGAATTATTGGTCAAACTACTATGTAGTCCCTAAATTTTAAAAATAGATTATTTAGTCCCTGAATTTACATTTCCGAGTCTCGTCAACTATTTAGTCACTGTGACATTATTCGTTAAGTTGTCGCATGATGTGACTGTTGTGTACTTGTGTGCTGATATGACGCTGTTAATTTGCGATCATGTTGCCACCTCACCTTACCATATCATTTGAATATTTAAAAGTACTACTAATTAATAGTCCTTGAATTTACCACCATATTGCCACTTTAATTTTAACTAATATAAGGATTATTTAGTATTACTTCTAAATATTCAAATAATGTAGTAATGTGAGATGACAACATTGTGGCAAATTAACGGTGCAACGTCAGCACATAACGGCCACATCACGCGGTAACTTAACGGGTAACGTATCAAGAACTAAATAGTTGGCGGGAGTGTAAGTTCAGGGACCAAATAATATATTTTTAAAATTCAAGAATCGAATAATAATTTGACCAATAATTCAAGAACAAAAAAGAATCTACATCATACATAAACATTGACCTTAATTTAATTATAAATATAGCCTCCAAGAAGGACCGAATATATACATTGTTGTCTCTACCTTGCCGAAGGATCAAAATGGTTTGAGTGAGGGTTAACTCTAGAGTAAATTATCATTTTGATTTTTTAAAGATATAATATAATATATTTTAATTTGTTCTCTAAAAATAAAAATATGTGTCATCAATTTAGTCGTTCACAAATTTTTGTCAGTTATGTTAATATATATATATATATATATATATATATATATATATATATATATTTATATTTGAGATTAAAGTTAAATAAATTGTATTTTTTAAAATATTAAATTTAATATTTTTAACTTTTAAGAACTAAAATGAGGCAGACTGTATTTTTAGGGATCAAAAGATTAGTTTACTATTAGTTTTATGTTATTAATTAATAGTGTGTATAATGCATGTGTTTGGATTAAAAAGAAGGAAAATGAAAAGAACTTAAGAAATCTTCACTTGTTTGAGTTTCTGAATTTTAGAGGGGAAGAAACAATGAAGTATTTTATAATAAATCTTCTTAGCCTCCTCATTTATTAATTTTAATTCTTCTAAATTGAGAGATTGTGAAATAAGGAAGGTAGAAAATTAACATTTCCTTTCTCCTTTTTCTCATTTTTTCTCCTCCTCATTTTTCCCGAAAGATAAAACTTTTTTTAATTGTACTAAAATTTTAAGTTGTACCAAAAATTTTTAAAATAGATAATTGACAAAACGGAAAAAGCAAAAAAAAAAAAAAAAGAAGAAGTCATTTTAGATTTTTTTTACTTAACAAAATGGGTATTTTAAATTTGTCATTTTATTCTTTTTTATCCCATTTCCCTTTTTATCTTCACTCTTTAAATTGGAGTGTCTCTTAAAAAAATTATCTAAATTTTTAACAAGTTGAGACCTCCATAAATTGTTAAGAACCCTATCATTGATGTTGAAAAAAGAGACGAAAATTTGAATCCATATAGAAAATTTCATACATATATACTTTAGGCTATGGATCTTACCTAAACCTTTTTGTCTCTCTCTAATTTTACTATTATAGTAACAAAATTTTAGGAGATCCAATTTCTTAAATTTAAAGTAGAGAAATAAATCCTAATTAATTTGATTCTTACAATACACTTTGTAAAAAAGAAGATCACTACTTCACTACTATCACTTTTCATATATATATTTTTGGTTTTTATATTGGAGGCAGAGGCATTATATTGGATATTAAATGTGAGGGCCTATCACAATGAAAATTTGAACTTAAATTCATCGTATTGTGAGTGACTAATCCCTTATATTAGATAAAACTTTCATTAATATCACTTTTCAAATATAAATAAATATAAAACTCTTCCAAATTCATTCATTAATTATCTCATATAATCATAGGATACATATATACAATTTTTTCCACTTTAAGACTCCTCTTCCAAAAGATTTGAACTTTTTGTTCTAATATATTGCGAAAGATTAATCTTTTTTCACTAAACTTAATTCTCATAGATATATATACATTTTGAATTATTACTATCTCTATCTCCTACTGCTTCTTTTAGTACGGATTTGATGGTTAATTTTTCGAATAGAATGTATATTTTATTGGATCAAGCATGAATGACCCTTCCATGTGGCACCCTGACCCTAAAAACATGCTCTTCTCCAGTGCATTTATCAACTGTCACAACCCAACGACTTTTATTACTTTTTCCCTTTCCACCCCCATACTTTGGAATATTTCTATTACTACCCCCAAATCTTGTCACAACCAACCCTCCCCCTATAGGCAATAACTGACTCTTCCTCCCACAATTATTATTCCACCAACAACACCCCTTGCAGCTCATGGCATTGTACCCCACAACCACCGTCCCGCCATTGTTCCCCCGAACCGCTCCGACCACCTCCTCGTGCCTCTCGAGGTTGTAGTCGACCAGCACGAAATCCGCCCCCTCGAGCCGGCTCGACGTCGCCAGGAGCTGCCGCGCGTCTCCCACGAGGAACTCGACGCCGGCCAGCTTGGATGAATATGCTTCACTAGCTAGGTGGTCAAGAGTTTGAACAATGCAGATGACTTGGCCGTGAGTTTGGTGAGCCGCCGCCGTCAAAGCTAGAAGGATGGCGGCCGAATCGGCTGCATCGGCGCCGGCCACAACCATTTTTTGCGCGTTGGTGCCGGCGGCTAGGGCTGATATGAACTCAGCCACATCTGGCTCTTTGCCTCTTTGACCCTAAAAAAGCAAAAAAAAAAAAAAACCCCAAATTTAATAATTAAGAACAATTATACAATACTAATGTAATAGTACTTTTTTGATCAACCTGATCGAAATTTTCATATACAAAATTCGAATCAATCGAAACGAGAGATTAATTAGATTGCTTACCATTTTCAAAGTGGTGAGGTAGGCTTTTGTGGCATTTTCTGCAGACCAGTGAGCCATAGTTTTAGAGTTAATGGAAATGAAATAAGAAAAGAGGGATTGATTTGAAATGTTTGAGGAGGAATATTGAAGTTTAAAGATTTTGGTTTGAAATGGTGTGTGAGTGCCTTCTTTTGGCTTAGGATGCTAGACTTATATATAGAGAAACACCCATCCCTATTAATTAATTTTGGCCACATGGTGGGTCATGTGTAGTACTTGTTCTTCCAACTTCCTCTCAACCAAATAACTATATACCGGCTAACGATGATTGAGACAGTTAGTTAAGGTTCGAGTTCTTTTCACACAAAGATAAGTATTCGAATTGGTGGGTGATATATGTAAATCCTTCTATAAATTCTTAAAGAGGTTAGGAGGTATTTTCTGATTCTGGTGGGATACTGGTGCTTAATTACCCCACCTAAACTTTTTTTTCCGAAAAAAACTATATAGCACCAAAAAAAAAAACTATATCATATTGCAATGGTGGATCAATAAAAATAACATTAAAATACACAATAGGGAGGCCCGGAATTCTCTTGAATTTTTGTATATTGCACTAAATTTCTTAGGACTTTCAATTAGGTGCATAGAATTATTTCATCCATTTTTAAATAGAATTTTATCACATCATCAAATATTTTGTCACATCAGTATTTCTTTTAGCTGATTGAAGGAAATTTTGGTCATTTTGATGCTAACTGAATGAACTTAATTATGATTTTAATTGAGATTTTTATTGTGAAATGATCGATATGTCCTTTAATAATCAACTAAACAATGCTGACGTGATAAAATATTTAATTATTGACATGGTGGGATTTTTTTAAAAAATGGATGGAATTTCTATGCCTAAAATTAAAAGTTCAAGGGGTTGGATGCAATGTTTGAAAACTCATGGAGGCTCTATGTCTATGGCCTAAAACTCAGAGGTGTTTTTATGTAACAATAAAAGTTATTATTTTTGAAGTTTAATTAACTTCATTACAAAAATTAAAATAAATTAATTTTTTGTTATACTATATGGATTGTTAGAATTGTTAATAAGTTATTTTTTTTTTGGTAAATTATAGTTTAACTCCTTATAGTTTTTGTTTAAAGTTTGTTAGCCCTTTTAATTATAAGTGTTTTACTTAACTGGTTTATCCTAAAATCAATTTTAGTTTTGTTAATTAACTATAGGGTATTGGTTGCAAGGAGTAATAAATATTTTAAAAAAAATGCTTGGACAGTGTAATATTTAATTTAAAAATTAATTATTTTTAAAATTAATCATTATTATGCTATACAATTATTTAATTTTTTGTTGAAACTATTAATATATAAAAAATCATTAAACGCTAACTAATAATTACTAATTGGTTCAAAATAGTTGTGGTTCGATAGCAAGGATAAAACTATCATAGAAAATTTATATTTCGAGTAAAATATTGTTTTGGTCCTCCATAGATGTCTTCTTTGTCAATTTGGTCCCCCACAGATCAAACTGTTAGCAATTTGATCCTTCCGTTAATTAACTTGATGACATGTAAAGTTAAGTTGTGACTTAGTAATTTTTTTATCTGACTAGACATAAATTTTTTTTAGCCTTTCTGATGACTAGGCATAAATTAATTTATTTTTTATTTTAAAAAATCTTTGAAATTATTTTTTATCTAACGCAAGACTCTTTTGAAATCTCTAATTAACTTGCATATATGATAAATGATATGTTTCAAAGATTTTTTAAAGTTAATTAGGGATTTCAAAAGAGTCTTGCGTTAGATAAAAAATTACTTTCAAAGATTTTTTAAAATAAAAAATAAATTGATTTATGCCTAGTCAGAAAGGCTAAAAAAAAATTTATGCCTAGTCAGATAAAAAAATTGCTGAGTCACAACTTAACTTGACATGTTTTCAAGTTAATTAACGGAAGGACCAAATTGCTAACAGGTTGATCTGTGGGGGACCAAATTGATAACACCGATCTGTAGGGGACCAAATTGACAAAAGAGACATCTGTGAAGGACCAAAGAGTGTTTTACTCTTTATATTTCTATGCATAAGATTTGAATTCCAAACCTTAATTAGTCAAAAGAAATGAAATACATATATAATATAATAGACATATATACCTATTAGCCTACCCAATATATGTTACACACACAGAGTAATTTGTTATTTGGAATATTTCTTTTAAAAAAATAAGCTCATATATATATACCAATCTTCAAAACTTACATCTATAAAATTTTGAAGATTCAAAATTCATTAAGAAATTAACATTCCAATAATGACAATATAATAAAATAGACACATACCTATTAATTAATTAGCCTACCCAAGTAATTAATTAGTCTTAATTTTGACCCTAATAATCTAGGTGACCTTCCTGGTCCCTAACAAATTAAAAGCAATTATTGAAACAAAGAGTTCAATATTAAAATGCAAAACTATAATTTTTTTTTTAAAAAATTAAACAATACCTATAGCAGAAGGAAATGTTAATTTAATCTCAATTAATTAATTAATTAATTAGGTTGAATTTCTTGGAAGAACAGCTAATTAAAGAGAAGTGGCCATGTTAGGTGAGACAGAAGCAAAACATTATTGTTAGGCATTAATCATCTTTAACATATAAACACATGCAGATGCAGGCTTAACTCTAACATTTACACTGTTTTTTCTGTACGGATTGTCTATAGAATCCTCTCTCTCTCTCTCTCTCTCTCTCTCTCTCTATATATATATATATATATATATATATAAAATTAGCAAATTCATTAGTTGTTTTATAATTAATGAAATCTTGTGAAATGATATAAAAACAAGTCTACTAAATTAATTTGCATGAGTTATTTTAGTTTCTCACACCTATCCTTTTATATATAACAGAGAATAGAGATAATCTTGTCTGTGATATTGTCGGACACTAAATATGAATATTTCTCTTAAAAAATATGCAAATTCGAGTGTGCATTAGTTTAAACTATAAAAAATGGTCATCCTAATTGATTATAAGCTAAAGTACTATTTTGATCCTCAAAGTTTGCATGAAGTTTAATGTTGGTCCTCAATGTTTCAAAAGTTTAATGTTGGTCCTCAAAGTTTTTTTTTTGTCGATTTTGGTCATCGAGTAGTACTGTAACACCGTTAACTTTTAATTTGCCGTTAAATGATTACGTTGCATGCTTATATGGCACACCCTCTCTCCTACGTGTCATATTTTAATGACGTGACATGATATATCACTGCTACACGTCACCTCAAATGATGATGATAATGATGATGATGAAGGAGAGAAGATGATGATGTGGCAATGTGGGGTGACGTGACAGTGATGTGCCATGCCATGTCATTAAAATATGACATGTAGGAGAAAGGGTGTGCTATATAAGCATGCCACATCATCATTTAACGGCAAAAAGTTAACAGTGTTACGCTTGAGGACCAAAATCGTCAAACTTTTTTGTTGAGAACCAACATTAAACTTTTGAAACATTGAAAACCAACATTAAACTTCATGCAAATATTAATGATCAAAATAGACCTTTATCCTTGATTATATTATAACTTTATTTGCATGAGTTTGGAAAAGTCATAATTAATAATGAGTTTCGTACTAATTACATGTACATACGTTAAAACTTCATAACATAGTTTTAATTGTTTGTATATTATATCTATTTTCATCACCAACTAAGATAATAAGAAATCTATATTCTCTTAACTAATGACTCTTGGGTTCAATCCTTAAAAAAATAAAGGAATAATGTCAATCATTATTATTATTTTCTATCTAGCTAATTCCTTCTCCATGCATGCTATTGCTAGCTCAACACACACATATATATATGTATATATAATTAATGATTCATTAAAGAAAAACTACAAACATAAACTTTTGGTCCAAAGTCATCAGATTTATTGAAGAAATTAAAAGGAACATATGCATGCGTGCATATGCATAAACTAAAATAAAAAAAATACACATAGTTTTGGTCCACTTGCATGATTAATTATGAATTAATTAAAAAGATGAAAATTAGCTGGACATAGTAGTGGGGTTTGATTCCTTGTGCACAGAGAAACCGAAACAGAAGATGTAGATCACATCAAGATGCTTCCCATACACAAAACAATAAGTGAACAAAAGGGCAATCCCATCACTAAATTTTGTGTCTCCTGGTCTCCATATGTCTCCTTCTCCTGCTCTCCAACACATGACACAAATCACCTCATGCACCACACTCATCTAATAAATATATATATAAAACCACACGTATTATATATAATTAGATACTGTCATACCACAAAATATAAAAAGAAAATATTGTTCTTGTCAAGACTACTACTCTAAAGTCATATATATATATATATATATATATATATTCATGACTACAACGATCGATGTGGCACATATAGAAAGGGTATATGTTTTTATAATTATAATTTTTCGAAGATTCAACTCTTAGAAGGATGAAAATTAACTGTTATCCGGAGGTCGGGAGAAGGTCATATATATATATTTATATATTAAAGGTCTACGACTCTACGTAGCTCGAGAAGGACCTTACATTCATGGTTGGCCATTAGACTAGAGAATTACTTGTGTTTATAGGTGTGTCGTGTGTGTGGTTAGGATGTGTTATTTGGTCGGTGAGTGATGTGAGTCACTGAGAGAGGAAGCTGCTGGGAGCTCTAAGGCTGATGAGCTGTGGAGATAGAGTCGTTCCCACAACGTGGGGAGTAACTGCCTGAGAGAAAGTGTGGAGACACGTAAGGTTATATGAGGATGAACGTGGGAGTTTAAATCATTACGAGAGGTCAGAGAGAGGTTCTATTCTCGTTATGTGTTGTGATATACCTAGGGTTAGGTGAAGGAGACGTATTTATAGCCATGAAGAAGCCTTAGGCCGATGGCCCAATACATAAGAGAGGATAACGAAACTTGTGACAGGGGTAATCCTAATTAAGGTCAACGCTATTCATACTTATCATTTTGTATTAAAATTTAATTTTAATTGAAGCGTTTCACTACCACAAAAAAAAACAGTGGATTAATCACAAAAAAAAATTCGTCGCTAAAACGTAAAAATCTGTGGTTAATTTTCTGTAACTAGTCCACTGTTTTGTTTTTGTAGTGGTTGTTTTTGCTGTAATTAATTAAGAAACTTCCAAATAAAGTGGCTAGAGAGGAAAATATTGAAGATGAGATCAGAACGTGAGTTCTGAGAAGATCATGAGAAATGGAGGAGAAGGATCACCACATGCATGTAAATTAAATTATAATTATTTTTTAAAAAAATCAACAAAGCAATATATATATATATATATAGATTGTGCAGATATATTCAATGTTTTTCAGAGTGAATAATAATGTTGGTATGGGCATATATATGTTGGATATGGTACTTTGTATTGTACCACTATATCTTACTATATATATATATATTTCTTGAAGTAAAAGAGAGAGACAAAAGAAAGATGCTTCCTGTGTGGATGTTTTGTATATGATAGTGGTAGATACATTGGAACTAATTAAGAACTTCAATTCACTGAGTTTTATAGCTTAGATTTTTGTGATCTTTGTTTGAGACAATGATGACAACAAAACAAAACAACACAATAATGCAATTAACATACTATACATTTCATTTGCTGCATCTTTAAGCCATATATATATATAGTGCAATTTTTATTGATTTTGATCAGTTGAATTAAATTATGTTGATTTTGAATACCAATTTTTTTTTAAAAAAAAATTTAAGAATTATAATAACTACTATGTAAATAAATGTAAAATAATAGGTTTGTCTATTATGATAACAAGTAATATATATCAATCCATCATTTATTTACATAGTTATTATAATTCTTAATTAAACTTTAGGGTCTTTGTCCATTATGATCACAAATTTTACTTGTTGTCAATTCTACCTTATAAACTTTCAAATTGCAACTAATTACTTTGCTCTTCACCCAAAATTAATTTCGTGTAAATAATTAATTACATAGCCAAATGTGTTTATCCTCATGACATTGACTGTGATGTCAAATAATATATTTAGCTATAATTTTTTGTCAGTTTAGTCATAATAATATACTCTTTATTTTATAGTGGCACAATGATAATCGTGGCTAAATGACGAAACAACATTGCTAAATCTATAATTTCACATTACAATCAACATCAGTGGCCACAATCAATGAGAGTTACTTTTACATATATGCCGTTAATTATTTATACGAAATTCGGGTGAATGACGAAATTACTTACAAATTAAAAGTTTAGAGAGCTATAGCACTTAACGCCGCTAGTTAGCTTTTTAATCTTGAGCACTCAACCTTATGCCTGCCGTTATGTTTCTGTCTTTTTTTAACACTTTTCAACCACTTTTTAGCCACGTCAGTATTTTTGTTTAGGATTTTTAGTGAAAATATTGAAACACCCTTCACTAATCTTAAAAAAAATACTAACACGTTGAAAAGTGTTAAAAATAAACAAAATCCCAACAAAAGAGAGATGAGTAGTGCTCGAAATTAAAATGTATAATTAATATTTTGATTGTTGTTTTATTTTATTTTAATTGGTCTTTTATGTCTATAAATTTTAAGAAATTTTTTCTTTCAATTATACTCCTAAACTTTATTTATTATTATTAATTGTGTAACTTTGTCTCAAGTTTAATATTAGTATGATTACTATCATTTTAGTCCCTTAACTTTGTCTTAAAATTTACTCTCTCTCTTTTTTTTTTTTGTGTGGAAGTCTTAAAATTTACTTTAGTCCTTTAACTTTTGACATATGACAATACGTACATCCATTAGAGAATAGGCCTACTAAAAGGAATAAATTTTTTCTTCTTTTCTTTTTCATCCTCCTCACCTCACATAAACTTAATTGAAATTAATGGATGTAGGTATATATATATACCTTTATTATATACTAAATATGAAATTAGTATAAAGTATTCTTGGAAAATTTAGGGTTTTTATCATTATCATTGTATTTTTATTTTGGCTAAAGTACTATTTTGGTCCTCAATATTTACATGAAGTTTAATATTGGTCCTCAATGTTTCAAAAGTTTAATGTTGGTCCTCAAATTTTTTTTGTCGATTTTGGTCCTCGAGCGTAATACCGTTAACTTTTTGTCATTAAATGATGACGTGACATGCTTATGTGACACACCCTCTCTCCTACGTGTCATATTTTAATGACGTGGCATGACACATCATTGTCATGTCACCCCACATTACACATCATTATCTTCTCTCCTTCATCATCATCATTTTAATTTCATCATCATCTGGGGTGACGTGGGAGTGATGTGTCATATCATGTCATTAAAATATGACACGTAGAAGAGAGGGTGTGCCACATAAGTATGTCACATCATCATTTAACAGCAAAAAGTTAACGGTGTTTCGCTCGAGGACCAAAATCAACAAAAAAAAGAACTTTGAGGACCAATATTAAACTTTTGAAACATTGAGGACCAACATTAAACTTCATGCAAACATTGAGGACCAAAACAGTACTTTAGCCTTTTATTTTTTATGTGTAAGATTAGTTGGTTGAATTAGCATAAATATATTAAAATAAAACTCTGAGCAAAAATTCTCTGTTTAGTAAATTAACTGTGTTAGAGGTTAGAAAATTTTTAATTAATTTTTAAAAGTTAAAGGATTAATTAAAGTGACATTAAATCAAACTTAAGGGACTATAATGAAACATGAGACAAAGTTAAGGGACCAAAGTGACACCAATCAAGGGACTAATAGTATTATTTTATCTATATTATTTAAAATCAAAATTATAATATAATGTTTAGTAAAGTTTTGAGCAAATTAACAAATTGGTCTCCGAAAAATGACATTTATCTCAACTTGGTCCCTAAAAGATGAAATTATCAAATTTAATCATTAAAAGATTCTCCGCAATCATTTTAGTCCCTCAATCTCAATCAATGAAGTTTATGGAAATTTAACTGTGTTGATAACATGGCAAATACTTAGATTGTTAAATGATGGAGGGACTAAAATAATTGAGATTAAATCTTCTTTTAAACAGTGAAGTGCATGGTAAAGTGAGAAGAGAGAAAGAAAGAACAAATTGTAGGTTCCACATAGGGGTGTACTTGGGTCGGGTCAGGTCGGGTTTGGGATTGACCAAGATCCGATCTCTTCGGTTAGGTTGGTCGAGCCGGGTCTGTCGGGTCCAACCCAGCCATTTTTTTAAAATTACATAAATTACAATTACATAAATTATAAAATTTACATTAATAAAAAGTTAAATTTAACGTATTTAAAAATAAATTTAATTAAATTAAGGTTATGTTTTGTGTGTTTTCAATTAATAATTAATAAAAAACAAAATTATACATACAAATATTATATATCTTTATAAATATATCAAAATTAAAAAAAAAATGAAGGTACCTCGGGTCGGGTCAGGTATGAGAATAGCCAACCCAAGACTCGACCTACCCGGATCGATTATCAAAATTTTCTCTCTTTTTTTTTAAAATTTTTTTCTCTTCTCACTTCATCATGCACTTTACTACTTAATATAGATAATCCAATCTCATAATAATTAGGGTGAATCTTTCGATAACCAAATTGAAACATACATTATCTTTTGGGAACCATAGGATTAATTTACTCTTGGTCAAAACTCTAAATTGGTCCCTTATGTTTGCACGAAATTTCATATTGATCATTTATGTTTCAAAAAGTTTAAATTGGTCCTTTATGTTTGTAAGAAGTTCTAAATTGGTCCTTCTGTCCAAGTCCGTTTATTTCCTCTGTTAAGTGCTGACGTGACGTGCTGAGGTGGACATATTATCTCTTCTACGTGTTCATTTAAATTGACGTGTCATGCCACGTCATCATCTATTATCATATGTGATGACGTGGTGCTGATGTGGCATGGCATATCAGCTTAGATGGACACGTCAGCACGCCACATTAGCACTTAACTTAAGAAATTGACGGAAGTGGATGGAAGGACCGATTTGAAACTTCTTACAAACATAAAGGATCAATATAAAACTTCGTGTCAACATAAGAGACTAATTTATAGTTTTAACCTTTACTCTTATTTTTGTCAACAAAAAATTAGAAAGTAATCAAATTTGATATCTTTTTTTATTTTAAGAAATTGTATGGAGGATGATACAGTCAAGCCAACATATCTAAGAAGAAAAATTCCTGTGATCTCTATAGTTCTTCGTGTCCACTGTAATATTTTGCCGCGTTAGCGTCATTCTCGTTTCCGTTACGTCTTTCACAGTAGAGAGAGAAAGACTGAAAGAGAAGAAGGCAAAGGGTTTCTTCATTTCGCTGAAAGAAAGTACAGAAGAAGAAGAAGAGAGATGGGAAATACGTTCTGCCTATTCTGTGGATGCGTTGCGCAGTCGAACGTGGCAATAGTGGAACGATGGGGCCGCTTCTACAAATTGGCCGAGCCTGGTTTTCACTTCTTTAATCCCTTCAACGGCGAATTCCTCGCCGGTCTCCTCTCCACCAGGCTCTCCTCCCTCGACGTCCGCATCGAGACCAAAACCAAGGTTCGGATCTTAATTCCTTTCGCAATTTTTGACCAATTCCTTCGTATTGTTTTGCAATTTGGTTGTATTTCTAGAAGAATCATTATTCTTGTTTCTTCGTTTCATTTGATCGATTTATTAATTAATTAAGGACTTCCGTTTTGTGGATTTGCTGGAGGCGTCATAGGCTTATAACAAAATTCATTATTATTGTACCTTGGGAGAACCCGATCCTGATGTACGTAGTTTAGAATTCGTTATTTTATTTTGCGTCGGCGTTTTTAAAGCTTTAGGATAGAGGTGAGTAGTATTATTATATTATATGTAATTTGTAATAGTGCTGATCAACCAAGAAGAAGTATTCCTTAGGGGTCTTCGTTTTTATATACTTGTTGTTTTCCCCATCACCGTCTTCTATAGATTAAGATGCATCTGGTTTGTTGAAAACTTCGAAGTCGTGGATATTAAATGCTTCTGTATATCTTATCATTAAGGATGATTTTATTGAATTCTTTCTGGTTTGGTGAGAGATAGTGATTGTGTTGCTTGACTGTGTAAATTGCTTTTCTATGCTGCAGGACAATGTCTTTGTGCAGTTGGTTTGCTCAATTCAGTACCGGGTAGTCAAAGAAAATGCTGATGATGCGTTCTATGAGTTGCAAAATCCCGAAGAACAGATCCAGGCTTATGTTTTTGACGGTATGCTTGATAGTTTAACAGGAATTATTAAGATTCCTTTTCACACAAGTATGAATATCCATTTTTCTTACAAATAGATTTGCCTTCTCTAAATTCTAACTATGGTTTTCTGTTTAAGTGGTTCGTGCTCTTGTTCCAAGAATGAATTTGGATGAAGTCTTTGAGCAAAAAAGTGACGTTGCCAAATCTGTGTTGGAGGAACTTGAAAAGGTGAGTTACAGCTTTTACTAAATAATTCTGAGCATTTGTAATGTCAATTTCTAAGCTCCAGTTTGAGCATATTCAGAGTCCTTCATATTTTTTAGGAAAAAAATTGGGATTTGTTTCATTCTTTTTGGTGGCATTATGGTATGTCGACAAAACTTTATGTTATGTGGTCTTGCTATGGACAAGAAAACATGTGGAGCATAATGGATTTAGAATTCAATCTAAAGACTAGCTGCATTTTTTTATGATTGTTTGTCTTTTCCTAAATTAATCTGATACACATGTAGTCTATCAGTAATAACAAGATTGTGAATTTGTGATATTGGTCTGCTTTATTCCCCTATACCTATTTGTTGCTAGCTTAGCTTGCATCACTCGCTGCATAGTAAAATCTCCTTGAATTCATGTATCAGGTGATGGGAGCATACGGATATAGCATAGAGCACATATTGATGGTTGATATTGTACCTGATGCCTCTGTGCGCTTGGCAATGAATGAGATTAATGCAGGTAATAATACCTTATGTTTGCTCAGACTTCATTTTGCATATGATCGTATCATACTAGTCTCATCCGTATATATACCACATGTTAAGTAGTTATGTGTCTCAGCCTCCCCTACGCTCTGTGACATTCTGAGGATACCCAATCCCGAGATTTGAGCTCTTTGGAAAGATAAATTAGGCTGTAGAAGGGGCAGTTTGCTTCAAAAATGTTGCTGATCGTATTGCCAATATGTTAACTAATATAAGTTTGTCACAAATGCAAGGTTTGTTGATGAAAGACGATTTTGGCTTTTAAGAGCTTCTTTATTTTAATACTTCCGTTGCTTTTCTGTATTTTTATTTGTCAATTATATATGTTTCTTAACGGTAGTCACACTGAATCATAATGAGTCTTTTGGTGAAAGGTTTGTCCCACTCTATTAATTTTAACAAGGAGGTTGATATCATACTTGAGATTTTCTGCATCTTGTGCTTAGAGTCACAAATATTGTTCTGTTACTGATATCATGTTAGTGAAGAAATGAATCTGATTAAGAACTAATGAGTTTATCTGAAAAGTTACTGAAACAATTGGTTGCAAAGAGCTGGTCTGTTTAAGATTCAGTATATTATCCAACTTGTCGTGTCCCAAATTGAAAAATGTTACCATTAATACTCACCTTGTTATACCATCTGATGCATGTGTATATAAACTGCTCATCTGGGATTTTCGTTGCTCTACAGCTCAAAGAATGCAACTTGCTAGTGTCTACAAAGGAGAAGCTGAAAAGGTGCTTCTAGTTAAAAAAGCTGAAGCCGAAGCTGAAGCTAAGTATTTGGGTGGGGTTGGTGTGGCTAGGCAAAGGCAAGCTATCACAGATGGATTGAGAGAGAACATCTTAAATTTCTCTCACAAGGTGGAAGGCACATCTGCTAAAGAGGTTATGGACCTCATCATGATTACTCAGTACTTTGACACAATCAAAGACCTTGGGAGTTCATCAAAGAATACCACAGTTTTTATACCCCACGGACCGGGCCATGTTCGAGATATAAGCGAGCAGATACGCAATGGATTGATGGAAGCTTCTTGTGCTCAAGCAAATATTGAATGATTTTGGTCATGTTCAAATAACCTTTCGTTAAGGTAAATCAAATCCCTTTCTTTTTGTGATGGTATAATATGGTTACACTGTGTGGTTTTTACAAGATGGAAGTTTTGAATTATAGGAAAAGTTTTAGGATGGCATGCAGAGCCACCATACAGTTAATATTGTGTTACAGCTGAAACAATTTAAAAAGTGATATAAAATCTGCTGTTTTACATGTGATTAAGAATGTATATATGTATTTTGTATGGAGAAGATAAAGTTTTACGTGCTTAAGAGGAAATAATGGAAGACTTGTGTAAAGAAGGTTCGGTTCATTTCGAAGTTCTCATTGCTAATATTTTTTTTGGTTCTTCGCCCGGTTCCAAGGCTTTGTCCGGATTAATCCGGGCTCAACCCATGTCGTGTATTTGGCTATGGTAGGAATCTCCCAATAAGATAGTTGTATTCTCAAAGTCGTAACTTGCTTAAGCAATATCAAGCTACTTACCAGAATAATTTTTTGGTAGTTCTCACTTCTCACATTGCTAATATACAAGGGAAGCAAAATAGTCAAATTGTCCAATGAAAATAGATCATTAAAAATAAAACTTCTAATAAGACTATATTCTCTCTCTTCCAATCTGATTTTTTTTTTTTTCAGATCTGGATTTGGATCTATGCGGATAATTAAATTAATAGATCTTTGGACTCTTTGAATCACCAAATTCGGATATGTTTCTTTAGAAAATAGTTAAAATGATATATATATATATATATATATATATATATATATATATATCATTTTAACTATTTTCTATATATATATATATATATTTCGAACTCAGTTTTTTCTATATATTCATAAAAAATTTATATAAAATACACCAATTATATTCTGTAAATTTCAGATATATATTAATGTAAAATCTTAACAAGTACTTTATAAACTTATCAAATATAATAATTTATAAATTAATATTAGAGTTAAACTATCTTATAATATATATACATGTATTAACTGATAACCTGAAATGAAAATGAATCATGTGGAAAATATAAACTTGACAGAAAATAACCGTTTTGCCAAAAGAGATTTAAAGGGATTTAGAAAAAAAAAAGAAGCAAGAGTAAAATAATTTAATGTAGGTAAAAGCTATATTATTTATTTTTATAATTATTAATGTTATTATTCTTCTAGAACAATTGGCAAATCTCTGAATCAGGACTACCGTTGCATTGCTTTCCAAAGTATATTTAGACCCGGTCGCTTCTCACTTGATGTTTTAACTAAGTGATAAGTGATAGGGTTTGAATATTATCTTTGAATATAAAAAATATTTTGTGATTAGTCATTTACTTTTAAAAAAAGATTCACGACGAAAAGATTAATCGTTGTTACCGGTAGTATATAGTAGCATATTGCGGTTGGCAAATATGTTTTAATGCAAAACCTGAAAGTTAGCCAAGCTTTGTTGATGTGCAAGAGTTAATCAAAAGTGATTGCTTAGTAAATAATTAGTAATGAAAACTAAATTAGTAAATCCATATCAGCACGGATTACTTTTAAAAAATTAGGAAAATCACCAACATATAATTAATCGGAATGGTAGATATTTCACCCTTCAAGCAAGATCGAGGTTTGACTCTTGTATATTAAAAAACCTCTCTAAATACTTGTGTTTTCAACTAAAAAAATATATATTAGGTGTGTGTATATATATATATATATGTGTGTGTGTTGGTTAGTTTAAAAATAAACAATAGAGAGAATTATCAATTTGGTCCTTGAAAAATGAAAATGCCTAATTTAGTCTATGAATGATGCTTTTTTGTCTCAATTAGATCCTTTGAATTTTTTTTTTTCTGTAAGTGTATATGTGCTTTCTTTTAGAGATTAAAATAACTAAATTGGAACCAAAAAATATTTCAGAAACTAAATTAGGCATTTTCATTTTTCAGGAACTAAATTAGAACAATCCGTATCTTTTAATGACGAAATTGATAATTTTCTCTAAACAATATTTAACAATAGAGATTAAAATAATTTCAAAAGGTTATATCATTTTTGAGATTCTTATAATTGCATAATTTTTAATTAGGAAAGTAAAGGAAAATAGATTGGAGAAATGGGCTTGGCTCACAATGGAAAAATGGGCTGCTCATCAGCCCAAAAAGAGCACACTTGAAAACTTCATTTAAACTCTTTAAACAAGGCCCAACTTTTAACCAAAAGCAAGGCCTACTTTAGTCCAAAGTAAAAAAGAAACAAGAACAAGGCCTACCACCTTGGACCATAGTAGAAAACAACATGTCTATTTTCCAACATATGGTAGAGCATTGTTTGGATGGTACAAAACAATTATGGGAATAAAGGAATACAAACTACACAAAGAAACAAATAGAAGAATAAAGTGAAATAATAATAATAATAATAATGATCATACACAATAAACCATTATTAGGTAAGGTAAGGTAGAATGGAGATTTCATGGCTACACTAATTTCTTCTTTCTCTCTCTCTCACTCTCTTGAGTGTTAAGTTCTAACTACAAGGACAAAAAATCATAATGAAAGTGATTAACATTGAATTCCAAATCTATTTAACATCATTCTGGTCTTAATTAGTAATCTTTCTTGAACTTCTGGTTTCATCTTAATTACCTTTGAGCTTGAACTTTCTTGAATTTTCTTTTCTCATAAAGAATTTAACCTTTTTTTGTGTGTCTAAAATAATAGTAAGAGAAGGTACTCTCAAGTACTACCGGATAGGCGTCAGTGACATATTGAAGAGACCAATAGAAGCTCAACCCAAAAGATTACTGCACAGGTCTAAATCGCTAGTTTTTACCAGGAGATCTATCTGAAGATCAAAAATACTTGACCATTTGTGCCAATCCACTATGATGATGGAGGGAGATGAGATTTCACAACAATGGCATCCATTGCTTTGAGAATGAGAGTATAATAAGCTTTCAAGTGTGAATGATTAATGGGTGGGTCACTTTCCCAAAGTAGTGTAATCCAATTGAGTACTACAAATCTTGCTGATTGGTGCCATAATATTTACTCAATTGTGCTATCCCCTTTATTTATTTTAAGAATAAATTATCCTTATTGTGTTTTTTATTCTAAAAAAAATAGTATTTATCTCTCTTTAATTTGCTTTTTTTTTTCTTTTAGTTGATAAAGATAATTTTTAAGTAGAACAAGACAATCATTTAATTTTTAGCATGACAAGTAATACAGTTAAATTTATGTTAAGTTTTAATGTGAGATTTTAAAACAATTAAATAAAAAAGAGCCAATCCATGTTGATAAATTTTAAAATACTACATATAAATGTTAAAACTATAAAAAAGCAACCTCAAAGAAATTGTAATGTAATTTACTCTAACTTAAATAAATAGGGAAACATTAATATATTTTTTTTCTTTGATGATTTTGTAACCACCTGTGTATAAGAGCCAATTATGGCATAGATTGGTGGGAAAAACAGTAGAAAGACAGAAAAAGAAAAGATTAGAAATAATGTAATGTAGAGAGGATTTGTTTTGGCAAAGTTTGTAGGGTCACCCACATTAAGTGGAAACTGAAAAGTAGCACACCATGTGATAAAAGAATAGTACATATATATATATATATATATATATATATATATGATGGCTTGTATTTAAAGCAACATATTCAAAATTGATTAATCAAATCAAATTTGTAGGTCTTAAAAACATGTTTATAGTTATACTATACTTAAGTTTTCTCATTTTATTTCAAAAAATTTACACCAATTTTATTATTATAATTAAAATACCTTTCAAAATAATAGTAATTTCTTTTATTAAAAATATATTTTAAACCTAATATAAAAATATTGGCAAAAGGAAAGCTAATATAAAAAATATTTTGATTAAATTAAATAAAATAATTAAAAGTCAATTTGACATAATTTTTTTATTAAAAAAACATAATTTTTAAATAGAAAAGAAAAGGTAATGTAATTTTTTTGGTCCAATATCATCCACATTTAGTTAATGGTGAACAAGTTCCTTACATTCAACTACACCCTTTCAATTAATTAGTGACCATGTAATTCAACGTTTTTTATTAAAAAAACATAATTTTTAAATAGAAAAGAAAAGGTAATGTAATTTTTTTGGTCCAATATCATCCACATTTAGTTAACAGCGAACAAATTCCTTACATTCAACTACACCCTTTCAATTAATTAATGACCATGTAATTTAAATCATCTCTAAAAATGACTAACAAAATTTAATGATTTTTTTTTAAAATTGTTAGATTGAGAAGTTTATATAAATTAGTAATTTATCCCAATTGGACAATTAGCTCAAGCCATGGAGGCTTACAAAGTAGGGGGAAAAAAAGAATGAAGAAGAATTAGTAATAACAATTAGAAAAATCTTAAGGATTTTGCTTGTAGGGCCTTGTATGATTGTTACACTAGTGTTGGAACCTCAAGTGTTGTGGCTCAATTGAGATGGAAAATAGATACTTTTTCACAAAACATTTTGTATGATTTCATGGGTCTTTGTTCCAAATTATTGCATGAAGGGTTCTTTTAGGATACAAATCTATACAAACGTTTATATGATGCGTTTGTATTGGTCCAATTGTAAAAATATTTTTTTGAAAAAATTATATTTTTGCAACTGAACCAATACAATCACATCATTAAGCGTTTGTAAGCTTTTGCACCCTAGAAAAATCCTGAAATTGATAATTGAAGTATTTGAAGCCATATAAATCCAAACCTCAATTTACTTTCAATATGAGCCTTAGGTTTACACTTTAAACAAATGTAAATATGATTTTAAAAAATAGAAGATTGTTTGAAAGTTTAAAATATTCTAAATTAATACCAATGAGTGATGCTCCATTTCTTTTAAGTTAGTTTTTAAGAATATGAGAACTTATTCAACTCAAATCAAATTAGTTAAAACTTACACATAGGTTAGATTTAACGAAAGGGATCAGTCTCTTACAAGTTATAACGTGATGAACTAAGATTTAAAAATTTTGTTTAAAAATGTATTCATATTTAATGTCCGAAATGTTTCGAACAAGATTGTGTTTAAAAAGAGGATATCAATGGAACCAATAAAAAAATTAGTCAATACCCAATGCAATAGATATTTAAATATTGATAATTTTTAAATATATATATATAAATCAATGCAGCAAAAGTTCCTTATAATGTTTGAAGTTTGACTCAAATTTTATTTTAGTTTAAAAGCTTATTTCTATTTAATGTGTATAGTTTTAAAATTTTTAAGAAAGAGTTCAACATTATTATTATTATTATTATTATTTAATATTAACTCTATTTACAAAAGTATTTGATATGGCAACACATGTAACTTCATAAAACAAATGAGGTGCTGAAATATATATAAACTTAAATTCAACTAAATTGCCTCATTTTACACATGAATCTAAGTTGTCATATTAATATCATTATTCCTTCAAATCATATATAATATTAGATAAAGCATTTCTATTAAGGAAAGAAAATGAATGATACATTTATTTAATGAAATTTTATAAACTAGTCAAATAATTTAAAAAATATATATATGAACATTTTAGACAAATTTACAGGCAATTTCACTTTTCTGAATGTAGTTTGTTAGCAACCTGTAGAAATATGACACATGAAAGGAGATTGGATCCGGTAAAGTGTAGAAAGTGTAAAGTATATGAAGTGCATCATCTAAATCGTTAAATAAAAATCAAGATTCGTGTCCGTACTGTAGCAGCTTCATCCAACGACCCTTAAATGTGCACTTCACACACTTCACCAGATCTGCACTTTAGCAGATCCGGATCCCACATGAAAGTGGGAAGGGCTAGTTGACATGACAAGCAAAACAATTTTTTTGTTCTTCGTCCGGTCTCCGAAGTTTTATCCCGACTAATTCAGTTTCGACAAGTATCGCGCACCTGACTATTGTGAGAGATTCTCTCAACGAGGATAACTGCATTCACAAGATCTCAAACCCAAAATCTTATTTAAATAATACCAAACTATTTAGGCCAAACTAAACAATATATTTGGAAATTGGTATAACTCACTGACCACACAATGATATTGCAAGTGGAAATTAATTAGATAGTAATCATTCTCATCATAACACATTCAAGATTTTTCAAATCTAGATGCCATAACACCTAAGTTTAAGGCTATTGCAGTTAGTTAACTTATTAACATCAAAAAGACAAATTAGGGGGGTAATGAAATATAAATTGTGAGTATATTAATTAAATAGAGTCAAAATACTCCCTCTAAGATTAAATTAAGGTCTACACATTAACTTCAGGGAGAATCAAATCGTCGCCCATAAAGTGAGAATTTTCCTTTGAATCCGTAATCATTTGTGTAAAACCTTATCGACACATTTTACATCTCTTAACAATGTAATTTAATTTGAATTGAAAATATTATTTTAGAAAGACAAAAAAAAATGACACATTTATTAAAAGTTTTGTTAATGTTAGATTTCAATAAATTGATAATATCTAATGTGATCAATAGATCATAATAAGAAAATATTATATGATATAAAGGTTAGAATAGAGTAAGAACCTTTTTTTCTAATCATCATCATTAGTGTTTAATCTTATCATCACCTCTATTTTCTTTAGGCTCTTTATCATGATTTTTATGATTAATTGTCTTGACCTTATCAATGTAGTTAGACACATTATGCTTGTAATCTTCTCATTTAATATCATTAAAAATAGTCAAAATACCAAACTCTAACTTCATGATTTTCAACACACAAAGCCACCCTTCATATTTTATTATTTTATATCATTCTGTTAATTTCCCCTCCCTCTCAAATTTTAAAAATATCACTCTAATCTCTCTTGCTTATATTTTAATGGTTATGTTTAATTGTGCTATGGAAATTTTATATAGGTAAAAGTACCTTTCTTACCCTCAATATTTGGGGGTCCTTTCAGTTTCGCCCCTAACGTTTTTTCGCTGTCAATTGTATCCCTAACGTTTTACGTTTCTACCAATGTCGTCATTTTCACTAACACCGTCAAATATTTAACAGTTTTTGCTGACGTGGCATCCTATGTGGCAAAACGTTTTATTTTCTGTCAATTGTACCCCTAATATTTTACATTTCTGCCAATGTCACCATTTTCACTAGCACCATCAAATATTTAATAGTTTTTGCTTACGTGGCATCCTATGTGGCAAAAATATATGACTTGGTATATTTTTTCCACATCAGATTTCCTACTCATCTTTTCCCCATTAAAGTTGTGTCGTTTTAAAATATAACTCAAACGCACGCGTTATTTTGCTCATAAAAACATCGGAGACGTTATCTATTCTCTATTTTAGGATAACGTCTCCGACAAAGTAGAGAATGGGTAACGTCTCTGATGTTTTTGTCTGCAAAATGGCACGAGCGTTTGAGTTATATTTTAAAAGGAATATGGTGAGGTTAAAACGATACGATTTTGATGGGAAAAAGATGAGTAAAAAATCTAGAGTGGAAAAAAATATGCCAAGTCAGATATTTTTGCCACATAGGATGCCACGTAAGCAAGGTAGAAATGTAAAACGTTAAGGGTACAATTGACAGAAAAAAACGTTTTGCCACATAGGATACCACGTCAGCAAAAACTATTAAATATTTGACGGTGTTAATGAAAAGGGTAACATTGACATAAATGTAAAACGTTAGGGGTACAATTGACAGCGAAAAAACGTTAGGGGCAAAATTGACAGGACCCCCAAACGTTGAGGGTAGGAAAAGTACTTTTGCCTTTTATATATTTAAAAAAATGCATTTAAGTACAAGTTTTGGTAACTTTTCTACTGGTGAAAAGAAAATTCCTGTCTAAGTTGAAATTAGGGAGGAAAAAAAAAGTGCAAGTTTCAGAAACTTTTGAATATAGATTACCCAAAACTACGTTTGTTTGGCATCAAAAAAATGTGCTTAACTTTTCAGAAAAGGATTCTTTTGCCAATCTATATTTTACTTTAATTTTTTAAGAAAAATTAAAAATAAATAACTAATTCCATTTTTCTTTTTTTTTAGAACAACTATTTCCATTTTTCACTATAATCATTATTGTAATTTTACTATCGTTATTATCACTTATCTGTATCACAAGCCAAAATTATTCTTATGAATTAAAACAAACAATAAAAATCTTTTCTATTAAAAAAAAGAAAATTCAAGATGATTTTGTTAAAAAATAATTCATTTTACTTACCATAACACCAATAACACAAAACAAATTATTCTCATTATTTTTGTCGAAATCACAAATATTTAAAAATCAACTAAGTTCTCTCTAATTTTGTTCCAATTAATTAAAGTCTTATAACAAGAGTAAAACTCTTTCAACAAGAGTAAACCATTTACACACAAAATCGAATCTGAAACTTTACTTAAGAAGAACAGAATACCTGCTACTCCCCGAAATTTTACCTTACCCTGAGACAAAGAGAGCACAAAAGAAATGAAATTGAATTTTAAAAGCAAGGAAATAGTGCAAGTTGGAAAAGGAAAAGGAAGAGACACTAAAAAGAAAGGTTAATGATAGGGGAACATTGAAAGTGTAAAGATTCTTGTAAAAAGATGGTCTTGTCCTGTGCCAATCATCACATCCTCCTCCCCTTACAACAACCACTCTGTAATGAAAAATCAAGTTATGCCATACAATACAAGCAAAGCAAAGCAAAGGATCAAATAAAAATTAAAACCCACCAAAGTTAATAAATACATAAATCAAAGTTTTTTTTTCCTTCCCTTTTAGTAGGTAAGTAGTCAGAATTGCTTGGCCTTGCCGACATTTGCCACTGTCACTGCACCAAATTGGGTAGAAAGATAAAAGAGTGAATTATCATTTTAGTCCTGAAAGATGCAGTATGTTTCAATTTAATCCCTTAAAGATAGAGTTTTTAAATTTAATTCTTGAAAGATACAATATGTCTTAATTTACTACTTGGGAACTTCCATTAACATAACTCAGGGAAAATTTTTCAAAGACTAAATTTGACATTTTCATCCTTCAGAGGGACTAAATTGAAACGTATTGTATCTTTTGAGGACCAAAATGATAATTTACTCAGAGATGAACCAGATATGAAATCAGCAATACAGCATTCTACTCTACTAATTACTTCAGCCCCCACAACTCTTCTTATTCCCGTCCTTGTTTGACTTTTGTGAGAAACTTTCATTATTTCTGGCCTCTGAGGTGGGTGGAGAAACTCAAATCCATGGTGAGAGATCATGAATGAGGGTGGGAGATGGAATGGTTAATGCAAGGCTCAAGCTGCTTCTTCAGAGTTCCTGCAGGACAAGGACACATTGGGTTATGATTTAATTAAGAATGTACTAACTAAAGTTCCCATTCAAACAATCAACAAAGAAAAAAAATAAAGAAAAGAGTACTCTAGAATCTAGATGGGAATAGAGACTGCCTTAGTACCATAGGACTATAGACAAATAAAGTTTTTAGGTGTTTTTTAGCCCTGAAAAATTCTTCTTGTTTCTATCCAGTCCCTAAATTATGAATATATCAAATTTAGTCAATGACTGTGTTGAATTTTGACAGTGCGTTTCATGTTTTTGCTTTTTCTAATAGGAACAAAATTGTGATATAAGGTATTTTTCAGGAACTAAATTGAGACAAGCAAAATTTTTCGGAGACTCAATTTGATATTTTTTATTATTAAGGGACTAAATTGAGTGAGACCACAACAATAATTTATTCTAAAAAATATAATGTGAAGAATTTTTTCTTGAAAAAAAAAAGAAAGAAAAATCCAATCATGTGATAATGAATTATATGAAATATTAATTTGTTCTGTTTTTATTAAAAACTAGATAAACATTTTAAAAATTACACCTAAAGTGTATTCATTAATTAGCTAATCTAAATAATTCATGTGTTTTATGTGTTCCACCTACTATTGTAAAAAATTATGCATGTACACATGAAGAAGAGGCAGATGTAACATACAACAAAGTAGAGAGGAGAAAGCTTGATTTCGGTTGATAGCAATTGGAAAATTTTTAAATATATTACTGTTCTTTTCAAAGGACTCACTTTTGACATGCTTATTTAAGTATGCATGTTTATTATTTAATTTGTTTAGTTTGTCTAACAATTTGAAGGTAAGTCTTGAAACAACGGTAAGGTTGTTGACATGTGATTTGAAGATCACAGGCATAAATTTTAAAATAGTCTCTCTGTTTGTAAAAATAAGACCGCATATATCTCACTCTCCCCAAATCCCATGGGAAGCTCGTGCAGTGTGTGATTTTTTTTTTTTTACTTTGTCTAAGAATTTCTCGTATCCTATGTCCTATTTGAGAAAACAAAAGAGTGTGCTATGTCCTCCATAGGACTGTGACAGGAAGTGTGAAAAATAGTATGAGATGGTAATATCACAACCAGAAGTCATTGAACTAGCAAGTTGCTGTTCATGGTAAAATAAAATCTCCTGAAATGTACATGCAAAACAGCTCAATGAACAATGATGTTGCAGCATACCCTTCATCCATATCATGTAGCTCCTCATGCCGACAGGCCTCCTTGCTTCCACCTTTTTTCTTGGCTACAATCTTGCTTGCTTCCACTTTCCCGGAGACTTTTAAGCAATCATGGCAAGCCAAGGGGGTTAATTCTGCAAGCAACCAATTTTCAACATTGAGATAAACAGTTCACAAACAAGGTCCCATCATTATTAACAAGCAAATTATCACAAAAATTAATGTTTAGAAAAAAAGTTACCAAATGTTGTGGGACATATTAGCTAAGCAGAAACAACAAACACAGAAAGAGAGAGTGGATGGATTGATGTGAAGGGAGGCCACTCATACCTCACTTTTCTTTGACCATGACAAATTAAAAGCAGTGACATAGACAACCACTCTCTCCTTGGTGGGCCCAACCAAATTTGCAGAAACAAACACACCAGGAGATATGCTTGCCAGGTTATCTATTAGGAGTGCATCTTCTTTGGCTACAAAGATTCTTTCTATGTTCTTCCGAGGTTGACCCAGGTCTTGTTGTGTCATCACCAATTTCGGTTCGCCACCCACCCTACTGGTTCAATTCAAGTATTTCCAACTCTGCAACAAAAAAGTGACATTCAAAATCTGGGAGTCAATGCTTCTTTTGTGTAACTTTGTAGCTTCCTTCTACGGGAAAACAAAACAGCATCTAGTAGCTAGAGTGTGGTACCACATTCTTTGTGATGTGTTTCCAATCATGACTTTGAAGTTAACAATTTCTTGATTGACACTATTCTTTATATATACATGCGTGTGCGCTTCAAATGGTGATACCAGAATTATAGATTTGGCTAGATATCTGCACCTATGTTTTTCTTTTCAGAATGAAAGAGAAACTAGAAGAGAAAGTGGTAAATGTGTAAATTACTGAAACACAGAACAAGCCAAAAACTTCAATCAGCTTAGAAGGTCAGGCCAAAAAATGGCTAGAAATGAATTTTTACTTTGTATCATGAAGGAATAAAAAACATTGTTCAGAAAAAGTTTTGCACATTTGGAACTTGAAATTTGATTTTACTCGAAAGTGGATATATACTTAGTTACTGATTCACTGGTTTGCATGATATTTTTAATACCTGTTGACTTATGAAGTTCTTCAACAACTTTATGAAAAGCAGACACAGCTGATGAGCTAAATATGAAATTCTCCATATAATCATAATTACCCAAGAATTCACTCAGTTTTTAATGTTAGAGAAAAACAGGAAATGGAATAATTAATGATATATGCTCTTCTTGACAAGTACACAGTCATGTTCAAATGGTTCAGACATCAGGAAACACAAAGAGAACTCTTTATTTTGCTGAAGAACGTATGACTATGAGAGTACCTTAAACTTTTATATCAAGCAGTTTGCTAAAAACAGTTAGACATTCTGTTATTTGGTCAACTCAGAACTACTGTTGAACACTAAAGTGTTCTGATGAGATGATATTGGTGGTCAAACAGTAAGATATTTCATCTTGTTCAAGTCACACAAATTAGCATGACAAGCAGAATATTCACAATGTATTGTGTTATGGTAAATGAAGTCAGGAACTATCAATTGAGAGAGATTTATAAACAATATGTCATCGACAATTTTAACATCGTTTTCACTTTTATATGAAGAATGCAGCCACTCCACACACCCCCGGGGACCCCTCCTCAAAAGAAAGCTTCAATAATAATGTTTTTTAATGTCTAGATATTTTGCTTTTGTGCATGATACCAACATCACTATCAACAGGTAAAAAGAAATGAACGATATTTGAAATTATATGCCATGGCCACTTACAATGTTATAGCAACTTATCAAGATAAGAATAACATGTTGAAGGGGACTGAATGTTGAGAATCTGCATGACACTTTCAAGTTTCAATTTTCACACACGAGGAACTGAATAGAATGAAGAAGTTCATCATTATGGCCAATTTTTTTTTTTATATATATTCAATCCACACAAAACACTATTAAAATTCGTTTGACATTCTTGTGGCTCTCTTCCTCGATTGTTTTGCCAATAAATGATCAAGGCTTCCTCTTTATAAACCATAAAAACCCAAAACAATGGCTCAAAGAAAGATTGATGATTCATTAGAACCATACGAGATAACTCAGTCTCACCAACATGCTTTTAAGATCCCTTCCACTATCCTTCTGTTTCATCACAACTCACGAAAATTTTTCACCCCGAAAATAATGGGATAAATAAATAGAAGAGTTCTGGAAAGAATCTGATAAATTCTAGAATTACAGAATTCTATAGGAGTTGAAAAGAAAAGGACATTACACTAAGGGTGCATCAGCAAAGACCTCAGCCAGCATGCCATCCTCACAACCTGTCATGGCAAACAGTTCTGCATCCTTCTCCTCCTCATTAGAGAAGTCTCGCCTTTCTAGCTTGGAATGAGCAGCAATGTATATCATTTTCTGAGCTCTTTCCAATGCAATCCTTGAGTGCTTATGTGCAGCAATTTTTCTCATGAAAGACCAATTACTCTTGAATCCACATGAGGTTGCATGGAGAAAAATAAGCCTTACTGCAATCTTACCAAGGGATCTAAACTCACTCAAGCAAGTTTCCCAAACAAGTCTACTGCTCAGAGGGTTTGCAACCTTCATCTTCCCAGTCACTGGATCCCTTTGCTTCATCTGAACAGCTTGTGCATAAAGTGGGTCCAGCCCTTCTGACCTCCATTTCATGAGCTCCATTAACACAACATGAGCTTCTTCTTTTGAAGCTAGCCTTGTCAATAACTTATCTACATCTTTCTCCTGTTCACGTGTCAAGCATTTGAATGGGGGAAGGTACTTTCCGCTTGTGTCTTTAATCAAGTAAAGTGGGTCAAGAATAAATGCTGCCGACCATGCAGGGTGATAATTTTTCTTGAATCTTTTCTCAAGTATTTTCTCCACGGGTCCTTCCACTATGCTATATTTTGCACACCACTCCTTCACTTTTGTTCTCAGCTCCTCCCAGAGAGGCAAGCATCGCCCAATCAATGGCCTCTCAGCCTCCATGTCTCGAACCATTCCTCTGATAAGCTTCACAAGGGAATAAACTGCCTCCAATTCATTCCAAAACCCATCACTCTGAATCATTTCAGCAACTTCCCTTGCTAGTGGATCCTCCATGCACGTTACCTTAAACGAGTCCTCCAACATAACTATTTGGATCACTCTAGCACAGCTCAGGATGTCGTCCAACATCGGAATGACAGATGAGAAGTTCTTGAGAGCATCACATTTAGGTGAAGGAACACGAAGCAACCCAGCATACTCAAGCTCCTGCATTCGGTACTTGAGAAAAATATTCCTGACATGGGATTCATTGTTTATAAAATTTGCGACCTTTAAGCAATTTTCAGTCACAACCCTGAAAAGTGGGAGGTCGTTGTTAAAATCCTTGATTAAACTAATGAACCCTTGAAGCTGACAAGGGATATTTACCATCCAATGATTTTGAACCTCCAAGTTCCTCAATGCTTTCGCCTTATACTTGTCAGCAACAATTCCAACACATCTCTGCACAGCACTCCCACTAATACCTGTGACTGTTTCCCACAAAATCTCCTCTGCATATTTAGGAGACACCACTCCCCCAGTGAACACCGCCTTCTGGAACACACTAGCCCCATTTGGAAGATTCACAGTGAACTTGATCAAATTCTCTCCTCCACAGCACAAGCTATACCAATTATCGTTCTTCCAACCATCACTAGCAACTTGGAAAAACATTGCATCACGTATTTTGGCTTCTGACTCAGTCTCGGCGTCGTTGAACTTAGCATCAAGTCTAGAACCCGAAATTTCACGACGCAAAGTTGTAGGCAAACCCACCTGGCTGAGAAAAGCTTGAAACTTGGGGTGCTCAAGAGTTGATAAAGACACAGACCCACATGACTCGTAAAACCAGTCTGCGAGCAATTCTAGAGCAGAGTTAACCTGCTCCCTGCTCAAAGCAGGACCAGGCGAAGTCTTGGGACTCTTGAGCTTCTTCACACTGTCTTCAAACATAGCCAACGCACACAAATCTTCCTTCCCACCTGAGAGCACCAAATGCTGCTGATTCATTCCAGTGTTATGTTGGGTAGGTGAGTAACCCATTTCGCTACAGAATCGAGAGGACTCGACCATTGCTAAAGAATGATTCTGATAAGGAGAAGTGACACCCATAGTATGAGGAGAGCTTCTCTTCTTGCTATGATGGTGGTTCGAATTCGGCAAAGCCACAGAAGATATAGGCATGGGCGAAATCGAAGAATTGGGTCTCAAACCAGAGCTGAAATTGGGGCACGTCCCTCTCTTCAAGTGCTCGGAAGCAGTTCTGGACGGGTTGGACGCCGAGAAAACCGAGTCACACAAGGAACATTTAAGCTTCACGGATTTCGGCAAACCAGAATCGGCGTTCCGAATCAGAATAGGCTCCAGGTGCGCCCAGTACCACGCTCCTTTCCCCTTTATGGCCTTGGTCCTCACAGTGACCAACCCTTCGTAGCGCTTACTAACGGCCTTGACGGCGATGTCCTCGGCGGCGACGGCGGCGGCGGCGGAAGGAAGCGGGTCAGTAGATGTGGAATTGGTGGAAGCCATTGGGCGCACAGGATTCAAACTAGTCTCAAGATTGGGCTTCTCAGGTTCCCTAAGATTCAACGTGAGAACGGGGCTCTCGTATGGGGTTGAGCTGGTGGTAACGGTACCATGCTGACAGTGGGTTTCGTTTTGGGGCATTTAGCCATAAAGCGTGAGGCACCAAGGCGGCGAAGGAAGGAAGAAAGGCGGGAAATTGTGAAGTATGTGTAGTGAAAGAGAAAAAGGGTAGGCAAGGTGTTCGAAGAAATGCGTAAGAGAGGATTTTGAGGAAGAGACTAGAGAGTAGAAAGATGCATATAGAGAAGAAGGGAAGCTAGTGTTGGTATAAGAGTAGAGAGAGTAGGGGAAGATTGGAAGGAAGGAAGGAAGGGAGAATATGAAATATTGAGTCAACCAAATTTGTATTTCTCACCCAAAAAGCCAAAAGGGTCAAAATCTTTTACTTATTTTATTTCTTTTTCGGTTCAAATTAGGTAAATAAAACAAGCAAACTTTTTATTTCCTTCATCCCCCTCTCTCTCTCATTCTAATTTTGAAATATCAACTCTAGTATTATCTTTCATTTTACTGTACAAGTAAAAATAGTAAATTAAATTTAAGATGTAAAATTCATATAGGTGTAGGGCCAGCTCAAAAATGATGGAATCAAATCGGCAAAGTCGAGTCGAGTTAGTTCATTATTTAATTTTTTTAAATATTTAATGAATTGATTGCATAATTTTTACGTTAATTAAAATATAAAATAGTATTGATTATTTTGGCTTTTTATTTGATTTATCTAATTAACTTAATTCATATTTTATTATTTTAAATGAAGATAAATATCATATTTAAAAAATTGGTTGCACTATTTAATAATTTAAAATATTATTTAAAAAATAAAAATACAGACCAATCCAACTCTAATAACTATGCTTAAATCAAACTTGTGTCAGCGTAATTCATTTTAAGGACTCCTCTAATAGTATTGGATGTTTCTTTTTTGTATTGGTCTTCAAAACTATATAATATATATAAATGCGAGAAATTATATAAACAAAAAATAATAAGAAGGATATATTTATCTTCTAATTTATTATATTGTCACCATTTTATTTATTTATTTATTATGTGTTTTAACTCTAACTCGAGTTAGTAAAAGTCTTATAACAGAGGTAGAATCTAAACTCGAAATCTTATTTAAAAATAAAGTATTTATTATTCTAGTCAAACATATGTTGGTGCTGCACATCTAACTTTAATTCTAAATGAATTAGTATTGGTTTTTTTATTATTTTAAAAACAATATAATTAAGTCTTTCAATTTTAATTTTCACAAGAAGGTAATTAAGTACTAAATTTAAATTATATGATCCATTTTCTATATTCTATATATATGTCTTAAATTTGACTAAAAATTAAAGTAAGATTTTTTTTCATTGAGTATGTATCACCTAAATTGCATTCTATAGTTAATTGCAAGAACACAATTCTCATTAACACATTGATGAAACTAAGTCAAAATAATTTTATTATGATATTTATACATATTGACAAGTAATTGACTCATCTAATTTGGAGAATTAAACTAAATTAATTTTGTTTTCAATAATAAAAAAACTAGACTATGCTTTAGGCCTAATTTAAAATATATATATATATATATATATATATATATATATATATATATAGAATTCAAGTAATTTTGGATAAGTGAAGTATATTCAGTATTACATATGGGTAAGGTACCCCATAAAATTAATTGATATGAATTATGAAAAACATCAAGCATATAAGGAGAATTTTATAATTAATTGATAGTTGATAGCTTTCCCATATATATCATTTATTTTCCTTAAAAAAAAGTTTTCTTTCCAGAGAGAGAGAAACTGGGAAACCATTGTTTGCAACATCAATATCTATATTATAATATATAAATTTGTATATTTTCAGTTATTAGTACCAGAATTACTATATTAATAAAAAAAATCAAATTTATCAAAAAAAATAAAAATAAAAAAATTCAAATATCCAAGATAAATTCATAAAAAAATGATAGTTTTTATTATCCTTAAATGTAAAAAATTATAATGTATTATTAAAAACATTTTCTTTTGATAACAATGTATTATTAAAAACATTGATATGCACTTTAGTTATAAAATAACGAAAGAATTAGTTACTCTGCTCGATGTTGAATATCTTGGTATGTATCAAAAAAACTCACTAGCATTTTATAATAATAATAATAAATTATATTTCAATTTTTTAAAACTATATTTTATAAAATAATTTTAAGTAAAGCTTATAATTATTGTATTAATGATTCATTCAACTATATATATAATTCGTTCTAAAAAAAAAAACTATATATATAATTCACTTTTAAATACTGTGTTTATAAAAAAAGATAAATAGGTCAAGCAATTAAATAATGAAAACAAAACTTATAAGCATATTATTAATAAAACTCACTAAAAAAAATTTAATTGGTATAATACAAAAACTACATAGTTAATTACGTACATAACTTTATAACTAATATAATTATTCTATAATTCCTATAAAAAAATTTATTCTATAATTTATAAATTAAACCTACTTTAAAATAGAATAAAATCCACTTTATATACCACAGTGCTTGCTCCATGCAAAACTAAAATAAGCAAAAGATAAATGAGATTAATTAAAGGTCAAATTAAAGTAAAAACTACTTGGTTTTGGTGAGGAAGGTGATGACATAAATTCACCTAAAGCATGTGGTTGTTAAACATAGACTTTATTTGTATTATTATAATTAAGGTGTAGTGTCTCATTCACCTTTAAGGGAAAAAAATAATAATATTATATTAATAATAATAATAATAGAAAAATAGGAAAATGATTCTTTATGTGAACTTTAGCTAGCTAGCATGAAGGGTAGTATTTATATTATGTCTAATCTTTTGCAAATTATGCAGTGATGTACTGAAAGAAGCAACCAAGATAATTGGGGGGCTTTTTATATTTTATTTTATTTTATATATCTTTCAGTTGAGTATATTACTTTATTATTAATATTTATAATTCATAATTTATTTGAGTAGAACACAAGACAATCAACTGCTTATCCATGATCAGTTTTGCACTAAGAATCTAATCAAATTAAATAATAATGTGGAATATAATATATATATATATATACACACACATGCATATGTATATAACTGTCAATAAAATTGGTTTTAAAATTTTGAAATGTCTAAAAATAAAATAAATTTCAGTCTGTTTTTCTAAAAAACAACTATATAATATATAATTATTTAATAAGCATTTGATCAATATAAAATTTATTTTTTTAACTCAAAATAAATAACATAAAAATAAAATTAAAAATATATGATCTATTAATTTATGTATTTAATATAAAAAATGAAAAAAAAACAGTATAATTCAGCCTTTAAACTTTAAATTGCACTAGCTGGTTACCACTGCCTTATATTTATATTCATCATTACATTTATGATTAGACAGGCTATTCTAATTCTTCTCTTGCTTTAAAATTAACTAAACTTTATGTAATTTAGACATTTTGTATTTTTTATCTTGTATTACATTTTAGTAATTATTGTAGGATCGATATTTAACAGCACTAGTGAGCAATTTTTGGCTTTTGTGTGAGGGGCTACTTATATATTAGATGGTAGTTGATGAGTCCACAAAAGCATTTTGTTGATGATTGGTTTAAACAGTTACATGTAGTTATTTTAAGACCATTTTAATTAATTAATTAATTAAGTAAGTAATTAATCTAAGTCCACGTGATGAGATTAAAGGTGTATGATTAAATTTTGGTTAGGTTACTCTTCTTCTTTTTTTTGAGAAAATAAAGATATATTAAAATTTCATCTATATATTTTAACTCAATACTATTATATTTATATATTTATAAAATATAACAAGTATTAAATATGCACATAACTAGCTAATATGAAAGTGTAATTTTTAAAAAATAAAATAAATGAAATTTATCATTTTTAATTCAAGATAAACAATATTAAAATATATTCATAAAAAACAATATTAAAATGTAAAATGTAAAAACAAATATTTTTAATAAGTTATATATAGTGTAATTAACCCATAAAATTTGTATCATCTATTTAAAAATATTGATAAGATTAGGTTCTAAAACTGATGACAATACATTGATGGAAAATGTTTTCAGGAATTTAAATCCGTTAAATTTTATATCAACTCACACATATTAATAATTAAGTAAATAAAATTAAAAGATAGCATGATTTAAAAAATAAAATAAAATAAATTTATCTTTTTAAATGATAATTTTAACTTGAACAATTTTTTTTATGAAACTCTTAATGTGTGATTAATTTATATATAATTTATATAAATTCGACTTTGTCAAATTACACTTCACTTAATAAGTTCGTTTTCATTACTAGAGACAAAGCTTTATTTTTTAGCATTTTGAATTTTTTACCTCAACTTTTTGGCGGGTAAGTTAGGGGAAAAAAAAACCATGATAATAATATAATCCATTCATCCATGTGATGATGATGTGAAAACATCAAAACAAAAGGTATAAAACCAAACTTTATGTAATGTATTATAATAGTAATAATAATATGGAGCTATGATGATTTATCATTATCATTAATGATTGCATAATACATATTCCCACATGTGCCTTCAAGTTCAAAATATTGGCCCTATACAAATATTATTATTATTATTATTATTATTATTATTATTAGTTTTATTTCAATGTATATATATATATGAATGACTCAAGTGCATTTGCATATCTAAAGTCTGAATTCAACTTTTAAACATTATTGTTCTAAAAAAAAACTTTAAAACATTATTGGTAGCCCCTAAAATTTGTTTTACTTTTAAATTAATTTTATATTATATTATCAAATTATTCCTAATGTGTGAATTTATATTATCACTATCTTTTTTTGTGGGGTTCACTTTAAGTATGAGAATAGTGGTTTTCTTCGGTTAATAGTGACACTTGGCATAAATCAAACACATTCAATTTTTTTTGTCACGTGTGACGCCACATAAGCACCCACTATTAATTATTGTACCGGTGTATAGTTGAAAGGGCAACATGAGTAGAAAAATGAAAGATTGGGGGTACCTTTAGATAGCAAACAAAATTCGAGATATAATTGATAGTTACTTCAAACGTTAAGGGTACTAAAAATTCTTATAGTCTTTTACCATTTTTTTGGTTAATTTTATCCATAAAATTTTAAATTACAGTCGATTTCATTCTTAATGTTTCGAGTTTCGTTCTAACATATAAAATCGTCTAAATTATTAATAGCAAAACAACTTTCAAAACAAAATTGACCATTGAAAACAACTTCATTTCTTCATATTAATTCTTCTTCTTGATATAAAGAAGTGTCGTTTCAAAACTTTTAGAACAAAATTGACCGCAAAAAAATTTAGGGACCAAGTTAAAAATTAATGTAAATTTTTCATAAACAAAAAAAAAAAAAACTTTTACCAATGTTTATTATTAGTTTTGTGTATGTATATGATGAATGACTAAAGTGCATTTGCATATATCTCAATTGTGAATTCAAATTTCAAACCCTCAATCATCAATTTCTTTCATATTTCACCTTTTTTTTTATCCGAAGATTCGGCTTTTGTAATATTGTAATAATTAGTGTCTATCTTCAATTCTACGATACCTTCACTTATTGAACAACAACAAACAAATTGAGTTCAAATGCACTGTTTGGATATACAAATCTACTACGAAGGATCAAATGAAACTTCTTCATAAATAATACCATATCTTTCTTCTTCTTCTCACTTTTCTAAGTTTTGTCATAACTACTCTAAAACAATTTTCTTTTTTTCTTTCCCTTATTTTTTTTTTCCACATTTCAAATATTTTATTAATTCAAGTTTTATTATAAGTTTTAGTTAAGTAATCGACTGCTAGCATAAAATTTGTACGAATTTTTATGAATATGAATCAATAATATGAACGAACATGCATGTTAGTGTCGTTTGATCAAAATAGTGAGATTGGATCCGGTGCAATTCCTTCAAAATGAACATTTTTACTTCATTTTTGAAATACTAATACGGACTCACACTAGCAATAACCATCATGAATAGATTAGAGACCAAATTATTATCAATATTGACAAATATCATCACCTTAAATGGATTAGGGACCAAATTGTTATTAATATTGAGAATAGTCTCACAAAGCTATTTAGTGATGGTATTTGTCAAAATTGATAATGATTTCGTCCCTAATCCATTCATAGTGGGTTATTAATAGAGTAAGCTCGAATTAGTGCTTAAAAATGAAGTAAAAATGTATATTTTAAAGGAATTGCACCGAAATTACACGGAAGCGAATTGCACTGGATCCAATTTTTAAAATAGTCGATTTTGTTGTTGTTGTTGTAGTCCTTGCATAAGCAAAAATAGAGTACTTATCATTTCAACTATTTAATTTTCGGTGATTTTCTTATAATTATTTTTAATAACGAGTTTATTTAATTTCTAGTTGAACTAATTGTACTGTATTAATAAATTAGAGGAAATAAAACCACTATCACAAGGCCCTCCGATTGGTGTAAAAGAGAAAAGAAAATAATTTGTAGTCTTTTTCTATCATTACATTAATAAAATTTTCTCATAGAAAGTCAATAATAGTAGGAGAGTGATTGAAATAAATAATCAGGGGGAAAACTTTCTGATTCAAAATTTGACATAAATAACAATATATTTATTATTCAAAATGTAATGATTATTTCTAAAAGTATTGATAATTAACTTTCTAAGTCTCATAAATTATAATTATTATTAACAAAATTCATTATACATAAATCTTTTATTCATTGATAAGTTAGGATTAACAATTATTATAAGCAAATTGGATAAAGATTTATCAACGAAGAGTTGATCCGAGTAGTAAGTGACTCGATATAAAAACTCAAGTTTGAGACCTTATGAATGCAATTATTTTTGTTTGAAGACTTTTCCACCATAGCCATACTGGACCAAAAATAGCAGAGCACCCCAAAATAAAACTCTTTTTGGATGTTTTGGAAGAAAAAAGAAAAGAAAAGAAAAGCTTTTGGATCAAACATCAAAGAAAAAACACTCAAATTGTGCAAATGCCACTAATAGGAATTGAATTTAGTGGAATGGGTTGCTTCTTCACAATGTGATGAACCGTAGTTTGCATACCCAATAAGAGAGAGATATGTTTATATTTAGTGGCTGATAATATTTCGAACAAAATTACCTTCTACAAAAAATACCGGTTAAAAACAAAAAATGGTGCAAATGCTTACTTATACACACTCACATATACTAGTTTCTCCAATATGGGACTTGAAAATTGAGACAGAAAATGTCATTGGTGAGTGGTGACAAGAGGTAAACGACGTCTAAGAAGAAGTAAATAATTTGTATCATTATCTCAGGAGACAGAAGAATAGGTTCAAGAGTTTAAGAGTTTTGATAATAATGAGATCACTTAGCATGACACCATGTCATGAGTGTAGTAGAAGATATCTTATTATATTCAAAAGTATTTAAACTGAAATCTAATTCTAGAAGCCATCTTGTTTCAAACATACACACACAATGAGATCAAGTTGAAAGATTAATCCTAAACATATAGTGTAAGTAAGAACCAGAAAAGAATCAATCAGGCTTGTAAGCTTGAAGCTTCATTGTATTTGAACACACAGTCATATAGACGTCCCCCAAGAAACTGTGCAACTTCAGGGTGTTTCACCTGCAAATCATACGGTAGCATAGAAATGAGAGAAGGAAGGGGGGAAAAAGGGGACGGCCCAGTGCATGAGGCTCCCACCAGGTGAGGTCTGGGAGGGGTCAAATATATGCAGCCTTACCCTGCAAGCAAGCAGAGAGACTGTTTCCAAGATTTGACCCGTGACCTCTAGGTCACAAGGCAGTAACCTTACTGTTGCTCCGGGGCTCACCCTCAACAGAAAAGGAAGAAAACATCAAGAAAATGTTTGGTACATACAATGGTATTTTACATTCTATATTATCTTACAAATCAAGCCAAAGATACCAAGTGTAAGCAAAAAGAGAAGTTTGGTCTCTTTAGTTTGAAATGTGCCAAAATAGCCCCTTATTTTATGCCTCTTTTAAGTGTTGTGAACGTCAACAAACATGTTAGATACAAATATACAATTGAACCAAAGATATGCATTGAAAGTCCAATTTTCTTATGGCAAAATGTAAATAAAAAAGTGGTAAATGCATTACCATCCCAATCATGTTAGATACAAATATACAATTGAACCAAAGATATGCATTGAGAGTCCAATTTCATATGGAAAAAAGTAAATAAAAAAGTGGTAAATGCATTACCATCCCAATCTTGAGCGAGTCACATTTAAACTGAGCGTAGAGATTTGTCTCAATTCCACGACCCTGTCAAAAGAAAAAGGTCAGTTATTAATGATTTTTTATTAGGATGAAAGGTGTGTTTTTGATATCAGGATTTGGAGAATTCCAAGGTCATAAAAAGAAAAAAAAAAAGAACTATGTTTCAATCATGTTATTCCATATTCATTTGTTCATGTGAATAAGCAACATGTACTGGAATGACTTGAGTGGAGACAAACATTTAGAAAAACAGGTGTACAACAAAATCTTTTTTTTTTTTTGAACTGGTACAACAAAAGCTGATGAACACAAATTTGGTATACCCCTACTATTATTGGGCCAGGTCCAGCCCATTAAAATCACCCAATCACACCTATAGGGCTCTCCTATAAATACCCAAACATGCTATTAAAGTAAGGGAATTTTAGTTTTAATCTCCCTCCTATGGATCTTATATCACACACTTCCTTTCTTTGTCTCTTAACATATTCCCTCTTCCATGTTTGGTAACAAGACTGCAACTCTCCATCAAATGAGGAAGAGTTCATTCCCTCAAAAGCTTGGTGGAATGAATCTCTTTTAGACCAAAATGCCCCCACATAAACGAAATAACAAAATAAATAGGAAAATAAAATTAAAATAGATAAAGATATTGTTAATTAAACTAAATAAGATAAGATAAAATAAGACTCAAAATTTGAATTTAAAATAAGTTAAAGATATTCTTATTTAGGTAAAATGATCATTTTATCTCTCATTCCTTTTCTGCCAACCAAACATTGTAAAGGTAATATTTCTACTTTTCTTTGCATGCCTAACCAAACGTGGTAATGACTCTTTCCATTACACTCCATCTCCATTCCCATTCCTTCAAATTTCTTTATGGCGACCAATCGGGCCCTTAGGAATCCGAGCCCATGAGAGAGCCTTCACTCCCTTGCAGCTTCTGGATTTGTAGGGTCCATCCAAGACTTGGACCACTAGAGAACCAATCAGACCAAACAATGGTTCATCTAAAGTTATGAAAAAGGAGATCGCTTGTGTTGATCTTAATGAAACAGGAATAGACAAAACGAAGAGGTGAATAAGTGTATATAGAAGGCTAGAAGCCTCATTACAAAGCGAGAGAAAAAAGTATATAATATATTTGCCCATGCATTCAACTTGCCCAACCCAACAGGTTGAGGCCTCAGTATTATAGGAAAGTTTAAGCCACTGCATGCTAAGCACATTGGTATTCTAAGTTTCCAGTTTCCACAAACTAGGAAACCTATTTATGGAACAACTGAGCTTGGTATATGTAATAAAAATCATTACCCCTATCCTATTTGGGGTATATATAACAAAATATTAAAATTTTTCATATTTATTACATCCATACATCTTATAAATATTTTCCTAAACATATGCAAAATGAAATTTTCCATATGTCAGTCAAACAGTGAGTAAGAGGTAAACAGACAGAATAAACATTCCAATAGCTAGAGAATGGAAGTCAAAATGGATGAAAGGGAAGGGGGAAACCAGGCAGAGATGATCAGCTAATCTCAGATTCTCATTAGTCAAATTTTAACATTCTCAACTCTACATTAGCTGAAATATAAAGTGACAGTTATAAGACATAAGTTTTCTGTGAATGCATGGACATCTAGAACTTAGATTATTTTCTCAATTAGGACTCAGATTCTCAAACAGTTAAACTAGGCTACTCAAATATTCAAACTTGCTCAACAAGTATAGACATCTAGAACTCCTAGTAATAAAAAAGTTTCACCCAGTAAGTACAATGCTGAAAATACACATGACAATATTACAATTTATGCCCCTATATATGAAAATCCAAAGTCTTGAAACCATAAAATAATTTGAGACAATGCAAAGGTGCTTCTTCTAACAGCTGTGGGCTAGATAAAGGATGATCAAGGCATCAAGCCTTGTACCTGCTTGGATTGGCTATAGTCTATAGACACTTTATGCTCAAACATTTCTTTTTTTTAAAAAAAAAAAAAATCAGACCGAGTCCATTACTCTAACTTCTTTAAATTCAGATCTACCATCCAAGAAGCTATGAAGCTTGCTTCTCTCGATTGAGCAGTCCAAATTCATCTTATCTGATTTTCCCCACAGGACAGGAAAATAATCTGATTTTCCATTTCTCGTAAGATTTGCCTGGAGTTTTTTCCTTGGTCAGAAAGAAACATTAAAGCATTCCTGCTTACACAATCTTTAATTCATTCCTTTTCATGTTTTCCTTGAACTTTATCAAACCATTAAAGTCACTGGTCATAGGTTCTGTACAGAGCCTCAGCATAGCCTAACAACAATGCATATAACCAATAAAATCCATGGACAAACTTACCATCCCTTCTAAGATAACGAGATCTGCATCACTAGCCAGATATGCAAGCTCTTGTGATACCCTTGTAAGATCAATAACCTGCAACGTGAGAAGCCATAAAAGTGTCAATTATCATACAATTTATTGATCATAAAATAATGTAACAAAAATAATAGTTCATTTTTCTCACCGGCAAATCATTACCAGAGTTGGCAATTAAAAGATTCGAAGCATCAACACCCATGAGCCTTCCTTCTTCATCCTTTAACTGGAAACCAACATTATAAAGTTAGTAAATAAGATGGTAGTAAAGCCAAAAGTTTACCAAACTTACTTTTCATTACCTTTGATATAATTTCAACTAGCTCAGAGTAAGTTACATCATTGATGGAAGGTAGATCATTAGCAGCCAATACAACCTGCATTCGAAATAGAATCTCATAAATATTACTTAAGGTGGGAACTGTACAAGGACATATCAAAAGCAATCTTAATTTGAAACAAATATTTAATACAGGAAAATACTACCTAACAACTATGTCTATCAAACACCTAAACCATGACAGTCACAATATAGTAAATGTTATGTATGAAGAATAGTTCAAAGGACCTAGTGACAGAAGCTCTTAGAAATTAGTATTGTGAGGCCCTGATAAAATCTTCAGAAATGAAAAAGAAGACAATAAAAAAATCCTCTAGGATTTTGATTGGAAGGATCATTTTGGACTGGGGTTGGAATGGTTTGAGCATCTTAACCATTGATTGGATGCTTAAATCATTTTTTTGGGGGGAGGGGATGGTTTGGAAACCTTCCTAAACCATCCCATACCCCAATTTTCAACCCTTCAATTTTTCTGTTTTTTTTTTGGGGGGGGTGTGGGGGTGTGGGATGGTTAGGATTCTCTATAACTTCATTTCCATTTCAAAACCTTTTATTTTACTATTTTTTAAAAGGTTTAATATTATAAAGATAATACAAGAAATGTCACCCTTCAAACCAACCACACTCCATTATTGACATTGTAAATCAGTGAGGAACGGGATACCATCTATCTTTTCATTAAACTTCCAATTAATGGAGTCATTTGTCTCACCTACCCAATCCAGCACTTGGTTCCTTAATAGTTACTGTGAAAAACTAAACTTCAAGTATTTCAAACTTCAATAAACCGATCTATTGTGCTTAGTAGAAATAAAACTAAACATGGATGTTTGCAAACCTGACTACCCCGTCGAAGAAGCTCCCTTGCAAATGGCAAAATACCCAAAATTATGTCTGCACCAGAGTTATCAACAAAAATGATAACCTGCCATGATAAAATAAGCAGATTATGACACTCCCGGAGCATAAAATGAACCAAACAATTATAGGAGTTGTAACTTTAATACAAATGTCACACTTGCCTTCTTCCATGACTTCTTGCTCCATTTCATTTTGAAAGTGTCAAGGTCATCAATAACCCAAGGTCGAGGGACAAGATTTTGACAACTAGCTAAAAATGACATTCCATCCTTAGAGAAAACCTCTGCAAGCTTCAAGAAATTGTGGAAAGATGAAGGTGATACATAAACTAAAAGTTCTTATAATAATCAAAGTTCTGGCATATGAATATAAAATATGCACAACAAATTGACTTCACGTATATGATCTCTCATATTAGGAAAAAAAACTAGGACAGACTTAAGGTTTTCATTATATGGTTTCCCAAGAAAATTTTTAGGCACCATAAGCTTGCAATCATAGATCAGAAAGATAATGCCAGAAACAACTAGCCAAAGTATTGGAATCTACAAATTAAGTGCAAGTAAGGAGCATTTTATTAAGATAATTAGCCACACGATGTAGCCTGTTTCTTCCAGAGGAACTAAGCCAGACAGTATGAAACCAGAAGGATATAGGGCTTTGTAATTTGATACAGTATATAAAAGCATATTCAGAGGCACACATGGCTTAACCAAACAATACTAAAGTTCACATCAACAAGCTGGCTTAGTTCAGATTGGTTCAACTTTTTATGATTTTTACATGTGAATTAATTAAAATGTCACTGAAATAACATATAGAAAAATAACCAACCTGTGCAGAGCCAAGATCAAATATGTTTCCTGCGAAAATTCCTCTAACTAGATTTTCAAGTCGCTTGCCTTCATCTTCAATAGCATCATTAAGACGAACAACATCCTCAAATAGGGAGATGGCTTTTGCATTCTCTTCATCCTATTGCACATAATCAGGAAAAATGATAAATCTTGGGCAAAATAGAAGTAAATGGCGCATAAAAAATGTCATGATCCCATTCCAACTACTCTCTTTTAATAAGATTTCATTTTTTTGGATGAAAAAAAATTATTCAAGAAAAGAGAAAATATTACAAAAAGGTACAAAACCAGAGAACAAGGGATCCTTTACAAACTAAAAGATAACAACCAAATTTCAAAGTCTTAATAAGATTGACAGCAGCATATACCAAAATTTTTCAACGATCAATAGTCTAATAGATTGCTTTTTCAGCCATCCATATTTGGAAACAATGCCAGTAAATTTCCCTTTATCCTTCATCCAAAATGTTATATTATCATCACTATAAACAGATAGGTTTATGCTTTCCTTCAGCCTTTCCAAATAAATGGCTAAACAGTATTAATGTAAAAAACACCAAATTCAGAACTAAACTTACCTTGACTTTCTTGAAGATATCTCTGAATCCCAATTCTCTTAGTATTTGCTCACGAAGTCTGCAGAGAAGCTAGAAGATCCCCAACCCCAAATGATATGAATAAGGAAAGGAGGACATTAGACAAATCACCCAATCAATTTATTTTTGCTTTTCTATTGCTATTTCAAGGAAATAGGCGACATAATTTTCAAAATAATATATACAAAAAACATACTATGCAATCTGGAGGTCCGCCGTGACTTTCTGGATCTTTTTTGAAATCTTCAAGTATTTCAGCATACCTTTAGGAGAAAAGGCATTTAAAAAGTTTGCAATTAGCAACTCCCTAACTAACAAAAATTGTGAATTACTTGAATCATGAGATCATACAAAGATACCTTCGTGAGGATAAAAACTGTACACGTCTAAGATCCATAAGAAACTTTATCCAAATTTAATTTCCAAAAGTATGTTAATTTCGATGTTCTTTTTAAAAAATAATACATATTGGTCTCTTTCATGCAACAAATCTTACAAAGTGGACCAAAAAAGAAACAGCAAGAGATCACCTTTCAGCAAATTTTTCAGCTCTGGCGGCAGCATCAGGAACAGAAGTATCACTCTCTGCACGCTTCCTGTAGCAAATCAGTGGTAATTATTGATGTAAACACATATACAATAGTGTCTATAAGATTGAAAACCACAGATTATGCTGTAAACTTACCAAATCATAACTACGTAGGACTCATAGCTTTCATCAGTTGTTACTTAGTTACTTTTATTTTCAGACCTAGGGTAGTTTAGAAGGTTTTGCATTTCCTGGTCTTGGGTTGTTGTATATAGGCTCCCCCCTACTTAAGTATGTAAGGTCTTAAAACCATCAAACCTAAAAGCTAAACATTTCAGTTAATGTTACACAGCACCAAAACGGACAACAAATTGACACTTAAAACCATTCCATGGCCTCCCAAATTTCCCCTTATTTGTCCCCACCCCCAACATAAAAATCCTAAACCAAGGCCATCAATTCCTAAACTTTCCACTGTCATAACTCATCTTATATTGGAAATTTATAATGGAAACCTGTACACTACAACATTTACATGTTCATTTTGGTCAATTTAAACACTGAAAGTGCTTTGAGTAAGTAATTACCAAACCCACAACTGCTCTCTTAAAAGCAGCTTTTCTAATATTCCTTTTTAATACCTTTTGGTAGCAACCATTGAAAAGCAACAATAATGCCAAACTACCCCAAACCCAATACTTAAGAAAATGTTTATATTGCTTCTCTAAACCATAATATTCCCAAGCTACATCTTAAAAGGAAGCACACAAATTTGCAAGGGCTGAGAAGTGAGAACAATTATCTTTGTGACTCTGCACAAGTTGGCCTCTAGTGGACAACTTATGTTACAAGAAGAGCATCAACCCTTGAGTTGAGATTAAAAAGCATGAGAAAAAAATAATATAAATTGAGATAAACGTTTGTGAAGTGAAAATAGATTTTAGATTTAGCAATTGCTTCCACATAAACTAAATTTTACTAGTATCCATGCCGCTATCTTAAGGCTAAAAGATGGGAATTCTGATAACTTGTGAATGTCTTAGATTCCTTAAAGCATAGATAGAAGTCTAGATTCCACATTAACCACTACTCAGAAGGGCATCAGCTGCACTGGAAAATCAAGGTTAAAAATGCCAAAAACCATAGAACCCATCGAAATTCCACGAACAAGCAGAATCAAAATGCACCATAAGCTATAAATTAAATACTATTTATGGAACAACAACCCATTACAGTTCAAAAGCAGATATTATGAACTAGAAAATAACAACTCCACAATTAAAACGTACTTGAAAGAGGGAATAGAGTTATAGAAAAGATCAATCCACGAAATCTCGATAGGAGTGGGCTTGCGCGGATTATCAGATGGGAATCTGTAAGGAATAGTGCAAGCTCTGTAATTGGAGTCGATCGGGGTTAACAATAATGGGAAATCCACAAGCTCCGATGCGCTCTCCATTTTGTGGTTGATAGTGTGCGTTGCAATTGCAGAGAGTGATATAGGGATGATCGATGATGATGATGATGATTGTGAATGTGAATGTGGGAATAAAAGAATAATGGGAAATGGGAATAAAGTTCGAATCTTTGTTTGTTGGGAGAAAGAGCGAAGAAACGCGATGTGACTGCGGATTCTGGACTTTCTCTGCTCTGCTTTCAGTCTATAGTCATGACTCATGTGATTTCAATGTAAGTGCGACGATTTTTTATGGGTAATAAATTCAACTAAAATATAATTAAAATAAGAGTAAATTACACTAAAATTCACGTGTCGTTTATTTCAATTTTCATATTTCTCGTGCTGTTTTATATAAAATTCTCATTTTATAGTTAAAATTTAAAAATAATCTTATCTCATCTGATTAAAATAATACCATCTCCTTAGATGGTATTAAGACTATTAAGCACATTTTTTATCATACTGTTTCTCTATCTTTATTTTTCTCTCTATCTCTCTCTGGCTCTCTGCACCTTTCTCTACCGTATTTTACTTTATAATACTTTACTCTACAGTACATTACATTCCTTCTCTTCCCCTCTGTGCATTAATACCAAATGTAGCCTAAAAAAGTGAAAAAAAAATATGGGACTACAAAAATTTTGAAATGATAAGCTTTTTGGACTTATTTTTTTAATTCGTGTATCAAACACGAGATTGTAAGATGCCGAAACTCATAATCTCAGCATTATTTTATTAACTCTAGTACCAAACACCTCCCCTAACGTGGTTGTATGAAAGTGACTCGTCCACCCTTAACAAGTCACATGTTTTATTTTTTAAATTTAGGTACGGAGCAACTTTATATATTTGGGCAAACTATCACGTCCTTTGAAATGCATACGACTGAGCGATGTTATTAGTCATCATACTGGTATTAAGAAAAATTACACTCAGTCTTAAAAACTTGCATTCTCTTTCTTTAAAATATTACAAATAATTATATATATATATATATATATATAATCTCAGAAATCACAGAGGATGGCAGCTATCCACCCCATTCCTAATAAGATTGATAAAGGAATCGGCTTCAACAACCAGGTCATTCACATTGAGGTCTTGAGCTATCTGAACCCCAGTCTTCACAACCCAAGCTTCAGCAAGCATAGAATTTTATATATTAGTCAAACACATAATTAATTATATGAATAATACAAATAAAGGTATTTTAGTCAAAATAAATGCAATATAAACTTGTTAATTGTCATCTCTTATAGAAGGTAGAGATGATCAAAATATTCATACTGACTAAGTACCTCTAAAATTTCACCTTGTTGGTCTGGGAATGAGTACAAGTACAAAGTCAACAAATTTAGAAGGATAAGGAGGTAACCTACCTCCAAGAGTAATTATATATATATATATAAATAAAGGGATTAACTTTCAAACTTTTTGTGTTGAGAAAATATAAAATAATAAGAAAAAATGTTAAATATTTTATACATATTAAAGTAATTTAATAGTACATCTAGATTTATGATTTAATTTTTTTTGTGGTTATATATAGATGAAAAAATTGATAAAAATAAGTTTTATATTAAAAATAATAATTTATTTTAAACTTTTTATGGGTGTCTGGGTCCGAAAATGCGGATTCGACTATTCTTAAGTCTGGAGATAGGGATTGATTTTGATACCTGTTCAAGTTCAGATCTAGAAATGGAAAATATAGTATCCTACCAAAATCTTATCCATAATCATTCCTAATAGAAGGAGAGTGTTAATTTTCAAAAATAAAAGAAATGAAAATATATATATTTGAAAGATCTTGAGAGGATGGGAGCCTAATTTATGATGGAGCAGCAACATAAAAATAAGAATAAACATAAAAAATAGAGAAATGCAAGATTGTTAACAAAACTATTGAATTGTGTGGTATTGGACTGAGTGACAAATATTATTGCTTTATTTAAAATAATTTAGACCTTCCACGAATTGATTTTGTTGTATCAGCGGTGCAGTGAGTGCCAAACGCATTATTTCTAAAATACAACAGTTAAATACTTACATGTTTTTTTTTTGTAACATCTACACATAAGAAGCAAAGAAGACTAACAACTCTTACACATTTCTCTACTTAAATAATACAGAGGATTACCCGTATTTTATTTTTAATACACCCTTTTACACACAATATCTTAATATATTATGATTCACCCAGGGGTTATAATCAACCCCATATATATATATATATATATAACCTTCCAATTTAGTATTGTAGAGTAATAGGAAGAGAGAAAAGAGATAAAGTAATGGGTCCCAAGTGTGGTGAAAAAATTGGGTGCCCACTTCATTATGATTCAATGAATGGCTATAGTTGTATGTGTTTTTGTTGTGTAAAACACATTTTATCCATTTAAAAATATTACTTGATGCAAACGCTCATTCCAAATACATCTGTTTTAGTGTTGTAAAACGTTCTGCAACATTAAAATACTTATCACAATGTCATCTTTTTTATAAATTCTTTTGGTTGAAAAGATGAGAGAGAATGGGAATGAGAATGGGAAAATATGAGGGAATGAAAATATCATGTCAATATGATATGATGTGATGTAAATGAAATATAAATGGGTAAAATGACTATTTTGTCCTTACTTTAAAAGTGATAATAGAATAAAAGTAGGTAAAAAAGTAAGAACAAAAACATAATTTCACCACATTGAAAAAGTGGAGTTTATTTGTTAGGAAGAGAAGAAGAGGGAGATGACTTCTCCCCCTTCCTTTCCATCATCAAGTCTAGCAAAAGAACATAGCCGTTAACGTTTTACTGTTTAATTTGATGTTTTTGTAGGGAAAAAAGTTAGAGTTGTACAATACTATGGTTATGTTTGGTAAGTAGAAAGGAAAAGGGAAAGGGAGATGAAGAGGGAAAGGGAATGGGTTTGATGTGTTTGGTAGTAAAAATTTAGAATGAAAATAGAATGGGAATGTATTAAAATTACCACTTTACCACTTATATTAAAATAATAAAAAAAGAGGAAGGTTAGGATTGTGTCAAATCAAAAGGTATAATAGACATTTTGTATTTCATTTTATTTTTTTAATTTTTTTTAAATTATCAGAAGAAACCAAAAAATAAAAGTAAGTGGTCCCCTTTCCATTCCATAGTGCCAAACGAACATGCTTTACAATCTATCTTTTCAATTTAAAAAATTTAACAAAAAGTTCTTGATTAAAAGTGTTTTCTCTTTTATTAAAAAAAAAAAGTGTTTTCTCTTTACCAGATAAAAAGTGTTAAAGTGTTACCAAGATGTAAATTATGGTCAATTTCTTCTCTAAAGATTTCATTTATGCTAATTGCGTTTTCAAATTTTAAGTTTGCTATTGATTTCGTACCAAATTTTAAAATTTACTAATAATTTATTTAACAAAATATTATTATTCTCTTTTTTTGGCTACATAGAATGTTACGTCATCAAAAATCATTTAAAAATTGACGGTATTAATCAAAAGTCTGATATTAAAAAAACACAAAACATTAAAAAAATAATTGACAGCGACAATATATTAGAGACAAAAATAACAAGAGTCCGAACAGACAGAAAATACTATGCCTTAATCTTAAATTGAAATGAATGTTAAAACTCAGCGCCGCAAGAAAAATGTATGTCCCAATAGCGAGATCGTTTTGTCCAAAATAGACATAGCTACTTCACAATACGCCACATGTCGTATTGTCGTATACCCCAAAACGCAGCCATTAGGGTTTTAGTGGCCATTTAAAACCCCAAAACCAGAGCATTGCGCCATTGTGAAGGGTTTAAGGAGCTGCGTATTCTTGCGTCGTACACTGGAATCCTGAACGTTCTTGAGCATTTGACAGAATCGATGGGATTCTGGGGTTAGTCTCCTCCTTGATTTTCGCTACTTCCCTTATGCTTTCTTGAATTGGTCATATTTGTTCAGTAGCATTGCGATAGAGAAATGGTCACTTCAGTCCTAGCATTGCGAGGCCAATGTTTACTCCTCTTTAGTTTTTCTTGAGTTTCCCAATGAGTCTATGTGTGTTTTTAGTAGTGAATCTGAGTTTTTGGTTTTTTTTTTTTTAAAATTTGATTTGCTGATTGAACTTGAATTCTTTGATTCTAGGGAAAATGTAAAGAGGGGTTCGTCGATTCTTGGCTTTTCTCTAACCACATGCATGGATTTTGATATCTTATTCATAACACTTACATTTCTCCTTATATATTTCTCTCTTGAAAAACCACAGGGATTGAACTGAAGCCCGGAAAACCCTATCCTTATCATGCGGATAACGTGCAAGGGAGGCTTCATATAACTCAGGTCTGTATGCATATGCTAGTTATTCTTTAGCCTTTATTCGTGGATTGGAAATGATGCCGGGTCAAAAGTTTAAAGTTCTTGACAATTTTGCTGGGTCTTGTTATAATATATGAAGTACAGTCAGTTCAAACTAGGAGCTTCGTCCATATCTATGTCCAACACTCATATGAAATATAAGGAGTAAAGACACTTAGAATTGCATGCACTTTTGCATTTGTCATGCCCAATGTCAATGTTCATGCCTCTTAAGTAATTGGTCTTAAGGTTGAAATTTGATTTCTATGTGGAATTTTCATTTGGAATTATGATGGATTTGCTTGATGTTGTATGCTTATCAGGGGAAATTTTATTTTCATAACATGTATCTATCAGGCACATGCATACAATTATGTACAAATGTAAAAGTTATTTAAAAATTAAAATCCAAAGAGCCTTCCTAAGTTTCTATGCAAGAATTAGAAACTTAGACTTATATTATCACCTCAATTACACTTTCTGTTAATACATGTTATGAAAAATGTAGAAGTGAAGATGAGACAATGACTATTCTAAATTTTATTTTCATAACATGTATTAACAGAAAGCGTAATTGAGGTGATAATATAAGTCTAAGTTTCTAACTCTTGCATAGAAACTTAGGAAGGCTCTTTGGATTTTAATTTTTAAATAACTTTTACATTTGTACATAATTGTATGCATGTGCCTGATAGATGCAGGGGAAATTTTGTAAAGTAAAATTGTTTGCTTATGTTTCTCCATTGGTTGTCTTAATAATTCAGGCAACGTTAGGCCTTGGCTCATCGACAGAGAGAAGCATTCTTCAATGCTCTTCTGGACGCAAAAATCCAGTCTTCTTATGTTCGTTGCTGCCAAATAAAATTGACTCATGCCCCTTGAATCTTGAGTTTGGCGAAGATGATTTAGTGGCCTTCTCGGTGATTGGTCCACGAAGTATCCATCTCTCTGGTTATTTTGTGGCTACTGATGGGGATGACCTTAGGGATGACTATGAATAGTATCCTTTTGGTGAAGTACTATATAGTGGCCTCTATAATTTTGTTCTATATTATATATATATATATGCTACTTTTGTATATCCTTTATATTTCCTTACAACATCGTGAAAGTGACTCTTTTGGAGAGGATATTGGAGACAGTGAGACGGATGAGTCTTCTGAATATGACACTGAAGATGAATATGCTGATGGCTTTATTGATGATAGTGATGCTGACATTTATCCACTTTCACGTGTCCCAAATAGTGGAGGTAATTTGATTGAATGATTGTTTCATTAATGATAATGATTAAGTTAATATATACGTTCATGTTCTTATTTTTAACTGGTGTATTCATTCACACCATTCTTTTGGTATACAGATACATTAGTATCAAGTACAGTCTCTTTATTTTTCTGCACATGTTCTGATGTGTTCTCAACTGTGACAGATGAATACCATGTGTGAAAAGCTCTCAAATCAATGTTATATTGATTATTATTGGCTACTCTTTTTACATCTATTCTATACTAGAAGAATGACCAGATAGAATTTTAAGTTGTTAAGATACAATACTTATGCTCTAATATGTTATAATGCATTTCTCTCTTTCATTATACTCTTCCTGTGTTGCAGCCTACATAATCATTTTATATAACTGCATTCAAATATTGTTTACTCTCTAATAATTATTCTTGGTACATTAAAATATATAAGGAAAAAGAATGTAGGAACACACAAGGGGATAACATTATAGAACTCTGCTATTCCATAATTCATATGATCTTTTCAGCATATATTGAAATAATCAGATGGACATTATATTTATTAATTTTATTGCATTTTTTACAGTTGTAATCGAGGAAATTGTGGATGATGATAAACCTGAAAGTGGAGATGCTTCTTCTAAGAAGTTGAAGAAAAAGGATCAAATGGCTAACAGCAAAAATTCTCAGCTTCAAGTTGTTAGAGGTGATAAGCGTGTCCCTGTTCTGGAAAGTGAAGATGAAGATGGTTTTCCAATTTCTACATCAGATAAAGGCGAATCTGATTCTCAGAAGGCTGAAGAAGAAGTGAAAGAACTGAAACATAAGAAAACTGAGAAAGCCAATAAAAAGAAAGTAAAAGATGATGATCATGCTGCCACCTTAAAACGAAAAGTTGAAGGTGCTGATGGAGATGAGAAAATTGAGCATCCAGAAGGGTAAGATACCAGATTGATTGCTGCTGAGAACTAATTTATTATGACTTTTTTCTTTTCTGTCACCTTGTTTTCTGAGTAAGGGAAAAGAAAATACTAAATATAGAGTAAATGAAACAGGAGAAGAAACAGCATCTTTTATTTCGATTTGTCATGATGCTGGAAGGCCACTTTGCACTAAATATTTCTCATGATGATTTCAGGAAGAAGAAGAAAAAGAGGTTGAAGGAACAAGGTAAAGGGGAAATTGCTCAAGTATCTGGTAATAGTAATGAGCCTAATGCTGCAAGAACCGAAGAACAACATCCTAAGGAGGTGAAAAGAACGCCCAGCTTGAACAATGTTTCTCATGCAGAGGATGAACTTGAAGGAAATCTGTCCAATGAAAAGTAAGAGCTTTCATATTAATAATTAGAATATCACGGTTATGTGCTGCAATACTTTTTTTTTCCTGGTTATAGGTTGATAGAAATATTCAATATGCATTATGCAACATTAAATATCTCAACTTCAAAATTTGGGATATTGATATGCAAACCCAAAATTTTCTGTCCTTTTGCTGACTGATATTTCTTACTCCAAAGTCCAATGTGGACTTCACTTACTATATCCTTACTTTTAGTTAATTGGGAAAAGAAGACTGTATAAGATGTCAATGCTTGCTTTTGCTGCTGATTTTCACACCTTCAGAATTCTTCCTAATTAGAAATTAGAGTAAATTATATTCAGCTTATATGGAAATTTCCATTTAATAACATAATTGCTAATGAAACACATATAATCTTGACAAAATACAAGCTTTTTCTCCTTGAAGCTCTCAGTAGCCTAATTCAATGAAGCACAATTCATTAAAATGGAAAATTAATGCTTTTGATAACCTAAAGTAGGGGAAGTTAAGAAAATAATTTTGAACTACTTGGGATGTGAGTTTATATAATGTAAATATCAGGAGAGGTTTACTATAATTTGGAAGTAGAGGGGGTGCGATGTGAGTTTATGTTTTCAAAACCTCGAAGGTGGTTAATGTAATTTACTCTAGAAACTAACCACCTTAACTTGTGTAAGGTTGGAAATTAAGAGGAATGAATTTTTTCCCTCCTTCGTTACTCTCTCCATAAATACAATTTCTTGTGCTTATGGTTATGGACAGGGTCCTTGATGAGAAGAAAAACAAGAAAAAGAAGAAAAAGGCCAAGGATAAAGGGGTAACTAGTGCAAATCAAACTCCTACAACATCAGGAAATCAGAATTCCACTTTGGAGGGAGGAGATGAAGAAATGGATGCCAGGCCATCTCAAATGAGAACATTCGCAAATGGATTGGTTATCGAGGAACTATCCATGGGTAAACCAGATGGCAAAAAAGCTGCTCCTGGAAAACAGGTCACTCATTATCTTGATTTTTAGATGGTTGGATTGTCTGATTATGCCATGTGCTTGTGGCTCAATTCACTGATGAGAACTACTATTTTTCAACAATTTTGGTAGTATGGGAAGTTGATAACTAACGTTTTATATTTATATTGATTTAAGTCTGAAGTTCCATGAAGTGAAGTCTGATAGAGCAATTAGTGAGAGTGAGGTGGAAGGCATCATGAATTTAGCACTTTTCAGTTGTTCAATACATTGCCCAAAGTTACTCTGGTTACACTAGTGACTATTCCATTGTGTAGTTCAGTGTGATTTAAATTCTGTCTCCACTGTAAATAGGAAAAAAAAGGTGGCCTTTGATGCAAGTTATATGCGCTTATGTGAATATTTACAGAGTTACAAGCTTATATGCATACATGCTGGTCTAACTATAAATGAAATATGCATGTTATGTCGCAATCTAGATTGTAATAATTTTTCTGTAGAGTAGTCGGTTCGTTTGCTCCCATTTTTTCTAGTGTAATCTCTTTTAACTAATAATAGGGTTTATTTGTTTTATTTCAGGTCAGTGTTAAATACATTGGCAAGCTACAGAAAAATGGGAAAATTTTTGACTCGAATGTTGGTAGAGCTCCCTTTAAATTTCGCCTTGGTATGTATCATATTAATTTTAGTAAATGAAAGAAATTTATACTTGCAATTTAGCTTTCCCTAATTTATCTTTGTTTTTTTTTTCTACTTGCAGGTGTAGGACAAGTCATAAAGGGTTGGGACGTTGGAGTAAATGGTAATATATAATAATCAAGATGTTATTCTTATTTCTTAGTACCTTATATTTGTACTTTTATAAATGGATTTGAGGATTATGGTGTTCTTTGGTCCTCTAAATTAAAAGAAACGTTAATAGAAACAGTGGGAGTTATTTAACTTCTGGCTAATTTTTATTATTTTATACATATAAAAAGTATTATAATTTTATTTTATTTAAAAATATCAAGATTAATTAAAAAACATGTAGCGAATGGCACTTCATTGCATTTCAAGCAACTAGCCTTTATGAAGCGACTCCAACACAATTTTACTGTTCTATTTTTCTCAGGTATGAGGATTGGGGACAAAAGAAGAATCACAATTCCACCATCTATGGGGTATGCATGTCTCATTTTCTCTGCTCTCTGTTATATCTCTCAACAGATTAGGATTCTTTCAATCTCTTAAGAAATTTTATGGAATTTTGCCTCTAAACAAGTGCTGCTGCTCTTCACCATAAGTTTCGGTTTTTACCTCAAAATTCACATTTTGATTTATAGTTAAACAAATGAACATTAGAGGTATAAATCCCAAGATGCATATTACAGCAGAGAACTCCATCATATTGATCCCTTCTAGTAGAATTTCCCTTTGGCTACGTTTGCTTCAAAATTGAGCATGGAATTGGAATCCCAATTCCATAAAAAATAAAATTTTCTAGTGTTTGGTTCACTTCCTAAAATTGAAAATTGGATTCCGTGGAATTAGACAATTCCATGGAATCCAATTCTCAATTTCATAAAGTGGGTTTTGTTTGGTTGGACGTGAAATTGGATTCTACATAGAATTACACAATATTCTGGGAATTATTTAGTTTGGTTGAGTTATGTGGAATTGGAATTGAATTACATGGAATTGGTTTTTTAGAATTGGGTGTGTAAATTTTGTGGAATTAGATTGTAGGGTATTTTTGAGGAATTGAGATAAATTGTGTAATTGAGTTTAAAAGACATTTGTGTCCCTATTTTCTTTCTCTCTCTCATACTGTTTTTTATTTTTTATAATGAATATAAAAAAAGTAATTATATACTAAAAAATAAAATAAAAAAATTATTTAATATTTATTAAGGAACAAATTAGTCTTTTTATTTCACATTTTTTTATAAACTTTTAATTCCATCTTTTCGTACTAAACACACTTTTTTAATTCAAATAATTCAATTCCAATTCCATCTTTTCATACCAAACACTTTTTCAATTCCAATTCCATAATTTTTTTCAACCAAACGCAACCAAATTGCTTTGTTTGGGCTAAGGTGAATTTCATTTGATTTTACAGTTATGGAGATAAACGTGCTGGGCCCATTCCACCAAATTCGTGGCTTGTATTTGATGTTGAGTTGGTTGAGGTTCGCTGATTTCATCAAGTATAATACACATACCATTTTAAGGCCCCAACGTGGGTCAAACTATGTGAGCACAAGTTTTGCAGTGAAGTTTGGATTGAAGTAGGACTCTGATACACCCCAAAAAACAAAACAGAACAGCAAAAAGAAAAAGGAAAAGAACAACGCAGTTTTCCAATGTAATTGCATTTTATTTTGTTGACACATTGAACAAGTTTTACAGGAAAGTTTGAACATTGCTTTTCAAAATGAGTTGTGCTCTATAGTTTTTTTTTTGTCACATGGCGTATCTTGGCTGTTGGATGGATGAGAATATGAATATGTAAAGACTTTTTGTGTGACCCCTATTTTTGTCACTTAGCTTTGTGTGACCCCTATTTTTGTCACATGGCGTATCTTGGCTGTTTTAAGACACTCTTTGGAGTTTTTATCTCCAAAATAGTTTGTAGGCACTAAGTTCAAATCATTAAATTTTTTTTATCCAATAAGAAAATCCATATTCAAATGTATAAGGAAGTGCAATAAACTTCTAAGAATTAAAAATGAAGAGAAAACTCTATACATGCTCGACTAAGTAAAGTATAACTTCAGTTACGCCAATAGCAATGATGAGGCAATCTACAAAATTGGTTTGTAAATAACAAATGGCTATATTCACCTACCAAATTGTTGGAACAAAAAAGAGACATTTTTGTTATTGTATGTCTTATACTTATAGAGTATTTGGTATAACACTTAATGAACATTAATATTTCGTCGTATTAAATATTAATGCAATAGAGACATGCTAGTTTTGGGACTTTGGGAGCAAGGAACCATAATAGCAAAAGACCTAGAAGCAACCTTTTTCTTTAACAACAAACTCAAGTTACAGTTCAGAGACACTCACATTTCAAACATCCAGATACAAAGTAAATGAAAAGAAAATGGCACAACATATTTCCTACATCTAATTGTTACAACACGGAATAAACACTAGAGATACACCATCATAAGAAAACAGAAAAGAAAAAACCTAACAAAGATATTTTCCTAATAATATGAGTTAAAAACAACGGTGATGAAAGTCATCTGACTATCCGAGTTCGTCTCAATCCGAAGCTGGCAGGCTAATAGTCAGTGTCAGACAAGAGTGAGTGAGCCTAAATGCTGGTTACTATGAAGAATATCACATTACCTGGCAGTAATATGTTTAGCATGAAACCCCAGCATTTGATTGGCTGGGGTTAGACTCTCTATCAGTGGATGAGTCCCTAGATACTTGAACATTGTTAAAAGCAATATTGTTGTCTCCTTGAAGAGCAGCTGGTGTCATAATAGGCTTTACACCTCCAAAACTAACATGTATTTCTTGATCAGACATAGGGTTAAAATGGTGGGTAGGGTTTATGGTTGATATGTACTCTTTGTTCTGCTTCTTGGGTTTGTGCTCCTGCTGGTGACCTGGAAGGAAACTGCCCACGACAACCTGATACATCAAAGAATACAAACATGTAATATGGTTCTTCATTACTATCAAGAACCAATTCAACTCAAAGCTTAAACTGTTCATTTTTATTGTAATCTCTAACATGTCCCCTCACATGAAGTTTTATCAGTTAAAACCAATTGGTCATGGAGACTTTGATATCATGTCAAAAACCACTTCAACTCAAAAGCTTAAACTATTAATATGATCTTCAACGTGAATATTATCTTAACCTTTTTGAAGGTTAGAAAAGGTTTAGATGAGCAACATCACACGTTGCTCAAATTTTTTGATAAATGTCCCTATTCGAGATCAGATTGTATACCTGAACAGGGCCTGCAGCAATCAACAGACCAGCAAGTCCACCCCCAACCACTCGACCATCTGGACCTGCCAAAGAGACACTCATCCCACCAGATCTGCTCCTTGTAATTCCATTCTCAGTTGGCATATATGAACCAGACAAGGAAAGAATCTCAAACCGTCCCTGTAAAAGCACCAAATAAGCTTTGAGCAAATTTATGATATAGACCGGGTTAATGACTTAACCGATGTAGCCTAAGATATTGACTGATACAATTAAAGACAGAGGAAGTTGGTTGACGAAGTGTTACTTTTATATAAAGACCAGTCATGCAACCCTGTTATTGTTATATAAATATTTTTCTGGTAGAGAAGAATTATTTAGGATTACAAGGCTACACCCACCTCATATGTTAAAGTACCCCCAGAGGAAGTTGGTTGACGAAGCGTTACATTTGAAATCATGCCATTTGCAGAAAGAATGCAAATAGCACGGGATCCTTGTTGAGAGAAGGACATAACCTTCATAGTAACATCCTGTAACAGACAATAGAAAAATCAGAAAGTGTATACTATTCACTATACAACATATGCAGAACCCTATTTTTCCTGCATTTGTAATTTTCAAAAACCAACCAGTGATAAGATTCACTTGTTTCTTATGACTATTAAAATGTCCAATAAAAGCATATATCTTAAACATATTTAGGTATGTGTATATACATACTTATACAAATTCACTGAAGCACAAAGATAACCCTTTTGATAATCAAAGAATCTTTTAAATTTTTTTTATAGAAAGAAGTATCTTTTTAATTAAGCCATACTTTAATATTGTGTAATTCACTTTTTTTTAATGACCTCACAACCTGTGTCAAGCGCCTTTTGTCACTCATGGAAAAATATCTCATTCTAAGGATAACCTACAGTTTCCATAATTATGAAATGACTGATGTTAAGTACCAAACGGATATTCTTTATAGAGATCAACCAATCCTGTAAATATTATCTCTATTATTAATTGATTTTCTAGATTTTCATTCTAACTTATCAATAATTACTATTTAGTAGACAAATAAATTATTCTCAAGCTAATGATATGGTAGCCTGTGAAAGAAACCAAATTATATAGGAGAGGTTGAAATATATTGCATTTCAAGTTTAAACTCTAACCAAAACGAGTAGCCATTTCATACACAATAAAATCTAATTTGACCACGCTTAATGATAGAGCATAGACCTAAAAGGGAAAATGAACTGAATACCTCGCCAGCATTGACCGTGAGAATATGAGGAGTGAAATTTGCACCAACAAAGTATGCAATTCCATTAGCTGTACAGGAGATAGAAAGCCAGAGAATAGAAAGTTGTAAGTTGAGTATAAAACTTTTAAAGTCACAATCAAATTTCCCATACTGTTTCGTTAAAGAAAAGGAATCCACAAAATCAAAAACAGTTCACACTTCACACATTATCTAGATAGATGGGGGAAAACATTTTTAGTCTTGTGGCCCATAGTAATTGGAATTGCGCGATACCCACATTCGCATCGATTCATCAGCCACTCGATACAGATCATAAGGCTTATCACTTATCAGTTTTTGGCTGGAATTGTGCAATTCACGTCAGAAAACAATAATCACACCTTGCTGGCAATTCTCTTAGCTTTTGATTCTTGACAGGTCACAAACAAGGCCAACATGACCCACGCGACCTGAGAAAAAGATATCCAACAGGAAATGCAAATTTCTTTTATAAAAAAAGGTTTAATTAGTGAAACGCTGCATATCACTTAAGCACTGGTAGAAGAAATACAGTGATTAGTGACATGGCGTTTTACTAGCTGCAGCACTGTGTGGGAGAAAAATATGTTTAAATTATGTTAGGATTAAGAAATTCTTATTGAAAATGACTAAACTTAACATCAACCAATTATATAAACCTATTATATTAGCACAACGCCCGCTCTTTTCTACCACCAACATTCAATTTTTAATTGGAAGTTTGTTACTGTTAAGAGACTCAATTTATATACCTTATGGTACAGTTTTAAGATATGACTTATCACTTATACGTTTATATTATAAATAAAATGCTGAATATAAGAAATTTAAACTTGAAAACTCTTTTTGCTGTGTTTGTAAATCATAAACCCTGAACCCTAAACTACTTTTCATAGTGTTTGTGAATCATAACCCTGTTGTAGCCTAAAACAAGAATTGCAACCATGGTTATATCTTAACTCTTTTATATATTATTCTATTTGACTCATTGTTTAACTGGGCAATTATTTTGGCCAAAAAAGAAGGATAATTATAAACTGTTCCAAGCTACCAGAATTGATTTCCTTTTTAATGTCTAAATAGATAACATATAAATTCCAATTACTTTCAATTAATGATCAGAAACATTTATGAACATTACTACATTAGTACATTACAGTTGAAAATTGCAGATTAGTGAACAGCTCATACATATTTTACGTAATTAATGCATTTCATAAAATGATATGGTACAGATCATAATTTGACAAAACTTAACCTAATTTTACATGCATTCTTTACACAAGATCTCATCTGGTAACCAGATTCTGGTTTACTACTTACGCAGGTAAAACATCTGTTAGTCCATCCTTTATGATATTTTAAACCTCCTTCAGAACTTTCAAAGACAGGGAAAAATCTCATGAACATGACACTGAGAAACTTTGAAATATTTTTTATGTAGAAGTCAGCATGTTTGCTTCCTGGCTTTGGCTAATGAATGAACTAAAATAAAATTTATCGTTCATATCCTCCTGTGTCTTTGTGATGTGAAAATTTATCCTACTCATAGACAAAGATCTATACTGCAAGTTGAAGAAGAATTCAATACATCAACGTGTACATAAAACTATGATTATCATCTGAGTCCACTCTTTCATCCTGTATAAATAATTATATCATATTGAAAATTCTTTCACAACCAAAAATTCCTATAAAATTACCCATTTAATATCATACCATTTTAAAAATCAACCTAGCTCAGATTATTCAATTTCTGTCCTCAATTTGCAATATCCAATGGTTCCAACCCAACAATATCCCACGAGACTCCTAGCATACTTTTTGGAAATAAATATTTGGTTTAGGGTTTCCATACCAGTTCAAGCATGGTCACATCAATTATTCTAGACTCCTTCTCTGTGGTCAGATTATGCCACCTTCCCCTCATAAAGGAGAAAAAAGAGAATCACTTGCTCCCTGAAGAGATAACTTACTTCACTTTACTATACCCACAAAATATCCCTTTCCGCATCAGAACTTCTATTCCAGATCTGAAAGGGAATCTAACCACAGGGTCCACATATACCACCTTAAACTCAGGTATAAAGCTATAAATCAAATCCAAAACCCAGATCAGAGGAGGTAGATAGTAGTCCACACACTCCACACACCACATGGTTAACTATCTACTCCCAAAAAAAAATAAAGAAATAAATCAGTCATAGATAAAGATTCCTATTCCCCCGAGGGAAAGGGAAAAGACAAAGACTATTAGGTTATAGAGAGAATCCACCCTATTTATTGCTCTCTCCTATCTTCAAGTACAGCAAATGCAACAGTAAAACCAAAACCTAGATATAAAGATGTAACAGTAAAACAAAACCCAGCAGTAACAAAAACGAAAAGATCAAAGAGCTATATAATGTTTATAAAACTACCTGGCCCTGGAGGACTTTCGTAGTCAAACTTATAAGACTTCTTGATCGATTCAGTAGGCCGCCCTCTACCCCGTTTCCAGCCGGAGAAGTCGCCGGTCAACGGAATTGACGATGAAATGGGCATCGGAGACAACGCCAACGCCATTGAGCCATCGGGGCCGTATTTCCTCGGCCTCCCCCTCTTCTTCTTGAATTCCGTACCCGGCGTCGCCGACGCCGTAGCCGTCGGATTCGCGGCCGCACTCACCGGAGCCGGAGCCGCCGCCGCGAACTGACCGGAGTTATCATTTGTCGAAGCCACGTGGTAGCTCCCCGGGGCTTCGTTTGCCTTCACCGCAAGCCCAGAACCAAAACTACTCTCTTTCTCTTCCATTTATACGAATCAGTAGTGAAAGCAGAAGAAAAACCCAAAACCTCGAAAAAAAAAAGTGCTTAAACCCCTCCCATTGAAGATTTCACAAATTTTTTAAACCCAAAAAATTTCAAAAAAATAAAAATATATTTATATAATCCTGAAGGTTTCTCTTTCTTTTACCTTTATGCAGAGGAATAGATTTGAATACAGGAAAAAAAAAACAGAAAACCCAGAAATAGTACAACAATGACGTTTGAACTCAGAAGAATTTGCAATCTCACAGAAAAACTTCCAAAACTCAAAACCTTTCACTTCAGAAATGACGAAACGAAAAGCGGAAGCAGAATTGAAGCAGTTGAATTGAACTCCTCCGAGAAAAACGCGGTGCTGTAGCTCAAATCTCCGCCATTGCAGAAACTACACAGAGCTCGAAAATTTACAGATTTTCGAGAAAAAAAATTTCCAGAATTACAGAGAAAAATAACAACTCAAGTTCATGAATTCTCCGGAGTGATATACGAATTTAGGGTTTTGCAGGAAAAAGGAGTAGTAAATAAATAAAGTTGAAAATTGAAAATTAAATAAAACTGAATAAAGTAGTTAAATATTGGGGAATTTAATTATTAATTATTATTTTAATTGCAAAATTGAAAGTATAAATTGTGGTTAAGAAATTGGTTCACGTCCGTCTTGGAAATTTAATAAAGTTGATTTAATAAGTGAACGTGAATAGAGATAATTTAAATATATATTATATATATATAAATATAAATGATTTTTTTTTTCCAAAAGTAAGGAAATACCTTTTTTATTTTAAATTTGTCGTTTATTTATTAATTATTAAGATCTTTTAAAAATTGTATATATATATATATATTGAAAGTTGTAAAGCTAAGCTTCAGGCTGAAAGCCATTAGCATAACTCCAACTACTGAGTACTGACAAGTTGTTCATCTTTTTCAGTAAAATAAAATTAAAGTTGACCAACAAACTTAAACCCTATTTTTCCTTGGAGAAATACTGAAAAAGCCCTTCAAAATTCAATTAAATTAATCTGCGTGAATTAAGGATATGTGAAAAAATGTTAAAAAAGTGGAGGATATCAATTATCATAGTTGATTAAGGATATATTTTGCAATTAGTAAAGTGAAAATATTGAAAGTGGGAGAATGAGAAGTAAAGGAGGACGGAAAGAGAAGGTTAATCTACCTCCTTCTTATTTGTATATTGCAAATTGGAGATAGAAATCACGGAGGATAAAAAATTAATTTTTTATTATTATATTTTTTGAATTTTTAATTTTTTAAATAAGAGAAAGATGTTTTTGTTTTTCTCCTTCTTAATCTCAATCCAAATATACCCTGGAAGTAAGGTGGCGTTTGGTTATAAGAAATATATTTTGATAAGAAATGAAAGTGAAAGTGAAAAATGAAGTAAGTGGGAGGAAAAATATAAAAAAGATATGTTTGATACGTAAGGAAATGAAATGAAATTATAAGAATAATTTTGTTTAGTAGAATAGAATGAATAAAGAAAAATAGAAGATAAAGTATGAAAAAATCGTATCCAAGCACCATATAGTTTTGGTAAGTTAATACTTACTAAGAACAAAATAGATACTACACACCCAACTTTTTCATACATCATGTGAAATGTAAACTTTCTTATGGGCGCGTCTTTACGCAGAAATGGAAGTGGAAATAGAAACGGAAATGAAATGCATTTATTATGTTTGTTAGTAAAAGTTTGGGAATGGAAATGGAATGAGAATGTATTAAAATTACTACTTTACCCCTTATATTAAAATAATAAAAAGAAAAAAAAGTTATGATTGCGTCAAATCAAAGGGTATAATAGACATTTTGAATTTTCTTTTTGTTTTTTTTTAAAAAGTTGATGGAAATGAAAAAATAAAAAATAAGTGGGACCCATTGGGTCCCACCCATTCCATGATCATTTCTATTGCCAATTCTTGTAAAAGAACATGACCTATATAAAGGAAACTAATCTTCCCTATACACCATCTCCCTTCCAACCAAATATGCCAACAAAGGAAAAAATGATCGTTATATTCTTTTTCCCCGTAATTAAATGTCTTCTAATGTCATGTTTGATATCACTTCCAAAAGGGAATGTGAGAGTGAAGTTAAGGTTGAAGTATGTTTTGTATGCTTTGAGAAATGGGGAGATGAGGTTGAGCTTCCTAGTTGAGAAGGAAGCTTGTTGCCATGAAAATTGAGAGGGAAGTGGAGGGAAGGTGAGGTGAGATTTGGTTTAAAGACCAAAATGCCCTTAAAAATTTTGTGGCTTTTAAAAAAGTAAGGGCAAAAAAAGTATTTCATACTTTTATCTTCTATTTCCCTATCTTCTTTCTACCCTACCAAATAATATTACTTTTACATTCCACTTCCATTTTCCTATATACCAAACATATTTTTTATCACTTACTTCTACTTTCCACTAAAACGCTTATCGGATACCAAACGTCACCTAAGTGTATCTTTAATAAATAAATGTGAATATCAATACTAATATTAAAAAAAAATCTCACAATCTCCCATCCCATGTATCAAATTCTATACAATATAGTTTACAAAATTTAAAATAATTTTTTACAACTAAATTTTAAGTGTATGTATATTTTTCTTTATTATAGTTATATATATATATATATGTTAATATGAACTTGAGTCCATAAAATTAGCACTCATAAATAAATAGAAGATATTATGAAAAATTATCTTAAAAAAGAGAAATCCTATTTTTTTCCCCTTTGAAGGCATCATCTATGATGTAAATGGGATTAATGCATAATTAGCTTTAGCAAAATTGTCAAATTAAGTCACATCTTATTAGCAAAACTCTGGGCAATCCAATTGGGTTGAGAGATTACAATTCGGCTCAACATTAAGAAATTAGAAATCGAGATCAATATTATGCAAACAATTTTTATTAAAAGAATTAAAAAATTTTATTCTCTTCATCGTTTATTTCATCGATATTGTAAAATGCAAGTGCCTCTTTATCTCATTGGATGAATGGAGCATTTAACACTCCAACCGTGAAGCCAACTTTTGTGATGTAGACAAAATAACAGAACTCCACTCATCATCTTCATGGGACTCTAGCATTTTAATTGTTTATGAATTTTTGTCTTTAATTTCGATGTGTTGTATTAATTTTCATAAACTGATCATGCATGCAACTCTATCTTTTAATTTGTATGACTCTATGTAACTTTTATTAATTATGTATTATCATAAAAATTAAGAGTAAATTACACTGCCATCTCCTGAGAGATGCTGAAATTACACTGCCCTCCCCTCTCGTTTGTAAAATTACACTGCCCTCCCTTGAGAGATTAAAAGTCATTACACTTTCATCCAACACACCATTCTCCAATAAAAAAAAAAAGTCCAAAAGGTCAAATTTTTCAACCTCCAATACAATAAATATTCATGACTAAATTACCCCTCACAAAAGTCTAAAAGGTCAAATTATAATAACATTGTTTCATATTTTTTATTGTCTTTTATTAGTTTATTATAATAAAATTCTAAAAAAAAAGTCTGTAACTTAAAATAATTTATAGATTTTTATATTAATAATGTAATGTAATATAAAACATCTATTATTTTACTTAATTTTTGATAATTAAGTTTAATATATATATATATATATATATATTTTAATATATAATAATAAAATATATCAAAAAATTTTTGTTAGGTGTACTAGAATTCAGTTTTATAAATTTTTTTTGTAAAGATTCAGTTTTATAAATTTCGATGAAGCATAACGTTAAACATTTTTTATCTTGTGTGAGGGTCAATTTAGTCATGAATATTATTAGTCATTAATATTTATTATATTGACTTTTTAGACTTTTTTTAGTGGGAGAATAGTATTTTAGATCAAAGTGTAATGACTTTTGATCTCTCAAGGGAGGGCAGTGTAATTTTGAAAACCAGAGGGGAGAGCAGTGTAATTTCAGCATCTCTCAGGGAAGGGCAGTAACTGAGTATCACAATTGTAAAACAAAAAAGGAAAACGCTCACAAAATGAACATTTTTTTCAATCTCATTTATTTGTCAGTTGTGACACTAGTGCTCTGATTAGTACATATGGAACTATAAAATATTATAAATGCTCATAAACTTCATATAACCACACTATAAAGACCTTGTTTTCTTTATTTATGGCTCATCCTATGAAAATATTTTATGGATTCGAATGTGAGATATTATAAAATTTCATTATATTTTGTAAAAATGTGTGTTTCTATTATATATATCATAAATAATCACTTTATCTAAGTTCAATATTAACAAGTTTTTTAACATTAAATACAAATTTTAGATTAACATGATAAAAAATAATAAAAATCATATTAAAATTATTATATAATAACTTTGGTGACCAGTGTACAAAGTAAGATTTGATAGAGGTTTTGATTTTACAGAGGTTTTAATTTATACTTAAAACTCTTTTATTAGGTAGTCTAAATGAAAAGTGGTATAAATGTGATAAACTACAATATTCAATAATATACTTAGGATTAAATTGTACATAAATATCAACATCGATCATGAATTTCTCTGGAGCATGTGACTCAAGTGAAAATTTTTAGAAGTACATTCAACTTATTGGCTCATCCATCTAGAAATTGTACTACATTTATAAGACCCTCTCCTCCATCAACAAGATCTCAAGCTCGGCTATGTCAAGATCATCACCGACTTACCTTTTGTCATCCCCTACTTTCGCAATTTCATCCTTCGCATGAGGCGTGTTTTCTAACTCCTGACTCCTGAAGCGTGTTTTCTGACCACCTGTAATAACCCCAACTTTGTCAATTCCTTAAATCTTAAAAGCCTAGTCTCTCTATGTTATTCTTTCTTATATTTTCATGCATGTCTATTTCTTTTAAGTTATGTTTTTTAGGATGAAAAAAGATAAAAAAGTTGATGGAAAAAAAAAACATCTAGACCTCAAATGTTAACCACTTTTTTTATTTCTATGTTGAAAAGTGTGTATGATTAAAAAAAGAAAAATGAAAATACAAAATGTCTATTATACACTTTGATACAATCATAACTTTTTTTTCATGTTATTATTTTAATATAAGGGATAAAGTGGTAATTTTAATACATTCTCATTCCATTTTCATTATCAACTTTTACTAACAAACACAATAAATACATTCCTTTTTTCTTTTCCTTTTTATTTCTGCGTAATAAACACCTCTCATGCAGAACTGCTTCTTTTTAATTTTTGTGATCCCCACCCTAGTTGGGAGGACATTTATATATATATATATATATATAGTTTTTTTGTGAAAAATTTTAAGGCCCGTTACTGGGCACAACAATATTGCACGAAAATAATATATTATTTAAATTAATATATTTGCATTGTTTTTCACCAAAAAAAATGGATACACTTTGTTGTTTACCAAACAAAATTACACACCTTGTTATTTAATGACACGCCACATTATTTAATGTGCCATATTAATATATTCCTCAATAACTAACAAGCTAGAGACTAACAAATTAATTTTTGAGTAAATTACACTGTTCTCTCTTGAGAGATGCTGAAATTACACTGCTCTCCCCTCTCGTTTGCAAAATTACACTGCCCTCCCTTGAAAGATTAAAAGTCATTACACTTTCATCCAAAACACCATTCTCCAATAAAAAAAAAGTCCAAAAGGTCAAATTTTTTCAACCTCCAATACAATAAATATTCATGACTAAATTACCCCTCACAAGTCTAAAAGGTCAAATTATAATAACATTGTTTCATTTTTTTATTGTCTTTTATTAGTTTATTATAATAAAATTCTAAAAAAAAAAGTCTGTAACTTAAAATAGTTTATAGATTTTTATATTAATAATGTAATGTTATATAAAACATCTATTATTTTACTTAATTTTTGATAATTAAGTTTAATATATATATATATATATTAATATATAATAATAAAATATATCAAAAAATTTTTGTTAGGTGTACTAGAATTTAGTTTTATAATTTTTTTTTGTAAAGATTCAGTTTTATAAATTTCGATGAAGCATAACGTTAAACATTTTTTATCTTGTGTGAGGGTCAATTTAGTCATGAATATTATTAGTCATTAATATTTATTATATTGACTTTTTAGACCTTTTTTTAGTGGGAGAATAGTATTTTGGATCAAAGTGTAATGACTTTTGATCTCTCAAGGGAGGGCAGTGTAATTTTGGAAACCAGAGGGGAGGGCAGTGTAATTTCAGCATCTCTCAGAAGAGGGCAGTGTAATTTACTCTAATATATAACTAGTTGCAAATTAGTATGTGAACCGTAGTTACTATTCAATTTTGGCGATTATGCCATCTCTCTCTCTTGAGGAGATAAAAGTTCAATGGTACTGTATCACTGAACTTCAGTGCATCCCTCTAAAACTCACATTAATTAGGGCCCACCTTGAATGGTTTAACTGATTGGAGAGATGTACTGAAGTTCAGTACTACCGTACCACTGAACATCATGAATTTTTCTGAGATAGTTAATGACTTTTAATTAAAGCAAAAAATGATAAATGTATCTAAATTTTATTCTAGTTTGTATAAATATGGGGAACAAATTGTTCTTAAATATATACTATTTGTAAAACGACAAGCTTGATGTGCCAAAATTTTAATGGGTCTTATAGATATTACTTTGCCAATTAAATAGATTTACATTAATAAATTTAAATGGCAACCATCACATACTTGACAAAAACATTAATTTATAATGGAGTAAAAAAAATTTAAAATTAATTTATACACTCTAAACAACTTGAAAATTAAAACTAAGTGAGTTTTCAATTTGTATGATTTGTTTATTAGTTTACATCACATTGCTTCATTTCTTACTTTTGTCCATTTTGTAAGTGGGTGTCTCTCTTTCAATTATTAAATTGGCAAGCATTTGCTAGACTTGTAATTAATTTTTTAACTCATAATTAAGGTCAATGCTCTAGTAATTAAAATCTACTAATATTCTTTTAGTTTTTTTTAAATAAAAAACTAGAAATATTGGTGTCTTTACATAACAGTTGGAGGAAAACTCCTAGGAACACAAATGGGAGAATTATTAAAAGCCTAACTACAACCTTGCTTAAGAAGATCATAAACAAAAGACGAAAAATGTTGAGGTGTGTATGGAAAAGATTTGCACTTTTCATTTCTTAAAATTAGTTTTTATTTTCAAGTTTTTAATATTTTTAAAATATGTTTATCATACAAAGTTTAAATTTTATTCATAGATACCAATGTTTTTAAAATTGGACCGGTCATTGAATCGGTCGAGGCACTGGTTCACGGTTCAATGGTCCAACCATGGTCGAACCGTGGTCGAATCGATGACATTTAAAATATATATTTTTAATTAAATATACTAAAATATATCATAAAAAAATTATATACTTCATAATTATATGTCTCCATCTCGATCTAAACATGCTAAGAAATAGAACAAGTTGCAAATTACCATAATATCATATTAAACTCTTCAAATAAGTTCAAGGATCAACATATTTAAGTCTCAAGTCTTATCACAAACCAAACAATAAATACTGAAATAGAACAATCCTTACAACTACAAGTTACAACAAATTCTCAATAAATACTAAATCATAAAAAACACAATTTTTTTTTTAAAAAAAGAACAACCGGTCAAACCGTCTAAACCACCGGTTCTGACCGGTTTGGACGGTTCTTGACCGATTTTTCCGGTTATTGACCGGTTTTATATCTGACCGGTTCTTTGGTTATTCCGGACCGAAATGGCAGGCGGTTTTCCGGTCCGACCGGCCGGTCTGGTTCAATAGATACTATAAGTCAAATAACTTAAATAACTACTATTTTCTTATAGAATTTTGAATTTAACTGTAAGGGAATCGTGTTGCCAATGTTTTGGCAATGTTGTCCATAGCTTGCCTTTTTGGATTAATGGCTCATTCGCTTGCAGGCAAAGCGAAGGGAAAGGAATGCAAAAAGTGGTTGGAGCCCACCACTTTTTTCTTTCCTCCATTTAAAATAAAATAATAATAATAATAATAAAATACAAAATGTTTATTATACCATTTGATTTGACACAATCATATTTTTTTTCTTTTTATTATTTTAATATAAGAGGCAAAGTGGTAATTTTAATACATTTCCATTCCAAATTTTTACTACCAAACACATCAAACACATTCCCTTTCCCTTTCTACCTACCAAATGTGCCCTAAGTTTTTTGAGAATCCCCCTAATATTTGTAACTTGTGTCTCTAAGATGATGTTAGAGGCCGGTTAGGTGTTGCTAATCGACTCCTTCTATATCAAAAAAATATATATGATAAACTGATTTACTTTCTTTAAAAAGTTACAAAATTGACATTGAAAAAATGTTTTTTCTATTTCTGAAAATATTTCCAAAAAATATTTTATGTTAAATTGTACTAAAAATATTTTCAACCTCTTTCACACACATATAACTAGTATAATAAAGTTCTTTAACCCAAGGGGCATGATTGAGTAGAAGGGATTAATCAATTCCCACCTTTCGAGGTGCCTACAATTTAACGAGAGGATTAGTCACTATGTTCAATAGTGAATACCCTAATCTAAACAAACAAAAAAATTTCTTTTATGGTGCAAACCTTCAAAATCTTCAAAGCTAATCCATTATAGGGAATTCCTCTCTTTTCATGGTGAACCAAACTAGTTTAGTAATAATAACCCACTGAATAATTAAAATGGCTGTGATAGTACACAAGCATAAGTAACACCAAAGAATCAGACATAAACTACAAAAGACAGCAAAACAGTTTCTAGTAAAACAATCCCATATAAATGAAGAAAAACACTAGAATGCAGAATCTGGTAGACTATGGACAAAATTGGGAAGCCAACTACTACAATTGACTTAACTATTTCTCTATCACAGGTAAATAAAACAAGTCAAATGAAAAACCAAATCAAACCAAGAAAAAAAGAAAAACTCAAGCTACTACAACACAAACCCAGCTCTTCTTTCCTCAAAAGAGTATTCAATCTCTTGAACCACCAAGTCACATCCAAATGGAACTGATAGAGGAGGAGGAGGAGCTGGAGTCATAGCCATGTTCATAGGAATTGCCTTTGGAGTTCTATTCTCTTCAGTAGTTGTTGCTGTCTTGGAGGGAGTAGTGAATGGCACATTTTCAAGTGCAGTAGTTTTCTGCAACTTTTCGCTCTGCGTATTCCCTTCATATCCGGCATTATTTCCCATGTTTGCTCTTGATGATACAGTAGAAGAGATAGGAGAAAAAGGTTGTCTCATCAAAGGAGATTCTATTTCTATGTTTTGGAATAAGTGCTTTCTTACAGGGACACCAGCAATACCGAACCCTCTCCTTGCTGCATAATCATTGGGGGAATGAAGTTTAGTCAATATGAGAGTTCTAAATGTGGACTATGGTGTAAGAGAGAACACAAGAGTTAAGATATATTCATATGGTTGTTTTGTGCTACTTATGAGAAACACAACACAAACATTAAGGAAAGAGCTATGCTAGATATACCAGCAAGAAAGTATGGGAAAATCTATCAGCTGATGTAGCTTTGACCTCCTCCTTCAATATGAAACACAAAAAAATGCCTAAACCTTCCTTGGTTCCACCACACACATGACACACCCTTATTAAAAAGCCATCATCAAGAGTACGGGGGAGAATCCGTTGGAGCATCTTCCTCTAAAAAAATGAAAACATAAGTATATATATGTTTTCAGTCTGTCTTTTGCTGGAAAATTTTGATTTTATTAACTTTTGTTCATGAAAGGCTGATTTTGTGACTCATTTTGACCGGAAAAATTACGGAAGAAAAAACAGGATAATAATTCTGACCATAAGAAGAAAAAAAGAGGGGGGGAGGGCGGGGGGACATCCATCTTCCTCACCAAGAAAAAAAAGAAAAAAGAAAATCTATCAGCTGATGTGGCTTTGTCTTCCTTCTTGAATATGACACAAAGAGTAGGCAAAAACCTTCCTTTGTTCCACTACAAATGCCTTTAAAAAACCATCAATAAGAGTACAGCCTACAGGCTACAGCGGAGAATCTGTTGCATCTTCCTCTAATATAAAAGGAAAACATAAACAGATACATCCAAGAATCAGTTTCAGGCTGTCTTTTGATGGTAAATTTGACACATTAACTTTTGTTCATCAAAGGCCGACTGTATCTCCCATTTTTACAAAAAAAAATACACAGGAGCAAAAAGCACTGTCATAAAATCAGATTAAGAAAAAAATGGAAACAACCATCTTCCTTAAACAAACAAAAAAGAAAGAAAAAAAAGAAGAAATTTTTGTCTTACCAACAATAATATTCTTTTGGTTAGCAATCTCTTGACCTACAAACTACCCCATCCCACCCAACCTCTTACCACTCTTAAGCCAAACTCTAGGTGGCCCAATATGTCAAAAGATTGCTTGATCCCTGTGTTCTCTTACAACCAAACAGGAAGAAACACAGATATCAAATTCTTACCAGGTGAAAAAACTGCAACCCCTGAACTTAAATGAAAATACCAAAGTTCAAAGAAACTACCTGATGTAGAAGATAAAGTGTCATCATCCAGGTGACTAAATTCATCAATTTGGTGCGCCTTGTCACTCTTCTGCGTTGTGCGTGACTGAGTACCTTTTGAATCATGTTTTGGAGTTTGGGCCATTGCTCCTCCATGAGATACTTTTTTATTAGTTGCACCTCCGGTTGACACCCTAGGTACCTTTTTAAAACTTGGGAGCTTCGAAGGACTTGGTTTTGATCCATAAAGTACCTCCTGTTCAGCTATCAATTGACCCTGAAGTTTCTTCAGATCCTGTTACAGAAGCAATTTTTCTAACAAGTTACAGATAAAGAAAGAATAGACATTTACTTCTTGATATGATATAGATCATTGAATGTTACCCATCTTTCAAAGCAATAAGAGATTCATACCCGTTGCCTACGACGTTCTTGCTCTTTCTCTTGCCGTAATGTATTGTACTCTTCAAGCATAGAAAGTAGAGAGATCTAGAAATACACACAACAGGAATGAGAATGGGTTTGAATTGGATTTACTTGAGCAACCGACAGATGATCAGTTACATAAAAAAAATTATTACATGATGCTCACTATAGGTATCATAGTATAGATAATATACGTACACCATCATATGTGAACTCATTGTCATTGTCCTTTTCCCATGCGATGGTTTTTGAAATCAATGCATCTACCATTGCTGTGTACAAAGACATTCTAATATTATAGACAAGTACTGAATTGCATGCAACGTACAGAAATGAAGAGTTCATGAAAGAGAAGCAGAATGAGACAGGTGACAGAGAAAAGAAGCTGAACAGTCATTAACCCGTTTTTTTTTAACATCTTTGGCAAAGTCGGCATATTAATAACTGTCACTTCATTTCCAAATTGAAAAGTTTAATTTTTTATTTGAAATGATCCATATAAGTTTCATCACATTGCTTAATAATATAATTCACAAATTCAGGTATCATTGTTCAAGCTTAACTTTGTCCCATCTATAACATTGGGCCATAAAAATAAATTACTGTCAACAACTATGGCTAACCATTATCATACATGAAAACCTAAAACTGTATATTAACTAAGTCACAAGCTTTCTCAGTTCACTTGAGGCTTGAGAGTGAAATTAATAAATACCTGGCATTTTATTAACCAAAGCACGAGCTTTCTCAGCTCGCTTGAGAGTAAGATGGGTGCCTCTCCCAGCATTGTACCGATTTTCATCCTGGAAGCAATAAAACAAGATGGGCAACAAGATGGATGGGTAGCTATGAACAAGATGAAGATGTTAAAGAAAGATGTAAGAAACTAACCTTGTTGTATTCCTCCAGCCAAGTCTCCTCATCACATGCTGCCTTCCATTTCTCAACCTTCTCGAGTATTTCTTTTCTGCTAAAAGTTTCCTCTTTGACTTTGGCAATCTGAAGCTCAATTTGCTCAAGCACACAAGCAGGGTCTACAGTTCCTGCAGTGAGAAGGAGGATGCACACAGTTTAGAAGAAACAATTACATTCAAGTCCTACAATCTGTCACAAGATAGAAAGTTACCAGACTCAATAGCTTCAATAACATCTTCAACTGCACTATCTACTTCTGGAACCAAATGTGTCTTTCGACAAATCTCCTCTAGTTCTGTTCTCTTTCTGAATACAAGCTCTTTCATTTTGCTTGATTTTAACTCTTCCAACCTGGTTACTTCTGCCTCAACCTGCTTGAAAAGTAAAACTCCTCCATAAACTCTGAACCACATAAAATCAATGAATATCAATTATCACACTTCCATGGCTCATAGCTCACATAATCAATGAAGTCCACAGACAAGGCATTAGGCTCAGTTATTTCATGTTCTGAAGCAGCTATGTTACAAGTAACACTCTGAAACATTTGTTGCTCTTCAATTGGTGTATCCATCAAGTTCCAGAGCTCTAACATTGTTGTTGCAAGATCTTGAAGCTGCCAGACCATGGTAATTTACTACTATTAACCGCAAGTAAGAGAGGAAAATTCTAATTAAAAATCAATTACATTAAAATCAGTATTTACCTTCTGCATTCTCTCTAATTTAACTTCCCGTAGTTTTTGTATAGTAGCAGTCAACTGCTGGATTGTATTATTATTTACACTTTTAGATCCTTCGAAGCCACCTAAACTAGGATGAATGTCACTGGCTGTCTGCTTAAAGTCCAAACCAAGCACTGAACATAAAGAATTTAAATTAAATAGCTGGTCTTGGACCTTCTTGAGACGATCACTCTGCATAAAAAGAAGATACAAGCATAATTAGTGATAAAGAAACAAAAAATATAGTAAAAGAAAATTATTGACCTTCTCTTTTTGTAGTGCATGCAGTTCTCTGTGCAATTCTTCAAGGTTTCTCAACGTTAAGTCAGATTCATCAACAACCGTTTTGGAAGGAGTATACTCAGTGGGGCCAAAGATCTCATTTGAGATACCTTGTATCTGCTCTTGGACTTCGATAAACTGTTTTTTTCGGTCAGACTTCCTTTTCCGCATCTCCTCCAGCTCTGGAAGAATTCTACCAAGGTCTTCCTTTAAGCTTCCAGCATCTCTATCAGACTAGAATATAAAAACAAAAAATTCAACAGCAAAAATCATTAACTAAAAACAATATCAACTATTTCTTTTAACCTGTGCTCTTCAACAGACAAATAGTAAATTAGTAATCACAAAGTTTGGCACAAATCTCTATACTAGTTTATATCAAAAGAAGCATAGACCATACTATATAGACCATGCCAGCATAACATAATCACTTCAAATTATTACCAAACAAACTCTGGCATTAACACTATTTCATCTAACATTGATCTTTTTCCTACCATTTAATAATACATACAATGGCAGCAATCGGCAATTAATAAAAGATCCTAGTCAGATAAAATGTGAAGGTTATTTCCCACCAGCCTGATATGTACTGGCCGCTCTCCCATTGCTGAACAGATGGCTGCAAGCTCTGCTTCTAAATCAGCAATTTCCTGCCTTAACTGAGATTTAGACCGATTTGCCTGATCTAGTTTTCTTCTGTACACCTCTAAACACTCTTGTTCGAGCTCATACAACATTTTTTCTTTTTCAGTCTCAGATTCTCCAATTTCGTCCCATATTTTCTGATTATGGAAATGAGTCAATGTCATTAATGAGATTATCTACAAGACTACAGCTAATAATACACGTGGATAGTTTACCAACTACTATTTCAACCCCTTTAATTTTTATTGGGGGGCAGGGGGAGGAGGGGGGGGGGGGGGGATAGGAAATATCAAGTCCATCAAAATACAATGTATACCTTTAGTTCATACTCAAGTGATCCACATGTTGTTTCAGTCTGATGAAGACGGTCATTTTGGGGTTTAGACATTGTGGAACACTTATATCTGCAAAATAAATTATATTACAAGTTAAAAAGTAGAAAGGACCAAAGCAAATTAATATGAAAGACATAAAGTGTCATTCTGAGGACATATCACATACACAGAAAGCAACAAATGCTTGCATCAGAAGAACAAAGATTAACTAGATGATCAAGGCATCCAAGAGAAATTGGATGCCAGAATAAAATTACTAGTCAATTTGAGGAGCACTAGTAAAAGGAATATATGAATGTTGAATATATTATAGAATCAATTAGAATGACAGCATTTACGTTTCCCTCAATAAGGCAATTGCCGCAAAGATATACTACAAAAGAATTTTGATCGATACAAAATCCATAGCTAATATCTTAAATGTTGACAATCATTCACGTCGTTGTTATGGCTCAAATATGAGTTTTTACTTTTTATAATGAAATAATAGTGAACTGCCAAATATGCAGCGTCCACTGTTTTCTTTACTAAATACATATCTTTGAAAGCTAAAGACCACATCATTATCACAAGGGACGAGCCCAAGGACTCACAGAAAGAACATAAGAAATAAATATCGTGCATTTAATACATGACTGCTAGAATTGGTTTTCTTTAGCATTGCTCATAACCCAAAAATGAAGATACCTAACCTGTAACCTCAGATAATGATTGTTATTTTCTTAATCCCAATATGGGGCTTGTGAAAACGGATAATTGACTAATCAGAACTTATTATCTCAAATTTCATAGCAAGTGCACAACTTTCTGCCATTAAGCTGATATAATGAAACGTTATGATAGGAATCTCAGCTGCAAAAACTGAAAAATAAATAATTCAAAAGAAAAACGACAAAACAAAACATAGAGAGTCGGTACCACAGCGAGAATGGACAATCACAATGCGGGAAGGAAATAAATCGAAAACCAAATTGAATTTTGCTAAATCTAGATTGAGCTTTCAGATTCTCGGTCCTAAATTAGGAATTTCGCTCTTCCTCTTTCCCTCACATCCCTCGGCAACCAAATAGATTTCCAGAGAAGAAAGAAAGCAAAATTAGCATGTAATGAAATAATCCGAGCAATGACCTGAACAAGAAATCGGCGAATGCCTTGTCTCCGAAATTCGATTTCTCTTTCTTCGCTCCCGAGAAGAGGACGATGAATGAGAAAATAAAATTAGATTTTTCCTGGAAAATTTTGTGATTCTGGGAAAATGTCGGTTTTTGAGGTTTTGTTTAGAGATGAGAAATTAGAAAGTAAGAGAGAAAGAGCGAGAGAAAATGTAGCCGTTGGCTTGATGTAAAGTAACGTAAAGTGAAAAATGAAAATGATTTTGGTTTTTTAATTGTTGATTTTTTTTAATTATCTTTCAAATATTAATACAAATATTTGATATTTATGTGGTGTGATTTAGAGAAGAACATTTGAATCTCAAATTATAATATTTATGTGCTGTGGTGTGACCTAAGTCACCTAAAAAATAAGATCTTGCAAGAAAGTAGGAAAAATTAGGTTATTATTTTTTATTAAACTATATAATATATATTTATTATATTAAATTTGTGAACAAAGCAGAATTATTTTTGTTCTATAAATAATTTAAAATATGAAAAGTAGTTTTGAATATATACAAAAAAAATTAATTCAAAGATAGAGAATGATTACAAAAACTTCTTCATTATTAAAGATGTCTTTCTCAAAGTTGCATTTCAGTTTGATTTATTTTATGTTAAAAATTATAAATTGTTTTTTTAAAAAAATTTAATATTTGAAAAGTAACTATTTTATGTTGCTAAAATATAGACTAAATTACAATTTTTTTTCGATGAGATATCTTGAAATTCTATTTTCATCTCTTCTATTCTTAAAATATATACACTTTTTTTTTTGAAGAATAAAATATATACACTTTAGTCTAATTAAGATAGATTATAATTAAAAAAAAAGATATATTATAATTGTGATACTTATTATTATACTCTGAAGTACCTCATAATTCAATCTGGTGATTAAAAGAAATAGATGATGTTATCCACCCCTCATTGTGTGGCTTCTTGGATGTATGAAGGAAAGTATATGAAGGAAAAAAGATGAACGAAGTTGTAATTGTTTAATGATATTGTACATAATTGATGCATATTTTGTATAATTTTCGTAAAATGCCTCAGAAAAGCCGACCTGTCACGAGTCGGGACAAGTCAACTCACTCATTAATTATAGTATAAATCTGCATAATTTAGCAAATAAAGATCAAATGTTGGTTTGCAAGATATGTTAAGTTGTCATAATTTAAAATGTAAATTGAAGTATTTTGTTTTGAATTTGTATCTGTTTATACTAATATTTGAATTTGGATTTTATTATTCATCTAAATAAAGAGGTTTAAGAATTGGGTTAGTACCTTATTAATAAAAAAATTGCAAAAGATTAAAAATGCCAACTAATTCTACAATTTTTTATAAAAAAATTACTGATTGCATATTAGTATATTACTAGTTAGAGAATTTTTTTATTAAAAACATACTATTAAATAATAAGTAGCTTCTAAAGAACTTGTTTTTATATATAAAAAAATCATTATATACTTAGGATGCTAAACGTATAGGTTTCTGTTATTAGTATATTTTTTGTAAAGAAGAGAATTTGTAAAAATTATATTTTATTAATATAAGAATAATTATAAAGATTAATAAAGTAATAATAATAAAAGAAAGAAAATAATAACATTAAATTGGAGAGGAAATTTTGGTCACAAAAAGAAGAAAAGTAATTATGCTTGAGGTACTATTATTAATCATTAAATGTGAACAAGATTTATTTAGCCTCACAATATCTCCTGTAAAATTGTTTCTAATGAAAAATATGGGAAAATAAAATTTTGAAAAAGCAATGCAATAAGTTATATTTATTACTCAATAGATAAAGAAAAATTCAACGGGAATCAACAAATGTTGTGCCTATCAGTTTTGCCATAAAAACAGAAATATCAAACTAACTTTATTTTACCAAAGTGAAGCCATATGTCACACATAATAAGGGGTCAATATTTTCTTAACTATCTCTCATAGATTCAATTTGTAAAGAGATGAAAATAAAGTGCCATCTATTAAGATAATTGTCTCTAATAATCGACCAAATAATACTCGAAAGATTAATTCACCAGACCCATTCTGGTGAAAAACATAGTTGTTTTTGTTTGATTACATCAAACCAGCTTTACTTTCTTTAAAGGATTTCTGTGGTAACTGGTAACAAGTAACTTGACCTTTGGGACAATCAATATCTCTATATCCTATCATCATTAGACAGATACACTTTGAGATACTTCTTACTTTAAATTTCTAGTAAGTTGGTTGAATAGTTATGGTGCAAAAGTCCAATTTCTGAAGAGTTAAAAGTTGACTATAAACCATTTAAAATAAGCCACAAAAAGCTGAAAGTTAAGGATACAAATCAAGTATATAGTCTAAAACATTATGTTATAAGCACAAATGTAAGCAATACTTACAGTTCATGAATGAAAATCTACCACTAGCTTAAGGAAGAGAAAAATAATAAAGATTAAATCACATAGTATAAAATTTGATGTCGATAAAGAAGACAAAGAAGACCTTGTTAAATGCTTCTCTACTATACTCTTACATTAATGAATAACTATCTTTTTGCCAAGTTTGGTCACAAATGAATTAGTAGTAAACAGAGTTAAAACTAATTATTTATTGCAAGTTTACGAGCAACTGATGAAGACAAAATTTATACAAAATCAGCATAAATTATATCAGTACTTACAAAAGAATCAAGTGATGAATAGATTTGGCTTCTATAGGAGTACAAATGAATTTCAATGGTGGAGAAATAAGATAGTAATTGATTTCTCCAATCCTTTTAAGAAAAGGGGAAAAAAATGAAACTCTAGTATTTTCTATCAAGTTCTTCATTAGCAGCAGAAGTTAATATGTGAACTTAGATTGTAAAAAATGTTCACATATATTAGAGAACTTGATAGTAAACACAGAGAACTTCATCTCAGTTTTGTCTATAATAAAAGAATAAATTTCTCTGTCATTTTCTATGGGAAAAAGAAGAAGAAGAGACTAGTCTCACTCACTCTCAGCTCTATGAAGACTTGAATATTTCTAACAAGTCACCTCTTGAGTGCAAAATCGCAACAAGCAGCTAGGAGTGTTGCTGTGGAAAGCTAGACATGGAGCTTTTCCACTCTAGGATTTCTAGCTTTGTTTAGAGATTATCATTTGTTAGATAAAACATTCCAAATCTCCAAACAAAGATAGAACTAAAAGGAAGAAAAATCTCAACCTCTCAAGGAGGTCAATTAAATAAACCTCATGATGAGCTACCTTTGGCTATTGTATTCTCTCCTAATGGTTTCAAATACAAGTTCATTCCAGGTATCTACCGGACCTGGCATGCACCAGTGCAGGCAATCTTGTGGTGGGGCCCTTCCATCAGGACCGGGTTTTGTAATCTTATTCGGGTCGGGGCTTCTGTATGGACCCGGATGACCATCATGGCGGTATTGAAAGGCATCAGTGATGTCCATCAATCTTAACTTTGATCTATTCCTTGCCTTCTTTATTGCAAGGTTAAACCCATTAATCTGTTTTTCATGCATTATATCTGTAAACTCATTTTTCACCTTATGTTCAATTGTAAGAGGCTTAACCTTCCCAGTGCATGATCCTCCTGTATTCCAGGCCCCTCCCTCATAATGATCAGGTGAATAGGTGCGCAAAATGGTAAGCCCCGTGTAATTTGGATGAGTAAGAAAAGCAGTGAGGATTGTCTCAACAGATATCTGATATGCTTCTATGTTATTAACCTTCATAGGTTGAGACTTGTCAGGCCACCACAATTGTCCTCCCACTATCTCATTGTTCAGAATGTACACAGATTGCTTTGCAAACCAATGGCCAGAAGAAAGAACAATCACATCAAAAGTTGGGATATATTCCATGAGCTTCTCATCAGGGGCATCAAGATGGAGCTTGTCCACCCCAGCTGGAGCAAAACCAAATGGTTCGCTTGTGACCTTCACAAGCCATGAGGACCATATCCGAACAATCATTACAGATGTGGACCTGAAATAATATCGTAGCATGTTTCGGTTTCCCCGATTCTTGGGTACCTCTACCTGAAAATAACATTTTATAGTCATTCTTTTAGTGTAATTAATAAGTGGATGCTTAAACACATGCTCAATGTGCATACAAGTGGGTGTGTGCATGTGTGTGTACATATGTACGTATATATATACTGCATATTGGCAAGTAAACCAGTTCAAAGCAAATATAGCAAGCTATAGAACTAAGGAAAATTTGAGGTTTTTAAGCTTCAATGTACCTTTTCCTAAAAACATTGGCTGTGCCAAGCCATTGTAGGGATAACTTTCTCAATCAAAGTCAGGCCTGAGAACTACAGGACCACTTCCTCTGATTTTTAGGGAAAATAAATGCTGAGAAGATGGCTATACGTAAACATAGTTATGGCTTGGCTTGGCTTCAACATAGTTAGGGACCACTTCCTTAGAATGCTTATTAAGCAAAGATTCAAGAAATTTAACTAATTAGAAACAAGCCATAGCTTCAAGGAGCTATTACAGATGTGATTTTCCAGCAGTTAATTTTAGGTGAGTGGCAAACTTTTCTAGAAAGTTAGGTTCACATGGAACTGAGAAATATGCAGATGATGACAAGCAAAATAACAGTGCATTAGTTTTCAATTTTCAGTGATATCAAAGTGCAATTACTGTATCAAACAAATTCTTATATCTAACTTTTCAACGGATCAGGAAAATTCCCCAAACTAAGATGTGGCTCAAAATAGCACATTGCTCAACCAATTTTTTTTTTTGGGGTCATACAAATCAGAAAAAACAAGGAAAAAGGAAAATAACCTGCCAGAGAATACACAGCATTGATTCCATCTGATTTCGAGCCACAGAATCTCCAATGAAAGCCAAAGTCTTCCCTCTCATCAGCTCCAAAAATTTCTTGGGGTCAAATCGTGGGAGGTCACACTTAAAGGGCTTCCATCGCCAATTCTCATAATCCTTGTCAGGCCTTCCATTACCCTGACAGTTCTGCATCTGAGTTAATACAGGGCATGAATTGTTTGTGTATAATGGTCCTGATGGATCATGTATCCAATTCCCGTGGTATAAATCACAGTCTACACAGAAGACAGTCAAAACACGAGTCTGAAAACTTCATAGATACATAGAATAATTCCAAAGAAGAAACACAAAACGGAAGTGGTTAAACCTATTCGCCATGAAAAATTATTAAATAACAAGATAGCAGCTACTGAAAATTTATATATGTTGATATCTCCCGTAAAAGAACAATGTTTGAGAGTGAGATCATAGGATTAAAGCCCAAGTATGTGTTCTTATCTATCTGTCTGTGTTTCTTATTGTACTAATCAAAAGCAGACAGCAGAGAGCTTTATCATAGTATAATATGTTTCTAAGTATTTTTTCCATTTGTTCATACAGCCAAATTTCCAGAAGGCGTGTGAAATTCTTCTTATGCTATTTAAAGTTGTTGTTTGGATCTTTGAGGGGAAATATTTTGTTTTTAGCCAAAGTTATAAAATAGGCAAAGTTAAAAGCAGCATTAGCATCACACTAGTACCAAGAGCACAATTTAATGTTTAGATAAAAACTATCTTTTAATTTGCTAACCATACACAGTAAACAAGCACAGATCAAAACTCCGAATGATCTTTCCTTTCCTTCTTTCATATATAGAATATTTTATAACTCCAGTGAGGCTGGGTGAATGTCTCAAGAGCAACTCTCCCTCTCTCTCTTCCTCTGTTAGAAGTTAATTTAGAATATTCCTAGGCACATGGTGCATGAACCATGAATCAGAAATCAAAGTACTACTTGCACAAAAATAGAAACTAAGATATTCCTTATTCTTGCACTATGTATTTATTAATGTGAGTGCTTAGTTATTGTAATGACTCTAGAAGTCTCTTAGGAGTACTGCGTCAGGCTAAAGATTTGCAAGACTCATTGTATGACCAAGTATCATGATATGACCCGAAAGTGCCATAGACCAGAAAATATGTTTTTCAGACTTCTCATTTCTAAACCTGTGAAAGATTTGAGGAACTAGATACGAGCAACTTCCACTGGTAGCTCACTTGAGACTACAATTTTCCTTAAACTGAATACTATGATGTCAGACCAACTAACACCCTCTCTCTTAGTTTCTTGTTAAATGTTAATTGGAAGATAATGAAGAGGCATTAAATAAACAATGAGTACCAACAGAGAGCGAAGTAAGTAAAAACATAATAACCTTTTTGTAATGGATTATATAACACAACAATGTTAAATGAAAGGATAAGTTGATAACAAGGGCATAAAGACAAGAAATGCAACCTGAATCAACTGAACCAGAATTGGATGAATTATTTGGTGTGTCAAATGAAGCTGGAACTGATTTTGATATGGAATCAGGAGAGGTCTCATTTGAAGTTGTACTCATAACATTGGACTTATTTATCAAATCCAAAGAAACAGGTTCATCGATTCTAACATTACTTGTCACATTGGTAGAATTAGTACCACCCTCCACCAAAGAAGCTGCTGTACTAGAATTAACCACACTTTCACTGTTGTCATATTGTATCATGTCTGCTTGTGAATTAGAAGCTACTGTAGCAGAACTTTCTGAGCCATTAAGCTCCTTAGGTTTTGGAAATTTTGCTGAAGTAGATTCACTAAATGGTTCTTGTGAATTTGATGTAGTATCATTGTGTTCTGTGTTTGTATCAGTTGACAGACTAGAGGACATTGTGGGATTGGAAGTTTCATTGATCAGATTTAACCGTTCATTCAAGTTAACATCAATGGAAGTTTCATTGATCTGAGAAACTGACAAATCTAACTCTTCAAAATTATCTACTCTATGGAAGTATTCATGAACCGAGGCACCAATGGGGGAGTATGATAGAAGAACCCATGAGGCAAAAATTAAGAATGCTACTAGCCCTCCCACTGAAACCACAATCCAAGAAGGAGACCTAGGATGGTAAGTCATTCTTAGTTTATACTGATACCAGAAGCATGAAGGTTTTTCACAAACATAGAACCTTAACCCCAAGAGAAATCCTGTTATTACCACAAATATTCAATGAAAGAATAAAACTAGTTAGAACTAAAAATTACAACTTGGAAAAAAATTCACAGATCAAATGAAGAAAAACATATAGTCCTCGACGAATTTCAAATACCCAGAAATGAAAATGATTAAAAATCAATTTAAAAAAAAGAAAACAAAAAAAAAAACCTATGTGACGAGATTTCTGCGATTTGATGATTAGTGATTACTCGCTGAATTCTGTGTATATGCTCAAGTGAAGGGGCTGAATTGGCGATGAATTAAGAAATATTCCAGCAAGTATATCAGAATTAATGTGGAGACGAAATCCACCTAGCGATGTATGTTCGAAATAGACGTGGATGAAATCACGAGGACGAGGAGGAGTTTTTTTTGCCTCTGGTTATTCTTGTCTCTTTATGCAAGGAACCGACATTCACGTACATTGCATTAAAGAAAAAGCAGCCTCAAATCAAATTCTTGAGCACAAGTCATGATTTTCTCCCAATCATCACATTTTTTTATTAAGATAAACTCCGGTAAAATTATTATTTAATTTTTTGAATTTTAAAAATAAATTATTTAGTATTTGAATTTAATTTTTATTAACTATTTAGTTCATATAGCATTATCTTTAAGTCACCACATGACGTGACCGTGATGTGTTAAGGTGACAATGTTAATCTGTCATTATATTGTTATCTTACCTTGTCAGACCTTTTAAATATTTAGGTAGCGTTTGGTATCCGTGAATGTTTTAGTGGGAAGTGGAAGTGGAAATGTAAGTGGAAGTAAGTGATAAAAAGTATGTTTGGTATGCAGGGAAATGGAAGTGAAATGTAAAAGTAATATTGTTTGGTAGGGTGAGAAGAAGATAGGGAAATAGAAGATAAAAGTATGAAATACCCTTTTTACCTTACTTACTTTTTTAGAAGCCACAAATTTTTTAAGGGTATTTTGGTCTTTAAACCAAACCCCACCTCACCTTCCCTCCACTTTTTCATGGAAGCAACATTTCCACTTAGTTAGGAACTTTCAACTCACCTCACCACTTCCAAAACCATACCAAACACACTTTAATTTCACCTCCCCTCTGGAAGCTATGCCAAACGGGAATAATACTTTATAGTCTACGTATTAGTTAAAAGTAACAATATAGTGATAAATAGAGAGATTATTTATTATTGCTTTTAAATATTAAAATGATGTGACAAGATGATGGGCAATATAATGGCCACATCATACAAAGACTCAATGGCTAGGAACTAAAAAATAGTATGCGAGAGCATAAATTCAAGGATCAAATAGTCAATTTTTAAAATTTAGTAACTAAATAGTAGTTTGACTAACAATTCTGAGTTAAAAAGTTATTTAACTCTTTTCAATATCTAGATTCTCTTTCATTTGAATGTTTTACTCTAAAAAAATGTTGAAGTATATTTGGCTTATTTAATTGATGAATTTATTTTGAAGGAATGAGAACGTGCGTGATAATGATAATTAAAACAGAAATAAAATTGATATAGTTACGTCTAGTATAAGACAAAATATAATATTGAAATAAAAGTAACAATTTTACCTTCTATTAAAAAAATTAAAATTTACTTAATATTATAAATATATATATATATTTATGTGTGGATGACCACATTTCAGCATTGGATTCTTCTTAAACCCTCCACATGATCACTTGTCTATTTGTATCGTTAGTAACCTCTCCATGAAAGCCCCTTTAAGACAAATGTGTAACCTTCCAATTAGTGTGCTTAAAGGTATATTATTGTGTTCTTAATGTTATCTTATGGCTAGAGTCCTATAAATAGAGACTATTTGTAAACAAGTAAATAGATGAATGAATTTAGTACATCTCTCTCTTATATTTTTATTATTTCTCTAAGCTCTTTGCCTTATGTTCTTGTTACTCCTAAATTTTTTGTTTTACAACACTTAAGAACTTTTTAAAAATATATATATATACATATATATCTCTTAAGCCCTCTCTATTGACATTCGATGAATCCTAAATTCTTCTATCCATAAAATTCTTACCAAACCTGGGTTTAGAGACTCCCTTATTCATTTCCATTTTTTTTAAAAATTATTCCCTGATTATATTACACTATTTTATTTTGGCCAAATCATTTTCCTCCTATCCCATGCTCAAATTATAAAGTTTTTTTTTTAACTTTTACATTCTCTTTAAAATAAAACTATATACAGGTTAAATACTCTTGCACATGTAATTTTTAAAATATAATTAATATTAAGGGAAAAGTACCTTTAGGTACCCCAAATTTTAAAGCTTATATCAATTATACCTTTCATTTTTGAAGGAATGTTATCATTTTTATTAATATCGTCTAAATAAACTCTGGTTCAACGATTGGCACAAATAACCACAACCGAGAGACTTAGAGTAGATAAAACCTTATGGGAATCATGGTTTTAACTGACTTAGTAAGAGAGTCACTATGAATTACGATCTTGGTTTTCCATAGTAGGCTTGCTTGCAAATAAAACTAGGTTTATGTATAGTCGTGCACAATTGGGATCACGCCACGTAGCTCATTGTACCAGAGTAACCAAAACGACAAAACAGTTAACAGAGTACTAGAGTAACCTCGGATCTTGTTGAACCTCAAATCCACAATTCCATGATTTCGAAATTATGTTTTAAGAGTTGACACAAATACCCACAAATGAGAGACTTAGGATAGATAAAACCTTATGGGAATCATAGATTGTGGCTGTTTGTCTTAAAACAGCTTAAATCACGGAATCGTGTAATCTTTAGAGAGGTTTTAAAGTAATGTAAATGTGTTTAAAATGGTATGAAAGAATTGTTGATACATGTAAACGCTTGAAGAAGGTTATTATGAAATTTAAGAGAAGAAAGTGGGACTAGACCGAGAGAAAAACAATATTGCAAATACTAGAAAAGCGCAAGGACTAAACTGAATCCTTTTAAAGTTAAATGGGGGCCAAAATAAAATTTTTTTGTCACAGTGACAATATTGCTAAAAAAAATGGGGTATAGTTTATCACAATCAAAGTTTAAGAATATTATTGATAGCAACCTCAATGTGATGTGATATTGATGGCAAGAGGTCTATATTTCTTTAATTATTATCTTTTTAATTTCAAACTAGAGGAATAGATATAAAGCGTCATCCATTGAAAGAGTTGTCCCTTGCCCCTATAATATCAAAAAAAATTAGTCATTAAGTCTATTCTATAAATACTTTGGATCTTAAAAAAACCATGTATTTTAACATTGTTTAATATATCTAAATCTAATGTGTATTAATATTTTTTATTGATTATAATTTAATTAATCATTTAACAATTCCTTACCACTCTTAATTAAATGAATTTTTTTAAAATTAAATTGACATATCTAATATCTTATCTTTTAAAATAAAATTAAAATAGAGTATATAAATAATTTGGTCCCTGAAAGATTCAAAAGTTGACAATTTAAACCCTAAAAGATCATAACTATACAATTTGGTCCCTAAAAGATTGCACCGTTTAACAAATTGGTCATGCCGTCATCTTTAGTCAAATTCTCTTAACGGACTTGCTGACGTGGCACATTAATTGTACACGTGGGCTGTTAGTTGCTGAGTAAGACATGCTTACATGACACAAACTAAACATTGCACAAAATAGTCCCTAAAAGATTTTAAATACTACACAAAATAGTCCTAAAGGATTTTAAATACTATACAAAATAGTCCCTAAAAGATTTGTACGATGTACAATTTAGTCCCTAAGGGTGCGTTTGGTACAAGAGTTAGATTTTTAATCCCGCGAATGTGATTTCCGGAAATATTGAAATAACTGTTTGGTTCAATTTTCATAATCCTGGGATTATTTTACAAGATGGTTAATAAATAATGGTTAATAAATAGGGCAAGAGTAATTTAGTAAAAGTAAGTATTAAAAATAATCTCATCCCATGGGATTATCATAATCCCACCCCTTATGCGGGATTAAAAACATGAAGAAACATGTGATAAAAATAATCCCGGGAATGTAAGATTCCCAGGATTAATTTTTTAAACCTTGTACTAAATACGAGATTACAAGATGTCGGAGAAATAATTCTGGGATTATTTTTCTAAACCTTGTACTAAACACACCCTAAAGGTCTTATGTTGTACAATATTTGAGTACTGCCCATAATACATAATTCAAGTGAAACGTATGAAGATATACACATACATGTAAGCATAAAACATTGTGAAAATTGTATAATCTATATGAATCATATGATAAAGCTGTTATAGTTTTACATGGCTTCAATTAAATTAGTATAGACTTCGATTGCAAGGTTAGCTAAACTAAGCATTTATTGTTGCTAACCAGTTCACAAATTTAAATACTATTTTTTTAAGAAACAGAACTGAAGCTCCTGAAACTTTGATATTTTTTTTTTAAAAAAAATCTGAACTTTAATTTGTTTTATACCGAGGACTTATATCGTAAATGTCAGGATTGTCAAAAGATGGGTAAAATGAAAGTTGTGACTTTTCTTTACTATTACTAATTTTCCATTCACTGATACCAATATCAAAACTGTCAAAAGTAGAGTTTGAAAATGGATTCCTAATTATAATATAATTCTTATTAGAAATTTTGCATTTGGCTTGAATTCTATGTTTTGTGTAGTATACTATGTTATGTGTAGATGAAAATTTGGAATAAAGTGATAATGATAATGTATATGTATATCTTCGTACGTTTCACTTGAATTTTGTGTTTTGTGTAGAATACTCAAATATTACACAAGTAAGACCTTTATGGACTAAATTATACATCATACAAATTTTTTAGGGACTATTTTGTGCAGTATTTAATTTGTGCCATGTAAGCATGTCCTACTCCGCAATTAACGGTCCACGTGTGCAATTAACGTGCCACGTCAACAAGTCCGTTAAAAGAATTTAATTGAAAATGACAGAAAGATTAATTTGTTAAACAATGCAATCTTTTAAGGACTAAATTGTATAATTAAGATCTTTTAAAAATTAAATTATCAATTTCTGAATGGACCAAATTTTTTATATACTCTTTAAAATATCATACAAATCTCAAAGTAAAAAAAAAGGGGCAAAAGTTAACTCTTCCACTGTCTGGGAACTTCGAAGTTCGAACGTCTCTCCCAGCGCAAGGCTAACTTGTCTATCCAATCTCACAGAACAAAGCCAAAACCTCCATGAAAGACGGCAATCCCACTTATCAAAATCCACCCCACAATCCCTCTTTCTCTCTCTGATTCGAATTTCTCTCCCAATAACTAACCCAATTTCCTTCTTCTAATGGCTGCCACTCCTACGCTCTCTTCCTCTCTACCCGCAATTTCTCTTCACGCCGCTTCTTCACAAAAGCCCAATCAGCATCTCCTACCTTGTTCTCTCACTCTCTCCTCTCTATTCGGAACCAGACTAACGATTCGCACCTCAACTTCATGTCGTTTCCTCCCCAATAGCAAGTATTGCCGTGCGACATCCGCGACGGTGTCGTTTAGTCTCCCAACTACGTAGGTTTCTTCTTTCTTGCTTTTTGCGGGTACTAAAATCCTTGAACGGAAAAAAGGGTTTATGGGATTAATTCTGTGTGAGCTGAAAGTTTCTGGCTTTTTTTTATTTTCAGGAAACCCCAGACGGATACGCCTGAGAAACTTCCAAAGTGAGTCCGTTCTTCTTCTAATTGCTTGTTAAGTGTGCTTGTGTTTTTGATTTTAGAGGTAATTGGTTGAGTGAAATTTCAGATGGTCTGCAAGGGCTATAAAGTCATTTGCAATGGCGGAGTTAGAAGCAAGGAAGCTGAAGTATCCCAATACAGGAACTGAGGCTCTTCTTATGGGTATTTTAGTAGAAGGTTTGCTACTATGACTGCCTTTTAATTTTCAATAATGGCTTTTTCATTGATGTTGTAGGGTGAATTGAGTGCTTAGTCTCTGAATATATGTTATCCCGTCTATTGGATGATTTCAATTTGTTGTTTCATTAGCTTTATGTGTTATTGCTATGTGAGAATGAATGATGAGTTCATTTTCAATGTAAATGTATGCATGTCAGAAAATCTGTTTTACTTGTTATGAATAAGAAAAGGCTGGAAGAAAATGAATATTGTGATGTTTTCTCACATTAAACACTGAATGCATGTATGGTTTATACAATTCTTCTCTCGTGATTGGGTCTTTCTAAATGATTTTTTCACATGTTCTATTTTGATTGGAAAACCTTATAGCAAAGATACAAGGAATTGTAGTCCTTTTACTTATGTTGGGCTTCTTTAATTGATTTCTACTTTTCCCGTTTCAGGAACAAGTAAAGCTTCAAAGTTCTTAAGGGCGAACGGAATTACTCTTTTCAAAGTACGAGAAGAAACAGTGGAGCTACTTGGGAAATCTGACTTGTATTTCTTTAGTCCTGAGCATCCTCCATTGACAGAACCAGCTCAGAAATCCATTGATTGGGCTGTTGAGGAGAAATTAAAGTCAGGTACTTTTGGTTTCCTTGCCCATGTGATTGATTTAATTCTGTGTCTCATCTATCAGTCTCATGCCAAAGTGTACTGTACTTGATTATTCAGCTAGACACATAGTTAAGTTTAGAAGGCTAACATTTAACAACTATGTTCCAAATGTAGGATATGTTATTTTAAAAGTCCCCATTTTAAGGTAGAGAAACCAAGTTGTGTCTTAAAAACATTTGTTGAGCTTGAATTACTTGATGCATGAATTGAAATTAATTGGGCAGTTGGCTAAGTAAAGCAGAAAGAAGCTCATTTTTTAAAAATTAAGAGCTGAAGTATCAAGACATGATTTTTTTAACCCCATCTTATACATCATCTTGAGAAGTGTACCTTTGGCCCTTACTTGTGTTAATTAGAGGAATTTTATGAATTTTTTCATCAAATGAATCCTGCCTTAGTAGATTTGCAATTTCAAGTTAACAATCACTTTATTAGTGTCTACACTTATCAGTTATCAATGCCCAAGGAGAAACTTTTGTATAAATGTATTGTACCACATCTTTTATACATTGCCCAATAATTTCAAGCCAACTCTGAGCCATGCAGCATTTGTTAGACCAAACATACCAAAAATCTCTGATCATTAATTAATCACCACCAAAGACTTCAGCTCTACTTTTATTGTAAGTTCACAGTCCCACCATGCTCGATCCGACCCCTTTGATCGCCACTGAGCTTGAAGCCTTAGAAGCAAAGACAGAGGGGCTTGGGTGGGTGTAGCAATGGATTTGGATAGATAGTCATAAGCTGAGGTTAGAAATCATGGATGAAACAGCCATTTCAGGTGGTGATGGCCTTGGTGCTTGAGCTGTGTGTGTTGCCACGTCTGTCCTTCGGATTTTCTGTTTACTAATATGACCACATAAAATGCAGGTGAAGGAGGGGAAATAACTGTGACTCATTTGCTTCTTGGAATTTGGTCACAAAAAGAATCAGCAGGTCATAGTATCTTAGCTTCTCTAGGTTTCAATGACGAAAAAGCCAAAGAAGTTGCTGAATCAGTAAGTCTTCTTAAGTTTAGTTGCTTTTGAGTTTCACTGATTATGACTCCAAATTATAAATTCAAATGTGATATTTGTTTCTTGCAGTTGAATGGAGATGTTGATTTGAGCTTTAAAAAGCAAGCTTAAGAAAGAAGCTTCTTATGACCCCATGGTATTGCAAATAAGTTGTACTCCCTCTTATTTATTGTAAGTCTATCAACGAATTTTAGTGCCAAATGCTGCTTTACGCCAATTGGAGGCGTTGCAATTTTCTTTCTAATTACTGTTTTTAATTACAAGCTCTTGTGTAACTCAGATTCTCAGGCTATTTGTTTTGTGGTAATGGATAGGCTTAACTTTTTTCTCTTCTTTCCAACCAGGCAAAAAGCCTTGTGATCTCTTTTGTAGATGATTCATCTCTCTCCACTGATTTGATTATAGTGCATTCTGTTTTAGAGTTAAATCTATCTGTGTCTACTTGTTCTGATATAAAAGGTCTAGTCGTGCTCCACCAGGTGGGTGGTGGCTATCCGAGGAGGAGTATTAGATGTACGTAACTCTATTACAAGAACAAACATGTTCATCTCGCTATCCTATAACTATAATCTAAGAAGCACAGATACGCGTGTTCGACACACCGACATGCGTGTGACACGCCTGCGACACTCTATTTCTATTCTTCTCTTCAAGGTATACATACATATATATATACTCTGATCATATATATGACATTATGAATATGTAATTTTTTAAGTTTTTATTAATATTTATAAATATTTTGTGTCCTCTTGAAATTAATATATATGTATATATATACATATATATATATATGTATATATATATAATTTATATATATGTGTCGTGTCGTGTCTTGTAATTTTAAGAATCAGGATGTCGAGGTGTCAGTGTCTGTGCCGTATTAGTGTCAGTGTCTGTGCTTTATAGGTTATAATTCATCTCGTTACTCTTTGATTTGATAAAGTTATAGGGTCATTATCTAAAATTACACCTTCAAATTTTGCTAAATAAATGATTTTTCAAAAGCCTATAAACTAAAGTGGTTTAATCTACCAAGCAATTTGGTATTGTTTAAGTAAGGTCTTGGATTTGATACTTTGTAATTATGATTGACTCGAGCGCACATAATTTATAAAATAATAAATAATTGAATTTTAATTATGTATAAATAAATAAAGTGGCAAAATATATGTACTACCTTCATAACATTTTTTCTTAACTCATTCATACTTGGCTAAAGTATTATTTTGATCCTCAATGTTTATATGAAGTTTAATGTTGGTCCTCAATGTTTTTTTTGGGTCGATTTTGGTCCTCGAGTATAACACCGTTAACTTTTTGCCGTTAAATGATGACGTGGCATGCTTATATGGCACACACTCTCTCTTACATGTCATATTTTAATGACGTGACATGACACATCACTGCCACGTCATCTCAGATGATGATGATGTGGCACTAGGGATGGCAATCTTACTCGGATCCAACGGGTACCCGGTAAAATTACCCGTTGACTCCGGGTCTGGGTATTAAAAAAATGGGTCTGGGTCCGGGTCCGGGGATTTTAACGGATAAATTTCCGGGTCCGGGTCCGGGGACGGGTAAGGGGGTATTCACCCCGGACCCGGACCCGGTGATATAATATATATAAAAATATTTTATATATAAGTATTTTTATATAAATATTTTATATATAAATACTTTTTATATATTATTTATATATATAAATATAAAAAAAAAATTTTACACATCATCTCACACTTACCCAGTAGTCCAGTACCCACACGCGTACCTCACCCTCATCACGATTCACACACATTTCCATTTTACTAAGCTCAAAAACCCAGACTTTTTATTTTAATCTTATTGTGTGTTTGAAGTTTTTTTAAAAAAAATTAGAAATAATTAAATTTATGATTGTGTATTTGTGTATTCAATACTTGTGTGTTTGAAGTTTTTTTTTAAAAATTTGAAAATAATTAAATTTATGATTTGTAGAAAAAATAATAAATTTTTCGGGTCCGGGGATTTAAGTATTCAACGGGTCCGGGGATGGGTCTCACATTTTAACCCCGCCGGGGATGGGGAAAAAATTGAGTTCCGGGGCCGGGGCCGAGGATTGCAGTATCCTCCCCGTACCCTACCCATTGCCATCCCTATGTGGCACGTCAATGCCACGTTATTAAAATATGACATGTAGAAGAGAGTGTGTGCCATATAAGCATGTCACGTCATCATTTAACGACAAAAAGTTAATGGTGTTATGCTCGAGGACCAAAATTGACAAAAAAAAAACTTTGAGGACCAATATTAAACTTTTGAAACATTGAGGACCAACATTAAACTTCATGTAAACATTAAAGACCAAAATAGACCTTTATCTTTATACTTTGTATCAATAATTTTATGTATTCCCCATATATGATATAATGATAATGCAATTTGTTACATATACTTCAACTTTAGATAAAGAAAGAAATTGCACCTTCTAGTAAAAATAAGCGGCAACATTGAAATTTGAAAAAAGAAAAGAAGAGGCAAAATTAAAATATCATTCACAACAAAAGGTATGTTTTATCGAAATTATTTTTATATTTATATTTTCTAATAATGATTCTAGTTAATGTTTTAAAATCTGGACTGGATCGACTGAAAATCGGCCGTTCGTCTTGTACGAATTTAGTTAAAAACTCGATTTTGAGTTAACCCTGATTAGATCGGTTAAAATCAGTGACACGGACCTGTTTTGATTGACCAGCTTGACATTTTGGGTTAAACTTGACTACATGCATTGTGTATCTTATAATTTTAAATCTTATATGATTATAAAACAACATAGTGTAAATGATATAAATAATTTTTTTTGATAATGATATAAATATTTTAATTAATATTATTTGAGTTTATTATTTATATATATATATATAGTTTAATAATATAACTCATTATATTTTAAATTCATATATAAAAATATTATTTTTGTAATATATAATATATACATTAATATAAAAATTATTCAAATATTTTTATTTTTATATATATAATATTAATCAGTTCGACACGGATTTAATGATTGAACCAATTAGTCCATGACCCGAAAAAAATTGTCTTAATAATTATAAGAATAAAAATATTAATTACTGAATATTGATTAATTAATAATAATAATAATTCAAAAATAAATGGGTTAACCACGGTTTAGCGCGGTTTTGAAACAAAACCCTAGTTCTGTTCTTCTGGTCTGGGGGTTTAGCGTTTTCCGATTTTGCACTTTTGTCCTCTGATTCTCCAAAACTTCTCTTTCCTCTTCAACTCGCATTGGCTTACTCTCCAAAATGAGCTTCGCAGCTTACAAGATGATGCACTGCCCAACGGGCGTCGAGAACTGCGCTTCAGGGTTCATCACGCATTCTCGCGCCGACTTCGTTCCCCGTATCCCTCCCATTCAGACCGATGACCTCGAATCGGAGTGGCCAACGAGGCGCGAGATTGGTCCCATTCCGAACCTCATTGTCACAGCGGCGAATGTTTTGGAAGTGTACATTGTGAGGGTGCTTGAAGAAGGAAGCAGGGAGTCTAAGGGTCATGTAGAACCCAAGCGGGGTGGCTTCATGGATGGTCTTGCTGGGGTCTCGCTCGAGCTTGCTTGTCATTACAGGTTTGCCCCTTTTAGTTATAAGAGTAGATAAAAGGCACGCGCTTTTACCGATGCTGGAATTTTCCGGGTAAAAGTTCATTTGTGTTTCTGCTTGTCTCCACTCCAGGTTGCATGGTAATGTTGAAACCATGGCCGTGTTGAGCATTGGAGGTGGTGAATCTTCTAGGAGGAGAGATTCTATCATCTTAACTTTTAAGGACGCGAAAATTTCAGTTCTAGAATATGATGATTCCCTTCATGGACTTCGAATAAGGTGAGGGGGTTATCTTAAATCGGCACTTGAATGTGTATACTGATATACACTTGAATTGCGTCATTGAAAGTGAAATTTTGGCTTTGTACTTCTCTGGACTGAGACATTGAAGCATCTTTAACGAGAGATAAATTATAGAAAAATATACTTTCGAATTCACTGTATAGCTGGATTAAGAGTGATTTTGTCCAATTTGTCTCTCTACGGGCGTGTGTGTGGTTTTTTTTTAATCTTTTACATGTCCTATTCTTCTGCTTCAATTTTAAATAATAAGCTGTATTTGTGATTGAAACTTGTAAAGGGAGCCTTTAGAAATGCAAAAGCCACTTAGCCATAGCCACTAGGGAAATGTTTTCTGAACCGGATTACCCACAGCCAACCCTCTGTCCCAACTCCCAACTAACCAAGTGATATATTTTAGTCTCCTCACCCCTAGGCTGCGAGAAATCCCATATAATCTCTTGAGAGTATGATGAACTCGACATGTAAATTCGATTTGTAAAGTTGGAGATTATCTATGTCAATAAATAGTTATTAGAAATATATATCTCTATCAGAATCAATACAAATAAAATGAAATTCCAATAATATAAATTTAAATGTAATTCATATATAAATATTTATACATTTATTAGAAATTTAGAATTTTGTTGTATTTTTTGAGTTTGGACAATAAGATGTTGTTTTTGAACTAGTTTTTTAATAGAGTAAGACTTTAGTTGCTAGGCTTCATTAGAAATTTTTAAAAAAATTCCCAAACAAGTTTTCTTCAATTTTCTACAAATTTACCACGATTACAGAGTGTACTGAGTTCAGGACGAGTTTAACCATGAGTTAACTAGTTTTACATACATCCTGGCCAAAAATACAACTCATTTTGCTTACACATATGATATATCTATGTATACACGTAAACTCTTACAAGTTTACAAGTTAACTTTCACGTTTAATGACAGTGACCCTATATGGATGTTCCTTTATAATTTGTTGTGTGTTACATCTTAAAGCTAACAGGGTTTGGTGGCCACTTTCACTATGTATGATGTGTGATCAGTGATGTATTCCTAACTTATCTTATTGTTTGATAGGTTTTATGTATGCTTGTCTCTCAATAATTTCTAGAGGTATTCTTTGCTAAGTTGTGTATGAATTGTGACTGTCTTTTCTTTGTCATATGGGTGTTGCTCATCTGTGGATGGTTACTCTGTTTTTAGTTCTTTGCATTGTTTTGAGGGTCCGGAGTGGCTTCATTTGAAAAGAGGCAGAGAACAATTTGCAAGGGGCCCATTGGTAAAGGTTGATCCTCAAGGCAGGTGTGGCGGAGTTCTTGTCTATGATTTGCAAATGATTATACTTAAGGCTGCTCAGGTCTATTTCCTTTTATACAATGTCAATTTACAATCATTTTAGTAAGTTATGATTTCCATTCTTCTTCATAATTCATAAGGTGTCTTGGTTTACAGTATATAATTAGCCTATGATAGATTCATTAATTTACTTAATTTGATTTGCTTGTCATTCTCTGTGATAATTAATAAAGTTGAAGGACTCTCTGCTTCTAATGATGTCATCCCATTTGCTTCATTTCCCTTGGGTTGCTGACATCTCTATTTATATCTTATGCAGTTGCTGATTTTCCCCTTCTTCAATATTTCTTAATATACCTTAGAATCCAGTGAATAAAGTGCTTTTCTTAATTTTCCGAAAAGGAAAAAAAAGTTAATTAAACATAATTTTTTAATGTTAATCCAGTGTATAAAGTGTTTTTCTTAATTTTCCGAAAAGGAAAAAAAAGTTAATTAAACAAATTTTTTTTAATGTTAATCCAGTGTATAAAAAAGTTAATTTCTTTATTCCTTCTAATTTTTTTATTGCAAACATAAAAATTTCATCATATTAACGAATATTGAGTAAATCATCAAGCTGGTCCTTGAGAGATTAAGATTGTTTCAATTTAGTCATTGAAAGATGCAAATACCTAATTTAGTCCTTAAAAGATGATTTTTTGTCCCAATTTAGTCCTTTTAGTTTTTCTGTCAGTTTAATAAACGGCCAGTGACATGGTGAGGTAAAATACACAGAGAAGGGATATGTCACCTGTCCACATGTCACTGGCCGTTTATTAAACTGACGGAAAAACTAAAAAGGACCAAATTGGGACAAAAAATTATCTTTTAGGGACTGAATTAGACATTTGCATCTTTCAGGGACTAAATTGGGGTATGTTTGGTGTAAAATCCAAACAGTACAATTTTGGTGTTTCACGATTCCCAAAAAAACTTTACATCATATTTTATACATACCAAACACACTTTTTATCATACTTTTTCTCTCTCCTAATTTTTCTCTCTATCTCTCTCCTCACTTTTTTCTACAGTGCTTTCTTTTATTCTACAGTACTTTCTTTATAGTATTTTACATCTGTGCATTTATACCAAGCGTACCCTTGGGACAATCTTAATCTTTCAGGGACCAACTTGATGATTTACTCAAGAATATTTATTTCTCTTATTAAAATGTTAAGTTCCTGACTGAACTAATCTTCAGCTCATCTCTTTGTTTTGTCAACTGTGGAAAATTTGCTGTTTGTATGTTAATTGCAGAAACGATGCCAATGCTAGAATCAGCTTAATTGCAAGTGTTATAACTTACCTAGTGTTTCATTCTGTAACAGAGTGAGCATTATTTGTGTATTTCCCCATGGGAAATTTTGTTCGTCAAGTATATTTTGGGTTGTGTTTAATTACATTCATGTCATTTGATTTTTAGGCTGGAACTGGTTTAGTTGGAGAGGATGATGCCTTGGGTTCTGGAGGAGCAGTTGCTGCTCGTATTGAATCTTCTTATATGATGAGTCTACGAGACTTGGATATGAGGCACGTAAAAGATTTTACATATGTACATGGTGAGTGTGACAAAGTACTATTTTGGTATTTTTGAGAAGTTAGAAAACTGTAGTCCTTCTTGGCTGATGTAGCACGAGTGTGACTAAAGCGGCTACTTATATTGGTAACATTGAAATAGCTTTCACCCGCCCCCCTCCTAGTTGACAGACTTTGGTTTAAGTTTAGATGATGTGGAACCAAGGCTATTGGAAGTAATATGGGTGCCAATTTTTCTTTCACAAGTTCAACTAATTATTAATATTATTATTACTTTTTAGAATTTGACAATCATAAGTTCAATATGTATGTGTTTGTGTTTTAAATCTATGGTTTATCATAACCAGAAAATCAGGATTTTATTTATAGTGCTGATGATTTTACACCTTCAATTATGTTGTTTAATAGTAGAATTTTGTTCTCTATAATCTCTCTGCATGATATTTAATCCATTTGTACACAATATGCTGATTATTTATTGTCCACCAAAAAAAGCCTTCATTCTAAAATAATAGCATGTAGCGTCTTTAATTTATAAACCTAAACCAGAAGGGCAACAACTGTCTCTCCTTTTTTTGTTTTTTCTAGGGTAGAAATTTAAAATTTATTATGGGATAAAAGAAGTACAACAGAGGAGGATAAGGTATTCTCCTATGGAAATGGCGGAATGCCATTGATAACCAAAGAGAAGATAACAAAAGACTACCGAAAAATACAGAATGATCAAGGCAGCATGCAATACAACCATGAGGCCAATCTCTCTGTTGATCTGAGACACTCCATTCAAAGAGGCTATGTGAAAACACCAAAGGGAACCCATAAAGCTATCTTGTCCACAGGAGATAAGGAGGCTCCCTTGAATATCTGAGCATTTCTCTAATCTAATGAAATCAACACTGCTAAATCTGCACTCTGTTACTAACTTGCAGCCTCATTATTCCTTTCAAACCCTTTAAACCATGTCAAGATAAATTGGTCCAAGGTCCTAGGGTGAACCCAATGCACACCAAATATACCAAAGGCAAACAACTTATTTCACAGAAAACCGGCTTTCCGATTGTGTTAAAAAGATGAGCAATGGATTCAAAGTTGTAAACTATCTGTACATGTAAGACATATATCAGGAGATAATGCTGTTTTGGGTAGTTTAATGGCTAGGGTTTCTGAGAAATTGGCTAAGGTTACTAAGCTTTAACATGTTTTACCTTGTTTTGACTAAAAGTTTTAAGTAGTGATTGACTGTTTCACAGTTAATTATGTTGCTTCGTAATTGACATTCAAAGGCCACTATTAAATAACAAGTACTGTTTTTCTTATTCCTTGAAGTCTTCTGAAAATCAGTATAATTATATAGGCTATATTGAACCTGTGATGGTGATCCTGCATGAAAGGGAGCTTACTTGGGCTGGACGTGTCTCATGGAAGCACCATACTTGCATGATATCTGCACTTAGTATCAGCACAACCTTGAAGCAGCACCCACTCATATGGTCAGCTGTTGTAAGTTTAATATGCATAGAACATCAACTTTGACTAATTTGTAGAAAAGAAAATCTGTGGCAAATCAGATTTCTTCCTCCGATAATTTAGGGATCTATAGAACATCATGGATTATTATGAAATGTTTTCAACCTGGTGTTGCATGAAGTTGTTTGACCAAATTTCTCCACTTGGTTCCGTGCTTTTGAATAAAGATATGATTGTATCTTGAGAAATTTAGAGATCACAGGATGGTAGAAATAGAAATGACACTGTTGAAAGTGCTTGTCTTGCAGTCTAAATGCCAAGGAAATAGATGATACTCTTCTTTCTAAACATTGAATTGAGATCCCTTTTACAACCTTGAAAACCAATTTATGCAGGACAGAAACCCTAGAGGCCTAGACAAATAATACAAGCCTAATCTTGACCATTGAAAATAACTTAGAGAGCCAAAAATAAATAAATAAAAGGACAAGAAAGACTGAGATAAATTAGTACTTGATTGCAGTTTACATTGTGAGCCTCCTCCCCAATTAAAAAAGTTTTATGTTTTTCTTTCTTTCTTGTGTGCAATGTCATTGTATTTTTCTCCCCAGAGTTCCTCCTGCTCTATAGATTCCTTAGATATGTCTTTGCTTTATGTCGTTGATGATATAGCCCTTGTTGGAGATTCCAAAGAAGTAAACAAGAAATTAGAGAGGTGGAGACAAGCTTTAGAGACATACGGTTTCTATACAAGTCAAAGTAAAACGGAATATATTGAATGTAAACTTAATGAAAGGTACACTGATTCTAGGATGGAGGTGAACATTGGAGATCATTCCATAAAAGAAGTCACAAGTTTTAAGTATTTAGGGACTATATTACAAAATAATGGAGAAATAAAAGGGGGACGTAAATCAGAGGGTCCAAGCTAGGTAGATGAGATGGAGGAAGGCTTAAGGTGGTGTTATTTGTGATAGAAAAGTACTACTCAAACTTGATGAAAATTTTATCGCATGGCTATAAGACTTGCATTGTTGTATAGTACTGAATGTTGGGTGATAAAGTGAACATGAGAAATTATTCAACATCGCAGTAATGAGAATGTTGCATTGGATGAGTGGACACTGGACACACTAGAAAGGATATGATTAAGAATGATTGCACCAAGGAGAAAGTAGTAGTAGTACCCAATACCCATCATAGAAAAAATTGTTAGAAATACTCCTTAGATGGTTTGGTCATGTGCAAAGGAAACCATTAGAGGCTCATGTACGTAGAGTTGATAAGATGGAAGATACTTTAATAACCTGAGGTATAGGGAGACCATAGAAAACAATATGAGAGAAACTATTAAGATGGAATTAACTATATATAACCTAACTATAGATAGAATACGAGGCGTCGCTTGCTCCATGTACCCAACCCTACTTGGTGGAAAAAGTCTTTGTCTGTTGTTGTCGTAGTCTTTGCTTTTGATCAATATATAGATACTAGAATCTTTGTGCATGCCAATATTTTCTTAAATTTTTAAAATATATATGATCGTTGTATGTAAAATAAGTTCATTAGGATCGTTGTATATCTTTACTTCATCTGAAACCATGAGATCCTTACATAGCATGAAACTTATCATATATTATGTCTCTTCTCAGATAAATTTTATTGCATGGAATATAAATATTTTATAATTTTCTTTTTGCCAGAATCTTCCCCATGATGCCTACAAGCTTCTTGCAGTGCCATCCCCGATAGGTGGTGTTCTTGTGTTTGGTGCTAATACTATTCATTATCATAGTCAGGTACTTGCATTGCTTTATCTGAACTGTTGCAATAACATTTCAATTTGTATTAAAAAAATTTCGCTGCTCCTACGTTTAATAATTTTTAGAAAGGAGCTACGTTCAATAATTTTTGGTTTAAAAAAATGCTAGGCCATAATTGGCATGATCTCATGTATGGTAATTAACTCATGACCTGTTTTTGCAGTCTGCTTCATGTGCATTGGCGTTGAATAGTTATGCTGTTTCACTTGATAGTAGGTGGTGATTCTTCCTCTCTTTTCTTAGATAGGAAAATGAACTTCACAGTTTTGTTTATTTACTTGAGACATCTTAGTATGGAACCATGAATTTTAACAATTATATGACATAAACACTTTTTATGCAAGTTTGATTTGCTCTTGTGGTGCACAAGGATTATCCTTTGCCATTGATTTTTACTATTGAACTGCATCAATTTGTATTTGAAAAAAAATTGAACTGTATCTGTAAATATATTTTACAGATATTTGCATTTCGTATTTCTTTTATTTGTTTTTTATACCTTTGTTTTAGCTTCTGTTGCTGTCCTTTTCCTGCTCCTAATAATCTTTAACTCATAGTAGCTGACTTATTTCTGTGCAAATTGTTGCATAATGTTCCTGTTACATAAAACATTTGTGCACTTTTAGTTGATCTAGGAATATACTTTTATTGTCAAGTTTTATTAATATATAATTTTATTTCAGTCAAGAGATGCCAAGATCGAGTTTCAGCGTGGAGCTTGATGCTGCCTATGCAACTTGGTTGTTGAGTGATGTGGCCTTGCTGTCAACAAAAACTGGTGAACTGCTGTTGCTTACTCTTGTTTATGATGGAAGGTAGGACATTCTTGTTCTTTTACTGCTCATCATTTTACATCTATTACTGCATGTAGCATGTTGATTTGAAAATGTTATTTTACTCCTTGTTCTATGAACAGAATCAAACTACAATCATGATAGAACCTCCTGTACTTTATACATGACATAAATCAACTTATTCTTTCTCTATTTTCAGGGTTGTGCAGAGACTTGATCTTTCCAGGTCAAAGGCTTCAGTTTTGTCATCTGTAAGTTGCAGGAGTTCAACATATTATGCTAATTCTGCTATAGTTTTGAACTATAAAGCACGGACATACCTATTTTTAGGTGTGTCACGTGTCTGACACATGACATGACATCGTCACACTATGACACCCATAAGACACACTCTTAGGTGTGCCAGAATAAAAATTTATTTTTTCAGTTTGGACATGCGCCGGACATGACTCATACTTGAGCCAATTAAAGAATGACCCCGCCCAAAAAGGAAAATAATAGAAAATAAGTGAATGAAGATCTAGAGAACTCATTTTAATTGATTACTAAAGTTCTTTTTTAATTATCTATTTATCTTTGTTGTATATAAGATTTAGTAATTTTGATTTAGAAAATACTGGTGTAAATTGCTTAGAATATAGAACAATATTGGCATATCACTAAAAGAAAACGTAAAAAAATTATATATGCCGTGTCGTGTCCTATTCTATATCTTTTGAAGTTTGACGTGTCCGCGTGTTCGTGTCAATGTCTGTGCTTCATAGGTTTTGAATCTAATTTTAAAGTTTGATATTCAGTTTCTGATTCAATTTCGTTTTTTTTTTGGGTGAATATCTGGTAATCTCTTAGGGTATTACGACAATTGGGAATTCTCTGTTTTTTCTAGCCAGCCGATTAGGAGACAGTACGCTGGTGCAATTTTCTTCTGGTTCAGGAATTTCAACACTGTCATCCAATCTAAAGGAAGAGGTGCACATTTGACATCTTCAACTTCCCTGCTACTTAGTATTTAAAGTTTTTCAACGTCATTTTATAGAGAGGTTTAATTCAGTATAATGCAGATCACCTATTCTAATTGCAATTTATTGGAAGTTCAGTATACTTGATTCTTCGTTCAATAACTATTTGAGAAAATTCACTATTATCTTATTGTTAATGGCGCTCTCTCTCTAATGTCCCTTATAAAATATTCTCCTACAATTTTCACAGGTAGGTGATATAGAAGGTGATGCTCCTTCAACAAAGCGACTGCGCAGGTCACCTTCTGATGCTTTGCAAGATATGGTTAGTGGTGAGGAGCTCTCCTTGTTTGGATCTACCCCAAACAGAACAGAATCAGCGCAGGTAGAGTTTCAATTTGCTTAGAGCCTTAAAGGAAAAGCCAAGGAAGAGATAAAGCAGGCATCTTTGGTTTTGTTCATCATCACATTTCTCAAAGAATTTATTGTGTTCATTTCTGTATTTCTTGTGTACAAACTTACTGAACTAGTCATATGGTGTCTGCAGAAAACCTTCTCATTTGCAGTGAGGGATTCATTCGTTAACATTGGTCCTTTGAAAGACTTCTCATATGGTTTAAGGATAAATGCTGATGCTAATGCAACTGGAATTGCCAAGCAAAGTAACTATGAGTTGGTCAGTCTTTTATTGCATATTACTTGTTAAAACCCAAAGTTTCTACCATAGTTCTATACTTTTCAATCTTTTTATTATACAAGTCTTGAGAAACTATGTAGGTGTGCTGTTCTGGTCATGGAAAGAATGGCTCTCTCAGTGTTCTTCGGCAGTCAGTTCGCCCAGAAGTGATAACTGAGGTTTGCCCATGGCCTTCACGAAAAAAGTTTTTATATATACATGAATCTTAGTATTGATGATGCTTATGAAATAACCTTTTGAATACATCAATTATTTGATTGTGAATTTGTGATGTGTCACTTTAACTTGCCTGGTTCATTGATTAGACTATTCTATACTGAATGAATTATAAGTTCTCTTATGTACATATTTATGAAAACTAGGCAGAAAAGTGGTAAGCATTAAGCAACATTTCATTTGTTACAACCTTTTCTGTTTTTGCGGTTCTACAAATTGTTAGGTTGATCTTCCTGGTTGCAAAGGAATTTGGACTGTTTATCATAAGAACACACGCTCTCATAATGCTGATTCCTCTAAGCTGGCTGATGATGATGATGAGTATCATGCATATCTTATCATAAGCATGGAGGCCCGTACTATGGTAACTATTTTTCTTTTAATATTCATTTTTAAAGATTTTTTTGAAGGATAAGCTATAATTTGTATAAAACATGTTTAATGGGTTTTAATTTTAATGCTATCTGGGATTCAATGTCTAATCAAATCAGTTGAAGGCATGAAATTCAAGTATTCCATGAGTGTCTACTTTGTGGCTGAATATAAGATATCTTAGATGGCTGTCTCAAGCTAGCAAAGAACCTTGCTCGAGGAAATGGAGCAACTTCTCTCTTCTGTCGTTTTACTAACTCCCAGATTGGGAATGAAGATTTGGCTACTGTTTAAAATTTATGTTCATTGTTTGTAATCTGTTATGCTTAGGGCTTCTTTGTGGTGTTTGGGTCAGTGCATATTCAAGGGAGTGTCTCTTTCAGTGCTTCATATTTAATTTCCCCTTTTACTTCTATTTTGTCGTGGTTTTTGACCATCTCCCTATCCTACTTATTCATATCTTTCGTATTTCTTGATATATTTCTTCCTAGATGTTAGAAGTGCATGTCTTCGAGTAATGCTTACAAAGGGAAAAGTTGTGCTGTTTAGGATGCCAACACTACATGGTCTCATCTGTCCTGTTTAGACTTTAGAGTGAAATATTGGTGTGTTTTCTGGTTTTCAAAGGATCTATGGATGCACTAAAGAGATTTTTTTTTTGAAAAGTTGGCTAGCTCGAGTTTCTTCTTAGGTGGATTTGTGCATGGAATGTTTTAGTTTTTGTTTACTATCAGATTTCATTTGTTTTCTATTTTCCTTTGGCAGTTACCTTCTTTATAAGTTTCCTGCTAGCTTGAGTTCTGCTGTCTGTCACTATCACTTGAAAGAGATTTCTGACACAACATAAATTAGAGAAACAATAGTGGTAATACATTTTTGTTTCTTTACAATGACTGTTGCTATTTTATCATTATTGTTAGGTACTGGAAACAGCTGATCTTCTGAGTGAGGTTACTGAAAGTGTGGACTATTATGTTCAAGGAAAAACACTTGCTGCGGGGAATTTATTTGGAAGGTGGGTTTTCGTTTGGTTTTGGTTAATGAATTTTCTGTATATATGGAATTTATTTTGAAATGGATTATTATTTACACTCTAGGCTTCCTTTTTTCTTATTCTGTTTGTGAATATCTATATCATCATCTGTGGATGTATCCATTTCTTTTTACTTACTGAATTTTCCTTAGGAATGTACTGACATGACTTAATTGCAAAACAGGATCTTAAATTTATATTCTGTATATGTTGGCTTCTGATTTTTATTTTGATCCATCCTTTGTGTCATTTTTGAACCAATGAACTTTGTTCTTTTACCATTCCATTTTAATGTGGTTTTATTAAGATTATTGTGATATAACTAATGTAATTCTGGTTCTGAACCTAGGCGTCGAGTAATTCAGGTCTACGAACGTGGTGCTCGCATTCTAGATGGCTCTTTTATGACCCAAGATGTAAGCTTTGGAGCTTCAAACTCTGAATCTAGTTCTGGATCTGAGAATACTGTTGTTCTGTCTGTCTCTATAGTTGATCCATTTGTCTTACTCCGAATGAGTGATGGAAGTATTCGACTTTTGGTTGGAGGTAAATTCTTGGTTAGTTCTTTTTTTTCCTACAATATATTTCTTTCTCATTTATTTTCATATATTCTCATGATCGTTACTCGTTAGTAATCTAACCATATAGATGAACAAAGATAGAACACGTTTGTATCGCTTGATCCACATAGCCAACCCCACTTAGTGTGAAAAGACTTTTTTGTTGTGTTGGTTATTCTCTCATTATCCTTTTATTCATGCTGATTACTTTTTGTTAGTAATATTGTTTTGTAGCACTTGTTTTCATAATAATTTTAAGTCTTTCCTATCTTTCTTTTTTTTTTGAGTCTTGCAATATTTACCAATGGTGAGAACATAGGACAAGCATCTATACATGATGGGCGCCGTGAGGTTTCATTTTTCTTATGTCTTTTTTTTTTTCTATATATTTAAACTCAGATCCTACTACCTGCACTGTTTCTGTCACTACTACTTCATTTGAGAGTTCAAAAAGATCAGTATCTGCATGTACCCTTTACCATGATAAAGGACCTGAGCCATGGCTGAGGAAGACTAGTACTGATGCATGGCTTTCTACTGGTGTTGGTGAGGCAATTGATGGAACAGATGGTTCAGCTCAAGATCATGGGGATATTTATTGTGTTGTTTGTTATGAAAATGGTGCCCTTGAAATATTTGATGTGCCCAATTTCAGTTGTGTTTTTTCTGTGGAAAAATTTATGTCTGGAAAGAGTCACCTTGTTGATACTCTCATGAAGGAGGTGGCAAAAGATTCTCAAAAAGTAGATGGAGTATCTGAGGAAGTGACCAATCAAGGCAGGAAGGAAAATATACAGAATATGAAGGTTGTAGAGTTGGCCATGCAGAGATGGTCAGGGCAGTATAGCCGTCCATTTCTTTTTGGGATTTTGAGTGATGGAACAATTCTTTGTTACCATGCTTACCTTTATGAAAGTTCAGATGGTACTTCCAAAGTTGAGGATTTAACATATGCACAAGGATCTGTGAGCCTTAACAACACTAGTGCTTCTAGGCTTAGAAATTTGAGATTTGTTCGAGTCCCCTTAGACATATATGCCAGAGAGGAGACGTCGAGTGGATTACCTTGTCAGAGAATTACTATTTTCAAGAATATAGGTGGTTATCAAGGATTTTTTCTGTCAGGGTCAAAACCTTCTTGGATTATGGTGTTAAGAGAACGGCTTCGTGTTCATCCACAGGTCAGAACTAATCCATCAATATGCAGTAATAGATATTCAGTCTGATTGTGATATACTGACCTTTTATGCATGTTTTTGGTTCATTCCTATCAATGGTATTTTTTTTATTAATTTCAGTTTCTCAATATGCATAATATGTTACATATAGAACTTGCACAAAACAGTTGTGATAATTTGGATCCTTGTTGAATATTATATTTCAAAATTCATGGTTTGAAGTTTAATAATGGTAGTAGCCAGAAGTGTTAGTCATTAAAAACTGTCAAGACAAGGACATTTGGGTCTGTCTAAAATGGAAAGGAAGTACATAAAATTGTGGAAATTGGATCCGTTGCAATTTGTTTCCTGCAATTTTGGTGCAATTCCTTTAAAATGCACATTTTTGCTTCAATTTTTAAATAATAATAGGGATTCACACTAATAAGGACCTACCATGAATGGATTAGGGATCAAATTCTTTTGTTTGTCTTCTTTTTATTTTCTTTTCTTGAGGACTGCTTGTCCTTGTATTTGTAATCTTCTTCTTTCTTTAATACAATTTCTTTTTCTATAAAAAAAAAATTATTAATATTGACAAATAGCATCACTGAATAGCCTTGTGAAACTATTTATCAATATTAACCACAAATTGGTCCCTAATCTATTTATGGTGATGAAATTCATTTATATTATAATAATTTGGTCCGTAATCCATTCATGGTGAGTCCTTATTAGTGCAAATCCCTATTATTACTTCAAAAATGAAGCAAAAATGTGCATTTTGAAGGAATTGCACCGAAATTGCAGGAAAACGAATTGCACCAGATCCAATATCAAAATTGAGATGGAGGAAATAGGATTCAATGCTGAGCATATAAGATAATCTGCCTCTGTCTTGAACTGTTGTGAGTCTGTTCTCGAATAACAGTGATTTGTTTCTTTTGTGTTATTTCTTACCTGTTTATTTGAGGTGTGGCTGTACTGTATATAGGCTTTTATATTGATGTTACTGCTCATTATGAATGCCATTTATGTACAAATTTGAATATGCTGTTGATTGGACAAGCGACCATGTTTCAGCCTTCATTTTTCTGGATGATCATGTTGTTGGTAATAAATTTGACATATAAGTTTACTAATGATCTCACTAAATTTCTTATGTGTCAGCTGTGTGATGGATCTATTGTTGCTTTTACTGTCCTTCACAATGTGAACTGCAATCATGGTCTCATATATGTTACATCACAGGTAAAGGCTAATTCTGCCCTTTTTTCGATAATTTATTATTAACTAGATATATTATTGTGGCTGACTTCTATGATCATAATATCTTTTTCTAGGGCTCTTTGAAGATTTGCCAGCTGCCTTCTGGCTCAAACTATGATAATTACTGGCCCGTACAGAAAGTAGGGAAATTTCCTGAAGTTTATGAGCATGTTCATTTTAGAAATTAATTTCATACCAGCTTGGATTTGGGTCCTTTTCCTTCCCTAACCTTTGATATTATCCTTAGGTTTCGCTAAAAGCCACTCCACATCAAGTAACCTACTTTGCAGAGAAGAATTTGTATCCGCTTATTGTCTCAGTTCCTGTGAGTATACATTGGCTATTTTTAGGTCTTGTTGTTTATAATAAATAAGTTAAACACATGCTAATGCTGTACATTTATTAGTTATTTGCTATTTTCAGATTAAGAATCCTACATTGTTAAGTTTTGTTTCTTCCTTTTGCTGTTGTTTGTTTTTTTCTTTTTCTTAGTGGACTTCTTGTCCTCTTTCATTGTACTCTCTTTATTCATTAATATTATTTCTTTTTCTGTCAAAAAAAAATCCTAAATTATTAGGTAGTTGCAGCCTGAAAGGTCTCCCCATTTGCTGCTGTCTTGATTACTATATTACATCTAATGTTCTCTAGATACCCTTCTTTGGTCATTGTTCATGTGCTCCTATTTCTCTTCTGTTCATATACCCCATAATATATAAAAAAGGAATATAACTTTTGGACATACTTCTGAAGTAATCTTTAAAATTGTTATTTAAATTTTAATGCATTGTTTAAGTAGTTTTAATATCTGCTTCAGTGTTGTTTGCTAATAGATCACTTGAATACGTATTTGATGGAAAAATCCTGGTTATTTATATTATTTTCTTGGCATGGAGCTGAAAGGTTTTCCTCCTAGTCCACTGGATGATATATATTTTGTTTGTTACTGGTATTTTTTAGATGGAATGGAACAAACTGATTCCTTTTTCTTCTTTTCCTTTTATTCCTTTTTACCTAAAGTTTTCTTTTCAAGCAGTAATGCAATTTTATTCATTCTTATCAGGTTCCTAAGCCACTAAATCAAGTTGTTTCATCTTTGGGTGATCAAGAGGTCAACCAACAGACTGAAAATCAAAATTTGAATTCTGATGATCAAAACCGCTTTTACACTATTGATGAATTTGAGGTTCGTATTATGGAGCCGGAAAAATCTGGTGGAACTTGGCAAACAAAGGCAACGATACCTATGCAAAGTTCAGAAAATGCCCTGACTGTGAGAATGGTTACGCTGTTGGTAAGTTGTCTTTAATTAGTTTTCAAAACCAGCTGCATGCTGAATTGTATATAGTTAGCCACTTAATTTTATTTTTTCTCTGTTTATAAAATTTTATTGGTTAATTCTCCATTGCAGAATACGGACACAAAAGAGAATGAAACGCTTTTAGCTATTGGCACTGCTTATGTGCAAGGAGAGGATGTTGCTGCTAGAGGGCGTGTCCTTCTGTTTTCTTTGGGGAAAAACACTGATAATAGCCAACCTTTGGTATATATGGAACTGCTTTCTTCTTTAAGAAACTGATTTGATATTTAATGTCCTTAACTCTAATTCAGAGTGATGTCTTCATTTGAACATTATTAAACTTCCTCTTCTTTACAGGTTTCAGAGGTCTACTCAAAAGAACTGAAAGGTGCTATATCTGCCTTGGCGTCACTTCAAGGCCATCTATTAATAGCTTCTGGTCCAAAAATTATTCTGCACAAGTGGACTGGTACTGAGTTGAATGGTATTGCATTTTTTGATGCTCCACCATTACATGTTGTGAGCTTAAATATTGTAAGTGATATTTCCTCAAATCTTTTATTATTGTTTGCATCTATCTTCTATCTGCCTGAGTTTTAATTGAATTAATTTTCAATAATGCTTTAAATGTTTCATGCTTCCAATTATTTAACTTATTTTCAAGAAATACCCCTAGAAACGATTAAGAAAGATCTATCCATAAACAACCTAACCATAGAAATGTGCAAAGACAGAACATGTTGGCGTCGCTTGATCCATATAGCTGACCCTACCTAGTGGGAAAAGGCTTTGATTGTTGTTGTATTTTCAAGAAATACCCCTGGTTTCTAAATATGACAAATTTTACCGCATAGAAAAAGAAGATTTACAACTGAGAAATCCTGATAACCTGTAACAATAGGGAGGCTCAGACTTTTGTTTCAATGTGTGGCGTTCATGGTTATCTCATGTATTTGGTTGGAGTGGAATGCCAGCATGCATCTCTTTGCCCCCGCATATTTTTTAGGGTAGGAATGTGATTATGGACTCTCTGTAGTGTTCTGCTCATTGTTGTTTAAGCTGAACTCCCTTGATGATATGCAGAGATTAGACAGCATTATTGCATACATAAGTCATTTTAGCTCACCCTTTGGTTTTTGTCTGCATGGGATGATAAGATATCCTGCCCCTTTTGGCTGTTATTCTCTTTTCTCTCTAATAAAGTTTGTTCTATAAAAAATATCAAATGCATATTGTTGTCTCTTTAGTTAAATTTCTAACCTTTTTTACAGGTCAAAAACTTCATACTTATTGGTGACATCCATAAAAGCATTTACTTTCTTAGTTGGAAGGAACAGGGTGCTCAACTTAGCTTATTAGCCAAGGACTTTGGTTCTCTTGATTGTTTTGCAACAGAGTTTTTGATTGATGGAAGTACTTTGAGTCTCATGGTTTCAGATGATCAAAAGAACATCCAGGTTTGTTTTAAGATCATGTGGCAATATCTTGTTTCCATTTAGTTGTTGTGATCTATACTTTCTCATAAAATTAATTCATCAAAATATGTAAATTTTGAAGATTATCTTTTCAAATATAAAACTGTTATTTAAGATTTATCTTTTCCATTTGACCTGCATTCTTATTTTGAAAATCTTTAAGATTTATTTGTTGGAATTGGAAGTAATGAAAGATTTAGGGTTGGGGTTCATTGGACGAGTGGAGATACTAGAATTGATAGTATTAGAAATGAAAGATGGGAATGGAGCGTCATCCGTTGGGAGGGTCGCTCCCAGTAATGGATCCCAAGTATCCGAGGGATTAGTTATCAGGTCCGCTCTGGTGGATACTTCGGTCAGACAAAAAAGAGAGAGAGAAAGTTGGGGTAGCACTTATTGCAGAAAATTTGGCTAAAGCACCTTAGGTGGTTTGGTCATGTATAGAGGAGGCCATTAAAGTCTTCTTTAAGGTGAGTATATCAAATGGAAGATAACTTAATATTTAGAAATAGAGGGAGAACAAAGAAAACAATATGAGAAACTGTTATAATGGATTTAACTATCAACAACCTATACTTAGAAATGAGCCAATAGAGCATGTTGATATTGCTTGATCCACGTAGCTGATCCCACCTAGCGGGAAAAGACCCTGTTTGTTGTAGTGAAAGATTTGGCTTTGAAATCCACGGCTTCATGAAAGGCTAGTATACTTCATGGTGTCTTTTATTTTGCAACAATGAAGATTAAATTTTGAATGGCTCTATTTCATGGTTGGCATAATATAGTTATGGAAAAGAATAGGAAAGAGAACGAGGACAAACTTTGTAATTAGACAAACTTCTTTTGGTTGGAGCAGAATGCTAAAGTCTTTAACAATAAAAACTTCCCACCTTACATTCTTTCAGATAGAATCACTTTCTTGACCTCATTGTGGGCTTCTTCTAAGGGATTGGAAGGCTTTACTGATTTAGTTTCTTCTGCTGTCTTTTGTTTTTCTGTTTCTTTTTTGTAGAGGACAGTTTGCCTTCCTTCTGTTCACTTGTATTTTTTCTCTCTTGCTAATATTCTCTTTTCTGATTAAAAAAAAGGTGAAATATAAATGTAATCTATTAGACTGAAGATTATTTGATGCCACATGTTGCATTGATTTAGCTACTTGAATTTCTGTGTAGTACATTCTGGAGTTGTTACTAGTAGATCATGATGTCTTCTTTACCAGACTTTTTCCTTTGATCTTTGATTTTTAAAAGTATAATAATCTTCAGCAGTTCTCTGTTGTGTAGTATATTAGGTAGTTTATTCTGTCAGAAATTTCCTTTTGTAAAAATATTTCTTCCAAAAGTTCTTTTTCTGTGGTCTATCTGTTTTTCCCTCTCTTAATCGTTACTGTGATGGTGAAAACCAGAAGATTGTACTCTGAAGTCAAGTTATCATTCGCCAGTATTTATATTTTAGCCTCGCCTTAGTACATAAATATACCATTTATACTTCCTGGAAGCAGATTTTTTACTATGCGCCAAAGATGTCTGAGAGCTGGAAGGGACAGAAGCTTCTTTCAAGGGCTGAATTTCATGTTGGTGCCCACGTGACTAAATTCTTGCGGTTGCAGATGCTGTCCACCACCCCTTCTGATCGGACTGGTTCTGCTCCAGGCTCTGATAAAACCAATCGTTTTGCTTTATTATTTGGCACCTTAGATGGCAGTATTGGTTGCATTGCACCTCTTGATGAAATCACATTCCGTAGGCTGCAATCTTTACAGAGAAAGCTTGTTGATGCTGTACCACATTTTGCTGGCTTAAATCCAAGAGCTTTCAGACAGTTCCGTTCCAATGGAAAGGCTCATCGGCCTGGCCCTGACAGTATAGTTGACTGTGAACTTCTTTGCCAGTGAGTTCTCTTTGCTTTTGAGAGAGAAATAGTGTAAAACTTGTTAGTCGCACTCACTACACAAAAAAGGGATTAACATCCTACTAACTTCATCAAGATATGTTGAATGAGCTTTGCAATAAGAAACCAATGGGCATGTAAGTTGAATAACTTTTCATGAAACCTGCACACTTACAAATAGAAATATGATTACAAGAACTCAACACTAACCGATAGCACCTCAAGAGATTCCATGTAATGTTAAAGAAACTTATCTGAGGAAATTATGGAGACATCCTCTGTTTCAGATATTTACACTTGTTTCTTTCATTTATGTCAGTTCCTAGTTTTGAATTTGGTCCACTATATTGCAGTTTTGAAATGCTTCCATTGGAGGAACAGCTTGAAATTGCTCACCAGGTTGGCACAACTCGATCGCAAATTCTCTCGAATCTAATTGACCTCTCGATCGGAACAAGCTTCTTGTGAGTGCAGTCAAAAGTTGTAACATCAAGGAACAGTGCCGCACAGTTCTTATCTCATTCTTGGCAATTGTATGTCATGTCTCTAATTTTGATCCCATCATATTGAAGGCTTGAGTGAATCATTAAAGTAGCCAAACTATCTAATTCTAAGTTCTAACCTACCTTGCAAGTGGCAGAAGCAGGCAATCTCCGGGTAGTGACAACCATTATTACCTTCACTGGTAAGTATCAATCTGTATATTGAAGATCAAACTGTGCAGTTACTTTCCTTGTCCTTCATGATCTTGGGGTATCTGAGTCATCAGCTGAACCTATTTATGCGCCATTAGATCAAGGTAGATGTAAAATGCACTTTTAGTTCACCCGAAGAAGCAAGAAATCAAAATATGATACACTAGAGGCTTAGATATCTATTTGTACATTTCATATTAAAGAATTGTAACATCATGTAGCCTTATTGCTATCCATTTCCAAATATTGTAATTTACTCACAGTTCACATTTTAGATGTTAAATTTGCAATTTATGTGGGGCTGAAGATTGAATGTATTAAATATCATTTACTTGTAATTTTGATCTTGAGGAGTAAGTCTACCTACTCATCATCATATGCAAGCATCAATTTACACTTATTCAGGTGCCAGAATTCAATGTTTCTGGCTGCACCAAGCAATGGATGCCATCTGTAAATGTGCAAATTGATGTATAATATGACCAAGAAACTCTTTGGTTCACCATGTACAAAAAAGTAGGTACACAAATCTAGTGAGATAGACATGTTGAAAGTTTTGGATTTCTGGTTCATGAGAAAAAAGTATCTGAGCACGCTTGCACGTAAAGATGGGTTACAAGGAAGTAATGAAAATCCAGTGGAATGAATATATGTCAGATAATGGGATCCAACTAGTTTTTATTGGTTTTTTATGGTCAGATACAAAGAATAAGCAAGATGTATTTATATAGCATTTATGTAAAGACAATCTTTGTAGAGTTCTACCTCATCCTCATCCTCATTCTACTTTTCTTTTAGTAGAAATGTTTTTTTTTTGTGGTCAGAAGTTTAGGTGGGAGTAAGTACTGGTATCTCATCAGGGTTAGAGAATACCTCTTAATTTTTTTGGGGATTTATGGAAGGATATACATATCATTTATCAATAAGGCCCTCACATTGATCATTGGGTTTGAATTCTTGCCTTTGTAGGGTAAGAATCCAAACTTTAATCAGCTGTGCTAATTCTCATTGGCAGTAGAAATGTATTAATTTCACATATGATAAGAATTCCATTAAAAATGTATTATTTTTGGGTTTATATGGTTTATTTAATGTTAATCATCCATACTTAGAAGATTACTGGGCTTGGCCTATTTTAATCCAAGTTAACGAAGGTCTCATAATCTAATCAACCTAATTTTATGTAATAAAATTATCCTGTTGTCAAATCAAATGATACGAGATTGGGTGAATCTTGCTATAAATTCACACAACATGTAGGGTACAAGTGATTATTTGTTGGTGTTTTGCGTTTGTGCTTTTCAATTTTTTTTCAAAGAGGAATGATAGAAAAGAGATGACATAAACAGAATGTGTAATGGAATATGTAATTGGATGGATGTATTAGTGGGATGATGTGAAATTGAGGTTGTGAAATGTCAAATTGTAAGCATGTTCCTTTGTAGAGAAAAAAAGTCGCCAACTTATAGAGGCAGATTCAACTTTAGTCACATTATGAAAAGGATTAGCACCACCTCCATCACAATTCACTAGTGTTATCAAAATCGGACTGGACGGTCAGACCGAAAATTCGTCTGTCTGTCTGGTCAGAATAACCAAAGAACTGGTAAGATAAAAAAATGGGTTAAGAACCGTTCAAACCGGTCAAAATTGGTGGTTTAGACGGTTTGACCGGTTGTCAATTTGTGTTGTTTATGATTTAATATTTATTGAGAATTTGTTGTGACTTGTAAGGATTGTTCTATTTCAATATTTATAGTTTGATTTGTGATAAGACTTGAGACTTAAATAGTTGATCCTTGAACTTATTTGAAGAGTTTAATATGATATTGTGATAGTTTACAACTTGTTTTATTTTTTATCATGTTTAGATGGAGATGGAGACATATAATTATGAAGTATATAAATTTTTTATGATATATTTTAGTATATTTAATTAAAAAATATATTTTTCTTAATTGCCACCGGTTCAATTACAGTTAGACCATTGAATCGTGAACCAATACCTCGATCGGTTCAATGACTAATCCGATTTTAAAAATATTGTAATTCACAAACAAAAGTATGACTAGTAAAATTTAAATACAATTAAAAATGATCATAAATAGAGTACGGATTTCCTGACTCTTTGAATATCCGAATTCTCATACATGGACTTAGAAAATACTCAAAGTGATTTTTGTTTTTAATTTTTGATAACTAAATGAAAATTATGAGTGAATAATATATTTTTATTATGTATATCCAAACACCTTCCTCCTCTTTATATGATATCGTCAAGTTATTCAGATTTTGATTGTGGCCTCAAGAGTAGTTATTTACCTGCCCTTAATAAATTTGGATGATTTTTACGCACCCAAATGGATTTTATATCCTAATTATTTTGTCTTTTTGTGCATAAATTCAACGCCTAAAATTAGAAATATGTCATGTTTATTGGTTTTACTTGTTTTGATCTCTTTTTTTCATTTTTTTTATTTTCTTTCGGATTATATTTTTCGCAAATGGAGTTACTTTCAAGTTTCAATTACAATTTTATTGAGAGAGGATCTTATGTTGTACAACATAGAAAAATAAGAAGAAAAAGTGACACATAGTAGATCCCACATGATTTTTCTTTTTTGGCCCCAAAATGAGAATGGAAACGAAAGGTGGTAAAATATTTTCTCTTTCCTGTTTATAGTAGTGCCAATAATGAAAATTTTTTTTATTCCATTTTACTCTATGATAATTAAGAATATATATTATTTAGAAAAAAAAAACTCACATTCACTAAAGAGTACTAATTGGCAAAAATTTAGTACATTAAGTAAGTGTATTTGGTATCATATTTTTCAATGAAAATATGAAAAAAAAAATGGATTTTTTTCTTTACAATTTATTAGTACATGTTTGAAAAATCTAATACCATTCTTTCTTTCAGGAAAAAACAACTTATAGTAACTCTAACCATTTATGCATACATATCTATTAGGGATAAAAGTTCAATGGTACCGTACCACTGAACTTCAGTGCATCCCTCCAATCATGTAGTGTCATTTGTTAATATTAATAAAAACTCACATTAATTAGGGCTCACTTTGAATGGTTTAGGGACCAACTGATTGGAGGGATGTACTGAAGTTCAGTACTACCGTACCACTGAACATCTCAGTATGGTTTTATTTTTAGCTCAAACGACGCCGTTTGGGTGTTTTTGGTATGTCTAAGGCCATGTCAGCTATCTGATACACGTAGGAGAGATTATGTGCCCACCTCGGCTCGTCACGTCAGCAGTTAACTTAAAAAATTGATGAATTTGAACGGAATGACCGATTTAGAATTTCTGGGAAACATAAAAGACTAATTTAAAACTTTTGAAACATTAAGGACTAATTTGAAACTTGAGTAAAACATAAAGAACTAAAATGAACCTTTGACTAACAATAATCCATAAAGAAAAAGTAACACTTTGTCCAGTCAATTCAAGCTTGTGATTATCATCACAATCACTTCTTTTCCTCTCTTTTCAACATTTATATATATATATATATGACACCTAAACCCATTATATATATCAAACATTAAATTAGTGAAAGTTCTTTGTTAACCTCTAAAACTAGGCCACGACTAACATTGGTAATTAATAATTTGGATTATCCAACCCTTCTTTTAATAAGGCATGCATGTGGTCCTACATTTGGGATTCTTTCTCATTGGGAAAGCAATAAATTAAGAAAACCCTAGCTAACGCTAATCTCAATTCTTTTTAAAAATTAAAAAAAAACAAAAATTTCAACCAAACCCTAGCAATAGGCAAAAGCCATATATATATATATATATATATAATCTCAAACCAATGAGTGTGATTGAGTAAAAGAGACTCATCCATTTTTAATCGAGTGTCAGAGATTTGATTTTTGTTTTGGGTATGGAACAACTTTAAATTTTTGAGCCAGATGTCCCACCCTTTGAGGCCTACAATTCAGCGAGGAGATTAGTCACTGTGTTCGATGATAGATACCCTGATTTAGACAAAAAAATTTCAACAAAAAACCCTAGCAATAGGCAAAATCCATATTTGTCCATATATATATATAATCTCACGTGGGTGTGGTATGAATAATTTGGTCTACCACGTACACGTACAATAATCATGATCACACACGTGCGCATTGGTTCATTATGCCACAAAAAAAGAAATTAGGGTATACTGTATAGAAAGCCCCTCAAATATAAGTCAAGAAAGGTAACACTTATAACTAGAGTTGTTAAAACGGGTTCAATCCACCGGGTTAGCCCGTTTAACCCACCAATTTGGTGGGTTGGGTTTCAAAATTCCAACCCGTTTAATAAACGGGTTGGAAGAACCCGACCCATCTAACCCATCGGGTTAGGTGGGTTGGCCCGTAACCCACCTAACTTAAAAAAAATTTAAAAAAAAACAATTACTAATCATGTTTCTTTCTTTTTTTGATGTTTTCATTTTTCACCATATTTGCAGGAGCCAAGAGGAAAATAAATGAGTAATGTTGTGATATTTTGACTGTGTTTCATACTTTCATTGTTTTATTTTTAACTATTTGTGAGTGACATGATGAATGATAAATCTTTTCTTTTATTTTATCATATTAAATTTCTTAGTTCATAAAAAATTGTAAAAAAAATATAGATTTTCTTTTTTAAAAAAAGTTAAAATTCAAAAAAATTCAAAAAAAAAAAAATAGGTGGGTTAGGTGGGTTGGCCCGACCCACCACCTTGGTGGGTCGGGTTGGGATTCCCAACCCGTTTAGCGGGGCCAACCCGAGTGGGCCAACCCGTCACGGGTTCAACCCGTGGTGGGTCAACCCGTGTGGCCCGGGTTGGCCCACTTTGACACCTCTACTTATAACCAACTTGGGTTGAGTCTAGCGTGAGAGACTAGTCTCTTACAACGTGATGAATTCAGGTTCGAATTTTCACTGCGAAAAGTGTTCACATTTAGTTCCCGACAGTACCTCGAACAGGATTGTCTCCAATAGAAGGATACCTGTGAGAAATAAAACAAAAAAGAAAAGACAAGTAGCACTTATAAATTTTAAAAGGATCATTATATGGAGCTATCAAGAGCTCAAGCTCACCATCTATCAATTGTTGGATTTGTCTGGAGATATACGTTAAAATACTTTTTCTTTTTCAAATATAAGACGACACAGATCTCAAATCAAATCCAACGACCTGCAACTGGTGAACTTGAGCTATTGATATCTCCAAATACTTACTCATTTTAAAACCTTGCACTTGATTTCTGTTACTTTTTAATTTTAAGCACCCAACTCCCTTCCATTAAGTTTCTGTTTATTTTTAACACTTTTTAATTATATTAGTATTTTAATATTTTTATTCATATTATTAAGGAGTACTTTGATAATTTCACTTAAAACCTAAAGAAAATATTTAGGTGGCTAAAAAATGTTTTAAAAAAATTATCAAACGCTATTTATTAATCTAAATATATAAAAATGTGACATAATTTAAAAGTATTAAAAAAAAAGACAAAAATTTAACTAAAGAAAGTTTATCAGTGTTATGTGTCAATGACATTAAACTATCTTTTATGCATTTTAACTAAAAAAAATTAATATAAACTTTAAATTTCACATGATACATATTTTTAACTTATATAAAAATTTATTTATACATAACTGTTTTTGGTGACTTACATAATTGTTCTATAGGTATTTCTTATAATTCTTTTTGACAAAGAAAAAAAAAAGTCATTAATTAATGTGATAAGATTTGTATGATAGATGTTTTTCTGGTATTTTTATCTTGAAAAGTCATGATATTCCCTAACAAACTTATTTAATGGTGTCCCTAGTGTTTGAATAGTCTAATTTCTTAGGTATATATATTGTGAAACTTATTTATGAAAAAAAGAAACTAAGATCCTAATTGTGTGGACATTTACACATGCATTTTAAAAATGATATATTCAAATATCACATAAATAAATTTCCAGTTTTTTTTATGTACCAACTGAACCTTAAATTAATTACAGACAAACATATGTGAAAAACTCAATATTTCTTTAGTAAACCATTTTTTTATGTTTATATGTATCTTTGTAATTATTAATTTAATTGCTTATACAGTTTATGCATATATATAGAATCTATCTAACAAATAACAATCTCTAAAAATAAAGAAGAAAAAAAATGAATTGATCAGTGATAACATATATCATCTCTCTCATTAATTATGTTTCTGCATTAATTCTTTCCTCTTATTATTATTATTATATATTATTATTAAATTTTTTTGGGGACCATTTTCTTAAAGAATGTCTAGTCAAAGTGAAACAGAACTCCTTCATTTCTGATGAGTGAGAGGGCCATGATTCATTATATATGGTCAAAATGGCAATGCAATAAGAAAAGAAGCTCAATTTTAAATTTTCTCATCATTTTATATATTATTAATTAGTTTTTATCTATAATTTAATATCTATATTCAATTAAATTATATAAATAAATTATTGTATTAATTAATAATTGTGTGATGACATAACATACATCACACTAGTACTGGTTTTAAATTTCCAGAAGCACTCATAGTAGTGGGATCTTAGTAAGGCACACTTAGCCACTTAAGTCTCCATCACAACTCATAAGAGAGAGAGATATAAAAGAAAGAAAAGGCAAAAATGAGTATTTGGTTTGACATGAAAAGAGAGCCTTTCATTTCTTCAAAATGCCTTTGAACAAATTATGCTTTTTAATTAATTATATCATTATATGTCCACTTCAACTCTTTCAATGCCACATTGTGTTCACACTTTATTTTTATTTTTTTCCAATTCCTCTTTATATAATTAGTTTCCTTGGTATATATATTATTTAGTCAATAAAGTAATTTTATAAGGTGAATTAACATAAATTCAAATCGCTAATATTGAATATAGAGCATCATTATTAATTTATCGAGCTAGTTGTGTATTTATACAAATTAATAAAAGAATTAATCATCGTACTCAACGATAAATACCCTAATTTACACACATTTTAAGTACAATTTATGATTTTATCATGTCTACTTGTGAATCCAAATATACATTGAATATATATAATAGCTAGGGTTTTATCCCTATATGTATCAAAGTGGTTAATTATGTACACAAAAATGGGGTCACTATTTAATTATATTTGATGGTTTTCTATCCACCACAATTACATGAATATATAATTAGGTTTGAATCTAAGTGATATTATTTATTGGTGATGTAAAAGTTTTTATGTAAAGTGTTCTTTGAATCCAATTAGCCTACCTTCACCCTAACTTGAAGTGTACCTTATAATTGTTTCACCTAATTTCTTTTTACAAAAGAAATGTCATATATATATATATAGCTAATTTCCTATTCCTAACTAGTTATTTTCTTATACTTGTGTGTTGATGCCTTGTTTATCTTTCAATTCTAATACTGAAAATTCAAAAGACTTATTATTTAGTGTCATTAAGCTTTCTCTCTTTTAATTTTAAAGAAAAAAAAATTAGAGGGAAGGGGAAGATCTCAGTATTGCACAATATTAATTTTACCCTTTTTTTCATAAAAATTTCATTGTATATATTCTTTCCCCCTTTTTTTCCACAAAAATTGAAGTATTTGAATAATGTACTCACTATATATATAATATGAACTCCAATTCAGCTTAAAAATTTATAATATATATATATACTTGACCAATATAAAACATTTGTGTATATATATATATATATATATATATATATATATTAGGTTTAATTTATATATTTTAGGTTTAATTACTCTCTAACTCTCTAAGTCAAGAATATTGAGAAACAAAAGGATCATGCTGATGAATACCTAATTAAACCAAATTTTAGGAAACTATCAAAACAATAGACAGTAGACAAAATTAAATCACATCAAATGAGAAAAGTCTTTATATATTCCTTAATTTTCCAAATATAGCTAATTATACCAAAAGAATTTGTTATTCTTCCTAACACTCCAAATAATTATATATTGGTAACTAATTCATCAAGTACTTGGGTCCATTGTTGGAAACAATCATTCCAATGGATAATATTACATTCTCATTCTTCTAAAGATTGAACCCGATTGAGAAGTAATAGTTAAGAGAACACATGTATACTTCTTAGCATCTTCTGTATTGGTATATTTATATTAATATAGTTGTTGGGTGTTTTAGTCATTGGACTTATAATATATATATTTAATAATTAAAAAACAAAATCAATAGAGAATGTGAGGAGGAGATATATAGAAGACTGAATGTGAAGATAATAGGTATGATAGTTATAATTTAAAATAGTGGGAAAGTAAATAGTTGTTTATTATTTAATTTATTATTTTAATTTTTAATTATTATTATTATCCTATATTATATTTTAAAAATATTGAAGCACCAGAAATTATACAGCTAAACAAATTGTAAGTCAACTTCAGTTTTGACTTTCAATCCTTAAACATGTACAAATATTCATTCAATTCATTAATTCTTATAATAAAATATTAAGTAATTAATTAATAAAATATATGGAAAAATGGGAAAATCACATGGACACATGCATGAATACCTGTATGATATAGATGCATATGTAAGAGTACTATTTAATGCTGGAAAATTAAACCAGAGAATCGAATTATTGTATATGCAATATTATGTCATATATATTACTATGAGTCAACCAATACCAATACATATATATATTGATGGGATTATTAATTGAGATGAATGGTTTCAAAATTTAAAATTTGTATCTAATTTTTTTATTTGTTCAAGCCAAATCAATTACATAATAATTAATAAGCATATAGCTCCTAAACCAACCATATAGTGATGGTGATCATTATGAATTAATTAATAAATTATTAATGGTGGTGTTTTAATTATTATATTCATCAATGAGATTTTCCTAGAGCCGAAAGTGTGGTTGAATTTTTTAAAAAGTCAGACCTCACACACATTAAACATAATATATATCAAACACATATGAACTTTTTTTAAGAAAATTAGAGATATATACATATATATAATTCACTTAATAATATAATTTACTAATCCTTAATTACTTAGCTTTATGCCCCAAAGTTTCCACACAATAGCTTTGACTGATATAATTAGCTTTGATTGTGTATGATGACGTTCACATACACAAAGTGTCCAATATATATCAACAGTTGATTGATTAGAGTGTTAGGTACTCTATTTATCTTAAACAAGGTTCCGGATTCGAGACTTATATATGAAAAAATCTCTGTTAAAAGAGTTCTACCCCCGTTATGGGACCTCAGCTAGCTCAAACAAGATTGTCTCCAATAAAAAGATACATCTGGAAAAAAAAAGTTGTCCTATGTATCCCATTACCGTCTATATAAAAATATTAATGCTAATAAAAATCATATAATTATTTAATTATAAATTATATTTAAATTGAATCTAAAATTTTAAATAAAAATTATTTATCTAAATTCTGTATTTACTATTACTATTATAATATACTAGAAGTAGTATGTATATCCCTATTCTTTCTACTCGATTGATCGTTTATGTTATTAGCTAGAAACTGAAGTGCCATATTCCATCATCATCCACTTAATTACATGATAGCAAAATATCATAGTTCTCAACCATTATATATACACACACACTATAAATTAATTTCATATATATATTAAGTAGAGTGCATGTCAATTTGTTTTAATTTTAACTTTGAAATAAAATAACTATTATATTTTAATATAATATATTCTTTGAGATCTTATAAATACAATTATATATCCTTGGTGGGAGACTCTCTCACTATAATTTTATGTGAAGATATAGATTAAATTCGAATTAATCGAAACAGTATCTTATAGATTGAGCGAAAAAAAAAATGAGAGAGAGAATCATGATCATGATGAAGCCTGAAGGTTGGTTCTCAAAGCTAAGGAACCTTCCTTAATTTGTACATAGTAAGTGGAATATGTGAGGAGAAATGACAAAAGGGTCCCTCTCACTTCCTCTCATTAATCCCCATATTCGACCTTTCTTTAGATAATATTACTTATTAATTAATAGGCTCTCTAATAATTAATTATATCTACTTATATGAGAAAATCAAACTTTTTAAAGTCGTTACTTTTCATTCTTTTCAATACATATTATTTATCAAAGACAATTTTGTTGGAGACATGCATGTGACACTAAACACACACATATATATATTAGAGTAAATTATGGTTTCATTATATATATATATTAGAGTAAATTATTATTTTGATCTTTAAAAGAAGCAGTTTGTCTTATCAATTTCATTCTTAAAAAATAGAAATGTTAAATTTAGTCTATAAAAAGTGTAACTTGTCTTTATTTAATCCTTAAAAAATTAAACTGAAACAAAATACATTTTTTGGAGACTAAGATGGGACAAAATGCATCTTTTTTTTATGGAAGACAAAATGCATCTTTTAGAGACCATAATTGTGTAATTTACTCTATATATTATTAAATTTTTTTGTTTAAAACTAGAGTACCCATTGTCGACCATAATGACTAATATTTTCGTTGACTTATAAGACCTTTTAAAAAGTGAGACAAATGACTCAAATTTATATATACTCCATACCTAAGATTAAAAATCGAATTTGATAAGATTTCAAACATCACATTAAACTAAATTTATACGTTAACAGTACAAACAAATATAAGAACTTGATACATTAATTAATTATGAGAGAGAATAAGAAATGTTGAAACTTTAACCTAAAACTTAAAACATAAAATTAAATTTCAAATTAATGTTTGTGCTAATATTGTACTTTGGGTACTTTGCTTAGTGGGAGATCGAATCAAAGTATCTTCCTTGATTGTAGAAATCAAGTTAGTTCAATGCACACAAACAAAAGGACAAACCAAAATCCATCTTCGAAATGACTAATTTAATTTATCTTTTTAATTAAACACAATCACAAATATATAATTCACAAACACCAATCCTCCAATTTTCGTAATTCTATGTATTAATTATTGTCACTTTTTGACTGAGATTTCCTTGGTTATGACATTATTATAAGATCAAGTTAGAATCTCACAATATACGAGATTTTACAAATATTATTATTAATTAATTAATTAATTATTACCCAGTATTCATAAAACTACGTACGCCTGTGTTCATACATGCAGAAATAGTCAATATTGCAGCATTATTAGTTGATTCAATTCACAAATACATATATATATATATATATATATTTTGGGAGGCTTCGTTTTCCAAAATTTTCCTAGAAAGAGCCTCCAATATTATTTCTCTCGGATTCTTCAAACTTAAATTTATTTTCTAGTTCTTTCTCTGAATAATGCATATATATATATATATGGTATAGGTCCAAAAAAAATTTTACGGGCGAGTCTTCGTGTGGTCTTTGGTAAGCTCCAACGATCGAAGCTAGTCTTGCGGGGCATGAAAGTTAGAGTCACAAAAGAGTCAAAATTCTCGTTATGGACTCTGATGCTTGATTTATTTATAGAATGAAGAAGGAGAAGATGAAGAGACTTAAGAGAAAAAGAAAAAGAATAGAATAGTACTAGTGTGCCATTATAGAAGGAGAGAGACAGATTTTATATCTAAGGTATAGATCCGGAATAAGATGGTAAATTAATTACCTTAGGAGGTCCGTCAAAGGGAGTGAACGGGACGTTTGGCATGGCATGTTGAGGTCGGTGTGTCAATAAGACAAATCGTATCAAACAAGCATGTGCCGATTGTCGACTGGTGACTAATAATTAGGCGAGGGGTTGGGCTCGACATGTAATGAATCTTAATTTAGAACGGTTGATATTTCATTTATGATTAATTAAATACCTATAAATTTATTCCACTATATATTTCTTCTAATAAAGATTGGATCTGCATATAAGAGTGACTAGTTCTTACATTTTGTGGTAAAAGATATTCATATTTAATGTCTGACAATGTATTGAATATATATAATTGACTACTCAAATAAGATAATACTGTACAACAAACGATCATATATGCTAGCTAGTATAAAAATATATAAAGAGAGAGTGTAACACATATAAGTGGGGCCCACATCAAGTGAAATACAGTACACATGATGTAGGTCCCACCCTTGTATCAACACTCTCTCTCATCATATATATATATATATATATATATACACACACTAGGGATCTTTCATTTTTTAACATGTATATACAAATATATAGTGATTCAATATTTGTTAATTTGTTAGCCCATGTGCAAAAGGGAGGAGAACGAGTGGTTATAATAATAGGAAAATATATAGCAGACTGTCATATATATTTTATTTCAAATTAAAAACAAGATTAAAATATTCTTTTCCACGCTTAATTACCATCTTCATTTAAATTTTATAATTAAAAATTATTAAATATATTATATTCTTATGATTTTTTTTTTGGCCTGTATTATATTCTCATGATTAAATTTCATAGTTTTGAATCCTTTTTAAAAAAATAAAATAAACTAAAACTAGTAAGATATTTTCTTTTGCATATTGATTCATACACAGACTTTTATGCATTAATAAATATAAAATCTTATGAGTATTGTGTGTAATTAAGAATCTCACCCCCAAAAATTGACTATATATATTATAATGTTAAGCATTTTATAACCCCCAAATTTCTATTCATCTAACACCCTCTTGCTGGTAACCATGTGACTGTGAGTGATGTGAATGAGTGAGCAAATGGGGAGTCATGTATGTATATATATATATATATATATCATTTTTTAAAAAAATTTATTTAAGGACTATAGACATATAAATTAAGGAAAAAACTTAGATCAAGTTTCTTATATCATTTTCATCAAGTTCCATCAATCATATATTGTATTTACACTCTCTTTCTTCTATTATTGGTCATATAAAATATTAATGTGGTCTTCTATATTCTCTCTCTACTATGATTTGTCATTTAAACACTTTTTGTCACGTGTCATATTTATATTGAGAAAACTTGATGAAAAGGACATAAAGAACTTGATCTAAGTTTTTTCCATAAATTAATTATATTCGGTTTTTATATGTTTGATATCTCATATTCTTTTAAAAAAACACTAATTATTAGAGAGATGAATATAATTTCATACACATTTTTTGGATAAGGCCCATTACTGAGAGTGACCCTCCCAACGAATAATGTTCTATTCTCATATCTTCAAAGATCGAACCCAAAAGATGAAAGTTAAGAAAATACATATTTTTTTACTATATGTATTACACTATATTGACACACACATTGATTTTTTATCAGAGGAACTTGTGACAAATAAGTATAAAAGCTGTTTTTTGGTTCAATTAAAGGCGTACATATACATATATATAATATACTACATGTTTTTATCAACACCTCAATTTATTAAATTAAATTCATAAGTCAAACTTGATCTATTTTATTATATTATGTATATATATATATATATACACATACTTGAAGCTCCCTAAACTCTGCCTTCTGTTTGTGGCAATATAATTGACATTAATTGCTTGTTTGCTATATACATTAATATTCTCACATATATCATCTATCTATTCAACTTGTATATTGAAGACAAAAATATAAACATGAACCGTTTTTTCTGGGTGCTAGTACAACATACATCTGAATGGTTTAAATTAATCAAAAATTATATATACCATATTTTATATTAATATATTATGTAGTATGAAATCATTTAGGAATTTTTGGAGGCAATTAACACGTTCCAAATGCAACATTATTAAGAAAAAACCTCAATCATACCACTACTAATTAAGTAATTATAATTGGATAAAATTATTTACGATTTAGGAATGTATAATAATTTTTTTGATGGTTGGGTCTCTGTTGATCTTTTCAACATATGTTCACTGACACTCTGCTTGATGTAATACTTTGAAGTGTCTTCCCTTATTATTATATGGTAACAAAAAAGGCAACATATATTATTAAGAAAAAAACTCAAACAATCAAATTAAAGAAAATCAAATAATAATAATGCACTAATGTCAAACTTTTTGGTAGCATACACATGGAGCTTCCCTAATTAACCTTTAGTCAATGTTCAATTATAGATAGGCATATGCATGCAAGCAAGCTAGCTATAAGTCAATATTCTAATTTCATATATATATATATATATATATATATATATATATATATATATATATAAATAATTATAGACACATGGATTATATTATCTTTTTGTGCTATAATTATTTTTCCTAGCTAATGAAAATAATTCCAATCTTTTTTTAAAAAAAAGAGAGAGAGAGAGAGAGAGAAACCCAACATCATTATTAACAGAGACCATTAGATCTCCACATGGGATCTCAGTATAAATTTTGTTCACATAATTAATCATTTCACAATATTCCTGAATAATTGAATTTGCTATACTAAAGTGAAGCTTGCACCTATAATTATCACTGCTGTGTATAGAAATCACAACATTTTCATAATTGTTTTTTTTTCCTTTTTATTATATAGGAACTGTATGACTTAGGATTCTAAGAGAAAAGGGAAAATGATAAGGATTCAAGGTGAGCTATAAATAGTTTATCTCAATTAAATATAAATATTTTCATGTGAAAAATTAAATAATATGATGTTTTGTAACATGAAAAAAAAAGGATAAACATACAATATGCAATAATATATATATATATATATATATATATATATATATATGAAACATATCAAGTAAAAGATCGATCTCTTCTTATGTGAGAGATGAAACGTTATTTTAAATATAACATGACTCTCATATAATCTATTATAAACATCGTATAATTATCATATATGCATGATTTAAAATATTATTTTAATTTTAACCCGTTCAATTTAATTTGTACGTTCAAAAGGAATTTCTCTGTAAATAACATATGCTTTCGTAGGATACTTAACTAAAAACCTAAGTATAATATAAATTTGTACATTACACTCATAGAAAAAGCATATATCTATATTTATATGGCAGTTATGTCAACATCGATCTAAGATCTAATTAAATTCATCATTTGGTATAGATATGTGCATGTGAAAAGGGTGAGAGAGAAATTAAATGGAGAAGTGAGTAAATATTAATTAGGGGAGTTAATTAATAATTAATCATAGAGAGGAAAGAAACAAAAGGATGAGAACAAACACAAATTGCTTTATATATAAAATTCAAAAGAGAAAGTGCCAATAATTATATGGCCCTCTTTCCATGGAGAATATATCAGCATCTAAGAAAAAGTGTTTCTTTGCATCCAAACAATAAAGCAAAAGATCTCTTTTACCCACAAATCAATAATACAACACAAGTCTTAATTACCACCAAAATTAAATTACACACATTTAAAAAAAATATATATATATAGGTAAAATATTATTTAGTCTCTGAATTGTTGGTCAAACTACTATTTAGTTCCCGAATTTATAAAAATACTATTTAGTCCCCAAAATGTTTAACTAGGTCAACTATTTAATCCTCGAATTTGTAACTATGTCAATTATTTAATCCTCAAACTTGGCAAAAATACTATTTAATTACCGAATTTGGAACTTTGTCAACTATAACGGGTAATAGTCAGGAGACTAAATAGTTGACAGAGTTGCAAATTCGATGATTAAATAGTATTTTTACAAATTTTGGGAATTAAATAGTTGACATAGTTACAAATTTGGAGACTAAATAGTTGACATAGTTAAACATTCCGTGGACTAAATAATATTATTTTTGATAAATTTGGGGACTAAATAGTAATTTGACCAACAATTTAGAGACTAAATAGTATTTTACCTATATATATATTCTGAAAAAAATTAAGAAGAAAAAGAAGCAAAGAGCTTAATGATGAGTGAAGCTTCTACGCGCTTTTAGAGCGACTGAATCATAACCAGAAGTCCAGAATTGATGTTGCACCTGCACCAAGATAATTTGTTTTTTAAAAAAAAAAAATTAAATACTTAAAAGTGAAAATTTAAAACTATATGTAATATTAGTTTCCTTTAAAAATATATTATATAATTCTTATAAATTATTTTGTAATATTATTTTATGCCAAATCATTGCCAATGTTACCATTAAGTATAATTTAATTTTTATAAAATATAAATTCTATACACTTATAGTAGCCCTTTATCAATGAAGAAAAATGTAATATTTTGATTTTAGCAGATGAATATATATAAAATTAAGAGTGTTTAAAAACTAAATTATTCAATGTTGATTTTTGAAAAATGAAACAGAAAGAATACTTTTTCAAAATTAAAATAAAAACTATTAATCTTCTTTTAGTTGAAAACTCATTACACATAGGGTAATTTAGGCTATGTTCAGTAAGGGGTCGTTTGGTACGCCGGAAGTTCAAGGAAGTTGAGTTTGTTCACTTACTCAAACTTGTTTGGTAGGAGGTGAAGACACTTCCAAGGTGACTAAGGTTCCAGGTGTGGGAGGAAGAAGGTGCCTGGGGAAGAGGCAAGGAAGTGGATGATGCTTCCATGGAAGTGAGAATAAAAATACTCATATGCCCTTAATAGAGAGTGCTTGTGTGTTAATATTGTGGCAAAAACGTGAGGTAGGGTGTGGGTTTAAGGTTGAAGGGTAATAAAGTATTTTTTACTTTTAACTTCCACTTCCTTATCTATTTCCCATCATACCAAACAAATTTATCTTTTCACTTCCACTTCTATTTCCCTGTATACCAAACACACTTTTTATCTTCCACTTCCACTTCCACTTCCATTTCCACTTTCCATAAAAACACTCACATCCTACCAAACGTGACCTAAGGATTCAATTAAGGGAAAGTGATGTATTATTATAGATTATAAAATTATCTTGTGTGCTTGGTATACATTACATTGTAAAGTATTGTTCACCGGTTGATTTTTTGTTGACTTTATCTTAAGTTGAAATGTCCAAAATACATTTCTTAATTACTCTCTCTCCCTTTATTCAAGAAACACTTTAATTATAAAGTAAGAGTATTTAGGTCTTTTTCAATACTTTACTTTATATCACAATTTTACATATTAAACACAAATTTTATTTTTACTTTCTTTTACTTTACGGTACTTAACTTTACGTCTCTTCCCTTCTCATCTTTGCATTTCTACTAAATAGCCTTAATTTTACGTCTCATAATAGAAGTATAACTCTTTCATCTATGATTTTCTAAACACAAAATTCAATTGAGAGTTGAGACCTACTCAAAGAGAATGAAATATTTATTACTTCAACTAACCAATTACATCTTTATATATAAAGTAATAGCTTTTTGGTGTTAACATAAAGGATTTATCTAGTAAGTGTTCTAATACACTCGTGAAGATTTTTTTTAATTGATTGAAAGAGAATTTATTATCTTAAAGTTTATAAATAATCAACAAGAATAATTTTGTAATATTTCGTAAGTATCCCAAGCGCAGATAAAAGTTCATAACTAAGAGAGTATTAAATTTCAATATATCTCTATAATTATTTAGTATTATTTTTTAATATTAATAAGAATATAAAATAATAAAACTTACTTTAAAGACAAAGTGATTAGAAGAATGTATTGCTTTAACAAAATTATAATATAAATTATTATAATCTTGTTAACTTTTTAATAATTTCAAAAAAAAAAATTAATTTTTTACTCAATCACAAGTTAAGTGTTACATAAACTAATGTTTATATGTGCTACATTTCTCTCTCAAAAAGTGGAAATAGTTCAAAACTCCAAATTCCTCAGTTACCACTTACCTCATTCATTCATATGCTTCTCTTCTTTCTGTTTCAGTTTCTCTCTGTGCATGTGTATTTGTGTGTGCGTCTCTCTCTCTCTCATTTCTTATTAAACATTCTCATTCCTTACTTTCATTTGACTCTCAACCATCCCACCACCCCCATTCTCCTTCCTCTCTCTCTCACGCATTTTCACAAACACCTCATCTTCTTCCTCTACTCTTCCCCTTCCTTCTCTCATCCATCCTCACCATCTTTATCCACCCTTCTTCCATTCATTCCCCCCCTCTCTCTCTCACATGCATTTTCTCAAACACCTTATCTTCTTCTTCTTCTTCTTCTCCTTCTCCTTCTCTCATTCATTCCTTTAACCAAAACCAAATCACCATTATTCATTCCTCATCATGGCCCTTGAAACCTTACTCATCAAGGTCAAAACCACTCTCTCCCACAGTTTTCTGGACTCTGTACTACCCTCCAACCCCAAGCGTCTCCTCAAGAAGCCCTCCTTCAAATCCCCCACCAAACGACGCCGCCCCGTCGTCGGAGTCCTCGCCTTCGAGATCGCCGCCCTCATGTCCAAGCTCCTCCACCTCTCCCAATCCCTCTCCGACTCCGTCATCCTCCGCCTCCGGAACGACGCCCTCTCCCTCCACGGCGTCCGCAAGCTCGTCTCCCACGACGACTCCTTCCTCCTCCGCCTCGCCGCCGCCGAGCTCGCCGAATCCCTCCGCCTCCTCGCCGACTCCGTCTCCCGGCTCTGCCTCCACTGCCACGACCCCGCTCTCAGGTCGTTCGACGCGCTGCTCCGCGGGTTCGCCGATTCGGGTCGCGACCCGCACGGGTGGGCCCTCTCGGGTCCGAAGGAGATCGAGGCGAACCAGAGGAAGATGGAGCGTTACGTGACGCTCACGGCATCGCTGCACAGGGAGATGGAGGAATTGACGGCGTTGGAGAGCGCGTTGAGGCGGACTCAGGAGCAGAAGAAAGGGCACGAGATTCAGCAGAAGATCTTCTGGCGGAAGCAAGAGGTTAGGGATTTGAAAGAGAAATCTCTGTGGAATCGGAGCTTCGATTCCGTCGTCTCGATCCTCGCGAGGTCAATCTTCACCGTCGCAGCGAGAATCAAGCTCGTCTTCTTCGCGATTGGGAGGGATTCTGTTCCCAACACTCTGCCTCGTAGCCTCTCCTCTTCCGCCGCCGCCATTCACCCCTCGGATTCCTCCTCCTCCTCCTCTTCTTGTAAATTCGTTTCCGGGCCATTGAATTACTCGAAACACGATTCAATTCCAGAACCGTGTGGGTTCTTCGAGTCCAATCGCAGCCTCCTGAACCCAAATCCATCGACCCTAGGGTTTGCTGCTCTGGCTCTGCACTACGCGAATTTGATCATAGTGATGGAGAAGATGATAAAATCGCCCCAATTGATAGGGATGGAAGCGAGGGATGATTTGTACACCATGCTCCCAAACAGCATAAGGTCATCCCTGAGGGGGAGATTGAGAGGGGTAGGGTTTTGCAGTGCGAGTGATGGAGTTCTTGCAGGGGAATGGAGGGAGGCATTGGGGAGGATTGTGGGGTGGCTATCACCATTGGCTCACAATATGATCAAATGGCAGAGTGAGAGAAGCTTTGAACAGAAGAATCTGGTGGCCAAGAGTATGACCAATGTGTTGCTCTTGCAGACTTTGTTCTTTGCTGATAAGGACAAGACTGAGGCCGCCATTACTGAGCTGCTTGTGGGGTTGAATTATATTTGGAGATTCGAGAGGGAGATGACTGCTAAAGCTTTGTTTCAGTGTGCAAATCTTGATGTTAATAATGGGTTGTTGAATTTGCAGAAGAAGAAAGCTTGCTAGATAGGAACTATGGAGGAGGAGAAGGAGATGAAGATGGAGATAATGGGGTTTTTTCCTTTTTGGGATTGATTCATACAAGGGCCTACTCTCTTCTATTTTTGTTTGAACTTTTTTTTTTCCCCTATAAGTGTAATGTTAGAGAAAATTTGACTTCTTCACTTCTAAATTTTCTTGAAATTTTGTGTAAAGTATTTACTATATAATTAATATATATATTGAGATGATTTAACAAGAAAATACTTGACTGTTCATATTAAAGTCCTTTCAAAATTATTATGTGATTCTTATGCAAGGTTGAGGGTGAACTTTCTTCTTGTATGGAGAATGGATATTCCGAAGGGTATATATTGAAATTGGATTTAATGTAATTCGTTTTTATGTAATTTCGGTGTAATTCTTTTAAAATTTACATTTTTACTTCATTTTTGTATCGGAATTGCAAGGAAGCAACTTACACCGGATCCAATTTTGTATATATTTTAAAGTACTGAAATGTACTCATTTTATAGATTAATTAATTAGTTGGTTAATGTATAAATGACTGATTTATTTTGTTTGTTCTAATTAATTACGTGTAAAAACAAAGCACTTTATAGTATTTACAATTAAGAGGATATATCTTTCTATTTTTTGATATGCTCTCAAAGAAAATCAAATTGAATTTGATTAGGATGAAATTATCAATTAAATATAATAAAATTAATAACAAGTAATATATTATTATTGTATATAAATTTTAAAATATAAGCTAACTTTTTTTTTATGAACATAAATTAATTTTTATGGTTGATAACAATGATTAATTCTCTTTGTACTATAAACCTTTTTTTGGAATCAAATTAAGTGGCTTCTCAATACTAACACCTTTTTAGATAACTAAACTAAGTTCATTTTCTTGTTGTGCTAGCTAATTTGTATATGAGATCAGAGTGTAAATGACTAAATGATATGATTTTGAAGTAAATTCTCCAAGAATTGCATGGGCTAGTATGAAAAAAATGTCTATTTGGTTATTATTTTCCCATCATTAATGTTAACAATTATTGATGCTTATTGTATTAATTAATATTTATTGTGTTGTTGGTGTAGTTCTTCATGGCTGCACCACTAATTTTAGAATCATTCTATGTGTGGTTCATATGATTAGTAATAAACTACTATGCTATCAATCCACCTATATCTTGGTAGGCATTAATTTCATAAATATATATAAATTAACCAAATTAAAGTCAAATGGATTGTTGTTTAGAGTTAAGCATTAGTATATATTTGTAATCATGATTAAAGGGAATTTTAACATTAAAATTATAGTTAATTATTTTACATTTACTAATAAATAATATTCATTAATGACATGAAATATTCTAAAATTAAAAAAAAATCCCACCAAATTAAAGTCTCTTGTGGAAATGAGGGTGGGCCCAACTAGTTAGTACCTTGCAAGATCTTTAGGTCACGTTTGGTATCCGGTGAGTATTTTAGTGGGAAGTGGAAGTGGAAATGGAAGTGGAAGTGGAAGGGGAAGTAAGTGATAAAAAGTATGTTTGGTATGCAGGGAAATGGAAGTGGAATATAAAAGTAATTTTGTTTGGTATGGTGGAAAGAAGATAGAGAAATAGAAGATAAAAGTATAAAATACCTTTTTTGCCCTTACTTTTTTAAAAGCCGCAAAATTTTGAAGGGCATTTTGGTCTTTAAGCCTAATCTCACCTCATCTCACCACAACTTCCCTCTCCTCACCCATGGCACCTATCTCCCCTCCTATGATGGAACTTGGCTCACCATGGAAGAAGCTTCACCATGTAACAAACAAACTCATAAGTGGTGAGAACACTCACCTATCATAACTTCCATCCTACCAAACAAGGCCTTAGTTTTGCAGCATCATATAGAAAAGGCACATTTTGCCCACACTTTAATACTTGTTGTACATAACCATCAATCTACAAACAAAAGCTAAGAATTGATTATGGAATTTATAAAAGTTTATAAAAGAACAAAATCTTAAGTATTAAAAGAATCAAAAATTAATAAAAGCAACAATTTTTATCAGCTAAATATTTTATCAATAAATAAATATTTTCTTTTTCTTAATGAAAATGATCAAGTAGATTCATTAAAAATCCAAAACAATCAATATATGAATGCATGTGTGTTTTTTTTTCTTGTTATCACTTCAATTAAACGTTTAACATTTTCAATTTTAAATTTTTAAATAAAAATGAATACAGGAATAATTTTAATATGACATTCTCAAAATTAATTTCTTGAAACTCTATTAGAATATTACAAGCACTATGAAAAAAAATTATTGTTTAAAATTCCTCTATATAGTTCTTAGCATTTAGACCACCTAGAACCCTAGAATGCTGTGTATTACTTGCTCCTATACATAGGGTTTGAGAGTCAATTTTTTTGTGGTATTAGTTTATTAAGCAAAATTAAAAAAAAACAAAGGTAATGAATTGTTTTCATATTAGTGAGTGGAAAAATACATCAAATGTTTGTGAAGTTTAAAATATTTTTTTTGTTAAAAATAAAATACCATTCATGTTAAATGGAATAAAGTTATATATATATATATATATATATATATATATATATATATATATATATATATATATATAGTTCCCATAGCCCATAGGCCTCCTATATTTACATATTTTATGAAAATTGAAGCAATTAAAAAGAAAAAGTAAGAAGGCACTAATGGGGACTAACAATAATAATGTTGAGGCATTGGGGACTAATTGTATGATTAAATTATCCAAGAGCATCTAAAAAGGACAAAAACCCATTTTATTTTGGATCAACTTGTTCACATCCTCTTATTACTTTTTTTTAGTTTCCATTGCTTCCTTGATCTTTGTTCTTCTTTGTTGTGAGATCTCTTGCTTTTAAGTATACAGCTCATAGGTAAATTTTGATTAAAGTTTTTAAAGATTTTTTTTTGAAAAATTTTTGCATGGTTAAGATGCCTCAGGCAGAACATCCTAAAGTCACAGAGCTAGTAACACTACTAGCAAAATTACAAATAAAAAATGCATATCAATTAATAGTTAATGGCCCAATGAGTCCATGTTTCTAGCAAGTGTCGTCACCTTTTCAAATTTTGCAACTCTAAGGGCCCTTTTCAAATAATTGCACTAGTAGTTGGCTTTTTTTATTTTTTTTATTATTATGTACAAAAATAAAAGAAAAATTATATTCACCTCTCCTCTTTAAATTATATTTATCTCTCTTTTAATTTTTTTTTAGTTTTTTATCAGGTATTTTTTTATTTGAGGTACTCCCAAGAGTTAAATGTAGACACATCTCTCAATGAAGATTCAAACTCAAGTTTATCACGTTATGAGTGATTATTCTCTTTCACTTGACCCAACACTCGTTGGTATCACTCTTTTAATTTAAAAATTATTTATTAGTGTTTAATTTATTCTCTCTAAAAAAATTATTATTTTTGTGCAGAATAAGATTATGATATTAATATATATATATATATATATATATATATATAGCTAAATTCATATGATAGGTATATATCAAGTAAAAATATATACAAATTAAGATTTTTTTTAATAAAAAAAACGGAGTTTTTATGGAACAATACGAGTTTTTTTTTTTCACAAATATGCTCTTAGTGAAGACAATCTTATTCGAGCTACCTGAGGTCTTATAACAGTATAGAATTCTCCCAATAATTTTTTTTCTAAAACTCTATTTATAAGACAAGTACCCATAAGCTTAAGTATAACATACAAAAGGAGTATATATGTTATATGATTCCCACTAGATATTTAAACTTTTTTTTTTGTAATTTTATTATTTCTTAAATGATGCAGGATATATAAAATATAAGGTACGTACACTTACACTTTTGTAAATATGGGAGATTTTTTATACTACACTCACTCTGTGTGCAACATATAAAATTAAAAGTATTGACATGCAGAAGGCATAACTTGTTTAAAAAATTTTTGATTCCATTTTTTAATATCTATATGTATATATTGAATTTACCAAAAAATATTCTTAAATTCTATCACATCTTATTTCATGGCATTATCTTCTTTTAATATATATATATATATATATATCGCCACATTTTATTTGGATAAAGTTGTCACATGACTTTATTTTAAGTTTAATCGATGTCTTTTCTATTTTTGTATACAAAATCTTTGAAAAAAAAAGAATAAATTATACTTCTATTTTGAAAAACACTTTTCTTGAGAGATAAAAAAATCTACAATTCACCTATTTTGACTAAAATATCCTTGTGTTTATTATTTGTATACTTAAATATGTATTTCACTAATATAAAAAATAATTTTTTAAAAACTTGAAATAAAATAAAACAATGATTTCTAGCTAATAGTGAAATAATAATTTGAAAAACTAATTAGTTTTTTAATAAATTATAGTTATTTAAAAATTAATTATGTTATTAAAGGTATTTTAATAAAAAAAAGAATAAAATTATAAGTTTTTCAATCTGTCATGGGAGGAGAGTATAATTTAAACACACATGTGAAAATTGGCTAAAAGAAACTATATTAGATGTTAATGTCATGTAATAAGGAAAGACATGAATAACTAATTACAAGAAATTATAAATTTAAAAGGTTAGTTTTTGATGTGCTAAAAAAAAAGTGAAAGAAAGAAATGGAAGAAGTGGTGAAGGAATTTGAATATTTAATTAATGGATGTGGGCCAAAATATTGGTAAGCTTCTTGATGTGCAACTCCCTACTTCCTCACCCCACAAAATTTTAGAATCCAATTCAGAAGGCCCTTTTTGTCATCTTGATAGAATCAACTGTTTCCACCATAATATTTTTTATTGCAAATATAGAGAAAATTTGAAATTAACTAATTAAAAAAATAAAATTAACCATTCTAATTTAATCAATTAATTGGACAGTTCAATTATCCTATGCTTCAAGAGAAATATGGGTCATGCTTTACTTAGGTCATGTTTGGTTTATATATTTATTTTTGAGGGATTAGGAGTGAGAATGAAAATAAGAAAGGAAATGATATTATTATCTTTGGTATGATGTAAAATTGAGAGTGTGAAAAGAATGAGAGCTGCGTAAGATTACTATTTTGCCCTTTATTAAAAAATTATTAAATTTTTTCTAAAATTAAAAAACAAAAAATACTTCTATAAAATTTTCTTACTTTGAAACTTAGATGGAATGACGTTGATGCCTTTAAATTGTTCTCCATGGATAACTTCGTTCCCTTGGCTTTCTTGAATTTGTCAAACCATATTCTCCTTCTTATTAGTCAATGGCAACTCCAAAATTTCTTTTAACTATTTAGCATAAACTTTATAGCTAATATTGATATTCTGAAGACCGGCAGGCGGCCGAAATAAAAAAAGGATAACTTTGAATGGAGGTGTGGAAAAGGCAGACTCGAGCTAGGTAGAAAACCTAATGCCTATATACTCACGGAGAGATTCGATTTCACGTAATTCGATTTGAGATGGATGGCGTTCTCAGATTGAAGACACGAGGGAACAATGAAGACGAGGTGGATGCACCTTGAGGAGGACCTGAGTTAGGTCCTGGGATATAAAAGAGGATCCTCGTCTTTGCAAAAGTATAAGGAAGACGCAATGAGCGAGGATGATGATCTTTTAGAAGAGGGAACCCTATAAATATTAGTTTTGGCTAGCTAAGATATGCGAGATGCAGGTTACAAGACTTAACAGATTTAGCTTAGCTGATGTCGATCATGCGATAGGAGCCGGCTATCTTATCAGGCCTTCTTAAAATACCAAATACATTTTTACATAACTAATAATATTTATATGTCTTGGGCATAAGCAACCAATTACAATTATTTGGCATATAAAATAATGTAAGATAAATTATAAATTTTGAAATTTGAGTGATAAATTTATCCATTACAAATTATAAATTTTTTTAGTAGTAAATTGAAATAAATCATACTCTTATATGTTAATGTAATATTAAAAATAATGGTTTTATAACGCTACAAGTGGCACCCATACTACTGACACATATATATCATTTGAATGTTTACTTTTTAAAGAACGTATGACTATGAGTGGATGAAGTGAATGGTATAAAACTATAAATTTATTAGGCAATATTCAAATGTATTATATCGAAATATTTTTTTCCCTTACAGATAGAATTTTTTTTTTGGTGAACTCACATAGATCATGAAACTATTTTGCAAGGCTCTCAACTTCAAATCTTTCTATATGCAGTTATGTTAAAATTTGATCGGACAAAATTTTGTCACTCTTGTAGTCCTGCCGAATGAGATTAATTTTCGCTTAAACGATAAAACGGATTAGATAGGCCATCAATATTCATACTTCTTTATAAAAAAAACTATTTGCAAGGACTAAATAGAATTTCATTTTTTTAAAAAAAATAAAGAAATAAATGGAGTGCAAGAAATGTAGGAGTAGGTAGAACACAGCTTTGACTAGAAATCAAATGGGTCTTATATATTGATGAAGTCAGATAGTGCATATCCCTTTAGCTAATTAGGCACTTATGAACTAGTTGGGAATGGAGGGCAGGTGTGCCTAATCTCTTGGAACACAAAATGGCACAGTTAAGAAAAAAGTTAGTGGAAATCTACTCCTACCCACCATTATCTACAACTACTATATAATGGAATTGCACCAGAGCAATGAAAACCATAGCATTTGCATCATGAAAATGGATGAATCAGGGAAGAAGTATGTGAGGTTTAGGGAACCACCTTCAATTCCATTTCTTTGGGAAGTGAAGCCCGGTTTTCCTAAGAAAGATTGGAAACCAGAGCCCTCCTCCTCTTCTGTACTTCCTCAGATTCCTTTAACTCCAATCAGATATATTGCTTCAGTTCCCTTTGCATGGGAAGAAAAGCCTGGAAAGCCCATTCCTGGTTTCTCATACAACTCAGTGGAATCCATGGCTCCAAACCTAGAAGCAAAGGCATCATCATCTTCTTCTTCTTCAGGATCAAGATACTCAGGTACCTGCAAATATGGATGTTACTGTGATGATGACAATGACAAAGGAAGCAGTAGTGACAGTGAAAGTACAATATCCATGGAACTTGAAGCATTTAGCTTTGAAACAGATGAATCATTTAGCTCAGGGTCTTCTTTACTTGCAAACTGTCTTGTACCATCATCAAAACTTTCTACTGCCATACCACTGCAGAAGAATCCATTGACTGAACAAAACAGTGACCATCTTGAGACATTTTCCTCTCCAGCTTCAAACTCAGGAAGCAGCACAAGCAGCTACGAAACAGGAAGGTCAAGTCTAGTTGGAGCTTCCTTCCTGGAAACCCTCTTTCCTTTGATGCCACCCAATTCTGGCTTCCTTCAAAAAGCTGCTGGATACTCTGCTGGATACTCTGAAAATACATCTTCAACAACACCAATAGAACTGAATGAAACAGATCTTGATGGAGAAGATAATACCAGTGTCATGATGAGGAGGCCACCAACACTTGGTGAGCTAATTATGATGAGCCGAAGGAGAAGCTACAGAATGAAAGCTACTCAAATGAGAAACTGGGATCTGTCAAGGGTAAGTAACTCCCCCTCTCTTTTGTTCTCTTTTTCTTTTAAAAATAAAACTTCTTCCAGTGCTACCAGAAAATGAATTGAACATTTCAAAACATGACAAATTCATATCTAATTGGTTCCTCTTCAAACCAACTTTTCCTGTTTGCTTGAATGGATCATGCAGAATATCACAACAAAGAAAGCTTTTGGATGCTGTATGTTTGCAACCAGTGGCAATATGATTGAAGGACTGATGAAGAGGAAGTACATCCCAAGACTGAAACTGGTCTAGAGTCTAGACAGATCAAAAGCTCGTCTGCTCAGATTTAAAATCAATCTTTATTAATTCTGTTGTAATTTATGGTTTATCTATGTTGAGAAGCTGGAGTGTAAAAGAACATTATTTCTGCAATGTCACATGTCCTGGATTCTGCAAGATAAGTGAACTCCAGAACTGGAGACATACACATCCCTTTCATATTTCCCAAAACAGCAGCTTTTTACAGCAACGTTAGGTAATTACATTAATGTTAATAAAGAATATAATGAGACTTCAACAGGAAGATTTACAAGTTTCAACGACTCTCCTAATCCGTTCAATAATTAGAGGAATGTCCTCCAAAGTTATATTAGTAAAACAAATTTGAAACCATCCCGGTTCTATGCAATGGCAAGCTGATCCAGGAGTTATATTGATCTTACCAACACTCATAAACTTCTCCCACAACTCATGTTCCTTTTTCTCAGTTTGAGGTTGGATTAATCCTCTCATGTCAGCCCAACAGTGGATACCAGCACAACTCTTAGCACACTTGATTCCCAGGAGACTTAAATGAGTCTCGAGTTTATCATGAATTTCTTGTAGTCTCTTTCGGTTGGCTTCGAAGTAGTCCTGAATAAATCTTTGATCTGAAAGCATTGAAATGACTAATCTCTGAGTTGGAGCAGATATAGAGGAAAATCTACTTAACATCCTAGCCGCAGTCAAAACAGTCTTGTTAAATGAATATATAACCCCAACTCTAAAGCCGGGAAGAGAAAGGTCCTTTGACAGGCCATAAATTATATGGACTCGGCTCTTGTCCAGACCTTCTGAATCAAGAATTTCAGCGATGCTCACAAACTTATCCCTCTCATATACTGATCCTGCAAATATTTCATCAGCAATGATATGGATATTTTTCTCCTGGGCAAAGTGCAGAAGACTCTTAAGCATGTCCCTTGTCAGCAAATTGCCAAGATTTGCAGGGTTGGATATGAGAATTCCACGAACTTGACCTCGACTTTTTTTAGCTTTAGAAAATGCTTGTTCAAGAGCAGTGATACTTGGAGTGAAATTGTCAGTGCTTCGACAGTGAACAGGTATTAGGTCTACTTTAGTTCGCCATTTGACATCCCTGTCAAAACTGAAAAAGGAAAAAAAACAATTCTACATTAGCTTTTAGAATTAACTTAAGCAACAAGAGCCACAAATTCAAAGAGGTTCATCAATCACCCTGGATAAAAAGGTGTATGGACAAGGAAAGAATCTCCAGGGTCAGCTAAGCAGAAAGATAGCATCTCAATAGCAGGAGTTGCTCCAGATGTTAACACCATATTAGATGGGTCAAATTTCACCATTCCTCCCATCACATGAGACATTAAATTTGATATGGCCTGCAAAAAGAAATTAAGAAATTAAACTATAACATGAACTTAGATGAACTTAGAAATAAAGAGAACAGAAGAACAGTAGGCAACTAATCACCAACTCCACTATAAAAAAATAAAAAATAACAAACAGGACAATAAATTTTTTTAAGGAAAGGGACAAAATGACCCTAATGAATAATCAAGAGGTCTCTTTTGTACATCAATGGTTAATAAGAAATGGACTGGTGGCTCCACCAAATAGCAACTGCCACTTAACAGAAGCATATTTAGAAGGAAATAAACGGTAAATCATATGGACAGTGTACAATCAAGAACAAGATTGACATAATCATAAATGAGAATTTCCAAACAAGTCCAATATTCTCCAAGAGTAAGGTAGAATCTATCTCACCACTTTCAATTCCTCCAATCCATCAAATGGTTGATACGTTGCAATCCCATTAACACTTAAAGTAACATCATCAGTTCCCATTAGCGATTTCTTCAAGTTCTCTGATAACCACTTCCCAATCAAATCCAAACAAAGCTACAGCCAATTCAAGATACTACTAGATTAGCACAAATCCAAAAGAACAAGAAAACTGCAATACACATTAAATCAACAATTCATTCAAGAAAATTAAACAAAAGCTAATTAATAAACTAACCTTATTCTCTGACAAGCCCAGCTGAATTATCCCTTCTGGATTGTTCAATCTGTCGTACGGATCCCGCGACGCCCTCTCCAACCCAATGTCATACAGCGAATTTTTCGAATCTGAAAGAAATTTTGCGAGGCCGGACACTCGAACCGGACCAGTGAACCCACGGCTCGACAAATTGGACCGGGATAACGATCGTGGGACCTCCGGAGCATTCGGTGCCGGAGGAGGCGGAGGACTCGAAGAAGGGTCACCGGAACGGCGCCGTTTGAGATAGATTTGGAGGAAGTAGAAGAGAGCACAAGGGATGAGAGAACCGAGAAGAAGGCCCGATCCCTTGCCTTGGACTACACCTTGTAGAGGCACTACGAGCCTCATGGCTGAGGCTGAGGCTGCGGCGGAGGGTTATGTTATGTGTTCGATGCTTGTTTACAGTCGCCGTCATGGTCACGGCGGAGACACCGCCGGAGAGGGGATCGCCGGTGGGTGCATCGGTGATCGGTCAGGTGGTGGAAGAGACGAGTGTGCGAGAAAATTTGGTCGAATTTTGAATATGGAGGAAACTATAAGAATATTTTATACTTAATGCGTATTTATATTGCATGCATTCACAGAAAAAATGTTAAATTACGAGAGAAATCTTATTTTTGTCTTCACTCTTCATGTACTTTTTCTTTTTTGAGTTTTTTCTAATTAAGATTTTATTCATCATTTTTTTTGAGGAAGAAAAAAATAAGTTACTTAAAAATTGATGTTCGCATTTTATCTACGTAGGCTAGGTGTAACAAAATAATTATTTTCTCTAAAATTTGATTTTTTTTTTTCAAAAAAAATGTGTTTACATTGTGTGTATTTTAAAGTTGTACAATTTGTTAAAATAGTAGCAAGTTTGAATCTTGTTTATAAAAAGAATTTATTGAAACATATCTAATTTTTTTATCGACAGGGTAATATTATAGAGATATTGAAAATTTTGACTCATTATTTTTTAGTCATTACATCAATTTCGAGACTTATACTAAAATATATTTTTTTTTAATTTAAGATGACATAGATCTCACGGCAAATACAATGATAGAATAGTTGTAAGCTTTGACTAACCATAACTCCAAAGTATTACGTTGTAGACAGTTGCTATTTGCTAACTTAAGTAGTATAGTTTCAATTAAAAAAAAAGTAAATTAATGTAAATATTAGCATTATTAGGAGACAATTAGTTTACCTGGGATAAAAAGATTTCATTAAAGTACTTTGAAATCCAACTCTAATTTTATGGACTCAATTTATTTAGTAATCAATAGTAATTTAAATGAAATAGAATTTGATATATTTATATTAAAAAAATACAGGTATTGGGAATTAAAAATAAAAGAAGTTTTTTTTTTTGGCCAGAAAAATAAAAGAAGTTGAAGATAAATAGAATATGTCTTACCTCTTTGCACAGAAAAAGGAAAAGGGTGTGTCTTTAACATCTTTTCGTGCATCACATGTCAATTCAAGCAAGTAAAGAACAAAAGAATCAGTTAAATTGCTTTCTTTGGTAGTCTATTTCAGAAGAAAGCCAAAAGAGATACAGTAATTAACTTATGGCAAAACAATCTTTCCTGCTCTCTCTCTCTCTCTCTCTCTCTCTCTCTCTCTCTCTCTCTCTCTCTCTCTCTCTCTCTCTCTCTCTCTCTCTCTCTCTCTCTCTCTCTGAGTTCTGTCACTTTCGCCTTTAAAATTTTTTCGCTCTCAATTGTACTCTTAACATTTTGTGTTTCTCTCAATGTCAGACTTTTAACTAATACCATTAATTTTTGGACGGTTTTTGATGACGTGACATCCTATGTAGCCAATAATTTTGATTGGACTAATTTTTTTCACATCAGTTAATAGTACTAAGTTTTTGGGGTCCATTTTACTGATGTAATGAGTATTTTGGTGTACTGGATTTACTGATGTACTGAGTTTTTGGGGTCCATTATACCCCTAAAATGGATTATTGATGTGAAAAAAATTAAGTCCAGTCATAATTGTTAGCTACAAAGTTTGAATATTTTTTAGTACACTTAATTTCATTTTTAATGAAAAAGTTACTTAAAATTTTGAGAGTTTCATTTTGGTATATAGAAAAGAACAAAATACAAAATTAGCTCTTAACAACATGTTTGTACCAAAGCAATGTTTGTAAAAAAGATATGTATGTTTGGTATCAAGAATGTTAGATTATAACCAATAATACTTTTAACATTCACTCAACCAAACGAAGCCTAAGGTCCTTCTGACAATTTTTAATGGCTAATTTTTTTAATCAATTTCAAATATTTCCTTTTTTTTACAGATATTATCTTATTAAAGGTAATTTTGTTTGAGACACTATTTAGTACTCAATGTGAGCACCTTTCTCTCAACAGAAATTTGAACATAGGTTCATCACGTTGATTAATCTCTTCCGCTAACTAAATCCAACTCTAGTTGGTTATCAAATATTTCTTTAACTAAAGCTTTAAGAGTATTAAAATTATGATTGTTGTGCAAAATAAGACCATGATTCTCTCGAATGAAAAAAATAATATGACGATGTCATATGAGCAAAGAAATAAATACATAGTAGAATATAATATTCATCCATATGATATTTCACTCAATTAATTTTTGCTATTTCTCTCCTAACATAATATCTTACATGAGAGATCCCCAAATCCTGCAAAATATCTCTAATGTATTTAAAATTTGGAGAAAAAGAAATTCAAAGAATTTATATTAATCCTTATTAGTAGTTTCTTTTCATTATTTTTAACTAGCCGAAAATTGAGATTTTGGAATAAGAAAAAATAAGTTAAAATATAACTTAACATTTTCTCTCCTACTTAGGTCGTGTTTCTTATATCCTTGCTATCAAATTCCACCAATCATATAATGCATTTATTCTCTCTTTATTCTATATTTGATTATACAAAATGTGGTCTTCTAGATTCTCTCTCTATTATAATTAGTCAATTTAAACACTTTTTGTCACGTGTCATCTTTGTATTGGAGAACTTGATGACAAGGATATAAGGAACTTGACCTAAGTTCTCTTCTTCTCAAAAGCACTCTTCTTTTGTTTTCCACATATATTCTTTTAATTTATTGGAAGTAATTTTGTTCAAATTAGACTCAAACTTCAAATTTAATCAAGCTAAAGTAATAGAATTAAGGTTTTTTTTGTCAAAGCTATCAGCATTTGAAAGTTATTCAACTTAGGTGCTCATATTTATTATCCAACAATACCTCTAATAGAATGATAGTTATAAGAAAAAAAGTTATTCGGCTTCATTAATTTAGCTTGAGTGCTAATTAAGTTTCATAATAGAAATAAAACTTTTATTTTTATATATAGCTTGAGCTAATTTAGCTATGTCTTTAGGGTTTATCTACGTAACATGTGTCCTTAGAATACATGTCAATATTTTACTTAATTGGTCACTCAAATTTTTAAACATTAAAATTTATCAAATTTCTCCTAATTGACTAATAGAGCAGCATTTCGAAACTTCAAATTTTTATTAAGTCACGACTTTTAGCCTAGTAATGAATACTGAATCCAACAATTAACATAAAAATTTCAAATTACATGTTTATATATTTTAATTTTGTTTAAAAAATGAATAAAGTATTAATTTTGTTTGAAAAATAGATTTATTATAAACTTATTTTATTTTATATGGAATAAAAGTATATGACGTATTTTTTTATACATTATTTATTTATTTATAATAAAAAATAAATTAAATGGCTGAAACTAAATTGACTGGACTACATATTTAGATAATAAAAGCAATAATTTTTATTTCAGAGAATAAATTAAGACAAAATTGTAATGTCAAATATTATATGTTTAAATACAACTTTTCATCAATTTAGTCAAATACCATTTAATTTGTAGTAATATGATGATAATCGTGACTAAATTGGCTCAACAACGTTGTTAAATATATAATTTGACATCACAATCAACATTAGATGCCGCGATTAGAGTTACATATGCATATAGCGTTAATTATTTACATAAAATTTAGATAAAGGACAAAATTAATAACAAATAAAATTTAGGAACATAATTGATAGAGATATGACATCAAAGGTATTTTTTCCATTAAAATAAATTGTCAAGAAAAATAATTATGTAAACTATAAATAGCATTAAGAGTATATTTGGTACATTATTGTGCCAATTCCATCAGGTTATGTTTGGTTCAACTTTTGTATGGAATTGGAATTGAATTATTTGAATTGAAAAGTGTGTTTGGTATGAAAAAATGGAATTGGAAGTTTTTAAAAAGATATGAAGTAAAAAGACAAATATGCTCCTAAATAATTATTAAATTATTAATTTTCTTTTATATCAATTAATAAATAAAATTAAGAAAACAATTAAATAAAAAAAAATACAGCGGTAAAATAAAAATGTCCAACCAATATGCATTTTTCCTACACTCATCTCCATTATTCGCACCCAATCTCATTTATTCCTCATTTATTACTCCTCCATCAACAATTTCCATTACTCCTCCAACAATACAACAATCTCCATCATTTCTACAAGCAGACGGACAACCACCACCACTGTGACGCCGATCTCCGGCTCTTTTTCTTCTTCTTCTTCTTCTTCTTCTTCTTCTTTTTCTTCTTCTTCTTCTCGATCTCATCGTCCTTCTTCTTCTTTTTCTTCGTCTCGCTAGTGAACCATTGGCGACACCATAGGTCTAAAATCGTATTTTCATCCCAATTCTATAAAAATGATCCAATTCCACTTAAAAAATGAAGAATCTGATTCCACATATGAAATAAAGAAGTATGGAATTGATACAATTTCAAATAATTCAATTCTTTGTTACAATATTCCAACTAAATAATGGAGTTCTTGATAAAGTATACTTGATTATAGGGTATCTAATATTCAATATCCATTACTTTTTTTGAATATTTCGAGTATTTCAAATATTAGAATTTTTCCGAATACATATATTGAAAAATCATATTTTTTTGGATTCAATTAGGATTTGAATATTGAATATCTTAAACAAATTCAGATGCAACTAATAAAAAAAATGATCGAATATTCACCGAATAAATAAATAGTTATAAAAATAATATTTAAAAATAAAAAATATACATAATTGTTTTAAATAAAAATTAAAAATAATTCTAATAATATTAAAAACATAAACTTTTATTTAATATTTTATATTATATTTTGTGATATATGTTATTTGAATATCGATACCCTATCCGTTCATTTATTTCCAACGGATATAGAGTACCCGAAATCAATATCCACACCTACCTAACACCTAATAAATAATTATATTTTACTATCTGTACCCTATCCAATATCTATCGAATATTGAATATATTTTTTAATCGGATACTATTAGATATCCATATTTTGAATACCCATGAGCATCCTTACTCATGAATCAAAACACTTGAGCAGATCTGGGAGGGAGGGGGCCATGGAGTGAAGATGAGTCCGATTTGAGATTAATTTGCTTTAATTTTTTAAAATAAATTCAAAAGTATTTTAATCATTTTACAAATTTTACCTTTTTAAGTTTTTCATTTCATTATTTTACATACTAAACATAATTTTTTCATCTTAAAAATTTACTTTTCTTTCCTTCCTTTCCCTTCCAAATTTTATCTTTCTATTCTTTCTCTAAAAAAAATATTATTTCCTATCAAATATAGAGGGAAAAGACAAATCTGTCTAACTGAAGTACCGGAAAAAGATTCCCCCAACCTCCAACCAACTCCTTTATAATGGGAAGGCCTCTCCTCTTTCCACGTGGACAGCTCTGCCTTCTTAACCAAAATCCAAATTACCATTTTGTCTTCTCCTCTTTGTTTTTTTTTTTCTTTCCATTTCAAATGTTTTTGAATTTCAAAACTGCAATTATTTATTGTGTGGTATTGGATTTTCATCATTGGATCAAGCAAATGAAGCTTCCATTTGTCACCAAGTACTTCAATCAATTCTAAATTCATTGTCTTCTTCTTCAAATATTTTTAAATTGAAATTGAAATAATTGGGTAAGAATTGAAGAAAGAGAATAGTTATATAAAGACCAAATTGCACCTCAATATAGGTTTAAAAAATATAATTACTAAATTTAAAAAATTTAATATGTGAATTTTTCTAGGTTTTCCAATCAATAACACTGAGTATCTAAAATAATTTATAATGTCACTTTAAAAAACTTGAGTAAATTATCGTATTAATTTATAAAATATATAATCTATTTCAATTAAAAAATTAAGTGTATGTATTGTGTCATATCATATCATGTGTGTATTCACCAATAATATTCATCTATTTATTATTGTTTTACTTATCATGTGGGTCTTTTGATATGGAAAATAAAAATTTAAATTAATGACATTAGTTATGTAATAATTTTTCTTCAATTTATTTTTTAAAAATAGAAATATCAAATTTAGTTATTAAAAGATATAATTTTTTTTAATTTGACATTCTTATTTTTTATTTTTAAGGATTAAATTAAGACATATTGTATATTAAAAAATCAAAATAATAATTTACTCAATTTTTATTCACAAGCCTTAGAAAAGAAAAAGAGAGAATTATGAATTTAGTCCATAAAAGATACTTTTTGTCCTAATTTAATCGTTTTCGTTAGGGATGACAATGGGTAGGGTACGGGGAGGATACTGCAATCCCCGGCCCCGACCGGGTATAAAATATGAGACCCATCCCCGGACTCAGCCCCGAACTCGGAAAATTTATTAATTTTTTCTACAAAACATAAATTTAATTATTTCCAAATTAAAAAAAAAACTTCAAACACACAAGTATTGAATATACAATCAAATTTAATTATTTTTAATTTTTTTAAAAAAAAACTTTAAACACACAATAAAATTAAAATAAAAAGTCTGGGTTTGATCTTAATAAAATGGAAATGTGTGTGAATCGTGATGAGGGTGAGGCACGCGTGTGAATACTAGAATGGGTAAGTGTGAGATGGTGTGTAATTTTTTTTAATATTTATATATATAAATAATATATAAAAAGTATTTATATATAAAATATTTATATAAAAATTATTTATATATATATATTATATCATGGGGTCCGGGTCCGGGACCGGGGTGAATACCCCTTATTCGTCCCCGGACCCGAAAATTTATCTGTTAAAATCTCTGGACCCGGACCCAGACCCATTTTTTTAATACCCAGACTCGGACCCAACGGGTAATTTTTTCGGGTACCCGTTGAGTCCGGGTAAGATTGCTATCCCTAGTTTTGGTCTCTAAAAAAACCTTAAAAGGACCAAATTGATACAAAAATATTTTTAGGGATTAAATTAGACAATTTCATCTTTTAAAGAATAAATTGGAACAATATGTATTTTTAAGATTAAATTAGTAATGCTCTCAAATCAAAAAAAAAAAACGAGGGCATAATGATGGTGATATCACAAGTTGAAATTCTCTGACCCGTATGCGAGTCGGGCGCTATATATATAAATGGACCCGAATAATTAGTGTCTCCTTCTCCTTCCTTCTGTTCCGTCCGTTGTGTTTTGGTTCTTTCGTCTCCAACGAAATCTTCGCCGTTCTTTCCGACATTGCCTTCTCTCACAGAAACATAACAGAAATTTTATTAAAAATATACAAAATAAAAGAGATTCATTCATTAAACTAATAATATATCCCCAACTTTCTTTCTCTCTCTCTCTCTCTCTCTCACATTTTCCGGGAAAATTAAATAGCAAGGAATTTCCCAAGAAAGGAACAACGAGCGGGAGGACGACGCAGGGGATCCGAGATATTGTTTTGGAGTTCTCCAACAAATGAGCGCGATTTTCTCCCTCATCTCAATCTCCTCGGAGGTGAGAGAAAGGGAGGGAAGATCATAATCATCGACCTCCACAGCTCAATTTCGCAATCTTGAAACCCTAATTGGTAAATTGTTGCCGCGCGATGAGTCCGATTGGCGTGCTATGAAGAGAGAATTGAAGGAATAAGGAAGGAAGTTATGGAAGAAGAATTCGAGGAGTTCGTGGTAGAATCGAATCTGGAGGAGGAAGAAGAAGAAGAAATCGATACTGATTATGAGTTCGATGCGCCTCGGTTCTGTGATTTCTCTCGGCCCGAGACTCATTGGGATGCCGTTGAAGCAGAGCAATGGTTTGAATCCGCACGAACCTACCCGCCTTCACGTAAGCATAGATTTTACCCACATCATATTTTTTTTAAAAAAATCATGTAAATTACTCTTGTCCCCCTCAAACTTTGTTGTAATATTTATTTTTGTCTCAATTTTTTTTATTCATGCCTATCCTCAAACTTTTAATTTTGTTCATGCCTACCCCCAAACTTTCAATTTTGTTTATGACTGCCCTTTTTGCTAACACCGTTAACTTGCTTGACGGAATTTGCTGACGTGGTGTTAGCAAAAAGGGCAGGCATGAACAAAACTGAAAGTTTGAGAGTAGGTATGAACCAAAAAACCGTTTTGGGGCAGGAATGAATATTGCAGTAAAATTTGGGGACAACAAGGGTACTTTATCCAAAGAATCATTAATTTAGTTAAAATGTTTAATTCAAAGAAACTACACATACAGTAAAAATTAAAATACGCACCAAAAAAAAGAAAAAATTAAAATGGTTAAATTGGAATAAAAACGTATCTTTTAAGATTAAATTAAATATTTTTATCTTTTAGAGATTAAATAAAAATAATTTATATCTTTCAAAAATTAAATTTGTTAATTTTTTATCAAGTTCAAATTACCAAATTCTCTCCCAACAAATAAGAAGAAGCCTTCAGTACTTGTTAGCAAAATTCAACTTTTTAATCATGGTATGAAGTTTCAATAATTTTGTCCCTCATTCTATTTTTTAAGAGTAAATTATTATTTAGTTCATATAATATGAAAATCTCAAATTTAATCCTTGAAAAATATAATTTGTATCAATTTAGTACTTTAAAGATGCATTTTGTCGTAATTTAGTCCCTAAATATTATTTTTGTCAGTTATGTTAATGAAAATTCTCAGAGACTAAATTAAGTCAAATTATATTTTTCAAGGATTAAATTTGATATTTTCATCTTTCAGAGACTAAAATAATATATATATATATATATATATATATATATATATATATATATATATATATATATATATATATATATTTCTTTAAAAAAATAAGCGGTTATTTATCTTTCCTAAATTGAGATATATTGCATTTTTTTAAAAATAAAATAAGTTATTTATCTTTCCTAATTAAAATAATTTTTTCCTAATCAAATGTCATATGCATATACAACATCATATATAAAATTCATATAAAATTACTTTTACTAAAGTATAGTTGAGTTACTACAAGAGTTCAAATGAATATAGCTCCAAAGTTCCTAATTTTTGCTTTATCTAAGCTTCAATTATGTTTGGACTAAAATAGTTCAGCTTGACAAAAAATAACGAACAGAACTGAAACAAGAAAAAGATGGAGGACAAAATTGAAATCTTATACAAAAGCAAAGGCCAAAAAGTTAGTTTAAGCCAATTATTTTGGTTAAAATACAGAGAACATACCATATGATCGTAGCTAGCTGCATTATAGAATTGTAATGGATTGTGGAGAATATGTTTGGGTTTGATTTTAATTATGTTTGGTTTGACGCGTTGTGAATAGCATTTGTGTTGAGGATAAGATGGGGAAAATACAGTCCGTCGGGAATTGTGTACACCTCCTCGTCTGACTTTAGAGATGAAAAAAGCTCCAACATCGTTAATGGCAACTCTGCTCACACCATGGAGTATGAAGTTTCAGTGGATGGCGATGCCAGAGGTACATTCTCCACTATACTATGTTATACGGACATGATCGGTTAAAGTACATTTTGTAAAAAGTGCATGAAGTATCGACTGTTCAATGAGTATCGAAATTTATATTCGTACTACAACACTTTCATTTGACAGTCCATGTTGTGCACTTCGCATAAAGTGTAATTTACTTGATTCAAATGCATATTATACTGCATTATTATTAAAATGATGCATGGCATTGGAAATTTTACTGCAAACCACAATTAAAGTCGCTTTAAAGTAAAGCATCACTGGAAATTAGATTTTGGATTCGGTACTGGTACAATACTAAGAGAAATAAGAAATAGAGGTGGTCCCCACATTAAACCCACTCCCTATTTCTTGTCTCTCCTTCCCTAAAAATTAAGAGAGAAAAAGATACAAGTATGTAGTTTATTTTCGTGTCTATTTCACTTTTCATTTTAATATTGGATTCAATCTCGTCACTTTAAATATATATCATCCATGATCATTTTGGGACTAAAACTAAATTTTGTCTTTTCTTCTTCATCCATGATTTTTTTTGGGACTAAAACTAAATTTTGTCTTTTCTTCTTCATCCATGATTTTTTTTTGGGACTAAAACTAATTTTTGTCTTTTCTTCTTCATCCATGATTTTTTTTGGGACTAAAACTAATTTTTGTTATTTCTTCTCGATCAAATGTCTTTAAACATATTTGAACATTTGAACATCAAGTAAAATTACTTTAACTAAAGCATATTTAAAGCTTAAATGATGTCTAAATTTAAGGGGTGTGATTGAGTAAAAGAGATTTTATATATTTTTAACTAAGTGTTAGGGATTCGATCCTTAGTCTTAGATATATAAAGCAACTTTAAATCTCTGGACAAGCTGACACACTCTACGAAATACTTTCAATTCAGTGAGGGAGCAATTTCCACGTAAGATGATAAGAAACGAAATTAAAACCTAAGTTAAGATTTAAGAAGAAAAAAAAGACTAGTCTAGACTTGTAAAAAATAAAAAATTAAAAAAGTATTGAGAATGATGATCTTCAGATTCATGATTATACAGGTAAAACGAAGTGTGTGAGCAAGTCAGGTGGATCAAAAAGTTCAACATTTATGAAGCCCACCGCAAGTCATTTGGCCAAGCAAAGGAACCCTCCGGCAGCTGCCGCCGCCGCCGTCGTCACCACCACAAGAACTTTCACAAGGTGCAAATCATATCTCACCTCTCATATAAAAAGAACACTTTTTCAAGTTTTTTTTTTAAAAAAAAAAACTATATATGTCAATCCTATAAGAGTACAATACAAGACTATATATTTTATTGATGTTGAAGCATTCACACTCACTCCTCTGCTATCTTATTTTACATTGTAAATGACTGTTTTGGTCCTTGATTATATTTATTTTAATTTAATTCTTAAATTATGAAAAAAAATCAAATTTTGTCCCTTAAAGATTTTACTTGTCTCAATTTAGTTATTAATCCTAAATATATTAAGTTTAGTCTCTAAAAAATACCTTGTATTACAATTTCGTCTTTGTGTTATTGACTCTCAAGTGTCAATCCATTTTAACAGATTTATAAAATAGTGATGAAAACACACACATGACTTTTAAAAGCCATGTCATTTGATGGGTCAAATTAATTAATATATATATATAATGAGCTAGAAAAAGCAAAAATATGAAATACTAGGATAAAATTGTGACATAAGATATCTTGCAAGTACTAAATTCGATTTTTTTATGATTCAGGACTAAATTGAGACAAATGTAATCTTTTAAAAATTAAATTTAATATTTTCATAATCTAAAAACTAAATTGTGACAGGACCAATCTAGTAATATATTCTATTTTACAAGAACTTGAAATATATTTTGTATGAACTTTCCTTGACTTCATCTTCATTTTTTTTTTTAATGTTTTTATATTTTCCTCTTGGATTCTGAAAATGTCCCTTTTCTAAATATATTTTTTTTTTTGGTTCTTTCTGTCATTTATAAACTAAGCAGATCTCCAAGTCAGAATTCTTCAATAGATGACAAAGAAACCAAAAGGCAGAAGCTAGATGCTGGTTTCTTGCGCAAGGTATATATATATATATAAATGCTCAAGTCTATCTCTTGTTAGGCTTCTTATATATTAATTTTCTAGAGGAATTTGTGTCAAATCTCTTCTTTCCTTAATATGTAAGCGCAATTTCTTGCAATAATTTCAATCTCAGCTATTTTTCTGTGGAACTTCTAGATTTTTCTAAGTATGCAAGTGGTGGTTTTTATGATTTTTTTTTTTTGGACAGGCTGCTCATTTGAAACATCATGCTCCTTATACACATAAGACAGTAAAGAAGGTAATTAGTTTGAATTATTTAGAGTTGTGTCACATATAACTTTCATTTATCTTAGAGGAAATTGCCATTTTGGTCCTTGAAAAATGCTAAAATCTGTCTCAACTTAGTTACTGAAAAATGCTTAAAAGTAAAAGATTTTGTTAGTTATGTTAGTGGAAATTCTGAGAGACTAAAATGAGACAAATTGCATCTTTTAAGAACTAAAATTGATATTTTCATCTTTTCAGAGACCAAATTGAGAGAAATTATATTTTTCAGGGACCAAAATAATAATTTACGCTTTATTTTATTTGACAATTATTGTTACGAAAAAACTTACATCCATTTCTTTAAGTTTGCCTATCAAAACATGACATGTGTAACTTTTTTCCTTAACAGCAGATTAATAGAGTTAAAAAAAAAGGCTCACATAAATAAAATAACACATGTCATATTTTAATATGCAAACTTAAAGAAATGGATGTTCGTTTTTTCCTTATTGTTATTTATGAAGCACAAGACACTAATAAGACAATGACAAGAACATAGTGATAACTTCAAAAAAATATAGAACAAGATATGACAGGACACAAACTTTTTTTAAGTTTTGTTTTTAAAGAAATACTTGTAGAAAAAAATAACCGATATCATTTTATATTTTAAACAATCTAGACTATTTTCTAAATCCCATATCCCATAAAAACAATTAAAACGAAGTTTAATAATTTAATTAAAATGAGTTTTTCATTCACAAATTTTCTGATAATTTCTTCTTTTCTTTTGATCTTCCTGTATTGAGCTAAAGTAAGAGTCATGTTTACACGTGTCCAAGTTGTATTTGGCACGTGTCTGATCCGAAAAAATAAAATAATTTTTTTCTTTATCTTCAATATTTCATTAGTTTTGCATTGGTGGTGCAGGTTGATCTTACTGAAGCCAATTCTTCCTCTAGACCCAAAGTCACTATTCCTAAGCAATTTGATCTGGAAACAGCTCATAGGGCAGAAAAACACAAGTATATCTTCTGCTTCTTTTTAACCTTTTTGCTGAAATACCATATATTCCTATCTTTCCTCATAAATTAATTTCAATTTCAGGTCAAGAAATAACACTGAATCAGGTGGACATAGAAAATCAAGCTCTCAGACGTTTAAAGCACTACCCTTAAATAAAAAAGTCAGTATTTCAATTCATATATATATATAATCACACATTCATCTACAAATACATTTTTCTTTTTTCTTTTTCTTTTCTTTTTTTATAAGCAACTTTTGGACTTTGGCAGATCCTTGAGGCTCCTTCATTATCCTTCCGTAAGAAGAAGACACCACAATTGACAGAATTTCATGTAATTAGTTTTTCTTTTTATTGTATTCTCGTCCACAATGGAATTGGATCCTCTGAACTGAAGTTCGTCAAAATAATTATTATTTTAGACATTAACCTGTTGTTCTGAACGAACTTCACGGAAAGCGAACTTTAAAGGATTTTAATATATCTATAATGTGGCATGAATTCATTTTTTTTTTCAGGAATTTCACTTAAAAACATCAGAGAGAGCTATGCAGCACACATCTAGTAATGTTAGTAATGTCTCATCTAACTGCAGTTCTAGCTCAAATAGAGAAACAAGGGATTCCAGAAGGTATATGCCTCTAAACTCCCAATAATGATGTACGAATGTTATGCACAAACACTAACACGAACACCTCACGTGTCAAACTTGAAAAATACTTTTAAGTTTTCGTTTAGTGATATATTTGTATAAACGAAAAAAGCTGATATTATTCTATGCAACAGCAACATTTTCTATATTTTCAGTAATTTGTACTACCGTTTTCTAAATCAAATTTACTAAATCTACAGTTGTTACCTTGTATTATTTAAAATATTCATGTACAATAAGAACAAATAGGAAAGAACTTCAATATTTCATAAAATGAGTTTTTTAGACTTTCATTCACTTACTTTTTGGAATTTTTTTCTTTTCTAGGCTATGTGTTGAACATGTGTTTATAGTGTGTCGGCCTTCTGTCATGTGTCAAACACGTGACACGCCTGAAGATAGCCGTGTCCGTGCTTTATAGAATGTCTATATTTTGAACGTATATTAACGGTTAATTATGTATTAACAGACAAAACTCTGCTGCTGATGCATCGAGGCAGGAGAAGTGTAGGCCCATTAACAAACTCAGAGGCAGCTCTGAAAGCATGGTAATGTGATCATTAATCATTCTTGCAGTTTATAAATGCAATTCTTTCCTTTTTTCCTTTTAAAGCTATCCTCCATTTCAATTTATATTGTGCTACTTGTATATCAGAAACTCTCAAGTAAAGGGGAAAGAGGTGTCTTCCGAAATATTAAACAGGAAAATGTAATGGTAATGTATTCTTGTTGTAATTTTTTTTAGGCAAAATACTATTTAGTCCATGAATTGTTGGTCAAACTATTATTTAGTCCCTGAATTTGGCAAAAATACTATTTAGTCCCCAAATTTGCAGCTCTGTCAACTATTTAGTCCCTGAATTTGGCAAAAATACTATTTAGTCCTCGAATTTGCAACTCTGTCAATTATTTAGTCCCCCAACTTGGCAAAAAAACTATTTAGTCCTCAAATTTACAAGTCTGTCAACTATTTAGTCCCCTGACTGTTACCCGTTAGATAACCAGCTAACGTGACCGTTAAATGCTGATGTGGCATGTGTCCAGACACTTAACGGTGCCACATAAACATTTAACGATTACATTAGCTGGTGCTTAGTTATTTAACTGGTAATGGTCAAGAGGCTAAATAGTTGACAGAGTTGCAAATTTAGGAACTAAATAGTATTTTTATCAAATTTGGGGACTAAATAGTTGACAGAGTTGCAAATTCGAGGACTAAATAATGTTTTTGCCAAATTTGAGGACCAAATAGTAGTTTGACTAACAATTCAGGGACTAAATAATATTTTGCCTTTTTTTTTTATGAGTGACTGTTCTATATGTTAATATATGTTGTTAATTCTCTTGTTGTTGTTGTTGTTTTTTACTTTTAAAGGATAAGAGTTGTCTGAATGAACCACCTACAGAACAACTTAACAAGGTATCTTTTGGGGCATTCTTAATTTAATGTTTATATACCTCATATACAGATTAACGTGTAAAACGGTGATTTATTTTATATATCGTGCAAAAACGACACACGAAAACGCGATCAAGAGGATCCCTATTGTGCTTATCTTTTCATATCCTGGTGGGTTGTTTGTTTTGCAGCTTTCACTTGCTTCTGAAGTAAGAAAAAGCACAAAATCCCAGCCAAAAGAGAAAGCAACATCTAAGGTTCTTCTTTCTCAGTATGCTTATGAAAAGCTATAGGATTAATGTTTAAGTGTTGTGTTGTTGATTGTATGTATCTATAGTGATGCATGAGTGCCCTATCATTCAATTCCAGGACTTGAAAGAGAACAGACCCGGCTACTTCCAATTGGAGCATGAGGTATAATAATAATATCACTAGTTTGTAAATTTATGTTTCTGCTAAGATCTTATGTTTATAGTGACTGGCAAAAGTAGTACATTATGAGAAAAAAAGCCAGACTTGACTTTTTGTCCCTCAACTTTGTATAAGGTTTCAATTTTGTCTCTTATCTTTAATGATTGGTGCAATTTCTTCCTCTGTTCAAATGCTATATGTACATATTTATTACTATATGAAACTCATGAAATTACTTGGCCAAAAGAATCCAAATGAGACTAAAACAACCATTAAATTAGTTTTTATATAAGGACGATTTTTTTTTTTTAGAGTTGTTAATTTTTGGGTTTTGCATACCCAAATGAAGAATTCAAAAAAAAAGAAAAAAAGAAATTGAAGTGTTCGCTTAAACTAAAGTAATTTCACTTGAGTTTCAAATATGACTATCGATATTTGATTAGAGGAAGAAATTGCATCAATTAGTAAAGATAAGAGACAAAATTGAAACCTCAAGTAAAGTTAAGGAACAAATAGTTAATTTGAGCAGAAGGCAAGTGACTTGGGAAACCTTCCTTCAAAAGCTAGTTTTTGAGAAGGAAGAACTAAGCAATTTAGGGCCCGTTAGTGATGGAAAGGGAAACTAAAAAGTAGGTGATGCCAACTTGGCCCCATCTACTTTTTACTTTTTCTTTTTCTTCTTGGAAAAAGAAAAAAAATACAAAATATAAAATGTCTATTATACCCTTTGATTTGAGACAATCATAACCTTCTTTTCTTTTTATTATTTTAATATAAGAGGTAAAGTGATAATTTTAATACATTCCTAAATTTTTATTACAAAATACAGTAAACCCATTCACATTCCCTTTTTGCGTAAAGAACGTGTCCTTAAATACCCCATCGAGCATCCCATACTACCCGATGTGAGACTTAGATTAACCTATACTATCCCATCCCCATCAGCCTTATCAAAGTATCCATCACTAAAGATTTCATTTTCTCTTTAAATTCAACTTCCAGAGGTTGAACAACTACATCAAAGAAGAAATTCAGAGAGCCTGTGGGAAGCAGTATCATCAGTGTATGACTGAGATATCTGACATAACTCATGCTAGCATGCTGGCAGGTAGAAGAACCACATCCAAACACAATATATAATTCTATGCAATTCTATTTATATTTGGCACTGTTTGGAAACTCAGAAAATTACTCTGTAAATCTCTGTTTCTGAAACAGGATCATGCACATTTGGTGAAACTCCACAAAGATATCTTATCTCTGCTTAATTATGTGAGAGGTCTTCAACTTCAATTTATATGGAAGCCCTCCCAAACCAAACCAAGCTGGTATCAAAGGATTCTTGAGAAACACAACATATAATAGGAAGTTTTAAAATGGAACCTAAGACTTGCATTGTACAAGAATGGAAGATTTAATGTAATTTGGTACAGTTCATCTTGACATATATGAATAGTACAATGTCAGGTTTATGCAACTTCATTATTGATTACTCATTCTCATTTCTCATACTTTTGGGTGTAGCTATGGTTGTGAGATTTTATATTGAGATGGACAAAAAGGGTATTTCACGTTTAGCATTTTTCTTAATTTGATCTCTCGCATTTGTAATTGGTATCAATTTGATTCTTCACGATTGCAATTAGTATCAATTTGGTCTCTTCATTATCTAAGTGTTAAAATAGTTAACAGAATACTGATATGGACAATTAAAATATTAAGTGTACAAGCTTCTTAGATTGAAAGAGAAAGAGAAGAATAGAAGAAGAGAGACCAGAGAGTGACTGAATTATATTGGATTCATTGAACAATAGAGAGCATACATCATGACTTATATAGAGAGTAATTGAGGGAAACCGAACTGTTAGAAACCTAACTAACTAAACCATATTTACTAACTGCTGACTCTAACTAATTCATAACTAATACATAAAACCGTATCTAACACATATCCTATCATCCCCCCTCAAACTCAGAGGGGGTGATTGAAAACACTCTGAGTTTGTCTCGGAAAGAACAAAACATAGAACTGGAAAGAGCTTTGGTGAAGATGTCTGCATCCTGATCTTTAGAGGAAATATAAAAGACTTTGATCTGTCCAGCAGCAACCTTCTCACGAACAAAGTGGATATCAAGTTCCACATGTTTAGAACGTGAGTGAAGAATAGGATTGGCGGACAGAGAGACAGAGCTAAGATTGTCGCAGTAGATATGAGGAACACGAGGAAGACGACACTGGAGTTCAGAGAGGAGAGATTGAATCCAGGAAACTTCAGCTACAGCATTGGCAATGCCCCGATACTCAGCTTCAGTACTTGAACGAGAGACAACACTTTGTTTCTTTGATGACCACGAGATCAAATTGCGACCAAGGTATATACACCAACCAGATGTGGATCTTCTATCATCCACATCAGACCCCCAGTCTGCGTCCGTAAAGGCACAAAGGTTTAGATCGGTAGACTTGTATAAACGGAGACCAAACTGTATGGTTCCTTTAAGGTAGCGCAGAATCTTTTTCACAGCTTGCCAATGAGTGAGCTTGGGAGAGTGCATAAATTGACAAACTTTATTAACAGCAAAGGAAATTTCTGGACGCGTAATAGTCACATATTGAAGAGCTCTGACAATGGAGCGATATTTATGAGGATCATCAAAATTTTCTGAACCGGAGGCTGAGAGCTTTAAACCAGTAGTCATAGGAGTCTTTTGAGGACTTGCGTCCTGCATACCAGAGCGAAGGAGGAGATCATTAATATATTTGGTTTGAGTGAGAAAGAGACCACCATCACGGGTTTTAGAAGCTTGAATGCCCAGAAAGTAATGCAAAGGACCAAGATCTTTGAGAGCAAACCGAGAAGAGAGTTGATTGATGAGAGCATTGATGTGGACAAGAGAAGTTCCAGTAATGATGACATCGTCAACATAGACAAGGACATAGAGAGTGGCTTGAGAGGTGACTTTAATAAAGAGAGAATGATCACATTTTGTGGAAGCAAAGCCAAGGAGAGAAAGAGTAGACGCAAGCTTGGAAAACCAAGCACGAGGTGCTTGCTTAAGACCATACAAGGCCTTGTGTAATTTGCAAACAAGGCCATTATGTCCTTGCTCAAAACCGAGAGGTTGACGCATATAGACTTCTTCATGGAGGTCCCCATGAAGAAAGGCATTGTTAAAGTCAAGTTGATGAAGATGCCAACCACGAGAGAGAGCTATGGTGAGAATGAGACGAATGGTTGTGGGTTTGACAACAGGGCTGAAAGTTTCTGCATAATCAAGGCCTTCTTGTTGGTTGAACCCTTGAGCAACTAAGCGAGCTTTGTGCTTCTGAATTGTGCCATCCGGATTGTATTTTATCTTAAAAATCCATTTACTACCAATGGCCTTTCTGCCATGAGGTAATGGAACGAGGGTCCATGTGTTATTGGCTTGAAGGGCCTTGTATTCTTCTAACATTGCTTGTCTCCAAGAGTCATGAGGAGAGCTTCCTTCGCGGAAGTGGGCTCAGAGGCAGCAAGGAAGGCTTTGGGCTTGAATATACCACTTTTAGAACGAGTTTGCATAGGATGGGAAGTGGTAGGAGAAGTGGGAGCAGGTGGGACAGGTGGAGTAGGTGAAAGAATAGTTGTTGGAGCAGAACCTGTACCACAAGGAGAAGAGGAAGCAACTAAAGGCTGCAAAGAGTTGTTAGTAGCATGTGGTGTAGAATTATTAGTAGGAAAAATTATAGGAATGGATGGTGGCAGAGAAGCAGTGGGGACAGAGGAGGATAAAGAAGAAACAGAAGCAGTATGTTTAAAAGGAAAAGAATGCTCATCGAAAGCAACATTTCTAGAGTAGTATAAGCGACCATTGGAGTCCATACATTTGTACCCTTTATGATAGTTACTGTAACCAAGGAAAGTGCATTTAGCAGACTTAAAATCAAATTTGTGAGAATTGTAAGGCCTAAGTAAAGGGTAACACGCACAACCAAAGACTTTAAGGAAGTTGTAATCAGGCTTAGTATGAAACAGGACCTCTAAAGGGGTTGAGTGACGTAGGACTGGGGTAGGCAGCCGATTAATCAAGTAAGTGGCTGTGAGAAAAGCCTCATCCCAAAATTTTAGAGGCAGGGAAGCAGTGGAGAGGAGAGAAAGACCTACCTCAGTGATGTGTCTATGCTTTCGTTCAATAGAGCCGTTTTGAACCTATTATAGCAATTAATGGCAATATGACCGAGCTTTCCACAAACTTGGCATTGTGGTCTGGACCCTTGTGACCAAGGATTCCTTCCACCTCTATTGTTTTGAAACGAGTTCCTTCCTCCATGGTTAGAAGTGCCTCCTCGATAGAAGCCTCTTCCTTGAAAACCTTGGAAGCCTTGGCCATGATTAAAGGTAAAATTCTGAGCGTGATTTACATTTTGTCCTCTGCCACCTTGAGAGGAACTTTTCTGTGCTATATTGGCCGAGACACTGTCAAGATCACTCTTGGCTGTATCATTACGAACTTCTTGGGCAAGAAGTAAAGCTTCTACTTCTCCAAGTGTATATTCTTCTTTGCTGAGAGAGAAAGAGGTGATAAAAGTTGCATATCCCTCACCAAAACCATCAAAGATTGATTCTATATGATCATGAGTGGAGATTGGTGACCCAATGGCAGTAAGGGAGTCAACAATTTTCTTTATTTTGAGGAGATATTCTAACATAATGGACGAGCCTTTCTTGGTATTTCTCAGCTCAGTTCTAAGCTGCCTTTCCCGTGGTCTTGTAGAAGAGCAAAAATTCTCTTGAATCTTGTTCCAAAGTTGATAACTATGATCACACCCAACCATCTTGGATACCATATTGTCAGTCATTGAATTGAGCATCCAAGATAGAAGAAGTTGATCTTGGCATTCCCAGTTTATGTAATCTTCACTGACTTCGTCCTTTTTCTGGTGTTCAGTGGAGGCAAACTTTGGAGGAATATGCTTGCCTTCAAGAAGGAAATTGTATAAGTTGTGTCCACGTATTGTAGCAAGAGCTTGCATCCGCCAAGAAAGAAAGTTGTGATCATCAAGCTTGGATGAAATAGGTTGTGCTGAGCCTTGAAACACATACTTCTGGGGGTCATTGAGTTTCACCAGAGATTGATTTCCGTTTGAGCTTGTATCTGCCATCTCCAGCTATGGAGTTTTTACAGCTCTGATACCATCTTAGATTGAAAGAGAAAGAGAAGAATAGAAGAAGAGAGACCAGAGAGTGACTGAATTATATTGGATTCATTGAACAATAGAGAGCATACATCATGACTTATATAGAGAGTAATTGAGGGAAACCGAACTGTTAGAAACCTAACTAACTAAACCATATTTACTAACTGCTGACTCTAACTAATTCATAACTAATACATAAAACCATATCTAACACATATCCTATCAAAGCTGAGTCTGTGCAACCTTTCACCTCCAAATTTATTATTATTTTCTAAAAAGTAAAAACAAATTAAAATGTTGCCATTAACAATTTAACATAAATTTTAAAAATAAAAAATAATTTTTTTTTTAGGGATGGACGCTCATCATCGAATGTATGTACATATGTATACTCAATATTTAATTGTTCACCTAAATAATTATTGTAATACTTGAATAATGGAGAGACCAAATTGATATCAATTCTAAACGTTTAGGATTAAATTGAGATTAGCAAATGTTAGGACCAAATTAAAAAAAAAATTAAACGCCAGGGACCATGGAGTTTTGTCCGAAGAGATGTTAAGATAATGTGAAAGTGACTTCTTTTTTGTTCCTATTATATTTTATGTGATAAGTGGATATGCGGGTAACAATAATAAAAATGCCTTAAATGATAATATACTTTGTGCAGAAGTAAATGAACCTATTTAGCATGAACACATTTATATCAACTATCTTTTTATTGTGAGAGTGTGGTGGCTAGGAGAGGATTTTATTATGAGTACGAGGCATGATGTGATCGTTATAATTGTACATCAAGTAAAGTTTGACTTTGGGAATAGGGGAAGGGAGTCATCGACCCAGTTTTCAACAACAGGAGAACGAGGAGCGAGGAGAGGAGTCCGATTATGTCATAGACTAAAATAGTTGACAGAGTTGCAAATTCGAAAATTAAATAGTATTTTCTTCAAAATTTAGGGACTAAATAGTAATTTGATTAACTATTCAGGGACTAAACAATACTTTACTTTAATATATAAGAAGATGAATTAAATGAGAAGCAATTTAGATATTGATTTCTCTATTTTTTTTTCTTCTCATTTTGTTGATTTATAAGAAACAAGTTTTTATATAGATTAGTTATTTCATATGCATCATAGAAAAGACATTCAATTATTTATGAGTACGGAGGACTAAAGAGAGAATATAAATTATTAAAAATATTCACAGAAATTATTTTTGTTTACAATTGATAAGCATTATCTCTCAATTAGCACATGAAGATAAGAAAAGAAAAAAAAAAGATACATTAATTATCATTACAATATGATGGATTCAACAATTTGTCTCTAGCTTGTCCTGTACGTGACTGAGAAACATCAAATTAAAATATACATTAATTTCTTCATCTAATTCATTTTTAAAATTTTTATTCTTCCACTTCTACTTTTTCATCATCATCATCTTTTTCTTCATTTTTTAATTCGTAAAAAAAATATTTAAAATAGAATAATTATTTCACATTATTCTTTAGAAAATGCACTCAATTATTTATTTATAGTTGCAGAAAACTATAGATTATGAAAATTGTTAAAAATATTCTTATAATATTTTGTATTATTTTTCAAAATTTAATTAGATAGAAATTAGGAGAAGAATATACAACTTTCAATTTATCTAAGATTGAATTAATTTTAATTTGTTGTTGGGTAATTTTAATTTTAACTTCTTTTACTTTAGAAAATCAAGTTTAATGATAAAATTTGTTGAAAAATATTTGTATTCATTAGATTGGGTAAAAAATTCTAAAGTTCTATTTGTCAATCATTTATATTTTCAATATTATGATAAAAAATTTTAGAAGACTCCTTGTTAAATCACTATGATATCATTTTTCATATCTCTAAAGTGCCACTTGCCATATTTTTAAAATGTCACTTATTAAAATTTTAAATAGGTGAAAACACTATACACACATGTAAATATCTCATTTTTAAAAAAATAATATATAATTTTGGCCTCTCTAATCATATATTTCTGCCAACACTCTTGTTTGTAGATAGTTTCATTAGTGGATAAAACAATAAGATACAAATAAGGCACTCTCATTTTCATATGCTTATGTAGGAACATAACAGAAGTCTAATTGTAGCAATGCAATCATAATTTGACACAAAATACAGTAAAAGATTACAATTTAATCTAATATCAATATCTTTAAAATCATGTTCTAATATCTTGAAAATAAGGCAGGCCCAATTTGGTTAAAAAAAGAACAGGTTATGATAGTCAAGCAACACAAGAAAAGTGATTCACCACAAAGATTAACAAATTATGCATCCTCATGCAGAAGTTACTTGCCAACTTCTCATCAAATTGACTATATGTTGACTTACAGAAAGGAAAGAAAAAGATTTATTTCAATATAAGCCGCATGTATTGTGTCAAATCCACAAAATCTTTTTCCCTTTCATTTCTACAGTAGAAGTTTCAAGGTAATAATAACTTTTCCCTTGGTTTCTTCATGTATCACGATGCAGGATCCGCATTGTGCCAACCCTTTGTGCATGGAGGAATGGCCATAAACTCATCAAATTCTTTTACATGAATGTCACAGCACTTCCACTGGAAAATAAAGTGAAAAAAGGGAGCAAAAAGTTAGTATCAGACTTATGTCACAAGTACAAGCATCATTTAAATATTAATATGAACAAACTAAAATATGCTGTAAAAATATCTAACACCTACCCCTCTCATCCGGTCATGAAAAACGGCAGGTCCGGGATGGTAGCTGCATGCAGTCTCATGATTATCCTTTTCCTTGAAAGGTTTACCACATCCTTGATTTTTGCATGTTTGGATTTCATTTATATCAACAATCTTCTTGGGTTGTTTAGGAACCTCAACACTTGCTTTGCTTTCAGAAGAGGTATTTCCGGCAAAATTTACAGGTTTGATTTGTGAACCTAAAAACCATGGCATAGAAAATTTAACCCAAAAATCTTAAAAGGATAAATATATTAAAATAATAATGATATTCTTTTTAATAAAAAAAATTACACATAAGTGCATTTGAGGAGCAAAGTCAAAAAAATAAAGTAGATTGGTTCATCCAATATATCCAAAAAACATTTTACTCCACTTTGTACACATGCATAAATGATAACTAGACATGAAAAATGTACAATTTCCATGACATGCTCAACAATCTTCAAAGAGTTAATAGTTTTCATAAGACTAGAAATACAGTCAACTGCACATCTAGAGGGTCGCTACGACTTCTCAAAAGGAGGGAGAACATGGAAGAAAGGAATTTAAGAGAGGGCTAAAAGCAAATAAATAAGTATACCATGATCTGAGCAAAAGAAACCCTGTCGACACCTAGAACAAGAATCCTTGGTTGATGAATCGGTTGAAGCAGCTGCAGTGGAAGGAACTGCAGCAGGAGCAGATATAGTATTCTTTTTAACCTGTGCAAATACTTGCTTCTCTGTTGTGTGTTTTCCTGTCTTACATCTTTGATTAATAAAGGAAACATTGGTCAACAAATGGCAAAGACATTAAACATATAGGCAAATGAGAAATTTTAATAACCCAAGTAACTCTCATGGTAGCAAAATAAGCTGTTCCAGATCCACTGCTTATGCTCAGTCAATTTGAAAAGAAAAGTAGAATCAGCCTGAAGAGAGGAACAAGATATTCTAAAGACCAGATCATATCACATCCATATGTTACAACTAAAAAGAAAATTTGCAATGGAATATTACTAGCTGGAATACCCTGTTAATTTCCTTCCCTTTAATCTCTGTAAGAAATTCAATTAATATTTGCCCCCACAAGCAATTATTGCCAGCAAAAGTGTTCTTGAGAAATGAATATTGTCAAAGAAGAATTTGTTATAATATAGGTAGAGGCGACAATGATTACAGGTTTTGAATATAGTTTATAGCGCTAGGGATTGGACAAACCAGAAAAGGAAGATACTGACTTCAGAGTAGATCTAAAATGGAAAAGTATGTCAAACCATGCAAATGCGGTAACTGAAATCTATGATATTTGTAGCTTACAGACAGGACCATACTCCAACTGCTAGATCTTATGAGCTTAATTTCTCAAAGATAGATCTCAACTCTGTGATAAGTTATACTCAAATTTAAGGTGAATTCTTCTAAATTGACCAGTTGATTACAGACAATTTTTATATTCACAAAAAGGAGAAGAAGAATAGGACTCACCCTGGAATCTCTAAAAACAAGCTAAAATCGTGACTTCTTTTCTTGCAGCAACTCCATTCTTTCATTCCATCATGAAATATAGGCTAGAAAGTAAATATGAAGTTTAATCAATTGGAAAGGTAGATAATGGATCAATATTGTAAAGGAAAACACTGGAAAAGAAATAAATGAATAGGCATGGACTTACTCCCTGAAGAAGCAAAGATTGCCCCAGCATTAAATCCAAATCCCAAACATGCCAGATAGAAAGTAATTAGTAAAATTCAATAAGAATTCCATGTCAAAAATCAACAAAACAGCAATGCAAAAGGTGAAATTTTATTCAGATCACGAGGTAATGAATACTGATTTTACTAAGAAACATAGTGTTATGAGAGTTCATAGAACTTATATTCGTGTATTCATAAAAGATTATACTGTCCATCAAGGGAAACAATAACTCTCATGGAAGTTTGTCCAGCTAAATAATCTGGATGGCATACTACTAGCTCAGGTGATGAGCCTCCACACCTCTCCTCTCCCCCTTTCACAAAAGCCACCAAACCAATGTTACCTAATTCGCGATGCATTATGGTACAAATACAAGCTACAGGTACTCCATTTGGTATAATTCACAATAAGAGAGGGTATGCTTAATTAACATGCTTTGGTTCGCTTTAAAAAATTTTAAAACTACATGTCTCCTTTAATTGTTTCTCACTTATCATATCCTATCAATTTCTATATAATTATCTTCTTTCTTACTTTTTTCAGAGAAAAAACACTAACAATTTTTTTGATAGAAGAAAAAACACTAACAATTCTCACACTTCTTCTAATCTCCTATTTCCGGATCCATTGAACATTACCTCCTAGACTTCCACAGTTCCCTCTTCATTTTACCCAGCCTAAAAAGCTATAGAAACTTGTAGGATAAAGAATAACTCTGGTTCACACACTTTAGGGTTCCAATATGAAAACGTATCACGTTAGGTAACTGGAGGATGGGAAACAGGATTCAGAGCGGTCAACGAATTAGGTAACACTGCACTAAACCAATGAAACAGGTGACTCACCATGACAATGGTCAACAATCTAGCAATGCATTGCTGAAGTGTATGTAACATCAAATCTTTTGTGTGTGTGTGTGTCATATTTCAAACTTAAAAACCAGAAAGACGATAAGGTTTTTGCAGAACACAAAATTTACTTGACAACAATTACCATTGCACTGTCAGTTTCAGAATTTCCTAAACAAAAGCATTCTACTAAATAACTAATTTATAATGGGTCAAACAAAGTGATACAATGTAGATTAAGGCCCCGAGAGACATTAGAGCATCTTCAATAGTAGAACCTTCTAGAGTTCTAATCTAAACATTTGAAGGTAGCAACACCATGATTCAATTTGAGAACCATTCTACTTTCTAAGTCACAATTCAAATATACCTTTGCAAGAGCCCAATTTTCATTCTACCAAGTATGGATCAGTATTGGATACCACTACACTAACCACAAAAAGGTTCAAGAAATAATAACCACAGATTCTCTTAAGAGTCAAGCCATAAACAAGATTTTCTCAAGACCGAAGGAATGAATGTACTGTATACAGTCTGATTTCAGACAAGCCAAACAATTCGACCTAAACCCTAAAAACAGTCCAATTATAAGATTCTAACACACAAATCAGCCATATTCAATAATAAAGACACTATTATGTTGAATGAGCATGGCTACGAATCAGCCAACCCATCTTTACCAACTAGATTCAATATATATATAGAGAGAGAGAGAGAGAGTACCGATTCATGGTATTGGCAGGAACCGTCAGGGTTATGGTCGTCGGTGAAGGTAGCATTGCAGCCAATCCTCTGGCATAGAAGCTTAAGAGGTTGCTGCTCCATCTTGGAGAGAAGAAGAAGAAGAAGGAGGTTTGAGGAGAAGATTCTAGAGGAAGAAGCAGATCCAACGCAAGAATCAAGCGTGCGTACAGGGCTTTTCTTCTACAGTATAACTAGACTAGATTGAGCTTGGGATTTTTCTATTTAAATTGTTTAGAGAATTTATTAATAATTGTTGAGATGCGTCTATTTAAATTGTAAACAATATCTTGATCCAATTTTTAGTTTCCTTGAGAATTGAGGTGATTTAATTTAATTTAAAAAATAAAAATAATTTATAAATAAAAAAGTATAATAATATAGTTTTAAATAAAGACTAAAAGAATAAAAGCACAGGGAAACAAAATTTTATTTTCTGTGACGTATATGTATTGTGGAATGAATTTTGACAGTTTGTTCTTAAATAAAAGCAAACAATCTAATTTAATTAGTGATATGTAATAGTTTTCATTATACAATGTAAATAAATAAGGTTCAACAACTTGAACAATTGTCTTATCAACTTTTTTTATCAAGTTATTCACTCAATACAATTGATTTACAAATTTGAAGTATTTCCTAGACTATGTAATCTCTAAAAGTACATTTTTCATCAAAATATTATTACAAGTATAAAATTAACAGTGTTAATGAAAATAGTAAGATTATTCAAAAAATGAAACGTTAAGGGTATAATTGACCACGATGAAACTTTAGGAATATGTTTAACCAAAGACTTAAACGTTGAGAGTATAAAAAATACTTTACTCAATAAATAAAGATAAAAGTTAAAATCGTTTTAAAAAAAGAATCCAAATGTGAATTTTAAATGAAATATAAAAAACACTTACAATGAGTAAATATACACAAAATGGATTATGAAGATCATCAGAAGTATAAGTGGGAAAACGAAAGAAGCTACATTTGTTTAATAATAAATGTTGAGTTATTATAGCAAGGGGAAAGTACAATTTACTCCACTAAACTATGCCTAAATAACATTTTATCCACTTAAACTTTTATTCGTAACACTTTACCTCATTCAACTATAAAAAAAAATGTGAAATTGTTAGATAAAAATTAGTTTTAATGGTCCATGATATTAAGTTAACTATTTATTGTATTAATTTTTAGGGTTCAAGCATCTTGTTCAAAATTATTTCTCTTTCTAGCCTAATGAATCTCTCATCATCCAATGTACGAACACAAGAGTCCTTCCTTATGATACCCTTCCTCCATCCATTCGTGGGAGGGTTTTAACTTTCCTTATTTTCTGTCTCTTTCTTTCATATTCACTTCGGATTGTTATAAATTCAATGTATGAATACTCCAAGCATTGTTTCAACCAACGAATTCGAGCACTCAGCTTGTTTGTTTCTTTTTTTTTTTCCCAAATTTGCACATTGATTCTTCAAACGTGTGATGTGAGTGGCACAATATCGTTAAAATTAATTCTCATCTAACATTTTCACATTTTTTTAATAGTTGAGTGGGGTAAAATGTTAAAATAAAAATTTGGGTGAGTAAAGTGTTGTTTAGGCAAAGTTTAGGAACGTAGAGTGTACTTTCCCCAAAATAAAAAGATAAATTGTTAAAATGGATTAACTAAATTTTAATTAGTAATTGTATGTTTGTTTGAATTAAAATATAGTATATAATAAATGATAAAGTTGTAAAATGGGTTACCCAAGCTTTGATCTTAGAGGTAAATAGTAAAATAAATAAATATTGGTAGTGTAAGAATAACTAATAATAGCACCAATTCCGAAAAAGTTGTAGTATGTAAATTAAATAAGATGTGAATAAAAGATAAAAATAAATTTATGAAAAGAGATTTTGTCAAGAGGTGACATATGGTAATTGTGGTTGTTGTTTTATAATGGGTAATAGACTCTAGTATGCCGATCTTGAAAGAAATATTAAATTATTATTTTTTTCCTTTGTTCCATTTTTAATTTTAATTTTTAATGTCCACCTTTTTTCTGAGGTATTAATCTAACTAATTCAGATTTAACTCTTGTCACACATTTAGTTATATGATGGAAACGAAAATAATTGTATTTACAAAGCCTTGAACTCGAAATTTTGCAATACCAAATCACTTACCACTTAGACTATTTCTCATGATGCGATTTTTAATTTAGGACATATAAATAAGACAAAAATATTGTTGTGACCCAAATTTTATAACACTTATAAATTTTATTTCTAACATTTTTTTCATTAATTTTGTTTCAAAAATTTTAAATTTTAATTGATTTTATTCTAACATCTAGTATCTCGATGACAAATAATGTGACATACTATATGTAATATTAATACTAAATATTTAAAGGAAAAAAACTAAAGTGAAGTTACTTAAGTGTTTGCTATGAAGTTCTGTTTTATTTATATTCTCTTTCTTCAATGATTGGTTTATCTTAATTCAATCTTCTATATTCTTTCTTCTCCTATAATTGGTCATATAAGTATTTTTTATCACGTGCCTTATTTTTATTGAAGAGCTTCACAACAAACACTTAATTAACTTCACCTTAGTTTAAAAGAAGACCCGTCCTTTTTAAACTCAATTTGCATGAATATTAAGGGGCCCAATCAGATTTTTAAAAAAAATACAAAATGTCTATTATACTCTTTGATTTAACACAATCCTAACATTTTTTTCTTTTTATTATTTTAATATAAGAGGTAAAGTGATAATTTTAATACATTTTCATTTCATTTTAATTCTAAATTTTTACTACCAAACACATTAAACTTATTCCCATTCCATTTTTTTTCTTTCTGCTAAAAAACTTAGTCTAAATTTTCTATGTTTATCTTTCAGTAGTCTTTATTTGGTGGGCATTCAAAATGATATACAAAGCCCCATTGTTAATAATAAGTTTAATCATCATTATTTTCATTTTCTTTTTTTCTGTTTTTAAGGAAAATCATCGTTATTTTCACTTTCATGTTTTCTTTTTTTAGGAAAAATCATCATTATTTACCGATTAACTAAATAATAGATTATTTTATAATCCATAAAATAATCATTTGTCTAAACATACAAATGATTGAAATTTTATGCTAAAGTAAGAAAGTTCCACAATCTTTCGTTTGACCAAAGAAAGATTCGATTGTGTTCCACATGTGTGTTTGGATTTTGTTTTCATGTTAGAATAATATAAATTTTTTATTTATATGTCTCATTTGATATAAACTTTTTTTTTTTGAGGGAACATTTGATATAAATTTTTTATTTATATGTCTCATTTGATATAAACTAGTTGATAGAGTGTAGCAAGAATATTTAATAACATAAACATTATATAATTTTTTTTATATACCTTTTTTATGGAATTTTTTTCATCTTTCTTACAAGTGTAATAAACAATGAACAAAATAAATATCATTTTCATTATTTAGTTTGTAGGTTTTTTTATTATAACTAGTAGGGTCTTTCTCTTTATGAATAAATAAATAAATAAATAGGCCAACCCACAAGTTAAACCAATTGGCCCATATAACTTGCAAGTTAAAATGTGTTAGGCAATAAAATCCCTATAATTATAGGTTTTCTTTCATCAAGTTATTGAACCATTTGATACATGTATTAAGATTAAAAGGAAAATAAATGGCCAAACTAGTTCTTGAGTGAAACTGATCATAAATACTGTGAAATGAAGTCAAAATTGAAGACAACAAAAGCTAGTAATGGACTAAACTTTATAGTTTATAACACTTACAGAGTGATTTCTCTAAAACTCTGATCATTTAATCTGAAGCCACTATATAAAAGAAAATATAGGAGCTAACAAGGGTAGTACGTGGGTGGTGTGTGTGAACAGCAGAATCAATAAGATAGTGCCTATATATAATTTCTTTATATACACTGTTTAAAGAATACAAAGAAAATCTATGCCTATGCACATGAGATTTCCCACTGAATTTGATTAGAAGTGAATATGCAGACAATTTTTTTTCTATCTGAGAAGTCAACCACGGAACTTGCAACTGAAACAGTGTAAGATGAAACCTGAATGCAATAGGAACTTGAAGAGTCACAATATTCTGTTCACTTCAATCATGGAAGCTTTTTCCTGCTAGAATAAGAGATTGTACAGAACAAATTAGGAAGAGTTAATAGCACAAAATGCACTTGCAGTTAAACGTGACGTGAGGAGTGTTCATCAGAAGTAATTGCAGGACGAGTCTTTTTCAACAAATATTTTCACAGATAAAGAACACAGCAAAATGCTAACGAATGAGTTGATATCTCCCGTGTCGCCAGTGTCACTTTTTAAAATTGAGGCTAGCCTTATGTCTTAGGTTTTTTTATCTGCTCACATACAAGTGCATACAAGAGAGAGAGAAAGAGAGACCTCATTATGATTGCTACTCTCTGAGGGGAACCAGTGCATGAGAACACCCAGATTCATGACAGCCGGTATCAATTTAAACAAGAGAGGGGTTGTAACCTGTAAAACACCAGCTATATCAGGTTCATTTTTCAAATTTTCAGAGGAAGGGAGCATTATGAAGCAACTGGTAAAATATTTAGGTCAAAATGAAACTTACCAGACTGAAAGCTGTAGTCCCAAGAAGGAGAAGATACATTTTTCCCTATAGAGATGAGTGCAATTAGGAAATTTAATATGTATATGCTTCTCAATGCAGTACATAAAGAATGAGAAAGGCAATGCATCCAGTAAATATAAGAGAATAAGAATGATTAGTGCAAGATAATACAAGACACGGCTAGCATCTTTCACACCCACAAGAGCATTTCAGTTTATTGGCAGTTCATTAACAAGCCATGGCCTGGCTGTAACAAGATCTTTCTTTTTCTTTTTGAGAATTTGCAGTATACAAATCAAATTGCTTCCCAAGTCAAATTTGAAATTTAAGATTTTATTTACTGAACACACGACATTTAGATCTCTTCTCTGCATCCACTCTCTCTTTCCCTTCTTTTGAGGACCACATTTGTAGTAGGGTGCCATTAGTTTTTTCAAGCCCAGAAGAGTTTATTTATGTTTACAGCCATTTAAGGCAATATCCTCTTACTGCTATTACACATTGCATTAAGGATCCATTTAATAAATGGAAAACAACCAAATGATCTTCTCTCTTCCTGTGTTAGTGAAGGATTTTTCTTTTCATATCTGCCTAAAGTACTGATAGCAGACACAATTAATTCACACTTGACCATCTCCTAATGCCAGCCATCAACCAACTCACTTGTGCACTATCATCCACTGAATGATCACAAACTACATTCTTAAATTGCTTGCAGCCAAGAAAAAATAACTGTTAGTGTCCCTATTGTTGTTTAATATTTGATTGATCTCCACTGAGCATTGGCTACACTCATCGCAATCTTTAGTCTTAACCAATATATTGACAACACAGATATCAGAAAATTCATAACATCTTAGGTATGCTATATAACGCGCCACAAAGCATGGATAGGGAGAGAGAGAGCAGAAACCTCAACAAGATGAAGATTTGAAGCACGGCTGAGGAGAACAAAAGCAAATTCTCCAATTTGAGCAAGTGAAATCCCAACCTAAATTGTGAAGAAAATCACCATTCAGCACTGACACGAAAGTACAATAGTGAACCAAAATAGCATCCAAAATATTCTGTTGACTTACCAGAAATGATGTCCTAATGCTATAACCAAAGGCTTTTGTAACAATAGCAGCAACAGCAGTCTTAACAACTATAACAAGGATAACAGATGCCAGCAAGATGTCAACATGGTTCCAAAGGAATTGTACGTGTATAAGCATTCCAATACTTGAGAGGAAGAGAGCGGCAAAAAGGTTACGAATTGGTTCCACCTACAATATATAAATGCATCTTGCCAGATGTAACTTTATTATGACCATCAAAACAATTTTCATAGTACTGAATCAGCAAATGAACCTAAAGAGCACCTGGTCCAAAGTATGTTGTGCAAAATCTGTTGTAGAAATCATAACGCCAGCCATAAATGAACCTAGCTCAAGACTAAGGCCAAGCTTATCACTGCACTGGAAAGAGATTACAAAATCAAAACATTAAAATGATATTGTTTACTTCAAGGATGTCAGAAGTTTCCAACACAAAAATAATAAAATGCTACAGTTAACGTAGAGTGGAGACATTTGTTTGACTTAACCTTATCAGCCTTTTCATACTTCAGTAATTATTGAGACCCATCTACATATTTACTTTTGATGTTTTCTCTAAAATTTTGTGAAGGGTAAAAACTGAAAGGGACTTTGTAGTTGATTATTGATGGAACCCAAATGACTTGGGGAACCCTCTCTCAAAAGTTAGCTATTAAGGGGGAAGAACAAAGCCACTTAGGTATCCCATCGAGCATCCCATTCTACCCGATGTGGGATTTAGGTAGCCCATACTATCCTAGGGACATCCCATACTATCCCCATCCCCATCAATTATACAGAAATTGAGGAACAAACACAATACAAAGAGAGAAAAAGATATGTGGAAGAAGAAAGGAGGGGACTACAAGATTGGCAACAAGCATCATTGTTGTTAATTATTTGTTCAAAACAGAAATCCTGTGCAAGTTAAAACCCTTCTACAAAGTCAAACTGCCACATTTAATCCCATTAGGAATGGTAACTCCTCAAAAGTCATTTTATGACAACCACATATTTTGGATAGAAAAATTACTACAAAGACAACCATAATTACAAAATCCCCAATTGAAAAGATGATCTTTTCTTGGTGATTAAAATGATCCAGTTAAACATATAATACAGACAATAAAAGGTAAATAACATAAATTATAAAAACCCTAATGCCAGTTCAATCACAAATTTCCTAAATAACCAGCAGTGCTACTTAGGATAAATTATGATCCCAAGCATCCAAGTATGGAAGTTTGTAAAACAAATAGCTCAAGCCAGGTTGCCTTCATCACCATCTAATGATCTCTGATTATATGAAGATAAAAATTCTCCATTACGACATTAAATTGAAGCAACATAGATGATGCTGTTAGCATATGAAAGAAACTCTCGTTACTTAGAATAATTGAGCTCTATTATTTAGGAGTCCTGACAAGTTCAATATGGAATGGCAAACATGTCATCAGAAAGCAGAATGATATGATTCTTCTTTGTTCATAAAAGAAAGAGTACAGATAAATGAGCAGTCTATAGCAGCGACAAGAATGTGTTCATCTTACCCATGCTGATAATAAGCAGAAAGCCACAGCAGCTAGCTGATAAAGTTCATTTGTCTGTAAAGCAAAAAAGAGGAAATATAACTCATTATAGAGCCAATAGTTCTCAGATGAATGGAGTTTAAAAATACGTATGTTTTTACCTGAGATGACAGCTGCATCATCAGTTTTAAAAAGAAGGGAACAAACGACCAACACAATATAGACGTAGCAGTGAGATACATGGACAATACAAGCATCCTGAAGTTGGAAACAGTTAGATACTACCACAATGACAAAAGTATATAGTAAGTTTAGGTTGAATTGCACCAACTGCAGAAGAGGCAAACTACGATGTATATAATCAAGAAGAAAAGAACTTTTGTGAATCAAACAATAAAACCAGAAAAAATAAAAGTGTTCAAGTACAGACTTACACTTTTCCCATTGAAACCATTCCTTGTAAAAGACCACTGTTGCCACCCAAAACTGGGAGCAAAGCAAATAGTAAACCCACTGCACAATCCTGATACAACAAAAGGTAAAAGGATGAATGATATGCAGGAAAAATTTACCATTTGACCAATCACAACAAGGAAATTACCTGAAAAATAAGAGTTCCAATGGTAACTTGACCGTGAAGAGAATTATTAATATTCCGCTCCACCAAAAACTTCACCACCTGGTAAAAGATTAAAGACAAGGGCAAATCATGCTTAGAATCTAATAAGCACCAATAATGAGAAAATAAGACGAAATATAAGGTTTTAGGAAATGATGTACAATTGCATATTTGTATATACCACTGCTGTGGATGACATGGATAGAAAGCAACCAACAAACACACCCTCTGACAATTTGGCTCCAAATAACTGCAAAGCATAAGGATAAAAATGATTAGTTTGCATGTCAAAACAATCATAACTAGTAGCTTCTATCTAAACCTCCATTAAGATGCAACTAATGCCTACCATGGTGAGAATGCCACACAAGAACATAAATGTTGCAATTTGAAGCAGTCCTCCCAAAACAGCAACAGGCCCCACAGCTTTTAACTGCATGAATAAAAATCTCAGAACAGCTTCTAACATGACAATATGTAAAAGCTTGTGCAGAACAAAGATAGCACACCTTTGCCAAAGAGAACTCCAGCCCCAAAGCAAAGAGAAGAAAAACAACCCCAAACTGTGCAACAGTTTCAACCTGTACACAAAAAAGAGGTCTGCAGTCATCACACACAAAATGATTGAAGGACAACTTAAAGATAAAATATCAAATCCCAGGTGTTACAATTCCCTTCAAAATATTCTATAAAAGAATTTCATCAAAACATAAAATTTGATAGTTGCTCTTGAGTGAAATATCCCTGAATTGTATCTCCAAAAGTTAAGATAGAACTAAACTAGATGGAAAGGTTATCCATAATTGTCTCAGAAATTGCATATTAATTATATGAATAGAACCATATTTCAACCTGTGTTGGAACAGGAGTAATGGACTATAAAGAATCACTATCATCTGCTATGATAATGATATGCCTTAAGAAGTTATTAGCAGGGGAAATTGCTAGATCGGCTATATTCAGTCTTGGATAATAATTTAATAATTATTATCTCCCATTGTTAAGGACTGAATTTGCACTTTAAGTCATTTTCATTAAGATATTATTTTGAAGTCTTGGTCTTACTAAAAGGCTTAGAACTTAGAAGTATGAGTCTTAATCCAAACTAGTGTCCAATTTCTTTTTCCTTTTATAAGCTTCAGTTATAAGGATAACAGTGATGGATCGTCTGTAGACCTTCAGAACTATGAAGCTTTTTTTCATAGGATTTTATGATGCAGTTAACTCCAAGAAAAATGTTTAAAAAAACAGAGGGAAGCCTAGGCTATTTTCTTTCTTGCTTGCACCATCCTCAGAGTCAGAACTGCCAACCAACAACAACAACAGCAATAACAAAGCCTTTTCCCATAAAGTGGGGTTGACTATATGCCAACCAACCTACAAAACTTCTTAATTTTACCTCATTTTACCCTTAATGCATTTTCAAATCTCAGCCTTGTAAAGATTATCTATCAGTCCCCAATTTCATAAGAAATTCAGAATACGTTGACCCATATTAATACATTCCCCTAAAAGAAAACCATCCAATCTCCCAAAAAAATCAGCAAGGGGAATTTTGAATGCCAAAGAGACCAGGCAGGGCATCTCAAAAAATGAACACAATTAAGTTGATTCAGCTAAAAATGACCTTGACATACTTAGAATAACATACCTGTACCATTTCACTAATAAAATTCAATCCCCCAGGTCCAATAAGGGAGCCCGCAAGGAGATAGCCCACAATAACCTACAATATATATAAAATATTAGAAGACTGAACCTCTGCACTCCCATTTATATAACAACTTTTTTTCTGTAATCCAGTCAAATAAATCGCTTAAGTATACTACCACACATTTTTGGGTGTGGGTGTGAGCAGTAAACTTAAAAAATAAAAAACCAAATATAACGATAAGAAACAGTAACAAAATACAGACCGGTTGGCCCAAACAGGAAAAGACAATTCCACCAATGGCTGCAGAAACTATGGCAACTACCAAATCTGATATTAGCCTGCATAAATTTATAACAAAAAGATAGAAGAGTGAATCTCAAGGTAGAAAATATAAAAAGCAGCAGTGACCAAAAAAAATCAGGAACTAAAACATACATAGGCACTAGCTAGCAATATTTACCAAACTGTTAAAAGTAACATTATAAAAAAATTGCTGGAAGACCAGATCTCTTAACAAATCCATCATCCAGAGACGTGACCCCTCCATTTTAAGGAAGCACAATATAACTTCAGAGCATTTGACGAAACCTCCATTAAACAAATAGAGTATATTGAAAGTTTGGAACCCATTTTATTTTTCAAAAGAAAAACAGAAAAGAAGAAAAAGGTATCAGTATCAGGTATGACATTTTGCACAAACTTCTTGATGGTGACCAACAATGACAAAAATGCATACAGTGCATTTCACAATCTTGAAAGTTCAAACTAGCCCAGAAATATAGCATCTTGTGCAAGTTAAATCTGATTTCCAAGAACAATACAGTATCCTTTAATGACTCAACCAAGAAGATAAAAAATGTATCGAAAATTAATTCAAGGATAAAAGCTCTAGTAAATATTAACCTTAAATCCAATTGAAGTACAGGATATTTGGATTTCTTGTTGGACATCACAAAGACATTGTCCTGCCATGCAAGTAGGATGAACAAGTAATAAGTAGGATGAAAACTAATACTTAACAGTATGATGAATAACCAACCCAGAGGTTTTGCATCACTTGTCAGAATACCTTTTTGTCAATCAAAGTAGTTGAATCATCAGAATCTTCATTCTCCAGCGAGAACACATCCTGAAGTTGAAATGATCTTGTGCCACTGATAAGAAAAAAAAGCTTTTGACGATTAAAGAAAATTACATCTAAGCAACCATGGCAGGTGAATAATTTATTAGCAATATGTCCATACTTTCCCTCCTGTGTATCATTTCTCTTGCCTTTATCATGTGTAATTTTAGCTACAGTCTCCAGTACAGCCTGCAAAATATGACCAGAAGGCCTATATCTCACATTTACAGAAACAAAGTAATAAATGAACTAACGAAGTAAATGATCCTTGCTATTCTACGAGCTTACGTAGAAAATAAATTATGGTAAATATTAGTTAGTTATAGTACAACATAATGTCTGAGGACTACATAAAGAATAACAAAACTCAATTATCAAAATTAGACTCTTTTGAGTTTTGACACATAATATATTAGAATGAAGAAAATAGAATTAATCAAGCTTATATTTTCTCACCACCGATAGAAAATGAAATAAGTTGTGACAATTTAATCTAAGGGATTCAGATTTAAGAAACAGAGTACAAATGTCGTACATAAAAAACAGATACCAGTTATAGATTCATATGGTAATTAATGCATTGTTTTATACAAAGTAAAACATGATATATAACTAAAAGAAAGCACAGCAGAAAATATTTGTGCAAACTATGCACACAAAAACCAGGCGTACCTGCTGGTCAGCTACACTAGTGTTGAAGCTACTCTTATCAGATCCTAGTAAAGATGGAAACGAATCATTAAAATACCATTCACAATGCTTTAAACAAACCAATGAGCTACATGAATCATGTTATACACAATGAACGCTGATCTTAGTATGACTTTAGAAATGAGAAATGAGAAATGAAATTAAACACATTATTAATCTTTCACATAATAAGCAAAATCTGGAAAATACAATACAATAAGTGAATAACAATACAAACTATAAAAAAACAATAAGAAAGTAGCATCTAGACTACAACGCTATAATCATTTATTCTCAAAGCACAATACTGTTAGAATGTCACTTCCTAACTAATAACTACTAGTACAAGCATAGAAGCACTTAACTCCGAAGCTGTTAAATTGATACACACAAAGCCTCCACAAATTTCATGCATGACATTTGGACATGGAGGAGGTTATTTTTACCACAGAATCCAAGCTAGCTATACCTAACTTACAGAAAATAAAGATTTGAGATGCTGCTTTCCAGCAAACCCCAACAATGTCCATTCTCCAGAAAGATCCAGCAAATTTAGATACTATGGTCAACTGTGGGACTTGCTAAACCATGTCATTAAACAGCTACTTAGGAAATACTATGTGCACCATGTCGAATTTCACCTCCATGAAGCAAATCTTTTCAAACATGAAATGCATTTTTATGACACAGCATTTTCAGTTCCCCAAGCTAATTGTCTAAGTACTTTAGAACTAGACTACTGGTCCTTATGGTACCAACTACCAACAGTAACAAAATTCCACCTCTAGTACTCCTTTTTTTTTTTTCCAGAAGGACAACTTTGAAAACTTCAACCACCCCTTCTAGTGTATTCTCAGGAACCAAGCATAAAATAAACAAACAAATTTGAAATTGCAAAGTTGAAAAGAGAAAAAATGAAAAACCTTCAGGCTGGTCATTCTCGGAAAACTCTTTCTCAAGGACACGATCGAACATTTTGGCCAAGCTGCCATCATTGGACTCCGGAGAGGACGAGTTGGGCATATTCCCGTAGAACCTCTCCCGGATGTCCTTCTCGGATCTGGCTGGAGCACACAGCCTCGCGCAAATCGCGATCGACAAAACACAACACCAGAATCCGAGCATCCCCCATTTCTTGGGGACGAAAACTGCCATCAAAATTCCAGGCAAGTCTCGGCTTTTCCAGATGGCGAAGAAACGGGAATTTCAAATCAACGGAATCATGCAATTCCAGAAGCTAAAATCAATGGCTGAAGAATTCAAAAAACTGAAAAACACTCGCAACTTTCAAGTGAAGATTCGATCCAGTGGGAAACAAAACTCGAAAAGAATATTTGCGGATTGTTCGTTACTCGATTTGGAATTTTGATTGCCTATGGGGCGGGATGGGTCCGCATTGTGAAAAAGATGAAATCACAAGGAGAAAGGAAAATTTTTGGATGAAATTACAAAAAGGTTTCAGCTTTGAGATAAAGCTTAAGAGGACTATTCTGTAATTTTATACTTGTTGGTGTCCAATTCTCATTTTTTATGTGTTTCTGTGGTTTTCCCATAATGGATTCAAGTGGAAGGAAAGTGAACTTTTTTGTGTAATTTAATTTAATTGGGTGGTTGGGTATTCCTTTCTCATTTGGAAATTTTTTCAATTTTATGGTAATTATTTAATTTTTTAAAATTACATGAATCTTTGGATCATTAGGTAGAATGTAATGTCATCTAAAAAGTTTTTACAATGTAATGTTAAAACAAAACTCACTGAATCTTAATATCATTTACTATACATCCTAATATTATTTTCTACCATCTAGTTATGTTTCAACTAAAAGTATATGATGTTGCATAATATTTAGAATAAATTACACTTTCCTCCCTCATAAATATTAAAATTACATTTCTCTTACCTTGAGAGACAAGAAAAAAAACTACAATTTTATTTATTTTGATCAAAATACTTATAAATTTGTATTTGACCAATGTAAATATTATATTTTTAAAAATAATAAATTATATTTTTTTAACAAAAAATAATAATGCCATTAATATTATCTTGGTCAAAATGAATTAAATTATAAATCTTTTTAATTTTTAAAGAGTGAAATATATTAATATAAATTTTGAAAATAAATAAAAACGGAGTATAATTTTGACATCTCTCTCATAAGAATATAATTTACATTAACACTTGTCAATTTCTTCCGATGTAATTTTCTCCTTCTATATATATATCAAGAAAATATTATATGTGTGTAATTATACTCTCATATATTTATGAGAAGACAAACTAAACCTACAATAACAATAGTATAATGAATTACGATCCAAAGTTGAGTTGGAACTTTGTTTGCTTTATGAAGGTGTCTTTGACATTTAGGCAATTGTATAACCACATGAATTTCAACTTTTTTTAATGCCTTGCTTTATCACATGTATTCTTAGAAAGAGATGTGGAAGCCCACATGACAAGAAAGCTTAGAAGTTTAAAAACCTTACCTTACTTTTTGTTGTTAATTATTCAATTTTTTATAATATTGGATTATTTATAAATGGTAGAAATTCATCACCCTCTTATTTGTTTGGTTAAGGGTTTGATTTTGAAGTAGGGTTTGGATAACATTCATGTTTGGTTGAAGTCTTGAAGGAGGGGTGGAGTGCTATGGCAAAACTTTCTCTTTGTGGTCTTTATTATTTTGCCATCAATTACCACCACTAAAATTTAATTATATGGGTAAATTGATCATTCTATCATTTTTACATTCTTATTTCTAACTCGGTTCCCACATTTTTATGTCATACCAAGCGTAATATTAAACATTCTCATTCCTATTCTTATTTTCATTCGTATTCCCTCAAAATCAAACTTCTAACCAGACGTGCCGTATGAATGTGATCATATGGTTATGCATGTGGTGAATTTAAGAAACTAATGACCAATGAGCCAAGTTGATGTAGTATAGATAAAAGGTTTGTATATTTTTAATCGGCTAAAGTATTATTTTGGTCCTCAATATTTGCATGAAGTTTAATGTTGGTCCTCAATGTTTCAAAAGTTTAATGTTGGTCCTCAAAGTTTTTTATTTTGGTCGATTTTGGTCCTCGAGCGTAACACCGTTAACTTTTTGCCGTTAAATGATGACGTGGCATGCTTATGTGGCACACCCTCTCTCCTACGTGTCATATTTTAATGATGTGGCATGACACATCTTTGCCACGTCACCCCAGATGATGATGATAATGATTATGATGAAGGAGAGAAGATGATGATGTGGCACTATGGGGTGACGTGACAGTGATATGTCATGTCACGTCATTAAAATATGACATGTAGGAGAGAGGTGTGCCACATAAGCATGCCACGTCATCATTTAACGGCAAAAAGTTAACGGTGTTATGCTCGAGGACCAAAATCGACCAAGAGAAAAAACTTTGAGGACCAACATTAAACTTTTGAAACATTGAGGACCAACATTAAACTTCATGCAAACATTGAAGACCAAAATAGTACTTTAGCCTTTTTAATCCTTATTTATCAAGTTTAATATCTAAGGTGGTGTTTTATAGTAAATTTGGTAGGAAGTAGAAACGAGAATAGAAGTGAAAAAGGAAATGATAGAAAAATAGAATAGGATGTTTAAAAAAAGTTTAGGATACAGGAAAATGGAATTAGATTATAAGACTAATGTTGTTTGGTATGATGAAAAAAATAGAAAATAAAAAATAAAAGTGTAAAATATTATATTTACTTATACTTTTTATAATATAAATACACATTTTTTAAGAATATTTTATAATCCACAAAAAAAAAATTTCTCTTCTCTCCTACTACCCAGAAGAGGGAAAATTGCTCCCCTCGGGAGAGAAAAACTTGCTTCTTTTTTCTCTTCATTCACCTCACACCAAACAAGTCAACAATTTATTTCACTTCTCTCCACTTCCTACCAAACAAGTCATAAAAAGATATAAATATATCGTTATTCGATAACCTTTAACAATATACCTATATTTGAAAAAATGGTTATAAGTTTGGCTCTCTGATGGATATACATATACTAGTTTAAGACAAAAATTATTTATGCATGTAAAATGTACATTGGCTAACCACTTTTTATATACTAGAGGTTTCGCATGCACCTATGTGCATACATGTAATTTATTCTTAATTTTTTTAAAAATATAATATAAAAGAGTTATTATATTTTAAAATCATTAAAAATTAAATATTTTAAAATTTTAAAATAGAATTGTTATCATAATTTAAAATAAAAAAATTAAAAAAGAAAAGTTAGGCACTTCTCCATTTTATTAGTAACCACCTATCATATTATTTTCTCTCTCTCTCACATCCTCCAATCATATTATTTTTTGTATTTTTTAATTATAAAATATAGCTATTTTGTGAGAAGTTGGTTATTTATTGGGAAGTTGAGGGGAAGTTATTTTTTTGGTGTTACACTTTGCTTGTGTGACACCAAAAAGTCCAAAACCATATATATATAGATATAGATATATAGATATAAGATATATATTTTTGACATAATTGGGATGTGAAGAATCAATTAAATTAAGTTTTTCAATTATATAATATGTTAATATAAATACATAATAGAGTGAGGTTCACGAGAGCAGAAATTATGAAGTGAAATGATTTGAAAGGTTCCCATTATAATTGTGAAAGAGATTTGAAGTGACATGGTATATATTGTGGAAAATGAAAGTACGATAAGGGTGCAATTAAAAGTTTTTATTGTGCGAGAGTGACATTTTGGAATAAATTTTGATTAGGATAAATTATTTTTGGTACCTCAACGTTTGAGATTTTGGTCAAATATGTCCATAACGTTTGATTGCGGTTAATTATACTCTTAATGTTTTAATTTTCGAGCAATATTATCTTTTTTCACTAACACCGTCAAAATAGATCATGGTTGTGACTTATGACTTATGTGTCGTGACACTGTTAGAAAAAAAATTCTTCTGTTGTTGAAAATGCGTTGATTCGCTAAGTTTAAGAGCAAAATAATGGGAAAAAAAATGCACATAGATCAACTCAAATCTAAACATATGTCGGAAAACTTTTGATTTTTTATCAAATTAATGGAGAAGTCTCTAACATCTGTGAAAAACACTACTTCTCTGGTATATAAGAAGTGTAATTGTAAACATTTTGTTGGTAACATCAAAATCAGTGAGAATTTTCATCTTAAGGTTATCTTCTTTATAAGATTAGTTGTGCTATTATTTAGTTCAACAATGTTTAGAAATTATTCTTCTTCTTTTTTGTATTATTAGATCAGAGTTTTCTGAATAATTATAAGTGCCGTTTGACTTTTTTATAATATTATTTGGCTTATTTTTTAGTTTTAAAAAAAGTAATGTCACATCATCATTTACTATTAGCAATTTGGACATTATAAAGAACTAAGATGAAATCTATTGTATTTCATAATTTTTTAAACAAAATTGACCCTAAGATTAGGCATAAAATTAAAATTTAGCATAACGTCAAGTTTGTAAAGTTTGCTTAATCTTTATTTAGTACCCGAATCTAACAATGTAATTTATTAATTTGGATTCCCTAAATTTGATTTTCCAAAGTTTCTTAAGCTAACTAACGAAAATTGAGTTTAGTGAGAAGGACTAGTCGCTTATATAAGTCTAATGAGAAGATACCTATTTAAAAAATCCCTTAAAGTTGTCTTTACATGTTATTTTTCTTTTTCTTTTTTAAACTTTAAACTAATTAAAAACTTGTATGAAATTCCAGCATCTTTAAGCTTTACATTATTCAATCTCATATGTTTTGACCCCAAAAAATCTCATAATTCTAAGGTAAACTCCTTTTTAATTTGTAAATTATTAATAAAATTATTATTTAGTCTCTAAATTTTAAAAGTATACTATTTAATCTGAATTAGTGAATTTACACTCCCATTACCTATATAGTCCATGGGACATTACCCGTTTTGCACTGCGTGACATGACCGTTATGTATTAATGTGGCAACATTAATTTGCCACCATGTTGCCATCTCATCTTGACACATCAGTTAAATATTTAAAAGTAATACTAAATAGTCTATGTATCAGTTAAAATAGGCAAAATAGTGACAAATACAGAGATTATTTAATATCACTTTTAAATATTTAGATGATGTGAGGAGGTAACACAGTGACAAAAATAACAGTGTCACGTCAGCACATAAACGATTATGTTACACAATGACTTAACGGATAACGTACGTCTTAAGAACTAAATAGTTGACGAGACGAGACTACAAATTTAAAGTTCATATAATCTATTTCTAAAATTCAAACCACTAAAAATAGTAATATATTATTATCTCCATAATCTTTACTTATTCGTTCAAGAAAGTGTTAAAAATGTTCATTATGGTCGGAAGATGATCAAATAAAGTGCAAAATGTGTGTAAAGTGTATGAAGTGCATCATCCAAACCATTAAATAAAAATTGAGATTCATATTCGTACAGTAACAATTTTATCCAACGATTCATATTGTACACTTTATGCACTTTACCGAATGTTTATGGCGAACCTTTCATATTGAATATCCATCCATGATCCACCTACCTTCCCAAAATAGTTGGGCTCTACACGCCACGTGTCTCGCTTGAGGATCATTCAAACAGATTGCCTATCTGTACAAATGGAGTGTGGTCGCCACAATCACACCTTCAAAAGCACCCTTCCCAATTCTATCTTCTTCCGTGATAGCTCAAGAAATCTAGCGAAGGAGAAGAAGAGTCTAGAAATCTAGATAGAGAGTGAAAGAGAAAGACCCCCATTGATTTCAATGGAATCGGTTCTAAGCCGGCCGGTCGGTTCAGGGTTCTTCTGCGGGTCGAAGGGTTCGGGGGAAATCAAAAGGGGAATTAAGGGTTCTTCTTCTTCGTCCCGAGTCAATTTTTGCTCATTCGGCGATGGGAGTGGAAGGAAAGGTAGGCGAATGGTGGTGGTGAGAGCAGAGGGTGTGGGAATAAACCCAGATATCAGGAAGAGCGAAGAGAAGGTCGTGGATTCTGTGGTCGTCACTGAACTCTCCAAGCCCACTACTGCTTATTGCAGGTACAAATTTCATAGAATGTGTTGTTAAAGAAACCTTCTATCTTATCAAATTTTATATACTAATTTTTAGTTTTGTTCCTAAACTTCTTTTAGCAGTCAATTTTGGATCCTAAAAGTTTCCAATTGCACTCCATACCAAAAGTTTCAAATTTCTTTTAATGCTAATTATCACTAGAAATGATTCATATTAATGTGAATCCATCACTTAAAGAGGACCTTTCCATATATAAAAGAAGAATAGGAAGAAATGAGTTCGCGTTGAGTGATGAGGTAGTATTAATTTTACATATGTGATATCATGTCATCATTTGTGATTATTAACGATATGACATGTGTGATGACAAAATTCTAAACTTTTAGAATGAAATCACATGGTCTTAATTTTATTGTTGCTCCAAGGTTCACCCACCATAACTTAGAGTGGAGGTGAATCCATAAAATTGAATACTGTAGACTGAATGGTTTCTCAGATGCCTAATCCATGTGGAAATGACTGAAGTGCCTTGAAAGAAACAGCATCTATCATAATCCTCCCCCTTAATGAATCACACTTCGATAGTTCGATCTAGAGGTAGTAGCTATATAGATGATTTTGTGAAGCAGATTTGAACCATTTTAAGCTTCAAGAATTTATCAAAATGGAAACAGATATAATGCTGCCTAAATGAAGCTTGATGTGCACAACACAACCAACAGAGTCAATCAAAATATGATCTTGCATTATCTGTCACTTAGTAATTTTTTATTGTTCAAAGAAATTTGATCTATGACCTCTGGATGGTAAGACAAGGCATGCTTGGCGTGGCTCTTCATAAAGTTATAGGAACTTATATCTTTTAGATCTCTATATAAATTTGTGCAATGTGTATGCTATAATCTTGAATTTATACTGCTCACTAGTACGTCTATTATTAACTCTCTTGGGGAGGGATCCTATAACTGTATGAGTGTCTCTATGTTAGTCTTGTCTACCTAGATTGTGAAAGATTAATTTGAAATAGAACCCAAAATCTTATATTGTCTAAAATTTTGTTTGATATAAGTAATAATTTGGAAGTAAAATTTTGTCCACTTTCCTTCTTCGTTATTTGATGATGAAGAGACAGTTTCTTTTACTAAGTTTTTAAATTTTTTTATTAACTATCCTTATAATGAAGGAAGAGAAAAGGGATTTAAAACCCTACCCTTAATAAAAAAAACTACCTAATGACCAATATTGTATGACACAGATGATAAGGAATTTGTATTTTCTTAACAACCACCTCTTAGATTCGATCCCTAGAGGAATGAGAATCTAGTGTCATCTGTTGGGAAGGTTGCCTCCAACAATGAGCCGATAGTATCTGAGAAATTAGTCATCAATTTCACTCAAGTGGATAACCCTTTTTAAGACCCCCAAAAAAAAAACCCTTCCTAATTCTAATTTCTTTAAGCCATCAAATTGGGCCTTACTTTAATTAGAACCAGTTCAATTAGTTACATGGGCCGCACTCATTATTAGATAGGTGTGCTTCTGCTTTTCCCTTCCCTCACATATCTTGAATTTGTGAAGTTTTATCATCATTTCTTTCACAATTTGTATTATATAGTTACACATAAAGTCACTCATTGGAGGACTAAAGGTTGTTCAAAGGCTTCTATTTATACCGCAAGAGATTTGTATAAAGAGTGTGATTATTATCACTCTTAAAGCTTATCTCGAGTTCGGATTCTCTGTTGTCCAAAGTTATGCTGTTCGATTTAGCCAAATTTTTAGCCACGGTTTTTTGATTGGTTAGCTACAGTTATAACCGTGGCTAAATCGGACAGCATAACTTTAGACAGCAGAGGATTCATGCATATCTCTTTATATTATACTTTCTAACATTATGTCTAAGTTTCAGAGATCTTGATCATTAATAATTGTGGGTGATTGGGTGCAGATGTTGGAGATCAAAGACTTTCCCACTGTGTGATGGTGGCCATGTACAGCACAATAAAGCCACGGGGGATAATGTTGGGCCTTTGCTTTTGAAGAAATAAAAAACCACTGTAATCTCTTTGTTCTGGACTTGCTATATTAGAGAAATTATGTGTCAGATTAATGAAGTTTCTTGTGCAGCAAACAAATTAAACTTGTCATTTCAATGCTGAAAATAATAAAATGCGGCTTATGTATTTCCTCTTCCCTTTGCTTTTACTTTTGTTGAGCAAACAATCTTTTTCCCAGAGAGCTCTGGTACACCAATCAAACGAAGCCAACATATTTTGAGTCATCTCATTTTTATAATTAGATTATTTATAATTAAATCTTTCCTAATAGTTTATCGTATTGTTCTTTTTTTTTTGTCTCTTCGGTACATCATGGTTCGACTTTTGATATTAAATTTTAGAGTAAATTATTAGTTTAGTCCCTGAAAGATTTCATTTGTCTCAATTTAATCTTTGAATTATAAAAATATCAAATTTACTTTTTGATAAATATCTCGTGTTGTAATTTTGTTTCTGCCAAAAGAAGCAAAAATATGAAACATAGAGACAAAATTATGACACGAGGTATCTTTGAAGAATTAAACTTGATATCTTCATAATTCAATGACTAAATTGAGATAACTGAAATTTTTCATGGATTAAATTTAATATTTTTATAATTCAATAACTAAATTGAGATAAGTAGAATCTCTCACAATCAAAATAATAATTTACTCTAAATTTTATTAAGCTCAAACTAGCTACTAATTAGCCAAGTGAACATAATTTGTGGGCTTAGGGTATGTTTGGTGTAAAATTCAAACAGTACAATCTTGGTGTTTTACGATTTTCAAAAAAATTTTACATCATATTTTATACATACCAAACACACTTTTTATCATACTTTTTCTCTCTCCTAATTTTTCTCTCTATCTCTCTCCTCACTTTTCTCTACAGTACTTTCTTTTATTCTACAGTACTTTCTTTACAGTACTTTACATCTGTGCATTTATACCAAGCGTATCCTTAGTATCCATTGTATTTGGCAAGAATGAAGTTGACTTCATAAAACCAAGTTTTAAAGGTTTTGACCCATACCTATTTGGTAGAACACTTGGACAATAAAAAATTGGGGTTGACCCATACCTATTTTTCTCAATGACTATGCTTGACTCTCTTATTTATTTTGTATAAGACTATAAGGTGTCCATGGGTGAATAAAAAAGCAACATATCCACTTTTGCCCTCCTTTCTAGGGAGGGAATTAGAATCGGGATTTGAAAAGTCAATTTTGTCCTCCTTTTTAAATATTAATCATTTTTAAATGAAGGGTAAAATTATTTAAAAAGGATAATAAAATTGACTTTTTAAACTCTATCTAATTTTGATTCTTATTCCCTCACTAAAATTCTAAGAACCAACTCTAAACTCTCTTAAAAGTATGGACATGGAGTATGTTAAAATAAAACATGAAGTGCTTATGAAGAATATGAAAATTAGGGCTATGTTTAACAGAGTGGTTGAATACACTCTTGCTATGAAAGGTAAAAGTTGTGAGATCAATTCTTATTAGGGTTTACTATTTCCAAAAATGCATTTGCTTCCTTTTGATAGGATAAGGCTGAGTTTGGAACGACAAAATCCCTCTAATAAAATTGGAATTGGATCAAGATTTCATTGCATTGTGTGTTTAGCTTTTGTCAATAGAATTCCATTTTTGAAATTTCAAATTGCTTCAAATGATGGAATGTGGATTCCTTCTTACAAGCTATGGAATTGGGGCCATTCCATAGATTTTTTTTTTTTTACAAATTTGCCTTTTTTCTAAATTACCGTCCTGTTATCGTTATTACTTTAGACGTTAAGAATATTTTAGATATTAAATTCAAATTTTTTTTCATCTCTTACATACCAAATATAAAAATGTGTATCATGACCCATTTTATTCCTTTATGTGTCCAACAGGTTTTTTTGCCTCTAAGATTTTATTTCATTACTCAAAAGTCATTTACGCATTCTAGACATAGCCTAAATTGTAAAAATAAAAAAATAAAAAATCAACAGGTGGTTGGTTGGAGTGGTAGTTATTCTATTCTTCTTAAGTAAGATCCCAGCTTCGAGTTTTGTGTATGAAAAAACTTTGTTGAGAGAGTTCTACCCTTGTTTTAGGATCTCAGCTAACTCGAATAAGACTATCTCCAATAAGAAAATACTTGTGGAAAACAAAAAAAAAATTTAAGAAAAAAAGCACTTGATTTAAAGGGTTATTTAATTTAGGAGGTGTGTTACCTCTCATGAAAACCATCAAACTTCTTTTGTATTTTTACTAGTATTACTCCCGTGCGATGCACAGATATTATAAAAAAAAAGTATATACAAAAAGTTAAATATAATTAAATAATGAATTATTAAAAATAAATAAAATAAGTTATTTTGTTATAATTGGAGTTTATTATGAATTTTTTCTATGAGATTTTGTTCTTATTTAAAATTTAAAATTATATTATTAACTTGTTCAAATAAAAGTTGGGTGTTGCACAAATAATGTTGTGCAACTTTTGCACCAATTTTTTCAAGACTTCAATCTTTATTCATACATCATACATAGTTATATACATGTCTTTCGTGTACCATGCCCATATGTACTAAGGTGTATATATATATATTTCCCTTTAATTAATTTGTTTCAGTGATAATTAATAATTACTAAAATCAATAAGGATTAGACTGATATATACATTTTTTTTATATCTTCATTATATGATTCTTTAATTAAAAATAAAATATTGATATTTTTTTTCAAAAAATCAATTATGAAATAGATGATTAATATAAAACATGGGGGAAAATGTAAAAAAAAAATTATTTTATTAAACATGGTATTTTCAAATTTGGAATACTTTAGTTACTGAGTGTCTGAATTAAAGTATTTTTATAATTTAAAAATCAAATTGATGACAAATAAAATTTTTTATGAGTTAAAAATTAATTTTATTTAATTTTATTAATTTGTTTATTTTTATTAGTCAATGCCAAAAAAAAATTTTATTAGTGAAGGCAAAGTCTGCCAGAATATTATAAAAGAAATCAAATCAAATTGTGACAAATAAAATTTTCTATAAATTAAAAAATAATTTATTTATTAATTTTATTAGTCTTTATTTGTAATTATAAAAGTAAAAAAAAACTCTTAAACAAATTAAACCCTAAACTAAAAAAGAAAATATTCTAAAAAGTCCCTATTAATCAAGTATAGTTGTACTATAATTAGTAGTTGTGATGTATAATTTTGTCATTTCAAATGGTGTATATCCAGAAGATGGTGATGATGATCCGAGGAGAGGATAACTCATAAAACAAAATTCAAAATTTAAACAAAGAAATGATTTGAGATTAGGATGATTGAAGTGACCGAAATATGTAAACATAAAATAAATTAAGTTTTATGAGTTCGAATTTTAAATATATATGACTTACACTGGATATTGAAGGTTAAAGGATTGTTGTAGTCATATATCTGCAATAAATAAACTTTTTAAATAGATTAGGATAAGTATAAAAACTGGAAAAGTATCAAAGGAAATAGAAACAAAAATCAAATATGGAAATATTTTACATATTACTTACATTGAATCATGAGACTCACCGGAGATTTGAAGCCAATTATACAATCAATAGTTATTTTTAATAGAGTAGAAGAAGCAAAGTAATTATACTAAAAGCATAAATGTGAATAAAGTAAACAAAGCAAAAAAATCTATAAATATCCATATAGAGTAGAAGCATGAGATATGAAAAAAAAATATCAAAGTAAATTAATTAAACAGAAAAATTAAATTCTAGTTACACTGGATTATGAGACTCACAGTAAATTTGAAGTGAAATCTGCAAAAAACAAACTTTTAATAGAATATAGGAAGAAAACAAATCAAATGTATCAATATGAATAAAGTAAACAAAGCAAATCTATAAATGAAGCATTTGAATCTGTATATTGGAGGAGGAAGAGATGCTTACCTGGCTTTGGCTGGGAGTTGTTGAAAGGAAGAAGTGATTTAGCTTCAATATGCAACCTAATGTGGATGAAAATTAAGATGCTGAAGATATATGTAATTAAATAACCTGAAAAATAGAAAGTACCAAACGTGGCTTCTTCTAACCAAGACGTGGGGAATGAGGATTAGAAAATGGATATCATGTATTGAAAGATGGACATTAACGTGATGGTTTCTAGGTAACTGCTAGTGGTGGGTTACTAATAACTGCATCTAATATTTTGAAATTTGAAAATTTTTTATTTTTAAAATCTGTACATGAGTAGGTATCATCTGACCATTTTTTTTTTAAAAAAAATAAGTTATTATTTGTTAAGTTGTAGTACTGACTTAACTTCTTTTGTATATAGTATTAGATTAGATTAGATATTAGATTTTGTTGTAGTTTTAACTTAATGTGATGTTAATAATTGTAATATTGTTAAAGTTGATAGAAGGTGTGTTCTCTCTTGTTCTTGTTGGTATTGCATATGTCTATAGGAGTGTATGGCTATATGCTTTATTTGTATAATGTATGAAATTTGCTTTAATTCATGTATTGTATTTATATGGTTTTATGATTTTTTTTTTTCATGAATGAAACTGATTTTTTTAATAAAAAAGAAAGTTTAAAAGGGAGTTTTCATTCAAGCATTTTAAGATAAGGAGAATAAATTGCATAATTTTAACAACATTCTTTTGACCCCAAAAAAAAAAGGCTTATGTCTGGTTGTAATGTTTTGAATTACGTGAGTATTGAAAATTCAACACTGCTCTATCAAAAAAATATTTAATGCAAGTCCCTATTAATATTAACAAATGATATTAGATGAAAGGAAGGATATACAAAAATTCATTACTTCTGTGATACTATACTTTTTTAGTCTGTTATCTCTTATGTCCTTGACTCCAACTTACTATTAAATTCGAAAAGGGCAAATGAAGTGTTTTACTATCCAATGCCCTAAGGGTGTTAGGGCTAAGAGTATTAGGATACTGGTTAAGGAATTTTTTTTTGGTCATAGCTAAAAATTCGTTTTAACTAATGAGAAAATTTATAAAATTATTTTTGTTATTTTTTATCAAGTTTAACACAATAAATTCTCTTTCAACCAATAAAAAATCTTAAAAGGTATCACATAACACTTGTTAAATAAATAAATACAAAAAAAGGACTTTGAATCATTAGTTCATTACTCAACGTTAATTTGGAAATCAAAAAGCTATATAAAGGTGATAAAGCATGTCTTATAGGCCCTAATAAAAGTAATTAGCAATTAGCTTAGACTTGTAAACTTACCAGTCTACCAAACCCATAAAGGTGGATTTGGAATTTTCAAATTAATTATGCTTTCCTTTTTTTAAAAAAAAAACAAACAAACAATCAATTCTATTCTTGTCAATTCAAAAACGTGCTGGACAAGTAGGACCAATGCTTTTTTCCTGTTATTTTATTTATTTTTGTTTATTTTATTGTGTGGCCAAAATCAAAATTGTTGAGGCATTATTGGCTACAAAAAAAACAAAATCTAAACTATAATGTAATTTTTCTTGCATAAAGAAAGAATTACCATTAATGTTAAATTTCAAAATATAGGCATGTTTGGTAGATATAGAAATATGAAATGTTGTTCTTATTAGATGAAAAGTACTTAAATATGTATTCAATTTCAAGATTTGGAAAACTCAATAATTAAAATTAATCTAATATATTGCACAAACAAAACGTATGGGATTAAATTAAATAAAAAGATGATTAACTAAATAATAAATATTTATCATGTGTGCTAGGGCTAGCTGTAGTGTATATATAGATATAAAATACAAAATCCAGTTCGATTAAAGCTGTTTATTGTATAATGGGTTGAGTCAATTCCTTCTAAATTTGAGTTCAAATTATTGATTTCATTATTGAAAAAAGAAGGCACGAGAAACCAACATGAAATTAATAAATATCAAGATATATATACAAATAATGCACTTTATTATTATTGTTGTTAATTAATTAATTTTAAATAAAGCAATCCCTGGTGGTGTTTATAATTATTGGAGTAAATTATACTTTTTTTAAAATTTGAAATTAAATTTAGCAAACTTTTATGTTTCAAAAATTACACTCAACACCTATGAGTTTTGACAGTGGATTTTTTTTTATTGCAACAATAAAGAATAGTTAAACGCTAATTATTTTAATAGCCATATATTATATACAATAAAGAATAGTTTAAAGTTATATACCATAGTTAAAATTTTTGTTGCAATAATAAAGAATGTTTGAAAAAACACAAGTATTTTCCTCTGTTAATATAAGGACTTATATTTTTGTTAATGATTATTGAATATAAATAAAATACGTGATAAAAATTATTTTTATGATCAATTATGATAGACAAAAAATATAGAAGATCATATTTTATACTAGAAGCTTCGCATGTACGTAATTTATTTTTTAATTTTTTAAAAAATATATTATAAAATTATGATTATTATATTTTAAATTAATAAAAAATGAAATATTAAATTATTTCAAAATTTTAAAATATAAAATAAAATAATTGTCATATTTAAAATAATAAATGGAATCTTGGGAAGTTATCACTATTATTATTTTCTCTCACCCATGATCTTCTCACATCATATTTTCATTTTCTTTTTTAATTAACTAATTGACTATTTTAGGAGACCGTTGACGGGAAGACCCCACAACCATATTAATATAGATAACAAATAATAGAAGAGAAAATTAATTGGTGGTTGGTTGGAGTGGTAGGTACTCTATTCCTCTTAAGCAAGGTCTCAGATAGGGATGATCAAAATATCAATATTCAATGGGTATCCTGAAATTTTACTCTGTGGATTTGAGTACAGGTCCAGGTACAAAATCAATGGGTTCGAGGACGGGTAAAGAGACATCCTACCCATACATACCCGCAATAGTAATAAATTATTTTTATATATTAAAAGGTAATATTTTTAAATTTTTTGTGTTGAAAAAATATATAATAGGAAGGAAAAATCTTGAACATTTTAAACATATTAAAGTAATTTAATAATATATTTATATGTATGATTTAATTATTTTATTTTTCATGGTTATAAATGAAAAAATTAATAAAAATAAATTTTATATTAATAAAATAATAATTTATTTCAAGATTTTTATGGATTTGGATATGAATATAGGGATTCGACTATTCGTAGGCTCTGGAGATGGGATTGATTTTGATATCAGCTCAAGTTTGGGTCCAGAAACGGAGAATATAGTATCATATCCAAACACTACACATAATCATCTCTAGTCTCGGATTCGAAACTTGGTGTATGAAAAAACATCTGCTATGAGAGCTCTACCCCATTATGGAATTTAAACTAGTTTGAATTGGATTACTTCTAATAGAATAATACCTCTGAGAAACTAATGAAATCATAAAAGAAAAAAAAGTATAAATAGATCATATGATTTAAAGAAATTTATAACAAAAATATAAGAAATTTGAACAAAATTTTTTTTCTAATGTAATTAGGTTTTGCAACAAAATGTCGGCAGCAAACGCGGTCCCAAGAGGAGATTGGGGTTGGGCATGTCGCACGTGGGCGCAAGCGCTGCATTGTGGGAACGCGACGCACCGTTTTGGGCCATTGTCACCGCTGCCTCTATCAATGATTTATTCATTCACGTTTCCAACTAGACACTCCTCTTCGCATTCTAAGCTAAAACGACCTCGTATTACTTTCCCCTATTGCCTATACTATTCTCACACACTCACGCTATCAAGGAGATGCTCAATAGTACCCCGTAATATCAAATTTTAGTATATTTTTTAAATCAGTTAATCCTTAAATTATTTAAAATAAGTTATTATTAATATAAATTTATATTAATATTAACAAATAATTTTACGTAATCAAAAAAAATATCAAATTCTAATAATACAATAATACTAAATTTTTATCCACCACCTCTCGACACTTGCACATCTTCTTCTTATTCTGCTTCTTCTAGCGGTGCACGTGGCTGCCTGCCTCCAATTCTAAACGGAACGGAATTCCTAATTACGATTCTCTATTATAGAAATCGAACATGATCACATGTAATGTAAGACGGTCATGTAGCATTTAAATTCAGCAATATTAAAATAATTGGGGATTTAGCATTCCCATCATTTACGTGTCGCTTCTACTTCTTTTCGTTGACTCGTACATACTTGATTTCATAATTTCTAGGAGTTTTCAGTTTCACTCTTATCAAATATTTTATACCTTTTTTATTTTTATTCTTATATTATTATTTAAACATGATTCATTTTATAAAAATTTATTCTTTTAACCCATGACATCTCATCATTTTTCAATTGTCAATAGATCACACCATTTTAACTATAGTGTGATATCATAATATTATCTCAAATGTTGATATCTAATTTCAACATCTAAAATGCTATAGTAAGAGTAAGGATTAGCACTACATTACTAAACATACCAAATTTCAAGAACTAAATAATGAATTTTAATAATTTTTCAACAATTAAATAGTTTATTTTAATTTTTTTAAAGACTAAATTATAAGTTTTCTAATTCTTTTTAGGAGGAGTTGTTCTCCTCCCACAGTTATTACGCCAAGTTCCCAACTCTGTAAAGTTATCCTTAATTTAGGTCATTAAATTATTTTTTTTATTATTATTTTAACTGCATTTATTGTTATGATTTTTTTTTATTGTAAAATCATCGTAAGACAGCATAGATCACAGAGAATTAATAAATTAATTTTTAAAAAAAATTTAAAAAAAAAAACAACAGAAGCGCAGATGGCGTCTGTACTTGAGCAAAACTAGAGAGCTTCATCAAAAATGAAGCCACAACCATCGCAACGATACCGCCACGCGTCCATTCCACACTGGTCCATCCAGTGTCGGTTCCGGGTTCCCCTTCGCAGCCGGTAAACCGCACTGACACGTGTCAGTCCACTACTCCACCCTCACCAATCCTACACTATACCAGAAACTTTCTTCTTCTTCTTCGTCACTTCCTCTCCCTACCTACAAAGCAAGTGAAGAAGAAGAATAAGAAGCTGGAGCTCACACCACTTTCCTCGTTCACTCCTTCTCTCTCAACCACTTACCCACCCATCTTTTCCGTCGGGAAATTCTGATATCTCATATGCTTCCCTTATCAGATCACCATCATCATCATTCCTCTTCCGACCCCTTACCCCATAGAAAATCTAGGAGTAATTCTTCTGAACTTTTCGACCCCAAGAACAATTCCTTCTCCACAATCTTCCAACCCCTTTTCTCTCCTCAGAAATCTCGCACATGGATCCTCCTCTCCGTGCTTCTCATCCAGATCCTCCTTCTCTGCAACCTCCGTAGCTTCCCCACTTCACTCTCCCACACCCACCCCAACCATGTCCGCCAACGCTTCCCCACTCCCCTCGCCGCCGAAAACGACGTCGCCGGCGTCATCCAGAGGATACCCACCGGAAACGACGTCGTCGCCGCGAAGGAGGACCAGAATTCCACCGTCGACGACCAAGACCAATGTGGCTCCGGGAGAGTCTTCGTGTACGACCTTCCGAGGACCTTCAACCAAGAAATCCTCGAGAATTGCGATAATCTGAACCCCTGGAGCTCCCGGTGCGATGCCCTCGCCAACGACGGATTCGGCCAATTCGCCACCGGAATCTCCGCCATCGTGCCGGAGGATCTAGCTCCGGCGTGGCACTGGACGGACCAGTTCGTCTCGGAGATTATCTTCCACAACCGGATGCTCAGCCACAAATGTCGAGCCCCCGACCCCGAATCCGCCACGGCGTTCTACATCCCCTTCTACGCCGGACTCGCCGTCGGGAAATACCTCTGGTCGAATTCCTCCGCCGCGGAACGCGACCAACACTGCAAGATGATGCTGGAGTGGGTCCACAACCAACCGCACTACAAAAGATCCGACGGCTGGGATCACTTCATCACCATGGGCCGCATCACATGGGATTTCCGCCGCTCCAAAGACGAAGATTGGGGTTCTAGCTGCATCTACCAGCCAGGGATGAAGAACATCACCCGCCTCCTGATCGAACGCAACCCGTGGGACTACTTCGACGTCGGCGTGCCCTACCCCACCGGATTCCACCCCAGATCCGCCGCCGACGTCGCCCAGTGGCAGAGCCTCGTCCGCGAGCGGGAGCGAAGCACGCTCTTCTGCTTCGCCGGCGCGCCGCGGAAGTCGTTCAGGAACGACTTCCGAGCCATCCTGCTGAGCCAGTGCCGCGACTCGGCCGGCTCGTGCCGAGCCGTGAACTGCGCCGGGACGCGCTGCTCGAACGGAACGTCGGCGATCCTCGAAACGTTTCTCGATTCCGATTTCTGCTTGCAGCCCCGAGGGGATAGCTTCACGAGGAGATCGATTTTCGACTGTATGCTCGCCGGTTCGATCCCGGTTTTCTTCTGGAGGCGAACCGCGTACTTTCAATATCAATGGTTTCTTCCGGACGAACCGGGGAGTTATTCGGTTTTTATAGACCGGAATGAAGTGAAGAATGGGACCTCCATTAAAGCTGTGCTTGAAAGTTACAGTAAAGAGGAGGTTAGGAAGATGAGAGAGAAAGTGATTGAGTTTATACCAAAGTTTGTGTATGGGAAATCCAAGGAGGGTATAAAGGGGATAAAGGATGCTTTTGATGTTGCAATGGAAGGGATTCTAAGGAGGGTAAAGGAACAAGAAGAATCTGGGTTTAATAAATGGAAATGAGGTAGATGAATGAAACCCTAAAAATTGAAAAAAATAAATAAAAAAAAATACCCCAAATTTGTTAAATTGGGTAGGAAGGAAGGAATGATAGAGTTTTTATTAAACAGATTTTATTTATAGATATGTATAATGGGGGTTCATGGGTTTGTAGTATAATATATGTGATTCTTTTTTCTACTGTGATGGAGGATACATTCATGGATAAATGTTGTTGTATATTGTATTATTTTTTTTTCCTGAAAAGAATAAAATTTTCGTTGAGCAAGTGAGATGCTACTTTCTTACTTACTTAATTCTGCAGTTACTACAATAGCAGCAACTTTATGGCGTTTTTTGTGGGAGTAATGATACAGAGTTATTATAGGCAGTTATTAGATCTGTTTAGAAATTTAATTTAGTGAAATATAAATGTATGAATTGTATAATTCAAATTGTCGTATTAAAATTGAAATTGTAATATTTTTATCCAACAATTTAAACGTACAATTTATATATTTGACTGTACTTAGCCAATTCAAATACTTTTTTTTCAAGTTTCACGTTTGGTACTCTATGCATGTAAGAGAAAATCTCACAACTTTTTTTGAAGACATGTTATCCATCACCAATCTAGAATTGCTTATCTCATGAAATCTAAAAACAATGTACTTCATAGGATAAGTTTATGCACTTCATGGGATGTATAATGTCACTGACAATAGATTCAACAATACTCAAAAGATTAGTCATTACATTCGCTTTAATTGATACTGGTTCAAGGAAAAAGAAGAAGAGATGAGAGATAAAATGGTGGTGCTTCTTGATGAAGATTGGTGGTCCTAACTGATGGAAGGCATTGGATAGAATATTTATGGCTCTGGTCTTGGCCTCTGGGTCTTCGTAGTATGGCCAATGATGGGGAATAGAGAAACAGACACAAGATCACAGATTAAAATGCATTATAAAAATGGATTTATATTGTGTGGGGGATGATACAAACAGGGCTTTGCCCAATTTGTTTGGTAGTAATTATGTATGCAATTTGTCAATTTGTGATACCAGATAAATGCACTGTATTTACTTTTGCTAATTGTTCAAGTATTCTGAATAAATTCCAAATTCTGTACTAACAGAGATTAAGTGAAGTGTAAGTGTATAAAGTACACAATCTAAATTATAAGATAAAAATTGAGATCTATATCTACACCGTGATACTCATTCAATAGTTTAGACTGTACAATTTATACATATAAAGTACACAATCTAAATTATAAGATAAAAATTGAGATCTATATCTACACCGTGATACTCATTCAATAGTTTAGACTGTACAATTTATACACTTTAACAGATTCACATCCAAATAAGTAGAGTTTGATGTCAAGTTTGGTGAAACTACTCTTATATGAGAGAAGCAATGACCAATGCGTACACTGTGTTGTCACTGAGAATCTGATAGTGGATTTGGCAACAAACTAGAAACTGCACAGTATGAAGAGCAAAAGGTTAAAATTTTGTGCTTTGTTTATTTATTTACTCAAAAGGAAAGAAAAGTGAGGAATCCAACCATTTTTTTTTTGGTTTGAAGTGGAGGCCCTTGTGGGGTGAAAAAAGCACTAATTAAGATCAGAGGAGTCTCTCACCAATTTGTCCTTTTCCTCATCTTTAAAACAAGCTGCTTAATTAATTAAACAATGGACCTACCAATGTACTCTTTTATTTAAGGGTAAAATACCCTTACTGTCCTTAAACTTTGCTGCAATATTTATTTCTGCTTCCAAATTTTTTTTTGGTTCATGCCTACCCCCAAACTTTCAATTTTGTTCATGTCTGCCCTTTTTACTAACACTGTCAACTTGCTTGACGGAATTTGCTGACGTGGACGATAAATTTGCATCTCTTTTGCCACGTCATTGTCCACCTCACATTTTACTTTTTTACTTTTATTAAAAAAAAGTAACCTAATCCCAAAAAAAACCAAACTTTTACCTTAAAATGTTTTTTTATTTGGATTAGGTTAATTTTTTTAATAAAAGTAAAAAGTTAAATGTGAGGTGGACAATGACGTGGCAAAAGAAATACACATTCATCATCCACGTCAGCAAATTCTGTCAAAAAAGTTAACGGTGTTAGCAAAAAGGGTAGGCATGAACAAAATTGAAAATTTAGGGGTAGGCATGAACCAAAAAAAAGTTTGGGGGCAGGAATGAACATTACAGCAAAGTTTGGGGCGGGAAGGGCACTTTACCCTTTATTTAATGGTCTTTATGGTTTGATCCTGAGGGGAAAAAAAATAGGATTATTCAATGAGAGGGTCATTCCATATTAGGTCTCCTAGTATTTTAAAGGATTAGTGATGATATCTTATATAATTTGAATTTTTAAAATATTGATAAAAGTATTTTTGGTACTCCAAATTTTCAGATTTATGTCAATTATGTCTTCAAGCTTCAAGGTCTAAGCTTTGATTGCAATCAATTGCATCTCTAATATTCTTTTTTTTAACAATGTTGTTATTTTCGCTAACATCATGTAAATAGACGGTTGTGAGGGCTGATGTGGCATTACATGTAACAAATTGCATTTTAGGCTCTTTTTCAACCTAAAAAATTTTCAATTTAATCCCTGCAATTTTCTTATTATTGCAGTACTGATTTTCTCACCGCTTAGCCCCACTTTCTTCGCCTGATTTCCAAATTAGCATTCTCCAAGTGTTTACATATATTAGCAACTCTACCATTTTAAACACATTTAAATTACTCTAAACCATCTAAAGGTTCCATAATTTCATGATTACAAAATTCTGTTTTAAGAGTTGACACATTGTGAATGACACGTTATGGTCAGAGGCTGCACCTAAAAGTCTTTTGAATTCTTCACGATGTGATCATAGGTTGTACCACCGTCAACCACACCAAATTCAAGCCTCCTTTGTCCTCACAATTTTCTCCTCCCAAATTAGTTCAACCATATCAGAGACGACATCTTCCCTCAACCCTAATGCTGTTGCCACTGCAACGTGTCATTCATGACAAGAAGAATAAACGACAGCGACAGAGTTTTGAAATCATGGAATTATTGAACACTTAGGGATTTTAAAGTAATTTAAATGTGTTTAAAACGATAGAAAAAAGTTGTTAATATATGTAAACGCTTGGAGAAGACTAATTTAAAATTGGAGTAAACTGAAATTTTAAAGGTTGATGAAATGGTTTAAATGTAATTTTATTCGCTATAATGCACATCAAATTAAAAATATAATTAACCGTAATTAAAATTTTGGGGTATAATTGACAAAATCTTAAAGTTTCGGGCTACTAAAGGTTTTTATGCCTTAAAATATACAATAAAAAGTATTATTGTAATTAAAAATACTAAAATTAAATAATAGAAATTTGGTTCACTTATGCACTTTAATGCATGCCAAACTACTAATTATTATAAATGATTTTGTGACCTTTTAATTATTAATTTATAAAATTATATAACCTGAAAAGCAAAGAATTAAAATAGATGTAATGACTTATAAAAAAAAAAGATGTAATGACTAATTAATGACTATGAACAAAATTATATAAGATTTTATTATTTTAAAATATAATAATTTTTGAAGTAGCCTCGTAGAGAATTTGAATCTACTAAAGTGTAAATCAGATAAAGTGTATAAATTGTACAGTCTAAACTATTGAATGATATTATTATAGTGCAGACACGAATATCAAATTTTATCTGACGATCTAAATCATACACTTTATACATTTTCACTTCACTTAATCCAAAATTCAGAGTAAAGTTGTAAAAGTATAAGTTTGGAAAATATGGAATCTATCATTAATTGTCTTTTCCTCAAATATAAAACAAGTTCCTAAATTAGTATATTGTCATTGCTACTTGCTTTATATAAGTTTATGTCAGTTTTTCCATATTTTTGTTATGGAAAAAATTTAGGTCCATTTCCTTATGTCAATTTCATCAAGTTCCACCAATCATATATTGTATTTACACTCTCTTTCTTCTATGATTAGTCATATAAAATGTGGTCTTCTATATTCTCTCTCTACTGTGATTGGTCATTTAAACACTTTTTGTCACGTGTCATATTTATATTGAGAAACTTGATGAAATGGACATAAGGAAATTGACCTAAGTTTTTTCCTTTTTTTATATATTAGTAAGTAAAAATTAAATTAAATAATTCTATATTATAAAAATCATTTAAACTAAGTAGTAAATAAATTAACTAAATTTCAACTATCTCCCACTTTAAGAAATAGTAAAAACCTCAAATTAAGGCATATATATTAATACAGATTTTTATATTGTTGCATATTTTGTTAAACAATAAATTTTGATTAAATATGATTTAAATTTTAGTTAAAATTATTGATTTTTTCAAAATATTTAATTTTGTAGACTATAAAAATAGAGTAAATATGACCTTAAGCTTAAAGAATTATAGTCTACCAATATTTAAATTGCTAAAGTTGGAGAGAAAAATATATAAAGAAATGAATTTACACAGCTTTTCATTTCTTTAATAAACTTACTAATTAAATTAAAGAATGGTTTCAGGTTTTGAAAGTGACTGTGCTGGTATTATTCTTTGCTTTTAATTATTGGAAGTGCAGATACATTGCGTAATGTTATAAAATTTAAATAATTACAATACTTTTTTTGGCCAAAAAAAAATAAATACAATACTTTTGATTATAGTACTTTTATTTTGTTTATGGTCATCTTTATCTCAAGAGTAATTAATCTGATTATTAATTAACAACGTGCTAATTAATGCTAGCTATTATTTGTTCATTCATTAATATTTTTGAACTATCAATATGCAGAAAAGATTCATAAAGTAGGAAATGCCAACAGAGCTTAAATCATGAGCTTGAGTAGGAGAAGATCAATTCATTTTAAAAGCAATTTTGGATTAAGGATTGAACTTTAAAAAGAAGTGTACTATAGGCGGTGACTTTTCAGTGGCCACTATATATTAGGGGTGTGCAAAATCGATCCAAATTGAACCAATCGATCTGATCCAAACTAAACCGATCAAAATCGACTACATAATCGGATGGATTGATTTATTTTCTTGACAACCGATTTGGTTCGGTTCGGTTGATGAATGAGGTCCAATCCCAACCGAACCGAACCAAACCAACCGATTTAATTTTTTTAAAATATTAAAAATATTTTATGATGTTGATTTTTATGGTTTTATGATGTTGGATTGTAATTTTAAGTTTGTAATGTTGGAATATTGTACTAATAACTTTAGTTTGTTGATTTTCATTGTTAGGAATAACTATTTTTATTTTTTAAGGTTTAAATTGAAGTCTTAAGAGGCCTAACTCACCCCAAAAGAGCTCTCAAGGGGAGAGGATTACCTTATTATATATATACAATTAGCTATTTAACTAAGCAATGTGGGACTTCAACACGCCCCCCTCACGCCCGACATAGGAGCGTGAAGCTAACGAGTTATTCCCAGGGCAGCCCATAGTAAGGCTCATCCATCCACACATATCCAACATGGCTCTGATACCATCTTAAGAGGCCTAACTCACCCCAAAAGAGCTCTCAAGGGGAGAGGATTACCTTATTATATATATACAGCTTATTAGCTATTTAACTAAGCAATGTGGGACTTCAACATGAAGAGAAAAAAATAGTAAATTTTTTTAAAAAATTTTGTCAAAAAATCGATCAAACCGAACCGAACCAAACCGACTATAATCGGTTTGGTTCGGTTCGGTTGATGTCCAAAGAGCGGATTAGATTGGATGACTTTGTTAGTCATCGGATTGGATTGGTTCGGTTATCTAAATCGTCTAAACCGAACCAATCCACCAGTTTGTTCACCCCTAACGACTATTATAATTATCACTGAAAGACTACTTTTGGTGGCAACTAAAAGAGATCGCCACCAAATACGTCGTCACTGAATGTCGATCTCTATTTTGATCCCTCGAATTTAATATTTTTTTTAATTTAATGGCTCATGTTTGCAATCAATATTAATTAGTTTGCAGCTTGAGGGATCAAATTAATAGCAATTTCAAACGTAAGAAATTAAATTGAAAACATCATAAAATTTGAGGGACTGAGATGAGAAAACTACTAAACTTGAGGAACTAAAATGAAATTTTCCTTAAAAATGTATTTGAGAAAGAAAAGAATATATATTTAGTTCTTTTTTCTTTCATTTCATACTTTTCCTTAGGGTGATCGGCGGGCAATTTGGACGGTTTTTTGTGAAAATTTAGTGCACTTATCGGTTTAAGTTGATAGCGTCAAACCAAATCAAACCATAAATGAGTGGTTCGGTTTGGCAGTTTAGGATTTTTATGTTATCAAACTTACATTTTTAAGTTTATTAATAAAAAATATCATTTTATTCAATATAAATAATAAAAAAGTATAGTAATATTTCATTTACTTATAATATATAATCAACTTAGTTCTAAAATTAAATTTTTAGATATTGACTAAATTTAATCTAACCTTCTAAAAATAAATTGTAAACATTATTATTTAGAAATTTTAACATAATATATATATATATATATATATATATGTAAGTGTATGAAGTTTGGTTCGGTTTTTCTACATACCAAACCGAACCACACCAAACATCGATTTTGTTTGATTTGTACTAATTTCGATTTAATTTGGTTCAAGTGCGGTGATTTTGTTCAGTTCTAAACACCCATAATTATCGTTATAAATTACTATAAGAAAAGAAAAATGAGATCACTTTACTTATCCCTCCTATCAATGAATTTACTTAGGTGGAAGGTGCTTTCATAAAAGAACAAGAAACAGATTCCACTGAATTAGAAGAGATATCTCGTCCTAAATAAAAAAACATAACCACACCTATGAAGGAAAGATATGTCTACTTCTCATACTCAATATAATTCATCCTTTAGACAATAAATAAATAAAAAACTAGATGCTTAATTAAATAGAAAATACACCTCATCTCCAATATCATATTATTTTCGACATCTTAGGCTCAATGTAACTCTGTGTTTTCTTATCTTTAGAAGAATAGGAGTGAAGCGTCATTCATTAGGAGGATCACCTCAATAATAGTTCACTTGAAAGATTAGTCATCATGTTTGTTCTAGTGAATATCTCGATTATAAACAAAAAAAATTACGATATAGCTCTGTGTTCTATTGAATTCAAATCACCATCTCCTAGTTAAGGTAGTTCTAATGACTACTCTCTAGCTAATCTCCTAAAAAAAATCAATTATAAGGATCATATTAAAAATTAAGCAAGCTTATTACAAATTTGAAAAGATAATTTAGTTATATATATATATATATATTAAAACTTTTCAATATAATAGATTTTGAATGAAAAATAAGAGGTTTAGGGCAATGTTGTAAGAACCGGACCGGACCGGACGGTCCGACCGGTTCAACCGTCAACCGAATACAAAGACGAGTCGGTTGGACCAAAAAATCGTTTTTGCAGTTGGACCGGATTGGACCGGATTTAACCGGAGTTGGATCGGTCAACCGGGTTGGACTGGTCAACCGGTGGTCCAACCGGTCCAATTTTATTTTTTTAAAAAAAATTAAAAAATAAAAAGGAAAAATAACATAAAAAAAGAAATTAGAGAAATCTTAAAAATTAAAATTAGAAAAGTCTTAAAAATTAAAATTTAAAAGTTATGATTATCAATAATTTAATATTTAGTTTGATTAAGTTCTTTCAAAGCTTGACAAGTCTTAAAAATTAAAACTTTGAGAAGTTATGTAATTTAAAACTTCAAAATTATGTATATTGAAACCTAAAATTTGAGTGATGTCATTTTATATATTAAGAATATTTATTATTTATTATTTATTGCGTCATCCGATTCGACCGACGGTTCGACCGGTTAAACCGATCAAACCATGAACCGAACACTTGTCCGAGTCTTTGTCCGGTTCGGTTCTTACAACATTGGTTTAGGGTCCCTATTTTTTAATGTTGAAAATGACTTTACCGGGAAGATAGAATGCAACTAACTAAGAATCTATCACAAAAATACTGACTTATAGATGAAGAGTTGCACATGATTCTGTCGAACAATTATTCAAGTGCCAAACCAATCTCATCCATTGCTTTATCATTAGGATTGATTACCAAATTGATTTCATTTAACTATTTGGATTATTTTGTAATTAATATAGTCACAACCCAGAATTCATTGATCCACGATCGATGTTTTAATTAACTCGATAATTCGACACTATATTTAAAGAGTTCATTGTATAAATTTAAATTTGTTGAAACTTCACATAATTTATTAGAAATGCCTTTTAAATAGGATTTTGAAGGGATTAGAACTCTTGCCTATTGGTAAAGCAAGATATTTTATCCAAATGCTTGGTTATTTGTGCAACTCATGACAATTCTCTCAATTTTATAAGTTATAATTATATTTTGAAAGGAAGTTCTTCTTTTGGTTTGTCTTTTAAAGTCAATTCTATATGTTCTGCATATTATAGTTCTGATTGGACATTTTGTTCGAATTCTCGGAGATTCTTGACAGGATACTGTATTTCTTTATGGAGATTCACTAATTCTGTATTGAAAGACTAGAAGCAATCAATCGTCTTCTTGTAAAGTTGAGTATAAGAGTATGGCTTCCATTGTCTCTGAATTGGTATGGATTTCATACATGTTAAGGGTATGTTTGGTGTAAAATCCAAACAGTGAAATCGTGGTGTTTTACGATTTTCAAAAAAATTTTACATCATATTTTATACATACCAAACACAATTTTTATCATACTTTTTCTCTCTCCTAATTTTTCTCTCTGTCTCTCTTCTCACTTTTCTCTACAGTACTTTCTTTTATTCTACAATACTTTACTCTACAGTACTTTCTTTACAGTACTTTACATCCGTGCATTTATACCAAGCGTACCCTAAAAGATCTTCAGATTTCAGTGCCTACACCAATTCTTTTTTGGTGTGACAATAAGCTAGCTCTATACATTACTGCAAACCCAGTAAGACCAAACATATTGGCATAGATTGTCACATAGTGCAGAGAAATGTAAAGATAGATTTGTTAAACCTCAATATGTTCCAACTTAGTTGCAATTAGCTAATGTATTTACAAAATCTCTAGCTCAATCTCATCCATCATTAGCAAGTTGGGTTTGGTTCACAACTCTTTGTAGAATTTTAGGATATGTATAACTCAGTATAATTTATATAAATACTGAAGTTATTAGCCGTTGGTTATTGTTTTTCTGATTGGGCTGCTTATTGGGCTTTGGTTTGTTTAGGTTGATTGAGCCTAGCCTTTATTCCTTTTCTGGTTGTAGTCTAATCAGATTAGTTAGGATTTGCGATCGTTAAGCTCTTCTTCTTTGATTTTCTTTAGGTTTTCTTTACTTCTTTTTTTTGTATATATTTTTTTCAGAGACGAATGAGAAGATCGGAGTATTATTCTCAAAATTATTCTACCTTGCCAAACTTCACACCTTTCTCCAACTTGAGGAGGGGATGTAAAAAATACAAGTTAGTTGTGAATAGTTAATTATTTAACTAGTTGTAATTATTCTATTAAAATCAATCATATAACCATACAAAAACTCTTTTTGATCTTGTAAAGAAGATATCCAATGGATTAGACAAGATTTGCCTGAGACCATCATAAATTAACCCACATCTATGGTCAATGTTGATCAACATGATATTAGTATTGATGATTATGATGTTTCTGACGTTGATGTTGGTTTTAAGGCCGGGGCAAAAATATTTAATTAAAAAAGAAAAAATTATAAATTATTCTTTAAAATAAAAATAACATACAAAATGAGATATTTATGTGTATATATATATATAAGTGCTTTAACATATTTAAAATTTCAATAAATGATATTCTAAAAATATGTCAAATGGCATTCTAGATATTCAAAGAGTGATGGCATAATAATTTGACAAGTGGTACTATAAATTTTTTATCGTAATTTTAAAATGTATAAATATTTGGCAAATATATCATTAGATTTTTTTCTACCTAATTTAATGAATAAAAGTGTTTTTCAATAACTTTTGTCATTAAAATTGATTTTCCAATTAACGTAAATGAAGTCAAAATTAAAATTAACCCAATATTAAAAATTTTTGTGTATATTCTTCTCGTCCTTATCTCATCTAAATTCTCAAAAATAATACCAAATATTATTAATAATTTTCATTATTATTATCTGTAATTATAAATAATTTAGTTATTTTTTTTATAAGAATAATTTAGCTACCTTTAAACATAACTTTTTTGAATTTTTCTGCATTCATTTTGAAAGCATATGGTCTTCTATTCATTTAAAAATTCCACAAACAAATTCGGTATGTTTGGTTGCGAGATTTGAAGTGATGGAATGAGAATTGGAGAGTAAATATTCTCTTACCCATATTTGGCTATGTCATTTAGAGGGTGTTCATTTGTTAGAAGTGAGTAATGGAAAAAGGAATGGAAATGAAAAAGTTAGTGGGTCTCACTTATTTTTTTACTTTTTCATTTTCATCAATTCTTTTAAAAAAAATACAAAATATCTATTATACTCCTTTGATTTGACATGATTTGACACAATTATAACCTTTTTTTTCTTTTTATTATTTTAATATAAGGGGTAAAATGGTCATTTTAATATATTCACATTCCATTTTCATTACCAAACTTTTGTTACTAAACACATCAAATGTATTCTGTTTCTACCTAATGAACGTACCCTTAAAGGAGGGCAAGATGTTCTATGAAAAGCTACTTTCCTTCAAATTTCTTTCTATTAAAACAACTAAGGAGTATTATCAGTAAATGGTTGGTTAGAGTGTAGATATTCCATTTCCCTTAAATAAGGTTTCGAATTTGAGACTTGCGTATATAAATTTTTTAGCTGAAAGAGTTATATTCCTGTTATGAGACTTCCGCTAATTCAAACAAATTGCCTAAAAAAAACTCGTCTAATGAAAGTATTTCGGTCATTTTACATTATTACATCTCCCTTTCTCGTGTTTTTCTTCCTGTAAATAACCAAATATAATAATAACACTTTCTGTCGCATTTATTTTTATTTTCATTTTTATTCCCATCGCTTAAAATTTGTTTTAGGCAACTAAACGGGCCCTCCTTATCATTGACATTCAAGGAGCCTCTTACAAGTTGAATTTAGAAGGCAAGGCAAATTGGACTGGGCCTCAAGGTTTCCCAATACATCAACCCAATAGTAGACGTGACGGAGTTGGGCTTTTATTTTCAGACCCAAGAAGAGCAAAGGCAGTGGAGTTGGGCTTCTTGCACCATTGGGCCGAATCACTAATAATCAAATGTCTATAAAATTTGTAGAATAGGACAAAGGCTGTGAGTTTCTTTGATTGATTGATTCTGTACAAAAAAATTAAGAGGCAAAATACTATTTAATCTTTGAATTGTTGATTAAACTATTATTTAGTCTTTAAATTTGATAAAATTACTATATTTACTTCTTGAATTTGTAATTCCGTCAATTATTTAGTCCCCTGATCATTACCCATTAAATAACTGGCTGACGTAACACCAATAAGTGTCCAATTATGTTCTACCTCACATGCCACATCAACTTAAACATAAAAAATTAAATTCTCAAAAAAAAAACCCCTTTCTCTCTTTACCCGTCTTCTTCTTCTTTCTTTATACAACATAGAAAAGTAAGGAAAGTGAGTGACACATAATGGATCCCACGTGTAAGTCCCACTCATATATCACTATCTTTCCTTACTTTTTCTATAGAATCCATTCTCCAACTATTCCTCCTTCTCCAGCCCTCCCTCTTTCTCTTACCAAAAGAAGCTTCTTCTTGTTCCACAACAACAGCATTACAAGCAAACCTCACTTCTTCTTTGAGATCTTTCTGGAGAAGCAATTAAATTAATTTTTGTCAAAAATTTAATTTTCTAGCCTGAATTTTAAAAATATACATTTTTGAAGAACTAAGTCTTCTATTTTTTTTAATAAACTAAAATCTAATTCTTTAATTCAGTGAAAAAGAAAAAAGTGTACCTTTCCTAGACAAAATCCCTCATCAAACACCGACATTGTCTGATTTAATACCGTGATAGAGATAATCGGATAATGTAATGAATGAGTTCCACGTGCCCTATCCGATCAATTTTAATTTAATTTTATTTTTTTGACATTTCGGTCTATTTTTTTAAGGTCAAAATCTCATTTTAATTCTCTATTTTTCACTCAAGTTTTATATTGATCATTTATCTTTTTTAGAAGTTCTATATTATTCCTTCCGTTCAATTCTGTCCATTTCTTCCGTTAACTGCTGACGTAATATGCCGAAGTGGACATATAATCTTTCATACGTGTATCAGAAAGCTGACATGCTTGACCTTAGACACACCACAAACATCTGGTTTAAGCAAAAAATAAAACCATGTTGAGAGGATCAATATAGAACTTCAATGAAACATAATGGACTAATATAGCACTTTAATGAAACATAAAGGACTAAAATAGAACTTTAATGAAATATAAAGAACTAATATAGAACTTTAATTAAACATAAAAGACTAATATAAAACTTTTAGGAAAAATAAAGAACCAATATAAAACTTCTAAAAGATAAAGGACTAATATAGAACTTGGATAAAAGATAGACAACCAAAATGGAGCTCTGGCCTTTTTTTTTTTTATGTTAGAGTATTCACTACTGAATGTATTGACTAATTTCTTTACCGAGAATATCTCTAATTAAAGATAAACAACTGATCACATAATACTTTTCATGTTTAAAAATGATATTCAAACCTCTGTAATCAAGTGAGGAACCATCCAACCACACTAATATGATCCAGTCCTTTTTCTTTTTGTCTATTTAATTTTCGACACTACTTCAACTAATTCAAATTCAATGTATATTATGTAGGTGATTATGATAGAAGAGTCTCTTAACATATTATATTTTAGTCATCAAAATTAGTTTCTTCATATTTTGTCCCTAAATAAATATTATATAATACATAAATTTGTCGTATGTGAGCTAATGAAGCATAAATAGGCTTGCTCTCGCGTCCTCACATCTCAAACGAAGCCATCTCAGATAATATTGCAGAATCTGACACAGAGCTATTTGATTCTTATTGAGCTTTAAACTTTAAGAAAAGATGGAAAAATTAGAATTTTCTTTCTTCTTCTTCTTCTTCTTGGCTTTTGGGTTATCTCTTGCAGAGACTTCAAAGCCTCACGTTGTGGATTCCTTCAATTTGAAGTATATTCAGGTATGTATATATATATATATATATATATATATATATATATATATATATATATATTTATTTATTTATTTATTTATTTATTTATTTATTTATTTATTTATTAGTTGATTATATTATTTAATCCTTAAAAAATATGGAATATAATTTTTTAAAATTTAAGATGGTACAGATCTCAAAACATATTCTATAATTTATAACTGATGAACTTAAGTTCTTGATAACTTTAAATATTAATCACTTTTTTTTATATAGATAAAGTTTATTTAATATTCTAATAATTGCTTAACGGTGTCATATTATAAACTAGCTACGTTAACTGTGTCGTTAACTGTAGCTAACTGTGTCGTTAACAATCAACAGTTTAACAAATTGATTGTCGTATTTTTTTAGAGACCAAAAATATATTATTAAGATGTTTTAAAAGTTAAATGTTCTTGATAGTATTTGTTTTATAATAATTATATATGTTTGTTTTAATTATATGTATGAAGATGAAGGAGGAAGATAGGTGTCCTTATACGGTGGTTATAAGTACAAGTTGTGAGTCTTCAAAATCTATAAGCGATGATCAGATTAGTATTTCTTTTGGGGATAATTATGGAAATCAGGTTTGCTCTTTCCTACCTAATATATATTCAATTTATATATTTATGATTTATTTATTGCTGTTTAGTGGAGGATCATGTCAAATTAATTTGCTTTATGAAAATACTTTTGGTTTTTAGTTTTTGTTTTAAATTTTTAGAAATTAATTATATGGGTTTTTTTATTTTTTTAATAGTTTAAAAATATATTTATTATGTAAATTTAAAATTTTTTTGGGACATAATAAATAGTGGTATTTTTTATTTCTTTTTAAAAAAATAAACCTCTTAACCATATATATATATATATAAAAGAGATATAAAAATTATACACTACTCCAATTTAATTCTCTCTAATTTGAAAATTACATTAATATTAATAAAAGTTGTAATTCTTGTTATATTTTTATTACTATTTTTTATTAAAACTACAACTTGCTATATATATATATATATATATATATATATATATATATATATATATATATATATATATATATATATATATATATATTCAATATTCATATTTTGAGTTAAAAATAATATCTCTTGAAAAGGAGAGAAATATAATTTTCACAAAAACAAAGATTTTTAAGTTGAAGTCTCTAATTGCTAATTAATGAACATTGATATATGGTATTGGAATTAATTAACTTGTTTAATATATATATATATATATATATATTCAGATATATGTACCAAGGCTGAACAAGGAGAATCCATTTGAAGGCACATTTGAGAAGTGTTCTAAAGACACCTTTCACATAAATGGTTCTTGTGCTTATCAAATTTGCTATGCTTACCTCAAAGCAAAAGGTCCACATGAATGGATGCCAGAAAGTGTGAAAATTAATGGCCCTAACACAAATTCTATTGCATTTAACTTCTCCACAATTATCCCAAAAGATGAGTGGTATGGCTTTAACTTGTGTCATGACCACCATCATGATGATGGTGATTCTTCACACCAAGTTTCTACCAATAAAATATTTCTATATGTGCTTCTTCTAGGGTTTGTTCTTAGTTTTTGGTTGGAATAAATTTATATATATGTGTACTTTAATTTAATTTAGATGGTGATCTCTAGCTATAGCTATATATAAGATTATATATATCTTATGTATGATTTGTATGTGTGAGACTTATATTAGTAGTGTATATATATATGTAGTTAATACATTTGTAAGTATAATATATGTGTGGCTTTATTGTTGTTTATAATTTTTTTTTCTTATTTAATTTATTTTCAATGCCATATTCTTGTTTTACTACATTTGTAACTATAAGAGTATATATCTACTTTAGTTAGTTAAGCATTGTGTGGTTTGGTTATTTAGAGTTACTTTTTGTCTAATTTAATTTATGTTTAGTGTCATCTTTTATATATATTGGTGAGAAATAACTTATGTTTTTTTAACTATTACTTTTTGTACGATTTGGAACAAATAAAAAAGGGAATCATATTTGGTGGGAGGATCGATTCTAACAATAAGTCGTGCTGAAAAATTAGTTAATCAACAGACATATATTGGTGGATCCTTGGTTTGAGAAAAAAAAGTTTTTTTTTTTATTTTGTTTTACTCCATAAGTTTCTATTCTATATAGCTAAATAAAAATAGAAAGGATTTAGCATTAAACTTCATATCTAAGCTACCAAGCAACAAATTGAAAATGGCCTATTTGTCCCTTAATTATATTTAGGACTTTGTATGCCAAAATTAATATATATCATAATAATGAACTATTAAATAATATGGCAAGTTTAGTGAATGTAAAGCATATATACAATTAGCCGGTGTCTTTAAGTTAGAGTTTAGATTTTTGTTATAGGAAAGTTTAATAAATATCATTTTAGATCAGAGGTCATATAGTAGAATATGTATAGTTTAAATCACATATCAAAATACTAAAAATGACATTTACTATATATTAATAAATTATTCTTTAAAAGAAGGAAAATAATTTGTACATAAAAAGAGTGTCCAAGGATTTTTGGTGGAAGTAAAAATATTGAAGGTATGTATGGTAAATAACAAATTTTAGTATGAATTAATATTTTGTCCTTTTACTACTCAAAAGTGATTATTTTTAAAACATTAAAAATTGGTCAAAACACTTCAATTTTTTTTTAAGTAAATACTTTTTAAAAAATGTCCAGCAAATTTGGTGGAAGCAGAAGTTATGGCATTGAGCTTGTTGGACCATGTTGTGGTCCAAATTTGTAATCATATATCAATGAAATTTGAAGAATAAGATAAAGAATATAATATTATTGCTTTGATTGTTTCCTAGGTCATGACAGAAAATCAAGGGGGAAAATATAATAAAGAAGAAAATAAAATAAATAATAAATTATCATATTTTGATGAAAATATTAAATAGAATCCTTAAAAATATAATTTATTTCATTTTAGTCTCTAAAAATTTTAATTAACATAACTGATGAAAAAATTTTTAAAGATTAAATTGAGACGAATTATTTTTTTAATATTAAATTTTATATTTTTGTTTTTAAAAATTAAATTGATATTAAAATGATAATTTACAAGGTTGATGGCAAATAGGTACAAGGATGTATATACCCAAAACACGTAGATTAATTGATAAAGAATTGTTTCACTTTAACGAAGTGTTTGAGATAATTTTATTGGTTCTTTTGACTTAATGACAACATTTGATAAAAATGAACAACCAAAAAAATATGTAAAATATTATTAAAAAAGTATTAAAAATTTTAAAAAAAATATATAATAAAAATTGTATTAGATATATAAAATATATAATATAAAATTTTTTAGAATACCAATGGTAAAACTACCAAACGTAACTTAAGGGCATATTCTTTTAGAATATATGATGATGAAAAGAGAGAGGGAGAAGTCATCTCCCTCTTCTTTTCTTCCTAACAAACAAACTTCACTTTTTCAATTTGATGAAATTATGTTTTTGTCTTTATTTTTTTATACACTTTTATTCCATTCTCACTTTTAATATAAGGGTAAAATAGTCATTTTATTCACTTTTATTCTATTTATATTATATCATATCACATTAACATGATATTTCCATTCTATCATCGATCTTTTCCCATTTTCTTTCTCATTCCTATTTCCATTCTCATTCCCCTCGTTTTTTTTAAAAAAAAAAAGGTACCTAAATGTGTTTTGAAAAATGAAAAGTGATGGACAAACATAAGAAGCTTCTCAATTCAAGACACATGTGAAGGCACGTGTCTTACTCTCCTACTACTTCTAGACAATACAATCTTAGGGAATCAAAATAGAATAAACCAAAGAAATTAAAGCTCCTTGAATAAATGGTTGATGACAAATAAATGTGCATACAATATAAGAAAGTAAATGTTTAGTAATACAGTAGTATTAAATTTTAGTACATCCTTTTAAGTTTCAATCAGTTGATTTTTAAATTATTCAAAGTGAATTTTTATTAATGCGAATTTCTATTAATATTAATAAATGACTTTACATGATTGGAGGGATACGATACCATTGAACTTTTATCCAATATAAGGATATATATATATATATATATATATATATATATATATATATATATATATATTTGTAAATTTTTAATTTCACTTGATTTTTAATTAAATATGTATAATTTATTTAATCCTTTACAACTTTTTAAAAAATTAATTTAATTCCTATCCTTCAATTTTAATAATATTTACACGAATATATTAATTCAAGTCAACTTAGTTAGATTTCTTAACCTAAATTGTATTTTATATATACCTTTTGATATAAATTATTTTAATATTATTCTTATTTTCGTAACATAAATCATATATATTTAAAATATTAAGAATTAAATTAATTATGAAAACCATATAATATATTTTTACTTTAGAAAAAGGTGAGAAATAAATATGGTGAAAGGGATGGGCCCACTAAGAAATTTCTGGATACGCATGTGAACTAAATTATGGGTAGGTGTCTTGCTCTCCTACTCTTTTCTTTTCAACTAAAGAGTGACACATTTATATACATGGACTCTTTTTGTTAATGATTTTTTAAAATAGTAATTTAATTAATTAAAAAAAATAAATAATAATGTGAAAAGATTATGAGAGAGAAAAATAAAAGAATAATAGTAGTAGTAGTGATTTTATTTTTTAAAAAACAATAATTGTGATAATTATAAAAAAAATAACTTTTTAATCTTTAATTTATTATTTTAGAATTAATAATAATAATTTATTTTATATTTTTTAAATTAAGAAAATATAATATTATCTTTTATCTGTTTTACTTTCTTTCTTTTTCTTTGCAAATAATTTGAATTGAAAAATTAAGAAGTTAAAAAGGAAATATCTCATTTTAGATAAGAGATGGGATAAATAATTTTTTATCGTTTAAATTAAATTTAATAGTTGAGATTAAATATCATTTTAAACCTCAATTGATATTTTAGTCTCAAATATTTAATTTAATAGAATGATTAAAAAATATTTTTTTCATTTCCCACCCATATAAGATAAGTCTCCTCACTTTAATATATATATATATATATTCCAAAAAAAAAAATGCTTAAAGGTATTAACAGAGATGTGTTAAATGAAACTAAATTTAAATATATATGAAGATATAATTAAATATTTTCCATAAATCATAGTTCGTATTTTATTTGCAATAAAATGATATATGAAAGGAGGTATATGTAAATTACTAAATTTTTCTAATTCAGGAAATTGAACTGGGCCTCCATCCAACACATAAACCCAATAGCAGAGTAAATGGATTTGGGCTTGTTTTTTTATAAGTTTGGGCTTGTTTGACTATGTGGGCCAACTTATTAATAATCAAATATCAATGAAATTTATAAAATGTATCAAAGGTTGTTAGTTCCTTTCATTCTGACCCCAAAAGAAAATTTTCGACAAAAACACTATTTTGGTCCTTTACGTTTGCCTCTTGTCTCAATTTGGTCCTTTACGTTTACCCTGTCTCAATTTAGTCCTTTACGTTTGTAATTTGAGTCAATTTAATCCTTCTGTTATTTAGGTGTTAAATAATTAACGGATTGCTGACATAGACAATTAAATATGCCCACATAGACATGCTGAGTTGAAATTCTTTCACTTTATATTTATTTTTTTTATGAATTCACTCTATATTTATTAAAATTAAATTTTAAATAAGAAATTAATTATAACCTAGACCTAAAAGTTAAAACGTTTTCATCATCGTGCTTTCATCAGACTATCAGAGTGCTTCTACTCCATTATCTCCTTCACCGTCGACTTCTCCATCCCATCCTTCAAGCTCACAAACGCAAACGGCGTCTCCCCCAAAACTCATCCGGCCTCGCCAACACTGCCATCTCGTTCACCGCCATATGGCTATCCAGCATCGTTTCCACCGCCACGCTGTCAGATTCTCGTCGCCGCTAATTATCACATCCTTCGATCGATCCTTAATCTCCAAATACCCATTCGGATGCATCACTCCCACATCCCCTGTGTAGAACCACCCGTTCTTGAATCACTTGGAGTTCAAATTTGGATCTTTCAGGTAACCTAACATCACGCATCTGCCTTACAGAACCACCTCGCCCAGATTCGATCCATCTCGTTTCACGCTAATTCTCGAATCCGGATCCACCACATCCATCTCCGCCATTCTGATTGTTCTCACTCGCTGCCTCGCCTTCAGCCGCGCCTTCTCCATCGCCGGCAAGATAATGTTGAAGCAGATGATGAGACGTTTTAACTTTTAGGTTTAGGTTTTAGTTAATTTTTTATTTAAGTTTTAATTTTAATAAATATAGAGTGAATTTATAAAAAAAAAAATTAAATATAAAGTGAAAGAATTCCAACTCAGCATGTCTATGTGGATATATTTAATTGTCCATGTCAGCAATCTGTTAATTATTTAACACCTAGATAACAGAAGGATTAAATTGACTCAAATTACAAACGTAGAGGACTAAATTGAGACAGGGCATACGTAAAGGACTAAATTGAAACAAGAGGCAAACGTAAAGGACCAAAATAGTGTTTTTGTCGAAAATTTTCCTTTCTTTGTTTCTAGCTAACTTCAATACTTCATAAAGGAATAAATATAGAATATTTGTAATTAAATACAAATATTTGCAAAATCAAAGAATTAATGAAAACTAATAAGCTTAAGTTTCCAAAATAAATAATTTGCTCATTTCACAATTTAGTAATGATTAAAAAGCTGATAAAATAATAATTCGTAATTAATTTACATCAAGTCATATTTTCAAATTTCTTCCATTTGCACTTTTTTGGGATTTACCAACTTACCTTTAAGCTTTTAGATGAAGTATGTATTATTTATGTCATCTTTGGTGTCAAGAATTAATTAGATAATTTTAGAGGTAATTTAATATTTTTTCTATCAAACAAACATTACTTTTTACAATATGATAAAATTATGTTTTTGTCCTTATTTTTTTATTTACTTTTATTCTATTTCCACTTTTAATATAAACGTAAAATGACCATTTTACTCACGTTTATTCCATTCACTTCACATCATATTGGCATGACATTCCATTTCTATTCCTTCTAACATTCTACTAAACAAACAAACAAACCCTTAAGTTGTGCTTCGTAACAGGAAAAAGGGAAGGAAAAGGGGTAGGAATGGTACAATCCCTCTTACATTATTCCTACCAAATAAACCTTACTTTTTACAATGTGATTAAATTATATTTTTGCCCTTACTTTTTTATCAATTTTTATTCCATTTTCACTTTTAATGTAAGGATAAAATGATCATTTTACTCACTTTTATTCTATTCACATCACATCACATTGACATGACATTTTTATTCCTTCCAACTTTCTCATTCATATTCCCTCACTCGGTCCACCTATGAAATTGTACAAAGTATTTTTTTTTCAACTTTTAACTCAAATGCATTATTTGTATGGTTGATCTTGACTTAATTTTTTTATAAAAAAAAAATTAGGTAGATTCATTTTGATTATAATTGGATGATTTTCTAAAATTGCTTAACATAATTAACAACGTAACTAGTGTTGCACCTCATGTAATGGATGGTGGTATTGTATTGACTCAACTGATCAAATATGTATATATTAAATAATATCTTGTTTTTTAATTAAAATTTACGTATGAAGCATAGTAAATGTTTAAATCTCATATGGTTATACTATTTATTTCAAAATACTTTCGCAAGTATCTAATATAATTGTAACACACACACACAATTGAAAACTAAAATAATTGAATTAAATTAGAGAAAATGATAATTAATTAATTAATATGCATTTTAAATTCCAATTGATTGGCTGGAAAGTTAAGAAATATTTATTTTCATTATTTATATGTATATATATTTGTGTTACAATTAGGGATTTATGAAAGTTTCTTATAAAAAATAATATATACTTTGTCAATATCGCTATTTGAAGTATAGCATCGTAAGATTTTAGAATCTTACAATACGTTTTTTTGTTCAAGCATTCCTAGCTATCGTAATTTCACTCAGGAATCATGGTTTCTCTCCTTCTCTAAGCTACAACATCTCGTTCATTAAACTCTTTCAACAAATCCACAACTTCCTCTCTGTAAATTGAAAAACTCTGTCGTATGACTCTCTTCTCTCATTCGCTTCCTAAGTTGTCTATGTTTAGAACTTTGGAATTTTGTACAACATAATACTTATTTTTAAACTCTTGGTAATATATATAGTTTTTATTTTTATTAATATATATGGTGATTTAAGTAATTTTATAATTATTTAAAAAATTTATGTGCCTATCATTTTTTTTAATATTATTTCTTTTTAAATATTGGTAGGATTTTACGATCTCGATTCGATTTTACAATTCTATCTATTTTGTGCCTCTTTCAATCCTACGTATGCTTTGGATCTTGACAAACCTGTACACTTCATAAAAAATTATTTTAGTTAAAAAAAGATGATATATTTTACATCTATACATTTATGCTATATATTATATCTATAATATAATGACTTTATAGTCTTTTAGTGATTAATTAGTTTTCAAAATAATATATTATATGAGAAGAGAAGAGAGAATAGAAGAGACATAGAGAGTAAAGATAGTGATATCAGAAGTCACAAGTTTGAATTAGTTAAATATTTATCTGTTATACAATTTTTAATATTTTAAAATATCATAATTATTTTTAATTTTATCATATTATATTTTTTTTAAAAAAATAGCATACATAAAACTTCTAGTTGTAATATATTGCTTTGGAGTCTCTTGGATATTTTAAGGTTCAGATTAGAAATATGAGGAGGTGGGTAATTATGGGATGAAAAGTATGACAAAAAGTTAAAAGGGTAAACTTATAATTAATCTCCCAATATTATTACATATTTAAACACATCTTTATATTAATAACAAATAATATCACCAAACATGCATGCATGCTACCAAAAAAAAATATTATTACCCATACATTGCACAGGACAATAGATATAAATAAACCATAATTTTTTATTTATTACATTAAATACACAACGAGCATCACGATGACACTGTGATTCTTATTAATTACATTACATATATTTTAAATATCTTTTAAACACTCTAGTTTGAATAAAGTATTTTTGTTAGTTTGACTGATGTAATTAAATATGTTTTTAACGTTTGATTGCAGTCAATTATATATGTTTTTAATGTTTTATTTTTTGAACAATTTTACCCGCCTTTCACTATTAGTATTAAAATATATAACGGTTGTGATCAACGTGGTATGTTACGTGACAAAAAAAGTTGACTAAGTTCATTTGTATCACGTTATATTTTCTTCTATCTTCTATGTCATTACAAAATGTTACCGTTTACCTTGACTTCTCATTTCACAAAATTTTCAGAGAATAACCTTAGGCACGCTATTTTTACCATCATTTTTTTTTAAACATGGCAAATTGATGCATCTTCACGCATCTTCAACAATGAAAAAAAGTTATTTTCTAATGATATTACGCCACGTAAAGCACAATAGCTATATATATTAATGGTGTTAGTGAAAAATGTAAAATTGCTTAAAAAATAAAATATTAAGAGTATAAATAATTGTAATCAAAGGTTATAAACATATTTGACTAAACACTCAAACCTTTTATTTTAGGACTTTTTTAGGGTGTAAATTGCTTATGATGCAAACTCATACAAACGCCTACGCGGCACGCTTGTATTGGTCCAGTTGCAAAAATATATTTTTTTCTAAAAAAATATTTTTACAACTGAACCAATACAAACACGCCATGCAGATATTTGCATGAATTTGCACAAAAAAAAGACCCTTTATTTATTATAATGTATCAATTCTTTTTAGTGTAGCATATACTAAACTTCAAACAACAAGATATCTAGTTTCGAAGTCCAAAACATGATGCTGTTCTTTCTGCAGTCATACAGATACTTTTTATATTTGAGAATGAATTCAGAATATTTAATACACTCACCACTTTTACTTTAATCTAGATAATTTATTTATAAGTTTGATCTTAACTTATTTTTAATAGACAAAACCCTCATATGTAATTATGTATATTATATATACATGATTAATTAGAGGATGATAATATCGACATGGCTAACCTAATTAGGGTTATAAGTGTTTAGGGTTCGTTTAATAAGGATTATACACAGTAAAATCATGGTGTTTCACGATTTTTAATAAAAATTTACATCATATTTTATATATATCAAACACACTTTTTATTATACTTTTTTTTTCTCTCCTAATTTTTCTCTCTATCTCTCTCCTCACTTTTCTCTACAGTTTTTTCCTTTATTTTACAATACTTTACTCTATAGTACTTTAGATCCGTGCATTTATACTAAACATACCCTTAAGTGGCGTTTGGTATCCGGTAAGTGTTTTAGTGGGAAGTGGAAGTAAGTGATAAAAAGTATGTTTGGTATGCAGAGAAATGGAAGTGGAATGTAAAAATAATATTGTTTTGTATGGTGGGAAGAAGATAGGGAAATAGAAAATAAAATTATAAAATACCTTTTTTGCCCTTACTTTTTTAAAAGCCACAAATTTTTTAAGGGCATTTTGATCTTTAAACCAAACCTCACCTCACCTCACCTTCCCTCTCAATTTTCATGGCAACAAGTTTCCCTCTCAACTAGGAAGCTCATCAACCTTATCTCCCCACTTCTCAAAGCATACCAAACATACTTCAACCTTAACTTCCCTCTTACCTTCCTTTAAAAGTGATACCAAACATAGCCTTAAAGTTTACCCTAGTTATGATTGATGTTCTTTGCCTCTCTATCCCTCTAGGCTCTCGCTCCTCATAAAGCTTCCGCGTCAACTATCCAGTCTAATGACTATCATGGATGTCTTATATATAATTTCGAGTTACATAAATTTTGATTATTTTTCAAAATATATAAACACGCCTAAAAGAAAATTTATCATCCTTTAAATATTTCGTCCCGCAATTGATTTATTAGACATTAATCTTTTAACATTTAGTGTAGGTAAACATATATAGTAAGATGTATGTATTTTTTTAATCATTACTTCTTCTTTTTTTGATAAGGTAATCGTTACTTCTTAAATTTAATGCTTAGATTCTTGTACAAATAATAATTTAACCAAACTAATTTTTAAAAATTTATACTTACAAAAATACCATAAAAAATCTAAAATATAAAAAATCAAAATGAAAATTAAGTAAATTTAATTACAGGGACGTTCATTAGGCAGAAATAAAAATAAAAATAAAAACAAAAATGGGAACGAAATGCATTTGATGTGTTTAGTAGTAAAAGTTTGGTAATGGAAATGGAAAGGAAATGTATTCAAATGACCATTTTACCCCTTATATATATTAAAATAATAAAAAAAAAGAAAATTATAATTTTGTCAAATCATATCAAATCAGAAAGGTATAATAAATATTTTTTATATATATATATATTTAAAGTTGATGAAAATGAAAAAGTAAAAAAATAACTTACTTTTTCATTTTCATTAGCTTTTCTATTGCTGATTCCAACTAATGAAGATGCCCTAAATTTTTTTTTCTAAAAAGTTCAATCTATATAATAAATAAAGTGATTCTTAACTTACCCAACTAACTATAGAATCTCTCAGAGGGATAAAAGTTCAATGGTACCGTACCACTGAACTTCAATACATCCATTCAATCATGTAGTGCCATTTGTTAATATTAATAAAAACTCATATTTATTAGGGCCCACCTTGAATGGTTTAGGAACCAACTGATTGGAGGGATGTACTGAAGTTCAGTACTACCGTACCACTGAACATCTACTCCTCACAGAGATAGATACAATATAAGGGTTTTTTTTTTTTTTCCATAAGAGAGACACAATATAAGTTAACATTGCGAATATGTGATAGATAATGAGTTACACGTGACTCTCTCTCTCTCTCTCTCCATCCGATGAATTTGAATTTTTTGCATTTTGGTCTTATTTTTCATTTTAAATATTTAACTTATCAATTTAGACTTCTTTTTCTCCCTTCTTCTTTTTCTTCATAAATAGTAAATATTAATTATATAATATAAATATAGTACAACATTTTGTCGTATCTTCCCTAATGAACATAAATAGCTTGCTCTGGAGTCCTCTAGTCCCAAACTGTGTATCCCATTTCAGATCAATAATAATATTCTTCTTGAGCTTAAATAATTTATAAGTTTCAGAGGAAAATATGGCAAAAATGGAGGTTTTTTCTGTTCTATTCTTCTTCTTCATCTTTTTCTTCGCAGAGGCTCATCCTTGTACGAATCTACAGCCTCACGTTATGGAATCCTTCGATGTGAAGTATATTCAGGTTTATATATATATATATATGGTTTTTGATTTGGTGGTGTTTAATTTAATTTTAATTTGTGTATTTGAAGTATGAAGAAGATTAAAGTTGATATCTTTGTTTTGTGATAATTAATTAATATTATTTATTTATATGTGTGTATATATATGTGTGTGAAGATGAAGAACGAAGAGATTTGTCCCTACACGGTGGTTATAAATACAAGTTGTGACTCTTCAAAATTCATAAGGGATCAGATTAGTATTTCTTTTGGAGATGCTTATGGGAATCAGGTTTGGTTTATAATTTCTTTATTCTTCTTAATTTTTTTATATGTTATATATATATATATATATATATATATATATATATATATATATATATATATATATATATATATATATATATAAATCTAGTTATTAGTCCTTTATCATATTGTGAGATATAATCATTCTGTTAAACCCAAGATTTTGTTGGTAGTTTAGTGTGTATTTATTTGATTTTGATTTTGTTGCATATATAGTTTCTTTCTTTTTTAATTGAAAACCAAAAAAAAAAGAAGACTAAAGATGTGTTTGGTATGATGTAATATATAAAAAAAGTATTTTCTAAAAAATATTTTTGATAATGAGTTAAAAACACCACGCTTATTTCATTAAAAAAAAAACCAGACTTATAAACTAATTAATTAATGTTATTTTTATAATATTTTAGAAAAAATAAATCTTTTAACTACATAGAGATGTAGAAGCTAAGCTACACTCCTCTTTCCTCTAATTTAAAAAGATATACTACACTAAAAAAATTTGTTTTTCTTTAATTCGACTAAAATACCATTCAAAAATAATATTAATATTCTATTAAAACTAAATATTATTAATATATATTATTTGATCTTTTCTAGTTTCAATAAAAAAACATCACTTTTAATTATTTTTAAAATTTGAAAAAATCGACTTTTCCATGCATATTTTTTTTTAAAAAAATAATTATTTTATCTCTTAAAGTAGATAAATATATTATAAGTAGAAGTATAGATGAATCCATTTAATTAATTACAATGAACTTTCAGAGATAAAATAATATATTATTTGATCTTTTTTTAGTTTGAATAAAAACATCACTTTTAATTATTTTTTAAATTTGAAAAAAATAGACTTTTCCATGCATATTTTTTTTTAAAAAAAAATTATTTTATCTCTTAAAGTAGATAAATATATTATAAGTAGAAGTGTAGATGAATCCATGTAATTAATTACAATGAACTTGTTGAATTAATTAATAATCAATTTTTTTCAGATATTTGCACCAAGGCTGGCTAATCCAAACCCTTTTGAGGCAACATTTGAGCAATGTTCTACCAACACATTCCAAATAAATGGTTCTTGTGCTTACCAAATTTGCTATGCTTACCTCAAAGCAAGTGGGCCAGATGATTGGAAGCCAGAAAATGTCACAATTAATGGTCCCACCACAAATTCTACTTCTTTCAACTTCTCCACTATCATCCCCAAAGATCAATGGTATGGCTTCAATTTGTGTGATGATCACCATGATGATTCTTCTTCACACCAAGTTTATACCCACACAATGTTTCTCTATGTGCTACTACTTCTAGGGCTTCTTCCAATTTGCTTTTGGTGGTAAGTTTAAAAATCTTATGTACTACTTTAGTTTTATTTGGGTGGTATGTACTACGCTCTCGATCGATCTCTGTTCAGTATTTGTCATTTATCAGTATTAATACGTACGAATTTGGACCCTGATCTGTTCAGGGTGGTGTATGTATCCCTATTTGTAATTTTAATTTGAGACTTAATTAATACTACTTATAATGCTACATGTGAGGTTAGATATTGTTAGACACATATAACTAGATTGGGTATTAGGGTTTAGGGTTTAATTAACCCTAAACCTTATTTAGACACTCTTTTTTTTTGAGACTTTTGCTATGTGGCTTGGTTATTACTTATTAATTAGAGTTTTATTTAATTTATGTTGAATTACACACTTTCACTTCATTAGTTTCTATATTAATTAATTCTACAGCTCAATAATATTATGATTTAAGTATTAAATTTTAAATGTTATGTTTTGGTCATTTAAATGAATCAAAACGACGTTGTTTTACTAAGTTGGAGTGAGAGAGGATGACATATCATTTAAATATGACACGTATGAGAGAGGATGTACCACATAAGCCTTCCACGTCAGCATCTAATGACAAAATCATACGAATATTACGCTAGAAGATCAATTTTGACAAAAAAAATGTTGAGAACTTAAAATAACTTTTTGAAACGTTGAAGACCAATATTAAACTTGTGTCTTGAGGACAAAAAGAATAATTTGGCCTATATAAATGACATTAAAATTGCTTTTTTTTTTTTAACAAAAAAAAGTAAATGTAGGTTTATTTTTGCCTTAGGTAAAATAAATTTTAATTTATATTTTTGTTTTTAAGAAAACTCCTTTGTTTCACAATTGAAAAATTAAATAGTTTTTTTCTACTATTTAAATGTGTTTCTTAAACACAATTATAAAAAGTAATAATATTTTCTCTCACCAAAATATTTGGTCAAAGTAGAAGTTATGGCATTGAGCTTGTTGGACCATAAAGTGGACCGAATTTGTAATAATCTAATTCAAATTAAATATATTATCAATGAATATTTTTTTTGAAGAACAAGACAAAGATTGTTGCTTTGCTTGTTTCCTATTTCATGACAGAAAAAAAAAATTAGGAATATTGCATTGCAAATAAAATAAAAGGTTGATGACAAATAAGTATATCCACAAGGAATATATATATATATATATATATATATATATATATATATATATATATATATATATATAAATGTGTTGTGAAAATGAAAAGTCATGGACAAACATGAGAAGTTTCTCAATTCAAGACACTTGTGAAGGCACGTGTACTCTCCCACTACTTCTAGACACAAAAATCAAGGAATCAAAATAGAATAAAGAAGTAAATCAAAATAGAATCTAAATAATCTAACTTTTTTTTTTAATATTTTTCATATTAAATATACCTTATTTTTTATAATCTGATAAAATTATGTTTTTATCCTTATTTTTTACTCATTTTTATTTTATTTCTCGTTTAATATAAGAATAAAATAATTTACCCACTTTTATTCTATTCACGTTATATCACATCCCGTTCTCATTTTCTCTAACTTTCTCGTTCACATCCTATTTTTTTTTTACCGTAATCAAACAAGGCATATGTTATTTTAGGTTGATGATCTTAGATAAACTTGTGAGGAAGAGTTGACCCAAACCAAATAACTTGTGAGGAAGAGTTAACCCTAAAATGCACATACATCCCCTGAGTTTTGGGTCAGGAGCACATACACCCCCTGAGTTTTAAAGTGTTGCACATAGACCCCTGAGTTTTCACTTTGGGGCAGAGACACCCTTTCTGTTAAGGTTCCGTGAAAATTAGGCGTTAAGTGCCACGTCAGCAAACATGTGTGAGGGCACATACACCCCCTGAGTTTTCACTTTAGGGGCACATACACCCCCTGAATTTTCACTTTGGGGCAAAGACACCCCTCACATATGCTTGCTGACGTGACACTTAACGCCTAGTTTTCACGGAACCCTAACAGAAGAGGTGTATCTGCCCCAAAGTAAAAAACTCACGGGGTGTATATATAACATTTTAAAACTCAGAGAGTATATATGTCCCTAACCCAAAACTCAGGGGGTGTATGTGCATTTTAGCCTTGTTTATATTAGGTTGATCTTTCAAGATCAAATTTGAGTGCTAGTTATAAATTCATTTCCTGTACGTGTACGTCACTATTTTCGGCTAAAAAAATGGGTTTTTATAAATATCTAGTAAATATTAAATAATTAATATTTTTTATAATTATTTAATGAATATACAAAAATAATTATATACCAAAAAAAATTATTTAATATTTATTAAGAGACAAATTAGTTTTTTTACCTCACATTCTTTAACAAACTTTCAATTCTATTTTTCCATACCAAACACACTTTACCATTCAAATAATTCAATTCCAATTCCATCTTACCAATTCCAACTCCAATTCCATATCTAATCCCGAAATTGGATCCAGTGCAATTCTCTTCTGTGCAATTCCTATAAAATACACATTTTTACTTCATTTTTGAAGTACTAATACGAATTTATTCTAACAATAACCCACTATGAATGGATTAGGGATGAAATTATTATCAATTTTGACAAATATCATTACTATATAGCCTCATGAGACTATTTTTTAATATTAATAACAATTTGGTCCCTAATCCATTTAATGTGATGATATTTGTCAATATTGATATTAATTTGGTATCTAATCTATTCATAGTGAATTATTATTAGTGATGGCACCTGCTATGTGCGGGAGCGGGGAGTGCTCTTCCCGTCCGCCCCGCCACCCCCAAAGTCTCTCTGTCCCTGTCCCCGATCCCCGCCGCGGGGAGAAATTTCTCCCCATTCCCGTCCCCGCCCTCCCACAAGTCCCAGCGAGAACTCCGAAATATATTTTAAAAAATAAAAAAAATAAAAATATAAATATGAGTTGACTTAATAAAAAAGTAACCTATAAAATTAATAAAAAATGTCATATTAAATAAATCTAATTGAAAAACATCAACAAACAGATAATTTTATTAAAATTCATTAAAAAGCCTAATAATCAATAAAGATTATAACAAAGTTTACAACACAACATAAAAAGTGTGTGAGTGAATTACGTTAAATTTTAGGTATAATAAAAAATATATAAAAATTAATAATAAAATAAAAATTAATAAAATGTTATATATATAAATGTTAATATAATAAATTAATAAAATTACATATATACCCACAGTGACGGGAACCCCGTGGGGCGGGGGACATGCTTCCCGTCCCCGTCCCCGAATTACCATAAGGGATAAATTTTTCCCCATCCCCGTCCCCGCAAGAAAAATCCCCGTATATGGGGCCCCATACAGGAAATCCCCGCGGGGATCCCCGTGGAGCGGGGAAAATTGCCATCTCTAGTGTAAGTTCATATTAGTACTTCAAAAATAAAGTAAAAATGTGTATTTTATAGCAATTGCACCAAAATTACACGAAAGAAAATTGCACTGATCCAATTTCTCTAATTCCATATAAAATTTGAACCAAACTTAGTCTTCATATTCTCAAATATCTTGATTTTCTCTCTCTCCTTTTCTTTTTTCTTTTTAATCTCCGATCCAAATGTAAAGGAGAGAAATGCACGCTTAGTATAAATGCACAAATGTAAAGTATTGTAGAGAAAAGTGAGGAGAGATATAGAGAGAAAAAGTATAAGAAAAAATATATTTAATATGTATAAAATATAATGTATATTTTTTTTAGAATTGTGAAATTACACATAAAATACTGTTTGAAAAGTTTACCAAAGATGCAATGTGGTGAAAAATAGTTTCTGGGTACACATGTCAAGGGCATGGCAATCTCTATCAATTTGTGTATACGTGTCTTGCTTTCCCACTTTTTTCCTCCTTTTTACTTCCTTTTCTTCCTTCCCAACTAATTTAAATTGGAAAATTAGGAAATTGCATTTGAAAAAGAAGAAAAAAAAACTTTTTCACTTTATCATGTGAAAAATATTGGTACATTATCAAGAGGAAAGAAAACATTATTATCATTTTCCGATTATAACATTTTGTTTTCCTTAAACTAAGAAACAAAAAACTTGCAAGTTACTTTAGGTAAGCAATAAACTATGTTACAATAAGTCTTCTTATTACTTTTTTTTTTGCAAAAATTACTTGTCAAAACATTTCAAACAAATTTATTTTTCATAGTTCTCTGGCTAAATTAAATTTTTGGTGAACTAAGATAGCATTTTTACAGCATAATTAAAATTATGATTTTATTATCATAACAATAAATATAATTAAGTTAATTTTAGAATTTAATATGAGATTATGATTTGTTTAAACCATGGCAATAATGGCAAAAAAGAAGAAGATGGAAGTAAAGATAAATAAATTAAAGAACTTCATATATATTGAAAATAATATATGTACCAAGAAAAAGGAGTATTTTCAAAATCTACATTCAACTGTCACTATTAATTATTAAAAAAAATAATTTTTTCAATATCGAAATAAATATATTTTGAGGACCAATATTTGATTGTTGAACAATTAGCCGTCAAAATTTAAGTTATTAAAAATATTCAAATTTTTTGTAGTGATATATATATATATATATATATATATATATATATATATATAATGCATTGGATTATGAGGCATATTTGATACAATGTGATATTATTCTTTTCAAGATATACCCTTGAATTTCTCTAGTTTGTATGATTTGTTTTTGAATTTTCAAGATATTTTTTTCTACTTTTAGATCAACTATTAATGATTTAATGTAAAAATTTTTATTGTCAACCTCTAATTCAAATGATTTATTTGGAAGGTTCATCTTAACTTACCATAAAAAAAAAGCAAAATTATTTTACTCTAATTATAATTGGGTGATTTTCTAAAATTGCTTAATATATAATTTTCTTTTCAATATAGCATGTATTAAAATTTAAAAAATTCCAAAAATAACTATCTTTCAAAATAATTAATATATATCAAATTATATTCTTGAAAATATTCATGTAGCATGATTTCTTTTCCTAATCATTATAATAATTTATGGATAATAATTCAATGGTACCGTACTATTGAAGTTCAGTACATCTTTTCAATCATGTAGAGCCATTTGTTAATATTAATATAAATTTACATTAATAGGGACCCACATTGAATGATTTAGAAACCAACCAATTGGAGAGATGTACTAAAGTTGAATACTACCATACCTGAATGGGAAATATTGATAATTTAATAAAAAATTATATCAACATTTAATTCAATTTTTACAAGTTTGATCTTAACTTTCTTTTTAGTCAGACGATATCTTACATCTTTATTTATGATTAGATTTAGGGGTAAGTCATCAATACGTGGATAAAAGTTTAATATTACTGTATTATTGAATTTTAGTGTATCTTTTTAAAATTATGTAATATTATTTATTAATATTAATAAAAACTCACACACTTTAAATAGATTAGGCGCCAATTGATTGGAAACCCTAAACCAATAGCCATTTACTCATTTGAAGCAAATGCCTATTGGTTCACTTGGCATTGGATGGCATTGGAGAAATAAAGGGAAATTTGAAAATGATTTTGTTTATCCTAAAAATAATAGAAAATTTATAATAAATTATGCTATACTAATATTTATGTGCGTTTCGAACAGTAAACAATAAACATTAGTTAAAATTTGTTATGATTAGTTGATAGATTTTTTAATAATTTATAATTTTTAAAAAATCAATAAAAATAATACTTTTTAATATTAAAAAATTTTATCAATCAATAAAATAAAATTTTAATTAATATTCTAAAATACTCCTTCTGGTTTACAATATCTTCTTTGTTAGAAATTTTTATTTAATTTTTAAATATCTGTTGTTTTATAAAAAAAAATTTGATAAATTGTTGCCTTATAAAATTAAGAGAACATTAATTATTATTTTTTACAATTTTATCCCTACCTAATACCTATTTATAATATAAAATTAATAAAAAAGAGCAAGTATGAGTAATTAATTAATAAATGGCTAGTCTTTTTATCTCATTTTCTATACTTTTTTTATGAATAGTATTGATTAGTAAAAGTGTAAAACTCTATTTTCTTTTTTATGACATAAGTTTCGCGCTATGCACGGTAAACCGTGTAAAAAAACATTATTGAATTAAGAGCCTGTTTGATAAGTTTAAAATTGGTCTAGAAGCACTTATTTTTTTAAAAACGCTTATTTTCTTAAAATGAGTTGTTTGACAAATTACCCAGAAGTGCTTCTGAGTTGTAGCAGAAGCAGTTTTTCAGCTTTAAGCTGAAGCTAGAATTTCTAGCTTCTGCTACTAACCAAAAGCAGAAGCTAAAATTTAATTATTTTAGGACAAAAATACGCTTATTAACATTTTAATATTCTCATTTTATCCCATCTTTCACCCTAATCCCATCGTCCATTTCCATTTTAAATAGTGAAGACAATCATCATAATAATTTATTACAATAATAATTAAATTTTTATTTGAATTAATTAATAGATATTTAATAAAATAATAATCATAAATAAAAAATTATATAAAATAAAATTAATAATTTTTCATTAATGCTTTATTAAATTAATAAACTAATTATCATTTTATATTTATATGGGTAATAAAACTTAATAATAATAAATATTTATATAACTTATCTATTTAATAATATTAATAACACTTAAATATACATATACCCTTCTTGATAATTTTACACTCAAAAGAACTTTTCAATACAAATTTGCCAAATACAAATCGTTTTGAAAAGTACTTTTTAATTCAGTTTGCCAAACACAAAATTGCTTCTCTCTCACAACACTTTTTCTCAAACTCTATTAAAAAAAAAATCATTTGAAAATCAGCAGTTTTCATAAACTTAACCAAACGTTCCCTAAGATTAATATTGATGGTGCTATTCCAATTAATCATAGTATGGCAAGATGTGGTGGCCTTTTTAGACACCACTTTGGAAACTACATCATGAGCTTCTTTCACAGCATTGGCATGTGCATTGCTTTCAAACCTAATGTAGGTGGGATATAGATCAACTAAAGTGCACTTCAACTTGTAGTCTGAAACATTGATTCATTCAGATTGAAAAATCACATATTTATCGATCAACGATGCATATTGCAAGTTAAAATGCATTTCAGTTGATCTAAATATAATGTGTGAAGAATTTTTTAAATGCTTATAAATTAGCTTGGAGTAAAGGCTTAAAAAGATATTTTTTTTAAAAGTAATTTGGAGACTGTTATCCACATTTTAAGATTGCATTTGATACGAGGAAATGTTTTTGAGTGATGAAAGGGATTGGAAGGGTGAACAAAAGCTTAGGGCATATTTGTTAAGTGGATTTCAGAAAGTAATGTTAGAGGTAATCTAATATTCTTCATATCAAATAAATTTTATTTTTTATAACATGATGAAATTATGTTTTTGCTCTTTTTTTTTGGTTTTCTAAGGTATCTCTCAACCTGATAGGGCAAAGACTGTTGCTCTTATTTTTTTAAATATATTGTAATTCCACTTTTAATTTAGGATAAAATGATCATTTTACTCACTTTTATTCTATTCACATAACATCACATTCTCATTCCTTCTAACATTATAGTAATTTAATGCACAGTGTAGTGTATTGAAAGGTAGGAGAAGATATTTTATTAATCACAAAAGCAGTATTTTCACACATGCATGTCCTAAGGGGTATGAAAGTAAACACACCCAAACTAGTAAGGACATAAAAGTAAAATATAATCTTACTAACCAACTACCCGAAATTACTCGTTATAACAAATACTTAACTAGCTTAATAACTGACTTAAGTCATCCAGTTCACACCGAGCTCACCATACTTCCATAAAAAAGGGACCCACTCTAAATAAAATTTTTAGTTAATATTAACAAACGAACAAATATTTTGATTGTTGAATGGTTAAAGCTTATTTGATAGTTACAAAGAATTTGGTGTAAATTACATTTGATTAGTAGAAAATGATAATGTGAATAAAAATTGAATAAACTGATTATTTTATTGGTATATTAAAAAATTAATAATAAATAAAATTCACTATTTAGTTTGGTTAGCGGGGATAAAATAGACATTTTATCAGTAATAACATTGCAAGACTTCTAATTTAGAAGGTTTGTTCAAGCCCATAAACAAGAGAATGAAGCATAGTCATGAATCTAAAAGATGGAGTTATCCAAAAAAAAAAAAATGTATAGCAAACAGAGGCTTGATTCAAACCCATTTCTATTCCCTTGACAAAAACTTGTAAAGCCATATAACTTTATCTTGCGGCCATGTTTGGTTGGGAGATTTAAGATGAAGCAATGAGAATTCATAGTGTGAAAAGTTAATTTTGTCTTGTTTTTAAATATTAACAATGTTTAAATAAATAATAAATTTATTTTAAAACGAAGGACATAATTAACTTTTCAAACTCTACCTAATTCCGATTCTCATTTCCATTCTCATTCTTTCGTCCAATTTCACGTACCAAACATCGGCTACTTCATACTATTGGGTTTGTAGTCTCTACCACTATAATGGTGGCTTTAGAGATTTTTTTTTTTGTCTTGATTTCATTTGGGCTTTTGGTGTTGTTTCCAAATTCCTTTGGGCTTCAGGTGTTGTTTCACCAATTGTTTTTCAAACTGTTTAATGTAAAAAAAAAAAGAGAGAGGTGTAATTCAAGTTGAACTAATTCAATAATTAATGCATTTTTTTTAAACAAACCATGAAATTGATAAAATCAACAACGTTTGAGTGAAGAATGAAGATGAAGAAAAACACCAGTGAATTGAATTAGAATTTCAATTTTTCTACTCACTCTTTTAAATTAATGAAAACTTAATTACAAAAATACTGTACAAATATTGAATCTAGTAAAATGACTACATTTTTTTATAACATGGTGAACCGGAATTAAATTTTTTATTAAAGTTATCTTCTTTATGCAGAGAAATAAAGGAAAAAAAATGTGTTTATTGTGTTTGGTAGTAAAAATTTGAGAATGAAAATGGAATGTAAATGTATTAAAATTACTACTTTACTGCTTACATTAAAATAATAAAAAGAAAATAAAATTATAATTGTGTCAAATCCAAGAGTATAATAGACATTTTTTATTTTGTAAACTTTTTGCATTCTATCAAAACTTTTCCTCCAAAACGAACATGCCCTATGGTTAGTAGTGTCAAAACGGGTCGGCCCGGCCTGGCCCGCACCAGCCCGTGACGGGCCGGCATTAAACGGGCCGGGGCGGGAGCCCGCCCGTATTGGCCCGCGGGTCACTTTTTATATTTTTTTAAAATATCTATTTTTTAAAAAATAATTATAAAATTATATATTTATTTAAAAATTAGTATTTTTATTATTTTAAATTAATATTTTATTAATTTTAATTATTATTTAAATTATTTATTCACATTATTAGAATAAAATTATTATTTAACACATAAAATTACATAAAACATATATATTTATACATATTTTAAACAAATAACTATTATTTTCATTTTCTTTCTTTTTTTTTTTAATTTTTTAACGGGCCGGCCCGCGGGCTAGCCCGTTTAGCCCGCGGGCTTATACGGGCCAACCCGTTTAGGCCCGTTTTTAAACGGGCCTATTTTTTAAAGTCCAAGTCCGCCCATTTAGCGGGCGGGCCGGACTAGCCCGCGAGCTCGGACCCATTTTGACAGTGCTACCTATGGTCACGTTTGGGATTGCAAATGGGAAGGGAAAATGAGAGTAAAAAGTGGGTGGGGCCATAAATAAATAAATATATATATATATATAATGTTTATTATACCCTTTGATTTGATACAATTATAACTTTTTTTTCTTTTTATTATTTTAATATAAGGGATAAAGTGGCAATTTTAATATATTCCCATTCTATTTTCATTCTCAAACTTTTACTAATAAACACAGTAAATATTTTCCCTTTCTCTTTTCATTTCTGCGTAAAGAACGTGCTTTAAAAGAAGTGTTCATTTTAGTTTTAACTCTCTTGAACATGATTATATATATATATATATATATATATATATATTATTTATAATTGTTGAATTCTTAGTCATTATGAGATATTTTGTTTTCTTTTATTATTCTTATTTCTTCTTGAAGGTCCTTTATTGTTATATGATTAGTTTGTTTTTTTAATTTTTGAAGAATATCTTGAAGCTCTGTTTCTTTTCTTGAATTCTTTTATGGAAAAAATTTATGTCCATTTCCTTATGTCCATTTCCTCCATTTCCACCAATCATATATTGTATTTACACTCTCTTTCTTCTATGATTGGTCATATAAAAGGTGGTCTCCTATATTCTCTCTCTACTGTGATTGGTCATTTAAACACTTTTTGCCACGTGTCATAATTATATTGGGGAAATGGAGGAAATGGACACAAAGAAATGGACATAAGTTTTCTCCTTCTTTTATCTTCTACTTCTATTATATCTTTTAATTTTAATAAATATTAATTTTTTAATTAACATCATCATTTTCTATTTTATCTATTATTTTTATTAAAACTTGAACCTTATCTCTTAATATCACATTAATTTGTTTAACACGTTTATATATTACAATCACAAAGTGTTGGATATTATTATAAATTAATAAAATTAATTTATTAAATTAATTAATATAATAATATGTTGATTGGTTCAAAGCTTAGAGTTAATGGTAGCATTAAAACACAATTAAACACATTTAATCTATAATTAAATGGCATCCTAAATTCTCACCTATATATATGTGGGTTGGGAGAAGACAGGAGACGGACGGATAATATAGTGAAGAAAAGAGCTTCACCTATGCAAACAAATAAAATATAAAATATGTGATATTTGGGTAGAGAAAGGTGTGGGAGACAGAGTCCTGTCTACCTCCTACGTGCAGAGGTTATAGACATACAGGCGAGTACTGGGCTGTTGTATCCTGGAGGTAACGCGTCTGAGTACCCCTGCACCGGGTGATATAGCAAAATCAACCCGTGGGAGGCGTGATTTACCTTAAAGATAACGAGATACCCGTGCCTCAGTCCGGTACCACGCGTATTATAGTTTCTCTAACAAATTTATATTTCCCTATTTTTGTGTTTATTCTTATTTTCAGGTTGCTGCCCCAACAAGTTTAAGGTAATTCATGGCTAATCCCATAATGCAGCAAGAGAAAAAATAAGAATAATTAGAAATAAGTATTTGAGTTCTAGTTGGTGAACTAACTCAAATATATATTTTATATATTTTTGGTATCTTCATTTATTTTTGTGAGCTTATAATATTTTTATATTTTATTTAATTGCTCACAAAATTTGAGATTTGTTGTGAAATATTTTCACATAGATACCAATATATTTGACTGAGTTTTTTGCCAAAACCAAAAGTATAATAAAATATTATATAATTTGATGAATAATACATACACCCCACCTATATGTTTTTAAGGTGATCTTGGCATACGAGATTTAAATGTTCTTTAAATAATAAGATGCTAGTTAACTGCATTATAAAATTAGAAAGGCTCTTTTATATTAGTAGTGATATATTTTGAAATTTTGTCTATATGCAAATAAATTGCATAATTATTTTATGTGATTTTATATCATACTAATATTTATATTATTGTGAGCCGTTTATATTTATAGTGAATTTGAGTAAATTATTACTCTTAAAGAGCATCCTAAAAAGGTGGTTGGTTCTCATTCCAAATGAATGTATGTGTTATTTTTGTAAGAATTTTGCTAATATTGAGGGTGAAAAAAGAAGAAGAAGCTTATTTATATAATTTTGTAAAAAGCTTCGATGTGTTGGAGTGTAAATTATAATCTTATTGACACCCTAATTTATTTATTTTCTTACAAGTTTGTAGGATATATATATATAAGCGTTAAGCAAAATTCTGAGGTTGTGGCATGTGAGATTAGAAAATGACTCTATTCTCTGTTGGGATAAACTGTCATAAAAATTAAATTTTGTATGGACAATGAAATGAGAATTTTCTGGTTTTTCATTTTATGGAAATGGTTTTAAGCCATGATATTATAAATCCAATTGTGAGTTAGTAAATATTTTATGAAATTTAAGAGGTGTGATAAATTTCATAAATTTTCATTAAAATGATAATTGCATGTGAAAAGTTATTTTATAAGCTTAATTTATGTGATAAAGCATAAAAATGCTAGGGATATATTTATAGAATTTTTATTCTATATATGAGATTTTTTAATGATCATATTTTGTGGGCTTTTAAGCCATATATGACAAAGCAAATTTGTCATGAGATTTGGTAATATCTCAATATTTATTTTGAAAAATATTTGAGGATATGTATGCATGCATAATTGTAGATTTTGTGATATTTTCACAAAAATGAATTTTAAAAAAATTCATATGTGATATTTTATAAGTGCAACAAGAATATTATTTTTTGGGTGAACAAAAGAAATTGTGAAATTCTTGTGAAATGCACAAAACCCATCAATAGTGGGGGTATATATTTATTTTGTGGATATCCAAAATGAGTTCACCTTAATTTTGACGGTATATTGTTTTTATTAAAAATTGCTATGCAATTTATAATAGGAATTACATAATTCATTTTTTGGAACTAAATTTATTGTGAATATGTGACCCAAATGGTATTGTGAGATTAAGCATATATTTATTTGGGATCAATTTATTAAATTGATGATACCATCTCAAATTAGAGATGATGATGTGCTTAATTTAATTTAATAAGCACTTGGTGCTAATTAAATATTTTTTATTGTACAAAGAGGTACAACAATAATTAATTTGTGGTCACATTATTGAGTTTGAAAAAGTTCCTTAAATGGATTAATTTTTATTTTATTGGCTATTATTATTATTATTTGGTGGAAGAATATATTAAAAATATATTTTTTAAATTTTGGGATACCTACCAATAATAATAATTATGAGAATTTTTGGAGCCAATAAATTGTGATCACTTATTGTGATGAATACCGTCATTACTAGATTCTTTGAATTGTGTGTTATTCTGAAACTATAGCTATAGTCAAAGAATCTGGTGTGTACATCGAGGGGGATGGATTTTTAAGCCCGTATGGATTAAAAGCAACCTATGAACATACCCTACCTTGTGATTAGAGATCCTAAGAACTTGGTTCAAAGGGACGAATGAATCATAGAGTGGCTGTTGAAATGCACATTTAAAAGAGTTTCGACTCTTAATTTATCCCTATGGTGTAAGTGCATTTTCCTGCAATGATATGTGAGGTTGAGTTTTCAAAAACTCTTAATGAAGTCTGTAGCTCTATAAGAGTGGTGTGTCTTAATTGCAGGAGCATCCTTGACAGAATTCACCTATTTGAATGTGACAGAGTGGGGCCGCTCCTATGAGAATATAAAAGGGCATATATTCTTGAAACACATTCAAGAAACAGGGTGCGCACACGGCCGCATAATGTGCGGGCTAGGGCTCATAAATTGCACCTGGATTATTATGTGCAAGGTATATGTCTTGTTTCCCTTAAGCAGTTATGGTTCAAGGCGAATACCACCATGGCTCTGGATCAAGATATATATTTTTGCTAAATATAGATTCAAGGCAATTTAGCTATCTATATTATGCATAATAGTCTCTCTCTACTCAAATGTAAAAACAAATATTAAAATTGTGTGTTAATTTATAATAATAAGTGGGGGATTGTTGGATATTATTATAAATTAATAAAATTAATTTATTAAATTAATTAATATAATAATATGTTGACTGGTTCAAAGCTTAGAGTTAATGGTAGCATTAAAACACAATTAAACACATTTAATCTATAATTAAACTTGTTGGGGTAGCAACCTGAAAATAAGAATAAACAAAAAAAAGTAGGGAAATATAAAATTGTTAGAGAAATCATAAAACGCGTGGTACCGGACTGAGGCACGGGTATCTCGTTATCTTTAAGGTAATTCACGCCTCCCACAGGTTGATTTTGCTATATCACCCGGTGCAGTGGGTACTCAGACGCGTTACCTCCAGGATACAACAGCCCAGTACTCGCCTGTATGTCTACAACCTCTGCACGTAGGAGGTAAACATGACTCTGTCTCCCACACCTTTCTCTACCCAAATAACACACATCTTGTATATATATATATTTTATTTATCCTAGAACAAAAACTCTCAGCTCTTGTTCTCATGTATCCATGCCTCTCTTGTCTTCTCCCAACCCACATATATATAGGTGGAATTTAGGATCTCATTTAATTATAGATTAAATGTGTTTTAATGCTACCATTAATTGATAAACTTTGAACAAGTCAAATTGTAACATATTATTATATTAATAATATTAATTAATTTAATTTATAATAATATCCAACACAAAGACCTATTCTTTCCCAACTTTTATTTTCTGATTCATTATTTTCTTCTTCATCTATTTATATACAAAATCTTCATTTTCTTCTTCTCTTCTGTATCTTGATTTGTAGTTTCATATATATATATATATATATATATATATCACTACTAAAAAAAGCTTTTAGTGGTAATTTATGTAACTTTGAACTCGAATCTCTTACATGTACAACGAAGTGTTCATATTAGTGTTTGACTCCCTTTACACACACACACACAAAATTTAGTTAAAATTTTTTTTTATATCTTTCCCATCAAGTTCTTTAATATAAATAAAATACATAGCAAAAGTGTTTAAATGACCAATTACAATAGAGAGAATTTAAAAAATCACTTTTTATATGACCAATCAAAGAAGAAAGAAGGTGTAAATAAAGTATATGATTGGTGGAACTTGGTGGCAAAGATATAAGGAATTTGACCTAAATTTTTTCTTTTATATAATCCTCACTAAATATTTTCTTTGATAAGGATAAAAGTTCAATAGTATTGTACTACTGAAGTTCAGTACATTCCTCCGATCATATAAAGCTATTTGTTAATATTAATATAAATTCATATTAATAAGAACCCACCTTAAATAGTTTGAGCCTTTAAAGATTAACTGATTGAAAGGATATATTGAAATTCAGTATTACTATGCCACTCAACATCTCCTTTGATAAATGGGTCATAATCAATGCTTCTAGGAATTCTCCTAGCTAGCCTACTCAATATTTGGTAAATGGGTTCATCTGAATAGGATGACTTTTGATAATGTTGACTCTAAAGGCTATTTTTTCATCTCCCTTATTTTTAGTTACATGAATGTTGGATGTAATGAGAATGTATGAAGGAATGCGAATAGTAATGTAATGTGAATGGAATAAAAGTGAGTAAAATTATCATTTTACCCTTTATATTAAAAGTAAAAATAAAATAGTAAAAAAAAAATATAATTTCATCCCATTACAAGAAGTAAAATATGTTTGATAGGAAGAATGTTGGATTACAATTTTTTTTTAAGTAACCAAATATGTCCAAATATATTGTATATTTACCGAAAAAATTATCTCAAAATGTGTGAAATTATTATCTCCAGGAGAAGAGTATAGTTTTTTTTAAAATAAAGAATAGATTAATATGATTTTAGTATTTTTAAAACGAGAAATGTGTAATTTACTTTATTGTTTTAGTATATGATATAATGTTTATTTGAGTACCTACATAACTAATATAGGATGAAAATTGGGAAGAAAAAAAATTTGAGGATTTCTATTTTTTAAATAAAGGATCAAAATTATATAAGTGTTCAAGATGCAACATTGCAAATTATTTACTTATTTAGTTCTTGAATTGTTGGTCAAACTACTATTTAGTTTCTGAATTTATCAAAAATACTATTTAGTCCTTGAAATTGTTAAATATATCAACTATTTAGTCCCTAAATTTATAACTATGTCAACTATTTAGTCCCCAAACTTGACAAAAATACTATTTAATCACCGAATTTGCAACTCTGTCAACTATTTAGTCTCCTGACTATTACCTGTTATAGTTAACAGAGTTGCAAATTTGGTGATTAAATAGTATTTTTGCCAAGTTTGGGGACTAAATAGTTGACATAGTTATGAATTCGGGGACTAAATAGTATTTTGTCAAATTCGAGAACTAAATAGTTGACATAGTTAAAAATTTCAGGAACTAAATAGTATTTTTGATAAATTTAGAAACTAAATAATAGTTTGAGCAACAATTCAGGGACAAAATAGTATTTTGTCTCACTTATTTTTTTTTTGACTTTAGTTTTTTTGTCTTGCATTATATAATTTATAAGTAACTTTCCTAACCCCAACGTTTGGGGGTCCTGTCAGTTTCACCCCTAACGTTTTTTCGCTGTCAATTGTACCCCTAACGTTTTACGTTTCTGCTAATGTCACCCTTTTCACTAACACCGTCAAATATTTAACATTTTTTGCTGACGTGGCATCCTATGTGGCAAAACGTTTCTTTTTTCTGTCAATTGTAACCCTAACGTTTTACATTTATGCCAATGTCACCCTTTTCACTAACACCATCAAATATTTAATAATTTTTGCTTACGTGGCATCCTATGTGACAAAAATATCTGACTTGGTATATTTTTTTTCCACATCAGATTTCCTACTAATCATTTCCCCATCAAAGTTGTGTCGTTTTGATCTTGGCCTATTCCGTCTAAAATATAACTCAAACGCACGTGCTATTTTGCTAAAAAAAACAACTAAGACGTTATCCATTCTCTATTTTAGGGTAACGTCTCCGACAAAGTAGAGAATAGGTAACGTCTCCAACAAAGTAGAGAATGGATAACGTCTCCAATGTTTTTGTCTGCAAAATGGCATGTACGTTTGAGTTATATTTTAAAAGGAATATGATAAGGCTAAAACGACGCGATTTTGATGGGAAAAAAATGAGTAAAAAATCTGGTGTGGAAAAAAATATGTCAGGTCAGATATTTTTGTCACATAGGATGCTACGTAAGCAAAAATTATTAAATATTTGATGGTGTTAGTGAAAAGGGTGACATTGACAGAAATGTAAAACGTTAGGGTTACAATTGACAGAAAAAAGAAACGTTTTGGCACATAGGATGCCACGTCAGCAAAAAATGTTAAATATTTGACGGTGTTAGTGAAAAAGGTGACATTGGCAGAAACGTAAAATGTTAGGGGTACAATTGACAGCAAAAAAACGTTAGGGGTGAAACTGACAGGACCCCCAAATGTTGGGGGTTAGGAAATGTACTTTTGCCTATTTAACACATTACTTGTCGTAGCAGTTAGCACATAAAAATAGCTTGCACGAACCAATTTCAGACCCAGAGAGCAGAGACCCTATACTGTAGAATCCACTTCGTTACCTCACAAGGGCACACTTCCATTCTTGAGCTCAAAATTTCAGACAAGATGATAAAAACGGAGGTTTCTTTTCTTCTCTTCTTCTTCTTCGCTTTTGGGTTATCTCTCGCAGAGTCCCAATCTTCTACTCTACAACCTCATGCTGCCGAATCCTTCAATGTCAGCTATATCCAGGTACGTTATGCCTCAGAAAACCCCTTTTGAGATTTCTCCCAATCCGATTCCCTAGTGCTGTTTTTTTGTGTGTATGTGAGCTGTGAAGAAGACTAAGGGTTTCTTTCTTTTGTAATATAATGATGAAGATGAAGAACGTAGGAAGCTGTCCGTACACGGTTGTTATAACTACAAGTTGTTCGTCTTCAAAATATACGAGGGATCAGATTAGTATTTCTTTTGGGGATGCTTATGGCAATCAGGTTTGGTGTTTTCTGAATTGAATTTATCCGTTTCTTTATTGTTCTTGGTAGAGAATCATGTCAAATTTTATTAAGAATTGGGGGTGATTTAGATTTCCTGGGGGGAAAAAAAAACTAACTACGTAGAATGTTTAGATGGTTGAAACCTCTTAGAATATATGGTTCATATAGGAATTGTAGATAAACCCATAATTGAAATTGAAGTCAGAATCACAATTGGAAAAGTTGATTCTTTCGTTTCATTTTATTCTTTGTTCTGTTTTTATATTTGATCAATGTCTAGGTATTTTGTTTGTCAGCATTTTGGGTTCGTGAAATGTGCTTATTTGATCAATTTAGTCCTTATTTTTTAGAAGATAACTATCATCATTTGGCTCTAGTTTTTCTTAAAATCAATCAATATGATTTTGCCATATTGTTGTGTTTGAAAATTTCGGGAATCAAATTATGGTAATTATCAGGGATTTCTTCTGCCACATCTTCTTCAAGAGAGGATTATTTTTGTGTCCTGTATGTGGGGTTTCGAAAATGATATTTTTAGGGGGGGGTGTCCCTCTTGAGTTGAATAATCTGGGTCTTTTTTATTTTGGAGGAGGATCCCTTGCCCTTTGTTTTGGTACCTTTTTGTATTTCTCTCCTCATCAATAAATTTTTTAATGAAAAAAGTTATGGTAATCATCTTACAATTACCAAACTGATAGTAGAACATGTGTCTTATAAGGACCTATATGATAGTTTTCTTTCTAGTAATCATTAAAGTGAGTGCATAAATTTATTTTATATTATAATAGCCAAGACAGAATACTTTGATGACATGGCGTCACTTGACTTATATAGTCGTCCCCACCTAGTGAGAAAAGGCTTCGTTTGTTGTTGGTGTACATAGATGAAGGCTAGCGGTGTAATTTGTTCCACAGCTATGAAATGAAAGATTAAGTTGAAGTCTCTAACTGGTAAAGTTTTAGACATTAAGAGTATAACCTTGTGCACATTTGGTCAGAAGTGAAACAACTCTGAGCAAAAGACAAATGTAATATGACCAAAACACTGTAATAGATTGATCATTGATGGCCTTAGGATCCAGATAGACTTTGAATAATTGAGCAGTTGTAACTTGTAAGTTTTTATGTTTTCCCCCTTCTTTCTCACTTATTAATGATCAGATATATGCACCAAGGCTGGATGATCCATCTTCAAGCACATTTGAGCGGTGTTCTTCAGATACGTTTCAGATCGATGGTCCTTGTGCATATCAGATTTGCTATGTTTACCTATACAGAAGTGGACCAGATGGGTGGATGCCAGAAAGTGTGAAAATTTATGGTCATGATACAAAGGCTGTTACATTTTATTACGACACATTCATCCCCAAAGATACGTGGTACGGATTTAATTTGTGCAGCCCTGCTTCTTCTTCACACCAACTTTCTATTCAGAAGCTTTTATATGTGGTTCTAGGATTTATCCTTAGTTTTTGGTTGTAAATTTATGTCCTCTAGATCATCTATATCTCCAGTTCTTTGTAACTATGAAATGAAACTTAGTAGTAGTAATACTTGTGGTCTATTCCAGTTCTTGCTGGACATTTTAGATTCCATCAGCAAGAGTGAAACCGAAATGAATAAATTTCTACCAAGCAACAATGGTCAAACTTTTCAGCAAATTTGTATTAATACTAAGCATTCCAGTTCTATCTTATTTCCTTCCCTCTTTTGCTTTTGACATGATGCTCCCCCATCCCAAGCCATGTTACTATAATACTATCTAATTGTTCAATAAAATTATGAGATATGAGAATTTTTTTTTTTTAAAACAGATAAAGAAGAGGTAAAAATAGATAAAGAAACTTGTGTGCTATACTGTTATGTTTCTGTTGAAGAGTCTGATGGAAAATACCTAAATACTAAATTTTAAATTTTGATCTGGATTTGATGCTTGCCAGGATGAAATTGCTAATGCTGGATTCTCATTCCTTTAAACTCTTTTATCGCGATAAATTTTTATGTGCATGTGTTGCGCGGATGCGTCGCCTCATTTGTGCGTTGTCCAATAACATTTATCTATTTATTATTACTTCATTAATTATGTGGGCCCTCTAGTTTGAGAAGTAAAGAACTAGATTAATTTTATTGGTTAATGCACAAATGAGGTGGTACAACAAATGCACCTAAGAATTTCTCCTTTTATTGTTCATGATTTAATGCTAATTGTAAGATATCTAGGTCTTGTGTGCAAGATTTTTGCTTAGCAATAAGTGTATACTACTACTATCTTGATCATGGTTCTTAGATGAATTTTCTTCAACAAATTATTTGTATGGTATGCTTCACTCTGTTAGTCCAGGAAGTTAAGACTAAATGCCTAATTATATTTCTTCAACAAATTATGCTTGAACTTTTCCTCTGCCATTCTAAAGGAGGGTGGGATGGATGTTGGTAACTCTGGCTGTAGTATCATATTTTAAAGGAAGTTGAAAACTGCATTGATTAATGGTACCGAATGTTTGGCAATAAAAAGTTAATATGAATAAAAAGTCAATGTCATAGAAATGAGAACATTAGAAAGTATATGATTAAAATTGATACATTATAGAAAAGTTGGGGTAGCATCCATCAGGTTATCATAGAAAAGTTGGAATAAACATGCTCGAGGTGATTTGGTCATTTACAGAGGAGATCAATAGAGGCTTACAAAGAGTAAATCAAGTGGAAGATAGTCCAATTTACGTAGCCAATCTGATCACCCGGTGAAAAAATTGGTTCATTTGTTGATTTTAAATTTTTTGAGATTGTTATTTCACCACTTTTTTTTTATCCATGAAAGATGGTGTTAGTATGTTTTTTTTAGTGTTTCAAAAATGAGAAACTGGAAGTAATTAAGCTATTAAGTATTGAAATGATACTAAATATTTGTAAAATACTATATTGGATGATGACACCACTTTCCTGGTTCTAAAATAAGTGTTTTTATCTTGCCTGACTGAATTTTCAATTGTTTTGATTAATTCAGGAGAATCTTTTCACACAACAGCTTTATTTATTTTTTCTGATCCTTATAGTTTTACCCAATTTTTAATTGGGTCCCTGTAATTTAACAAATTTTTAGATTAGTCTCTAAGCCGAAATTTTTGTCAACATTTTGTTAAAATTTGATGACATGCTAATTATATATCATCTTAACGTTATAAATTTACTCAATTTATGTTAATATACTTATATTAACTAAAATAAATTGCGTGTTTAAATGGTGTATCATTCTATATATTTAAATTATGGGTAAAGTATTCTTGTTGCCCCCAAACTTTGCTGCAATGTTCATTCCTGCCTCAAACTATTTTTTGGTTTATGCCTACCCCCAAACTTTCAATTTTGTTCATGCCTATCCTTTTTGCTAACACCGTTAATTTTCTTGACGGAATTTGTTGACGTGGATGATGAATGTGTATTTTTTTTGCCACGTCATTGTCCACCTCACATTTAACTTTTTACTTTTATTAAAAAAATTAATCTAATCCAAATTAAAAAAAAAAACAAACCGAACTTTTACCCTAAAATATTTTTTTATTTGAATTAGGTTAATTTTTTTAAATAAAAATAAAAAAGTTAAATGTGAGGTGGACAATGACGTGGCAAAAGAAATACACATTCATCGTCCACCTCAACAAATTCCGTCAAGAAAGTTAACAGTGTTAGCAAAAATGGTAGGTATGAACAAAATTGAAAGTTTGGGGTTAGGCATGAACCAAAAAAAGCTTAGAGACAGGAATGAACATTGCAACAAAATTTGGGGAGAGCAATGGTACCCTTAAATTATTTTTACATCAATATTTATTTTTGCTCCTCTTTGTTAACACAAACCATATATATATATATATATATATTTGAGAATCAGGTGGTACGTGGGAGATATAATTTTAAAAATAAGATACAAAATAAAAAATTTAATATAATTTCAACCAAAAAAATTACACCAACGATTAATTTAAAAATTTGTTAAATTATAGGGAGTCGATTACAAATTTTTAAGCTATAGGGACCCAATGAAAAATTCAATGAAAGTATAGGGACTGCATGAACATTTAACCTTTTGTCTTTTTTATGATTAAATTATTTTGTTCGTTATATAGATTTTTAATTTGGTTCTTATATTTAACTTTATAATTTTTTTTTTTGGTCAAGAAAGGATTTCTTTAACTTGGTTATAACTTATAATCACCTGTACAAACTCATACTCTAGAGAAATTGCTTTGATTTGTAAGAATCTCAATCTTAGGGGCCCCATGTAATACAAACTTTGATTTGAGGGGAGAATGAAAATAAAAATGGAATCTAAGTAGATATTGGTATTTTGGGATAATATAAAAAAAAAAAGGATTAAGGCTACTAAGCTAGGCATGAGAATGGTAAATAAATATAATAACTAATTTATTTTTAATTTATTTTTGTAATTAAATCTGGTAGTGGTGGGTGGGAGCAACTCTTTAGGGGCAAATATGTAAAAGAACACTACATTTTCACTCAAATATTTACTTTGTATTTGGTATGGTTGAATTGATAGGCTGAAAAGAGAATTGATGCAATTTCTTTTTGGTCTAGACCAGGGTATTCACCGTCGAGCACAGTGACTAATCCCCTCGCTGAATTGTAGGTACCTCGAAGGGTGGGACAGCTGGCCAAATGATTTAAAGCTGCTCCATACCCAAGGCAAGAATCGAACCCCTGACACTTGGTTAAGGATGGATGAGTCCCTTCCACTCAACCACACCCCTTGAATTTGGTGCAATTTCTAATAAATTGTCTTGTTCAGCATAGTGAAGGAATCCCATATTTGAATTCCATTGGAATAGGCAATTGATTTTTGCTTGAATTGGGATTCTTCCAATATGATGGAATTGTTTTTCCATGGAATTGTTGCATATGGACAAAATTGCCCCTCTTGTCTTTTATTTTCAAAATAACATTAAGAAAGTGTTTGGATAATGGTATTTTAAATATTATGAAATTTGAAATGTCTAGTATTTGAATTACTAGAATTCAACATTCCTAATATTTAAAATGTCTTGTTTGGATCAATGTTGTAAGAACCGAACTGGACAAAGACTCGGACAAGTGTTCGGTTCATGGTTTGATCGGTTTAACCGGTCGAACCGTCGGTCGAACCGAATGACGCAATAAATAATAAATAATAAATATTCTTAATATATAAAATGACATCACTCAAATTTTAGGTTTCAATATACATAATTTTGAAGTTTTAAATTACATAACTTCTCAAAGTTTTAATTTTTAAGTCTTGTTAAGCTTTGAAAGAACTTAATCAAACCAAATATTAAATTATTGATAATCATAACTTTTAAATTTTAATTTTTAAGACTTTTCTAATTTTAATTTTTAAGATTTCTCTAATTTCTTTTTTTTTTAATGTTATTTTTTCTTTTTATTTTTTAATTTTTTAATTTTTTTTTAAAAAATAAAATTGGACCGGTTGGACCACCGGTTGATCGGTCCAACTCCGATTAAATCCGGTCCAATCCGGTCCAACTGCAAAAACGGTTTTTTGGTCCAACCGACTCGCCTTTGTATTCGGTTGGCGGTTGAACCGGTCGGACCGTCCGGTCCGGTCCGGTTCTTACAACATTGGTTTGGATAGAGCAAATAATTTAAAATTTCTTAATTAGCCCAATTATACAAATTTGATTTTAATTCTCAAATATTAATTACTATAAACTTTTTTATTTGAATTATTATGTATATCTTTAACTTTTGGGTTTAAGACAAAAGGGTACCATCCAATACCTGAAAAATCAAAATCATACCAAGCAAGACTTAAAGGACAAAAGCATGACAAATTACTGTTCATTCTTTAAGCTATTTTTTTACAAAGAAGTCGCACGCGAGACGTGAGACTTGCTTAAAACAAGTCGCACGGCTCGCGTGCGACTTGTTCAGAAGAAAATGTCAAAAAATATGTGGGACCCGCTGTGGGCCCCACATCAAAAAATGCTGGCCAGCTTATTGCATCAGACGTGACCCATCAAGTCAAGAGACTGACTTGATGGGTCACTGGGGTGTTAGAACCATTGGTCACTGGGGTGTTTCACCCCAGTGACCGATGCTTTAATTTTTTTTTTAAAAAAATTAAATTATATATATATATATATATATATATATATATATATATATATATTCATATTATATATATAATTATAATTAAATTTAATATATTATATATATAGAATTATAATTAAATAATTTTTAAATTATAATTTTAAATATATAATTATTTTAATAATTAAATTTAATATTTTAAATATATAATTATAATTTTTTATTATTTATTTTAAATATAATTTATTTTAAATGTAAACTCTATCAAATATATAAAAAAAAACCCAACCCTCATATCCCAAAAAATAATAATTTATTTTTTAATTATTGAATATTACTATTTTAAATATATAATTATAATTTTTTATTATTTTATTTAAATATATATTTTAAAATTATATTTTTTTAACAATTTCAAAATTCTTCTATATATATATATATCATCCTACACCTACCTCTCACACTTCCATTATACTCTCCCTCACTCCAACTTCGTCATTCTATTCTCTCAATTCTCATTTATTCATTCTTATTAAATAATCATCCTACCTCAAATTCTCTTGAATCACACTCAAAGTCTATTGGAAATGGATCATAAATATTGTGTCTTCTTGTACAAAGACGGAAACATATGCCAAGGGAACAACGGAATGGCTTTCGAAGGCGGACAACCACTTGGCATGATTATTGAGGAAGGTTGTAATTTAGACGGATTGATGCAACTGGTGAAGCAGAAGTTGGGTTTAACAGATTCTGAAGAGGTAGCAAAAATTATTTATCGTATGCCAATATCATTTAACCCCATATTGTATGGGGTTTTACATCTTCAGAATGATGAGCACATTCAAATGATGACAATGACGCACAATGTATTTTCTTCTGTAATGAATGTGATAGAACTTCTGGTTGAAACAAGGGCAGTCCGTTCTCAGCTTGACGTCAATGTAGAATCACAACTGATGTTGGAGGATATACCATCAAGTTTTCCATCCTTAACCCAAGGGGAGCCATCTGCGTACTATCGTCCAGATATGAATTTTAACAATACTCCCGATGTTGAGGCATCCCATGATTTAACAGCGATTGTCGGTGGTTCTACAGCACAACAAGCTCCGGATAACATTGGTTGTAGTAGTGGACATCGAAGGCTAGATGTTGATGATGATGACGCTTGGAGCCTCGATTTTGATTTTGTACCAGAGGAGGAGATATCTGACTATAGTGAATTGTCTGGGTATGACGAAGAAGATGACGATGGTGACGAATATGGGAATGAAGACTATGATGGGACTGACAATGACGAGGAGGATAATAGGGAAAGAGATGTGGAGGAAGAACCAGAGCAGAGAGGTCCTCAAGTAGTTCGGCAGTACCATGAACGTGCTGCTCGTTTTATGTCGGATATTCATGTGGAGCGAATAGTTGAGGCTGATAATCTGTTCACAGAAGTCGAGATGGATGGTGTTGAGCTGGCAGAGGGAGCAATATTTCCAACAAAAGAAGCTCTTCGACATGCTGCTAAAATCTACTCAATCCGTATGCACCGTGATTATCAGATCATCAAAACATCTAAGCGGTATGTTGACTACCGTTGTACTAAATACCCGTCGTGTAGGTGGAAGATACGGGCTTGCAAAAGGAAAATGTTCTGGGAGATCACGAGGTACGGGGGGCCACATTCATGTGTTAACCTGGCTCTGACACAAGACCACAGGAAGTTGAAGTCTGACATAATTGCCTCATTCATCGTTAACTTGGTTTCGTGCTACCCTAATACACCAGTCAAGGCCATCATAACGGCAATAAACAATGAGTTCGGATATAATGTCAGCTATAAGAAGGCATTGCGAGGAAAACACAAGGCTATAGCAATGGCCTTTGGCAATTGGGATTCCTCATATGCCATGCTCCCTCGATGGATGGCCGCCATGCAACGCTTTATGCCCGGGACTGTGGTGGAGTGGGACAATGTTGATCACTCTGAAGATGAGAATCAGGTTGTGTTTCGTTGTGTATTTTGGGCTTATCAACAGTCTATTCAAGGCTTTGAACATGTGAAGCCCATTGTGCAAATAGATGGCACATTCTTGTATGGAAAATATACAGGAACATTGCTGATGGCCACGTCACAAGATGGAAACAGAAAATGTTTCCCTCTTGCATTTGCAGTTGTTGAGGGTGAGACTGGGGGCGCATGGCGCTTCTTCTTACGGCATCTGCGAACCCACGTGATTAGGACGAGAATGGGGGTCTGTCTTATCTCCGATCGCCATCGAGCGATCATGTCATCCGTGGCAGATGCGAACCTACTTTGGCAGCCATCGTATGCACATCATGTCTTCTGCATCCGACACCTGGCTAGTAATTTGCATAGTGAGGTTCAAAAGAAATGGCTAAAGAAGTTGTTCATTAACATTGGTGGGTTTGTATATTCTGTTCAATCCATTTAATTCATGATAGTTCTTCTGTATTTATATATTAATCAGGGTGTGTTCATGTTGATCAGGTTATGACCCACGAAGACACGCGGTTGAGTCTCAACTAGGTGAACTGCGCCTAATAGAAACTCAAGGTGCGGATTGGATTGATGGGATTCCTAGAGAGCAATGGACCCAAGCGTACGATGGGGGTAGGAGGTTTGGCCACATGACGACCAACCTAGCAGAGTCAATGAACGCTGTGTTCAAGGGTGTGCGGGCACTGCCTATTACAGGTTTGGTGAAGGCAACATATTATAGACTTAATACCTACTTCACCGAAAATTCAAGAATGTATGAGGCGCAATTGCAAGCTGGTCGAATATATAGTGAGAAAGTGCATGATCATCTCAACAAAGTTGCTAATGCTGCATCTGGATGTAGGGTTGTTAGATTTGATCGAGCTGAAAGTTCCTTCGAGGTGATGGAGCGCCAAGACCATTCAATCGACCAAATGGGTCGGACATGTCGTGTCAACCTTTTGGACGAGTATTGTGATTGTGGAAAATTCCAAGCACGCCATTATCCATGCCAACATGTCATTGCAGCATGTGCGTACATAGGAATTTCCTATGAGCCATACGTAAACCGTGTGTATAGATTGGACACAATGCTTAGGGCGTATGCCAAGGAATTTCAACCCATCGGCACAGAAGAGTATTGGCCAGAGCCAGAAGATGCTCGCAAGTTGGTCCCCGATGAAGGGATGAAACGGAAAAAAGGACGACCCCGAGCAACTCGATTTAGGAACGAGATGGATTTTAGGGATCCATCTATGCTTAAGTGTGGGCTCTGTAGGGTCGTTGGCCATACTAGAAGGTTTTGTCCAAATCGCCGACGTCGGGAGGAACCACAGCAAAATGATCCTTGAAATCAATGTTTTATATGAATATTTTAAATTAGTTTATTAATGGATGTAGAAGTTTGAGTTATACAAATAATATTATTTATTATTATTACTAACATGCTTATTATTTAATTAGTTTTACAATCAAATTAAATGACTAAAATTTTTGTTGATACACTCTTTGTCGTTTTCTTTTTTATTGTTAAAAATAAAAGTTTAATTTTGTATATATGTAGGCATTAAATATATATAAGCATACATATATATAACTTCTTATATAACATTAAATAAACTATGACAAACTTAGTTAATTTAATTGAACAATAAATAATAATAATAATAAATTATATTATTTTTATATACATAATAATAATATGTCACTATTATGAATTTACTTAATTAATTTAATTCATCAATAAATATTAATGGTCCCTAAAATAATGACTGCCCGTTCCACAACGGGTCGGCTTGCTCAGTCTCTTTGTACGACGGGGCTGCACTTCTTCTGATTCTGGGTCATGCTGACTTCTCTGACCTTCATCATCTGTAATTGGTGGTGATTCATTCAAGTTCACATGTGATTGAATAGGTGTGGCATATCCAGAACTTGAGAGTATTTCAGCATACATGTTGAAATCCCCAATGTTTGGTGGCATTTGTTGTTGTGCTGAGTATGGGAACGACAATTCTTCTCCAAAAGTCCTACTTGGTGGGACCGGTGAATATGTCGAAGGGCCACTTGGGAATTGGTTAGAACTTACACCAAATCCACCAGCCATTGGGACACTAGACGAGCTGGCACCAAAGTTACCACCAACGTTACCAGCATCACCTTGAAAGCCATGTTGTTGAGGCATTGAACCCATGTAAAACCCCTCGGCAGGCAAAATGGGGTCCCTGGCTGCATGGTACCCTCGAGTCCCCCTCCTTGACCCGCCTTGTGGCATACGTGGAACATCGAACTGTTGACTCTGAGGAGCCATTTGTTGTTCCATATCTAACGTTTCAATTACCTCGCCAATTGATTGCAAAGTAGAAATGCAATGCCTATCCATTCTTTGATCTAATTCCTGGTCCTCGTGACCACGAATTAATTCCCGGGCAGCCACAGCCTCATTTGCCTGCACAAAAAAAAAGATAAAATTATATAAATAAATAATGACATAATAAGAAAAACAAAATATACATTTACGCACCACATGTCCTGAAGTGGCCGAATCAGGATCAATCCACCGGCGTGTATGTCGGGAGTACCACCTCATATACTCGGAGTTTCTACGTAGTGGTCTCGCCATCCCATTTACGATGCTAACTCGGTGCTGCCAATTATTCCATTGCAATATATATATGTCATATTTTTCCAACCAGTTAATGTCAGTTTTCCCCGTTAGCTTGGTTGTGTGGGCGTGCTCAAGATCAACAGGTGCCTGTGGTATGGGTTGATCGTAACCAAACTGTCTTAAGACGCGGTCTGGTTGATGCCACTCAAGGATATGGAAGCAGAGAAGTGGAACATGGGCACGCCAAATAATGGAGAAATTGTTGTAGTATGGCGCTATTTGTAATGACTCATACGGGCGCCATACGATCTAACAATGAATAAAAGAATTAGGTTAACAAAAATACAAAACAATATTTTTTATTCACAGCCAATGAATATATCAAACCTCATCTTCAGTCATGAGATCAAATTTCATTCGGTATTGTTTTTTTACTATAACAGGAGGTCTAATACTCCTACTCATCCTTGCCCACCTACATGAACAAAAAAAAATGCCAATCATTACTGGTACTTTATTAATTTTATAACTTCAGTAAATTGAATTTAAAAAATTGATATTATACCGAATTCCTAGCGGTGGGGGGGTATCGTATTCATCAGTGTGAGGGTCCTCGTAAGGCATCTGTTGGGGAGCCATCCATGGGAAGTGATCCCATGCCCAAAAGTGAACCAATGTCAGGCAACCTGCAATTTCCTTTTGAGTAGGATTTGTTGCATTGCATAGCTCACGATACAGGTGTGCTAGAACTGCAGAACCCCAACTAAAATTCCTAGCATATTCTAGGTCAGCAAGCAATGGTAAATACATTAAGTATACATAGCGGCTAGAGTGGTCCACCATCAGAAACCCCCCGATGAGGCGTAATATGTAGGCCCTTGCAAACTGTTGAACAACTTCATCTGAGGCGTCTTCTGCCAAATCAGAAAAATTTTCTTGAAGCCATAAAAGGCTCACTCTCTGCCCTTTCATGTGCTCCGTTGGCGGTTCAACGCCCAACCACTGCCTACAACATATTCTCCAATCCAAGTCCGTTCTTGCAACAACGGGAATGCCTTCACATGGAAGCCCAAGTTGTAATGCAACATCCTCCAACGTTATGGTGCATTCTCCTTGTGGAAGGTGGAAGGTGTGTGTTTCTGGCCTCCATCTCTCGACCAAAGCAGATACAAGAGAGCTCTCAAAGTTGGTATGCGGCAAACGTGACACCCCATAAAATCCTGCCGCTTTCAAGTAGTGGACGATGCGGGCTGGGGGTCTTCCATCATTCTCTTTTCCCCATCGTCGGAATTTCAAGGTTCGCTCATCCTATAAAAAAAATCACAAGAGTTGGTAGAAATTAAGATATACAAAATAACTTACATGTCCATTTACGTGAAAAAAACAACTCACATGTCCTTGCCAAATAGCCTCTGAAATGTGTTTGGTTTGTAGAGTTAGTAACGAAGGATCTTCTGGACCTGGACGGATCATATTTCTTCTTTGTCTTGCTGCCATTTTATGTTGCAATGAGCTAAGAAAGAATAGAATTGAGAGAATAGAATGAGGAAGTTGGAGTGAGGGAGAGTATAATGGAAGTGTGAGAGGTAGGTGTAGGATGATATATATATATAGAAGAATTTTGAAATTGTTAAAAAAATATAATTTTAAAATATATATTTAAATAAAATAATAAAAATTATAATTATATATTTAAAATAATAATATTCAATAATTAAAAAATAAATTATTATTTTTTGGGATATGAGGGTTGGTTTTTTTTTTAATATTTGATAGAGTTTACATTTAAAATAAATTATATTTAAAATAAATAATAAAAAATTATAATTATATATTTAAAATATTAAATTTAATTATTAAAATAATTATATATTTAAAATTATAATTTAAAAATTATTTAATTATAATTTTATATATATAATATATTAAATTTAATTATAATTATATATATAATATGAATATATATATATATATATATATATATATATATATATATATAATTTAATTTTTTTTTAAAAAAAAATTTAAAGCATCGGTCACTGGGGTGAAGGGACCTTGAGAGATTCCTGTCAGGAATCTCTCAAAGAGATGTGACCCATCAAGTCAGTCTCTTGACTTCATGGGTCACGTCTGATGCATCAAGCTGGCCACCATTTTTGATGTGGGGCCCACAGCGAGTCCCACATATTTTTTGACATTTTCTTCTGAACAAGTCGCACGCGAGCCGTGCGACTTGTTCTGAGCAAGTCTCACGTCTCGCGTGCGACTTCTTTGTAAAAAAATAGCTTAAAGTATGAACAGTAATTTGTCATGCTTTTGTCCTTTAAGTCTTGCTTGGTATGATTTTGATTTTTCAGGTATTGGATGGTACCCTTTTGTCTTAAACCCTTAACTTTTTGCTTCTTATTTTCTTGATATTATTTATTGAGAGAATTCAATAAAATACACAAAAGAATAAAATAAAATGAGAAATATGCTTTTTACACTAAAATGATGATAGATCTGAATAAAAAAAACATAATATGCGTGTTCTTCTTTTTTTTTTTTTTTGGTAATTATATGCGTCTTCAATTTAATATAATGTACGTTTTGTATGGTCATGATGAATAATGTGTGTCTTGAATTTAATATAATGATAATAAAAAAAAAATATTTAGACTTATCATCACTTCAATTTTATATAAATCAGAATATTAATTTTAAAAAGATAATAGTGAATATATATATATATATATATATATATATATTATTAATATAGTAGTCTCGAGAAACATGCAACCAATAAAAAAATATAAATATTTATTAAACCCTTTGATTTGATGTAATCATAATTTTTTTTTAAAAATATTTTATTATAAGGGATAAAATGATAATTTTAATCTATTCCCATTCTAAAATTTTACTACCAAAGAGACAAACACAATAAACAAATTTCTATTTCCTTTTCTTTTTGTACCAAAAGCATGTAAATCGTTCTTTTTGACAATAAAATTGAAGCTTGAATTTCACATGGTAGATCAAATAAAAGTTGCTACTGAATCTTTAACAAATATCAATAGCCCCCTTGCTTCAAAATACTGATGAAAGTATCGACAAAGCTAAATAAAATAAAATAGGTAAATATTTATGGGCGATATGTAAGTATTTAATGAACACACAACTCGATTAAGTAATGAATAAGGTCCAAAAACTAATAATTAAAAAATATACAAATTAAAAAAATTAAATAATTTATTTTTAAAATTCAGAGATTAAATTGTCATTATCCCAACAATTTTGAAATTTAAAAAGGTATCTTTTATTTATTTTTTTTATGGGGTTTCTCTATTTTTGTTATTCATTTAATTTAAATAAAATTTTATTAAAAAATAATATTAGACAAAATATCTGCGCAGCCATCCCCGAAATTAAATTAGGGTTTCACCATCCAACGGCTCCTAATGTGTTCCGAAAAATTAGGGTTTCTCCATCGAACGGCTCGTAACGCGTGGGCCGAAAACGTCGACGCTTCGCTCCTCTTTCTTCTGCGCGCCTCAATAACCCTTAAACCCTAGCGCCTTTAACCAACTCTCCTCTTGAAAGTTGGAAGCAGAACAATTCTCTCAGACTCCTCTCACTCTCTTTCTCTTCTCTTCTCTCGTTCTCTTTTGAAGCATTAGGTCTTAAAGCTTCGAAATTTATACGTTTTTTTTGAGTTATTTTTGTACCCAGAACACAATGCCTTCTCTATATGTCTCTGAGAGCCCTAAAGCGAAGAAGGAGAAGAAGAAGAAGATGAAGAACGAGACTTCCACTGAAGAAGCAGCTTCAGACCTCGAAGCATCGATTGGTAAGAAGAGTTCAAAGATTGCAGGATATGTGAAGGGTTCGGATTCTGACCAAGATAGGATTTCGGACAAGAAGGCGAAGAAGAAGGAGAGTAAGAAGCGTAAGTCTTTGGATATTGATGAGGATGGGGAGAGGAGCGAGACTAGTTCGGAGTTGGTTGAGCCTGAAAGTTCGAGAGCGAAGAGTGAGGAGAAGAGGAAGAGTAATAAAAAGCCGAAATTCGAGGAACCTGCTGACATGGGAGAGGAGGGAGAGAAGGAGGAGGATCCCAATGCAATTTCCAACTTCCGGATATCGGAGCCGTTGAAGGCGAAGTTGAAGGAGAAGGGGATTGAATCGCTTTTCCCCATTCAGGCCATGACTTTCGATACCATTCTCGACGGGTCTGATTTGGTCGGTCGGGCTCGCACCGGTCAGGTGTGTACTTCCTTCTTTTCGCCGTTTGTGTTTCAATACGTCTATCTCTTAAAAGCTAGAAGAATGCGTTTTCGTGAGCCCAGAGGTGGACGATTACGAGGATTAGGTCTATTCTTCTTATGATTTTAATTTTTAAGATAGAAAAAAAAATTTATGGTATTGAGTACGGAGTTTAAATTCTTTAGTCAGATTTGGGCTGTTAGAGCAGGAATAGGGACAACATGCAACGTTCTTGAAGAGATGGTTGATAGAGTTTGGCTATGCTGTATCTAAAATCTCACTGTCTGATAGTATTCACTTTTGCAGGATAGGGGAACCCATGGGGGTGCTTGCCAAGCACCAAAAACAAACAACATAATCAGTTTTATTTGAATTGGATGTTTCCTTATTCCTGTTCCCATCTATCTGTTTTCGCTCTGTTTGAAATTTCAATGAAAACTCTCTAGGATTTGCTGAGCAATTTTTGGTAATAAACCAGTTCAAAATCAATTATTCAACATAGCAAGTATAACCTGATCTTAATCTTGAGTTTGCCAAACAACCCCTTAGTTTTATACATGTGGCCTTAGACAGTGCATGGGAAGAAGTTTGAGATGAAAGTAACGAGTTAACAACTTCTTAGTCCTTTGGGTAGTTAGTTTTACAGTTGCTGGCTTGCTGCCTTTTGGAGACAGAAGTTGAATGAATTCTATCTGCTTTTGATTGGTTCTAATTTTACTTGTCTATCTCAATTGTCTACTCTTGAAATATGCAGGGTAAAACTTTGGCTTTTGTTTTGCCCATATTAGAGTCTTTAACAAATGGTCCGGCAAAAGGATCAAGAAAGACTGGTTATGGGAGGTCTCCAAGTGTTCTTGTGCTTTTACCTACTAGAGAATTGGCCTCACAGGTATACTATGTTCGAGCTAATGCAGAAATATTGTTTGTCTGTATTGATTTACGGATATTTGTATTCCTTTGGTTATGTTTTATATTGTGGTATGTGATGCATTAGGTGTTTGCTGATTTCGAAGTTTATGGTGGAGCATTGGGTTTAAGTTCTTGCTGTTTATATGGTGGAGCTCCTTATCAAACTCAAGAACTAAAGCTCAAGAGAGGTGTTGATATTGTTGTCGGAACACCAGGCCGCATAAAGGTATTACTGTAGTGCTACTGATCATTCATTCTCTCTATATATATAGCTGCTTTGTTACTCTTCATTATGATTAAGCTTCAATGTTTATATCTATGTAGGATCATATAGAGAGGGAAAATATTGACCTTAGTCAACTTAAGTTCCGTGTACTTGATGAGGCAGATGAGATGCTCAGGATGGGTTTTGTTGATGATGTTGAACTCATTTTAGGTATGTGGTTTTCCCCCCTCTTGTATTGCATGGACTGCTGCTAAACTTCAATATTAGTCTAAATTATTTGTATTTGATGGAATAGACTTTACTCACTCTTCACTTCTCAATTTTTGATGTTGTTTACTTCAAATCTGGTTAGATTGTTGCCAAAACAATATAAATTGCCATCATCTTATTGGGAACATACATACTTGATAGGGCTTTGCTCCATTGTTTATTTATTTTTTAACTGTTGAGTGTTGACGTTTGACAGTGATTGCCTTAGCACTAGGGGTGTAAATGAAAATGAAATGAGCCGTTCATGAATAGAAGATATTTAACTACCACTAGTGTAACATAAATTAATTAGTATATAATCAATTTGCATTTAAATTATCTTTTATGATACTAAGTTTTAGATGCTCAAATTTTGGAATCATACATTTGTGATTTGTGGTTTATAATTTATTATATATAGCTTATTTTAAACCCATTTAATTCATTTTTGTATAATCTTATGCGAGCTATATGAGTCAAGCTCGAGCTCTCATTTAATAAAATGAGCCAAGCTTGATTTAAATTTTAAGGTTGTTTAATTAAACTAATGAAGCCTTAACAACCTGTTTTTTAGACGAGCTCAAGCCTGAGCCCACTAAAGCTAGGCTTGGCTGCGTTTACAGACCTACTGACACGTTTCCTCTACATTAAGATTCTTTGCATCTAAGGAATTTATTTATTTAAGATTTAGGTGTAAAACTCTACTCCTTTTTTGCAGGCAAGGTTAAAGATGTTAGTAAAGTTCAGACACTTCTTTTCAGTGCTACTTTGCCAGACTGGGTTAAGCATGTATGCTCTTATATGATCATTTCTTATGACAATTTTTTTATTTTAATGCTGATCAGATAAGTCCTTATGGTTTTTAATCTCATACCAACTTGTAATTTTGTTGATAGATTTCCTCAAAGTTTCTTAAATCGGATAAGAAAACAGCTGATCTTGTTGGGAATGAGAAAATGAAGGCCAGCACAAACGTTAGGCATATTGTTCTTCCATGTAATAGTTCTGCCAGGTCCCAGCTTATCCCAGACATCATTCGCTGCTATAGCAGGTCAGTTTCTATTAGTCAGTACTCAGTTGCGATTTGTGCTTAACATTATGATGTTTTTCTGGAATATATTGAATTTTTCTCATTATTACGTTTGATATGTGATTTGGGTTCAGTGGAGGCCGGACAATTATATTTACTGAGAAAAAGGAGTCTGCCTCGGAGCTTGCAGGGCTGTTGCCTGGCGCCCGAGCTCTGCATGGTGACATACAACAATCGCAACGTGAGGTGGGCTGTTGTATGAAAATTTATGGTTATTTTATCTAGACTTCTTTTAGATACGTGTTGTAAGGGTTATCTGTCTCATAACTTCTGTAAATATATATCATTATGACAGATATGTTTGTTTTTTGACATTTGGTTTACTGTGTGAAGCACTTTTTATTTTATTTTTCATCCCCTAAAATGCATCCTGCCACTTGCAGGTTACATTGTCCGGTTTTAGGTCTGGAAAATTCTTGACATTGGTAGCCACAAATGTGGCAGCTCGGGGATTGGATATTAATGATGTTCAGTTAATTATTCAGGTACTTCTGATGCATTTACTTAATTATTTGTATTATATTGAGTTCTTATTACAAGCTTTCTGATCTATATGGTGATATTTGCTTTTGATTAAGTGCGAACCTCCACGTGATGTAGAAGCCTATATTCATCGTTCTGGTCGCACAGGACGAGCAGGTATACTTGAAAATTTGCTATTGGTTTAAAGAAAGGGATAATATTGGGGTTATCAATTTTTGATAGTATTCGGGTTGATTTTCCAGGTAATACTGGAGTTGCTGTTATGCTTTATGATCCAAGAAGGTCTAATATATCTAAGATAGAAAGAGAATCGGGTGTGAAATTTGAACACATATCTGCCCCTCGGCCTGCTGATATTGCTAAAGCTGTTGGTGGGAATGCTGTTGAAATGATAAGCCAAGTGTCTGATAGGTATGCTTCTGCTATGCTAACTAGATTAATTCTCAAGCTAAGCACTGATGGTAACCTAATAATATGTGAAGCATAAACATTGTATTTTATAAATCATAATAAGTTTTTATATGTATAATAAATTTAATGTAATTTCTCTCAAATTTTTTAGATATTAAAAATAGACAAAAAAAGGATTAGTAAGTATTTTATTGTAGTTGATTGTATATCTGACTGATGCCATTTTTGCATATCATTGATGGCCTTTTGTTTAGTTATGTACAAAAAGTCATCGGTGATTAAGTAGGATGGTTGAAAACTTGATTTATTCCCTTTCTGTAAGTATCTTCCCCACTTAGAAGCCTGTAAAATTCACTGAAAAAGTATATTTTTTTGGCCAAACCAAATTTGGTTGATTTTAAAAATTGACAAGAAACAAAAATATATATTTGTTCTTGTGTTCAATGTCTTCAAGAACCTTCGTATTTATCATAAATCTAGCTCCGTACTCCAATGTTATGTTATTTAATAGTCCAAGTTGAACTTGCGCTGTGTCATTGGTACTTAATTTATTTTTGATACACCAAAATCAGTTATCACATAAATATTTCCTTCATTACTTGTATTCCCCCAATGCTTTATAAGGTTACTATAGACGGATTCTTGTATTCTTCAATCCTATTAATCAAATATTAACACTTTATGTATTAACTCATATATCCAAAATCTAGATTGCATGTCGTAAAACAGGACTATGAAAACAGCAATCTAAATTAGAATGTCTTTGTAGGAATCACATGTCAATGCTTTCTTTTCTGTTAACATATGCCATAATTGCAGTGTGATTCCTGCTTTCAAGTCTGCTGCTGAGGAGCTGTTGGAGAGCTCTGGTCTATCGGCTGCTGAATTACTTGCAAAAGCTCTTGCCAAGGCTCTTGTGGGTCCCTCATTCTTTAACTTTGTCTCAAACTGCCTTTTCCTTGCAAATTGTAATTTCTTGTTTAAATTTCTAATGTCAACTACTTTATCTTCAATGTTCTCCTTGTCTTACCTGGATTTTTTTTGATTTTGTAATGTGCAGGGTTACACTGATATAAAGAAAAGATCACTTCTCAGTTCCATGGAGGACCATGTCACATTACTTCTTGAGATTGGAAAACCCATCTACACCCCATCGTGAGAACTTTACAATAAACTACTTTTCAAAATTATGACACTTGCATACTCTAATTAGTTTCTAGTGACCTAAGTACCCTTGGTTTATTTTTCAAGAAGTATAGTTCTCATCTTAACCTTAATTATAAGTGATTAATACAATGCACAGTGGAATATATTTGGTAATTGCAATGGAGTGCTCATTCCATTAGCAACAGTATTTGCTAGGTGCTACCGTTGTGTCTACTTTCAATACATATTAGGAAAACCCATCTTTAAAATTTCGACAATGCCCATCGGTCCCTTCTGTTAGATGGAAGAATACATTTTATTTGCTTGTGGTGTAGTGTATTGTTATAAGGTATTTGTCTTTGGGAATTCTAATATTGAAAATTGTAGTTTTTGCTTAATTTGGAGATGACATTGAGTTAATACCTTGAGAATATATAATTTTGAAGCTATTAAATAAATGCAGCTCTATATGTCATGCTCAGTTTATCCTTTTTTTTTTCCCTTCTTTTAACTGATAAACACAATGATGGAAATAGTCTGATTATCTGCACTAGTTAGTTTCTGATGTAGATGGATTATTCATGTAGCTATCATGATAGGCAGTTACCAAGTTCAAGTACGATTTGCTAATTTCTTTGTCTTTGGTCTTGCTTGACTTTATGCTTCTATGATGTGTTTTCAGCTTTGCTTATGGAATCCTGAGGAGGTTCTTGACTGAGGAGAAGGTGGAGGCAGTGGTGGGTCTTACAATTACTGCAGATGGAAATGGTTGTGTTTTTGACGTGCCAGCGGGAGATCTAGATGTGTATCTTTCTGGTAAAATTCTAGTTCACTATATAGACTAGGGGGATTTTGAACATAAAAAGAAAAGTTTTTCTATAAAGTATTTAGAACTATTTAATCCAGCATCATAGATACATGTAACCCATTGCACTCATGAAGAAAAAGCAAGCTTTAACTAGGTGGTGACTGTGCATGAAATAGTTTGGCATCAGCTGAATCAGCTCTTCATTTTTTTCCATTCAATGATATTTGTCCCTCAGGTCAGGAAAATGCTGCTAATGTAAGCTTAGAAGTAATAGAGGTATTGCCGCCACTGCAAGAAAGGGAATCGAGAGGCAGATTCGGTGGTGGTGGTGGTGGTCGAGGCGGGTTTGCTAATAGAAATGGTGGTGGTGGCGGGAACAGGTTTTTCGGTGGAAGAGGAGGTGGTGGCAGGAATGGTGGATTTTCAAATCAGAGGAGTGATAGGTTTTCCGGTGGGAGAGGTCGCGGCGGCGGCGGCAACAGGGGAGTAAAGAGGTGGTAAAGAGATAAAGGAGCTGAGTTTTCCCTTCAGTCAATGAAGATGACCACTAAAATTCATTGGCCCATTATTAGTTCCCAGCACTTCTGGGATTTTTTTGCTCTTAACCCTTAAGGTATAATTTTTGTTCACTTTTTTTTTTCTTCCCAATTTTTGCTAGAAAGTGTAAGTTTAGATTTCTTATGTAAGACTGAACAGGTTTCAGGTTGAAAGGAAATATATATTCATTCGTAATTATATTTCTATAGCATGTAATTTGATTGAGTTGATCGAACCTCTGGTAATCGTTATAATATATTGTGTTATTTAGATCGGAGTATGAAGTTTACATAGAAATTTTCTTAATCTTACAAAAAAAATTGGAGACCATAATCTTTAAAACTTGCTAATTAAATTGTATCCCCTAATTTTTTGGTTCATTTGCATTGGTTAGTCTTTTTCCTTTTCAAGTTTAACTCATTCTAAAAGAGAACCATTATCTATGAGAAAATTTATCATGTTTATGACAGATACTGGGAATGGATGTCTCAGCTATTTATTTTGTAAAATAATAAATCTAGATTACTAGAAATAGAAGTAATTAGGTTGACAATTTTGAAAAGGAGTTTGAAGCAAAAAAATTATCAATCGAAATTAGTTTATCAAAGTTCAGATTCATTAATTGTTATTATTTGTTCAAACACTTTGAAGTTTCATCTTTTTCAACTTAATCAAAAAGTTCAATGAGTTACAACATTAGAAGAAATAACTCTCACCAGCGTTTTGAAGGCGTTGATAACACTTTAATCAAGTACGGGTGATAAGATATCTTAGCATTTAACAATTACGTCACTCAGTTGGTAACGACTACATCACATGGACTAAATAGTTAATAAAAATAAAAATTTAAGGATTAAATAATCAATTTTTAAAATTTAAGAATTAAATAATAAATTAATCAACAATTCAACGATAAAAAAAAAATATGTTTTTGCATTTATATATATGGGTTTATCATATAATATTTTTGTTAAGGTTTTCTCAGAGAATTTGTTATCTTATAAAATTGGTTAAAAAAAAAAAATTCGGTCAAAACCCCAAATCGGTCCTTTATGTTTGCACGAAGTTTCATATTGGTCCTTTATGTTTCAAAAAGTTTAAATTGGTCCTTTATGTTTGCAAGAAGTTTCAAATTGGTCCTTCCGTCCACTTTCGTCAATTTTTTAAGTTAAGTGCTGACATGTCATGCCACGTCATCGCCACATCAGCGCCACGTAATCACATATGATATTAGATGATGACGTAGCATGACAAATCATCTTAAATGGATATGTAGGAGAGATGAAATGTCCATGTCAGCACGCCACGTCATCACTTAACGGAAAAAATAAACGGACTTGGACGGAAGGACCAATTTGAAACTTCTTGCAAACATAAAGGACCAATTTAGACTTTTCGAAACATAAAGGACCAATATGAAACTTCGTGCAAACATAAAGGACCAATTTGGAGTTTTGACCAAAAAATTCTATCAACTCTATAGTTTATAAAAAGGAACCTTCATTAGCAAAAGCCTATAAATAAACCTTTGGTTCATGAATAATGGAGTTAGTATTTTTCCAAGTGTTAGTTATTAATGATTGCCCATATAGAGTTCAAAACTCTTGAATCCAAACACCACAGTCTCAAGAACACACTCTCCAAATTAATTGAAGAATGCAAGAACCTCAAACACCTCAAACAAATTCATACCCACATTCTCAAGTCCCCAACTTTACCCACTAATCACCAATATTACCTTATCACTCGTCTCCTCTTCTTTTCTGCCTTCTCCAATTGGGGTTCTTTCAAATATGCTTCTGATGTTTTTCGCCATATAAAGATCCCAGAACTTCGTGCCTACAATATCATGCTCAGAGCATATGCAGACATGAAGGAAGAAGAAGAAGAAGAAGAAGAAGATGATGATGGCTATATTTGCAGTTGCAGGGGTTTAATGCTTTATAGAAAAATGCTTTGCAATGGCATTTTGCCCAATAACCTCACTTTTCCCTTCCTTCTGAAGGAATGTACTAAGAGGCTGGATGAAGCTAATGGTTTAGGATTTCATGGTCAAGTCATCAGGTTTGGATTTTCTGGCGATATTTTTGTTGGGAATTCTATGATAAACCTCTATATGGTGTGTCGGTTGTTAAATAATGCCTGGAAGGTGTTTGATGAAATGCCTGAGAGAGATATTGTCACCTGGAACTCTATGATTATTGGGCTTTTGAGAAATGGAGAGCTTGATTGTGCATTGGATTTGTTCAGGGGGATGGGTAAGAAGAATGTCATAACTTGGAACTCCATTATTACAGGGTTGGTTCAAGGTGGCCGGCCGAGAGAGTCGCTGCAACTTTTCCATGAAATGCAGGTGGCAAGTGATGATGGTAATATGGTTAAACCTGATAAGATCACAATGGCTAGTGTCCTTTCTGCTTGTGCTCAACTTGGTTCTATAGATCATGGAAAATGGGTGCATAGTTATCTGAGAAGAAGTGGCCTAGAGTGTGATGTGGTAATTGGAACAGCACTTGTGAATATGTATGGTAAGTGTGGGTTAGCAGACCGTGCAATTGAGATCTTCAAAGAAATGCCTGAGAAGGATGCTTCGGCATGGACCGCAATGATTTCAGTGCTTGCGCTCCACGGTTTAGGCGAGAAAGCTTTCGATTGCTTTCAAGAGATGGAACGGGCCGGAGCGAAGCCGAACCATGTAACATTTGTAGGATTATTGTCAGCTTGTGCTCATTCTGGTTTGGTTGAGAAAGGATACTGGTGTTTTGACATGATGAAACATGTTTATTCAATTGAACCACAGGTTTATCACTATGCTTGCATGGTTGATATTCTTAGCCGAGCCAAGCTGTTTGAAGAAGCAGAAAGGCTTATAAGAAGCATGCCAATGAAACCAGATGTATATGTCTGGGGTGCATTACTTGGAGGTTGTCAGATGCATGGGAATACAGAGCTAGGAGAAAGAGTGGCTTGGCTTCTTATAGACTTGGAGCCTCTTAATCATGCTTTCTATATGAATTTGTGTGATATATATGCCAAAGCTGGTAGGTTTGGTTCGGCTAAAAGAGTTAGAAACTTGATGCAAGAAAGAGGAATCCAAAAGGAAATCCCAGGTTGTAGCATGATTGAAATCAATGGGATGGTTCACGAATTTTCAGCAGGAGAATCATCAAAGCTTCCAATGGAAGTAGTTTTGGTCTTGACAGAGTTAAGTAATCAGATGAAGATACTTGTATAATTAAAGTCAGTTGAATCATAACTTCAATGATTTTAAGGAGACATCAACTTGGTGTAAGACAGATAATAAAGGGTTTGTGTTTCTTTAATTATTGCCTCTCGAGTCGATCTCTAGAGGGATGGAAATGGAGCTTGGGAGGTTCACCCTCAGTAATGGGCCCGCAATACCCGAGAGGGATTAGTTATTAGGTTTGCTCTGGTAGATATCACGGTCGTAGACAAAAAAAAATTAATGATTTCGATTAGGCATTTGCACATTACAGTGTTTATAGTACTATAGAGTATAGTCAATTGCTGCTTCATGTGCCTTTTTTGAACAATAACTGGCAGTATAAAAACAAGGCAAAAGTACCTTTCCTAACCCCAACGTTTGGGGGTCCTGTCAGTTTCGCCCTTAACGTTTTTTCACTGTCAATTGTACCCTTAACATTTTATGTTTCTGCCAATGTCACCCTTTTCACTAACACCGTCAAATATTTAACATTTTTTTCTGACATGGCATTCTATGTGGCAAAACGTTTCTTTTTTCTGTCAATTGTAACCCTAACGTTTTACATTTCTGCCAATGTCACCCTTTTCACTAACACCATCAAATATTTAATAATTTTTGCTTACGTGGCATCCTATGTGGCAAAAATATCTGTCTTGGTATATTTTTTTCCCACATCAGATTTCCTACTCATCTTTTCCCCATCAAAGTTGTGTCGTTTTGACCTCGGCCTATTCCGTCTAAAATATAACTTAAACGCACGCGTTATTTTGCTCATAAAAACAACGGAGACGTTATCCATTCTCTATTTTAGGGTAACGTCTCCGACAAAGTAGAGAATAGGTAACGTCTCCAACAAAGTAGAGAATGAATAACGTCTCCAATGTTTTTGTCTGCAAAATGGCATGTACGTTTGAGTTATATTTTAAAAGGAATATGATGAGGCTAAAACGACACAGTTTTGATGGGAAAAAGATGAGTAAAAAATCTGGTGTGGAAAAAAATATGTCAAGTCAGATATTTTTGTCACATAAGATGCCACGTAAGCAAAAATTATTAAATATTTGATGGTGTTAGTGAAAAGGGTGACATTGACAGAAATGTAAAACGTTAGGGTTACAATTGACAAAAAAAAGAAACGTTTTGCCACATAGGATGCCACGTCAGCAAAAAATGTTAAATATTTGACGGTGTTAGTGAAAAGGGTGACATTGGCAGAAACGTAAAACATTAGGGGTACAATTGACAGCGAAAAAACGTTAGGGGCGAAACTGACAGGACCCCCAAATGTTGGGGTTAGGAAAGTTACTTTTGCCTAAAAACAATTGTAAGTACTAGGTAGTAACTACCATATCAATTGAGAGATTTCAAAATAGATTAGACTCTTTAAAATTTAGAGGGTCAGATTAAAAATTTTTCGACTCTTTAAAGGAGAGTGGAAGAGTTCGCCGTTAAAATAATTCTCTATTGTTATTAATTTTATTTTTTTAGGAAATTTTGTTATTAATTTAAAATTTAAAATATAAAAATTATTTTTTATTTAATAATAAAAAATTGACTTACATATCAATCTTTTAGTAGTAGTTATTATTATTATTTTATTTATATTGTAATGACTCTTTTGGTTATTAATTTTTAACATTATATACTATGTAATAATAAGCAAAAATAGTAGAAAGTTATAATAAATCAAGATTTTAAAATTAAATGAGGTTTCTATAAAATAAAATCAAATGAAGAAAAAATTTAAGTATAGTTTTTGTATCTTTCCGTCAGATTGTCCAATAAAAATTAATACATGTATACATTATAAACTCATTTTTTTTTAAAAAATGTCTAATTTCTTTATTTTAAAATCTAGTATTTTTATTATATATATATATATATATATTTTTTTTTTTAAAAAAATAAAATTGACATGCATTATATTCATGCAAAGTCTTGGTCGTTATTCAGGAGGATGAGTCTGAGGTGGGCCGGGATAAGGATGATATTTCCAAAAGTATAGGATCCTCTAACGTCCACCTCGTACTCAACAACTTGTATCTGAAATAAAATTCTTACATTTCTAGCCACTGTTAAGTGTTAAGTAAATCCCATATTCCTGCTTCTCTCAGAAATGAAGTTCAAAGAATCATCAGAGTATCTCCTTGCTCTGAAACCTCTGCTTTCAACATTGGTGGCCATAATTTTTGCTGTTTTTCTGATCAAAATCAGTGGAAGAAGATTTTCTATCAAGAGAAGATGCCATCGTTACCACCCTATTGCTTGTACTATATTGAACCAAGTGTTCAACCTTCACAGGTTGCTGGATTACATGACTGAGCTCACAGCACAGAGGAAAACTTACAGGTCACTTGGCTTCTTCAGAGATGAAGTCTACACAGCAGACCCAGTCAATATTGAGCATATTCTTTCAACAAACTTTGCAAACTATGGCAAGGTACTTGTATATTTTTCTTGAGCTGCAAATTCTTCCATGAAAACTCAAGATTGGCTTGCCAAGTAGCACAGTTGGTTAAGGTTTGGACACTTCCTCTACAAGGATGAGTCTTGTTGGTGGGTGATATGTAAATTTCCCTTGTAGTCCCTGACTTTGGTGGGGTACCGGTGCTTACCCCAACCTAAACTTTTTTTTGGTAACAAAAACAAAAAAAATCAAGATTGGGTTGGGTTGGGTGATTTTGTTTAGAATAATTTTGGTTTGGTATGTGTACCAAAATGAAAAGTTTATTTACATGTTATATTTGTATTGAAACCTGATATAAAAGGGCCGCCCAATATGCACGATGCTCCCACTAGGTCGGGTTTGGGAGGGTCAGACTCAGATATACACAACCTTATCTTTATAAGCAAAGAGGTTGTTTTCAGGATTTGAACCCGTGACCTCCAACTTACATAACAACAACTTTACGGTTGCTGCAAGACTCACTCTCTTATTAAAATCTAATATGAGTGGATATAAACATAAAGAAAAACAAAGCCTTTCTCCACTAGATGAGGTTAGCTACATGGATCAAGCGACTACCCTCTATGTGGATAACGTGTTTTATCTTGGTTCATTTCTATTGCTTAGATTATTTATGAGTGGATATAAATAAAGAACCAAAAATTTCCACCTATGGCAGGGTTGGTATCACCATAGTGTCTTGAAAGATCTTCTGGGTGATGGTATATTTGCAGTGGATGGGGAGAAGTGGAAACATCAGAGAAAGGCAGCAAGCTATCAATTCTCCACCAAGTTATTGAGAGACTTCAGCAGTTCAGTGTTCAAATCAAATGCAGTGAAGCTTGCAGGGACAGTGTCTGAAGCTGCAATTTCGAACAAATCCATTGAACTGCAAGTAAGAGGTTATTAGGTGAAAGTACAGAAATATGCCTTTCTATTCATCACAATCCATAGGTATTATCTAAGGGCTTGTGTTTTCATTGTATATATTCTAGTCAAACCTTTGGGTAAAGCTGCATACGTTTGAATCTGATTAGACCCTATCTGGTGGGAGTTTCGTACACTGGTCGACCTTTATATATGGGCTAACTCTCTTATGGTTGTTGGTTATTGGCAGGATTTGTTTATGAAGTCGGCTCTAGATTCAGTGTTTAAGGTTGTCCTTGGTGTGGAACTAGACACCATGTGTGGAACCTATGAAGAAGGTACCAGGTTCTCCTATGCTTTTGATGAAGCAAATGCAGCTACTTTTTATCGGTATTTCGGCATTTCCTGGAAGATCAAGTGGCTACTGAACATTGGATCAGAAGCAGTACTTAGAAAGAGTATAAAAGTAATAGACGAATTTGTGTACAAACTAATCAGAAGCAAGATTGAGGAAGTCCAAAAGCTAGAGAATGATTTTCATGTTAGTACCATTTCTTCTTAAATAGTACCTTAACGTTTGGGGTCCTGTCACTTTGGCACCTAACGTATTTTTGCTGTCAATTGTACCCATAACGTTTTGTGTTTCTCCCAATGTCAGGCTTTTAACTAACACCGTCAATTTTTAGTCAGTTTTTGATGACGTGGCATCCTATGTAGCCAATAATTTTGATTGGTCAAAAATTGACGGTGTTAGCTAAGAGCCTGACATTGGGAGAAACACAAAACGTTAGGGTACAATTGACAGCAAAAAAACATTAGGGGCCAAAGTGATAGGACCCCCAAATGTTGGGGGCAAGAAAGGTACTTTTGCCAATCTTAATTAAACCATCCCGTATTGTTCTCAATTGTGTAGGATTAGTATAATATTAAGGTTCTCCGATTAGAAACCAACATGTCGTATCGTTTATACAAATTATTTCTCTCATGATTGGTTCCTTTTAAAAAATATTTCCACATGTTTTATTTTTATTGGAGAACCTGATAACAAAAATACAAAGAACGGTACATAACTCTAGTCCTATAATTTATGGGTTGAACATATGATTGACAGGTAAGGAATGGTGATATATTGTCAAGGTTTCTAGAACTGAAAGAGACAGATCCAAAGTATCTCAGAGACATCACACTGTGTTTCATCATGGCTGGGAAAGACACAACAGCAACCACTCTTTCCTGGTTTCTTTATTTGATCTGCAAGCATCCTCATATACAGGAAAAGATTGCACAAGAAATCTGGGAGGCAACAGAGATAGGAGATGGCTCAAGCATTGAAGAACTTGCAGCTAAAGTAACTGAGGATTCCCTAGAAAAGATGCACTATCTACATGCAGCTTTGAGTGAGACACTCAGGCTTTACCCAGCAGTTCCAGTGGTAATAAACATATAGTAACATGAATCAAAATCTAGGCATCATTTTTGGTACAATAAATTTTTACTTTTGATCGCTGAGCTTTAGAGTTCACGAGTTCAAATTTTAAAAATAACCTCTCTTTTAAGTTGGGTTGAGCTTGACCCACCCTAAGATGGTAGGCCTAAAAGGCTAGCCCAGCTTTTAAAAAATTAAATTATTTTTTATTTGACCCAATATAATTATATTATGAATGAGTATTATAAGTTAGCCTATAAAAATAGTAACTAAAAAACTTTACTTGGTCAAGGAATATTGCAAATTGACCTACAAAAATGTAATTTATTTTATATATCAACATATTAGAAATGAATATTACATATCAATATAGATTACATAACATAAAAATTATTTAAATAAAAAAATTAATATGGACCGACTCAACCCAACCTTTACAAGCTTGTTGTATTATGTGGGCCTAAAATGGGTTGGGCTAAAGGCCCATCCTTAAAATGGGCCAAGTCTATTTTGACAACCCTTCCTATATAGTGGTCGTGTACTTAGCCGCCCTTATCTTTGAGCTTAGACATATGAACGTTGAGATAGATAATTTAAAATTTCTGTGATTTGAAGAATCATGTTGTACCGTTACAATCAATTCATCTCAATGTTCTCTCTAATAAGTTTTATGGTGGTCTTGTAGGAAGGTAAGTTTTGTTTGTCAGACGACACTTGGCCAGATGGGTTTTGTGTAAGAAAAGGTGATTGTATAGGCTTTTGCCCTTATGTCATGGGAAGGATGAAGTTCTTATGGGGTGATGAAGCCCAGAAATTTTGGCCAGACAGATGGATTGATGAAGAGGGAAATTGTCGTCAAGAAAGCCCTTTTAAGTTCACAGCCTTCCAGGTAGGAGGACACCATAATTTCTCAAAACCAAAAAAAAAAATGTAGTTTTTTGGAAAGAGGATTCTTAGACTGAGTTGATGATGTATGTGATTAACAGGCAGGTCCAAGAATATGCCTGGGCAAGGAATTTGCATATAGACAAATGAAGGTTTTTTCTGCAGTGCTTTTGGGTAGCTACAAGTTCAAACTGGTGCACCCAAATCAATCAGCAAAACACAGGAATACGCTCACTCTGCAAATTGATGGTGGTCTTCATGTGCATGCTTCTCACAGATTGAGTTAGCCTTTCACTTTCTGTCTAAGACTAATTAAGGGTATGTATATATATATACATACACTGAAATAATAACAAGTTATATGTGTGAGTTGAGGAAGGTTTATATAAAAATTATTATAACTATAGTCATAAAGTGATTTTGATATTAATATATAATTGATTACTGAGAAGTAGGTGCTTAGTTTTCTTTTAGTAAAGTTTCGAGTTAAAATCTTGTGTATGAAAAAATTTTTGATGGGAGAGATCTATCTCTGTTATGAGATTTCAGTTAGTTCAAGTCAGAGCCCAATACACTTTTGATGGTTTTGTCAAAAATATTAATCATTAATGATTGATTTGTAATCTAACCATGTTTAATTGTTTTTTTCAAGTCTCACATAAGAAACCCTTCTCAACAGGTCCATTAACAATGATAAGAGCAGCATGGTTCTGGTTATTTGCTTGTAAACGTAACTTACAACCTTAGATATATAGCAGGTTAGCAATTTCATATAAATTAAGTGAAAAACACATGAGCTACAAATAATTTAAATATCCTCATCTAAACCGTATAAATACGTGCTAAGACGTCTATGTATGACACATTGAATTTTCATCTCTATTGTTACTCAGTTTGACCGATCACTAACTTGAGCGTCGGAGTGTCATCGTGAGAGTCTCCTCTCGTCATAGTTCTTTCCTTGCAGGTCATCGAAACTCAAGAATCAATTCAAGAATTTACCATATATATTTTTTTAAAAAAATTTTGACTTTTAGAAATTCAAGTCGACATCTTTACCATGTTTCTATCCTACCAGATATTGAACACTTCAATAATAATCATAAGGAAAAAGTAAATTTTACCCACTATAAACTATGGCTAAATAACATTTTACTTACCCAAATTTTTGTTTGCAACACTTCACCTCACCTGACTATTAAAAAATGTAAAAGTGTCAAGTGATCATTCACTAGTTTGTCCATATATGGCCATTTGCACTGAAAACATAAAATTGCTGCTACCTCTCTTCCTCTGTTTCTCAATCAGAACAATCATCATGTTTATATTCTTACAAAGCAAAAATAATGAAGAGAAATAGAGAATTAAAAGTCTCCGGAACAAAAAACTCCATGACTATACAAGAGAAATGTGAAGCCTCGAAGTCTACAGACTACAGCACAAAGAGTGGGACAAAAACACACGCACACACTTCAATAATAATCAACCACAAAATCATATCAAGCAGATACATTAAATTGCTTATATAATTAGGCCCTATTATTTTGTAATCAGATTTGTTTCAGACTGGGACAAAAAATAAGTTTCCTCTAATATATAGAATTTTTAATTTATGCTTTTTTTTTTTTGGGCTTATAGACATAAACATCATAGTCAACAACATTGATTATGCGTGAGAATATTTGGAGTGCCAAAAAGGATCAAAATGGAGACCAATAGAAGAAATCAAAGGCAATCCTCTTTAAAAGGCAGATTTTTTTTTTTTTAAAAAAAACTATTAAACCATGTATAACTTCTTTTCAATTATAATAAGTGAAGTAGAATCTTACTAAACGGCTAAACTTTGAAATTTTTAGTTTTACACAAAAAAAAAATCATTTATTAATTTTTGTATCTAAAATTTTAACGAAATAAGTGACACATCGTTAAAATCAAATTATACTAAAATACAAAACATTTCGCTAAAATTTTTACACATTTTTTTTTTTTTGCATAAAAGTCATCAAAACTTTATTATAGTGTAAAGTACTATTTTGGTCCTCAATGTTTGTATGAAGTTTAATGTTGGTACTCAGAGTTTTTTTTTTGTCGATTTTGGTCATCGAGCGTAAAACTGTTAACTTTTGCTGTTAAATGATGACGTGACATGTTTATGTGGCATACCCTCTCTCCTACGTGTCATATTTTAATGACGTGTTATGACACATCACTGTCACGTCACTCCATATTATTACATCATCATCATCATCATCTTGGCAGCGATGTCATACCACATCATTAAAATATGACATGTAGGAGAGAGGGTGTATCACATAAGTATGTCACGTTATCATTTAACGGCAAAAGTTAACGACGTTAAGCTCGATGACCAAAATCGACAAAAAAAATTTTGAGGACCAACATTAAACTTTTGAAACATTTAAGATCAATATTTCTGTAGCCAATTATTATATATGCAAAAAAACCCTGCCATTGGAATTTGGAACCAGTATATAAAGCGCCAAATTCAATTCATATCGATTTTCCCACTCAGTCTTTCTTTCTTCCTCCCTTCACTCACTCACTTCCTTCCCTTGAAAATGCGAACTCGCTTCCTCAACATCGACTACTTCAGTCACGATCAAATCCAAATCCAATTCCAAGAAACCCTAACCTTCCTCCACCTCCCGCTCCCTCGCCTCCCTTCTCCTCCTCCTACCTCCGCCGCCGCCGCCTTCGAACACAACCTCCGCTTCGATTCCTCCCTCGGCATTTCCCTTCAAGCGGACACGTTCCTGCCGATCGATTCCGTTCTCTCCAAGTTTCTCTCCGATGTACTCCCTCACAGAATCGATGCTCATTTCCAAGGTTTTGATGCGGCCGTTTCTTCTCTTGATGAAGATCGTTTATCTTCCTTCGCCACCGGTGCCGTTGAAAATCGGTTCTCTCAGGTATTATGAGTTTAATGTCGTGTATATGTTCTTCTTTGTTTCGGATCTGTATATATATATATATATATATATATATATATATTTTTTTTTTTTTCTTATTATTTTTTTATGACTATTACATTACTAGATTCTCTTGTAGCATGTTTGGGATATAATATGTTTCCTGAGTGTACTTGCGAGTTGTGATTCTTTGGCTGTTTTAATTGCAATGCAGCTTGAAGAAGGGACCGTTTATGAAGACAACGAAGTGGAGGACAGCAGAAATTCGGTCTCTGAAGCTGAATGTCCACAAGTATAAGACTCACTTTTTTATGTGACAGTATTTTCTTTATGTTCGTTTCTCCCTGTATGCTCCTTTTTTAGTCGTATTGTTCACAGGAGAATACTCGGACTGCTCCTACTGACAAGAATGAATGCGCTTGTAAGATGATTCCGTTTGAAACTCCTGAGCTAGATGTGCTTCTGGTAAGATATATTTGCATTGGAATCAAAGCCATGTTTTAGAAGTTTTTATGGAATCTTCAAAATAAATATTTCTTTATATTTTAGGAAAATGCTTGCTTCCCTTTGGAGAATTGGATGCAAATGCTCTCTGAAACTCCTCGAACTGAAAATCATCTGGTAAGGAATTTGCAATGGATTTATTTAAAATTTTTAATTTGTGAAGGCCATAGTTGTGTAGTCTAGTAATGAGGTACTTGACAGCAGCGCTTAGATTTATATTTGGCATGTATTAAACATTTTTCACAACATCATATATAGTGCTGAAGCTAATATAGTGAAGTACTTCTCCGTTGGCTTAGATATGTACCTTCAAAGTTTGCTTGCAGTGAAAGTTTAACAGCTTACCTATTAAAACCTACCTTCATAATTTTATTTATTTATTCATTAAATGAATTAATATGTGGCATAATAGAATATCTACATCCTAATGATTTGATTACATAATCTAATCAAGTAACACATTTTTTATTTTCCCTCTTTCTACTCCTTTCAGCAAAAGCTAAAGCTTGAGCTTTCAACACGCTGCTTTTCTGAGGTTCTGGAATCAATATCTTTGGTTCAAGATGTCATACCGGAATACCTTATGGAACAAAATGCAAATTCTTTAGAGAAAAACATTTCTGTTCAGAACCTGCCACGCTCTAGCCAAAGTATATTTCCTATTTTGGAAGTGGATGAGGATAGTCTTGGATTTCTGAAATCCATATCTGTGATAGAAAATGTTTGTTCACATTTTGGTGATATCAGGCCTCAAAGCTTTGATGAAAAATGTCATTCTATCATTGAGGGCAGGGACCTCTTGGGATCTAAGAAGAATAATATTATGGATTTTCTTTCAGATTGCCTATCTAAGCAGAGCCTGGTATTATCAGACATGCTTCCTGCAAGAGATTTTATAATGATGTTGGAGACTGAACACATTAATCAGAATTCTACCCTGCAAGGAATGTTAAAAACTGATAGTGCCTCGTCAGCGAATCTGTTTACTTTCAAGGAACTTGTGTTCCTTGATGTGGACTTAATTCAATACTTTGAAGTCTTATTTGACAAAAAAGCATTGAATGATCCAGAAATAAGTAGCTGTATGTTTGTGAAAATGTTTCCCTTCAAGAGTTTTGATGAACTAATAGTTAGTAATGAGATAGCACTAATAGATGACACATTCAAATCACTGGCTGTACCTGTTATCTCTGATTATGGAAAGATAACATCGCTTTGTGTAATAATTGGGGAAATGATTTCCAATTTGAAGACCCAGACACTATCTGCATCCAATGGAATCTACTTGAACTGGGATTTGTTTGAAGATAAATGCAATTGCAAAATTTATCACCTTTATCAGAATATGTGGGCCAAGATAGATCTGATCAACATAAATTTTGAAGAGCAATCTTTTGATTATAAAGGATCAGTATTTGATCTTGTTTTCTCCTGCAATACCATAGGTGGTTGTGAAGTAGATCAAAGTGAAGAACTGCTGAGGTTGCTTTCTGATACAGGAGTTGCTTCCAGTAAACTGTTGGATGATGGGTCCACTAAACAGGGGAATCAAGAACTATTAGCTGAAACAGTTGCTGGGAGGGCCTCGCTCTTCTTCAGGTCTATGTCAGAAACCAGTAATATTGATTATTTCTTAGACCCTCAGAAAGCTACTGCTATGGAGAACTGCAAGTTTGCAGTAGAGTCTGCTGATGCTGGTGTTCATGTTCAAAAGGTTTACATCCACTGACTTGAAGGCCTCAAGTGTGTACACTGGTCTACAATCACAATGATGACACACTTTTTTTTTTTTGCATAGAATTAAACTGACTCACAATATAGACTGACTGAAATATTTTTTGATATGGTATTAGAGCTTCTATAGTTTAGTGGTCATTGTATGGTGGGAATGTGCTTTGTCCATACTTAGAGCCAAGATGGCCTTTATGTGAGAGGTGTGTGTTAGAAAAATTAATAAAACCAATCATAGCTTTCACTAAACAACTTAAGTTTTTGGGATAGCTAGTGTGAGTAGTATCAATGACCTAAGGACATAATTGCTCAAACTTAATACCATTCCATATTACCCCACCAAACCACACTTGGGTTCTTTAAAGTTAACCCTTTTTATTCATCCTATACACTTAAGTTGATTTCTATTAGTTATATTAAAGGCTTAAAGTTGAAGGTAGGTCTGCACTCTTTTTGTGTTAGCATACCAGTCTAACTAAGACACTAGAATTCATTTTCCAATGAAATAAGTCAATAACAAAATCAAGCATCTTTTGGAATTAAAAAAATGCCATACTAAACTAATGGTATGTCCGCAACCACAAGGCTGTTGTCTTATGCTGAAACGTGATTAATGAAGAAGAAACCTTCCTAAGAGAAGAGAACTGAGAGGCAAACATGGGATTAGATCAATATATTAAGATGAATATGATAATCATGCTTATTTCTTCGTCTGCATATTACCTTGATGATGTACTAAGAAGCTGAGTAAAATTCTTCATTTTGTAAGTATTTAAGATTTGACGGAAGTGCCTGTCTTCATTACATACATCATGGTTATATTTGTATGTGGTGTATTTTTAAACCAACATAATGCTTGAGGGGGCGGACACTTTCAAGAGAGAATAAAAAATAGTTCAATACTTTCTCTCTCTGTCTTGGTCTTTTTTTTGGTGGCAGGGAAGGGTGGGGGGATATTGCCTGGAAGATATCAATGAAATAAAAAGTTCGAGTTTGCATTCTTTTAGATCTTGCATGTAGACAAAATTTGGAAGTTTATTCTGCAGACAAAGATGTATGGTGACTTCAATTTTTTTGTTGTAATTTGGTATGAAGATTTCAAGTTTGAGATATTGACATGGAAACAAAATGATTCTTTCTGTCATCCTTCAATTGGAATTAGCTGCACCTGTTGATTGTAATTATTTTTTCTTGGTTCACTTTTTCAATATGCCAGCTTATTAAAATTTCGTCCAACTTATTATGGTTGTGTCCCAGGAAAATGTGGCTCTTCGTATTTTTGATGCCAAAGAAAGTATGAAGAATCAGAAATTGGTTAGAAAATTGAACTTCTGCCCAATAGAGAAAACCTGTGATACAAGATTTTTAAAGGCTTCCGATAAAGTAGAATGTCTTGTGCCTCCACCAATCCCTGCAGTGAAATCTGAGAATGGTCATCAGAGAATGGAGTCTCTCCCTGGAACAGTCATTATAGTGAATACTCAAAATGCAGATAAGGAAATGATAGTGTCTAGAAGAAGCACTTACCAAGTGATTCTTGCAATGGAGAAAGAAGGAATTCAAGTTGTTGAACGAGATTTGGATTTTCCTGTTGACATCATAATTAGTTCAGCAATTTGTTTGGTGTGGTATGATTATAAAAACCTTGGGAAGAAGGAAACTTCTGTGGCTGAAACTTCTTCAAGCTTCCCTTTATGTATTGACGATATTGCAACAAATGTTTTGACAGTGCTGAGTTTCTCCTTCCAAGGTTGCTTTATGGTAATAGCAAAATTTCCCCCTCTTTTAACTGCTTATTATATAAAACACTTCAGTGTTAGGACTTTTGGTAAAAGCTGGAGCGACTGGAGGTTGGCAAGAGGTTTCTTTTTTCTTTAAATGCATTATAATTTATAAGTTTTTTTTTTTTTTTTTTTTTTTTGTGTGCAAGCTTGAGTAAACAAACACCTCTACAAACCTAAGTCAAGGGGGAGAAAGGGATATACATCATTGTCATCATCATGAGACACTATTTTTATTTTCTGTTTGTTGCAGGTTTTGAGAATACTGTAAAGCAGAATCTTTTTAGGCCTAAAACAGTAAAACCTTGCCTTTAACCTTTTTAATATGTAATAGCTAATTCTTTCTACCAAATCCCATTAAGAAAGGAAAAACTAATATGCTGGACTGGAGTTCTTTAGTTATATAATTTGGTAGATATTGCAGGCAATTTGATATGTTATTTGTGTTGTGAGAACATGATTAAATTATTTTGCAAGTATATGCTAGGTCAGGTCAATGATGAACGAGGATATGTTTCATTTTTGTGTGCTGGGAAGGTAACTGGAATTTTAGTATAATGTAGCAGATAAGGGAATTATGCTGAATAATTGCACATAAGAATGAAAATAAGATTAGTTCAAATATGGGAGTTGTCATGGTGATTATCAGTTGGGCTTGATCCCTCTACAGTGGCAGTGAGCTGGTTTAACTAATAACATTTTCTTCTTTCAGGTCTTTGAGGGAGAATTTAGCTTTCTCTCAAGTGTAATGGAATCTTCAGATGGACTTTATGCTGCAGCAGCAAGCCTTGGAATTGATTTACAGATCTTCTTTTCTTACTCTTTGAAGTTGACAAATGAAATTATAGTAAGCTGCATAAATTATGCTTCCACGTTGACAAGGGGCCTGTATTTTAAAATGCCTGACTCAGTAACTCTTGCAGAGTCATTTCTTACAAGGATTCCTTCAGTGAATCCTTTGACAGCACATGCTATACTGTCTTCAGGGACCAAGCTTAGCGAGTTTCTTGAGTGGTCACATGAACGGAGGATTAATTATTTGGAAAAGTATCATGTTCCTGAAGAAAGCCTCGCTCTATTTAGTGTTTTCTGCAGATATGGCGAGAGAGAGGATTCAAAATCCATAATGACAGACTGCTGCTCCTCGGTATCTTCTGGTGCAGACTCGGACATGCATCTTTTTTATCAAACTGATAATGAAAGAAACAGAAGAAAGCACACGGGAATTTCTCAAAAAGATGAAGTAAGTTTCGATGAATTCTTACAAACTGAGCCATTAGAACAAGTAGTTGATGGCAACCTGGATTCTTTTAACCCGTCATTATCTTGTAAATATGGGTTAGAAGATGCTGGGCAATCAAGAGACTTGACAAATAATGATTTGTCCATGAGTGATTTGTTTGGTCATAAAAGAATGTACAATGCGACTAAAACAGGAAACAATTCCAAAGTCTCCCAGCCTTTATGTGATTCATCATGGAACTGCGAAGCTCATAGGATAACAGATCAGCTAAAACAGTCGTCAAAAGATAAAGAGTCCATTCAACATGATACACCGGATACTGCTATTTTGAGCAAAAAAATGACTTGGCATGGCCTTGGTAATTCTGAGAATCTGCATGAGAACATTGCAGGCAAGGCTGTTGCCTTAACTGATGATCTCCTATTGGATAACAACTCTCTTATAGCCAACACTGACACGATCAATTTTCCAAGTTTGATGACAGAGACAGAAAGGGACCAGATAAGAAAGAGTAAACTTGCAAGATTTTCATATGATCAGACCAGTCACTCCAAGGCGGACTCTTCACGTAACTGGAGATTTTTAAAAGATACACAAGGGGAAGTTGGCCATTATTTAGAACCAGGTTTTCTGAAAGATGTCTTCCCTCCTAGTACTTCTGAGAAGCTGCATGAGGACATTACAGGTGAGGTTGTTGACTTCATGAATTTTCCAAGTTTGGTGATTGATGCAGAAAAAGAACAGAGAAGAAACAATAAACTTGCAAGAGGATTGTCACTTAATAAGAGCACTCAACACGAGGAAAGCTTTTCAAATATCTGGACACAAGGTTCAGTTGACAATTTTCAAGAACTGAATTTTGGGAATGATGATTTTCCACTTGATGTTAAGCACAGGGAAAAGATATTTCAAGAGGGTTTTAGTCAGGAACCCATGAGAAACACCAACGGATTGCCCTTCCAAAAGGAGATATCACATTTAGGTCGAACACCACTCTCACGTGCTCTGCGGTCTGCCAGTCCAATAGAGAGTTCACCTTGGAGAATGGAATTTCTTAATAAAGTAAAAGAAAAAAGAAAAATCCTTCAAAAATCAATATCATGTGGGAATTCTGCCCCTTTTTGGTCAGGGAATATGTCAAAAATGGCCAAGAGAAGTCCTTCTACTATTGATTCCTTCAGGTACCGTGGGGATAGAACTCCTGGAGTTATCTCAGGACAGAAAAAGCAGAAGCAATCTGTTCAATCTTCGAACTCAGCCAATAAAAGAAAACTTTTGGACTCCAAGCTTCCCACTTTGATCCATAAGAAAGATAAAGCAACAAAGGTATGCTTATGTTCAATTCTTACTGTTCACGTGGAAGTGCAATATATTGATCAAATGAATTTGATTAAATATTTTATTTTCTGTTATATGCACGATTATTTCTTAGACATATTGAGTCTTAACAGGTGAGTCAAATCAGCTTAATCCAATCATAAGTTAGTCTAATCCAATTAATCATATAAAATCCTCGAATCCAAACAACTCAACTTTAACTTCCAAATTACAATTTAAAAATACATCAATAATTCATATAATAAAATACTATTATTCCATCCTCCATCAATAATACCATGATAAATTACTAGATCATCTAAAAGACCGTGGTTGCAACTTGCAATGAGCATAGAGTTTCGTGACTTACATATTCTAGATGAAACATAAGATGATAAGAAATATTATATTTGTACTGGGATTCTATTTTTATGATTTATTTAACATTCAGTCAATGGCAGACACGTACTCTTGCGACGAATAAAAGTGACTGCCAAACTAAGCTGGTCTGGAGCGATGGAACTCTAGGTTTAAGCAAGAAGTTACGGTTTGAGACACAATAATCCAGCGAGGATAGCGGAAGAGTTATAGTTGGGTGAGTTTGTTTTTACTTGTATAGATAGTTTTAAGCATTTAATCTGTTGCAACTTTCCCTTTAAAAATTATTGGCGGTCTTTTTTGAAAAAGAATATTATGCTTTCAGAGGTACGCTTAAAATTGCTGTTATTAGTTTTTTGTGGGTTTTTTAATTGTTTCCTTTGTCAAAAATTGACAAAGTACTTGAACTTATTAAAGAATTTCAAATCTGCAAATTTCTGCTTCTAGAGATTTACTTCTGTGCTGTGGTGTCATCATGCTCTTTAGTAATGTTTTAGGATTTTATAGGGTAGATAGATGCATCCTATTTTTTTTTATTCCTTTGTTACTGCATTGCTTCCTTGTCTATGCTAAAATTAACTCATGGATTTTTGTCTCCTGCAGTTGCAATTGAAGATGGTTACTTAACGCTTTTTCATAACAAGCTGTACTTTTGTCGATTCTAACTAAAGCCCAGCATCTTCGATCTCAGACTGTAAGGTTTTTTTTTTTAAAAAATTTCCTTTTATGAATTCATCTCTCTTCTGAAGCTGATTATTTGTCTTGACGAATTATGGTCCTGAGTCCTAACTGCTTCCTTTTGTTATTTGCCCCTAAAGTGATTCTACCTCTAGTTCACTTGTGCTTCAAAGTGACATTATCTGAATCATGAGGGATGGCAACGAGGCTAGGGTGGGAATACCTCTCTGCTCTCCTCACTCGTTTGCCCTCATCCTCCATTCCTGTTCCCATTCTTCACATCAATGAAAAAAAGATTTTCTATCCCATTCTTGATAAGTATTTGAGAATCTACTAATTACCGAACTTAAAATGTTAGCAAAAGTTTATAAAAAAAGAACAAATAAATGAAATTTTCATAATTTTTTATAAAATATTAAAAAAATACCCAATTCTTCTACTAAGATAATGAAATACTGATTATAATTTAGAGTTTTCTAATATGACTAGAGAGTGAGAAAAGAAATAATGTGCCTTTAAAAGATTTTAGGCAAAATTATATTTTGGTCCTCTATCTTTGCCATTTTTTTATATTGGTCTTTAATTTTTAAGAGTTTTAAATTAGTCCGCTATTTTTGTAATTTGTTTTATATTGGTTCTTTTGTATATAGCTGTCAACTTGAACCCTTGAATGCTGATGCAGCATGATAGAAACTTTTTAAAAATTATACTTTCACCCTTTCATTTTAGTATTTACACTCTATCTCATTTTTTTATCTCTTTCTCTTCACACCTACTCCTCCTCCATCTTCACAACACCACCGGTATATAGATAGAATAAGATTTTCACATCGCTTGAGAAATTCCCAGTGAAGATGGGATTTCAACCCAAGTCTCCTTATGATGTGATCTAAGAATGATAAAGGAGTCACTGGGTGCATCTTCCATTTGAATGTGGAAAGAACCAGAACTCTATGAATCGTCTTGGCCTCAAACTCATACTTCATATCTTCAACCTTAAAAGAAGAAAGAAAAAAACAGATCTGTATCCCCTTCATAATGGGGCTCGTTGCAGTTGAGAGGTGCTGTGAATTATAGAGGAGAGATTTTGCAGAGATGAAGAATTTGTAAAGGTGGATGTTGTGGGGAAGATGGAGGAGGAGGAGGAGAGAGAAAAAAAGAGATAGAGTGTAAGTACTGAAATAAAAGTTTTGAGGTTGAAGAAATGGTGAAAGTATAATTTTTGCTAAGTTTTCATCATGTATCCTGACGGACGAAAGGACCGGAACAAATTTCAAAGACAGGGTAATGGAGAATTAAATAATTATGAAAATATATCTAGAATGAAGAAAAGAATTAATGCTATCTAGGAAGAAGGAAAAAGATTTAATGAAGAATTAAATTGCACTTAGAAAATGATATCTTTTGAAGTTGATACATGAACTTAGTTTTATTATTTTTGAAACTTGTAATTTGCTTAATTATTAGGGTGAGTGTTGCGTTTATTATTGTTGACTTGGGGTGCCTATATATATTCAGCCCTCTTTCTTTTGTAAGCAGACTTGATGAATAGAATATAATTTTCAGAGTTGGTTCTCACTCCTCTCTCTATTTCTCCTTTCTCCCTTTTGTTCTGTCTTCCCTCCTTTCGTCTATCAATTTCCTCCCCTCTTTCTCTTCTCCCTCATTTCTTTCTTTTCTCCCCCATAATCTCTTCAATTCTATCTTGTCCTACATCACAGGGGATTGATTTAAAACATTTGAAAGATTAAAGACCAATATGAAGAAAAGTGACAAAGATAGCGCATCAAAATGGAGTTTTGGCCAAGACTTTTTTACCTTCAAAGTTCAAACATAGATATTTTTTCTAGTGAGAATCAAATTTACAAAAGAAAACATTTAAATTAATATATATAAATTTAAAAATTACTTAATAAATCTTCGATGATGGAAACATGCAGTACAGGGGGCATGATCCTCGTCTGTGTCCCCAAATTTACATTGGGAAAGTTTTGCGTCCCATCCTGAAATTCCCATATTTGAATTCTTATAACTTATAAGGGGCAATCTTTGTGAGATCCTAAAATTGGGGAGTTTGTCATCCTTAGAACCATATTTGGTGAACCCACCAACCGGTCAGTGTTTGACCTCCTGTTGTATTTTGTTCTGTATAATCACGTCTAGCCTTGGCCAGTTCCCCACCCCATAAAATATCCGAATAATAGACATGACTTATCCTTTTAAAGAAGTTTTTTGCGTAGGAAGGTTCTGCTTCTTTAAATAGATAATGATCGTTATAATGTGACCTGATGATATTGAAGTCTCATAAAATCTATCATCTGTACTGTGATAGATAGATAGTTGGTGTTTCAAGTTTCTATCATTGCTTAGTCCCATAACTCCTTTGTTTTCTATTCTGAAATTAGGATTTAACATTCCTAGTCCAGATAGAACATTTATTTAAAAAGAAAATTGAAGATGAGTTAACTAACTCATGATACAACAAAGCATGAACTCATCAAATAGAAATTCATAAACTTGGTCGAGAGAGAGCTTTGTTACCCTTGTGGTCCTACCTGATTCTAATGGGATTAGTCTTCACTTAGACCGTTAAAATGGATAGGTGGAGGATACCCATAGTTCACACTTCACACAAAAAAAATTCATAAATACTACACACGAAAATAGAGTAAAAAGTAAAAGTTGAAATTAATAATTATTATCATTAAAATATTTATTATATAACACATATACATATTTTATTAAATTAAAATATTACTAAACTTATTTGTATTAATCATTCAATTCGGATGGCATCCATGCTCATTCATAAATCAAAACGATGAGATCAGCTGTCACTATTTTTTATCCAACAATTTATTCGGTTTGGATTGGTTTAGATATGTACATGGATAGTATATGACAGCAAACGCACTAAACAAACTCTCACCACCCTCTACTGTGAAAATTTCAAACTTCCGGGGCAATATCTTTCAATTATAACATTTTACATGTAGCTATTAAGCCAGACTTTCCTTTCCTCAAATTTACAAAATCTGTGCACTTGTATCATGAGTCATCACGTAGGATGACGATGACTAATGATAAAAAAAAAAGTAGATAGAAAAAGAAGGCAGTGCACACGGGTTTAAGTAGAAAATCATGATTTGGAATTTTGGAAGGTAAGGAACATGGTGCTCTTTACACAAAAATGAAAATGAAATAGACGGAATGCATTTTTTGTGTTTATTAGTAAAAATTTGAGAATAGAAATAGAATAGGAATGTATTAAAATTATCACTTTATCTCTTATATTAAAATAATAAAAAGAAAAGAAAGCTATAATTGTATCAAATCAAAGGGTATAATAGATATTTTCTTTTTTATTTAAAAGTTGATGAAAATAAAAAAAATAAAAAATAAATAAAACCCAGTGAAACCCACCCATTCCATATTAATTTCTATTGTTGTTTCTTGTTAAATAACAAGACCGAAGTTGAAAAACAAAAAGGGGCATGCACCAAATTTTCTCATGAGAAAGATAGAGCCACGTGGAGAGTACATTTAAGAAGCAACCACTACGAGTACGGTATTCAAATCCACCGGTCAGTCAAAAGTCAAAACAATGTTAGATTGGTTAGCTAGCCTAGTAGTAGTAGTAGTACTATAGTACTAGTACATTGTGGCTTCTCTTCCAGTAGTTGTGGAAAAGACACAGAGAGGAGAAATGGCGTTAGGAGTAGCTGCTCTTCCATTTACATTTGTGGTGCACCTTCTGGGGATTGCTGATGTTGTCATGGTCTTGGTTTGGATCTTATACTTCCGGGGTGGCTTGGCTTGGGAATCTTCAAACAAGAACCTCATCTTCAATGTACGTAACATCTCTCCTCTCTCTTCTCTTACCCTTTGCTTTTTGGCTTTTATTGTTCTATCTGCTTCTTCACCTTTTGCATTTACTTTAATCGCTGCATTTTGGTGGTGGTTTTGACGATTTTCACATCATATAACATAGGACTTCCCATTTGGTGTTTAGTTTTGTATGGATTCAGAAACATGATGAAAATCAAATTGTTATATTTATCCTTTCATTAATTCTTCGCTCTGCTCAAGTTTTAAAATCTTGGCTGGCCTTGTCTCCTCTTCTTTTGTATTGGTTTTCACTTTTTGTCTATGCATTTTCGCCTGTTTTCACTGGAAATGGAACTGTAGTATAAATTATGGTTTACTGTTTATGTTATCTCATATTATTTAGAGCCATTTGATAAAAGCTTCTCCCACAAAAGAAGTTTATTATTTTTTTTCAAAAATATTTATTTTAAACTTTTGAGGTGTTTAAAAAATGACCAAAAGCACTTTTGCTGGTAGCAGAAATTGTTTTTTTAGCTTTTTAACAGAAACTAGAAATTAAAAACTTTTAGACAAAAATGCCCTTACTAAAATTTCATATATATCATATTATCCTTTTACATTTTGGCTCCAAACAAAACCCTCATCTTTTTTCCAATGTACTACACTATACCTTTTTGATAGCAATGTGTGGGAGAGTTCTTATAATTAATTATAGTCAACGACGGTTGGCTCACTTGGTCACCTTCTGCCCGTGACAATTGTATGGCTTGGGTTCGATTCTTGGTAATCTCTTATTTGGTGGGTCATCTGTAAGTGCTCTTTGAGCCTGGAGGCCTGTCCTGACCCTAGACTAGAGCGCCATCCCCTCACCTAACTTTTCTTTCACCAAAAAAAAAAATAATTATACTATTATAGCCAATAACTATGATTATATACATAGTTAAGTCCTTTTTTTTAAAATTTTATGAGCCCGTTTGGATAAGCTTGTGAAAAAAGGGCTTTGTTTATCAAACAATTTAAAAAAGATCTTTTAGCTAAAGGACTTCTATTTTATGTTTGGATATTATAATAAAAAAGGACTTGTATTTAAAATGAATAGCTTTTACAAGTGCTTTAAGTTGAAGCTCCATTCTTCAACTTCTTAAAAAAGGCATATTTTAACTTTTTTTTAACTTCTACTTTTTCTAAAAAAATTTACCCAAACAAGTTTTATGTTTATAAAAGGTCTTTTTTTAATTAAAAAAGTTCTTTTTGGATAAAAAAAGTCTATCCAAACGGGCTCTATGTCTAGGTAATTCTAAACCTTATGTTTATCTTATCTTTGATACAGCTCCATCCCGTTCTTATGCTAATTGGCTTAATCATTATTGGAGGCGAAGGTAATCTAAGAGTGGCTTCTTCATGAAGTAATAATGTGAAATTTGATTGTTGTTTAACTAATTAATTATTTCTCTTCTGGTTTGGCTCTCTTAACTAATTGCAGCTATCATAAGTTACAAATCTCTTCCATTTGAGAAAGAAGTGAAGAAAGTGATACACCTTGTTCTTCATGCCATCGCATTAATACTTGGAATAGTGGGAATCTATGCTGTCTTCAAGTATCATATTGAAGACGACATTGTGAATCTGTACAGCCTTCATTCCTGGCTCGGAATTGCAGTTATTGTCCTTTATGGTATTCAGGTAAACAGGAAATTTCATCAAATTGATTTTATCAGATTTGACCTAACCTGATTATGGAATAATTATATATTACATATTAATCAGAATTTAAAATATATTAAATTTTAGCGTAAGTATTGTTTTATGGTTAGATTTATTTGAAATTTGTCTTAAATTAATTTTAATACAAGTTTTAATGTTGGGAATATTTATTTTTAGGTAAATGTATTTTTTGTCCCCAAATTATAGGGTTTCAGTGATTTTTTCTATAAACTTTGTTTGTTATAAATTGTGCAGTCAAAACCTCAAATTGGTACTTTATGTTTGCACGAAGTTTCATATTGTTCCTTTATGTTTTAAAAAGTCTAAATTGGTCCTTTATGTTTGCAAGAAGTTCCAAATTGGTCCTTCCGTCCAAATCCGTTTATTTTTTAAGTTAAGTGATGATGTGGACACACCATCTCTCCTACGTGTCAATTGAAGCTGACGTGACATGCCACATCATCGCCACGTCATCATCCAATATCATATGTGATGACGTGGCGCTGACGTGTCATGACACGTCAGCTTAAATGGACACGCCAGCACGCCACGTCAGCACTTAAAAAATTGATGGAAGTGGACGGAAGGACCAATTTGGAACTTCTTGCAAACATAAAGGACCAATTTAGACTTTTTGAAACATAAAGGACCAATATGAAACTTCGTGCAAACATAAAAGACCAATTTGGAGTTTTGACCTAAATTGTGCCTTAAAACTTTCAATTTACAGAGTAATTTTGCCCTTCACCCAAATTTCTTCTGAATAATTAATGACAGATGCAATTGTGACTGTTCTCGTGACCTCCAATGTTGACCGTGTTGTCAAATCAAACATTTAGTTATAGTTTTTCGTCAATTTAATCATGATAACACCCTTAATTTTGTAGTGTCACTGTGGTAATCGTGACTAAATTGACGAAACAATGTTGTTAAATATATGGTTTGGCATCACAGTCGGCATTGGAGGTTACGAGAAGAGTCACATTTGCATCTACCGTTAATTATTCAGACGGAATTTGAGTGTAGGGCAAAATTGCTTGTAAATTAAAAGTTTATGGGCACAATTGATAACAAACAAAGTTTAGAGACAAAAATCGACAGAAATTTTATAGTTTAGAGACAAAAAGATACATTTTGCCTGGTTAAAATTGAAATTTGTCGGAAATTTACATAGATCTTACACATTTGAACTTCATGATGTGACTCTGTTACACCTAGTTTCTCTTCTCACAAGCTTAAATGAAGCCTTTATGCTGTAACTATCCCCTCCCCACTGTTAATCAAGACATTATATTGTCACTTAACCATATATATATAATATATCCTCCTTCGTTTGTCTTAACATTGTACTGACATTAATCCACAGTGGATTTATGGGTTTGTGATATTCTTCTACCCCGGAGGAGACCCTTCCCTAAGACAAGTGTCCCTTCCTTGGCACATCGTATTTGGTGTTTTTGTGTATGTGTTAGCCGTTGCAACTGCCACTCTTGGATTTCTAGAGAAACTCACTTTCCTTGAGACCTCCTCACCAAAACTGGCCAAATTCAGTTCTCAGGCTTTACTCGTCAACTCCACTGCCGTCGTCACTGTCTTATTTGGTGCATTTGTTGCTCTTTCTGTTGTTTCAAGGCCTCCTGCGCCACCACCAGAGAACAACGACTACGCACCTATTTAGAGTATTATTATTATTCAACATCCATGCATTTGATTGCTTTGTGATGAGTATTAATTGTGAGGTGTGTGAGTGTTGTTATTGGGTTTTGTTTTTAATGAATGACAAAGGGATTTTTTGTTTTTGTTTTTTGTTTTCAAGTTCGTCCTTGAATGTGTCTATTGTAAGTTGTGTTTTTATTAGATTAATGCTCCCATGTGTTGTCTTGTTTGCTATTGGGTTTTGGTGTATGTTGGAGGAATTGATGTTTGTTATTTGTATTTTTTTTGGATATGGGAATTTGTATCGTTGCTTGTTTGTGTTGTAAAATGCACCGAGTCATGTGGGGGTGGGGTGGGGTGATTAAGAAGTAACATTATTTTTTCAATATATATATATATATATATATATATATATATATATATAATGGCTAAAATATAGAGAATCCTCTTTGAAGTTTAATTTTTCTTTTACCCGCTCTGTCTCTGAAATTTTGTTCCGACTAATTCAAATTTTACGAGAATGGATCTAATGCTTGGCTCTTTTATGCATTAGTATGCTAGGCTGATCTTTTTATAGTCTTATTCACTTTTTTTTTATTTAAATTTGAAAAATTGTACTTTTTCTAAAGAATATCTAAAGTATTAAAGATATAGGTACAAAAAAAATTTAAAACTTCACATAAATCAAAATTTACTATGAATAGAATAAAGGTGGTCCTTAAATCATTCACCGGAGGTTCTTATTTGTGTGGAATTTTTTATTTTTTTGTGTCTATAACTTTTATTCTTTAGAAAAAGTTTATAATTTTTTAAATGTAAATAAAAAAAATGAAGAAAACTATGAAAAAAAGTTGGCTTAGCATACTAATGCATAGAAGAGTCAAGCACTGGATCTATCTCAAATTTTACATGTATTACATACTTGATTATAGTAGGAGAGTTTCCCAACGCAAATAACTGTATTCACAAAGTTTCGAATCTAAAACCTTTTATTTAAATAATACCAAATCATACTCTTGGTTGGTTCTTGAATTTTAAGTCTATGAAAAATAATCTTGCTCACCTATAATCTTTCAAACTTTATATAATTTATGCAAGAAATTCTTTCAGCTATTTTTTTTTTAGAATTTTAAAACACAAACAGAATAATAAGTTATTAACAAAATTAAGTTGTATGAAATTTTTTTTAAAAAATTTTTTTTTTAAAGGTTAGTTTCTGCACAAAAACCCTTTTAAACTTTAGGCATATGTAAAAAAAAAAACTTTTATGAATTTTAGGCGTTATGTTCAACAAATTTGATGTCTATCCTTTCATTAGAGTTTTGAATTAATTTAGCGTTGTGCAAAATAATTTCTTCAACTAATTTGATGTCTCTATCCTTTCATTAGAGTTTTGAATTTAAGAAATTAAGAGGAAGAGTTTCTTGCACACTTGCTCAACTTTAACAGTCAAGCGACATGACATGTAATTTTGAAAATATTATATTATATTGTATGAATTAATATCATCAACTAATTAAAAAGGAGAAACTTACCTTTTTATCCCTGAAAAATTAGTAATTCAATATTCTAGTCTTTGAAATATAATAGATGGATTGCAAAACTCAACTCTTTAGTTAAGAGTGTTAATACACAACGTAACGAGATTCGCTAAATAATAATGTAATGCCTTTAAGTATTTTATCATATATCAAAAAAAAGCTTTATATATGTGACAAAAAAAAATTCATTTCAACATAACACCTCAAAAGTACATTCAGAATTTAGTGTTCAATAAAATATTTAACGTGATGTAATGGATTTATGAGATAAGAGTACGTTAAGAAGATATTTTTGTTCATATAGGTAAATTTATTTTGTGTTTAACAAAACAATTAACGACATCATTTTATCATCTAATGAGTTACATCACATATTTTATCAACGGTTAACAATTTTTTTTTTTTGATAAGCAACGGTTAACAATTTAAAAACTAACAAATTGACTCTTAATTTTTTAAGCACAAAAAATATATGATGATTTTTAAGGGATTAATCATTAAATTGCTAATCTCTTAAGCATCAAAAAGTAGGTTTGCTCAATAAAAAAGTGACGTTATTTTTAAAAATTTTATATTTGTTTCTTTTGCCATCAATCTCCATCATCCTCTTCCTTCCATCTCTATCGTGTGTTATTTTTATGGATGCTTAGCAAAGCAAAAATTCTTGTGAGATTTACAATTAGAGAAAATAATAATAATATAGAAAAAAATTGACCCAGAAAAATAGACAGAAAGAAAGGCGCTTTTAAAAAAAGGTAAAAGAGAAATAGTAGGTTTTTAGATTTATATACAAAAAGATTGAAAAGAGTAAATAATATAAGATATACTTTTTTTTCTTCTAAACTTTAAGTTACTTCTTTTCCAAGTTACTTATTATAATTATTTCGCAAATTTTCAATTACTTGTGTATATGAGATACATACACTTAAAAAATAAAAAGTATTATAAAATTATCCCTCCATGAAACCAACAGTTTATGCTTATAAAGCACAACCATCTACATAGCTACGCTAGCAGAGCTTAGGGTCAAAGACAACCTCAAAATCCATTAATTAATAATCTAATATGATGCTGCCAAATTAATTAATTATTTGTTACGTAAATTAGGAGTTTTTTAGTTTTTTTTTACATGTATTTTTTTGTTGGAGATAATCATACTCAAAATATTATTAAACATTTTTTTAAACCAATACTATTGAATATTAAGAGTATGTTCTTTACGCATAGAAGGAAAGGGAATGAGAATGGATTTGATGTGTTTAGTAGTAAAAATTTGGAATGGAAATGTAAAGAAAATGTATTAAAATAATCACTTTACCCCTTATATTAAAATAATAAAAAGAAAAAAATGTTATGTTTGTGTCAAATCAAAGGGTATAATAGATATTTTGTATTTTTTTTCTTAAATCTGACAAAGAAAAAATAAAGTAAAAAGTGGATAGGGCCCAGGATGCCCCACTCACTTTTACACTCCTTTCCCTTTCCTTTTTTTTTCCATTGGCTAACGAACAAAGCCTAAATGTTAGCAACTCCAACAAACTAACTTTTGTGATGTGATTCTTCTAAAGAATTGTGCTCGTATCAATTGGTACTCTTATTGAACACGAAAGAGGTGCCCTATAGGCTGAATTAAGGCATGGACTTTATAGGCTGGTTTAAAGTACGGTGTAATGTACCGAATATTGGAAGTTGAATGGGAGCTGCCAAAGGTGAAGATGGCTATAAATAGATCAGTGTTGATGGAGTGGGTCATGCTGAATATTAGAAGTTGTATGGAGCCACCAAAAAAGTGGAAAGGGCTATCAATGGACCAGTGTTGATAGAGTGGGCCGCTATGGCCGCTGTGGATGTCGACTTTTGAAGGGATTAGTAATGATACAAGTCTCACATTAGAGATGTTCATTTCAAGGAAAGGCCTTATTAGATTCTCCAACTCTAATAGCTACCTTTTAGGGTGGGATTCGAAATTTCACCGCTCAGTAAATGAGGTTCTTAAAATTGATTGTGATTGCATTATTATTATTATTATTATTATTATTATTATTATTATTATTATTATTATTATTATTTATTATTATTATTATTATTATTATTATAAATTCAAATTACTGTAATAAGCATCATTTTAATGCTGACATTAAATATTAATTTTTTGGACTAAATATTCTGATGCTATCCTAACACTAATACTTTTAAGATAACCTTTGCATTATATTTTTATTATGTCTCCATCTTTATAAACTAGACAAAAAATCTTTCAAGCATATTACTATTTTTATTAGTATTAACAGTGATTATCATCTTCAATGCAATTCATAGACAATATAATGGCATAAGTGGAAATGCAATTAAGAATATATTCTCCTTACCAATAAATACTATGCCCAAAGATTTTTTTTCTTCTAAATTACTATTTTGATTTTTGAAACATACGCTTTTATCTCAATTCAATTCTTAAAAGATTAAAACTCTCAATTTTATCTTAAGAAAATATTTTTCAAACAATTTAGTCCTTGTATTAATTACATGTATATATAAATGCCCATATAGAAGTATTACAAGGCAAAACAACAATCAATATGTCCGTCCAAACAGTATTACACTACAACAACCCAAATTAGCAATAAATATGTACAGTGATACGATACGATCTAGCTTTCTCGGTCTGTCGGCCGCACGTTACTATTAGGTTCAAATGATTTAAATATCTTTTTTAAACCTCATGTATGCTATTGAATTTTGGTATAGTACTTCTACTATAAGCGATCATACTGACTTGAGCACCAGAGTTTTATCGTGAGGGCTTCCCTTACCTTGAATTTCCCTTATAGTTATCTCAAAGTTTGGAGCATCTTACCGGGATTCATCTCGCGACAAAACATTTATAGACAAGTTATATTTTTAAAAACATATAAAAAAAATTTATTATTTTTTTTAACGATATAAACAAAAATCTTTCCAAAGATTCCAAAAACAGAAAAGTTGGCTTCAAGAAATTAAAGATGTGTCCTCTTGCATGCTCAAGAGTGAAGAAAAGATCTCCCCATTCCTTGAAACAAGGTGTAGACATGAATGGCACTCATGGCTTCCCTTCAGGATGACATTGATAGCACCACCAACTGAATCTCCTTCTTAAGATTCTAGATAACCTAAACTACATGCCACTATTCTCTTCAATAAAAAAAACATTATAATATTTTAAATATTTTAATTACATGTTTTAATAATTTAATAATAATAATAATAATAGTAATTTATAAATTTTATCTATAATGTATTAAAATATCCTTCCTCTTTCTTTTTTTTATCTTTCCTAATCATCTTTTTTAAGAATTTTGCTAATTAGTGTCTAAGGTATTATTTAATGTTTTATTTGATTGGTTGATGAAGATTTTAGACATTAAATATTACTATTTGTATTGATTCTTTACAAATTTCAAATCATTTAATATCTAAGAAATATTAAGATTAAACTAATTCATTGGTCCCCCCCCCCCCTGTAGTTTTAATTTTTATAATTGGGTCGTTATAATTGTATATGTAATTAAATCTTTGTCATTAAATACCTTCCCATTAACATTTGCTTTTAGTTTAAATGGATCCAACCCAACATCATTTACACAATAAACATTTTGTTCAAATTCCTCCACTACCAAAAAAGTGATTAAAAAAAGACAATAACCTTACAAAATTATGTCTCTATTATTATTTTTTTGTTCAATTACAATTTTAAAAAAATTCCAACACTCAACATGGTGTGTATTTAGGATACTGATAGTGGAGCCTAATCTAATCTCTAATCATATAAGCATAAATTAAGCGAAAGTCAGCTCAAAATTATAATAATAATAATAATAATAATAATAATATAGGAAAATCCAATTACAAAAATAAAAAATATAGAGACTAGTAGACTAGTTTAACCAAATATTAACCACTTTCTAATTATCAACAAAATCCATTAAATAATTATTAAAAAAAAGTTGGAGAATAAGTTGAGAGCAAAATATCAACCAAAAAAAAAAAGCTAGTGAGATTGTGGCAACTCATATTAATAAGGTGAAACACATGTCCCTACCATACAGCTAATTCATTTTGGAACATATGAGAGAGAGAGAGGTCTCTCTACAGTTAGCTTCCTTCCCTTCTTCCTCCAACCATAATATCCCAACCATAACCAACTCTCTTTCTTTCACACACATCAACTTCAATATCTTACTCTAAACAACTGAAATTCCCATTATACCCTTCCCTTCCTTTCCTTCAATATCTTCCTAATATATTATCATCCATCATCAACTTTTTGTGTTGTGTGAACAATCTGATCCATTCTCCAACTCACAGAAAGAAAAGAAAAGGAGAAAAACCCAAAACAAAATGACTACTGAGGAGGAGCAGCAGCCCAAAACGGCACCGTCTGAAACCCCATCAGAGCCTCCTCCTCCATCTTCTGAACCACCACCACCAGCAGCTCATCCAAAGGAAGAGGAAGTGGCTGCTGAGGACAAATCTGTAATTCCACACCCTCCTTCTGATGACCTCAAAGCTCTAGCTATTGTTGAGAGTATGCATATACACTACCCCCCCTCTTTTAATTTCTTGTATCTGTTTGGTTGGTGGGAAAATGAACTGAAAAGGGAAAATTTTTTTGTTTCACCTTTTATGGTTGATTCATGTGTGACCAGTTTTTATTTAATATTTTTTTTAAAATTTTACTCTGTTTTCTAGAACAAATAGAAGTGAAAAGATATTTCAATTTTACAGATTTGTTGTTTTTGTTCTTCATCAACTTAATTCTGGTCATAGTAATATTTTTTGTGTTTCTCATAAATTAAGCAATATCTGAAGAGTGGTTTCTTTGTTCTTGTCCTATTGAATTTCTGGAAGGCTTTTTTCTTTAAAAGAAAAGAAAAACAAAAATCCTTTGACAACTTGTTTGAACAACTTCAGCTTTTTATTTATTGTAATTTTAATTTAACAACTTGTTTGATCACTTTGTATATTTTATCTTCTTGCTTCTTTATTTTTCTCTGTTTTCCATGGGTGGAATTTTCCTATTGTATTTCTGTTGAAAACACAGACTCCTCTTAGGAGGAAGATTTTTATGTGTTTTTAAAGCAAGAAAAGTCTTCATCTTGGTATGTTGGCGTCACATGATTCATTTGCCTCTTGCTAAAATGGATCAAAAAGATAGTGAAAAAGGAAATTCCTTCATAAAGGTTTCAATATATAGCTTTATCTGAATACTGATGCTTTTTATAAGTCATCCTTTTAATGATTTTAGGATTTTTTTTTTTTTTTTAAATTTGCTAGTATCTAAAAGTCTATTAAAATCCTATTAATTAATTTGACTAAAGTTGGCTGAGATTTTAGAGTACCAACAATGACTCAAAAAACAAAAAAGTGGTTGGTTGGAGTGGTAGCCGTAGGCACTCCATTTCTCTTAAGCAATGTCTCAGGTTGGATTTGAGATTCATATATGAAAAAATCCCAGTTGGGTTATGAGACCTCCGCTAGCTCGAGTCACATCAGGCAAAACCCACTGAGATTCTGGATACTGAAAGTTTGGACCAACAATGACTCTTTCATAAGCATAATTGGAACCTAAAATCTTACTTAAAAAAAAAAAGTGAATACTTACCACTCCAAGTTATTAAGTGTGATTCAGTGACGAAGAACTTAGGTAGTTTTCTGAGATGACAAGTTCAAATTTATGGCTATATAAGGCTAGCTAGTACCTAAGGTGATTCTTCTCTGCTTTTATGTATAAAAACCAAGGTACTTTAACATGTTTTTTATTTGTGACCATGGCATAATAAAATCATTGTGTTTTAGTGTTAATTAATTTGGCTTTTGCCAGAGCCTGAAGAAGCTGCTGCAGAGAAACCATCTGAGGGTTCCATTAACCGAGGTATGCCGATTAATTTGCGTGTCGATCGGAACTAATTATCTTCTCAAGCAAGCATGATTTATTTCTTTCTTTATGCATTTTTCATATCCTAACATTAAAGAGCATATGAAATTTTATGTTCAGATACTGAGCTTGCTAGAGTTGCTACAGAGAAGAGGATTTCTCTAATCAAAGCATGGGAAGAAAGTGAAAAATCAAAAGCAGAGAACAAGTAAGGGTTAAGACTTGCTTAAATATTAATTTTTGCATTATTAGATTTATATATATATATATATATAGTACATATAATCTTATAAGGATATCTTTTCTTCAACAAGGTTTTTTTTAATAGGACTAGATTTATATGCGATTCTTTATACTTTATGCTACCAGATTCTCCAGTGGGGATAAAATACGTGGAAAGTTTTCTTAGAAAGAACTAATAATGAGAGAGATGAATTATTTAAACCATACATATGTCGAATTCTAATTGGAGAACCTAATGATAAAGATATAAAGATTGCACCTGAGTTTTTTCCTTTCGAATAATAATTTAACTGAATTTTGTTGAACAGAGCTCAAAAGAAGGTGTCAGCTATTCTAGCATGGGAGAACAGTAAGAAAGCATCTATTGAGGCTGACTTGAGAAAGATTGAGGTAAGATTAGTTTCATTTGATTAGCTCTGTAAGTGTTTTTGTGTGTACTGTTCAAAAATTTGTTCATTTTGATAGTTTGAAAACAAACAGAAATTTTCATCTGTTCTGTAACTTCTGATGCAAGCCTAGTGTCTCTGCTTCTATAACCATGAACAAGAACAACCCTCCTCTACCTTTTTGATAACGGCCTGATTTTTAAAACGCAAACTGAAATAGAGGAACAATCAACCAAAAAAAAAGAGTAAATTAGGTCTCTGGAAGATGCTACCTGCCTCAATTTAGTCTTTGAAAGATGGAAATTTCAAATTTAGTCTCTGTAAGATACAATTTATCTCTATTTAGTCTCTAAAAAATTTTCATCAGTTATATTAATGGATCTATGGACTAAATTGAGACAGAATGTCGCATTTAATAAAAAGGGGTGAAAGTAAAGAAGAAAAGGAAAATAAATTGTGACAGACTAAGAATTTAAATTCATTAATATTGTTCTTTAGGTACTAATATTTTCTAGCCTTTTTATACAAACTCTTGGTCAAATTTCTGATTCTTCTCTCTGTTTTTCCAATATAATCCTAAAGAAAATAATAATTCTTTATGTATGTGAGTAGGAACAACTGGAAAAGAAGAAGGCAGAATATGTGGAGAAAATGAAAAACAAAATGGCTCTTCTCCATAAGGAAGCTGAAGAAAAGAGGGCAATTATTGAGGCCAAGAAAGGAGAAGATCTTCTCAAGGCAGAGGAGATGGCTGCAAAGTACAGAGCAACTGGAACTGCTCCAAAGAAACTTCTTGGCTGTTTCTAACACTCAAATCCTCAGAAGCTCAATCAAAACAAGAAATGTGAATTGTTAGTGTAATTTCTTTGGCTGTTCAAATGTCAATACAATACAGATGTGTTAAATTATTTGTTGAAGATTTAGTATATGTTTATTTATTATGTGTGCATAGTGATTTGTTATTCTGAATGTACCAGCTACTTTGAACATAAAGAAATTATATTATTTGGTTTGTGGTATATTACATTACTCAAGGACCACTTTTGAAGCTTGAAGTGGACTTAAAGCTCAAACTCATACCACTTCGATGTGATGGAGATGGTAAAAGAAATTTATGTTTTTTTAACCATCACCTCCCGGGTTCGATTCCTCATTTGGTGGAAAGGTCGCCTCTAGCAATCAGTCACCAGACCATGGATGATTTGGACCAAGACCCCAAAAAAAAAAAGCTCGAACTCATCATACCTCATGTTAAAATTTAGTTTAATAGTTTAACCACTATGAACTTTTCAGTGGTTAAAGTGAATCCTAATGGATAGTTTTAATTTTAATCTCTAAGATGAGCATGTCACAAAAAGAGATGGGCACAAAAGAGAAGAGTGATAAAAGTACTACAAAATTCAATTAAAAGGCTTACAAAATTCCTTTTCTAACACTATGAAGCGGAAGGTGATTTTTCATTCTAGCAACTACTTCATCTATCTTTCCTATGTTTATACCCCTAAGCCTTTCACCAAGTGCCAAAGATGGAGGGCATATGAGGATACCAGCTTAAACTGTGACTAGACTACATATACAATATGAAGAAACAGAAAAAGCCATAAAATTTTCTATCAGTTAAAGGTATTGCCTTATCCTCAGAAAATATGTAGTAGACTTAATCACATCTACCATTAAGGGGACATAGAAAACTCTCAGTCTGTCCTAATCCTTCTAAGAATCCTATATTACCGTCAGGCATATCCAGCAGGAGCTTTAATGCAGAATCAGAAGTATCAAGAAATTTGTAAGAATCTGACTCTGAACCAGCTGTGCCATCATCAAGCTTAGGTTGGCAGATACTTGCTTGCTCTTGAGTCATGTTGGCAAAGGCACTGCTTGCTTGTGAGGTAGGGCTTTGGCTTACGGGTTCCTTCTTCGTGATGTCGCGAAATGATTGTCCTACGTCAGAATGCCAAAGTTGAAGAAAGTGATCAGGGAGTGAGTTAGTTGTTGAACAAGAATTAAGCAACGAGGATTCCAGCTCCATTGACAGCCTAGTTTCTGCCTCAACTCTGGCCTTTTCCCATTGTGCCATGTGACGTAAAGAAGGGGATTCAGATTTTACATCACTTTGATCAGGACTGAAAGAGAGCTCTTGAGCTCCAAGGGAATTACCCGAGCGAAGGAGACGCTTCTTCAGATGGGTGTTCCAGAAATTCTTAATTTCATTGTCTGTTCTTCCAGGTAACTGAGATGCTATAGCAGCCCACCTAATGCAGCCAAATGTTAGAAGTACAAGTGAGATAATAACATAGTGATGGAATTATTGGTTATGGAGGTTTAGTAAACAAGGCTTTGACTTGAAAATTGTTATATGTGTGGGAAATTCTATCTATCCCACTTTTTGTGAAAATGAGCACTACGAATATATCCATGAAGCTTATTACAAATTTGCATTTAATAAAGGTAACAAGTTAGTTCAGGAAGTATTTCCCACTTGCCACAGAGCCAGAGGAAATATTGTGACTGCTCATCCATTCTAAATTGACAGTAAAGCAAATTGGTATTTTGCTTTCACAACCTAAATAAATAATCATCTACTTTTACTTAGTTAAAGATAAATGATAGTTCGTTTATGATTCGACATTAGAATGGCAGTTGAAACTAGACTTCAAAAGTTTTCCTTTCCCTACTTATCTGGTGCAAATGACAACATGCATAATAACATATAAATAGAGAGTGAGGGACACAATATTCTCCAAAAATCTATTGCAACTAGAAATAAACTGCCAAATCCTTGTAAAGATATTTCACTTGGTTCAACATAAGATGCTAGACATGACTGTTTTCTTCTGCAGCTCATGAGTATAATGAGCATTCAAGGAGCAAGAGGAGTGTGTATGAGTGTGCTCAAGAAAATTAGCAAAGGGATCAAAGCACTACCTGTTGCCGAGCATGCCATGAAGTTGAATAATTGTACCTTCTTCTTCAGCAGTAAAAGGGCCACGCTTAATGTCAGGGCGAAGATAGTTTATCCACCTAAGTCGACAACTTTTTCCACATCGAAGTAGCCCTAAATGGAGTTGATTTTGTTTGTTAGAATACAAAAGATATGCAAGTTTCTAGTATAGAGATAGATTCTATTTTGGAGCAAAATTTTAATTCTTGGGAAGGACAAGAGAGAAGTTGAGCTCTCAAGGCTTAAACTCTAATTGATTCTTTTCATTTAAAAAGAGAAAAAGAGAAAAATAGGAAAGGAAAAAAAAATAGACAAGGGCTAATTTTTTTCCCCAACTATCTTCTAGTGCATAGAAATGCATCAATTTTCAACCTTAAGCTTTTTAGTAAATTTAAAGAGATATTTGGATTTAGGTGAGAAAACGAAAAAAACCAAAAATCATACCACAAGATTTAATATTTATTAATCAATTAAATACATGAGCATGAAACTTTTTTTGTACTTTCTCCATCTTTCTTTCTCGGTAACTGTGTCCATATTTTCTTCTTTGGACTGTGTCAATTTTTTCACTGTCTTCCGCTCATCAAGTCTCCGTCCAACACAATTTTTCAAGGGGTAATAAGGTATACTTGAATCATAATTCATCTAAAGTATCAAGTGAAACACTTTTAACTCTGATTTATACAGGTCTCAACTCTCAACCACATATTCACCAGAGATTTTAAAAGGTTAATTTCAGAAAAACAAGATGATTGAAAGATAGAATATGCACTTTTCAGTCTGATTTATACAGGTCTCAAGCACATATTCAAGTCTCCGTCCAAACATGTTTTTTATCTTTAAAATTTCATTCCTTTCCAATCCCTTCCCTTCCATTTCATACTTAAAAAAGTATTCCATCCTACCAAACAATAGCCCAAAGGTTTTCCAGTCCTCTTACTTTTAGCTCGTTACATGTTAATGCTGAGGGAAAAATGGGAATTGCAAGTTTAAGAATCAGCAACACTATTTCATTTCATCTTAAACCTTACTTAACCCTGGCCTAAAAAATTCCAGAAGCTTCTTGCTAGTGCACCCTTCTTCCCTCGTCCACCCATGGTTCAAAACAGAAAATGTAAAATGACGTACACACAGGGAAAAGCAGACCAAATGCTAGTCTAGAAAAAAGAAAAAGAAAAAGAATAAAACGGCATATACAGGAAGCTGAACCTGCTTGCTTGGGGAGTGTACGCCAACTACCATGGCCATGCTTCTTGATGTACTCAGCCAAGACTTGATCTTCTTCAGGAGTCCAAGCTCCCTTTCTTACTCCATCTTTATCACAACAGGGTGCTCTCCCCATCTTCTCCCCCTCATCACCACAATGATTTATTTATGTTTTTTCTACAATAACCTTACAGAGTTAGAGAGAGAGAGAGAGAGAGAGAGAGAAAAGTAATGGAAGAAGAGTGTAGCAGAAGGAAAACCCAGTGATGGGATAATAATGCAAGAAATCAGACCGCTATAAATGCATAAGTATAGTACAATTGGGCGGCGTAAATGACCAGCACTGCATTTAATACTTACATGCCCTGTATGGCAATGGCAGGGGTTCTTATCTTAATGGCAACATAAAAAGCAAAAGAGAAAATAAATAAGCATACACATATCAGGACCGTGAAAGAGAAAGCAACCCTCAATCAATGGTTAAACTAAACGAAAAGAAAAGGACAGAAATCTCATTGAAGCATTTAGTCAAACACTTGGTAGGCAAAAACAAAGAGTCCAGGAATGAAAGGAACCCACTAACCCATTTTATGGTATATGGTAAGAGAAACGGAGAGAAACGAAGTTTGAATTTTTCTTTGAAAATTACCACAAAACTGGACGTTTACGCTCTTTTTCTGTGTAGATGTTGGACCGATGGTCGAAGGGGTGGAGGCAGAAAAGACAAAAAAGACATTGATAAGAGAAAATCTCCATTGAAACACATAAAGTGAAGGGTATTATTGGTGCAGAGGAAGAGGGTTTTGTGGGAATGTTGAATCAAATTGAGTGAATGTAGGAGAACTGTAGTCAAATGCATCGTTACTGTTGAATGCCAAAAAAGCCACATCTCTAGGGATGCATGCAAAATTGCAAACTGTCTTAAATTGTGAATTATATTATATATATGTATATAATAAGGATTTTGCAAGATTTTATTTGTCAAAAGAATATTTTAAATAATGAAAATTGTGAAAATTTAATTAAAAAATAAATTTTAATGTTTGAAAACTCTATTCATCAATCAAAATAAACTTTAATATGTGTCCTACTTTTAAGGATGCATGTTAGAAGGATCATAATTCTAATATTTTTACTAATCAATGTTTTAAGGATTCATTTTAATTAATAAAAGAGCTTAAAAATAATATTGATTTTTTATCAATTTTAAGATAATAAATTCTCTCTACACTAATTAAAGAAAATTTTAACAAGTGCTATATATTATATAATTGAACCAAAAAAACTGCTATATAAACCTAATAATAATAAGGCAAAAGTACCTTTCTTATCCAACGTTTGGGGGTCTTGTCACTTTCGCCCCTAACGTATTTTCGCTGTCAATTGTAACATTTTGTGTTTGGACAAAACTTATATACTGTTGTTTATATGCTTTTGGTAAGGTTAACCAATTAAAAAAAGTCATGTCTCAATTTTGAGAAGAAAATTGACACATGTCTTTTTTTAATTGGTTAACCTTACCAAAAGCATGTAAACAACAGCACATAAGTATTCCTCTTTGTGTTTCTCCCAATGTCAGGCTTTTAGCTAACACCGTCAATTTTGAACAGTTTTTGATGACGTGACATCCTATGTGGCCAACAATTTTGATTGAACTTAATTTTTTCCACATCAACAGTCAATAATATTGAGTTTTTAGGGTCCATTTTACTGATGTAATGAGTATTTTGGTGTACTAGATTTACTGATGTACTGAGTTTTTAGGGTCCATTGTACCCCTAAAATATATTGCTAATGTGAAAAAATAAAGTCCAATTAGAACTGTTGGCTATATAGGATGTCACGTCATCAAACAAGTCCAAAAATTGACAGTGTTAGCCAAGCCTGACATTGGGAGAAATACAAAATATTAGAGGTACAATTGACAGCGAAAAACGTTAAGGGCGAAAGTGACAGGACCCCCAAGCATTGGGGTCAGGAAAAATACTTTTGCCTAATAATAATAAACTCTCATTAATATTATTATATTTAATATTTTTTTTAAAAAAGTATTTTTACTTGTGAAAAAAAACTTATGTAGAACTTTTATATATTTTTCGTCAATAAGAAATGGGTACGTACAAGTTTTAAATATTTTATTTTCATTGAAAATTTTAATAATTTACTTTTTTTTACTTATTAAATTTCAATATTTATATATGAATATAAATAAATGCTTTTAAGAATTGTATTATGATTTTTTGTAATTAAATGTTATTTTCTAACAAATTGACAAATATTATAAAAGATGGTTTAAAAATGTTTTACGATTAAAGTAATAAAAAATTAAGGTGAAGTTACTAGGACCTGTTTGTTGAGAAGAATGTTGGAGGGAACGATCATTACCATTGTTTGTTAAGATGTACGAAGAATGTTAGAGGAAAAGCTTGTAACATTCTTATTCTCATTTTATTTTTACCCACTTTCATTCATTTCACATTCTCATTCCAATTTCCAAATTCTACTACCAAATCCAAAAGTAATCTTAACACTCTCATTCCCATTCCATTCTGACTAGGTATTTGCTATAAAATTCTACCAATCATAAACTTTATTTGCATTATCTTTCTTCAACGATTGATCATGCACAATTTAATTTTCTATATTTTTTCTATATCCATAGACCATAATAGATAATTTAAATGCTTTTTGTTATGAATTTTATTTTTATTGGTAATTTAACCTAAGTTTAGTTTTTTATAAAGAAAAAACTTATGTCAAGTTGTTTATATTCTTTTCATCAAGTCCCATCAATCATATAGTGTATTTACACTCTATTTCTTCTATGATTTTTTTTATAATAATAAAATTCATCAAATTATAGAAAAGCCCGACGGCACTTACAATAAATCAAACAACTCCATCCTAACAATACAGAAAAAAGAATTTGTAAAAATTGTTGAACTAAGGGCGAATAAAGATCAACTGGTCCCATTTGTAAGATGAACTTGGGATGAAAAACTTCACTATTCTTAATGTTGTCAACAAACTTTTTACTGTTATATCTCCTGCATATCAAATCTGTAGTAATCTTCAAAGTTGAGAGTGCCCTGAATTTTTCTAACAACATGATGAAGTGGAAGCTTTCTGACATAAAGATATGTAGATCCGTAAAAACACTTCCTACACAAACGTAAAAAAACAAAAACCAACTCTAGTTACCAGATATAAGAAGATCTAGTAATTAGATAGTAAACTTTCATAAAGGAAGACAAAAACACAGAATAGATCCGGAAGAAAACACCACCAAAATAATGGGGGACAATATAGATCTGAAAGATCTATTTATTTTAAGTACTAAAATCAAACAAAATAAAGAAAATAAGGAGGAATTGCTAAACTTACAAAAATTTGCAAGTTATAGCAACCCCTCCTACTAAGAAGAAGCTGTTAGTGTAATTTAGATGAAGAAGCAAAGCGGCAGTGCGGCAGAGGAGAAGAAGACTTAATTTTTTTTCTTGAAAAAACTTTATTATTTTTAACTCAGAGTAAGTAGTAATGTAATAATAATTTTAAAAATACCTCTTTCTTCTATGATTGGTCATATAAAAAGTAGTCTTCTATATTCTCTCTACTATGATTGATCATTTAAACACTTTTTGACACGTGTCATATTTATATTGGAGAACTTGATGAAAAAATATAAAATTTAAGTTTTTTCCTTTTCATAATTGTTCTAAACAAAATTTAAAACATCAATTTCAATAACATGTTAACTAAAAGCATGAAATCTATTTAATAATATATTTAAAGTTTGAACAATTGAACTCACCAAAAATAAATATTTAAAGTCAAATTTTATACTTAATGAAAATTATATTTTACTATTATCTGATATTTTATTGGTAAAATCTGTTTTTTCTTAAAAAAAATTTTTTATTTATTTAAAATCTCATTCATGAGGAGAGAGAGAAAAGGTCAGCATAAGTTATTGACTATACAAATTACTTGAATCCATTGTGATCGTATCATTAATTTGAAACCAATATATGTACTCATTTAATGGCCAATAAATACTTACAAGTTACATCCATTTAATATCTAATAAATATCAAATATTCTTTTCAAATAGATGCCATCAAAAATTCAGAATACTCTAATCCATTCACTTCTTCCTTCTTTTTACATATACAATAATTATTCCCGGTAAGTAATTTGGTATCGCTTAATAAAAAAATTTATATTTGAGATTTTATAAATATAATTATTTCCGTATCATAATTAATTACACGACAGGAGTTGAGTTCGAATTAATCAGAAGAAAAACCTCGAAGACTGAGGAGACAACAAAAAAACATATACAATCACCTTTTAAAATGTACAGTTGTATTAACAAGCTAGTTTGGTTAAATTGATAAATATTTTATTTCTTTTAAATAAGATCTAAAAATAAAATCTTGTTTATAAAACGAATCCCTATTAGTGTCACTCTATTGTGCTTACTCGGCACACTACTTAATGAGTCTTCGATCCATTAGTCCACCTAAACACTATTAATGGTGTCTTTTCACGCAACCCTAAACATATAACCTAATAACTAAGAAATCGATTCTTCCACTCTCCCAATAGCTTCTCGCCCTTACGACACCCTTGTTGCCTCTAAGCCTCCCATGATTCTACCTCTGGTGACTCACTAACCATCCTCAACGTCCTAACCACACATGATACACTTCTTCAGGTAATCTTCTCAGGCTAACGGACCTTACGATCTCACTTTGAATAAGTCTTCGTATCTCTTAAATCTATTTACCAGAAATGAATTCATAAGAATCTATTGATGATCTCAATTGTGGAGAGAGTTGCTTGGGAAAAACAAAATTCCAAAACCCATTTGAGTCCAAAAGAAACCCATCAATGAATGAAGATAGGAAAAAGAAAGAAAAAAATATTGCAAAAGCAAATGCATATATAATTCTTCTTCCCTTTTTCTTTGTTAAAAAGGTTTCTTTACCTACTCGGCTACTCCTAACTTTAGCCTTCCACAATGCTTCCGAATCACTTCCTCTCCAAGTTTCTTAAAACCTTATTTATTCCTTTATATTAATCCTCAAAATACAAGCATGATGCCCTATATATAAAACCCCCCCTCATTATTTCTTCTTCATGAATTGAAGAAATAAATCTATAAAAAATAAAAATGGTGAAGCTGACAATAGTTGGGAGGGTGAGTGATGGATTGCCTCTAGCTCAAGGATTGAGATATGTGAATGAAGAGAATGGGGTCTTTTCGTTTTACCAGAAACAAGCTCAACTTCTTCTCCAAGAAATTTCTAGAGGCACCTTCATACCTTCCAAGATGACCATTCATATTGATCAAAATTACTGCTTCAAGTATCCTTTCTTCTTCTTTTTTGAAATTTCATAAATCTCTTTAATTAATTACTTTGTTTGATGATGGCCAAAAAAAAAATTACTTTGTTTGATAATGTGTTAAATCTTGAGAAAATTATCATTTTGGCTCCTAAAAGATGTCATTTGTTTCAATTTAGTCATAATATGTCAAATTTAGTCTTTAAAAGATATAATTTGTCTCGATTTAATTCACGAGAATCTTCATAAGGCTTAGGAAATTTAGTCCCTAACAGGAAATTTAGACTCTAAATCCTAAATCTTAAAAAATTTTAAGGACTAAATTTAATATTTTCATTTTTTTACTGACTAAATTGAGATAAAGTGAATCTCCCAGGGATTAAATTGAGACAAATTACATCTTTCTGAGACCAAAATGATACTTCTCTCTTAAATCTTTAGTTTGAGCGCTATGAAAATTTGCGACAAAAATTAAATTTGATATTTTCATAATTTATGGAGTAAATTGATAGAAGTATAATATTTCAAGACAAAAATAGTAATTTACTCAATTAAATTAATTAAATAATGTCTTTCATATCAAATTTTTATTCTAATATAATTTCTGCTCCGTTCTGCTTCAATTTCTTTCAAATTCTTACCATTTAGCAACAAATTCCATGAGAGAGTCTTTTTGCTGAGAGCTTGTAGAGAGGCTTTTTGCTTGAGCTATAATTTTATTTAAATTTCTAAAATCTTGATTTTTTTTTTTTAAAAAAAAGTTTGAATGCAAGAAATTTAACTAGAATAATTGATGTTTTGGTATATTTGATGATTAAGCTACTTGATGAAGGATGGAGTTGTTTTCATTGTGTTGTGTGATACCTCGTACCCAACAAAACTGGCTTTCCATTATCTTCAAGATTTACAGAAGGAGTTTCACAAATTTGATAAAACCCTCACACACAAAATCACAAGGCCATACAGCTTTGTCAAATTCGGTAATTTCTTTTTTTTTTTTTGGCAAAAAATACCTTCTATTTTCGTGAGTTTTAAGGTCTCTGTCAATTGTGTCCATAAACTTTCAATTTGCAAGAATTTTTGCCTTTTACCCAAATTTCGTATGAATAATTAATGGAATATGCAAATGTGACTCTCCTCGTGGTCTCTAATATTGCTTGTGATATCAAATCATATATATATATAACAGCAATGTTTCGTCAATTTAGTTACGATTATTACCGTATCACTACAAAATAAAGAGTGTTATCGTGATTAAATTGACAAAAAACGGTAGCTAAATATATGATTTGGCATTATAATCAACATTAGAGGTTATGAGTGCGGTCACATTTGCATTTTTCGTTAATTATTTACACAAAATTTTGGGTGAAGGACAAAATTGATTACAATATGAAAGTTTAGGGATTCAATTGACAGCAAAAACAAAATTTGGGGGCATAATTGACAGAGACACTAAAGTCTAGGGGCATCAAATGTACTTTTATCTTTTTATTAACTACTGCAAAAGTTTATGTACCTAGCACTTATGATTCGGATCCTCTAAATTATGCATTTTGTAAAGTGCTGTGCGGATTAATATGAAAAATGAATAATTAATTAATGTTTAAGACGGAGACACTTCAACATTTCACGAAATACACCTAAAAGAGGATACTTTATATGTATGGAAAAATAAATTTCCAGAATTTTATTTTAACAAAATTAGCAGTTGAAACTTTCACCATATTTTTCTTCTTGGGAAAAAAATTATTACAATTTGTTTGGCAGATGGTATAATTGCAAATATTAGAAGACAATACATTGATACAAGAACCCAGGCCAACCTATCAAAACTCATTGCTAATCGGAAACAAGATATAGATATTGTTACTGAAGATATGTCCAACATATTAGGAAGAAGAAGGAGTTCAGGTAAGATCTTTTTCTGAGCTGTTGATGTTGTTGCTTTTCATTATAAAAATGGCCGTCCGTACACAAGGTTTCCACCAGGTGCAATTTGGGATGGGCAAATTTACGTGGTCTTAACCGTGCATGAAGAGAAGTTATTTTCGTTTGAACTCGTAACCTCCACGTCAGGCGACGACAATCTTCTCGAAATTCCACAAATTTTAATTGGTCCCATTAGTGAATTAGTGTGGACACTTTGTTTAGTACAAAAGAAAATTGACTAAAACTATATTTTGGTCCATCACGTATGCCCATTCTCTCAATTTGGCCCCTCACAAAATAAATCATTCTCAAATTTGGTCCTTCACAAAACAAATCATTATCAATTTGGTCCTTTTGTTTAGTTTTCATTTAAATAATTAGCTTATTATTTTAGTAAATGTTACCCAATTAGCACCAAACAATTTTTCTCATTAAATTCGTTAATTATTTAAACAACCAAACAAAAATACCAAATTGATAACAACTTGTTTTGTGAAGGATCAAATTTAGAACGCGAACTTGCAAGGGACCAAAGTAGAGAAATAGGCATCTATCACTATCAGGGACCAAATTGAAAAAAATAGACTTATATGAGAGACCAAAATAGAATTTTAGTCAAAGAAAAAATGGAACTTGCAACCCCTAACTCTAATGGCATCATCTAGGCACTCAATTACATATAGTAATATAATTCAACTGCTTTCTTTTTATATTATTTCATATAATAAATTAATACTGAATATCTTGTAATGGCAGAACTAATGGGAAGATTACCAGAAACTCCTCCCCCTTCATCCTCAATATGGGGTTCTCCACACCTTGAGGTAATTATAAACTACTTCTAATGGCTCAAAAATAGGAAAGTTCGCTAAAGTGGGTTGGCACAAATAGTCAAGGATCCGGAGGAAAGTTTTCGCTTCACCATGGGCGAGGGTTCGAATCCCCTTGAAGCCATCCAAAATCTTGCTTTGGTGGGCATCTCTCCCCAAGGAAATCCCTTGGCACCCAAGGGCTAGTTGAGTAGCTGTGACTGGGTAAAACTGCTTGCAGTTTAGGCCTGTGCAGTAATCTTTTGGGTTGGACCTCTGTTGGTCTCCCAATATGCCACTGGCGCCCTACCCGATAGTACTTGGGAGTGCCTTCTCTCACTACCATATTTAGGGACCAAAAAAAAAAAAGGAAAGTTCAAACAACTTTTCTTTCCTTCATTTTCTTGGCAAAAAAAGCAGAACATATATGCTATATAAGTTAATTAATTGCAGCATCTTCATTGTTTTGAAAGTACAGGTGATTGCATTGAAATGGACACCTATAATGATCATTTCTATTGCTTCCATGGTTCTATTATGGGCAAGCTTAGTCCTTACAGACTACTATGTAATTTCAAGCTGGTGAGATTTCTCAGATCAAGATTAAAGATATAAGGTTTTAATGTGATACATCTATCTTTGGCATTTGAAGGACTAAAAAGAAGAAAAACTCAAATATGTCATGGAAGTTTGTACTTTATAGTTAATTTCTTGTTGGAAAGTGATATTTTAAAAAATATATATTTGTATATATATGAACTAATTTAGGAAGCTTGTGGCTATATATATAAGGAAAAAACTTAGGTCCATTTTCTTATGTCCATTTCATCAAGTTCCCCAATATAAATATGACACGTGGCAAAATGTGTTTAAATGACCAATCACAGTAGAGAGAGAATATAGATAGAAGACCACATTTTATATGATCAATCATAGAAAAAAGAGAGTGTAAATACAATATATGATTGGTGGAACTTGATGAAATAGACATAAGGAAATCGATCTAAGTTTTTTCGTATATATAAATGTATAATTAATGTATTGGGGTTACTATTTGGAATGTGAAGTTGTGAACCAAAAAGCCAAAAGAATCCTTAGCTTAAAATCAGCCCCATATTTAAGGAGTAAATCACTGTTTTAGTCCCCGAAAGATTTTACTTATTTCAATTTAATTCATTAATCATGAAAATAAATAAATTTAGCCTCAATTTAGTCCCTAAATTGTGAAAGATAAATTGTGTTGCAATCTGATCCCTGCATTTCATATTTTTGCTTTTTCTGACAAGGATGTAATTGTGTTACAAGGTGTTTTTTAATGACTAAATTTGATATTTTCATGATTTTGGGCCTAAATTGAGATAAGTAGAATCTTTCAGGGACTAAAACAGTAATTTACTATATATTTATGTAAATGGTTCTTGTCTTTATGACCCTTACAAAGCTAAGAGGTATTTGTGCTACCATGCTTGTATAAGAATCTGAAGTGCCTTAAATATATTTTCTGTAATTATTTGAGAAAGAATCTTTTTCTTAGGGAAATTGTTTAAATACATTCATGCATGTCTGATTTATTTTTCATGATTATATTCTTTCAGAAGCAAGCTTTTTTCACTAATCTCAACATAGATAGCTTGTTTCTAGAATAAAAGTATCCAAATATGAGTCTTTAATTGAAAGATTTTCTGTACCATTTTAGTGCTCAAAAGCTAGATTTTTTTTTTCATTTGTCCCCAGCAGTAAAATGATAGAAAATTATCATTTTGGTTCTTGAAAGATATAATCTATCTCAATTTAATCCAAAAAAAATAAGAATATCAAATTTAGTCCCTCAAAGATGTAATTTGTCTCAACTTAGTCCCTGAAAGATGAAAATGTCAATTTAGCTCCTAAAAGATATAACTTGTCTCAATTTAATCCTACGAATGGCGAATCTCCATTAACATAATTTTTCAGGGACTAAATTCAGACAAATTACATCTTTCAAAGACTATATTTGACATTTTCGTCTTGCAGGGATTAAATTGAGCAGATTGCATCTTTTCGGGACCAAAATGATAATTTTCTCTAAAACGATTCTACTATACAATCTTTCAAGAAGCAAATATTTTATGGGGTTAAAATAACAAAACAAAATTTGTAGGGAGCCAATTGATGCTGAGATTATATTTAGAATATGAGTTTTACTAAAAAAAAATTGTCAAATCTTCAAGATTTGCAACACATGTATAAAAACCAGAAAGTGTTGGCTCTTTAATCTGAAACAAGATTACATTGGTATATATATATATATATGCAGAAGCAACTCTGAAAGAATAACAGTTAATTACACTTGTCTCCTACTCTCCTATTTAACTCATTTGAAATGGCCAAGATTTGACCACAAACAATCTATAGTAATGAAAGTGTATATATATATATATATATAATATAATTTTTTTTTGTTTGTTAATAAAGATTGATTTTGAGGGCGAGCCTAAGGTTGCTGCCATGTGATCTGGTCTCTTTTCTCGTAATCGCAAATCAGACCCTACCTGGTGAGAGCCTCGTGCATTGAGTCGCCCATTTTGATAAAGATTGATTTCCTTTTCTGTGAAGTATAATTAGAAGTTATTCTTCCTTTTTTTTTTTGAGCTGCTTCAGAAAGAAACTCTGTCCTCTATATGTACATCAAATCATTGCTGATACTGAAACTTGGGAAATGGATGATATTCCCATTTCCCACCATTTGATTTGCAAACTTAAGCTGTGAATTATTGAACACTTCATCATCATTATTAGCTTCTCCAGAAATAATTGGAGTTGTTAGATCATTATGAAACTCCACACCACCATAGGTCATCATTACTCCTTCATCATGATGATGATGATGCATTATTGAAGCTTCATTGAAATCTGAGTATTGATAGAAATCCCCACCATTTCTGAACACTGAAGATTCATCACCACCACTTGTATTTGCAGGCAGTGAATGAAGATGATGATGATGATGATCTAGTGAGAGCCATTCAGCAAATAGAAGTTTTGGTAAGGAGCTTTGACAAGTCTTGTCTTTGTTGAAGCCATGGCTTTGTGATGGAGAATAGTGATTTGGAATTGATGGGTTTTGGTGAGAAGGTGAAGAAGAAGAAGAAGAATCAATGGTATTATTGTTATTATTATTATTATCTGAGCTTGATGAGCTAGCAAATTGCATTTGTTTATGGTTATGGGATTCTGTGTTTTCCTCTGCTTTTGCCACTTTCTTCTTCAAATATGAATGCCAATGGTTCTTTATCTCATTGTCTGTCCTTCCTGGTAAGTGTGCTGCTATCTGAGACCACCTGATTCACATCATTTCAACTCTTCATTAATGATGGAAAAATAATTGCTGAAAAGAATTAGGGAAAAAGGAACATGGGCGGCTCAAATGCACGAGGCTCACATCAGATAGGGTCTGGAAAATTAAAGATTAGATGTATGCAGGTTTCTAATATTTGTACCTGTGACTTAGACGTCATATATCCTTAACATTATGGTTTCTCCGAGGGTCACCCTCGAACAATTAATGAAACATGGATTACTAGAAATTTCTACCTCTGATAAAATTATCATTAAAGTAAAAGTGATGCAGATTTAAGTCCCATTCGGTTGGTGGAAACCGAACGGGAATTGAGTTGTAAAGGGCTCCACCCACTTTTACTTTTTGGTTTCCCTCACACTTTTTAAAAAAAATAAATAAATAAAAATACAAAATGTCTATTATACCCTTTGATTTGACACAATCCTAACCTTCTTTTTTTTTTATTTTAATATAAGGGGCAAAGTGGTAATTTTAATACATTCACATTCCATTTCCATTCCAAATTTTTATTACCAAACACATCAAACCCATTCCCTTTCCCTCTCCCTTTCCCTTTCCCTTTCTACCTACCAAACGTGTCCATAATTTCGATAAAAGAAATCAGAATTTCTCACTTCTAAGGCTTTGTTTGGAAGAGAGAAAAATAAGATGTGAATATATATATCTATATATATATATATATATAGCAGGATAAAAAGAAGAAGAAAAAAAAGGTAGTAATGAGTATTTAGTTTGTCTAGTTTATAGAAAGATACATATTCACATATTTTCCTCCTAATTAAGAATTTTGTAAGAGCAATCCACTTAATCAACTTGTCAATTCAATTATATTCAAATGCCATCTAATTTCTGCAAAAAAATAAATTTATGAAGAAGAAGAAGAAGAAATGGAGAAATAGATGCATTTCACATTTGAACATAGAAAAATAAGGAATATTAGACTCAAAATATTCAAATGTTATGTCCTTTCTATAAATAAAAGAAATATCATACCAAATCATGGTTTGACTAACATACCACTGCCAGCTTATATTTTCAACAATATTTTAAATAGGACCCACTTGTTTTGAATAATAATAATAATAGTATATAAATTGAATAAGCTCCCCCAATTACATTCTCCATCTTATAGTACTTTAAAAATTCTAGAAGGCAAAAAGGATCATTTTCCTTATTTAATTACTAACGTGCCTCGTACTCCAATCAGGTAAAATTTAAAAAAGGTCGCATATTTATATGCGTTATGCAGCCTAAACTTTAAAAGGTTATTTTCAAAACACCTGTTTTGAAAAATAATAATAGAAGTATGTAAATTGAATAAGCTCCCCTAATTACATTCTCCATCTTATAGTACTTTGAAAATTTTAGAAGGCAGAAAGGATCCTTTCCCTTATTTAATTGTTGCCTCGTATTCCAATCAGGTGAAATTTAAGAAAGGTCGCATATTTATATGCATTATGCAACCTAAACTTTAAAAGGTTATTTTTAAAATTTAAATTTGTGACATTCAAATCACATAGAAGCAATTTCATCGTTGTTCTAAGTAAAACTATTAAAATAAATTAGTCTGACTCTATCTTATTTTTATTGTATTTTTTAAGGCTCGACTGGTTCATTTCCAATAAGAACTATAATTTCTTCAACCTAGTTTTATCCTATTTTATTAGGCTTAGCCTATTTTTATTTTTTTTCAAAAGTAACATTTTAAACATTATTTTTTATTTAAAATTCAAAATAATTAATCAAATGTGAATTAAGTTAAAAATCATGGAATTAAGTCATTGTATAAATATTAAATAAAAGAAAAAAATTAATTTTAAAAAAATGACGACTAGCCCGACTTACTCTAATCCAATTTGACACTATTTTTTAGGGTTAGATTTGTCTATTTTTAATTAGGACTAAAAATAATCCAACTCGACCTTATAAAGCCTAAACATTTTTACACACCAAGATCAACCTCTCATATATATATATATATAATTGTGGAAAAGAATTGAAATTGTTGCAATAACATATATATAGTCTTGATGCTTACTTGTTGCCTAACATGTGATGAAGGGTCAGGATTGTCTCTTCTTCCAATTTGCTGAACATCCCTCTCTTTAATCCTGGCCTTAGATAGTTTATCCACCTTAATCTACAGCTCTTTCCATTTCTCTGCAAACCTGTATATATATATATATATATGCATATATATATTTAATTGAAATCCATTAGTTAAACAATTACAAATTCAACCAATAATATTATCATTAATTTTAAAAAATTAATTAATTAAAATTTATTTTACATCAACAGAAAGATCCACCATCTCTCTTATAACTTTCGCATCTTGATTGTTACATGTAGAAATTGTTACATGTAGAAACTATTGTTGACTCAAAATGCAACATTAATTGGAATGTCTTAGAATTTTGAGGGAATTATCAATTTGGTCCCTGAAAGTGAAAGATACGAATTATTTCAATTTAGTTTCTGAAAAATAAAAATATTTAATTTATTCTTTGAAAGATGCTTTTTTATCTCAATTTGGTCCTTTTTTTTTGTAAGTGTATGGGTGGCTTCTTTTAGGGACTAAAAGAAATAAATTGAGACAAAAAATATCTCTTAGTGATTAAATTAAGCATTTTTATCTTTCAAGAATTAATTGAAACAATCCCTATCCTTCAGGGACCAAATTGATAATTCTCTTGTGTAAATTTCAGAGAAATTTCTTGTCCAAAATAAGAGAAAATGCAAAAAATTGTCTTTTTCTGAGATTCATTTTGTTGAACAAATTTTATTATATATAATTCAAATGAAGAAAGACACTTACTGATCAACTCAAATTCCATTAAATTACAAAACTTGTAAATCCAGCCCACATTTAAGTTTGATAACTTAATCCCCAGGGAATCAAGTTTATGGTTGAGAAAAAATTAAGGTGAGAAGATGACGTCTAAATCCAACGCCAGAGTAAGCCTCGGACTCAAAAAACACTACCAATGAGATATCACTCGGATTCAAACCTAAGTTACGATGCAATTGTCATAAACAAAGGGCGACAGATAAGCCAATTCTCATCGATTCAAGTGAATCAAGTTTAGTTACACATTTTAGCATATATAATCAAACATTATGTGTTTCAAAAAACAGATGTCTTTATGTTTAAAACATGTTAAACACTCTTATCATACACATTATAATTCATCAAATTAGTATTAGTGCATGTCATAACAACAATAAATAAATTTTTTTTCTCAAACGACGCCAACTGGTTCTATTTTAGCCCGTATCAAATATTAGTATCAGGGAAGGAAAAAAGAACAGACCTGTCTTAAGGGGAATAGAGCTCCAGCAGCCATGGCCATGGCTGAGGATGTAGTTTCTGAGCTTATTGTCTTCTTCAGGAGACCATAATCCCTTCCTATGTTTTGGCTTTGTCTTATGATGATGATGATCAAGTGGCTTTTGACACCCCATTTTGCTTTTGTTTCACAGAAATTTGAGTTTAATGGATTCCCTAAAGAGACAGAAAGAGAGAGAGAGAGAGAGAGAGAGAGAGAGAGAGAGAGAGAAAGAGAGAGAGAGAGAGAAGAAGAAGAGAATATTTGACATGGAAATAGTGGAAAAGCAGATTGATATATATAAAGAGAAAGAAGTAGCTGTATAAGAAAAATAAATAGTTATATTATACATGCAAGGAGACATTAATTCATATTTCATACTAGTTAGTAGTATTTGATTAGAATTTAATTTTACCAATATAGTACTAATCATCAAGATTAATTTTATATGCTATTAATAATTTTTTATATATAGAATAAACTTTGTACAAAATTTACCATTGTATATATAAATTTTTAGTCACAAATATTAATATATATAATTAATATTCTCACAAACATTGACATTCATTTAAAGATGTAGTATATCTTATATGTATGAATGATATGCATTTTAAATATTGAAAGGCTATTAATTAATAATTATCTGATTTCATATATATCAACATGCATTATACTTTTATTCTAACAATTGAATCAATGGAATTTATTTTTTATAATAAAATATTGAATGATATAAAATATTCATTGACAAAATTTTTCTAATCACCAAAAGTATACAAGTCTAGGTAGTATATATATTTTTTTGGCTTGACATATGAAAGGATGTTTGATATTGCAAGAGTAATGTAAAGGAAAAATCTTAGATCCATTTCTTTATATTCATTTTCTCAAGTTTATTTATTAAAACATGACATGTGTCATTTTATTTATGTGAGCTTTTTTTTTAACTCTGTTAATCTACTGTTAAGGAAAAATTGTACACATGTCATGTTTTGATAGGCAAACTTGAGAAAATGAATATAAAAAAATGAATCTAAGTTTTTTTCTATTGAAAATTTAGGACTCTCTCCATTCTTTATTTAGGCAAAAGTACCTTTCCTAACCCCAACGTTTGGGGGTCCTGTCAGTTTCGACCCTAACGTTTTTTCGCTGTCAATTGTACCCCTAACGTTTTACGTTTCTGCCAATGTCACCCTTTTCACTAACACCGTCAAATATTTAACAGTTTTTGCTGACGTGGCATCCTACGTCGCAAAACGTTTCTTTTTTCTGTCAATTGTAACCCTAACGTTTTACATTTTTGCCAATGTCACCCTTTTCACTAACACCATCAAATATTTAATAATTTTTGCTTACGTGGCATCCTATGTGGCAAAAATATCTGACTTGGTATATTTTTTTTCCACATCAAATTTCCTACTCATCTTTTCCCATCAAAGTTGTGCCGTTTTGACCTCGGCATATTCCTTCTAAAATATAACCCAAACGCACGCGCTATTTTGCTCATAAAAACACAAGAGACGTTATCCATTCTCTATTTTAGGGTAACGTCTCCGGCAAAGTAGAGAATGGGTAACGTCTCCGACAAAGTAGAGAATGGATAACGTCTCCAATGTTTTTGTCTGCAAAATGGCATGTACGTTTGAGTTATATTTTAGAAGGAATAGGCCGAGGTCAAAACGACACGGTTTTGATGGGAAAAAGATGAGTAAGAAATCTGATGTGGAAAAAAATATACCAAGTCAGATATTTTTGTCACATAGGATGCCACGTAAGCAAAAACTATTAAATATTTGATGGTGCTAGTGAAAAGGGTGACATTGGCAGAAATGTAAAACGTTAGGGTTACAATTGACAGAAAAAAGAAACGTTTTGCCACATAGGATGCTACATCAGCAAAAACTGTTAAATATTTGACGGTGTTAGTGAAAAGGGTGACATTGGCAGAAACGTAAAACGTTAGGGGTACAATTGACAGCGAAAAAACGTTAGGGTCGAAACTGACAGGACTCCCAAACGTTGGGGTTAGGAAAGATACTTTTGCCCTTTATTTATTAGTTATTAGTTGTCAATGTTCATAAAAATTTGATCCCTGTTAAATGGAGAGAGATGTATTGAAAATTCAGTAATCACCATTCTCAACTAGTTCGAACTCGACCTGTATCGCACAACTAACTATGATAGAAGAGTCTTTCAACAGGAATTAGCTAGCATACACAAGGCCTCGAACCTGAGACTCTGCTTAAGCGATATGTACAACTATTTAAATCAATCCTCTTTGATGGTTATACATGTAATTGAAAGAGTATATTATGTCTAATTTCATATCTAATTACACTACCATGTTTTCTTACCGTTAAACAAGATTATTTATGGTATATGTATTACATCAATTATAATTAAAAAAATCAGCCTAAAACATGTTTAAAAATCCCAAAAAAAAATTAAGCCAATTAATATATTATTGAGTTTGGCGCAAGTGGCCAATATTGAACAGTAATATATATATATATATATATATATATATATATATATATATATATATATATATATATTAGATGGCGTCTCTATTAGAGCTATTGATAAGTATAACTATTTTTAAACCTTCACTAATATATTATTTGATATCATTTTATTTATATAAGTGTAATTGATGTCTTAATTTAAGTGAATGCCGTATTAAAGATTATTTTTGCAGGTACAATATTAAAAATAAAATATATCAATGTTGAATATCTTCACTTAAAACTTAAATTAATATATCTGATTAATTTATTTTATTTTTCCTTTGAGGCTAATACAACATACATAGCAATATAGCATCTTCTGCTTGTGCCGACACATTTCTTGCCGACCAAACACCACATAACCAAACACATATCGTTTCAGATTTTTGTTTCTTATCCTTACTATCTCATTGTAAAGTATTGGACCTAATAGGGTTGATTAGAGTGATGAATATTTTATTTTCTTTAAGTAAATGTTTGGACTTAATAGCATATTTGTGCATGTTTAATTATTTTTCTTTTCACAACAAGAAAAAAATCATTTATTTTGAAATAAATTTACATTCCTAGCTATAATAAAAAACAAGTAATTTTTAAAAATTTATACATTTTTGTGGTTTATCATCACTAATAACTTATAGTTGAAGGGAATAAGATATAAACTACTAAACTCAATATTTATAAAACCCACATTTAGATGCAATTTTAATTTTTTTCAAAACAAATCACAATATTTATAGAATCCACGTAGTGGCTGATTGGAACAATATATAGATATTCTATTTTTTTTAAAAATAAATTCGAATTTAAGTCATATGTATAAAAATTTTCAATTGTAAAAATTTTACTATTGTTATACGACTTCTGCTAATTTAAGTTAAATTAGTCAAAATCCAATAAATTTATAAATACACTTATTTTTGGGGAAAAAACCACATTCAAACTTTATATGATACCATGTGCTATGTAGTATGTATCTCTTTCCATCCTTCTTTTTAATAATTTTTAAACAATTTTTAGGAATCCAAATCATGGTAGCAACTAACAACAAGTAGATGGAGATATCAAAGGAGATTAACTAATTAAATGTGATTTCATCAAGGATTTAAAGAAAAGCTTTCAATTCAGAGTTCAAATTCTCTTAAAATTATTCAAAATTTTATTTAATGGGCATTTCTCTCTAGAAAAATCTCCTAACAACCAAAAATTAATTAAATAGTTGCAACTAGGTAAAATTACTGGTTTAGGCCAGTACACTAATTCTTTAGGTTGAACTTTTGTTGTTCTTCCTAATATGTCACTATGTTATGTCTGGTAATACTTAAGAATGTTTTTTCTTATAACCATTGTTTTTTCAAATAATAATAATAATAATAAGACTTGTGTAGATGAAGCTGCCATTGACTTGTAAAATAGCCCTAATTATAATTTGGGTCAAAGATTCATTTTGGTCCTCTATGTTTCACCCAAGTTCTAAATTAGTCCTTTATGTTTCAAAAGTTTTAAATTGGTCATTTATATTGCACAGAAGTTTTAAATTGGTCCTTCCGTCAATTTTTTAAGTTAATTGCTGACGTAGCGTGCTGACATGTCAATTAAGCTGACGTGTCATGCCACATCATTGCCACATTATCGCCATGTCATCACATATGATGAATAGAGGATGACATGGCATAACACGCCGGCTTAAATGGACACATAGGAGAGATAATATGTCCACCTCAGCACGCTACGTCAGCACTTAACGGAAGAAATAAACGGACTTGGACGGAAGGACCAATTTGAAACTTGTGAGAAACATAAAGGACCAATTTAAAATTTTTGAAACATAAAAGACTAATTTAAAACTTGGGTGAAACATTGAGGACCAAAATGGGCGTAATTTATAATATTAAGTGAAAGGACAAAACGACTGCGCATTATTGTTGAAATTTTTGAGCGCGTGCAAGTGTGTTGTATTGTATATTACACATTTAGACTACTCCAATTTAATCATTTTTAATCAATTTTAATAATTTGCTGAGATCAACAAGGAATCACAATTATTGTTGAGAATAGGACAATGTCATACTTTAATTCATAAACTAAATAATTCTTGCTTTTAGTTTTAACTAAAAAAAAGGACACCAAATCCCTTTGCCAGATTGTATTTTCAATTAAAAAATTTTCGTTGAAAATCTATATAATTAAAATCCCCTTTAATTAAAAATTAATATATTATCAGGCATGAGTTTGGTCTAATTAATTAAATAATTACACATGTATTCTGTTTATTTTTAAAATCACATTTAACATTTTTTTCCCTCAAATTTTCACAAAAAAATATCAATTTTATTATCATTAATTAACATTATTTGTTAATAACTAATGTTGCAGACAATAACATTAATGTTGGTTGTAGATTTAACGTAAGTAATAACTGACACTAAAAATAATTTATAAGTTACGCTAAAAAATTTTTTTGTATTGTCTATATAATACTAAAAATAACATTTTCCTTCAATTAACTTTTTCATAAATAATTACTTATTATCTTTAATGTCTATCATATTAAAAATAAAATTACAATCTTATGTTGGAGTTTAATATATTAAATTAACTATTCTTATTAGTTATATTAAAAATAAAATAATCTCCATTTGTTATATCATTCTTAAACATTATTATTCTTCTGAAAACGTGGACTAGACTTTTTAGATATGCTTGGTTCCTTGATACTATTGATCTCCACTTTTTAAAAATAAAATAAAATAAAATATTATGCTCCCATAACAAACAACATAAAAATAACATATAATATCTTCCATAGTTAATTACTAATTTTAGTCTATTTTGTACAATAATGAACTAATTATTGTGATAAAGGACAGATTAATAATTAATTATATAATTGAGAGTGATAGTGACAAATTTCTAGGGTACTAGAACACACCGGCTAGCCAATTAAGCAGTGAAATGTGTTACAAAATTATATATTTATTTACTAGCTATATACTTACATTACCCTTTCAAATTCGAATTATTGGTTGTTTACCAATAAATAATCACTTATCCAGTTTGTGATTTTTTTTAATTCTAATTTAATTTCAATAAAAAAAAATTCGTGAATATTAAAATAATTAATATTTTACTCATATTTAAATATATTAATTATTTATTTAGCTTAGTTCTAATAATGACCTTAAAATATAATTATAAAATTATTTTTATATAGATACAAGTAATTGGAAACATACAATTTTGATATATATAATGAAATTATCTTTTCTTTATAAAAATATTTATATGAATATTTTTGTTAACTTTAGAACCAAACTACTATAAGACAATTAAGAGAAAACAAAAGAATAGTAAAAAATCACAAACTCTAGGTTTTTTTTATTATAAAAAATGGCATATGAGACTATGCTAATACAAAAATTATATATGGCATTACTAATTGGTAGAATTATTAGGTTTGACAATGAGAGGAGTTACATTGTGTATTATTTTTTGTCAACTTTATAGAATTTAATTCGGAGTTTGACATCATGGTTCTTATTAATTATATGTTAAAAAAATAGGGAAAATCTTGTTTAAAGAAAATACTTTTTAATTTATACTTAAATAAATATATTTTTCTTCACATCACATCTATTCTCTTCAACTAAACTAAACATATTGCAAGGGTAAAGTTTAGGAAATTTTAATCTAAATAGGTTCGAGTTTAGGAAATTTTGATGTTTTGTGTGTGTTAGAGAGAGGTAAAGTTTGTGTGATGTATTTGATATAAAGGTACAAATTAAATTTCTTAAGATTGTATATATATCTATATTAAAATGACTCTAAATTTTCTAAATATTGATCTTTAAAAATAAATGTTATATCATATAAAATAAAATATATAAGGTCAAAAGAAATAAAAGAGAAAGTAAAGATATATATAATGCATAATATAAAGTTGCAACTTGCAAGAGATAATAGTAGTGAGAAGAAATAACTTCATATTATTTGAACTTATTGTTTTAAAATATAAAAATTAGTTTTTTTTTTTAACAACAACAATTATTAAAGCCTTTTTTCTATTAGGTGAGTCAACTATAACAATTAGTTTTTTTTTTAATTTTAAAAAAATTAACATGCACTAAAAACTCTAGTGTTAATTGTGTAAGTTAAATAATACTTAAACAAAACAAAAATAAAATAAAAAAATTTGCTCTATTATGACCCTACTACCTATGAAGATTCCTATGTTTCTATATGAACTCTAAAATGGCCGTCCTTGCTGAAAAATATTCTTAGCATTATTTGTCATTTTAATTTATTCTTGGGATGACATAAACCATGACAAATGTGACATTAGGATAAAATATTTTGGAATATTTATATTATTGTTCTTCTTCTAATTATTTTGGATGCTTCAAATTAATGTTAATGTGAACACGACTCTTGTGAAATACAATCATTATCAAGAGATTGACCAAGACTTCCTCTTTTTTTAAAAAAATAAAAAAATAAAAATCTTTTTTTGAATATTATTTATCAAATTGGTACACTAGTTTCTATTTACAAATCATGTCATGAAACAAACTTCTCGTTAATTTCATCAAATAATTTTTGCAGCTCTTTTACTAAATATTTTACTGGAAATTGGATCCGGCGCGATTCGCTTCCGTGCAATTCCTTTATAATGTACATTTTTACTTCATTTTTTAAGTACTAATACAGATTCATACTAACAATAATCCACCATAAATAGATTAGAGACCAAATTATTATCAATATTGACAAATATCATCACCTTAAATGGATTAGGACCAAATTGTTATTAATTTGTTGAAAGATGTTTTATTAAATTTGTTACTTCTAAGACTTAATCAAAGGTTGAAGAAGACATTTGTAATTATTTGAGCTCAAGTTTTAGTGTCTAGAAAGAAGAAATAAATAAGATGTCAACTTAAAATGTCATTGGCTGTTATTTTGTTCCTTAAGAGACATCCAATAAAATTGGAATAGATATTTTTAATTATTAGACATATGCACAAATAGAGAGTTTACTATTAATCAAATCCTAAGTCAATTATAGGACTCTAGCAGGCAGGGCAATATTAGATGTTATAAAAGGGGGGTTTAGGGAATAAAATATCAATTCATGAAGCTTATGCTCATTCTTTTGTGTTAGTCTTCTTATGTCTGAGCTATTTTATTATTATTGTTATTATTTACATCAATTTGTGTTTATAGTTTAGACTTGATTTTAATATGCTTCATGTTTATAGACAAGTGAAGCATTTGAAGTGTTTGTAAGGAGGGGGAAAAAAAAACGAGGGGATGGGAATGGGAAAAGAGGAGGAAATGGAAATGTTATGTCAATGTGATGTGAATAGAATAAAAGTGAATAAAATGACCATTTTACCCTTACATTAAAAGTGGGAATGAAATAAAAGTGGATAAAAAAGTAAATGCTACAACAAATGAAGTTTATTTGATAGGAATAAAAGAGGAGGGCACTTCTTCTCCCTTTTTTCATCATCAATTTTTGATACCAAACATAACCTTATTCTTCATTTTCTAACTCAAGATAGAAGACTTTTAAATAAGAGATAAATTACTATTTAGTCCCTGAATTATTAGTCAAATTACTATTTAATCTCTGAATTTATCAAAAATACTATTTAGTCCCCGAAATTTATAACTATGTCAACTATTTAGTTCCCGAATTTGACAAAAATATTATTTAATCTCCGAATTTATAACTATGTCAACTATTAAGTCCCCAAACTTGGCAAAAATACTATTTAATCCTCGAATTTACAACTCTGTCAACTAATTAGTCTCCTGATTACCCGTTAGAATTGACAGAGTTGCAAATTCAAGGATTAAATAGTATTTTTACCAAGTTTGGGGACAAAATAGTTGACATAGTTACAAATTCGGGGATTAAATAGTATTTTTGTCAAATTCAAGACTAAATAGTTGACATAGTTACAAATTTCGAGAACTAAATAATATTTTTGATAAATTCAAGGACTAAATAATAATAATTTGACCAACAATTCAAGGACTAAATAGTATTTTGCGTCTTTAAATAATTATAGTTTTGACCCAAAAGAAAGGGGCCAAGTTTGGGATCGATTTAGTTCTTTTACTAAAAAAAAAAAAAGGTAACGTTGAGTTAGATTGATCTATTTTCTATTTTTCTATTTGAGCAAGATTGTTTCCATCTATGGCGGCCCTATTAAAGTATACTTTTTTTTGTCAATGAGTTCTTGTCTAAGCTAACCATATAAATGAATAAAGATAAAATATGTTAACCTTGCTTAATTTATCCAGCTTACCTCATTCAGTAAAAATAAAACTTAATTTGTTACGAGATTTTTTTATAAACAGCAAAAATTATACCACAGACAGCGTCAACAAGGAATAGGCATAAAAATACCAGGAAATAAACAAGGCCATACATTTAGAAGATTTTGGAGGGCATCAAATACATTAGAGAAAAATTACAACCCAAACTTTACAGAAACAACAATACAAATACAAGAAAAACATATAAGCATTCAAATGAGAGACAAAACACCCCCTCAAATTTCTCTCAGGACTAAATCTTCACAAATCTTCTTCACTAGTAGAGCTTTTATTGTAAATATAATGAATTTGAGTGTAAATCTTCTCAGAATGGAAAGAGAAAGCATATCTTCTAAGGAATAGGAGATCCTTCCAAAAAGAGGAAGAGAACTCCTCCATATGAGAAGAAAAAACAGCAAACCACCCTAAAAGTAAAACAAGAAAAAGAAATGGAATCAAAGCCTTGTTTTCACAAAAATAACATTTAAAATTTAAACTTGAAAAAAATTTTACACCTCTGAACATTATTAAGGAGTAAAATTCTAATTCGGATTAAGGTACACTTCAACCAATGATTTAGACCATTAATTGACTGCAACAAAATTGCATCTTAGCCAATCAACGGTCCGAATGGTCGGCTAAGGTACACTTCACAAGAAGTCACTTTAGCCTATTCGCCGTAAAATTCCATTTCCATCTCACATTTAAGTGAATTTCTGACATAGTCCTTCCATAAAACAAAATGTTCTCTGAGGCCTCTTGTTCAATGTGGACACAGATTGTATAAAATTTCTTCTACAAAGAATATTGAAAGAATGTAATTAATACATACAAAGCACAACCACGGCAAGCTCAAACTACCCATTAACTCAACCAACAAGTATGAAAAGAGATAAAAATTGAAGCTGACTAATTTGACACCTTCCATAAACCCTAGTTCATTAAAATACACATGGTTGTGCATTCAAATCCCACAAACAGGCCAAAAAAGAGGAAAAAAGAAAAACATACAAATGGTAGCATCAGTTTTGGCTCAACTCCTTTTGTAGGAATCAAATTTTCAGCCGTCACCCTACTTTCTATTGGTTGACTAATTGCTGAAACTAGCAGAAAAATCGACGACTAGCAAACCGGCTCGCTTCACCCACCATCGCAGCGACCACAATCTAAAACAAGAGGCACCCCCTTCTTGCAAAGGCAAGCTAAGCTGACCTACTTGTCAGTAGTACAAACATTAACTACTACTAGAATTCGAGAAAATTACAAGGTTGTAACTTGTACAAGAATCTATCGTTCTCAATACATCAATCCAGAGTCTAAAACAAAGCATGTCATAAAGTACGATCTAATTGTCATTAATAGGCTACTCTCTATCTCCATGAATTTAAATTTGAAAATTCAGCTCTATAGCCAGTCTATGAAATGATCACATAGTATATAAACTGTGCTTGGTCTGGGATTACCAAAGGGAAGCAATAAGGTAATTAGCATGGGTTATCCCAATTCAAATTCAGTTAGTGATCATCTTGAACTGGAACCTGGAAAGCTGTTGAGGAATGGTGGATATAACTGGTCCATATCTCTGCATCAGTCCAAGAAAGCAATACAACAATGTCGTAAGAGATTTTTTTAAAAAAAATCGATCAAAGTATCTTAAATGGCAAACAGTTTTTTTGGCCAAAACTTAAATGGGAAACATAGTTGGGCAAATAATGGCATGTCTAAGGTTGTTCTGCTTTTTCATTCTTTAAAACTGTTTTTTAAAATTAATTCTAAGAACTCATATTAGTTTTGTTTTCATGTATTCGTATATATCTGCTATTTACAATAGACTTGTTTTTTTTTTGTATTTTCTTTGTTCTAAAAACTTAGAGTTCAGAACATCTTTTTAATTGTTTAGTGTTTTCTATTCAAAAAACACATTCTAATAAGTGTTTTTAAAAATAAAAAACTGCTACCAAAGAGGCCCCTGAAGTTCATGTTAAATTACAGTAATATTTCCACAAGTTAGGGAAGCCTGGTGTAATTCTTGAAACAAGTAAGAACTCAAATGTAATTTAGCCAAACATCAAGAATATTAGTGTAATTTACTCTAATATTTAATTCTATGGTTTAAAATGAAGACTAACTTTCTGTACGACTCCAAAATAGTGGACAACATAGTAGATAAACCCGATAATCTGCTACATCAAATTGGCAGAACTCCCATACTTGGAAGGGATTCAAATGAAGGATGTGTGTTCACATTCAAACACTTCAACAACAAACCTACAATATTAGTTCTTCACATAAAAAATGAGGCATTACTACCGTACCTGAACATTGTCATAGAGTTCAAACAATGGAACAGCAAGAAGTTTAAGGTTTTTGGGCACAGCAAAGTACTCCCTCTCAGATAAGTGAACAAGGAAAAGCTTTTTGCATTCCTACATGGATTACCAACATATTTGTAAGCACGAACCAAGAGAACTAGGGAAAACATTATATTCAATGATATTTTCTTGAGGAATCACCTTGGGTTTTGTTATGTGAGGAGGGCAGTAAGGATACATAATGGTTTCAAAGTTTGGCCTCCACCAGATTGCCACACACTCACCTATCTGCATAATGGATTCCACAGATAAGTGTAACTCATCAACAGCAAATATATTCAAAGCATGTTGTAAGACTATAAATCTGAGAGAAAATGAGCTTCAACCATCTTCCAGAAAATGTAGTCCACATCACCCACGTAACCAGTTAAGTAAATCATACACACAGAACAGTGTGCATAGAATCTGAAAGATAATCGTTATCCATGTTCGGTTGTTCAATAAGGCAGAGAAATTCTTGTCTCATAACTTCATTTTATTATTCAACCACTAGTTTCCCTTTCCCATCCCCTCGCTTCTAATGATAACTGTCATCAATGTCATCAATCCTTATCATGCCATTTTTAAATCTTTATTTTGAGTCCATAGATGTAATGAACTAAGTAGCAATACCTGCCAGTCTGGCACCAGTGCTGGTGAATTAGCACCAAGCTTGCTAGTCAACTTTCTCTTCAGGCCCTCAATTTCTGTCCCACAACATTAAACAGCAAAAGAAGAACATAAGAAATAATCAAAGAAATGATATGATTTGATATTAGAATCAGGAAATGCAAGATCTTACCGTTCTCTCCTGGCTTGAGACGCCCACCTGGAAGTTTGCAGAATGTGTTTCCAATTTGTAGAAGAAGTATGTGAGGATGATTGTGTTCTTGTACCTAAAAACACGCATGCTGAGACATGAGAATAAACAAAATTCCTACTGTAGAACTGTCAAAGAAGTAGACTTAAATCTTTCTCTTCCAAAGTGATTCCATAGATGAAGATGTAATGGAATGATGGTAGCACATTTATCATAAGATAAAAGAGGGAAACCAATAATAAGAATACTCCCAACATCAAAATTCAAAAGTGTATGCCCAATATTATACGCCTGTCTATTAGTCAAAATAGCAAGGAATGTTCATAAGGGTATATTAAAAAGTCCTCCTCTGAAAACAAATGTCTTCTAATTTGCATTCAAATTGATTTGTCTTGAGCATACAAATGAAAGACCAACTTTTGCAACTAGACTTGATAACATTGCACCAGGGGTTATTGTACCATAGCCCTATCCCGGTATCCCTTATGATCATCAGTCCTTCAATTTAGAAACCTGACTGTAAAACCCAAGGTCCAAGCACCTTATAGACTATTGAAATGAACAGATATATTCCTCCTCTAAATCAAAGAACCTAACCTAGTGCCCATCAAGAACTAAATGGAAGAGAAGTCACAGTCCATATGTTATGCGCCAATTATCTCTGGAAGGCAGAGATTACAAGGGAAAACATGTGCACCATATACAGAAAATAGGAAGATCACATGCATACAAAGTCACTAAGTTAATAGAAATAATTTTTTAGAAGATGGTAAAATCAAATGACATGTAGTCCACACTAACTACTAATAACAGTATACTACTTTTAAATATAATAAATCACGGCATGTCAATAACTCATTATTTATTCAAAGCTCAAACCATGCAGAATGTGCACAATTTCTTGATATGAAGATAGTAGATACTTATAAAATATTAAGTGATAGATCACTGAACATACCAGTAAGATGCCCTCCACGCTGGTCCTCATTCCTTCCTTCATATAACTGTGCAGAAAAAACAAAGTTAGTAATTACATTTTAGATCCTCTTCACTGTGTATTGGAGCTTGAGCACGGAAGTAGAAAGCAAACACCTATAGTGTTTATAGGAGGAAGCCGAATTCAAAGTAATTATCCCATTTCCTTGCTCTTACCCTTGTTTTCCTCTTAGATTATTCCAGAAGCAAAGCACTTGCCAATTGCCCCACATCATAATAAAATGAATGACACCAGAAAATGGTTACATACTATGTAAATATTTGGGTTTAGAAATACTTCAGACATTAAAAACAAAACAAAAATTACAGAAAAGGATGACTAATATCCAAAAAAATTGACATATTCTCTCAATATTCTTCCCCACAGGAAAAAAAAAAGTACATAAATATATGAAAAATGAAAGAAAGCAGAAAACCTACTCCCAATAATATATTTCCCAGGATAATCCAAGACCAAAACCAAAAATCTAGAGAGTGAGCTTGAACCCTAAGGTTGCTAACATGAGACTGGAAGTCACGGGCTCAAATCTAGAAACTGCATTCATCTGAACCCTCCCCAGTCCCAATTTTTACTCCAAAGCAAAATTTCTCAAATCACTAAAAAATTCTCTTAAATCTCTACGTTCTCAGCAAAATAAACTGGGCATATCGGGAGAAGAAGACTCTAGGTCGTTCTAGGGTTTTTCACGGAGTTCAACTCCCAACCACCCTCCCCGTTAGGGAAAAAACACACACACACAGCAAACGGAGAAAAGATACTAACTTGACTTTCATACGAGCGAGACGATCGGCGACGGAGGTGTCCTTCTCCATCTTGGGCTCCTTGGTGCCGAAGGTATAGCTGGAAAGCGGGTATGTGTTGACTACCTGAGACGACACCATCTCGCTCTTCTGCGCGTATCTCTCTCGAAGGGAAGGGAAGGAAAGAGAAAATGGGAAGAAAGCTTCGATGATGTGAGCGAAGATCTATATGTAGACGGAATTTGAGCGCTGCGTTTGCTGTGGCCGCTACAACTTCAAAGGAGCTCCCTCACTGAGAATTCCAAGAATGGGGTTTTCTCCTTCGTGTACTCTTCCAGAAGTATGACAATTAAATTATGAAGCAAAATACTATTTAGTCCCTAAATTGTTGGTCAAACTACTATTTAGTCCTTAAATTTATCAAAAATACTATTTAGTCCCCGAATTTCTTATGTCAACTATTTAGTCCTCGAATTGATCAAAAATACTATTTAGTCCCCGAATTTGTAACTATGTCAACTATTTAGTCCCCAAACTTGACAAAAATACTATTTAATCACTGAATTTGCAACTCTGTCAACTATAACGGGTAACAGTTTGGAGACTAAATAGTTGACAGAGTTGCAAATTCGGTGATTAAATAGTATTTTTGTCAAGTTTGGGGACTAAATAGTTGACATAGTTACAAATTTGGGGAGTAAATAGTATTTTTGATAAATTCAGGGACTAAATAGTTGACATAGTTAAGAAATTCAGGGACTAAATAGTATTTTTGATAAATTCGGGGACTAAATAGTAGCTTGACCAACAATTTAGGGACTAAATAGTATTTTGCCTCTTAAATTATTCATGAGTTGAGAGAATTTTAAGAATTAAAGAATTATTTTGTTCCTCAATGTTTGCATGAAGTTTAATGTTGGTCCTTAAAGTTTTATTTTTTGGTCGATTTTGGTCCTCGAGCATAACACCGTTAACTTTTTGCCTTAAATGATGATATGGCATGCTTATGTGGCACATCTCTCCCGTACGGGTCATATTTTAATGACGTGGCATGATACATCACTGCCACGTCACCCCACATTGTCACATCATCATCTTCTCTCCTTTATCATCATCATCTAGGGTGACGTGGCAATGATGTGTCATACCACATCATTAAAATATGACACGTAGAAAAGAGAGTGTGCCACATAAGCATGCCACGTCATCATTTAATGCCATTAAATAAAACTTTGAGGACTAAAATCGATCAAAAAATAAAACTTTGAGGACCAACAATAAACTTTTAAAACATTGAGGACCAACATTAAACTTCATGCAAACATTGAGGACTAAAATAATATTTTAGCCTAATTTTTAATTGTGTTTTTTTAGTTTTCCTGAGTTGAGAGAATTTTTTTTTCTACCAAAAATATTTTTTGTGTTTTTATAATTTAAAAATTTTGTAATTAAATCTAGAGGAAATATATTTTTGAAAATAGATTATTTAATCATTTAATTTGCATATCTTTCAACTGTTTAATTCCTAGCTGTTATCCATTACATGTCACAGTTAAGTTGCCAATTGAAATGTCAAGACACGTGCCACATCATTTGAATGATAAATAAAACAAAAGAAAAGTTTTTAATCACCTCAAAGAGGAATTTCTGAAAGATTACTTAGGGTTCAAAAGAAGGATTCAGAACTGTCAAGTTGAAATAATTGTGGAACAACGAGAGGAACATAGGTGAGACAAATAATGTCTAAAATCGTTAGTGATGACATGAACGAATAAAGCACCAACATTGTTGCAAATAATAAAGACAGAGGTGTAGTGTCCTGAAAATGTTGGTGATAAGTGAGACGTCTAAACAGATGAGGGGAGAAGTAGAGAACGCAAGAAAGAGAGTATTTGAGATCATGAATAAAATTATTGGTGTTGTTAGGACTTAGAAGTGGAAAAAAAAAATCCCTTATGAATGAAAGCAAGTGAGGGAATTTGAAAATCCTAATGAGTTAAGTGGATGATATTTTTGGGAGACAAATGGTGATGGTGAAGAGTGGAGGCATAACTTGAAGAAGTGAAGACCATTTGTTGAAGTATTATGATCATGCTACATATATCTTCAACAAACTCTCTATGTTCTTACACTGCCCTCTTGGTTTATTATTGTGTAGAGGTCATTTTATATTTCAATTTTGATAGGCATATATCATTTCTTTAAAATAATTGTATTTTATATTTAACTCATTAAACTCAACCTTTCATAATTTGTACCTCTCTAATTTCTAAAAACCCCTCTTTTGAATCATAGGTAATCCTTAAAAAATTTCTCTTCGTATTATTTATCCTCCAAATGACGTGGTACGTGACTTGGCATATCGATTGGCAACTTAATGTTGACATGTAAGAAATTAAAAGTCGCGTCACTCAGTTAGTTAACAAATAATAGCTCTAGGACTAAATAATTGATAGATGTGCAAATTCATAGACCAAATAATCTATTTCCAAAATTTATGAACTAAATAGTACTTTAACCAACAATTTAGAAACTGAAAAGTATATTTTCTCTTGAATCTATATAATTTAATAAATTTTAAGAACAACCTTCATCGCTAAATATATACTAAATTCTATCAATGTTGCACGGGCGAATATATATATCACCTACTAATAAAGTTCTCATATCGATTATAGGATTCAAATTTTTGCATTTGTGGAGAAAGTATTGGGTTGGACCTTAACTAATTGTGCCACTTCTGTCAAGTATGTGTAATTTATATCAATAAAGTGAAAAAATAAATAATAATATAAAAATAATTTACATATATTATGTTAAGTAATAGGAATGAATTGATTTTAATTAACTAAATTTATAGTTTTAAAATAATATAAAATTTGCATATCATCTCAAAATGTTGACAAAATTTTAAGTTATAGATTAAATTATAAAATTTTAAATTATAAATACCTAATTAAAAATTAAGTGAAACTCTAATTATTGTAAGAATAATATAACCTAATTTTTTAAAAAAAAAATAATTTTAATGTCAAAATAATATTGTTTTTAATGCAATGTTAAAATAGTATTTTAGTTCTATATCTATTTAGTCCCTAACCGTTATATATAACCTAACCGAGTGATTTGTCCTTAGCTACTTACATGTCATCATTAAGTTGTCAACGGAGATGTCAAGTCATGTGCCACGTCATTTGAAGGATATATTTAGCATGTTTAGTGGCTTGTCCTTAACTACTTACATGTCATCAGTAAGTTGTCAACCGAGATGTCAAGTCATGTGCCACGTCATTTGAAGGATATATTTAGCATGGTCGGAACACTCTGACGAGTGTTCTCTGCATTTTCAGTTTATGCATCCACTCTTCAGCATCACTATTCTTCTCCTAACCATAGCATCCACTCAACTTGTTGGGATCTTCAAATTTTCTCACTTGCTTTCATTTAAAAAAGACTTCACGTTGGACTCCACGTCATTTGAAGGATATATATATATATATATAGCACGGTCGGAATACGAGTGGTCTCCACTTCTTTAGATTCCTCCACTCTTCATCATCACCCTTCCTTTCCTAACAATATCATCCTTTAACTCTTCAGGAGCTTCAAATTCTCTCACTTGATTTCATTCAAAAAAAGGGACTTCTCTTTTGCATTCCTAACAATATCAATAATCTTATTCAATATCTCAAACACTCTTCTTTCTTGTGTTCTTCATTTCTTCCCTCCTCTTTTTAGATATCTCACTTTATCACCAACATCTCTATGAGCACACCTCCTCTATTTCTATTCTTTGCAATAATGATGCTGGTGCTTTGTTCGTTCATGCCATCTATGATTAGACCATCGTTTTAGACATTATTCGTCCCACCTATGTTCCTCCCGTTGTCCCACAATTATTTCAACTTGACGGTTTTGAAACTCCTTTTTGAATCTTATGTAATCTTTTAGAAACCCCTCTTTTGAACATTTGACAATCCTTCAAAAACCCCTCTTTTGAACATTTGGCAATCCTTCAAAAACCCCTCTTTTATTTTATTTATCCTTTAAATGACATGGCACTTGATTTGGTATTATGGTTGACAATTTAACAGTGACATATAAGTATTTAACGATCACATTATTCAATTAAGTAACAGATAATGGAATAATGACTAAATAATCGACAGATGTGTAAATTTAAAAACTAAATAATTTATTTTTAAAATTTAAAAATTAAATAATAATTTAATCGATAGTTAATATAAAGAAATGTATCTTTCCTCCTTGAAAATTTGTATATTTTTGTCATTTCCTGGGAAGACGAATAAACGAAAGCCTCTCCATAATGTAATTTTCTGATGAGAAAGCGCGCCAAACAACGAACCCTTTATGCGTAGTTTGCCACACCTGAGCTGAACCTCTCAAGTCTTGAATCCACTACCGCCGGCCGGCCGTCCATCCATCCATCACGGTGGCGCCACCACCATAATGGGAAAGCAAAAGCAGCAAGTCATTTCCCGCTTCTTCGCGCCCAAATCCAATGCTCCATCGACGACCGACTCATCTTCTTCTTCTTCTCGTCCGAACCCTCAAACGCCACCTCCCAAAATCTCAGCTACCGTGAGTTTCTCCCCCTCCAAACGCCTCCTCGCGTCTCAGCTAACGTCACCAGAGAAGCCACCCAAACTTCCCAAACTCTCTCCTCATACCCAAAACCCTATACCTCCTCTACCCGATCCCTCCCTCCACCAGAGATTCCTCCGGAAGTTTCTCGAACCTTCTCCTGACATTCCACAGGCTTCTACTGGAATTCCAAAATCGTCGTCTAAACCGACTAAGTATACACCTCTAGAGCAACAAGTGGTGGAACTCAAGAGTAAATACCCAGACGTTCTTCTGATGATTGAAGTTGGTTATAAGTATCGATTTTTCGGTGAGGATGCTGAAGTTGCAGCTAGAGTATTAGGGATATACGCCCATATGGATCATAATTTCATGACTGCGAGTATACCAACTTTTCGACTACATGTACATGTGAGAAGGCTTGTGAATGCTGGGTACAAGGTAGGTGTGGTTAAGCAGACTGAGACTGCAGCCATTAAGGCTCATGGATCGAACCGGTTGGGCCCATTTTGTCGTGGGTTATCGGCATTGTACACAAAGGCAACATTGGAGGCAGCGGAGGACTTGGGGGGAGGGGAAGAGGGGTGTGGAGCAGACAGTAATTTCCTGCTTTGTGTTGTTGAGAAGAGCATTTTAGGAGAAAATTCGAAGTATGGTCTGGAAAGTGGTTTTGATGTGAAAATTGGAATTATTGGGGTGGAAGTATCAACTGGTGATGTTGCTTATGGGGAGTTTGATGATAACTATTTGAGGAGTGGGCTTGAGGCTGCAATATTGAACTTGTCTCCGGCTGAGTTACTTCTCGGAGACCCGCTTTCCAAACAAACAGAGAAGGTAGTCTCTTTCAACAAGGAAATTGGGTATCTCAGAAGGAACTATTTAAGAATTATGATATTGTTGCATTATGTTATAACGTTAACTTCTCAATCTCTAGTTGTTGCACTGCCTGTATCGTATTGTATATGGACCATGTAATTTTGAATGTGAAGTCCTGGTTGCTAGGTGATTTGTTTCTTGATTTTCCTCGGTCCTGACTATATAAATTGCTTGGCACTGGTATAGGTGACGATTTAGAGGAACACAACAATGAAATATACTTTGTTTTCACTGCTTCTCCTGCCTGAAGATTAATAGCATTAGTTTTGTTCACATTTTAACTGTTGTCTTGAGTGAAAATTAAATTAGAACAAGCTTTTTATTGTGTTCTGAATAGTTAGGTTTTGTGTTTACATTTTCACGTTGTTCAATTTTTGTTTATTGTGATAAAAAAACAACCAAAGACATAACACATTGGCGTCCCTTGATTCATATAGCCGACCCCACCTAGTGGGAAAAGGATTTGATTGTTATGGTGGTTGTTGTAATAAAAAACAACCAAAATTTACTAATAGTTTCGATTAGAATCAGTTAGGCAACATCACTAAAAGCAACAATCTTAGATTCTTAGCCACACTATTAATCTATTATGATGAATTCGCAAAGATATATGATTACGATAAGCAAAAGTCCGATAAAGATTTAGCTGAAGTTGTATAATTTTGTGATAAAATGTTTTATGCTTTTCAGTTGATGGAATGTGCAAAAGGTTCTCAGGATCCCCAAACAGGGATGCCCAAGGAAGGTGATTCATACTTCCCTCACCCAAGAAAAAGAAAGTACTGAAAGCAATGTTTTTTTTTAAAAAAAAAAGATTTGTCAAATACTTTAGTTTAAGTTCCAATTGCTAACTTAGAAGAAGGAGATGTGAATCCACAATTCTAATACAGGAGAGCGGTTTAACAATAGGGTTAATTGCTCATCATCTAAATTCATTTGAAGACATTCTGAATTATCTTTGCAGAGGACTAAAGTTACCAGTGAATTTTTTATTTCACCAACTCATATTATTTGATGTTTGGGTATGTTCCATTTAGTATTCATGAATGAAATTCCACATCCACATTCACCCATTATGGTGCATATTTCCTTTCCAACAGTTATTATTTCTCGTTTTTTCTTATATAAATTTTTGAACTCAGTAACAACTCAGGTCATCATGTCAAGTAACTTTACGATTTTGCATGTTGCATGTTAAAAATGCAGTAATAAGCTGACATATGACATGTCTTTTTTCTTTTCTGTTTTATTACTTATATATTAACAATCTTACGGGAGGGTTCAGAAGTAAAATTAATCCTATCCTAATTTGAACATAGGGTAGCTCCTACACATCATGTGATCCGAGGCAAATTAGCAGAATGAAACATATATTTCATTCATTGTGGTCATAATTTTCCTTCTGGTTTCCCTGTCAATGATCAAATTGGGTTCATTCTCATACCAAAAACTTTTACGAAACGAAGTGTCACTAATTTATTACCCTTCATGAGTCTGCTTTATAAACTGTGTGGAACTGGAACATATTGGTCCAGTGTATGCATTTTTCTTAAATTAGATTATGATTAGGGATGCAAATTAGACTATTAAAATCCATGCTAGTTGTAGTTATAATTATCTTTAATTCTATATCCACATATCATTATTATAGTGCTAGCAAAGGATCTTTGTTGTTATAAATGGGTTCTTTAGGGGGTCTTGCTGATGCTGGGTAAAAATTAAAATATGCACCTTATGAGCTAATGATTTGCTACGTGTGAAAACAATTTGGCGGTTTTACTTTTAATAATTTTTTTATAGAACTTTTAATAATTTTCCTAACTATATTCTTGATAGAACATTGTTGAAAGTTGAAACAATTTCATACTTGGAAAGCTTGTTTCTGGATCTATCAGATAGTTGCTGTTCTTTTATATACTAAAGAAAAACTTGATGTTCATTTCAAATCATACAATTCTTACATGGAGATATTCCCTGATCTGATTATATCTTTGGATGAACTACTTGCTACAATCTACATAGAGAAACTCAAAATAATTAATATCAACTCTCTACCACTTGACAATTGCCTAACATAATTAGATGTCTTATTATTAGTTATTAATAGCCTATGCTGGGCCTGCATCAAATGTTCGTGTGGAGCGTGCATCACGAGATTGCTTCACTGATGGAGGTGCTCTTGCTGAAGTTGTGTCTTCATATGAGAACACAGATGCTGACAGTCCATCAGATCCAATGCAAAGTAGTGAGTTGACTGAGCATGAAAGTCGTCAGTTGGCAATCAAGGTTTGTTATTCTTGCTGCTAGCTTTGGAGTGTCATCAAATGAGAATTCCTTTTTGTTTGGGAATGCATGGTTCTCTTAGTTAGCATCTGCCTTGTGATCATTGTGATTGACCATGTTATGTTAGTTTATTATCTGAGCTGATTACACATGTTTATGGTGAATACAACCAATTGCAAAATTTCTAGTCTGTTTATTTTCTAATTAAATCCTAGCTGTTTAGTTTCTCTTCCCAAATCCATTTGCCAATTTTCATGATACTTTGCATATAATAGCTATACTTTTGCTGTTTTTGCACTTTGTGTTCATAACCCCTTCTATTTAATCTCCGCACTCTTGATAACACAGGAGATAATGAACATGCCAGATTTAGCTGTCCAAGCCTTGGCCTTAACCATTCGTCATTTGAAGCAATTTGGTTTTGAAAGGATTTTGTGTTCGGGGGCTTCTTTGAGGCCCTTATCAAGCAATATGGAAATGACCCTTTCAGCCAACGCACTTCAACAACTAGAGGTGATTATAAATTGTGCTATTCTTTTTTTGAGCGTTTAGTACTAAGTACTAACTTTGCCCCTTCTCTTAACCCTTGATTGCTAGACGTTCCTATTTGCTCTGTTTATTTTGAAATTTGACAATTAAAAACATTGTGCTTAGTGTATTATTCAATCTGGTTAAACTGCAAAGAATTTTACATAGAAGGTCATTGCAACTAGAATGAACTTAATATTCCATATGAAATTCGGCTTCACCATCTCTGAGTCACAGCAGTCTCCACTAAATGCAAGTTCTTCAACCAAAACTTTATTTCTTGGGATAAAAGAAAATATTTTGTTAGAGAGGAGGGGAAAATATACATGAATTATTTGGCATCATGAATGACATCACATTTGGTGTACGTATAAACTCCATCTAGTTCTACTATGTTGTTGAATTAAAAGTATAGCAATGAAGTATCCTTGCTTTCTGCTGGTCGCAACTTGTATACTTAATAGTAACAGTTAGTGACAAGATCATGGTGGATTTTGTTGAATTATTTTACAACCTCAAATGAAGTTTATTTTCCTCTCTTATGTGCTTTTTATAAGCTGCAGATGTTTGTTTTCACTTAATCTTTAAAAATCCTTGTACTAGAAGTTACAAATGAGGGTTTCTGTTTGTTTTCAGGTTTTGAAAAACAACAGTGATGGATCTGAGACTGGCTCCTTACTGCAGATCATGAATCATACTCTAACTATATTTGGTTCCAGGCTTCTTAGACACTGGGTAGGTGGTACTTATGTTTCTGTTACCACCATTGCATGTCTTTTCCATATTGACAAAACAAAAGGAAAAAAAAAACTTTAATACTTGTGCATGATACAGGTAACTCATCCATTGTGTGATAAAAAAATGATTTCTGCTCGTCTTGATGCTGTGTCTGAGATTGCAGAATCCATGGGTTCTTGTAATGGTTTGAAGAATCTGGGATATGTTAAGGAAGATTCTGACATTGCAGTTGTGCAACCAGAGTTAGCATACGTGCTTTCTTTGGTTTTGACAACTCTGGGCCGGGCACCAGATATACAGCGTGGGATTACTAGAATTTCCCATCGGACTGCTACCCCATCCGAGGTGAGGTGATAAACAGCTTCATGTTGGCATGTTAATGTGTTTAACTATATCCTGTAATTTAATATATTGTTCTTAAATCTGCATTTTACATGAGAAAGAGAGAGAGGAGGATAACATTCTGTTGATTCTCACATTGGGGTCCATTTTTGAAGTAGGAACAAATACAATGCTCAGAATTCTTTAGCACTGTGATTGATTGACTTGAATTACGTTGTTCTGCTACAGTTTGTTGCAGTTATTCAAGCTATTTTGTCTGCTGGAAAACAGCTTCAACAACTTAATATGGGGGAGGAGAATAGTGATACATTGCACTCCAATCTGTTGAAAAAATTGATTTTGACTGCATCGTCTGCCAGTGTTATTGGTAGTGCAGTAAAAATGTTGTCATTTATAAACAAAGAATCTGCTGATCAGGGAGACATAACAAAGTTGATTATTGCATCTGATGGACAATTTCCTAAGGTCTATTTTCCTTTGCACTGAAAGTTTCATCTCAAACTTTGCTTCGTTTTGGGCTTTAAGTTGTATTCTGTGTTCCTTTATCCTGAACTGTGTAGATTTTATTACCATAAATAGGTCATTCAAGCCCGGAAGGTCTTTCAGATGGCTGTAGAACAATTAGATTCTTTGATTGGAATGTACCGCAAACAGCTTGGCAAGCACAGTTTGGAATTCTTGAGTGTTTCTGGGATAACTCATTTGATAGAGGTAATCATTTGATTCTTGAAAATCCCATTTTGGCTGATTGTTTTAGCATAGATGTTATACAATTTTAACTGATTTTCAATTTGTGCCGTTCACATTTATTAACTGAAAGAATATCTAGATTTTTCTTGTTGGTAAATTTGTGTACTCACATTTCCTTTTAATTTTTCTCTTTCATTGTTGTATTTTCCGTTGGTGCCTCCTTTCCTCTGCCCCCTCTCCCTCTATTAGGAGGGACAGTACATTTTTATGACCTGTTTCAGATATCTGTATCTCCTTTGGTTCTTGATTACATGGAATATGGTCTATGACTAATTATGACTGACATTTCAAGTATCAATTATTTTTCTTTCTTATTTTAAAAAAATTCAAATATTAATCCCAATTAGCCATGTTCTGTTATTGGTCAGGCATTCTGACTTGACAAATTAGTTCAAAATCTTTATATGCATGCTTCCATAAGTTTGATGCTTGGCTGTGAATAAAATATAATTGCTGTGATTTTGTTTGGCAGTTATCAACAGATGTAAGGGTACCTCTAAACTGGGTTAAGGTAAACAGTACAAAGAAAACAATTCGGTATCACCCTCCTGAAGTGTTGACAGCATTGGACAAGTTATCACTGGCAAAAGAGGAGCTCACCATTGCTTGTCGAGCTGCTTGGGATAGCTTTCTGAGGGACTTTGGTAAAAATTGTGCTGAGTTCCAGGCTTGTGTTCAAGCTCTAGCTGCTTTAGATTGTCTACATTCTCTTGCCATTCTTTCAAGAAATAAGGTTTGCTCTTGGTGAAGTTGATAAGTACCTCCAAATATTTGTGCAGTATTTGTAGTATAATTCTCTAGACTTATGTGTGGCAGAGTTATGTCCGCCCAGTGTTTGTAGATGACAATGAACCTGTTCAGATACAAATTTGTTCGGGTCGACATCCGGTATGAATTTAATGGATTGTGAATATATGCCTACTAAATTCACATGATTGTTACTTCGATCTATATAAACTGCAAACTCAATTTTGTCTTTGTGGTGTTGAGCATGTATTTTCCGCATCAGAGATTTAGCTGTGAATGTGAGGCATTCTAGTTTAATCTATCAAATTTCATTCTCATGAAAGTCAGTTGTTTAACGGGTCAATGGAAAATTGCATTATTCAATGAAAATATGTTAACCATTGCAAATTGTAAGTTTATATTTTCCATCACTCTTCTATATTTCTGAGTATTGATTATCAAAGACAACTTTTTATCCAAAAATAAGTTCTGTTATTTGTGGTGTGACTAATCTGATAATTTGGGGTATGAGCAATAGAAGGAAGTATGGGTATTAAGTATTAACCAGTATAAATGGATTTAAGCATAGATATGTTTAGCAAGTTTTTGGCTGCTAAGAAACTATTTCAGAGCCAACATGGTACACAGATCTATGTAATGGGTTCAGGGGTATTGCTAGTTTGCATCAGGTGGTCTTGATGATGAAGTTTGGATCCTTAGATTTTGATTGGAAGCAACTTTAATGACCGAGTGTGTTATGTTGGATGTATTGAATGTAGAGTAGTAATTATGTTGAATTGAAATTGTTACACTGGATTGAATTGAGATACTATTAATTATAGCAGAGTCTCAGTTATGTCTAATAGTTTGGGGGTTAACCACCAAGGGAAACATTCCGGGCTGGTAAAGTTGTCTGTTCTATTTAACGAGAAAGCTATCAAAATAGCATTAAGGGTGTGTTTGGATTGAGGAGAATGGACAGGACGGGAAGAGAATTTTGAAACCTTCGCTTTGTTTGGATTTTAAAATTTTGGAAGGAAAGAAATTGGAGGATTTTATGTTAACCCTACTTAACCCTCTTCCTTCACTATTTTTTTTTTTTTGGGGTAGGTTCTTCCTTCACTAATTTTAATTACCCCAAATTGGGAGATTTTGGAGGAACCAAACTAGTGAAGTAGAAGCCATCTCTTAACCTTTCCTTCCCTCCCCTTTAAGTCCTTGGGTGAAAATGTTATATGGATCAAGCGATGCCAACATGTTTTGTCTTTACTCATTTCTATGGTTAGGAAATGTTTTAATAGGATAATTGAACCATTTACATTCTTTCTTTCTTTCTTTTTTAAATTGGTTCTCTGATTCTCTCTTTTCACTGCATATCAGAATCCTTAGTGGCAGTGGGTTTAAGTTTAACAGATTTCTGTTTGACAAATGCATATGTATTTGAAATGACTTAAATACCTTAATGAGACATTCATATAACCTTTATTTTGCATTAATTGTTTGATACCAGAATACTTTATTCTCACTTTTTTTTTTCATTTTTTGATTGCATTTTTGAGTCTTTCAACTTCAACTTACCGTCAATTCTAGTTCTTCATTGCTGATTGGTAGAGGTTTGTTTCACTGAGTTCTCATCAGGTTTTGGAGACTACCTTACAAGACAATTTTGTGCCAAATGATACATACATGCATGCAGACAGAGAGTGTTGCCAGATTGTTACTGGACCCAATATGGGAGGAAAAAGTTGCTATATTCGTCAGGTCGCTCTGATTGCTATAATGGCTCAGGTAGAATCAATCATTTGTCTGTTATCTTTACATCGATTTGGTGTTACTGTGGCATCAAATGTATGCCTTATTTTCACATAAGGTTTGCATTTCTCATTATATGACTCCGTTTTGAGGTAGATATAAATGATGCTCTGGTTCTTTAATTGTAATATTGTATCACAATCTATAAAGAAAATTTGACATAGATTTGAATGTGTTACCTGCTAAAGCTATGCAGTATAAGTAGTGAAATTATCCATTCTGGGAAAAGTTCTGGTATATTAAATGTCTTGAAATAAATTCAGATTTTTTTTTCAATAATTTTCTACTTCAACCTAGGTTGTTATATTTCCGACTCCAAAGTTTTAGGATTGTCCATGTAAAGGGTTTTCTATTTTCAATTACTCATTTGATGCTATTGCTACCTCAGTAAGACTAAAAATTTTAATCTGCAAGTGGAATATCCCAAATACTCTAATTATATTGTGCTTTCTTGTTTTTATGATAACGTGTTGAGTTTTATGATGAATTGGATTAAATTTACTTTAATAATCAACTGCTTTTGTTTGACAAAGTTAATGTCCTAAGGCCTTTGCTTTATTGAAACATGTCCTGATCTTTCTAGGTTGGTTCCTTTGTACCAGCATCATCAACAAGACTACATGTCTTGGATGGGGTCTACACCCGGATGGGTGCTTCAGATAGTATTCAGCAAGGGAGAAGCACCTTCCTAGAAGAACTAAGCGAGGCTTCACATATACTCCAAAGCTGCACTGGACAGTCACTGGTTATCATTGATGAGCTTGGGAGAGGCACAAGTACTCATGATGGTATGGCTATTGCTTATGCAACTTTGCATTATTTGCTGGAGCAGAAAAAAAGCATGGTCCTTTTTGTCACACACTATCCTAAGATTGCCGACATTAGAACTGAATTCCCCCGCTCGGTGGCTGCTTATCATGTGTCATATCTGACATCACATGACGACACATGTAAGAACTCCAACTCAGACCATGAAGATGTCACTTACCTATACAAGCTTGTCCCTGGTGTTTCAGAGAAGAGTTTTGGATTTAAGGTGGCACAGCTTGCACAGGTACTCAATATATGTTTGTCTGTCTCTGTCTATGTATGTAGTTGTTTTTATTATTAATTCTTTTCACTTGTGCTTGAGGAAGAGAATGCTTAAAGCCTTTTTGAATGGAAGCTTGTGTATATAGAGTTATAATGTGATGAAGGTGGTTTAAGCTTGAGATGCAATTAATGAGGGAATTATGTAGTGTAACTAAATAAAAAAGAAATAAAAGAAAATGATAAATGAATGTAAGAGTTTCAATTGATATGAAATATGATGGAACATGAAACTTAATTGAGCCACTGCTGAGGTCTCTAATAATTATAAGGAGGTCCAATGCACGAGGCTCCCGTTAGGTGGGGTCTAGAGAAGTCAGATATATGCAGCCTAAACCCTACTCCTGCAAGCAAGGAGGCTATTTATAAGATTTGAATCCGTGATCTCTAGGAGATCTCTAATGATTAAATTGTTGCATTTACTTGATACAAATGATAACCTGATGTTTTTCAGCTACCTCCACGATGCATTAGCCGAGCCGCTGTTATGGCTTCCAGATTAGAAGCAGTAGTAAACAGTAGAATACAATGTAGATCAAGAAGCCATCTGCCGTTGGATGCACTGGTGATTGATCAAGAGCAAGAAGCACAACGGCTTATGCCTCAGCCTCAGCCGCTTGATAGTTCTTGTCAAGAGTTTGGTAGTGCATACAGAGAATTATTTTCAAACTTAAAAGCTGCATTAGACCATGATGACCTTACTAAAAGCTTCCAGTTTTTGGAGCAAGGTAAAAGCATTGCAAGGAAATTAATTAGCAGGTATTGTTACCTTTTATCTGAAAAATAGGCTAACACGCCTCTCACATCCCCCAACTTCACATCAATTTTCAATTCTGTCCCTAAATTCTTTTTTACGGTCAATTTTGTCTCAAAAGTTTAGAATTGCAATCAATTTCATCTCAATTCTTAATGTCATCCAAACTAATAACGAAAAATCATGACGTGAAATCACATATGTAATATTATGCTGACTTATCACTCAACAATGTTACTTCTTCATATTAATGCTAACTCATCACTTAAAGTAACATCGCACCTTTATATTAAGATGAAGAAAAAGAAAAAGAAGAATAAACCATGAGTGAATAGTGTTGGTGAGTCATTAATGTTGCATGTATGATGCAATGCCAACTTTTGTCATTAGAAATTTGGATGATATTAGGGGTTTGGACAAAATTTATTGCAATTCGTAACTCAAAGGGCAAAATTGATTGCAAATAATGTTTTGGGTTCAAGCAGCATAGATATTGTTAACTATATATTTATCTTGTTAGGTACTTTCTTTCCAGTTAACATTATTTGTTATCATTTTAGACCCTTTTTAACTCAAATTTCACTTGTGAGATACTTTGGTTATCTGCACTTACTGGCAATTGTGTGATTGATGTTAGGACTTGAAATGAAATTCCAACACAAGAAGTGGTATTATGGAGATTCTTCTTGTGGTTTACAAGATTAAAGATTAAAGGCAGTGTTCAGAAGAACTCCTCCAGTCCAGTTTGTGTATAATATTTTGCCTATAAAAATGGGTATTTTCAATTTTGGCTTCATTATTTTCCCCCGGGTCTTTTACTTTGTATAATATTTTGCCTATATAATTGTAATGTATGTTTTAATCTATGCCAACCAGAAACTGCGGTGCTTTCTTTAAATCATGAAGAACACAAGGAGTAGATGTTGAGTATTAAGTTAGTATTGAATTTTAGTGCATCTCTCAAATTATTTAGTCTCTAATCCAATAAGGTGGATTGAAAAATGGCACTAAATGATTATAAAGATATATTGAAATTTAATATTCTCGTAGTACTAAACTTTTATCTAATCACAAGACATGCACGTGATAGATATCTAAATTGATTTCCTTCTTACATTATTAATGTAAATAACCCTAGAAAGGTTAAAGGGAGAATATATGCGTCACGGTCTTCTCTTGTTTAAAATGAGAAGTTGTTTAAAAAATTGCTACTTTTTTTTAAATCCAAGAGCATATTTGTATTTTCAAGCGGGAAGTAGTTTATACAATATTGGGATTTTCCAGACACTTCTCATCTTTATTTTTCCTGTTTGCTCCACAAGCATATCATTAAAGGTCACTTTCAAACCAACTAGAATAATGCAATACATTTTTCAAATTTTTAACCGATATCATTGAGTTGGCTTATAAGCACCTTAAAGATTTGAAAAAATGGCCTTAAAATTTAAAGTTTTTAATTTGGCATAGCAAACTCTGAACATTTAAATAAGAACGAATGAATCATTTCTATTCAATCCCACCTCTTGTTCACTGTTTTTCAGGTGTCATTTAGTAATTTGTTGAATTAACAAGTGATGTCAGCAACTCACATTCTCTATTCTCTATTCTTTGTTCTGTGGAAAAAATCAGGTATTGAGGACACGTTTGGTATACTTCCCAAACAATGCAATACATGAATCTCACGATTTTCAAAAAAAATTTACATCATATTTTATACATACCAAACACACTTTTTATCATACTTTTTCTTTCTATTTCTCTCCTCACTTTTCTCTACAGTACTTTACTCTACAATACTTTACATTCGTACATTTATACCAAGCGTGCCCTGAGTTCTGATTTTGCATCAATATGCAATCAATTTAATATTTTTATATATTTTTCTATATCATAATTAATATAATATTATTTGTGAGTTAATGCATAATCAGAATTAGTTGCTCGACAGAATTTCAATGCCAGAGGAACCGAAATCAACTATCAAGCACATTAAATTGGGAATGGGGTCAACTCTGGATCTATCAATCATGTCTCTTACTAAGAATGACATGGAATTTTGACTCTAAAAACCACACTTCCAAGTAATCTAAACTATGCAATTAGGTACAAAGTAACTTTTTTTTTACATTACATTACAAAAGTTTCAGTTCAATGTAAGTCATTTCTAATGCTTGCTAAGAACAATCTTAGCTCCTTTGCTTTCTTCTCATGTTCAGGTGATGTGTCATTTTCTGAGTCACTCAGATCAATCACCTCAATATGTTGACCATTAGATCTTTGACATTTGGAGGAAGCATGGGATTGTTTTTGTGGCAAAGGGCTCAGTAGATCAATGACCTCATCTTTAGATATGATGGAATCAGACCTATGGTTTGATATATTGCTGATATTCTGATCCAACCCAATCTGTTCTAAACCATGTGGTGAATGAAAGAAATCCTCCTCGTTATTCACATCAGCTTCATCCATAACAGAGGTATCTTCAAATACCTGTTCTGACAAATCAGAAGAATTGTGATTGGCATGGCCTCCTAGATTGATATCCAGCAACAAATTCTTCAGTTTCAGGTCAAGTTCAGCCATAGAAGTTGCAGCTTCAGTTTTCTTTGGTCTTCTTTTTTGAACATTTTGTTTCTTGGGTTTTGCTTTTTTCTCCTCAAACTCTAAAATCTTCTCAGGACAGGCACTGGAGATCATAAATGAAAGATGACATTGATGATTAATGACCATAACAGTTTGAACCATGAAAGCATTACTTTGCAAAGATTTTATTCCCTTTTTATTTATTAAGTAAACTACCGTTTTGGTCCCTGAAAGATTTCATTTGTCTCAATTTAGCCCCTAAATCATAAAAACATCAAATTTAGTACCTAAAAAATACCACTTGTCTCAATTTAGTTCCTAAATTATGAAAATATCAAATTTAGTAATTGAAAGATACCTTGTGTTGCTATTTCATCCCTACATTTAGGGTTCAGAGTTTAGGATTTAGAGTTCATAATTTAGGATTTAGGGACTAAAATTAAACATGTGGAATCTTTCAAATATTAAATTTAATATTTTCATTATTCAAGGACTAAATTCAGGTAGGTGATATCTTTTAAGGACTAAATTTGATATTTTCATGATTCAAGAGACTAAATTGAGAGTTGAGACAAGTGAAATCTTTTAGGGACTAAAACGTATACTCTTTATTTTTTTGGTAATTACTTTGCAGAGTAAAATTAACTTGAATATGTTATATTCCATAATAACTTATCTTCTTTCCCAATGAAGTTAAATTTCTTAAACATATATTCAGAAAGTTGCAGAAATAAACCAAACCATATTCTAGCCAAAGTTGTATTTGTGACTTGGAAAACATAAGTCTGATACGGATCAAACACATTAAATTACCTTTCTATGAGATCTGCTGGTACTATTGAAGTTGTAAGTCCATCCATTTCATTCCATGCCACCTCATAGCATTCCCTTCCTTGAACTTTTCGGCACTTGATGATTTCTGACACTGGACACTTCACAGGGATCTATAATAGAGTATATTGCAGCTGGAGTAAGTGGGGTACACATCCTAGCTCAGGAACAAGGTGCCAGAGAGATAGAACTCGTGTTCACAGGTATAATAGTAGAAAGATAGAAACTACATGGATGGAAAATTTACCCAAGTTTCTATGGATAAAAGATGGAATGTGATAAAAGGTAATGCTAAAAACTGAAAATCATCAACATGGACCTGGATACTGATAAAAGACTAATGAGTAAATTATCATTTTCTTTTGCCATCAAGTAAATTATCATTTTGGTCCTTGAAAGATGCAATTTGTCTCAATTTAGTCCCTGAAAGATGGAAATATCAAATTTAGTTTCTAAAAGATACAGATTGTCTCAATTTAGTCCTTGGAATAATTTCCATCAGTTATGTTAACGCCTTAATGGCGATTCCAAGGATTACATTGAAACAAATTGCATATTTTAATGACTAAAATTGATATTTCCATCTTTCAGGGACTAAATTGGGATAAATTACATCTTTTAGGGATTAAATGTGACATTTGCATATTTCAGGGGCTAAAATGAGACAAATTGCATCTTCAAGGGACTAAAATGATTAATTTACCCATGAGTCTCATGACTAATTAATGGCAAGGGCTAGCACTAGCAGTACCTCATGTAAAGGTAGCTTCAGTCCAGCTTCTGATGAAGTTAAGCAGAAATTGGAAAATCGCCGTAAATCTCTTTCAGCAATCTTTGGAAGGATATATTCATCTACGACAAGAAACATCAATGAGCTAATCACAAAGTTACTTCAAACAACTAGCGGCCTGGAATTACCATTGACGATTTAATATTTTAAACTTCCAAGAATTGGTATAAATTGTAAAATCTAGGTTCCAATATGAAATCAGATACTCTTCGCTAAAGGCTTCACAAAAATATGAATAAATCAACCTGATCCAACAAGACAGGATGAAGAATAAGCAAGCAGAAGCAGATGAAGAACCTGTCTTCTCTGGAGGCCATTGAAAGAATTCAGCACATATCTGATGTAGTTTACTACGTTGAAACGGATATTGCGCAAGAGCACTACAGAAATAGTCAAATTTTCAGCTTCTGTGAATAATGCTGTACAGATAATTATCCAGATCCAATTGTTTAGACTATACTAAACGTATTGTTTTACCCACAATTTCTACAATTTTATTAAGATTTCAAATTAATGCAAATTTATAACTGCTTTGGATGGACTTCATTTGAACTTCCATACATTCTGGTTGGCATAAATTTTGAAAGCCAATCAGTATCAAGACCCTATAGCATAGCAGATAGACTTCAAGTTCCCAAGTTTGGAACAATATAGATCAACATTGTCATCTATGTGACATGTCCAAGCGGTGAGTATAATTCAAATGGGTTTCATAGATTTTGATTGATGTGTATATATGACTATGACGTTTGGTATTGAAACCTTTAGCAGATAGACCCAGCACTCCTATTTGAATGTATGACATCAATTGTAAATCAACCAAATTTTAGGCCAAAGCAAACCCCCATGGAATAGTAATATAGCGAAGTTCTTTAGTTTTTGTGGCTTGTGATCTATCTTTCTGAGTAGCAAAGAAAATACCATCACATTTTAATAAAGAAGAATGACCAATTCTATGAGATAATTGACATTTTTTGTGGTATTGGTGCCACTAGTCACTTTCTACATTTGTATTTAATTAAACAAATTCAGGTCCTTGTTAACAAAATACCACCATAAAGGCAACTAATATTCTTGAAGTGACGTATGGAGATTTTTTAAAACCCTATACTTGAGACTAAAAGCAGCTTCTACATCCTTATATTTTCTTATGATGCTCAATCATAAAGGTAACAAATATCAACATTACCTCATCACAGTATCAGAATCTGCCTGGTGGCATTTTGGCTTCATATAAGCATTGATAACTTGCAAGAAGTGGTTATCTCTTTGTGAATTATTCTCACTTCCTGAATGTACAAACGATAGACATATCAATGAACGAATCAAACCTAACATGTTCATTGTTCTCACTCGATGTGACATAAATCCAAAGACTAAAATCATTTTTCATCGACACATCAGTCATATAACAAAATAAAAAGCCTCCTCTAACAGAATTATATCACTCGCAGACATTTAATTGGTATCAAATTCTCCACAATTTAAAGTTTACATCTGGTTCAAGAATGAATTTTAAATAAAACTAAGTATGGCTAAATGCATTGGCAGAAACTTAAAGAAATCACATTTGTAGAACTTCCTAATAAAGGAATTAGAAGTAATATAAATGCTATACCGTGAATCAATTTCATATCACTGTCCAATATATTTTCTTTGTTACTGCTCTTGAAAACTTGCCCCAATCTCTTCCCACCTTTTGGTCTTTTCAGGCATTCAAGTCCTTCAGAAGCAAGTTTTTGAAGCACAAATTTGTCCCCAATCGATTTTACTATCTGACAAGCTGACTCCTACAACCATAATAAAATTATTGCGAAGTGATAAGCATCAAACAACAGAGGAGGAATAGACAGAAAGGTACCATGTGAGATATGACCACGAAAAATGACAGGATTCAAGACTTACCAGACCCACACCATAAACTCTTTGATTGTAGTCACTGCCAAGAAGTACAGCGAGAGCAATCTGAAGATTACAAATCACAGAGCCACTGAGTTTTAAAGTAGTTGGAAGAATAGAAGACTTAGAAACAAAAGAATAATCATAGGTACTAGAGGCTTTGCAAGCACGTACGTGCATGTAATTTATTTTTAATTTTTAAAAATATAATATAAAGTTATAAACTAATAATTATTATATTATAAAACAATAACAAATTAGATATTTGTTAGTATTTTAACTTTTAAAATACAATATAAAATAATTATTATATTTTAAAATAGAAAATTAAATAATTGGAATTGGAAGTTATTTAATTCCCCACTTTTTTAATAACTACCCATCATATCTATTTTCTCTCTCCCACATCCTCCTACCATATAATTTTTCTTGTCTTTTTTAAATTAGAAAATAGCTATTTTGTGACATCAATGACCAGAAGACCCAACAACCATATTAATATAGATAAATGAATGCATGCACAAATACTAGATTCAGCTTAAGTTTCTACAAGTAAAATCAATTCAAACCATGGAAGACCAAACCTTCCATGCACTATAACACACTTGAAAAGAAACAATTGAACTTGAGCTCCTTGATGTAACTAAACCACATAAAATGGTGCTACAATAGGGTAAATTCTGTTTTAACTGACTTTTCAGTTAGGGTGCCCACGATTGGATCTAGATCATCTCATGGGAGAAAATAGCATGACAATTTCATGTGAAGAGAGCGATCGACACAAAATAATTATACACCACACACTCATGATCTCCATTATGTGAATGGGGCCCATCATTTTAACAATTTTGTGTCTAATTCTCTCCTCACATGACACTATCATGTTAATTCCTCACATGAGAGGATCCAAATTTGTCCATGATGATATGAAATGGAAATGGACATTGGCTGCCCTTCGCCCCTTCCTATACCTCACTTCTTTTTCACAGCCTAGAAATGCACAAACTAGATTAACTTAGAATTAAACAACAAGGTGACTGAACAATAAAAATCCTCTATATATATCCAAAAAGAAAACACTGTGAACTGTAAATGTTTAAAAGGCAACTAGAAAGTTACCAATGAGTCCCTTCCAAATCCAAGTTCTCTTTCAATGTCTGCCATCTCATAACAAACAACATATCCACCATCTCCTAACTCATCAATAAACAGTTCCTTATAAATAGTTAGCAAGATAAAAATAATATAGACAAGTGCAGAAATTATCCAAAGCTGATTTACTCACCAAGGCAGATATCCCTGTACACTGTCCTTGCACCAAAAAGAAAGATATCTGAATCGGCACTGAAACATCCATCCTGAAAGTAAAGACAGTTATTAACGAATGAATAATATGGGTTAACCATTAGCTTAAGTATCCCATGAATAAGAATGATTTCCAAACGGGAAAAAAGAAAATAATGTGTAGGTTTGTGATTATTCATACACATAATAATTCGGAGTTCAGCAAAGCACACTGAGCTTCAGCTTCTTCAATCCTGATTAGAAAAACAGAGCAACATTATTAGTTCATATGGCAGTAACTTTTATGCTTTTTTATCCAATACTGAAGAATGCAGATTCAGAGATTCTTTTCCAATTAACTTCTAGACAGAACAAACTAGATAAATAGAACAGAGTTCCAAGAGATTATTAAAACCATCAGGTTTGGCATACAAAAAACCAAAGTAAACTGTGATGCACTAATCTCTGACATTTATCTTCTTTAGAACAAAGTTGAACCTCAACTTCAAATAAATATTACCCATTCAAACAAGGGATGCCAAGAGCCATCCCCAAGATACTAGCCTCTTTTATCATGCAAGAAAACTCAGATCCCATGTTTCTCCGTAAGGAAGACACTTTCTGTAAGTTAGATTCTTTTAATGCTACCTGCATTATTATTGACTATAGTTAGTATAAATAGAAACTAGAAAGTAAGAAAAAGCAATATGTGCTAAGGACTGAACATTTATGAAGTACATATGAGAGGGCTACTTACCTCTTTTCTGGAGGTTAAGCGCTGCCTATAAGTTGATAATTTAATAGCAGGAATTGATCCATCTACCAAACAACAATTATTACAGAATGAGAAGAAATATCGCTGAATACTATAAAAGCAACAACGTTCGAAAGCATATGAGCAGACTGACCGGTAAAAGAGACACCATATTTAAGTAAACAAGAAGGAACACAGATACTGACTATAAATGTGATATCGTAAGCCTCATAAATCATAGTAAATTTGCATGAAACTGAATGATATACCCTGGAATTTCTCATCACAAAGATAAAATGGGCTAGTGTCAGAATGTGGGCCTAAGAAGTGTTGGTAAAAGTTCTAGAGCTCATTCTACATTTTCTACTAATAATTATAGAGGGAAAATCTTAGAACTAATTTACATGTTTAAAAGCCAGTTTAACATAAAAAAACTCAAGTCTACAAGTTTTAGTACATACATTACCCAAGCCTCCAACATTCACCACTCTTCAATGTTGCACTAGACTAGCATAAAACCATAACTCATTAGTGCATGCCAACATGTTGTGTCTTTACTCATTTCTATAGTTAAATTATTAATAGTTAAATCTGTCATAATAGTTTCTTCTATTGTTTTCTTTGGTCTTCTCCTACCTCTAGTTATTGGGCTATCTTCCATCTAGTCAACTCTACATGAGCTTGTAACAACCTTCTTTGTACATGACCAAACCACTTGAGGCATGTTTCAACTAGTTTTTCTATGATAGGTGCTACCCCAACTTTCTTTCTAATGTAATCATTAGTAAATCATAACCTATCCTTTCTAGTGTGACCACTCATCTAACACAATATTCTCATTTATGCAGCATTGAATTTGTCCTCATGTTGACTTTTTATAGCAGTTCTTATGGTTAAAAAATGAATTTGATACTATCATTTACTAAAACTGAAAACTTATGTACATATTTTCAACCTACAACTTAACTCTAACAAAAAGTAACTTATCATAGAACAGCATTGCAAAAAGCAAAAGGACACACCTGTAACGAAAATTAGACTGCAATTCAAAGCAATGAGTGCTCTAAGGCGGTGAAAGAGACTTCTGAGGTAGATTTTCTCCTTCACACAAGAGTGTGATTTGCTCGCAGTGTAAAGTTGCACAATCCAGCAAGAGAGATCTATGCATATCCTCTTGTTCCTAAACTCCAATTCCAACACAAACCCAAAATACGTTTTCAAATTAGAAAAAACAAAATGCGTGGGAGAGAACAGAATTTGATTGGTTGCCGAGAAAGTAAAAGAAAGCAAGGGAATTACTACTTACTGAAGATGGTGAAGTGGAACTGTTTTCTTGCAAGATTCGAGGATATCCCACAAATGCTTCACACCCATGAGAGCACGAGAGTGTGTGAGAGAGTAAGGAAAACGTTGTAAGGCTTTCTATTAGAAGAAGGAGCCGAAGGGAGGGTTTCAAGTTGCAGATTTCGAATTCGAAACCCCTCTCACCCTCGCAGGTCGCGGGCGAGCAGCCATAAGCGACGCCGTTTCCACTTTTCAGATACAAAAAAAATAGAGAGAAAATTTTTTTTCCCCTAATAAGGCAAAAGTACATTTTCTTTACTAAATATTTGCACGGCCAAATTATTTTTTGGCAAAAGTACCTTTCCTAACCCCAACGTTTGGGGATCCTGTCAGTTTCGCCCCTAACGTTTTTTTGCTGTCAATTGTACCCCTAACGTTTTACGTTTCTGCCAATGTCACCCTTTTTCACTAACATCGTCAAATATTTAACATTTTTTGCTGACGTGGCATCCTATGTGGCAAAACGTTTCTTTTTTTTGTCAATTATAACCTTAACGTTTTACATTTCTGCCAATGTCACCCTTTTCACTAACACCATCAAATATTTAATATTTTTTGCTTACGTGGCATCCTATGTGGCAAAAATATCTGACCATATCAGATTTCCTACTCATCTTTTCCCATCAAAGTTGTGTCGTTTTGACCTCAGCCTATTCCGTCTAAAACATAACTCAAATGCACGCGATATTTTGCTCATAAAAACAACGGAGACGTTATCCATTCTCTATTTTAGGGTAACGTCTCCGACAAAGTAGAGAATGGGTAACGTCTCCAACAAAGTAGAGAACGGATAACGTCTCCAATGTTTTTGTCTGCAAAATGGCATGTACGTTTGAGTTATATTTTAAAAGGAATATGATGAGGCCAAAACGACACGATTTTGATGGGAAAAAGATGAGTAAAAAATCTGGTGTGGAAAAAAATATGTCAAGTCAGATATTTTTGTCACATAGGATGCCACGTAAGCAAAAATTATTAAATATTTGATGGTGTTAGTGAAAAGGGTGACATTGACAGAAATGTAAAGCGTTAGGGTTACAATTAACAGAAAAAAGAAACGTTTTGCCACATATGATGCCACGTCAGCAAAAAATGTTAAATATTTGACGGTGTTAGTGAAAAGGGTGACATTGGCAGAAACGTAAAACGTTAGGGGTACAATTGACAGCGAAAAAACGTTAGGGGCGAAACTGACAGGACCCCCAAACGTTGGGGTTAGGAAAGTTACTTTTGCCTTATTCTTTTGGTCCTCAACGTTTGCACGAAGTTTAATATTGGTCCTTAACGTTTCAAAAGGTTATTTTAGGTCCTCAACGTTTTTTTTTTGGTTAAAATTGGTCCTCTAGCTTAACATCTGTATGGTTTTACCATTAAATGCTGACGTGGAAGGCTTATGTGGTACACTCTCTCTCATACATGTTATATTTAAATGACATGGCACTCTCTCTCACTTCAATTCAGCAAAACGACGCTGTTTGATTCATTTAAAACGTTGAGGACCAATATTAAATTTCGTGCAAACGTTGAGAACCAAAAAAGTAATTTAACCTATTTGCGCTAAACTTTTTTTATATGAGCGCTATTATATTTTTAAATTTTAAATTTGTAAATAATTTCATTCAAATTACATCTAAATAATTTAATTTTATATATATAAATGTGATTATTTTTATGGTCTTTAAATATTATAATATTAAATTATATATTTAATTATAATTTTTATTAATTTAATTATGATCATCTATATTAAAATAGTCAATTAGTTAATTAAAAAAGAAAATAAAAATATGATGTGAAAAGATCATAGGTGAGAGAAAATAAGAATAGTGATTATATTTTTAAATTTTAAATTTGTAAATAATTTCATTCAAATTACATCTAAATAATTTAATTTTATATATATAAATGTGATTATTTTTATGGTCTTTAAATATTATAATATTAAATTATATATTTAATTATAATTTTTATTAATTTAATTATGATCATCTATATTAATATAGTCAATTAGTTAATTAAAAAAGAAAATAAAAATATGATGTGAAAAGATCATAGGTGAGAGAAAATAAGAATAGTGATAACTTCTCAAGATTCTATTTATAAAAATTTTTTATTAATTTAAAATATAATAATCATAATTTTATAACATATTATTTCAAAAATTAAGAAAATAAATTACGTGCATGCGAAGCTTCTAGTATTATTTATTTTATAATGTTATTATGATAATAATTGCTAAAAGTATAATAATCATAAGTTTAACGGAAAAAATATAAAATTTCGTTAAAAGTATAATTATTATATTTATTAAAAAAATATAGTTATTATAAATTTTAGAGATTATATTATAAAATTTTTAAACATATTAAAAATCTAATTATCAAAAAAAAAATTAGACCAGAACTACCCATATATATTCAAAAGATATTGCTTATCACATGTCAACATAAATTAATAAAAAACTACTCATACACCGATACTTATTACCTTTTCATGTATGAAGCTCTTGAGAGTTTGATGCAAGAAGTTCTATCATATATTTCAAAATTATGTTCGGAAGCCGAGATTGGTGAATGTAAATTCAAGTAAGTTTAATTTTGTCCACCTCTTAAATGCTTTTTTTAATACACTAACATTGAAATTATTCAAATAGTTTTAATGACTCATTAATGCAAATTAGTCAAATTAATTTCTTTTTTGTAATTTTTTTTTCAATTTTCAGTCAATAACAATTATGAGTTAATTCTTTTTTTAATATATATATATATATATATATATATATATATATATATATATATATATATTAAAATCAAGAGTCAATATCTTTGAATACCTATTCGGCTATTCCCTTATTCTATTTTTTAACGTGTTTCTCTTAATAAGATATAAAAATTACTCTCTTTTATTATGCTTTCCTTCTTCTTCTTCTTTTTGTAGAACATGGAACGAGGAAAAAAATGTTCTCTCTTATTCATTATTTAAAAAACAGATTTTCAAAAAAATTGCATAAAATAAATATACAAAATTAAATGATAATAAATTAAATCAGTTAATTGCCCCTTATTTTGCATAAATAACGGTAATTTCTAAATTTGATTTATGAGTTTCAAGTGATTTTGAAACATTGTGTTTCCAAAATTAAAATAATATATTAAATTAGAAAATGTTCCCTCTTATTCATAATTTAAAAAACTAATTTTCAAAAAAAAATTACATAAACTAAATATACAAAATCAAATAATAATAAATTAAATCAATTAATTATCTCTTATTTTTGGTAAATAACGATAATTTTTAAATTTGATTTATGAGTTTAAAGTAATTTTAAAACAGTTTGTTTTTTCTCACAAAAAAAACAGTTTATTTTCAAAATCAAAATAATATATTAAAATAATTTTTAATATTATAAAACAGTTTGTTTCCAAAATTTTAAAATAGTTTTTAATTTATATAATTATTTGGAACTTATTTTTATAATATACAAAAATAAATAATTTTTAAATATTATTTGATTTTAATCAAATAAGTTGTTGCACACTAAAACTAAAACTACCTGTAATATAATTTTATTTTAATTATATGTGATTTTTTTATAAAAAAAACACATGATTGATATAACTACTTTCTTATTTTTTTTAAATAAAAAATAAATTGTATTTGAAAAAAATTATATTTTCATTCATTTTATTAATTTAATTATTTTTTATATTTTTTTTATATAATTTTGTATTATCCGTGCATTGCATGGGGATAATGCTAGTACTAATCAACGGAAACATACTAGGGGCATGTTTAGTAAACTTTTCAAACAGTACTTTACATGTAATCTCACGATTCTAAAAAAAATATACATCATATTTTATACATACTTAACATATTTTTATCATACTTTTTCTCTCTCCTAATTTTTCTCTCTATATCTCTCTTCACTTTTCTCTACAGTACTTTCCTTTATTCTACAGTACTTTACTCTACAGTACTTTCTTTACAGTACTTTACATCTGTGCATTTATACCAAGCGTGCCCTAGATATAGCAATAGAGGAGGTGAAACTTGTCTCGAGTGTGTGTGTATATATATATATATATATATATATTGTCAATTTTCACTCTCTTTTTCTAGAGTATCTTATTCTCATAGTCACACCTCAATCATTGGCCTCCACCTCTTTCTCTGATCAAGTTTTAACTAGGGGCGAATAAATAAGATTTCAACAGAATTGGCAAACACAAATAAACTAATATTAGACGAGGGAAGATCCTCCGGAGAATGAATCTAGAGTGCCCACCTCTTTCTCTTTCTCTTTCAAATATTTCTTTATCCTACATTAATTTAAAGACAAAATTAATAATGAGGCTTAACATATATTCAAAAAGATAATAACAATAATACTGTAATTATTCTTCAAATAAAAGTACACATACCTCAATCTTATTCTTATAGGCTCATGTTTTTTTACTCACTTCCAAGTTATCGGGTTCCCCAATACTAAGAAAAAATTTCTCAAACATCATTTTCTCATTCCATTAATTAAATAAGAAATTAATAATACTAGTAAATAAAGGAAAATAATTAAAATGAAACATAGTTCATATGTTGTATAATTTGTTCATACTTTGAATTCCAATCAAGCATATCTCGCTCTTTCCTACAAAATCAAGAAAGTCCCAAACAATAAAATAATAATAATAATATATAATAACAAAATCAATTAGTTCATACTTTATGAAGAGTGATATTTACCGTTTTGTGTGGGAAAGACGAAGCCTTGAGAACTGAAAAAGGTTTAAGAATTCGATATATCTTGAAACAACAATTGCAAGGGATTGACACATTGTTTGGATGGTGAGTAAAATATGATAATAATGTTTGGAATTTGAGTAAATATTGATATTTCTCCATTCATAGCTAATACGATACTATATCGTGTTTTTCTCATATTCTTGAATGTAAAACGCAAATCAACTAAAAATAAAAATCATGAGGACTAGGAAATAGGAATGTCTAATAAATGGAAGATATTAGAATTTCTCAGGAGGAAATCAAACTTAATTAGGGATTGGAGTGATAAGAAGAATTTATGGAAGTTGTAGATGAAGGGTTTTGGTAAGTATATGTGATTGTGAAGAGTGAATGGAAGGGAGAGTTATTTATAGATGAAGCTGAGAAGGAGATGTGCATTTATATCTTGCTGATGCAAAGCATGTCCAACAAGGTTTACAGGCTACAACTGTCAAATTAGCATTCCAGTTTCGAAACACTTGAGTCACATTATACATCATAGAAATAAGTACAACAAAACCATTACCTGCAAAACAAGTCCAGATAATAAAAAACAGGGTGCGGAAATGGTTTTATAGTAAATGGAAGGATAACATTTTGTTTGGTTGGCATATATCATAGAAACAAGTACAACAAAACCCTTACGTGCAAAACTAGTCCAGATAACAAAAACTGGGTACGAAAATGGTTTTATAGTAAACGGAAGGATAACATCTTGTTTGGTTGGCATATATTATAGAAACAAGTACAACAAAATCATTACATGCAAAACTAGTCCAGATAACAAAAAACTGGGTACGAAAATGGTTTTATAGTAAACAGAAGGATAACATCTTGTTTGGTTGGCATATATCATATAAACAAGTACAACAAAACCATTACGTGCAAAACTAGTACAGATAACAAAAAAATCGGGTACGAGAATGGTTTTATAATAAACGGAAGAATAACATCTTGTAAAAAAAAATAGAGACAAAACTTTTTTCCCTAATAAGGCAAAAGTACATTTTCTTTAACTAAATATTTGCGATAAACTTTATTTTTATATGAGCGCTAAACTTTGTTGTTTGTTAATTATATTTTTAAATTTTAAATTTATAAATAGGTTCATTTAAATTGCATTTAAATAATTTAATTATATATATAAATGTGATAATTTTTATGGTCTTTAAATATTATATTACCAGTTGACGTGACTATTAAATGTTAATGTGGCATGTGTCTAAGCATTTAACAGTGTCACATTAACATTTAATAGTCACATCAGCTGGTACTTGGTTATCTAATTGGTAATAGTCAGGAGACTAGATAGTTGACAAAATTGTAAATTCGGGGACTAAATAGTATATTTACCAAATTCAGAGACTAAATAGTAGTTTGACTAATAATTCAGAGACTAAATAATATTTTGACTCTTCTAATAATTATATTGCAAGAGTGAATTGGAAAGTCTACCATACATATCTTAAATTCTAAGGACCTGTTTTTTTTTAGAACCTAAGGACATGTTTAATTGGTAGATTTATTTGAAGGAATGAAAATAAAAATGAAAATAGGAAAGATAATAAGAAGAAAAATAAAATGACAATTATATATTTTTGAGGAAAAATACTATTTAGTCCCTGAATTTATCAAAAATACTATTTAGTTCCCGAAATGTATAACTATGTCAACTATTTAGTCCCCGAATTTGTAACTATGTCAACTATAGTCCCCAAACTTGGCAAAAATACTATTTAATCCCCGAATTTGCAACTCTGTCAACTATTTAGTCTCCTGAATGTTACCCGTTAGAGTTGACAGAGTTACAAATTCGGGGATTAAATAGTATTTTTGCCAAGTTTGGGGACTAAATAGTTGACATAGTTACAAATTCGGGGACTAAATAATATTTTTGTCAAATTCAGAGACTAAATAGTTGACATAGTTATAAATTTTGGGGAGTAAATAGTATTTTTGATAAATTTAGAAATTAAATAGTAGTTTGACCAACAATTCAGGGACTAAATAGTATTTTTTCTCTATATATATTTTTTAAAAAATATTAATATTTAAAAAAAATAACAAAATTGACTTTTTTTTCTTACCTAGGTCTAAGTCCAAGACATAGGCACCGCTAAGAGGCGTTTGATGTATTTGTAAAGAAGCCCAGAAAGACAGCAGAAACTGAGGAACCGTTTTGCTTTGACTTGTCGGGCAGCGGTCAACTTGACGGGTTCGAAGCAAAACTCGCTACCCTTTGCCCGAAGACGCCAACCAAACACAGCCGTTGGATTTGATTGTGATGATCTTCTTTCACTTCAGGAGTCAGAAGCCAAACAAGCCCAAGGTTGTTTCCGTAATTTCCCATATCCCTCCCCTTGGAATCCGCATCCTTTCCTTCCCGTTCTTCCTCCTCTCTGTTTCGCGTTTTGGGAAAAAGAAATTAATACCATCATCGACGAATCCAAGCGTTTTCCTCCTCAACTCCCTCCTTCTTCACTTCACTATCATCATCATCATCATCATCATCATCATCATCATCATCATCACCACACCCTTCTTCAATCAATCACAAATGCTGAAGCTTTCTCTCTGAAGGTTTGTTTCTGATTCCGCTTCTTTCTTCTTGCTGGCATCTTTGTTCGTTCTGTCCATCTATCTGTGGAATTGGATCCGGGGAATTAGATCTTTGTTCGAAATGAGGAACCCTTAATTGTTTGATTTCTGGGGTTGGGAGAATTTGGTTGATCAGGATGCTTACTGGGTTCGTTTTGATTGGGGCGCTTTTGAAGATCGTATGCTGCGGGATTACAATTTCGTTTGCGAGACTTGGGGTCATGGAAATTGTTCTTTAGGGGTTCTTTGCCTTTTGTTAATCTGGTTGATTCTTCTTCCTTTTTCACTTGCTTGATATCCAATTTTCAATTGTAATGATCAAAAAGGTTGATGATTCCTCTATTTCCTCTGATTTTGATTTGTGGATAAGTAAGTCATAGGTGCAATCTTGATATTTGGGATGAGAAATTGAGATTCCTCTGGACATAATTTACTGATTATCGCATTCTTGTTGAGTCTAGTAGGATCAAGTGCTGGGTATAGTGTGACATTCATTTAGGAGTCTAATAATTGATGCTGTTTACCTATTTGTAATTAGTAATCCAATCAATTGTTTGAACCAGCCTTCTGGCAGTCCAGTTTTCAATTCTAAGTTTTCTGTTGTAAGCTTTCTCTTTGGAAAATTTAGAGAAGTTTATTCTCACTTTGTTCATGGTACATGAAGTTCTTGCCACCCAGAATTCTTGGTCTTAGGATTCAAGAAGTCAAGTGTTGGAACATTCGTCTTGCAGGCGTTAGGATCATTTCATAGTTCGGCGGTCGATCAAAAGTCAGTCTTGTTTTCTTGGCTGATTGTTTTATTAAGTTGGCATATAATGTTTAAGGAAAAAAATGTGGTGCTGTCATAGTTTGTCTTTCATTTTAATGGTTGAAATTTATTATATCATCTTTCAATTTTTGTTTCCACAGGTGTTTTGATGCACATAAGAATTTCGGGAACCTTGTATAATGGAAGACAGTTACTCTAGTGTACGGAGATGGGAGGACCTGGACATAGACATTTTGGTGAAGATTTTCCAGTTGCTTGACATATTTCAGTTAACTTCTGGCATTGCCCATGTTTGTAGCGCATGGAGAATGGCTTGCTGTGATCCACTTCTTTGGAAGACCCTTGATTTGTCAATGCTAAAATCCAATTTCATCAAGATTCCGTTAGAGCCATTTGTGTATGTTGATGGACGATCCGATACAACATTGACTCGTTTGTTGAAGATTTCTTTGAGTCTAAGCAGGGGGAACATAAGGACATTGATCTTTCATTTCAACTTGTACATAAGTGATGACCAGTTGACATACACTGCTGAAAGGTAAATTTCAACACTCAGAAAAAGTGTTACGTGTAAGGAATGAATCCTTCTAGTATTCTCTTGGTTTTTTGATATGTTGCTCTTCTTTCTTATTTGGTATTGAGAATGCTGGAAAATATCTGAAAGTAATTGCCCATAACGAAGTTGCTAGAATCATTAGCTTTCTTTTTCGAATAAGACTTATATGCAGTTCCTTATATCTTTGCTATCAAGTTCTCCAATCAAAATAAAATACATGGGAGAGATGAGTTGTATAAACCATACACGTATCAATTTCTGAATGAAAAATTTTATGACAAAGATATAAAGCTGCACCTAAGTTTTTTCCTTTTACTTAATTCAAACTAATCATATCTATATTAATGGCAGCTCCTATGTTTTGATAATTTTTTAGTTTTTATAGGAGTATTCGATATCTCTCACTTTTCTTCTCTTGATAAAATGATGTATTGTGGGTTATTACAACTCCTTCAAAATGGAGACTGTATGTATGTGGTTGCTTAGGTCCTTAATTATCTTCCATCATCCGTTGTTGCAGGTGCCCCAAACTTAGACGACTCGTTTTACCGGCGTGGAACAGAATTAAGAAAACCGGAATGTGCAAGGCCATCCGTGGCTGGAAAGATCTGGAGTCCTTGACAATGCCTAGCATAGCACATCCATCATACCTTCTGGAGGAAATTGCAACAAATTGCCAGAACTTCAGTGAACTCAAGATCATGGGGCCCTGTGATATTAACTTCGCTTCGTCCCTCGCTATGTTTCTTCCGAAATTAAGAGTGTTGAGCCTTCGATGTTCAACCCTGTACAAGGACGCTCTCATTCTGATCTTAGATAACTTGCCCAATCTGGAAGTGCTCAATATATCACATTGCATTCTGATGGAAACCCTTCCGCCTCCTCAATATAAAAGAATGGTTAGAGAAATAGATCAGTGTATTCGTCAGAAGGCTTCTCGATTGCGCGAATTTTTCGTTTGCATGCAAGACTCGTGCATCATGTGCCAGCGGACGAGAACCGACGAAGGGCTGGTTAGGTGGTACAAGTATGAGGAAGGTCTGTGGAAAACAGATGAGATTAGGTCCCTCTCACTCTGAGGGAAACAAAACAGAAAGTGGTAATATTAGTGAATTTAGTAGCTGTTGCAGCTGCTGCTTATGTTGTTACCCTTTTCTCTTGTTCTTTTGACTTGTGCTTACCTTAAAAAAAAGAAGAAGTGCATCCAAATAAAAAGGTTGTTGGATTATAACAATTGAAAATGTGTTGTTCTGTAACCCCTAAGAAGAAAGGGGATGTTAAATTTTGAAATTGTATATACAGGTTAGTTTTTGTTTTTTTTTTGCTTTTAAATGTAATTCAAATCTGACTGACAACCTTGAAGAATTTTTCTAGTTTGTTGTCCCCACCCCACTCCTTCCCTCTTTATTAAGTTTGTTCACATATTTGGTTATTTTTTTAGGTCATATTATATAGACATGTTTTTGGATATGGATTCTCTAAAGTGTATAAAATTGGGTGAAGTGCTTTAGTGCACAAAGAGAGAAATATGAAGGTGGGTCCTAATCAATTTAGGTTTTAGGGAGAGTACTTAAATTATCTCTCGTGCTTTTTCTTTTTCTTTTTTTCCCTCTCTTCTTTCCATTTCAGCTGTTCACGAATTTTTGCATTTTAGAAGAACCAAATCCCATGTATTTGGGCTTCTTCAATTTGAAAATTGCACAAAAGCAGGGAAGGTTAGCTATATATGGGCCTCGTCTTAAACTCGTAATATAGTGTTATCTTAGGACTAAAAAAAGGCAAGAATTGTGTATTTTTCACTCAAGTTTTAAATTAGTCCTTTATCTTTCAAAAGTTTTATATTAGTCCTTTATGTTTTACAAAAGTTTTATATTTGTCCTTCAAGTTTCAATGAAGTTCTATATTGGTCCTTTATGTTTCATTGAAGCTCTATATTAGTCATTTATGTTTCATTGAAGTTCTATATTGGTCCTTTATGTTTCATAAGAGTTTCATATTGGTCATCTCAGCATAATTTTATTTTTGGCTTAAACAACGTCGTTTGGATGTTTTTGGTGTGTCTAAGGCCACGTCAGTGATCTAATACATGTAGGAGAGATAATGTGTCCATCTCGACACGCTACGTCAGCAGTTAACTTAAGAAATTGACGAACTTGAACGGAAGGACCAATTTAGAACTTCTAGGAAAGATAAAGGACCAATTTAAAACTTTTGAAACATAAATGACTAATTTAAAACTTGGGTGAAACATAGAGAACCAAAATGAACCTTTGACATATCTATCTATATTTATATGGCTGTGGACCCTTCTCGTCAACGGTCTCCTAAAATAGCTATTTAATTAATTAAAAAATAAAATAAAAATATTATGTGAGAAGATCATGGGAGAGAGAAAATAGAAGAATAGTGGTAGTGGTACTTTTGTTTTTAAAAAATAATGATTGTGGTACTTATCAAAGAAACTAATTTTTTAATCTTTAATTTATTATTTTACAATTAATAATAATTTATTTTATACTTTGTAAATTAAAATTTTTGTTGACATGCATATGCATGTGAAACCTCTAGTATTTTATATGGCTGTGGACCCTTCCCGTCAACGGTCTCCCAAAATAAATATTTACTAATTTATTAAATACAAAAAAAATGATGGGAGGATGTGGGAGTGGGAGAGAGAGAGAAAGTAAATATAGTGGGTAGTTAATGTTAAAACAAATAACTTCCCATAATTCAATTTATTATTTTAAAATATAATGATAATTATTTTAGTTTATAAATATAAAAATTATCAAATATTTAATATTTTATTATTTTTAAATATAATAATAATTTTATATTATATTTTTTGAAAAATAAATTATATACACGGTACGTAAGCCTCTAGTATATATATATATATTTGAAGTATTCAAATGTTAATATGTATATGGTCTATTTTCAAAATACTGGTAAAAGATCTACGAATGGTTTATGTTCATTCGCATAAACGTTTCAAGGAATCCATGTATTTTTTATGACTTCTTAATTTGACTGGAATTTAGAAAGTATTAGTCAAATAATGGATTTCAATTCTTGACACTGGAAAAAAATATAGAAAATAGAAAATGATAATATTTTTATTAAATTAATTTAAATTTATCAAATAAATATCTCAAGGTATTTTTCAAGATCGTACTTCATAATAATTTGGGTTCAGTAATTTTTAAATTTATTTATCATGCTATTTATTTAAAAAATAACTCATTATAATAAATATATAAAACTCAAATTCAAATGTTTAAGCCAATTATTTAGTCTCCTGACGATTATCAATTAGAATTGGCAGAGTTGCAAATTCGGGGATCAAATAGTATTTTTATCAAGTTTGAGGACTAAATAGTTGACATAATTACAAATTTATGGACTAAATAGTATTTTTATCAATTTCAAGAACTAAATAGTTGATATAGTTACAAAATTTGAGAACTAAATAGTATTTTTAATAAATTCAAGGACTAAATAATAATTTGACCAACAATTCAAAGACTAAATAATATTTTACCTCATTTTTAAAATATTGATCTTAACGGAAAAAAAAGGTTAAACAAGTCTCATTTACTTTATTTTATTATTTCAGATTCTTTAAAAAAAGAAATTGACGGAAGTTTGTTGACTTATAATATATTTTTTAAGCATTCTAGGCTTCTAGAACCAAAAAAAAAATGAAAAATATATTTAAATTTAATTATTGAAATTGCCGAAATATTGGGTTAAATGTCCATATATCCTTTTAGACTTTGAGCTGATGACACACAGAACTCTCTGCTTATCTCACACTTCGCCTCTTCCTTCTTCTTCTTCTTCTTCTTCTTCTTCTTCTCTCGCTGTAACTAATACAGTGAGAAGCCATGGCTCTACAACTATGGGAGACTGTGAAGGAAGCCATCGTCGCCTACACCGGCCTCTCTCCGGCCACTTTCTTCACCGTCCTCGCCTTCTTCTTCGCCGTTTACTACGTCGTTTCGGGTCTATTTGGCTCCTCGTCCGATTCTCATCCCAGGCCGAGGGATTTTGACGAAGAGCAGATGGAGCCTCTGCCTCCGCCGGTTCAGGTCGGCGAGATCACGGAGGAGGAGCTCAAGGCCTACGATGGCTCCGATCCCAAGAAGCCTCTGCTTATGGCTATCAAAGGTCAGATCTACGATGTGTCTCAGAGCAGGTATACTCAGTTCTCGCCTTTTCGCTTTCTTGATGGATTGATTTTGGTGAATTTTCGATTTCATGATCTCTTTTTCGGTGGTCAACGGTTGTGATAGATTCTGTTTATCCGCAATTTCTGCCGAATAATAAGCGGTTCAACTTGGAAATGCAAATGTTCTATTACTATATGTCCAGAGAAAATACACTTTACTACTCTAAATTGTACTTAAATAATATATTATTACCCCACCTAAACTTTCATTTGTTACAAATTACTCTCTAATGTATAAAAGAATATGAAATTATATGGTTTTCTGTTAAAAATTAAAATTAATCATAACTTTAACAATTTCATATATTTTTTTTTTGTACTTTTAGACGGTGATTTGATACAAATGAAAGATTATGTGGGTACTATATTATTTAGGTTTAGTTCAGGTAAAGTTACTTTACCCTTATGTTTAACATAATATCATACTTGATCTCTGCAGCAACATCTCTTATATAGGCTTTTAGAAAAACTTTTGGTGCCCTTTTATGTTATTTTAATGCTCTGTTGTTGGTGCTTTATTCCTCTGCTTTTACAGAATAATAAAACAGGTTAAGCTATGAACAGAAACTAAAGTAAGGGGTACATCTTGATGTGCTTCACGTTTTCCGAATGATTTTAACCATTTCGATTTCGTGCATTAAAAAGAGGGTTCACAAAATTGAATTGAAGTTGATATTATTTTGGTAAGCTAAGTAATATATATCATCCCAATTATCATCCTTCTAAGTGTAGTTGTCTTTCCAGTGCCTGTAAACAAACAATGTATTTCTGTGCTTAGTTAGGTTCACCTGGAAAATATGCTGTGTGAGTCATTTTCTAAATCCTGCTAGAGAGGTTGACTGGTCAAGATTTAGACTAAGATTGTCCAACTCATCAACCAACAAAAAATACTGATGTCTATTTCATTTACTATTATTCAAAGTTTGAGTATGTGAGCTGTTAATTATTCGTGATTAATGAGTAGAATCCGTGAAGAAGAGCCTTGAAACAATAGTAAGGTTGCTGCCATATGACCTGAAGGTCATGGTTCGAATTTTGGAAACAACTTATCTGCCTTGCAAGGTAAGGCTGCCACCCTCTAAGAAGTAAAATGTGTTGATGATGGATACAAGACAATGAATATTAAGCGAGAGCATTTTGTTTCTTGTGCAGATACAAATTCCTCAGTATACTGCTTGTAGAAACAGTAAAATTGTTTTGCTTTGGACATCTTCATGCTACCTGACTTCCTCTAAACTGAAATGATAATTCGAATGGATTTCAATTCTTCTGAAATTAACAAATGTCTAAAACTCTTTATTTTGACTGAACAAGTTATCCAAATTTATGTTATTGGCTTGGTGTTTAAATGTCTGCTGTGGACTGTGGTTAACTATGACCATATTCAACCCATTGTTGAAACTTTGGCTGAACAATGAGAATAAAAGTTTAAAACCTCCTTTTAACTGAAGGACATCTTAGATTGTTTTTTTCGTTGAATATATTGATTTTACATAGAACTCTGAAAGTTGAAAACCAATCAGTCTAGACTGAGTTAACCTTCCTAGTCCTACTGTATTATTTGCTAGCCAACATGCTACCATAGTTAGATAAAAGCATCATATGATATGTATTTATTTATCTTGTTTTCCTAATTTTCAACTTTCAATGTCAATATAATATACTTTTGGATAGTAAATGATGTATCATGTATGGTTGTCTTTCACAACTCAATTGTTTTGCAGGAATAGTGATATATGCTGATGGTAGAATTTCTCTTTTTCCTGATAGTTTTGAATTCAGATCTTCTAAATTGTGCATCCCATGAAGTACTACGCTGTTTTGTGGGTTAATGTGCAAAATGTATAGAACAGATGCACTTCAGCACTTTACGGGATGCGGACTTCAAAGTATCTGATAGTTTAACTTTAATACCACTTCCTATCTGACCACATGTAAATGCTTCTTTCCAGGATGTTTTATGGACCAGGTGGACCTTATGCTCTGTTTGCTGGCAAAGATGCTAGCAGAGCTTTAGCAAAGATGTCATTTGAAGAGAAAGATCTGACTGGGGATATCTCTGGACTTGGTCCTTTTGAGCTTGAGGCCTTGCAGGACTGGGAATACAAGTTCATGAGCAAGTATGTAAAGGTTGGAACTGTGAAAACCTCAGTTCCTGTAGCTGAAGCTGAATCCAATGGCGAACCATCGGAATCTACTCCCCGTGATGCTGATGCGACAAAGCCTACCGAAGATACCATGCCAGAAACTGCCGCCGTTAAAAGCGATGAAATCCCTTCAAATGTTGATGCAGATAAAGAATAAATTAAGTGGTTGGATTAAGTTGCCGCAACCCCTCAAGTCAAGACTGACCCTCCATGAATGTATTTCAACATATGTCATATAGGTTTTCATTTGGTATAGGCTACGGTTGTTGTAATGAGACTTAACTTGAATGTTTCAGTTCAATAAATAAGTATATTAATGTTATTATTCATAAAAAAAAAATTAAAATATTGCAGCATAATTATTGTCTAAATTTAAAATTTAAAATTAGAAAATTATATATTCATCATGAATCAGTCAGTTTAGTTTGGTTTTTCAAAGTAAAGAAAAAACTTATTATCATATATATTTGGCTAAAGTACTGTTTTGGTCCTCAATGTTTGCATGAAGTTTAATGATGGTCCTCAATGTTTCAAAAGTTTAATGTTGGTCCTCAATGTTTTTTTTTTGGTTGATTTTGGTCCTCCAGGCTAACACCGTTAACTTTTGCTGTTAACTCATGACGTGGCAGGCTGACGTGGCGTGACCTCTCTCCTACGTGTCTCACTTAGATGACATGGCTCCAGACAGTCCTAGTCAGCTAAAACGACGTCGTTTTGGACCTTCACTAAAAAAAAAAAAGGGCAAAAAACGACGTCGTAGACGCCATCGTTTCCCACCCCTACTAAAATCGTTGTCTCTCTTCTCTATTAGGGTTGCAGAAGCAGCCATCAAAGGTGCAGAAAGAAGAGTAGCAGAGGAAGGTGAAAGGTTAGCCGACAATGTCCGAGTCCCATTCATCTTTGGGTTCCGTTCGAAGAGGAAGATTTTGTTTCTGCGGCGAGAGGGCAATAATTTTGACATCAAGAACTGATGAGAACCCTGGGAGACGATTCTGGAGGTGCAGGAAGTACCAGGTAACATGTTTTCCTCAGACTTTCCCATTTTATCATAGTTCTCCATTTTGTCAAACTTCCCAAATTTCTCAAACATATTCTGCAATGACTTTCAGTGACATTTTTTTTTTCATGTTTAGACTGCAAATGACTGTGACTTCTTCGATTGGTTTGAGCAAGATGGTAAAGACATTGTCATTGGAAGGTTGAGGATGAAGATAGCCACTCTGAATGGGACTGTTACAAGGTTGAAAAAGCTGAACAAACTGCTACTTGTGTTCACTGTGTTCCTTGTTGTAGCATTTGCCACTATAATGCTTTTCATTTGTATGAGGGATATGGCTTAGTTACACATCTTCATTTGTATTCGCTAGAATGTTCTCTCGTTTTGGGTAGATTGTTTTTTATTTTCATTGTGATCCATTGTAATGTGAGAGAAATTAATGTTATTGTTGTTGCTTCCTTATTTGGTTCATATATAAAGCTCCTATCTTCCTCAGTTCTTCATTTTAAGACTGAAATAAGAGTGAAAGAAACCTGTGACAGAGAGGACAATCAGTAATCAGAGGACCAATGTCAAACAATTTAAAAAACATAGAGGACCAATATCGAACCTTTCTAAAAATGTAGAGGACCAATATCGAACAATTTAAAAAACATAGAGGACCAATATCAAACCTTTGTAAAAACGTAGAGGACCAATATCAAACCTTTGTAAAAACGTAGAGGACCAATGTCAAACAATTTAAAAAACATAGAGGACCAATGTCGAACCTTTTTAAAAACGTAGAGGACTAATATCGTACAATTTAAAAAACATAGAGGACCAAAAGTTTGGGTACATTTTGGCAAAATTTTGGCAGCATCTGTCTTGTAAATAAGACATTCCCCTGTCCAGTTATGACATTCCCTGTCCATACAAATTGCATATATACATTGAACATTCAAATTGCATATGTAAATTAAATTTGAGACATTGAAATTGCATATGTAAATTAAACATTCAAATTGCATCCAAAATGCGTCCAACATTCATACTAAACTAATACATCATAGCCTAATACATGAAAGCCTAGTTATTTGTGGGAGGGGGCTTTGTCTTCTTCCTTGGAGTTGTTTTGGGCCTCAGAACAGTAGGTGTTGCAGGTCCTTCCTTGGAAGCAAATGATCTCACTACAGGTGGCTGCATAAATAGGCTAAAGTTAGAAGACAAATACAAAATAAAAAAATTAAACTTGTTGATAATAAGCATTACCGTAGCTTTCTTCCTTGCAGTGGTCTTGGTCCTCATTGGGGACCGGAGTGGAGTTGGTTGGGATGAAGCTCCTGCATGGGGTGTTGGTGGTGGTGCAGTTGAAGTTCCTGCAGGCTGGGTTGAAGCTGGCACAGGCTGTGGTGTAGACGAACCACCTGCAGGCTGAGTTGAAGATGGCACAGGCTGTGGTGTAGACGAACCACCTGCAGGCTGGGTTGAAGGAGATGGTTCTGGTCCAGATGACGTTCCTGTGGGGCACTTCCTTCGATTGTGGCCAAGCTGTCCACAACGACCACATTTGTTTTTATTGATGATCCTCTGTGAAGATGAAGATGAAGCTGTTGTTTCTGCATTTGGAGCTGAGTCATGTGGTTCTGTATTTGGTTCTGTACCAGCATCTGATGCTAATAATTTGGGGCACTTACGACGGTTGTGGCCATTCTTCCCACAAAGTGTACATTTCTGTGGCTGGCCGGTTTTAGTAACCTCATCAGGTAAGTGTTCATCTGGAATGTCTTTATTCCGCCTCCTCGCTTGTTTCCTTTTATTTGCATTGTCATCCTTCTCAAAAGTGTCTTTTCTCCTCCTCTTCTTAGGCCTCCCAGTCAATCTTCTGTAGTCAGGAGGTAAGACATCAGCATACTCAGTTGAAGGCCACATATTTTTGCCATTTGTAGGGTGGATAATATGGCGGTAGCATTCCACATACTGCTCTTTCCTGAAGCATCCAGGGATCAAATCTTCTGGATTCCTTCTCATGAAGTGTATAGCTGACACTCCATGACAACACGGGATCCCTGTTAGCATCCACAACCTACAAGAGCATTCCTCCTTTTGTAGGTCCACCACGTACTTTTCATCATGTCGGTACACACTAGTAACTTCAAACTTTTCTTCACCCGACCACCTAGGGACCCATTTCCCTGCCTGAGCTATTTGGATTTCCAGTCTTTTCTTGATTCTTGGTAGTATTGATCCCCTATGCCTCTCTATCTTGGTCCTGTTAACAGTCCACTTCTCCATCAAGTACATCCTTATGTCTTCAATCATGCTCACAATGGGCTTCTCCCTCACGTCCACAATGACACTGTTGAACGTCTCAGACATATTATTCAACAGCGCGTCGCAACGTTGGGTTGTCTTGAACCGACTCTTACTCCAATGCCTTGGAGGAACTTGCATAAGGTGTTTAAAAGCATCTTCATTCACAGCCTTGATTTCTAGCATTGTCCTCTCCCATTCAGCAGGGTACGTGGCTTTTGCAGCCTTCCACAACAACTCCTTCAAGGTCTGACCTTCATCACATTCATCTTCAGTGGCTTCTCCTTCATTAACCGTATACTCATCATCACTTAACCTCACAGTATGAGGTTCTGGTGGTGGAGGAGGCTCATTTCCATCATCACTGTCTTCAACTCCATCATCAGTGTCATCGTTGTCATCTCCACCATCATTGTCTTCATCTCTATCATCATTGTCTCCTTCTCCTTTTGAGCTCAGTGGTGGAGGAGGCTCATTTGAGGGCAACTGTAATATCTCTGTCAACTCAAATGGGGTATGCAGCAGATATAACTCCACTATACCAAAAGCCAAACCAATTTTACCCAACTCCATTGCTCCTCTATCATCAACAATGGGTTTAAGTGTGTCCTCTAAACGCGCATTTGGTTGAGCAAACCACATATCATAATTCCCAGTGTGCCCCATCTCAGCAAGTCCATCTTTCATCTCGAAGAAACTCCACCGATCAATATCGCAGTTGTCCCAAATAGTAGTTTGACCATCTCTATAGTCAATGTCTCCGTGTATATTCTCAAATGTCCCTCCGTGATGGACTCTAACACTAAAATAACCATCCATTTCTCAACTGCATTTAAATAACAGAGCCAACCAAGTCAGTTTGTGATCCCCTGTTTTTTTAAAAAATAACCCCTGTTTCTAAAAACACCAACAGAGCATGCACGGTTTCATTCAATTTTGTTATCAAAGTCATAAATAAAATCCTAAATAAATATTTAACCCTAAACTGTACTAGGCTAAAACACAAACAAATCGGACTAGAAGAATCAAGCCCTAAAAAACCCAAAATATAAACCCTACATTCAATGCCCCAAATCTGTTAAACCCTCACATTTTATTAACAAGTACCATGAAAAAACCCACAAAACCATTCCCAAAAAACCATAAAGACCTACACAAAATATTTCGAACATACCTTTCAGATTAGGGCGAAATGTTCGGATGGAAGAAACTTCGACGAAGGAAACCGCTATCGTTGATGGAAGAAACCTCGATGGCCTCCGTTGTCGTCGTCTACTTCGTCGGCGTCTTTGTACTTCGTCGCTGTCGTATTCTTCTGCTATCGAGTCACTTGTTGTGGGTGAAAGGTGAGAGTGGTTCAGAAGTTCAGTTGTGGTTTGTGGGTGATTGCTCACTTGCTGTAGAAGATGAAAGGGGTGGGAGTACGAAGAATGGCGGGATAAATGTACAAAGGTCCAAAGCGACGTCGTTTTTTGCCCTTTTTTTTTTTAGTGAAGGTCCAAAACGACGTCGTTTTAGCTGACTAGGACTGTCTGGAGCCATGTCATCTAAGTGAGACACGTAGGAGAGAGGTCACGCCACGTCAGCCTGCCACGTCATGAGTTAACAGCAAAAGTTAACGGTGTTAGCCTGGAGGACCAAAATCAACCAAAAAAAAAACATTGAGGACCAACATTAAACTTTTGAAACATTGAGGACCATCATTAAACTTCATGCAAACATTGAGGACCAAAACAGTACTTTAGCCTATATATTTTTAAATATAATATGACAAAGTTTTTATAATATAATAGGTGAGTCTACGATGCAACTTGTTGCATGCAATGTAATTTTGGCCAATGTACACATGTCATAATCCTATCGAACAAAATTATATTGCATGCATTATAATAAATTGCATTATAGAGCCACGTATAATTGATAAATTGAACTATATTTGGGGATGTGGATGAGGGCTTTTGGTTCTGTGGAAATCATTTGTTTGGTATGTTTCACCTGATCCAAAATGACGCTTGAGATGAGGTTATCATCTGCATTCAGCATATTATAGTGAGGAGATGATATTTGGTAGGTGTTCTATAGACTGGTTTGGGTACACAGTTTATTTAATTGAATTTATACGATTTTGGATTATGTAAAAATTTATTCAAACCATATAGTTTAACTAATTGGTTTTCTATGTTAAATAAATAAAAAGTTATTTTTATTAATATGAATTATATTTATAGTCAAATTTATTGCAATTCAAATGCATTACAAATATTTATTACAAACCCAACAATAATTTTTAAATTCACTAATAGTCAAATTTATTGATTTCTTACTCAGAAAATTTGTTAAAAGATACTAGGCTTAATTAGCTCATTTTGTATATTACATCAGCAAAAATCGTTAATTATTTAACAATGTTAATGAAAAAAGTAACATTGATAAAAAAAATAAATTGTTGGGAGCACAATTGATAACAAAGAAATGTTATGACATACTTGACAATGATCTCAAACGTTGGAAGTATTAAACATACTTTTGCCAACATTTTATTAATGTCATGTTTGATAGCAAGAATCAACTAAGTAATCTTGGAAGTAATCCGACATTCCCTTCAACATTCTTCCATACCAAACAAATCTTACGTTTTGTAATATGATGAAATTATATTTTTGTCCTTACTTTTTTACCCACTTTTATTCTATTTCCACTTTTAATATAAGTGCAAAATGGTAATTTTATCCATTTTTATTTCATTAATATCATATCACATTGAGATAACATTTCTATTCCCTCCAACATTCCCATTCTTTTTTTTGTGTGTGAATCATGAGTGTCCTCTGCCTATCCGTTTTAACGGTTTAAGCGAAGACTAATTGTCTAATCCCATTCGAACCGAGTAGGACCACAAGAGCGACAAAATTCTCCTAATTAAATTTTAACACAACTGTATTTCTAAAGCTCAAACTCAATTCATGCATTCTCATTCTCATTCCTTCTAATATTCTACTAAAAAAACATTTCATCTAACATTCTGTTAAACAAAGTAGAAAGAACTCAAAGAAGGGTTATACTGTGAGAAGTTGTGGGGTCCAACTCTCCTCTCATTATCTCTCTCGGAGAAAAAGAAAATAAATATCAACCCCCAGTTGCCAGTTGAGAGAAAGGAAGATGAGATGTCGACTTACATAGGTTGCTTTGGATACTTGATGTCGAAGAGAATCGAAATGTGATGCGAGTGTGATGTAAATAAAATAAAAATGAGTAAAATGATTATTTTATTTTTATATTAAAAGTATGAATGAAATAAAAATAGATAAAAATAAGAATAAAAACATAATTTTATTATATTGCAAAATATAAAGTATATTTAGTATGAGGAATGTCGGAGAAAATGTCAAGATTACACCAAATTTTCATCCAACCAAATGGGACCACAACCTTTTAAGTTTGTTTGTTTTGAGGAATGTTAGAGGTAATCTAACATTTCCTCGAATATTCTTCCTATCAAATACACTTTACTTTTTGTAATGTGATAAAATTATATATTTGTGTTTTTATATTTTTATCCACTTTTATTTCATTTTCACTTTTAATATAAGTATAAAATAGTCATTTTACTCACTTTTATTTCATTCCCATTCTCATTTTCTATTTTCAAACATAATAATCCTATTTCCATTTCCATTATCATTCTTATCATATTTTCCCTACCAAACAATCCCTAAAAAAACCTTAATCTAAGGACACTTTTATTAGCTTTTGAACATGTATATACCACTTTTAAAATTATCCACAGATATATATTACTCTTACTGTAGCCTATCAAAATCGTCTTCCTTGATAGCATTTATTGAAAATTTTATTCAGAAAAACACCCTCAAGGTCAAGCAATCAATCCTATAATCCCACTTACTAAGAGCGTTTTACAAGACATGTTGGTAGCCATCTCGATAGAGCCATAAAAGGGAGAATGGATCCTATGCTGTACAACATAGAAAAATAAAGAGAAAGAATGATACATATATATAAATAATGAGTCTCACATGTAAATCTCAAAAACTTAGAAGGTATATTAGTATTGACAATATTAATAATAATTTGGTCCCTAATTCATCCATGATAGCCATAGGTCTTTATTCCTTAATACTCAATCTAAATATACCCTCTAAGTTTTTATCATTGGTTGAGAAAAATTAAAATTAATAAAGATCACATATCCCAAGCAACAATCAATCCAAGAAACCTAGACTTAATTCCAAAAAAAAAGGCCTAGACTTAGTGACGATATTATATGACCTACATTCATCTGTTTACTATGGATATGTTTGGTTAGTGGAATAGAGGAAGTAATAGAATTACATAAGAGAATGAAAAAAGTAGTATGAAAGTGATGTGATATGATGTGAATGGAATAAAAGTGGATAAAATGACCATTTTACCCTTATATTAAAAGTGATAATGGAATAAAGTGGATAAAAAATATGGGCAAAAATATAATTTTATTATATTACAAAAAAGTAAAGTATATTTGGTTGGAAAGATGTAAAAAGATTACGTCTACGATTATGTTGACAAAACTGCCAACTAAATGTGTCCTAGGTATTATCCAAATTTACCCACGAAAAAAAAGAAGCAAACATGGAATATATAATTAATAATTATATTATACATATGTCAGTGTGAAGCAGCAGGAGGTAAAGCAATAGAACTGGATAAACGCTATTACTGAGAGCATTTTAGGGTTATATTTAAGAGGTTGTCAACGTGTTTTGTAAAACATTCTCTATAAGAGTGATTATAGGTTGATTGTTTTATTATATAATTGTCCTCAACGAGAACGTTTTTTCAAATAAAATTTTTAATAAGTGTCATCACAGAGAACGATTTTGGAGAGCTATAGTAAAATGGTATATATATGTGAATAATTTTAAAAGGTGGCTGAATTTGAGCATAATTTTTTTTATGTATATACTGTGCAAAAGCCCACTTTTTATAGTTTAGAGAATTATTTTGCTCATTGTAGCTTAAAATAAATCATTATTATTAATTAATAATTCTTTTTATATGACACTTTTGTAATTAGTAATTAATTTTAGTAGTAGTGTATGTTAGTACTAGTTTAATTTATTTTTATGACTAAATTTAATTTTCATTCGAATATTATATGTATATCTATATAAGACAAGAGGGTGAGTCTTTGTATTGCTCATTTAGATAATAAATACATCGTATAAGATTTTTCATGTAGACCAGAAATTAACTATCAATACCCATATTATAGGTGTTTCATTATTTTTTTATAAATTAATTAATTTATGCAAATAGAACAAGGAATCTCAGCTAGCCATTTAATTATTTGAGTCTAGCAGGGCTCCTTTCAAATCCAACAATGGTATCTTCTCAAGTCTTTAAAAGTATTTTTTTTTTCAAAAATACTTATTTTTGTAAAATAAGGTGTTAGGCACATATTTTAAAAATATTTTTGAGTTGTAACAAAAGTATTTTGTTTAACTTTAAATAAAATTTAGAGATTGAAGCTTTTATTTTTAACAAAAAAAAATATAAACTAAAATTTAAATTTGGCCAAATTACTCTTTTGGTCCTCAACATTTGCACGAAGTTTAATATTGATCCTCAATGTTTCAAAAAGTTATTTTAGGTCCTCAACGTTTTTCTTTTTGTCAAATTGGTCTTCCAACGTAACTCCGTCTGATTTTTTTTGTTAAATGTTGACGTAGAAGGCTTATGTGGCACACCCTCTCTCCTATATGTCATATTTAAATGACATTGCACCATCTCTCACTCAAACTCAGCAAAACGATGCCGTTTTGCATCACTTCTCTCTCACTCCCAACTCAGCAAAACGACGCCGTTTTGCTGAGTTGGAGTGAGAAAGGGTGCCATGTCATTTAAATATGACACGTAGGAGAGAGGGTGTGCCACATAAGCCTTCCACATCAGCATTTAACAAAACAAATCCAGACGGAGTTACACTGGAGGACCAATTTTGACAAAAAAGAAAAACGTTGAGGACCTAATAAACTAACTTTTTGAAACGTTGAGAACCAATATTAAACTTTGTACAAATGTTGAGGACCAAAAGAATAATTTGGCCTTTAAATTTTTCAGGACAAAACTACTTTTAGGAAAATTTTATATATTTCTCATTATAATCTTATTTATTTTTCAAAAACTATATGTACCATCAGAAAGCAACAGTTTGGGGAGTATTATAGATAAATCATGTAGCAAGTAAAGTGTCTCTTCATGAAGCTAAGCAATTACCATGTTCTTATAATCATTCATCTTAATTTCTTCTATGTTGGCTTCTTCTCTTATCATTTATCACCACCATCAATTATATAATTTGGCCTATTTATTTGATTACGACTTACTTTGGTTCCAACTGTCTAAACTCATTACCACCATTTGATTCTCATTGGAATTCCTTTTTTTTTTAATTAAGTTATCCATCGTCAAGTATAATAATTAATCAACTCATTGATTTATAGGTACCTCGAAGGATGAAACAATTAACCCAATGATTTAAAGCTGTTATATGCCCAACCTATAAATCAAACCTCTAACACTTGATTAAAAATAAACTAGTATTAAACCGTGCGATGCACGGGATATATATACAGATTATTTTATATTAATTTGAATAATTTCGTAAACTAAAAAAATAGACACATATAATTTGGAGTATAAGAGTTTCTTGTTGTTTCCATAAGTCCATTGTCTATTTATTAATAATTTTATACATGTACTAATGTTGTTGTTAAATACCCTACATCTTATAATGTCACTGACAGAATACTACAAAAAATAGATATAATAATAATAATAATGATACTTAGCATCTTAATGTTACATTTCATACTTTAATCATTTAATTACATAGATACGAGTTTTTTTTTTGTCAAATTAATATTTTATTATCATAAAAAAAAGCTCGTGAATTTATTCAAAGAGTAAATTAATGATTTAATTTTTAATTTTTTTAGTTTAATCTTTAAAAATTAAAATATCGCAATTTAATCATGAGACCGTGGTCACGTGGATTTCTATTTGTTACTTAAGAAAAATTTAGAGCGAATTATCCCTTTTTTTTCTCTTGAAAATGTCAAAATTACACTCTTACTATTACTAAAATATCCTTAATAATAGTATTATTAATTTTCTAAACTATTTATAATCTATTATAAAAATTATTTTTTAAAATTCTTATTTCACTATTATTTATTTTAAGTTAAAATAAATTATTTTATTCTAAAAAATTTAGAAAATTCGATATTAGTCAAATACATATTTGATCATATAAATATAAATAATAAATATAATATTATTTTAGTCAAAATAAATGAAATTATAAATTTTTCTTATCTTTTACGAGAAGAAAAATGTAATTTTTCCAAACAAATTTGAAAGGGAGTGTAATAAGAAAAAGAAATTGAGGGTTCAAATTAAAATAATTAAGAGTAATCATACCTCCTAAAAATTAAACCATTGATTTTTACTCTAAAATTATTAACTATTTTAGAAAGTGTTGCATAAGATATTTTCAAAATCCCCTGTAGAATCACCCTGCATATAGATAGACACATGTGTAAATATTAAATATATACATTACCTCCTAATTATTCCTATCCACTCACAAGTATCTATCAATAAATATATATATGTAGTTTTCTTTTGTCTTAAATAGTGAACTCATGAGTGTGTTTTAATTTCTCTTTGAAAAACCATGAAACTTCACAAATCTTCTTCACTTTCCCATATTGTGTTGATCATCATCATCTTCCTTATTGTGTCATCATCAATACTAATCCAACCTTCAAATTGCAGGCAAATAATCAGCATGAAAAAGATAGAAGAAAGAAGAAGAAGAAGAAGCAGGTTGTTCTTCTCCTTCCCACTTCCAAAGTACAAAGCAGAGACCAGAGAGAATTATTACAAGGGCATTAATGGAATTCACAGAGTTTCATTCACTGAGACACCAGGTGGACCAAACCCACTTCATAACTGAGTCAATTTTTAGGTTATAATTATACTCTCTCTCATGATGACTCTCATGTTTATGTTGAAATTAGGAGTAGATCTATCTGGTAATTAATACAAGTCATAGAAGATTTTTCTTATCTTTCCATAAACTATATGGTGCTTAGTTTAATTAGTTTGTATCTACCAATTTATGTGTGTGGTATAGATGATAAGGAGTTTGTAATCGCCTTCTGGGTTTGATTCCTATAGGAATGAGAATATGGAGCGTCATCCGTTGAAAGGGTATCCCCAACCCCTATAGTATTTGAGATATTAGACACCAGGTCAGGTCTGCTCTGCTCTTATAATGGGTACGTACCTGGTCTAAGACAAAAAAAAAACAATTTTAATTTGTATCAAAATGGCATATCTACAGGGTCAGCCCAGCCTGACCCTTAGAATAGCAAGGGTTGAGCCAAGAAAAATTTGGCTCATTTTAAGGAAGTCCTGACCCATTTTGACCCACATCCCATGGTGGGCTTGCAAGGAATGGGCTGGGTCAGCTCACATGGGCCTTTCTTTTTCTTTTTTTATCCCTTTTTTTTTTAAAATTTTTCAAAAGTATTTTATGATATATAAAATAATAAAATATTATAATTTATGTTGATATTTAATATTGATCCATAATATGCTAATATGTAAAATAAATTATATTTTATAAACCAGTTTGCAATATTCATTTATAATATGTTGATTAAAAATATAAACTACATTTTCAAGGGAGATTGTCAAATGGATTATTCAATAACTTATATTTTGACGATCAGGCGACAGGTACTCAATTGTTGAACTTTTTTCAACAAGTAAATTTTCACCGTCGAAATAAGTTATTGAAAAAAGATAGTGATAGTATTTTCGACGGTTAACAATTGTTGGTAATACTTTTTTGACACTGTTTTTCTTAATGGTATTTTTCTGGATAGCCCCGTCGACAAATATATATACTGTTAAAAATAATATTATTGACAAATATCGACAATTGTTAACTGTAAAAAAATATTATCGTTGACTTTTTTAACAACTTATTTCGACAGCTAAAATTTAATCGTCGAAAAAAGATATTTATTTTAACGGTTAATTGTTATAAAAAGTACTTTTTTAACAATTAATAGTGGCCGTCAAAATATGTATTGTTGAAAATACTCATTTTTTCTTATTGTGTATAATTCAAATTACTATCGATAAATGATAACATAACATCGCATATATAACATTAGTGATTAATCATCACTTATAATCTTTAAATCACATCATTTATTCTCTTCTTCTTCCTCCTCCTCGTCTCCTCCTTCTTCATATCCAAACTCGACCCATCACCCTAGTTACGAGTTATGGTGGGAGAATCTTTCAACGGAGATAATTGCATTTATAAGATTTTAAATTCATGATTTTGTTTAAGCGATACCAAATCGTCTACTACTTAGATCAATTCTTTGTTGATAATATCAATTTATTATTTATTGTTAATAATTTGAATAATATTAAACATTGTAATGAAATTGATTATAACTACAAATTTTTGAGATAAAATTGATAAAAAAAAACTGTTTGCGGTTTAGGCCTGTGCAGTAATCCTTTGAGTTGGGCTTCTGTTGGTCTCTCCAACATGCCATTGGCGCCCTGTCCGATAATACTTGGGAGTGCCTTCCCTTAATACTATTTTTTTCAACCAAAAAAAAAATGATAGCTAAAGAGGTGAGGAACAAAATTAAATTAAAAATTAATATAATATTTGACAACCTATAAAATTTTCTTTTTCTTGCTTGATTAATTGATTTGGACAAGGCATTACGTGTCAGTGAGTGGCATAAATTAAGTTACAGGTTCACAAGCAAACTCGTTTAGAGAAAGAAATTGAAATTGTTTCTACATAACTTCAAATTAATGTCATTTTCTCTACCAAAAAAAAAAATTAATGTCATTTTCTTCTACAAGCCAGCAGACTACTTTTGGCTGTATTGGATTAGTTATGAATTAAAATAAATAAATAAGTGGTTGATTGGAATGATAGATACTTTATTCTCTTTAAGTAAGATCTTAAATTTGAGTTTAGGAATGTAGGTTTTGGATTTTTCTGGGTTGTGTTTGGTGAAGATTAGGGATGTGGGTTATGGATTCGATCGTTTCAGGTTTACATGCGAGGAGCAAGAAGATGATTCGACTATGTGGAAGAAGATGAAGACGAATAAGAAGACACGATGCGCGATTTCTAGCAAAGAAAGAAAAGGTCCAACCATGCATTGCCGATCCACCTTGATTTGCAGAGGAACAAGAAGATGAAGAGATGCGTGATTTCCAGCAGAGCAAAGTGAAGAGTTTATAATTAATGGATTTTTTTGGGTTGTGTTTGGTGAAGATTAGGGATGTAGGTTATGGATTTTGGAGGGTGAATCAAAGAAAAATGGGAGCTTTTGGATTTGGAGGAAGGTTTTGTAGATTTGAAAATGGAGGAAGAGAGGAAGAAGAGGAACATGATGGTGAAGATGGTGTGTGAATGAGGAAGAGGATGAAAATGGGAGTGGCGGCACCGGCGACGACGACGATGGTGGCTCCGGCGGTGGTGGTGACGCCGGCAGTACAGTGGTGGTGGTGGGGAAGATGAAGATGATGATATGATGTAAAGAGAGAGAGAGGGATGAAGATGAAAGAGAGAAGATAATGATGATGTGGCAATGTAGAGTGATGTGGAGTGATGTGGCATGATGTGGCGTGCCACGTCATTAAAATAAGACACGTAGGAGAGAGGGTGTGCTACATAAGCCATCCACGTCAGCATTTAACGGCACAAACTAACGGAGTTACGTTGGAGGACCAATTTCGACCGAAAATAAAACGTTGAGGACCAATTATAACTTTTTGAAACGTTGAGGACCAATATTAAACTTCGTGCAAACGTTGAGGACCAAAAGAGTAATTTAGCCCTATTATATTCTTTGATTTGACACAATCATAATTATCTTTTCTTTATTATTTTAATATAAGGAATAAATTGGTAATTATAATACATTTTCATTCCCAAAATTTTACCAACAAACAAAGTAAATACATTTTATTTCCGTTTTCGTTTCTCTTTTAATTTCTATTTTTGCGTAAAAAAACATGTCCTAAATGACGTTTTATTTTCATTCCTCCAAAGAAATTGCAGAATGTTGTATATAATTATAAATTAACAAAAAGTTCTAAAACTCGTTAAAGTCAAAACGCAAGTTTTGCATCAATATATATATATATATATATAGTTTTGAATAAGACTTTTCAACATATATGGTCATAGCAGTTTCAATAATATAACAACGTTTATGAACATCTTCTTAATTATCTCACTTCTCTATAATGTTGAATAAATTATTTTATCTATCCTTCCAAATTTAAAACACATACTTTTTTTTTTTTTTTTACAAAAATGAAAACTTATACTTACATCATCTCTAATTAATTTTATATTAATACGAATGAATTTTAGGTAATGGATTATGTAGAATTTTTTGAATTTTCAAATCTTATACTCAATTACTTAAAATTTTAATTTTAGACATAGAACTTCTTGCTTAAAGAATTCTATTGATTGAAGTTTTTGTCGTGAAATGACCGAAATATTTTTAATTACTTAAAAAATATTGAAATGACGTAATAGAATTATGTTAAAATTTGAACGGAATAAATTCTTCACAAAGAAGTTTCTATATCCAAAATTAAAATTAAAGTTTAAAAAGGTTAGATGTAATATAGTAATCTAATTTCCATTCAGCCTTTTTTTTTTTTCTTCTTTCTTTGATTTTCTTTATTAATGCCTTCTCCTAATTAAGTCCAAAGCCAGCCATTCATCATAATCACTACCATTGTAAATCATCCAAGACAATGCATATGAGTAATAACTCTTTTTCAAATAAACATATATATCTCAATAATAACCGGGTCAAAGGTTCATTTTGGTCATCTATGTTTCACTCAAGTTTCAAATTAATTCTTTATGTTTCAAAAGTTTTAAATTAGTCCTTTATGTTTTCCAGAAGTTATAAATTGGTCTTTCCGTCCAAATCTGTCAATTTCTCAAGTTAATTGCTGACGTGACATGCCGAGGTGGACACATAACCTTTCCTACGTGTATCAGATAGTTGACGTGACCTTAAATATACCAAAAACACTCAAACGGCGTCGTTTAAGCCAAAAATAAAATCATGCTGAGAGGATCAATATGAAACTCTAATGAAATATAAAGGACTAATATAAAACTTCAATGAAACATAAATGATCAATATAAAACTTGAATGAAACATAAAGGACCAATATAGAACTTGAATGAAACCTAAAAGATAAATTAAAGATAAAATTTTTGAGAAACATAAAGGACCAATATAAAACTTTTGAAAAATAAAGAACTAATTTAAAACTTGAGTGAAAGTGTGAAACATAAAGGACCAAAATACACATTTGACCTAACAACTTTAAAACACTACATATCTGAATTATGATCACAACCTATATGGACCCCAAAAAAAGCATAAGATATAGTATAGGAATCCATATCATCAAGGAATACAAGTTCAGTACTATAGTACTACTGAACTTCGATACATCCCTCCAATCATATAATGATATTAATAAAAACTCACATTATTAAAAACCCACCTTGAATTATGAATTAAGGACTTACCCATTGAAAGAAATGTACCGGAGACTATCGAACTACTAAATATCTTCTCAACATCAATATATATATATATATATATAAAGCATTAAGTGAAGCATTAATGTTTGGCATTTATAATGATCAGTTATGAAGAGGGTTTGGTCCAGAAGGGACAAGCCTGTTAGAAACTACATGAATCTTCTCGAACTTGTTCTTCTTCTTCCTGCAGGTGGATTTGAAGGATGAGAGAATAGCAGAAGAAGAAGAATGAAGCTTTCTCTCTGATCTTCCTCCATGGCTGATCACTGCAAAACGAGAGGCTGAGCCTTCTTCCATTATTTCTGATGATAAAACTATCAGAATTATTACCAAAAGGAGCATTAGGAATTTTGAAACTCTCATGGTTATATATATAAAGAGAGAAAAGTAGATATATAGGAAGGAATGAATTAGAAGTGAAGGATATATATATATGGATGAAAATGAAATTAAATTGAAGTTCAATAAGTAGGAGACTTTGGGAGTAGAATACGCAAATTAATGTGACATTAATTAGAATATATATATATGGTTGTGAATTTGAAAAGTGTGACGCACATAATTTGTCTCAATCTCAATATTTGTTTGACCTTGTACTCCAAAAATATAATATCAATTTTTTGACTCACCGAATATATATTTAAATTATAAAGTGTTTTGCTTGGACAAGTAATTTATAAGTGACTTCTAGCTAGCTACTACATTATTATTAATAATTATGTTACAATATATAATTAATTTGGTGTTTCATTTTTTATTTCATAGACTCAAGATCGTTAAAGAAGTACATATATGGATATTTTTTTAATTAATGATTTTGGCCAATGTTGTAAGAACCAAACTGGATAAAGACTCGGACAAGTGTTCGGTTCATGGTCTGATCGGTTTAACCGGTTGAACCGGATGACGCGATAAATAATAAATGTTAATTATTTTTAATATATATAAAATGACATCACTCAAATTTTAGGTTTCAACATACATAATTTTGAAGTTTTAAATTACATCACTTCTCAAAGTTTTAATTTTCAAGACTTGTCAAACTCTGAAAGAACTTGATCAAACCAAACATGAAATTCTTGATAATCATGACTTCTTAAATTTTAATTTTCAAGATTTTTCTAATTTTAATGTTTAAGATTTTTATAATTTCTTTTTTATTTTTATTTTTCAATTTTTTTTAAAAAAATAAAATTGACCCGGTTGGACCGTGTTTAAATTCGGTCCAACTAGAAAAATGATTTTTTGGTCAAATTAACTCACCTTTGTATCCGGTTAACGATTGGACCGTCCGGTCCGATCCAAATAAGACTGATTTTGGCCAATATATACATGGAAGCCCCACACGCTCAAAAAGTCAGAAGCTTGACACACTAAATAGTCATTATTCAAGTGGTAGATAGGAAAATGATTAAAGATATTTTTATATAAACTTAGTATATAGTATTTTTTTTTTCCTTCAAAATAGTTTTTTTTTTTAATTAAAGAAATAGTTTACAAGGAAAGAAAAAAGGGACCGCTCTCTGAAAAAACATACCGAGACATACAATCATTCAAAATAGTTAATTAGATTACTTTTTTGATGAGAATAAAAAGATAACGTTTTTTATTTTTATTTTATTAAATAAATTAAAGTCAATTAAATTATTATGATATAATTGTAATATAAATTCTAGCAGCTTCTTCTTAGCAGTAGGGGTTGCTATAACTTACAAATTTTTGTAAGTTTAGCAACCCTTCTTTATTTTCTTTGATTTTAGTACTTAAAATAAATAAATCTTTCATATCTATATTGTCCCCCCATTATTTTGGTGGTGTTTTCTTACAGATTTATTCTGTGCTTTTGTCTTCCTTTGTGAAAGTTTACTCTCTAATTGCTAGATCTTCTTAGATCTGGTAACTAGAGTTGGTTTTTGTTTTTTTTACGTTTGTGTAGGAAGTTTTTTTGCGGATCTACATATCTTTATGTCAGAAAGCTTCCACTTCATCATGTTGTTAGAAAATTTCAAGGCACTCTCAACTTTGAAGATTACTACAGATTTGATATGCAGGAGATCTAACAGTAAAAACTTTTTTGACAACCCAAGAACAGTGAAGTTGTTCATCCCAAGTTCATCTTACAAATGGGATCAGTTGATTTTTATTCGCCCTTAGTTCAACAATTTTTACGAATTCTTTCTTCTGTATTGTTAGGATGGAGTTGTTTGATTTATTGTAAGTGCCGTTGGGCTTTTCTATAATTTGATGATTTTATTATTATAAAAAAAAACTCGTCTTAAAGGACTAGAAAAAGGACTAAATAGACCAATTTGTAAATCCTGACCGGTCTTCACATTACAATTTTTTTTTTACTATTTATTAAATCATCTTTAGGGATGTGCAAAATCGATCCAAACCAAATCGACTAAAATCGATTACATAATCGAATGGATTTGTTTATTTTCTTGACAACCGATTTGGTTCAACTCGGTTGATGAATGAGATCCAATCCTAATCGAACCAAGCCAACCGATTATAATTTTTTAAAAATATTTTATGATCTTGATTTTTATGGTTTTATGATGTTGGATTGTAATTTTAAGTTTGTAATATTGGAATGTTGTACTAATAACTTTAGTTTGTTGGTTTCTATGATTATGAATAGTTATTTTTATTTTTTAAGATTTAAATTGAAGAGATAATTTTTTAAAAAAAATTTTGTCAAAAAAGCGGATCAATCCGACGTTCAGTTTGGTTGATGTCCAAAGAGCATATTGAATTGAATGACTTTTTTAGTCATCAAATTGAATTAGTTTAGTTATCTAAATCGTCCAAACCGAACCAATCCTCAAATTTACTCACTCCTAATCATCTTAAGGCAAGCCACACGATAAAAGAGGAAGGACGATTTTGTTACGAGTTTTACATCGAAAAAGTTACCTTTTAAAAAAGGTATTATAAAATTTTTGAGTTATCTAACATCAACAACTAAATTTTAAAATGAGATTCAAACAAAGACTTGTACTCACGTGAGATTCTCGACTTTTAAAATTTTAAATAGTGTGTGAGGGTATTTGGGAAAGAACAAATAAGTAATGTTTTGTTTGGTACAAGGGAAGTTATGAGTAGAGAAGTTTTCTCATCATTTGTATTGTGTTTGGTAGATGGTGAGTAAACTTTCTAGGTGAGGAAGGTTTCATCTAATGTGGGAAGTGATACGAGCATAAGAGGCAATGTTAGAGCTAGAATAATCATGGAGTCACTGAAGGAGTTTATGGAAGAGACTTGGATAAATCAAATAGCAAGTGGGTCGTCAATTGTTGTTGAAAACGTCCTTAACACCAAGTGGGCTGAAAATGGAGCTTTACAACATGTATTGGCCTTGGAAACATCAATTTGGAGAGCTTGGACCAAGTACTATACATGTGGAGACGTATTTAAGTCTAAATCATCATATTTTGGGCTTAAAATGCTTATTTTAATTTGGGTTAATTATTTATGCGAAAATCATTATATTTAAGTTTTATCATTTAAAGCCAATTAGTGATTTAAAACAATAATTTTGGATTTAATGTTTTAATTAGTTTGGACTTGATGTTTAAATGTCCAATAGGGTTTTTTTTATTTTGGGCTTTATTTTATGCTATGTTAGTAGAGTCCATTAGTGAATTGGGGTTTTATTTCTCTTGGAGTATAAATACTCTTTATTTTCTATTGTAAGGGACGAAGTTGAATGAATTTTGATTGAGTGTGTTTTCTTAATGAAAACTTCTATGTGTGTGTCCAAGTGAGGATAGATTTCTTTGTTTGTTGCATCAAGAGATTGAATCTACTTATCAAAGGTTAGTTTATCTTTGCGGCGTTTATTCATTCTCTTTCTTTTAGCTCTATTATCTGCGTTTCTAAGAACGGGTTTCTTAGAGGTTTAGTAGAGTGGGTGTTTATTCTAAGGTTTTTGCTTGATTCAAAGCGTGTATTGGCGTTTTAGTCTCGATCATAGGCTGGGGTTCCGCATCAAGAAGTAATGTGTCATCTCACATATATAGGAGGGAAGTTAATTTTGGTACATAGGAAGTGACAATAAAAAGACTCATTTGACCTTAATAATTTATCTTTATTGTGATTATATCTAAGAAATATCAATTAACAAAGTAATTAATTTATTTGATAAAAATGCTTCAACATAATTTTATTTTAAACTGTAAATTTTATAATTTTTTTATTTTTAAAGAATATTTTAGAAAATTAATGTGGTTTGACTGTTTTCTATTAATTTTCTTAGTTTAGCTAGCTTTCACTCTTAATTTCATTAATTTTAATTAAAAAAATTCTTGTGTTTATGTAGGGGTGTTCAAAACCGAACCAAACCAATTAAACCGACATAAACCGAACCAAACCGATGAGAAACCGAACCAAACCGAAAATGATTGGTTTGGTTAAGGTTTTTGAAAATTTTGATCGGTTTTAACCGAACCAAACCGAACTATTATATATATATATATATATTTCTTAATACGTCTACGTGTTAGTAATAGAAATTAAAGCATTTTTATAATCATATTAAGTAGATAATACTTATTATTTTTTAAGTTAATATTAGATATATATTCATAATTTGTAGATAAAATATTTGATATGATTTTATTAGATAATATAATTAATTGTAAAATTTTTTGTAGTATTTATTAATATTTTTATAATATTGATTAAACAATATAAGATTAGTATCTAATATAATATTATAAATTTAAACTTTCTAATATTATTATTTTTATGTCATATAAATGTACAAAATGTAAAGAAGTTAACATTATGTTTAATATATGTAAACATTTTAAAAAAATTAAGTTAGCATGAACCAAACCGTCTAAAAACCGAACCAAACCGACTTTAAAACTGAACCAAACCGCTTAAATACAAAACCGACAAGGTCCACCAATATTTAACCAAAATCGAACCAAACCAGACCTTTGAACACTCCTAGTTTATGATATCATTTAATTGATGCAGAGTAATTAAAATATTAGATAAAAACACTTTAACTTAATTTTATTCTTAAACTTTCAAACACTCATATAAAAAATAGAGACAAATATGACAGTTTAAACTTTTATTTTTTATTTTCCTATCTTCTTTTCATCATATCAAATAACTTTACTTTCTTGTTTCTACTTTTCTTTCCCTCATACCAAATACACTTTTTATTATTTACTTTCAATTTCACTTTCTTTTCTCATCAGAACACTCATCTCCTACCAAACGCGGAAAAGTGAGAGGGGTTCATGAAAAAGAGAATGTAATGGGAAATGTGTAATGACTAAATGGTGCCTCTGTCCACTCCTTGTTTGTGGCCGTACGCCAAATCTTTTAGATTCCAATATGCTAAATTGTAGATCTATTGGTATAAGAATTAAAATTTTAATTTCCGAAATTCTTAAAAATATTAAAATAATTATTTGGTTTAACTTTCATAATCTTAAAATTATTTTACAAGATGATTAATAAATAGGATAAGAGTAATTTAATAAAAGTAAGTATTAAAAAATAATCCATCCCATAAGATTATCATAATCTCACCCCCTTAGGTGGGATTAAAAATATGAAATAAAAATAATCCAAAAAATATAAGATTTTCGGTTTAATTTTTTAAAATTTTATACTAAATACGGAATTATAGGATGCCAAAAAAATAATTTAAAAATTATTTTTTTAAACTTTATACTAAACGCCACCCTTAAAATATATAATTTCAACTTTTGAATGAAAATACTATCATGCATATATAAATTTGGTTAAAGTATTATTTTGATCCTCAATGTTTACATGAAGTTTAATGTTGATCCTCAATGTTTCAAAAGTTTAATGTTGGTCCTCAAAGTTTTTTTTTGAGTCGATTTTGGTCCTCGAGCGTAACACCGTTAACTTTTTGCCGTTAAACGATGACGTGGCATGCTTATATGGTATACCCTGTGTCATATTTTGATGATCTGGCATGACAATCACTGCTATATCATCCCAAATTGCCACATCATCATCTTCTCTCCTTCATCATCATATTTTAATGACGTGGCAGTGATGTGTCACGCCAGATCATTAAAATATGACACGTAGAAGAGAGGGTGTGACACATAAGCATGCCACGTCATCATTTAATGGCGTTACGCTCGAGGACCAAAATCGACTAAAAAAAAACTTTAAAGATCAACATTAAACTTCATATAAACATTGAGGATCAAAATAATAGTTTAGCTTATAAATTTTGATTTTGATTTTATGATTTGGATAGTGTATTTTATACATTTTACACTTTAGTTATCCAAATTCTTGTTTAAGCGTCATTGTCTGAACTCTGTTTCTGAGTGACCACGTGAGCGCAAGCAAAGTTCCAGTGGTGGACATCGCACTGGACTCCCATTTGCACCCCCATTTTATATAATATATTTTATGTACTTTAAACATATATTCCACCTAATATTTAATTCTTTTGTTATACTTTTATGAAATTATATTAAAATTTTGACTTTTCTCTAATTCATGCCCCCTCTCTCTAACATTTTTATTTATTTATTTCTATGTAGGTCTAAATTTTTGCAAATATTGCTAACACATACCATATTAGTAATTTAAATATATGTGATTTATGTCAATTACAAAGAGAACTAATAAATAATGATGTAAAATATAATTAAAGAATAAACTACATTCTACTCCTTTGAAAGATTAAAAAATTAAACTTACAATTTCACCATTTTCAATTAAAATACGTATTATTGATTTTCTAAAATAATATAAACATATTATAAATAATATTTTTTTAAAAAAATTATTACTTTACTATTATTTATTTTGAGTTAAAAATAATTATTTTATTTCTTAAACTATTTTTATTACTTAAGTTATGTTTAATGATATAAATAATAAATATAAGGATAGTAGGCTTTTGCACACGTATATACACATTAAAAAATATATACACAAATTCAGCCACCTTTAAAAACTATATACAGATATATATACCATTTTTATTGTGCAAGAGTAAAAAGAGGACATTTTTCTGAAACTTTAACAAGAAAAACACCCTCACTGAGAACGTTTATAGGATCAAATGGTCAACCCTATAAACTTTAACAAGCGCGCCCTACTGCACTTGTTAGTTGTCAGATAAACCCTTTTTCTAATTTGTATATCAAATATTTCTTTTTTGGTCTATGACAGAGGTATCCATTAGAACGAGTATGATGATTAATCCCTTCAGTATTACTAGGCCAATTACTGAAGACGATACTCTCAACAGATGACACTTCATTCCCATCCCTCCAGGGATCAAATTAGAAAGGTGATACTTAAGAGAGCACAAATCATTTACCATGTGTGCCACACCACCTTAGTATATCAAATATTTCTCAAGTCATTAAATATTTTATTAACTAATAAAAAAACTTAACATATGCCCTTAGATAAAGGAAAGAACTTAGGTCAATCTTCTTATATTTTTGTCATCAAATTTTTTACTATAAATAAGATAGAGGCGAAAAGTGTTTATATGACCAGTCATAAAAGAGAGAGAATATAAAAAATCATATTTATATAACCAATTATTAAAAAAAGAGTATAAATAAAATATATGATTGATAAGAAAGATATAAAAAAATTGATTTAAGTTATTTCTTTTCGTAAATCCAATAAATAATAACGAAAGAAAAAGATAATATTGTGTAAAGTGTAAAGATGTTTGAATGAAAAGAAAAAGGTCAAAAGTCAATTTTAGTTCTTTATATTGTACTCAAGTTTTATATTGGTCCTTTATGTTTCAGAAGTTTTAAATTGGTCCTCTATGTTGCACAAAAGTTTCAAATTGGTTCTTTCGTCCAATTCCGTCCATGTCTTCCGTTAAGTGCTGATGTGTCATGCTGAGGTGGACATATCATCTATCATACGCGTCCATTTAAGCTGATGTGTTATGCCACGTCATTGTTACATCATCTTCTATTTCATTATTTGTGATGAGCTTAAACGGACATCTCATTACGCCACGTCAGTAATTAACTTAACAATTTAGAACTTCTGTGCAATATAAAAAACTAATTTAAAATTTGTGAAACATAAAATAATACTAACATTAAATTTGGGTACGACATAAAGAACCAAAATAGATTTTTCCACGTAGAAAAGAAGAAAACAGGAAATTGCAAAAGATAGAGAGTGCGTTTGGCAGCACGTGGATGCCTTGCAAGTTCGCCTTTTTTTGAGGACCTGACTTGGAGGCAGGCGCACTCACTCACTCACTATAACTCCCTCACTCACCAACACACTTCCAGTCACACACACAAATCGCCACCAATCACGAGACACACACACACCTACTCACCACCGCCCTCCCTCCCTCCCTCCTTCAACCAACCACCGCACAACGCCACCTCAATTCTCCTTCTGCCGTCGCCGCCCACCGCACCAATGCCCGATTCCGCCTCCAACTCCGACCAATGGCTGCCTCCCGGTTGGACCGTACAACTCACACTCGGAAACAATGGTAAGACAGACAAGGTAATAATAATAATAATAATAATAATAATCATTCTTCAAGTTGACCTACCTACTGCTTGTGTTTCTTCTCAGGGTTATAGCTTTTGCAAATGTGAGATCTCTTGTCTTTGCTTGCTCTGTTGCTTGTATTTCACTCCCGCGTGTGAGATTTGAAACTTCTTTGTCTCGAAGGAGAGAGAGGTTTTAGGAGGTGTGGTGTTTTTCTTTTCTTGCAGGGGAGATTGTGAATATGAGCTTGTTTTTTCCTTTAATTTTTGAGAAAATTTTCAAAGGAGGTTCTAGTTTTTGAGAGTAGTAGCTGCGGTTAGTGTTGTTTGTTTGTTTCTTGGCATTTAGGTTAAATCTGTCCTTTGCATGTTCTCTAAGGACCTTTTGGACCGTGTTTCTGGTGAATCTGCGTTGTCAATTGAAGTTTTCGGACGAGTATGGGTTGTGGCTGTTCTTTTTTTATGATGGAAGAGTCAGAACTCAGAAGAAAGTAATGTAGGAAGAGTTTTACCTCTTTCTGCTGATTGATTGGGTTGGAAACCTAAGCAAGTGTTTTGCATGTTTCGGGAGAGTTTTGAGTGTTTATGGAGTTACTGCATTTCCTTGCTGCGGTCAAACTAGCTGAAAGTAGAATGAAGCTAGATCAACGAGGTGGTTATTCTGGAAGCAACGTTCTTAAGAAAGCATGCAAGTCTGTATGATATACACAGGAAGTTATTTGGAAGCCTGTATAATATTACCAAAGAGAAGCAGTTTCCTTTTTCCTTTTCTTTGATAGGATAATGAAAGTCGTATGAAGTGTTCCTATGTCTTTGTTGATTTTCATTTGAAATAATTTTATTTTACAGAGACAAAGATGTTTGATCCAGTGGTGAAAGTTTTGCTGGTGTCAATTTCAGTTATCTACTTAAGTTGAATGATTCTTAATATCTCTGTGCAATTTTTATTTTTAAATGTCAAATCACATTTGTTATCATTTCAAACGTATTTTCTCTGTTGGTGACGGAAAAACAAGAATAATGTCAATGGGGTTTTATCTCTTGTTACCGTAGTCATTGCTTGCTGATAATTTCATGATTAATAGAGCCACAGAGGACATGAAAGCATTGAAAATTTGAAATTCTAAATGACCATTTTCTAAGATGATTCAACTTAAATCTTATAAATATTCATACTTGTTGCAGTATTACTTTTCTCCCTCAAGTGGACTTAAATTCAATTCCCTGCTAGAGGTTTCTCGTTATCTTGACAAAGCTCAGAATAGTCAAGTCAGCAGTACAAGAATTTCAAAAAATGTCTGTCTACAAATCCTCTTTCGATGATCTTACACCGTCCATGTTATGTATCTATCTGGTATTATTAACTAATGTGGTAAAACTTTGGTTATTTAAGCAATCTAGGTTGTAGTTGAGAAAGGTATTACGGATGGGTTACCACAAGGATGGATCAAAAAGACCAGAGTCACAACAAAGGGTGGCACAACTAGAAGAGACTCGGTAAAAACTACCTTACTGCTTCCTGTTGAATGAAATGCTTTCCAATTAGTTTTTAAGCAAGCGTTTTCTGTATTGTGTTTAAGCTTCTGAAATATTACCAATTTTTTATTCATATTATTACAATTTTTCAGCTCTCATGAGTTGGAGGATGCATATCATATATTTTAAATTGTTAATGCACCTACATTTATCACAAAGACTAGCTCACTTCAAATTATGTGCTGTCTCTGCAGTACTACATTGATCCTATAAGTGGGTATGTCTTCCGCTCTATAAAAGATGCTGTTCGCTATCTTGAATCTGGGGAGATAGGAAGGAATGCATTCAAGCCAAAAACTAAAGACGACAGCTTTGCAGATTTAGAAGATGGCACATTTTCTGTAAGAGTGGCCATAATTAATTTTCCCCCAGTTTATTTCTTTATTCAGTCTCTTATCAATATTTGAAGAGGGAATAGCCCCATCCCTCGTGAACAAGATGTTAACTAAGCAGTAGCTGGAAATAGTATGTGGTTAGCTTCCTTTTTTCTCATTTCGTTTTATTTTTTGCTAACACATGATATGGGACTCGTCACCTTTGGCAGCAAGTCTCATTCTTTTCTTTTCTTTTTTTATTTGGAAAAGATTTGTTACCCAAGGAGACGAGTTCCTAACACATGACTCATCACCTTGGACAACGTCTCACATTTAAAAAAAAAAAATATAAAATTTTAACACGCTTAAATTCTGTATGAAGTGTACTTTTTGTACTACTTGTCTCTTTCTCTCATGCATATATGATGCTACCTTGGAGGAGGGTGAATAAATCCTAGGACCCACCCTTTTTTAGTTAAAAGATGGGCAGAAGGAATGAGAGGAGGATAAAGAGTTCAATTTGAATTTCTTTGATTGGTCAAGATGATTAATAAAAGTTTTGTCTCTTTAAATTGTCATATTCTTATCATGTATTGAACAAAAATAGGGTGTAACTTTTACATTTTTTTTTATTGAAAAAAATGATAATTTAAAGAGATAAATTTACCAGTAAAATAAACTTAAGTTGAGCTCTTTATCATTGTCTCATTTTTTCTAGCTAATCTTTTAAGTAAGAAAGAGTGGGCTACCTCAGGATTTATTCATCCTCTTCCAAAGCAGCATAATATGCATGAGAGAAAGAGAAAGGTTCGTGGAAAATGAACAGTGCAGAAGGCACTCTTTCCATCATACAAAATTTATAAGTGTTGAATGTTTTAAAAAACAAAGAGTCCCATGCCTTGTGTCAGGAGCGAAAGCAAAGAAAGTCCTTTCAGAAAAATTAGAAAAACATATCTAAAGGGAATATGTTTTGTAGAATCCCATGTAAGTCAATACTTGCTATTTTTGTTTTACTATAGTCAAAAAGCGAAAGTAATTGGCAATAGCAAATTTTTGTGGGAATTGTGTGTGATTGATTATCTTGTGTTAGTATACTTCTGCTGATATATGCAGCTCTTTCCACTCTTACATGATATGTTATATTATTCACACATATTCTTGCAGTACTTTATAGTTGAGAGATAGGATTACATTATGTTAAAAATAATCTACTTTTGTGGTACTTTCTGAGACCTAATTCTGATGAATTTGAGCACACTAATTTACTCTGTCTGCTGTTTATTGAGAACTGTACTATGTTCCTTTTATTTATCTTTCGATTATTGGAAATGTGCAATAGAGTTTCAAAATAATATGGATAAATATAATATTTTGCGATTTGCATTATGTATTCCTTAATCCTTACTGATTTAGTTAAATCCTTGGGGCACTCTTCACTTGCATCCAATTTATCTTGACATTCTGCTTTGCTCCTAAAGCGCCTTCTTGTTATAATGGCTTCCTTTTTGAAGCAATACTAAAGCAAAAGACTAAATCACTCATCTCAGAATACTGCAAGAATTAGTTCCTTAAAAAACATTAATAAGTTCTGTTGCTGAAATTATTTTCAGCCATTTAGTGATATTGGAATCCTTTGTCTGCTTAACATAATTTCTCCATAATGATTTCTAGTTTGACAAACCTGTGTGTGATTCCTTCTCAGCCTGCAGATGTAGTCAAGAAACCAGAATTATCGGTTAGCAGTGTAACACAACACACTGTCATGGGACAGAGCTTGAATTCGGACGAGATAGTCAATGACCAACAGATTCCAGAATCTGCATGTGCTGGAGAATCTTTGCCTCTGTCTGAACATATTTCCACTCAGTGTACTGGTTTTTATCTTTCTCTTTGAAGTTAACAATACTGACTTCATTTAATTAGGTTAACGTGAATGCCAGTATCTTCTTTTTTTCCCCTTTTATAAAAACTGAATGCCATTTATATTAATTTTCATCTTTTTTTTCTCTCGCCAAATATTTGATTTTTCCTGGAAATTAAGATGCACTTTCATCTTATATCGAGTGTGATTCTGGTTAAAAAAAATAATAATACCATCTCTTTGGTTATTTAAAGGAAACATGGAATATAGGTTTTATATTTATCACAGCTGTCCTTATCCATGTAATCATCTAAAGGCGTTGTATTTGATGTTTTTATTACATGTGATGATATAGGTGTGATGGACACTGACTTGATCAGCTCAGTTCCATCACAAGCTGAATGTTCAGACAAAAAAGAAGGGAAGGTTTGTTTAGTCGAAACTAATACAGTTCCTGATTGCATAAATGGAGTTTCCTTAGAGAAGCAACTTCCAGAAGGCACACAGACAACGCAAAGTACTGAAAAGGATGAGAAAGGCCAGGGCAAATCCAAGCACAAGAAAGGGATGAACTTGCCTCGCCGTGCTTCAAAGCGTCTAGCTGGAATTCAGATTGATCCAGTTCCTGAACTTACAACAAGGCGTCGACATGCAATTAGACACTCAGGTGGAGGAGAAGCCATTACAAATGAGGATAAATCTCCAGGGAGTTTTCCTGACGGCGAAACAAAAAAGTTTATTGCACTTGAGGGTGGGCCAGAAACCAAGCGTAAATTTAACAGTCCACCGAACAAAATGGAGTCACCACAGTCAGATCAGATTAAGCATTCTTACGGGTATTTGTGTACTCCAGAAAAGCTTCCTGAGAAGACTGTGGAAGACCATAAAAGTGAAAAAGATCAAGAAAGCTTCTCGTTTCTTCCTCTGGGGAACCAAACTGGAGTCAAAGAGCACGCCAAAGTCCTTGAAAATGGAGACAAGGTTGATGCGAAGCTAGATTATTCCCTTGACTTGCCCCTTGGAGAACTTTTAACAGACCCATGTATAGCATTTGCAGTTCAGACTCTTACTGGAGTAACATTTGAAACCTCCAAAAACACTCAAATTTCATCTGAACCAAGCAATAGCAGGTATTCTGAAACCTCGGCTGCTGCTAATGGGCATGATACGAAGATCAAAAGGCAGAATGTCGGTGACTGGAAGCCGGAATGCAATGCGTCTTCACCACCACCAAAGAACCTCGATATGGCTGAACATGCTGGCAGTACTGAAACTGATAACAAGGCAAATGAAAATTCAGGATCTTCTGAATCACCATTTGGTATTTCATGGATGGATCCATGCATCGAATTCGCAGTTAAAACTCTCACCGGTACTATCCCAATGGCATATGATCCAAATACTGAGAAGTGCCTTCAGCAGCAGCAGCAGCTCTGCTCATCAAACACTCATGGACACTCTGAGGTGGTACCCTTGCCAGATTCCAGTTTAAATAATCTGTGCCAGATTGACTACTACAGCAGCCAATACAACGGGACACACAACCCGGTATTTAAACAACAGTCATATCTGGATCCTGCGGCTTTATCGAACCCTACAAGTGTTGGCATGGGGAATTCTGCTGGAGCCAGACTGCCCCAATGTGGTGAAGAGAGAAGAAGGGGATTCCAGAGATAAGCAACCAGCTTGTAACTGTACTAACCTAAGGTTGTAAAGTTAGGGAACTGTTTTGTAAAAAGATAACCCACTAGAATTTTAACCTCCTTTTGGTTGTTTTTTTAGACTGTAATCGTTGAATCTTGTTCTGTGTACATTGTAGAAGTTGTCCTAATCTAGTGTTCATGTTAGGTTGACACTTGTGACTTGACAGTAATGTATGTGTTTAACATTTCCAGTTATTGCGTGCACTCTATTTTCATCTGATGTTTTGCATGTTGTGTTCTATGAGAAAAACTGTTTTCCCTTCAAATCATTATTGGGAAGGTTGGGATGGTTCCAAATCAATATTGGGAAGGTTGGCATTGTTCCATATCATTCTTAGAATAGTGCACTTCGATGATCAAATTTTTTTTTTTTGGGGATAAAAATGGTCACTTCGATGATCAATTATTATGCAGTTTGTGGCCAAAACGAAGGGGAAATGGATTAATTGGGTAGGAGAAGTTTGGTGAAGTATTGGTGGCTCGTTCGATTCCTTTGTTGTACAAAACAAAATTTGAGGAACATGATTGATGATACCTTGCGCCTTCGCATGTACTAAATATTTTCAATTTAATTCAACATAAAATCAATGTAATTATTTTACTGTTAAGCAATAAAATATAATCTTCCCCAAATAGGACTATTCCATAATATACAATGTATACGAAAAATATATATATTTATATTTATTGCTCTTAATATCTCTCCCAACAAATCCAGTAGGGGACGAATTGAACAAGCCATCATCATACTAACTTACCCCATTAGAGCAATCTATTGCTCGATTTTTTTTTTTTTTTTTTTTGCTTTAATACGGTAGACTTTCTGTTTTTATCGTTTTTTATAAAAATTTTAAAATTTAAATAAAAAATAAAAAATATGAAAAAAAGACAACATATCATCATACTAAAGCACAAGAACAGACCGGATCGACTTGCGTATAAGACAGTCTTAATCTTTGCGATGAACAAAGGGCGGCGTGGCGGAGAGAACCCACCGATCTTGACGCTCAACGTAGTTCCTCTTACCTTTGCTGCTTCCTTCACTGTCACTCCAACCCATCCCTTTCATCGGCATCATCACGTTGTAGCTCGCACACCGTCCGATGATGGTGCTGTGATTCAGTATGATATACCTCCGAACATCCTCCGGCAACCTCAGCGTGTGCCTCTCCATATTGTTCTGAACCAGAGAATGCCCCGTCGAGTTGGATCTCGCAAGCTTCCCGAACATTCTCCATCTCGGTCTTCGACTAATTCGATTCCGCTTCGCCTTGGCTTCATCGTCCATGGTGCTTCCATCGGCGTCGTCACTGCGAGAATTGACGGTGCTTTGGCTTTCGTTGCTCACTGCCTGTGTTTCATCACTGATGCCAGAATTATCTGTGGGAAATTAATTGTAAGATTATTATTAAGCATTCACATTAAAAAAGAAAATCAGATTACTTTTTAGTTTTTATTGACTACTTTAAACTATTAACCTCCTGGAAGTTTGTGTAATTTTATTTAGGATGCTTCATGTTTTTTAAAATAACTTGGGTCTTGTTTTGTGTAAAAAAAATTAATTACGATAAATAAGTGTAATTTTTTAAATGAAAAAGATATTAAATATAATTAGTCATGAATATTTTGCATTCTTTAATTTTTAAAATATATAATATTAAATAATAATTATTATATTTTAAAATAATAAAAAATTATTTATTTTTTTACTTTTTAATAATTATCCATCATATTTATTTTTTTTTCTCTCACATCTTTCTATTTTATATATATATTATTTTATTTTGATTTTTTTAACTTTTAAATATTAATTTTATGACAACAATGACTAAAAGACCTACTAATTATATAATATAGACATAACAACAAAAATTGAACACTCAAATTAGTTTAACAAGATAATGAAGCTATAGTTTCCACCAAAAAAAATGAAGCTATAGACAATATTGCTTCATCCGATAGCTAGTGTCTTCGTTAATTTTAACTAATTCTTAATTTTTTCAATTCAATATTGTCGATCTTAATTTTTTTAAAATGTTAATTCTTTTATAACTTGATTATCTCAAAATTTTTATTTATAATAATAAGGAATTCTTTTATACAAAACTAGGAAAAAAACTACCAAAAGAGCTTACATTTTATTATCACGTGTAAAGGCGACTCTATTAATAAAAAAAATTGAATACATTAATTATTATTCAATTTTAAAACATATTTTGATGAAATATATTTTTTAATTTTAAATTAAAATAAAAAATTTTATCTCATATTTACCGTGACAACTGACAACTTTAACTGACCGAGACACAATCATATTTCCAGATAGTCACAATTGTGTCTCAATTAACACTGCACTTAAATTCGAACAGTATAACCAAGAGTCCGAGGAGTGTTCAATGATAGGGTAATATTGATATTAATAAATGACTAAACATGATTGGTAGAATGTATTGAACTTCACTAATACGATATCACTAAACTTTTATCCGAGTTCAAAAAATTCTATCTCCGGGACCATCATGCATAAGAGTAGATGATCAGTAGTACGGTAGTACTGAATTTTAGTACATCCCTCCAATCAGTTGGTCCCTAAACCATTCAAGGTGTGCCCTAATTAATGTGAGTTTTTATTAATATTAACAAATGACTACATAATTGGAGGAATGCACTGAAGTTCAGTGATACAGTATCATTGAACTTTTATCCCATGCATAACTAACCAGTACTGCAGTACCCCCTTATATTAGTATGCAACAAAAAATTGCTCTTACTATTTGCGCCGAATAATAAAACCCTAAACCCTACTATAATTATAACACAATCAATGTTCATAATTTCATATGCATATATAAATTGTATTGTAACGCGTATTAATAATTGCCAAATATTTTATTAACAAATTTATCACAATTTAGGATAATAGTGAATACCTTGAGTATTTTCCTCGACCAATTCGTCAGCGTTCAACGGCGTCGACGGCGACGGCGGCGGCACTCCGTCGTCGGCAACTACTTCGCCGGAATTCTCCGCATTCAGATTTGCGCGGCAAACGGGACAAGTCGCGTGCGAAGCCAGCCAGGCGTCGATGCACTCGGGATGGAACACGTGATTACATTTGGGGATCAATCGGAGGGTCTCGTAGTCTTTGAACTCGCTCAAGCAAACCGCGCATTCCAGATCTCCTTTTCCGATCTTGAGGTTTTTGATGGTGGAATACACGAGGATCGGGAATGTGTCGATGATTTCCCGGCCGATTCCGCGGGAGAGCGACCTCCGCCTACCGTCGTCGCCGCCGCCGCCGCCGAGGACGCCGGCGGAGGTTCGGTTCTCCTGGTCGATGAGTAAAGAGGCGGCCCAATTGTTGAGGTAGAACGAGAAGATGCTGATGAAAAGAAAAGTGCAGAGGAGGGCTGCGACCTTAATCCGAAACGAAAGGTCGCTTCCATGGAAAGCCGACGACGACGACGACGGAGGCGGTGACGGCCACGGCGGCGGCGTCAGGGACGGCTCTGTGGAAAATCGAGCATCGGCGCAGAGGTACGCCAGTGGAAAGAGAAGGAAGAGAGTGAAGTGAGATCGTTTGGATTCGATCATTTGGATTCAGAAGGAATTGCGGAGAATTGAATTGAAGCGAAGCGACGTTGAATGAATTTGATGAAGTAAAGAGGAGAAACTGAAGAAGAAGGCTCTCTCAGGGTTTATGGAGGTAAATAGAAGCTTCTATTTTTAATTTGGTTGGATTACTATGCATTTATTTTTAATTTGGTTGGATTTATTTATAAACAACTATGGATTTTTATTTATTTATAAAGTTAATAAATGAAAAAAAAAAAGTAATGATTGTTTGATTTAAAAAATAATAATTTAGATTAAATACTTGCACTTTAAATTAATTTTTCAACAAAAATATCATTCATTTTTATGCTTATAAAATAACGAGTAAATCTCTGTTTTGTCTTAAAAAAATTCATTGGTCTCAATTAGTCATTTAATAATAAAAATATTAAATTTAATTTTTGAAAAACTTGACTTATTTTAACGTAATTTTTTAATAATAAAAATATTAAGTTTAATTCATACCAAAATTTTTGTGTTACAATAACCTAGTCCATGCATTAATATTATCATGATTGAATTTAATATTTTTATGAGTTAAGGACAATAAAAAAATTTTAAAGACTAAATTTAATACTATCATAATTTAATGATCAAATTAAGATAAATAAAATCTTTTAGGCACCAAAATAATAATCTTGTCTAAAATAAATACACTAATTATTTGTTAAGGAGCAGTGTACATGAGTAGATACCAACAATAGAATACGTGTGGTGAGTGGTGAGTACTGAGTAAGAGATGAGTGCTACGAAGTACTAACTACAAACGGTTTATTTACTTTGCAAAATGAGCTATGCATGTGCTTAATATTTTGATTCATGAACGACACCTAGAAAAAGAAAGTATTTTAGTATTTTATTTGATGAATCTGTTTATAAAAGATAAATAATTAAATAGAGGCAAAAAAGTATATAAAAGAATTAAAATGTTATTTTTTTTAGTAAAATTGTCAAAACAGATCCAACTTATTAGTCATCGGATTGACCTATTTAACCCACTAAAAGTAGGTGAGCCGGGTTGCACATATGAACTCGTTTATAAACAAGTCAAAATTAATCCGATTTACTTAATCCCTAAGATAAGTACGTTGGCCTTTTTTTTCGGTTAATATTCTATTATTAAAAGTTTAAAACTCGAGTGGTTGTATTATTATCAGTTGGGGGTGCGATAACTTCATTTTCTTATACGTAGCAGGATATGGAGTCAGAACACTAATAGCCCGTTTGGTATCACTCACCTGCTGGGAAGGTGAGCTGGACCTTCCCTGTCAAGAGGGAAGCTTCCTTCCCTCATGATAGAGAGGGAAATAGAGGGAAGGTGAGGTGAGGTGAGGTTTAAAGACCAAAATGTCCTTAAAAAATTTGTGACATTTTAAAATTAAGGGCAAAAAGGGTATTTCATACTTTTATCTTCTATTTTCCTATCTTCTTTCCACCATACCAAACAATATTACTTTTACATTCCACTTCCATTTCCCTGCATATCAAACATACTTTTTATCATCTACTTTCACTTCCATTTCCCTCTAAAACACTCACCCGCTACCAAACGTCATCTAATCCTCCATTGTACATAACATGAATTACAAAATTGTATTTGCCTGTTCTTATGTTTTGATTCTTGAATTGATTAATTGATTCTGTACTTGGATCTCCAAGTTTGAATATCATCGGAAATCATGTTTCAGCACGCATGGCGTAAAGAATCATTGCAGTGTGGAATCATAAGGATAAGGCGTATAGTATAGGTGATGCAAAGTCAACGATGATCCATTTTGACCTGTGGATTCCAACAATGGGGATTTGTAACGGTGTGTTGAACGAGATGGATTCGGATTTGAATAAACGAATCTTTTTTGTAATTTAATATTTTTTTATATGTTTTTTATTAAATATATTTTATTTTTTGTAATGTGATAAAATTATGTTTTTGTTTTTATTTTTTTATTCACTTACATGATATTTTTACTTTTAATATAAGGATAAAATAATCATTTTACTCAATTTTATTTCATTCACATTATATCACTTTTATATTATTATTCACATTCTCTCTAATATTTTTATTCCCATTATATCTAACATTAACGTAACTAAGGGCGTGTTCGCTTTCTAGAATTAAGTCTGGAAAGCAAACCAAAAAGTGGGTGGGGCCTAGTCCACTTTACTTTTTGGTCTCCCTTCTATTTTTTTTAAAAAAAAAGAAAAAAAATACAAAATGTCTATTATATCTTTTGATTTGACACAATCATAACTTTTTTATTTTTTATTATTTTAATATAAAGGACAAAGTGGTAATTTTAATACATTCTCATTCTATTTCCATCCCAAATTTTTACTACTAAACACATTAAATCTATTCCCATTCTCTTTTTCTCTCCCTTTCTAGCAAGCAAACGTGCCCTAAATGTGACGGAGACAGAGAACATTTACCGTCAAGTCGTGTTATCGTTCAGCTACCAGTGATGCATGGCAAGGCATGAACTACTTGTCTGAAAATTTAGCATGCAATGTGGATAAAAGTTTTTGGAAGTGTGAAGATTGTAAAGAAACAAAAGATTGAGAAAAATCATCTTACTTTATTATTTGAACATTGTCGCGTAGTTACACATGAAAATAATAAATCGTAATTAAAATTTTTAAAGTCATCCTTAAATGTAGATAATAATTTTAAAGTTTATCTAACAAAATTTAAAATTAAATATAAATATCCTTAAAAAATATTCCTTCATGTATAATCCCAAATATTTTTAATTTAAAAATACGTGGCAAAGGCATGAACTTGTTTGGAAATTTAACATGTCATGGAGAGAGGATCGGTACTTTTGCACAAAGGATTCATGAACTTGATGATGTTTTAGGGAGATTGGATCCGGTGCAATTTCCTTCCGTGCAATTTTGGTGCAATTCCTTTAAAATGCACATTTTTACTTTATTTTTGAAGTACTAATATGGGCTCATACTAACAATAATTCACCATGAATAGATTAGAGCCCAAATTATTATCAATATTGGCAAATATCATCACCTTAAATGAATTAGGGACCAAATTGTTATTGATATTGAAAAATAGTCTCACAAGACTATTTAGTGATGATATTTGTCAAAATTGATAATAATTTCGTCTCTAATCCATTCATAGTGGGTTATTGTTATATAAGTCCGTATTAACGCTTCAAAAATGAAGTAAAAATATATATTTTGAAAGAATTGCACCGGAATTGCACAGAAGAGAATTGCACTGGATCCAATTTCTGTTTTAGGTGGTGTTTGGTATCCGGTGAGTATTTTAGTGGGAAGTAGAAGTAAGTGATAAAATGTATGTTTGGTATGCAGGGAAATAGAAGTGGAATGTAAAAGTAATATTGTTTGATATGGTGAGAAGAAGATAGGGGAATAAAAGATAAAAGTATGAAATACCTTTATTGTCTTTACTTTTTTAAAAGCCACAAATTTTTTCAGGTCATTTTAGTATTTAAACATCACCTCACCACAACTTCCATCATCACATACAAGTAACCTTATTTACCTCTCGTGAAAGAAGTTTCTTCTCATTCCCACTCACCTTACCACCTACCAAACATATCAAAACCTCATCTCACCTATACTCACTCCCTACCAAACATGTCATTAGGGTGTGTTTGGTTGGTGGTTTTGAAGATGTAATGTTGGATGTAATGAGAATGAGAATGTCGAAGGGAATGAAAATGTCATGTCAATATGATGTGATGTGAATGGAATAAAAGTGAATAAAATGATCGTTTTATCCTTACATTAAAAGTGTGAATGGAATAAAAGTGAACAAAAAAATAAGGACAAAAACGGAATTTCACCACATTGTAAAAAATAAAATTTATTTAATAAAAAAAATGTTACACATCTAACATTACATCATTAAAATCACCAACTTAATGCTGGAGATGAAAGTGGTTATCCATCCCTGGTTGCTGCAGTACTGTGTAAGAGTGTGAAGGAGAAGGTAAAACTTAAAAGTGATGCGCTTTGCTGAGTTCAGATGTAGTTGCAATAAGACTGCCCAAGAGGATTGATTCTCTATTTATTTCTGATGTACTAAGACTTCATTTTGCTATTTTTGATGGAATATAATTTATCTAACAACCTTGCTTCTCATAAAAAAACAGTTCAAACTTTTGACAATTGGTTTTTAGTATTAATTACAATCCTCTCTTATTAGTTCTTTGTTTTCCTTCTCTTCTAACCTTTGCTATCTATAGATATATTCTCCCCTTAAATTTCTAAGCTTTACTCCTAAAATATATTCATTTTCCATTAAAAAAACATTTATTTTAATTATATATATACTTGTATATTTTAATTTATCGATTATTTATGAATTGTATTTTCTTTCTTCTCCATTATTATTTAAATTCTATTTAGATAATTTATTTATGTATTTAGTTGTGAGCGTGAAGACGAAAGCAATAGTGATTGATCTGTTTGTTGTTTGAGTGGGAGTGATTCTTCAATGAGGAAGTAAAAGAGAAGAAGAGAAGGGAGAAGGAAGTGGATCGTCAATATGAGAGAGATGAAGACCAAAGGGTTTTGGGCTCTCATTCCTATTTCCGACTATAATCTCATTCACTTTTTTGTCTCATTCTCATTTCTACTCACTCAAAATAAACTTATCATTCCAACCCTTAATTTTACTTTTCTTGTATTCTAATTCATATTATATTTATTTTTTAACATATATCTTTGGAAATTAATTATTTAAAACTTCGAAAACCATATTTTTATGTAAATTAATCTTTTTAAAAAGAATCAAAAGAAAAAATACGAAGATCATCAAACACTTCAATCCATATTTCCTGGTTTAAAATATACTTGAGAAAAATAAATATTCTCCCCTTCTCTCTCTTTCGCTTTTTCCCGTCATTCACTCTCCTTCCAATTCCATACCATTTAGGCCTAACCCTTCTTCATTTCTCTTCAGAACTTGAGAAAACCAAAAAAAAAAAAATTTATAGAGTTAAACCACAAAGACTCTTGTATGCCTCCTTATATTTTGGCTCAATTTACCTATTTTCTGTAAAAGGGATCTAAGTATATCTATCTTAGAAAAATCGGATCAACCACTGAGTGTAGATTTCACAAAGCATGTCCGTACCGTAGTTGTAGCAGAAGGTCCTTCATCCTAAGTACATGAAGTTGATGCTATAGTGCTAATATCTAATGAAGCTTGCTTACTTCTGTATTAACAAAAAGATTAAAAAAACAACCATGATATGAAATTTCAGGATCAGACTGATTAGGAGTAATATATGCAACAGAAAGCTGTTATTTTCCCTTTCTTTTCTTTTTCTTCCCCCCAATGACTTCTTTAGTCATCTATATTCCAATTTGGATAAAGAAACGGTAAAACAGCTACATTTCAATTTTAATACCCTTCTAAGCAGAGCCTGGACCCATAGCACCAGCTCGATCTCTCAACATTTCAGTCCTCTTACTTCTCTCCATCACATCCACCAACCATTCTACACTTTCCTTTATCCCCATCCTGCAAAATTTCAAAACAAAGTCCATTATATATATATATACACACACACAAGTGTTTGAATCTTGAATGGAATGGATCATTATTTAACTAAGCATTGGAAAATTAATGCACTTTCTACTTACCCATCGTACCCAGACACAGCTTCAAACATGTAAACTCTTTCATCCAGCTTCTTTAAATCTAGATAACGAGCAATTTCATCAGATGAAACTGCTTCGGGAAGATCCTGTAAAATTCAGTAATGTTAATAAAGCAGCTATCACTGAATGCATACTCAAAGGATTATAGCAATGACTTATCAATGGGGATATAAAAGGAAGAAGATTAAGAGAGCTTAAATTGCTTGAATGCAACATAGGTCAAAAGGGCAACAACGCACTTGTCCGTTCTTTTAGAAGTCAAAAGGGCAAGAACTGGTGCCAAAAAGTTTATAGAATTTCATGTATAGCAACAAAAAGACACCAGACAGTGTTATCATTCTTTAGTAAACTACATTTTACTCTCTGAACTTTTAGCCTTACAATATTGATTCCTGAATTTTAAAATGTAACACTTTACCTCCTTGAACTATCACAATAAATGAACTAGTTAAAGTAAACAGATGGTTACTTGTTTCGCCTTTTGTGATTATTCATTCAAGAGAACAAAGTGTTACTTCTAAAGTTCAAGTACTAATATTGTAATTATGCTATAGTTCAAGACAGTAAAATCAAGATTCCCCTAATTTTTTATATATCCACACAGGACCACATGATATATATGATGGACAAGAGTCAAGACAGGCTATGGGACTAAGGAATTTGCTTAAGGCGTTTATGAATATAAGGTTATATATAGAACCTAAAGAGGAGGGAATGGTTACTCTCACCTGCTTGTTTGCTAATATTAAAAGGGGGGCTCCTTGTAAATCCTCATGCCGGAGCACCTTTTCTGTGATACAAGTCGAAGTTATTATTTATTAAATCATCAATTTGCTGTTTCTTTCTGACATACTGAGTATCATGGCAATTGCAAGAAAGCACCACATAGCACTATAAATTTATAAATCACAATATAAATAAAAATCTTACTAACCAAGTGCAGACTTTGCATCTTCAAAGCGTGATGGACAAGCAGCATCTATAACGAATATCACAGCATGCGCTTCTTCATAATACTTTTCCCATATTGACCTAAGTCCAGGCTGATAGAAACTCTTCATCAATATCTAATATTTCATAACCTCCCTCTCCCCTAACAACTCATAATAGAAAAGAAAACAAGCAGAATAATAGACAAGAGATTGAGAAAAGCACACGTTCTTTGCACCTAATGATACATGCCATTCATTCCAACATGCGGGCCAGCAAACAGAACAAAACTAATGCATCAATGAGATTATATTCACCCCCTTCTTGTCTCTCTCCCAAGACCGAAAAGAAGAAAAGGACAGAGAAGGATATAAAAAATGAGAAGCATGCTTTCATCACAATAAACTTAACTTGAGTTTTATATTTAAAGACTAAACTGAATTTCTTGTTCAATCATATTTGATTATATTTTTCAACTTTCTTTTTTCTCAATAACAAATAAAAAGTAGGAAGGTGTTGCAAATTGCAAAATTCAAGCAACAGTTCTAACATATAGACAAAAAAACATAGAAACTATTATGTGGCAAGGATAAAAGTAAAACAGCAAATGAGCTAACACAAAGTTTAGAGGAACCTTCAACCACATAATGGAGATAGCTTTCCCATAAAAAATCTTGAAACAAAAAACAAAATTTCTTGTTTTCCATTAACATTGTTTTAGTCTTTCAAACAAGAATAAAAAGAAAAGATATATAAATCTATGTGAATCATTATAACTTCAGAAAATAACTTTGTAGAAAGGAAACAATTCTAACACAGAAACAGCACTAGAGTCTTCAGCATCTCAAAAAGCCAGGATAAAAGAATATAATTACTTTGCGAAACTAAAACATAATTCAATTAAATAAAATATAGACTACAATTAGTTAAAATCATTGCCGCTTTGTAGCCCATACCTGACCTCCAAGGTCCCAGAATACAAGTTTTGTATTTGATACTTCTATACGACCAATGTTTAGCCCGACAGTTGGAACAATTCGATCAGGAGGAAGGCCTTCTAAGTTTGAGTATATTGACTTCAACTTCTCCAGTAAAGTCTAGAAATTTTTCAATGATATCACAATTCAGAACAAAGCAACAAAGTTCAGTGATTGGAAAATATGACATTTAAAGGATGCATTACCGTTTTTCCAGCCTTGTCAATTCCAAGAATGAGTACATGAAACTCTATCTTACTAAACATATATTTCCAAAGTCCGTAAAACAATGTAAACATTGTTGTCTTGTTTAAGCCTGCTTTGTATATTATCTCTTTCAACCTTCAAGAATAGAAGAATACGAAGTTCATTCCATGTTACTCAATAGCTCCTGTGCTCATCAGTTCACTATCTTGAACAAAAATTGAAATATTCAGCTTTTTTGTTTGAGTGAAGGTTGTAAACTATTGATTTATTTAAAGATGAAAAAGTTTGTAAGCTATACATCCATAAAAATAGAGAAGGAGGGGAATTGGAGAAAGTCTTCTGTTGCAGCAAATTGGAATACACAATTTGGTAATGCACCACTTTTAAGGTTCAACTTTACCCCAAACAAAAGTAGATTATTTGCAATCAAAGAATTTCACTTTGCAGATAATTTTTCATCTAAGATCCTATACGATGATCTTTGTGGCAATCCATGCACAATTTGAATCCTACATTCATGATACGAATATCCATACTGAGAAATCCAAACCAAAATTTCAATAATCATAGAAATATCAAATCAAACAAAGCCACAAATAAGCACAGAACTAGATCTAGCAGCAAAGCAAGTGGAAGGATACTCTGATCTCGAGTCAATCTAATGAAAACTGCCGAACAACTTGTTACCGACACCAAAAAAGAACACAGAATTCAGAAGAGACTCATTTATTGATTGTAGGACAGTAAAAGCCAAAATTCATCGCAGAAGGATAGCCTAACCCAGAAAATTGAAATATGCATAATCCAGCAGAAATGATAAATGATGGTGGATATATGCAGTTCAGAATCTAGAGTGCTGAAAAGGAATCTGGAATTATTATACAGAAATCAACGAGAAAAAAAAGAAAGTTATCGAGAATTGAAAGAGCGTAATAGTACAGATTCATACCTGCCTTCCTCTATTTCCGGTCTTGTGCTTAATTGGATTTAATCAAACCTCAGTTCTCAGGTCTCTCTCAACTCGCTTTCTTAATGTTTTCCATCTGCGATGCCTATATTGTCCTCCTGTGATCGCGAAGACGCGGATTCGGATCTTGGATCATTAACTGACCCGAACCTTTTGCATTATTACAAAGACGCGGATTCGGATCTCCCTCATTTTTATCTGCAACATGCCACATGCGTTAGAGTTATATTTTAAAAGGAATATGGTGAGGCTAAAACGACACGATTTTCATAAAAAAAAATGAGTAAAAAATTTGGTGTGGAAAAAAATATGCCAAGTCAGATGTTTTTGCCACATAGGATGTCACGTAAGCAAACGTTAGGGGCAGGAAAAGTACTTTTACCTAAAAGTACTGTTAAATAGTTAACTCAAACACACGTGCCATGTTGCAGACAAAAACATCGGAGACGTTAACCATTTTCTATTCTGGGAAGACTTTGTCGGAGAGAAGTCGAAATCGGTGCTCGGAAACTTTCACGGTTTCTCAGTAATCGAAGGTCGAATATGTCTTCCTAAAATAGAGAATGGATAACGTCTTCGATGTTTTTATGAGCAAAATAGCGCGTGCATTTGAGTTATATTTTAGAAGGAATAGGCCGAGGTCAAAACGACACAACTTTGATGGGAAAAAGATGAGTAGGAAATCTGATGTGAAAAAAATATATATACCAAGACAAATATTTTTGCCACATAGGATGCCACGTAAGTAAAAACTATTAAATATTTGATGGTACTAGTGAAAAGGGTGACATTGGCATAAATGTGAAACGTTAGGGGTACAATTGACAGAAAAAAAATGTTTTGCCACATAGGATGCCACGCCAGCAAAAACTGTTAAATATTTAACGATGATAGTGAAAATGGTGACATTGGCAGAAACGTAAAACGTTGGGGGTACAATTGATAGCGAAAAAATATTAGGGGCGAAACTGACAGGACCCCCAAACATTGAGGGTAGGAAATGTACTTTTGCCTAAAATGTAAAAGACTAATATAAAACTTCAATGAAACATAAAGGACCAATATTGAACATGAATGAAACATAAAGGACCAATATAGAATTTTAATGAAACCTGAAGGACAAATATAAAACTTTTGGGAAACATAAAGGACCAATATAAAACTTTTGAAAGATAAAGGACCAATTTAAAACTTGGGTGAAACATAGAGGACCAAAATGGGCATTTGACCTATATATATATATATATTTTTAATTAATGAGATAGTTTATAAAATTATTTTTATTAATTTTTTGTTAAGTTTAAGATAATAAATTTCTTCTCAATCAATTAAAGAAAAGAAAGAACTAAGGTAAAGTTGCTTAGGTGCTTTCTCTAAAAAAAAATTGCTTAGGTGCTTGCTATAAAGTTCACCAATCATAAATATTATTTATATTCTCTCTCCTATTTGATTGATTTTGTAATTTATTGCTTTTCATTTTCTCTTTCCACCATGATTGGTTATACAAAATTTTTTTGCCACGTGTTATAATTATATTGGTGAACTTTATAACAAACACCTAAGTAACTTTACCTTAGTTTAGTCCTTAAAGAAAATCTAAAACACTTGTTAGATAATTTTTTGGCAAAAATACCTTTCCTACCCCCAACGTTTTGGGGTCCTGTCAGTTTTGCCCCTAATGTTTTTTCGCTGTCAATTGTACCCCTAACGTTTTATGTTTCTGTCAATGTCACCTTTTTCACTAACACCGTCAAATATTTAACAGTTTTTGCTGACGTGACATCCTATGTGACAAAACTTTTTTTTTTGTCAATTGTAACCCTAGCGTTTTACATTTCTACCAATGTCACCCTTTTCACTAGCACCATCAAATATTTAATAGTTTTTGCTTACGTGGCATCCTATGTGGCAAAAATATCTTACTTGGCATATTTTTTTCACACCAAATTTTTTACTCATCTTTTTCCCATCAAAATCGTGTCGTTTTAGCTTCACCATATTCCTTTTAAAATATAACTCAAACGCACGCGTTATTTTGCTCATAAAAACATCAGAAACATTACCCATTCTCTACTTTGTCGGAGACATTACCCTAAAATAGAGAATGGATAACGTCTCCGATGTTTTATTGAGCAAAATAGCGCGTGCGTTTGAGTTATATTTTAGAAGGAATAGGCCGAGGTCAAAACGACACAACTTTGATGGGGAAAAGATGAGTAGGAAATCTGATGTGGAAAAAAAATATACTAAGTCAGATATTTTTGTCACATCGGATGCCCCATAAGCAAAAACTATTAAATATTTTATGGTGCTAGTGAAAGGGTGACATTGGCAGAAATGTAAAACGTTAGGGGTACAATTGACAGAAAAAAAAAACGTTTTGCCACATAGGATGCCACGTCAGCAAAAACTGTTAAATATTTGACGGTGTTAGTGAAAAGGGTGACATTGGCAGAAACGTAAAACGTTAGGGGTACAATTGACGGCGAAAAAACGTTAGGGGCGAAACTGACAGGACCCCCAAACGTTGGGGGTAGGAAAGGTACTTTTGCCTAATTTTTTTATTGTTAAAACTTAAAAACAATATTATAATTGAGTTCATCTATTCTTAATTGTTTAAAATTTATTTAGCCAAAACATATATTATTTTTAAATTTTACATCAATGTTCAATTCCATTCCAAAATTTTCATGGGATTAATTTTATTTTAAAAGTTATAATCTATAAGCAATTTCATCCCGATCTCTAATATCGTCTAAATTACTAACAGTAAATTATAATATAATAATAATACCATACATATAATATTAATGATTTATTATATCTTAAAATCTTTTGAACACATCAAAACAATTTTTTTAAACAATAAGTTAAGATTAATATTATGAACGATACCATTTTCCATCAATAATGTAGATGCTGGGTATCATGACGAAGTCAATTAGAATTTGGAACATAATTGAATGCAGAACTAAAAAATTAGGCACAAAATTAAAAATTGGTCAAAATCCCAAATTGGTCCTTTATGTTTGCACGAAGTTTCATATTGGTCCTTTATATTTTAAAAAGTCCAAATTGGTCCTTTATGTTTGCAAGAAGTTCCAAATTGGTCCTTCCGTCCAAGTCCGTTTATTTTCTAAGTTAAGTGCTGACGTGGACACACTATCTCTCCTACGTGTCATTTGAAGCTGACGTGGCATGCCACGTCATTGCCCAATATCATATGTGATGACGTGGTGCTGACGTGACATGACACGTCAGCATTTAACTTAAAAAATTGACGAAATGACCAATTTGGAACTTCTTGCAAACATAAAGGACCAATTTAGACTTCGTGTAAACATAAAGGACCAATTTGGGGTTTTGACCTTAAAAATTTTGTAAATTTAATTTAGTCAACCCGAGAGAAGGGTAGTATTGGAAATGGGAAATTCTCAATCGAGTGGAACGATGTGCTAGAAATTACGGCTTATTGAGCAAAGCGAGCAGTTCTAGCTAAACACGGCAATTCATACATTCGTAGGTAACATTCTGTTCCAGTTTTTACAATCGCTTTCTTTTCTCAACAATCAATTTGAATTTTACATTCCTCTCGCTGTTTGTTCCCCCAGAAAATGCAGGAAAATTGAATTTAGGTCATTCCCTTTCATATTTTCGGAAGGGAGTTGGGTTAGATAGATTCCGATGTTGTGAACTTGATCCCCGGTTTTTTTTTTTTTTTCGAATGAGCGTTTTAGGTTGACAAGGGATCTAGATATTTTGTTTGATTTCTCTGTAACCGCGTTACTTATAAGATCCTGATGGAAAGTACTGTTTACAATGGTGATCGTAAATTTGCGATTTGGCTATGAAGTTACCAGAATCAAGGTTTTGGATTCATGGTTCGGTATTCACTCTTTGCCACCATTGGACGATTCTGAAAAGTCTGATGTTGGATTTGAATATTTTGCATATTTAATTTAACGTTATAATGCTTTGGCTCTTAAGAATACTTCCTTTTCCCTTCTCGATTCAATGATAATCAAGTTTTTTTTTTTTTTTCAATTCAATGTTCATTTTCTCAGAGGATTAGGGTTTGACTGTGAATTACACACCCCTCCGTTTGGGAAGCTTGCTTCAGACTTTCAATTTATTGATGCCGAAAAATATTGATTAGTTCTGATATGCTGTGGAATTTTACTGGACCATGAGTTCTGTAGAGTTTTATGGTCATAAAGACAGACTTACTGAATTAGTTTAAGTTAAAAGCTTGCTTCCCTTTTCTTGTATGTTTTTCCTATTAATTGGTGGTGCTTTAATTAATAATCTTTTTGCTTGTTTCTGATGTGACCAGCCAACATTTTTTGTGTCTGGTATACCTTTATCAGCGTTGCCTCTCTGTATAAGGAACTATCAATATTGGATGGCAGCACCAGATTCTGTATCTTTACATTGTTGCTTATTTTGTGTTTTCCTGTGTTTCTTTATCAATTCTCAGTTCACTTTTTTCTATCTCTGAATTTAGTTTATGTTTTAGCTCTTTTCAACTCGTCTGGTATGTTATAAACTTATAATAGGTTTGATATGTTGCTTTTCCCCTTTGCTTTATCTTCGTTCCCCTTCCCCCACAAAAAAATATTTTTTTTAAAGAAGTTTAGGAACTTAATAAACTTCTTGTGTTTTTCACAGTTGCCCAAGCTACATGGAGATTGCTTGGCACGCTTAGGGTGTTCGAAGAGTTCATCCATCTAGCAAAATGAAGTAATACACACAATCTGCTTTTTATTAGTGTGCTTATTTGTTCTTAGAAAACGAAAAACCTACTGATTATTGTATATTGCATATCTTGGAGTGATAAATTGATAACTCTGCTAGATGAATTTGTTGTACCTTCCAATGAGTTGCAGTTTACTGTACTGTACTCGGGAAAATTGACTCTTGGAGACAGAATTATGGTTTTAAGTGAAATCAATTTCACAGTTATGACTCTGGTGCTTTCTAGTTTATTTCTGTTTAATACAAAAAGAGACACCTGCTGTATCATGTATGTGAAGCTGCAAAAGTTAAAGATTAAAAGCAAGAAAAGTTGAATATTTATTAGGTCTTAGTCATGTTGGGGGGGTTGTACTTTTCTTAGGCAGCCAATATTCAGAAGATGGTCTAAAGTTGCCTTGAGATGCCAAGACCATGTTATTTCAGAAGTTGGACAACACTGCAGCTCTCTAGTACCTGTAATTTTGTGCAAAATGAAATTAGTACTTTAGACCAAATCAAGGTTATAGATTAACTTTTGAGTCTGATCGGTAGCTCAAATAGAAAGTTAATGGGTGAGGATAAAAATGACATTTCATTTTTTGGAAAGTTTATATTCTTATATATATGCTGTTAGGGGAGATTCAGTATTAAAGGCTTTCGAGATTTTACAGTTAGTTTAAGCCACTTTGGGTGTCAGAAGTCAGGGTAAATGCTGTGGTCATTTGTCCTGCATGTCCATTGAGGGTCTGATGTAGATTATTGACAGATAAGAGGGAAGGTGCTCTTTGGGACACAACTTCTCACGGTTAAAGACTTCTTTAGCAGAGTGAATGTTGGTCTAAAGTGTTCACCCAAATGGCCAGTGGATCACAAACACATTGTTATATCATATACATATGATAGATGCAATAGAATAGAAAGCATTGGTTATGTTGAGAATTTTCTTTCTTTATTCTTGTTCTGAAGGAAACATTTTTTTTGTTGAGGAAAAAGTACAGAATCAAAGGGCAAGGTACTCGTTCATGACAATAGGAGAAAATAAAAGATAGGTAGTATGAACAATGAACATCAAAACTATAATTCCTTGCAAATATTTTTAGTGCCCCTTTAGAGGAACTTGCTTAGGAAAATAACTAGTAGGAATAACCTGACATTGAAAAATAGTCAGTTTGGTTCTGCCAGTAAAATCTCAGAAGATTTTGTATTTCTCCCCAATTATTTATCCATGCCACTACAAATATTGCAAGTCTCCTCTAAGTCTTGCATTATTGTTTTTATCCTTCAAGAATTTCTGAATTGAAACATTACAATATTCTCTAAGGGCGCTCTCCCCAAGAAATGGTGTAAATATGAATATGTGATATCAATTCTAGAACTCCTAACACACACACGCTCACAGTTATTCTCTCTAAATATGAATATGTGATACAGCTTTATGAGTATGACATCTCTGTACTTGCCAGATAATATATCTTTAGTTGTGTTGAGTAAAAGCATTGGTATTGAATGGCCAAATGCCCAAATATAAAAAGCTTTGATTTTGGGATAGCCATTGTTTCTCATTGGATTTACAATGGGACCGTTGTTCCTTGTTGGATTTGGAGATAGGAAAATGGATTACAACAAGAATTTGGAATGAAACTACCCCATGCTTTCTAATTCGAAGTGAGCAGTAATCAAATAATTTAGGAACCAAATGCAAGTCAGAGTTGTCTTATTGTTCAAATCCCTTAAAAAATATTAAGACATATTGAAAATTTCCAGACTGTAGAAACTAGAATTGAAATCTTCGCATAGTTTTATACTTGTAGTTTTCTATTTATAAGCACACATTACATGACTCATTCTTACTATTATGTAACTTGCATTTGTTACCTCGCAACAGGTCACATGTGAGATGGGATGAGGCTAATATTGAAGAAATTGAGGCAAACAAACCTGTGAGGCAGAAAATTACTGAGCCTAAGACTCCTTATCATCCTATGATTGATGATGACGGTATGCGAAGATCTCTAGATCAGTTAAACTGCACGCTTTGCACATATCATATTAAGTAATATTTATGGATATGACTATATATAGAAATAATAGATTACTTTTATTTTTGAAAATATACTTTTATTATTCTTGTAGTATGTTTTTGTCTATAAAGTCTAACAATTAAGTTCTGAAATTTGGTTTGGCCTTCACATGGTTTAGCTAGATATTAAAACTTAAAACATATTGATATATTTCTCTGTCTATGTAATTGGATGAAGATCCATATCTGTATTATTTTTCTTATTCCTGCTCTTTAGATATAGTTCGAAAGTGACTCCATCTATACGTACTTGTCACCCGAATAACCAATTTTTTCAGGTTCTCCATCAAATGTACAAGGAAGTTTTGATGCATGTATTGACAATGAAAAATTCGCAATAGATGCTGAAGCGATAGAGACTGCTTTGAATGATGTGGCCTCTTGTAGCAGGAACAGCACTGGTCGATCTAGTGGCTGGACCTCATCTGAAGATGAAGCAGATGCAATGGACCAAGATGATGAAGGTTTTATTTTATCTACAATCTGATTGTCAGAAATAAAAAACCTTTATTCCTTTCCTGATGTTTGGATCTTTATTTGGAGTTCCATACCTTTAGTTTTTCTATTATGATGATTACAGTTTACATAATTGTATTTGCTCCTCCGTAACACTGGTTTTGACAATCAATCTCTGATTTAAATAATTCAACTCAAATCATTTAATACTTATATCATATTGATAGTACCTTAACAGAACACATTAGCGTCACTTCATCCATATAGCAGACCCTACCTAGTGAGAAAAATGCTTTGTTTGTTGTTGTATCATAGTACCTTAACTGGGATAAAATGATTTTAATTTGGAAGGATTATAAGGTGATGTCCGGCAACTTGCTCCAATATTTGCATAGAGAACTATGAAATTAAGGGTTCTCAGATGACGATGACAAAACCAATGAATGGATTGTTTGAACTGCACATATCTTGAGCTTGTATTGTTACTCACTGTCAGAAATACAATACCATAATTCTCCCTAGAAAATAGATACTATAGCAAGTTGCTATTAGCTGCTGTGAATTTTATAACACTTTTGGTACTATAATTATGTCTAGAGTAATATCGACTTCATTGTGTATTTTTTTATTGACAGTTTATTTATTTTGCTTTGACCTTAGTTCTTTACTTGATTGAAAATATTATCAAATTCTTGAAACAGATAGGAAGAGGAGTTTTAAAGCGCACAGAAAAGCCCACTATGATGAATTTCTTAAAATTAAAGAGCTGCGACGTACTGGTTCATTGCCTGAGGAAGAAAGTGATGAGGATTATAATATTGAGCATGATAAGGATGAGGAGAAATGTGACCCATCTTCTCTGAGTGCTATTGTGGAAGGGATAGACATTGATGGAGGGAAGCACTCCACACCCCCAGCTAATGGTTCTTAGACAGAGATCAGCAACTAAAAGCCTCATTCTCTCATTTTCCTTAGTCTTTTCTACTTTTGTGGGTAAGAAATAACTGTACGATTCACATGTATTTCTGGTAAAATTGGAGTGTAGATTTTCATTTCCATTCTCCACCAACTATGATTTTCCATACTAGCATGATACTATACATTCTTGTAATCTGGCAAATGTTTATGGATTTGGTAGAGAAAAGACTAGAGACAGAGGAATTTGTTTGTGGATTTGGTATTGTTTGCAGGGCTTCAATGTAATTTGATGGGGTGCTAAGGTATTTTATATGAGAAGTCTTTTATCTAGTTATTTTTAACCGTTGAGCCTTAGACCAACGACAATATTGTTGTCAAGTCAGGGGTTTAAATCGTATAACTTCTCTGCTTGTAAAGGCAGGGCTGTGTACATCTGACTCTATCTAGACCTTACCTAATAAGAGTCTCATGGGCTGCTATATCCAGTTATTTTTAATGTTATTATGTGGAGATTCAAAATATATAGATAAATAAGTGGCATATTATTGATTTTTGTAAAAGAACTAGACTAAAGAAACTGCTTTTAAGATTTCTGTTTATGGTAAACATTTTCTTTGCTGCTCCATTGTATGGTCTAGAAAACTGAACGGAAGTGTTATATATATATCTATATTAGTAAGGGTTGTTTTTATAATTTAAAAATAAAATAGAATATATAATGTGATGGATAGAAGAGAGAAAATAAGTTAATGGATATTGTTGGGTTAGGTAGTTATGATTATATATAAAGTTGATACTGTGGTCTCGTTTTCCAAAATCTAATAAAAATTAATATAAAAATAAATTGTTAAAAACGAATTAGTCACCTCAAAAAGTAATAATTAAAAATACATATATAATAGAGGTGAATCGAGTGTAAATAAAACGAAGTTGTTTATAAACTGTTTGAGTTTGGTATTATATTGAACTCATTTAGTAATATTTAAAATTCGATTTATTTTGTTTATAAACATCTTGTTTACAAATAAAATTATATATATATATATAATGGACCTCACTTTTATGTATATACAGTTTTTGTATTGGTTATATATTTGCATACAAATATCCATTTGAATGTAATATATATTTAAATTAATTTTTTATAACATTTAAATTAATTAGTATATATGATCAATTTACATTTAAATTATTTTTATGATATTAATTTTTAGATGTTTAATTTTGGAATCATATATTTGTGTTTTGTAATTATTTTTAAATTAATTATAGTTTATTAAACTCTTTTAATTTTGTTCTAGAAAAATTAAACTCATTCAATTCAATTTTTTTTAAGTTTACACTCAGTTATATGAGTAAAGTTTGAGCTTTCATTTAACGAAACAAGTTTAGTCTAATCAAAATTTTAAATCTGTTTATTTAAATAAGACAAGCCCAAACATCTCATTTAATAAACGAGCTTAACTCGAACTCACTAAAATTCAGTTGAACATGTTCAGGGTTCTTTTTAGGTGAATACGGTTGAGACACAATGATGAGTCTCACTTGATATAAACCTCACCTCCATATTATTCCAAATTCGAACTCTTATAATTACCTTCCATTTCATTACAATTACAATGCATAATTTTGGTTCAATTTCGAGTATTGTCTCATATTGAGAGTCATTTACAAATATTCTTACAAATGTTGTTCGAGTCCGGGACCTAATCTGAGCTGGAGAGACACAATCTCTCTTCACCTAAATTTTCCTCCACACCAAAAAAAGTTGCCAATAAAAAGACTCTTAGATCCATTTATTCAATACTCGAACCAGACCCAAGTAGTAACTTTTGAATGCACCCGGGTCCGATAATTTGATCTTGATCATCCCTACCCCAACAAAATTCTGCTAAAGCTATATACACTGCAAAATCACTATACGATACGACCCAAAGAAATTTTACGTGACATATATTGGAGATCCCAGTTCTTAGGAGTGACAATCCCCTCACAATGATCCAGATTTTGCTGTTCTATAAAAACCCAATTCTCCACACAACACTCTCGCTCTTTCTCGCTTTCATCCTCGTTTTCTTCAAGATTCCCATACTCTTCCTCTACGCTATACACACTTACATCCACCCCGATAGCCTAGGTCAGAGCAGCAATGGCGTTCGAGCTGCGATTCGTCGCCCCGGTGGTTCCGGAGCTGCTGCTGCTTCTGGGCTCGACGGCTATCAGAATCTGTCTTCCAAAACCGGTGCTGAGATCAAGAAGAGGAACAAGGCGAAGGAGAAGGTGGATTTCGATGAGAACAATGCGCAGATCTTCAGGTTGAAATTGGATGAGGGTCATCTTCAGTCTCGTCTCTATTGCGATCAGTATTGTGTTGCTTTCACCATCTCCTTCATTGCTCTTTCTTGTTTGTTGCTTCATAATTACTTGAATGTGTCGGAGAGTTCTGTTGGGGTTTGGGCGGATGGGGTTTTTGTTCCGATCCTGGTAGCGATTTTGGGTCTTGCTATGTGGTTTATGCTGCTCTGGAAGATTACGTTTGAAAGATCGGCGTCTAGGAGATCAGAAAAGCAATTGAGTGTAGTTTTTGGGGTTGTGGGGGTATTCCTTGGGCTTTATATCTTTTCTGGGGGTGCTTCTCTGGTTTTGGACTTCAATTTTGTTTCAGTTGATGGCTTTGGGAGGCTTTTCATTGCTTCTTTGAGTGGATGCCTTGCTGGTTTTCTTTTTATGCCATCTGCAAAAAGTGCACGTTCATTTTGGATTGGAACTGATCAGCTTGGTTGCAATTTGTCTATGATAACTTGTGGATGGTTCAGCCGCATGGTTCTATATGTGAACCAAATCTTAATTATATTTGCTTCCTTGCTGTGGATTAACCCATTAGCTGAAATTTTTGTAAATAGTAACTACAATAACAGTAAGACAGCAAGTTCAGTGAGTAGTAAATTTGGAGCTGCTGAGAAATTGGTGGGAAATGTAGGGCTCTTGCAATCTGATTTTAGTAAGTTCAGGCTCTGGTGCTTGTTAGTTTCGAGCTTATTGCAGATTGTAGCACTGCGCCCAAGCTTGCAAATGTATCTGAATGAAGCCTTGTTATCTTGGTATCAAAGACTCCATGCTAGTAAGGTTCCTGACTTGGACTATAGTAGGGCTAAGGTTTTTCTGCATAATCACTACTTGTGCCTTGTAGCTTTGCAATTTCTTGCACCTCCTGTGTTGGTACTTATCTTTCTCGGCTTATCTCAGATTGATGGCCATTCCTTTAAAAGTTTCCCGTTGTTATGTAGTATGCTGCCTTGCTCTCCTTTTGTGAAGGAAGTTGCTTTGTTTATGGCTTGGTGGGTAACCTTTCTGCGTGCAATATTCTCTTCAGTGTTCCTTGTACTACATCGCCATTGTTTTTTATATGTTTCCTAAGCCTTTATTAGTTCAGGGAATTCCTTTAGGTCTTTGATGAGGCTTTTATTGTAACTTGAATACTTTTAGAGTTTTGAGAGAGAAGAATACTTTATATGATTCCTAAGCCTTTATTAGTTCAGGGCGTTTCTTTAGGTCTTTGATGAGGCTTTTACTGTAACTTGAATACTTTTAGAGTTTTGAGAGAGAAGTTACACTTGTAGCAGAAGTTCTTCAGGGCAATGCATTACATTTATTTCTGGTGACCTCAGTATTTATATGTTTAAGCTTTTGCACATAAGAATCATAACCTATGAACTAACTATAGAAAGTCTAAAGTTCTGTGATATGGTATTACTTTTACGTTTTGTAAACTCCTTGCTGGGTTATGTCAATTTCCTTCTAAAATGTCAAGCAAATTTGAATTAGCTGAATTTGGGTTCATTTTCTTTGTGCTTGTGTTTTAATAATTAAGATTGAATTCAGAGGTAATGGCTAATGGTTATAACATCCTGCTGTGTGATAGCCTAAAAGGAAAGTCCAGCATACCTCAGGGACCAATTTGTGCAGTTTTCCCTTCATCATAATAAGTTGGCTTTATTGTATTTTTATGTGCTTGATATGTTATGTGCATTTCAGGATTAATTATGAACACATTACATAAGATTAAATGACATAATACTCTTCTCCTATACTGTGTGTTGAGTAGTAATGCTGATAATAACTCATATTGCAGTAATGATTCAGAGCCCTCTGTAACTTTTTATATTCTGCAAAATTAGTGCATGTTTGTAATATAACGCATTTAGGAACTATTTTCCTTCTAAAATTACTTTTTAACAAGTTAAATGCTTTGTTTAAGGAGTGCCTTTTGGCCATAGTTGAAGTACTACGACATCCTTATATGCATCAAATCCCACATCACTAGAAACATGTTTATTTCTGTAAGGTATATGTAAGCCTTTAGTAGCTTTTTTAGTTTTTACCAATAGACTGAGCTTAAGCATGTCATGCCATGTGATTTGGCTCACTCTAGTTGATTACATAGCACCCATGAGGGTCATTAGAGACTTGTACCTATTCTTGTGTGTCACACAAAGTCAAGCTGTGTGCAACCCGAACCATGCAAATTTATGAGCCAAAGTGCAGTTTCATATCTATATTTACTTATCAATTTCGACCTGACTTTTTGTAACACATGGTTTTTTGTCCGCTATCTATTTTTCTTTAGCAAAGACAGAACATGTTAACATCACTTGATTCATCTTAAGACTAAAGTCAAGCTGTCGGAGAAAGGCTGTTTGTTGTTGTTGTTTTGGTCTTTCTTTGACAGCATTGGAATGCTTCATGCTTTGTTTGATTCATATACTGAACCCACCTTAGGTTTCTTAATGAGCACCAGTGGTGTATGACTGTGTGTGATGAATATAAGAAACTGGAAAAGGTTGAAATTGGAAAATGATGATCTATCACCAATGGAGATTTGGTCTAATAGAAGGGACTAGTCCCTCACAACGTTATGAACCCAGGTTCAAATTGACATGTGTCTACATTTAGTGCCTGACAGTGCCTCGAACAAGATTGTCTCTAATAGAAGAATACCTTTGAGAAACCCAAAAAAAAAAAAATTTGATGATCTATCAAGTTAGAGATCTGTCTCAAACATATTATGACACTTGACTGCTTATAAATGTGAGAAATATCTTTGGTGACTGAAGACCATTTGAAAATCACTGTTGTGTGATAGTTATATAATTCTGTTACCTCTGCTTGGGATAGGTTTTATGTCTGAAAATCATTACAAGACATAAATAAGAAAGATACCATGCATGCTAAAATCCCTGCAAGAGCCCTATGTTTGTTTCTTAAAGGCAATGTAGTGTTTGCTTTGAAGTATTTAACCACCTAGTGGTGGTAGGATTTATTAACCACAATTGGATCAAATTTAATGGTCAGGATTAAGATAATCTGTTGATGTGAAATTAAGAGAAATTTTTACAGTTCATAGGCAGTTTTCTCATTGTCCAAAGATTCTTGGTGACTCTTCTCACTGTGTATGTGAATATAAGCAGTTTTGTTTATGTGTGACTGTTTGTTTCTCTCACGCTTCTTTAAATACTCAACAACTGCACCCACGTGTCTAACATTTTTACAAGCATTTTCTAGATGCAAATAATAATAATAATAATAATAATAATTTACAAGCATATGGAAAGAATGAGGATATGTTTGGTTTGCAAAAATATTTTCATTTTTTATTTTGATAACTAATACAATGTTTGGTTGCTAGAAAAACAAGGAAAGTTAATAATGAAATAACCAAAATATTCCTTTGAATAAGAAATTCATTATAAGTAAAACAAATCTCGTTTCCTTCGTTAAAATTTTTTTTAATAAATTTAATATTTTTATAGTAATATTATTTATTTTAAAGAATTTATTAGAATTGTCATTGGGGGCAAAATAAATGGGTTCACATTTTTTTCCCAAATGGAAAGGAAAAGGGAAATAAAAAGTTCCCACCCACTTTTTACTTTGTGGTTTTTTGTACGGAAATTCAAAAATCATATATATATATATATATATATATATATAATGTCTATTATAGTTTTTAATTTGACACAATTATAACTTTTTTTTCTTTTTATTATTTTAATATAAAGAGAAAAATAGTGATTTTAATACATTCTCATTTCATTTTCATTCTCAAACTTTTGTTAAGAAATACATTCATTTTCCTTTGTTTCACTTATTTTTTGGCTTGCCAGTTATTACATGAAAAAAGTGAAGTCACCAAGACGATTTCGGCCCAAGAGGAGGTTAAATTCCGTGCTTGCTTCAAAATAAACAGAATAATGATTCATAACCTTTATTTAGAAAGTTATTATTGTAGGAGAAAAATGTGATAATCATATGTGCACAGTACTTTAAAATTCTACTCATTATTACAAGGATAAAAAAAATTTCTTGTATAGATTACCGCAGGTGGTTTACAACTATGACAGAGATTTGTTTACAAGTATTAATTATGAAAATTACCAATAGTTGATTCAATATTATTTTACTCAACCAATAATGTATAGCAGTGAGCTAGGGTTTAGGGCATTTACTAAAATTAATCCAATCTGTAATATTTGGGTTTTATCTTTTAAGACCTAAGTACTTTTGGTTCTATGAGTGGGTTCAAAACATTTCTAATTGTAAGAAAAAAATTAATTAATTGATATTCAATATATCTATCTATATTAATATGCTTGAGTTTTTTTTGGTGTCACAAAACCTATTTTATAATTTTTTTTAAAAAATAAAATATTGATGTGATGAGATAGGAAAGAGAAAATAAAAATAATAGGTAGGTTAGTTATGAGAAGAATGAGAAGGTAAATAACTTTTCATTATTCATTATTATTCTTTTAAAATTTAATAATAAAAATGTTATATTTTAATTTTAAATAAATTTGGATGCTTTCGTAATTTCATATATATTTTTTTCAATATGTTAATATATCATACATAATTTGAAAGGATAGAAAGACAAAAAGTCGGTATAATATAAATAATAAATGTAGGTACTTGTAAGATTGTATTCAATTGACATGGAGGAAAGCATTTTCCTTTAATTTTTGCTTTTAGAAAAAAAAAAAGTAGATAAGGTGAAGTGTAAGAAAGAGAGGAAAAAGATTAGCATTTGTCATTAGTATAGTTATAGCTTCTAGAAGAGGATAATAAGCATTTAACACACAAGATTGCCCCAAAATTGGTGGCCGCAAAACGGTCTCATGTTGATATAATTCATCCACTTTGGAAGTATTCCATGTGAATGTGATCAACCCACCAACACAAGTAGGGATTGTTATTTGTTGGGATTTCTGTTTCTCCTTCTGGAAACAACAAACACATTATTAGCCTTTCTTAGGCTGGACCAACACTGCAATACTCATGATGTTATAACCTACACTGTGTTAATATTTTGGGCTCACCATGGTTTGGTAGGATAGTTTTGATAGGGTTTATTGCGCGGTTAAAGTCACTTTATCTTTTCTGGTTTGTAAAAGGAAGTCTATCAGTTCATTTGCATCATCCCATCCTTCATATAGTTCGAATGAGCATTTGTAAAGAGAGTTTCTTTAAGTGTATTCTCATAGAGAGTGAGTGAGAGAGAGAGGGAAGTGAATTCTTTTAAAGAGAGAATGTTGATGTTCTCTCCTCGTGTGAGAGGTTGTAATTTTCTTTCACATAATAATGAGAATCTTCTCGATTCTTTCCCATGGTTTGTCTCTCGTTATTAGGTGGTTTTCCACAATAAATATCGTGTGTCAGTTCTCATTTTAATTTTTTTTCTCTATTTTAACTTAGTAATACTAGCGTTGCATCTCTATTTTTCTTCATAGTGGTACCAAAACTCTTGGTTCAATAGATAGAAAGCTTATTATGCTCTGTTGTTGCAGTTTTGTCTGATTTTTCACATCATAAAAGAATTATTTTGACTCCAGTATAATAGAGAAAGCAATCTTGATTAAACAACATGGCAGTAAAATTTTTGATTGAGAAATTTAATGGAAAAAACTTTTCCCTATGAAAATTGAAGTTAAAGGCAATCTTAAAGAAGGACAATTGTTTACCAACTATAGAAGACAAATCCGCTACGATTGCTAATGGCAAGTAAATGGAGAGGCTTATTTTTATAAGCTAGCAAGTAGGGGCAAAAGTGCATTTAACCACAATGAACCTCACCAAAACCACCATGCTAAATCACGTGAGCCCATATTTCACCATAGGAAAACTTAAACTTGTTATTGTACAATATCACTTTGTTCGAAAAATAGAAGAAGAGAGAACTTTAAATATGAAAAAGATACATACTAAGCAGAACCTAGCAAATGAAATGACAAAGCGTATCAACATTGACAAGTTTATTTGGAGTAGATCCTCCTATAGCCTATAAGAAATGTAAGCAGCATAGATTGGCAAAATGGGAAAGGCAGATGGTTTTGGGATGATGGACAAAAGTTTAATTGTGAACTCAAAAGGTTTGGGATGATGGTTTTGGTGAGGCCCATCGTAGTTAAAGTCACTTTTGTCACTTCTTTCCCATTTTACCAATCCATGTTGCTTACATTTCATCGTGGTCAAAAGCACTTTTGTCCTTCCTTGCTAGCTTATAAAAGGAAATCCCCCCATTCATTTGCACAATTTTAAAGGAGTATTTGTAAAGAAAGTTTCTCTAGGTGTATTCTCCTAGAGAAAAAGAGAGAGAAATACATTTTTCTAGAGACAGTGTGTTGATGTTCTCTCTTTATATATAAAAAGAGATTGTAATGATCTTTCACATAATGAAAATTTTCTCGATTCTTACCCGTTATTTTTCTCTCATCATTAGAAAGTTTTTCATGTTAAATATTATGTGTAATTTTCTATTTTCTCATCTCTATCTTAACTTAATAATACTTGCATCCTTATTTTTTTTTTCAACACACTATGCCATTGCAGATAAAATTGTAAAATAATTTTCTTGATGCCGGAAAACTATGAGGACAATCCATCCAAGAAAATTAACATATTGGGTGAGAGCAATATCACATCTCATCCACAAATTAACCAAAACCTATGCAAATTCTTTCTTTTATCAATAATTGAAAACCAACTCCATTGTCTCATGTAAGAATGACACAACACAACATATGGCAAAAGAAATTGGTAATTGGTAAATTTTGGATCTTTCATCCTTGTCTTTCTAACACCTTCTTCTTCTCTCAAATTTAGAAGAATATATAGTGTGACATGCAAATGACTATGTGACGCAATAATAGAATAATTTTTTATTCCTAATAAGTCTAATTTAATCTTTTTCCATTGCGCATTACTATGCTTCGAAATTTTGATTTTCAGTTTTAAAATGAATGAAGGTAGAAATTATCATGGTACTAGACAACACTTATTATTATTTTTTTAACATAATTATTTATCGTCTAGGATATTATTGATAAAACATGTCAAAAATATACAAATAAGAAAAAAAATGTATGTCACATTTTTTTTGTTAGCTCAATGTCCGAGACCGGGCTTTAAATAATCTAAGACTCACTCGCGCACCTGTTTATGGTGAAAGAGTCTCCCAATGAAAATAACTGCATTCATAAAGTCTCGAACCCAAAAATTTTATTTAAGTGATACTAAGTCCCTTACCACTTCGACCAACCCATCATTAATTGAATAGCCTAAATTTCATTAATTTGTTTTAAGAGGTATTGAAATTACAATTCCATGTTATTTATTTCAAAAAATATACTCTTTTTCATAGATATAGTTAAATATAACGAAATTTTAGTCAAAATAAATGAAATTATGTTTTTTATCTCTTTTTGGGAAAAAAAGTGATAAAAAACATAATTCTATTTATTTTGATCAAAACTTTGTTATACTTATTATTTGTACAATAAATATGTATTTAACAAATAACAAAAAATTATTTTTAACTCAAAATAAATAATAAATTTTTAAACATATATTTTTCATTAGAAACATTTTAATCTTCCATAAAAAATAATTTAATTTTTTTGCCAATGAAAAAAATATGTTAATTAAAATGAATGAAATTGTAAATCTTTTTAAAAAAATACAGTTTACCATTTCCAAATTCAATATGCTTGAAATTAATCACAAAATTATACCAAAGCCGGCAAATAATATACAACTACCTTGTTCGTGGTTCATTTAATCATACGTGTATGTATGTGTGTGATTGACTCAATCTTACCAAAATTTGGCACTCCATGTTGTATTGATTAATTTGATTAGATAGTATATTACTTCAAACCTTCCACACTATTTATTTATGAGTTTTGTTACTCAGTGTTATTTATTACTTATTAGAAAAATATTTAATTCATTAATAAAATTTTAAAAAAATATCTCGTTCGTCTTAAAATTATGCAACTTTTGTTAATTTTTTTCTCTAAATTTTGTTTATTGTTAATTGTAATCTTAAAATTTTAATTTGCAAATTGTATTGTACTTTATCCATATTTAATCTATATAATTAATGGTAAATATTAAATACAAATGTGGCAAACCTTTAATTTGATTGTGATGTTAAATTATATATTTAGTGTCCCATCTTTAAGGTGCCTACAATTCAGCAAGGGGATTAGTCACTGTGCTCGACGATGGATATCCTGGTTTAGACCAACAAATTATATATTTAGTAACATTAATTTATTAATTTAGTAACGATTACACTGTAATATTATAAAATAATAAATGTTATCGTAATTAATTTAAAGAAAAACTAAAACTACGTATATGATTTTAAAAAAAAAACTTTAAATGTACTGTTCAATCTATTGAATTCTTAAAAAAATTAGGTCTTCCTCTCCTCTGTCGCACTGTCGCTTTTCTTCTTCATCTAAATTACACTAGCAGCTTTTTCTTAACAGGAGGGGTTGCTATAACTTGCAAATTTTTGGAAGTTTAGCAACCCCTCCTTATTTTCTTTATTTTGTTTGATTTTAGTACTTAAAATAAATAGATCTTTCAGATCTATATTGTCCCCCATTATTTTGGTGGTGTTTTCTTCCAGATCTATTCTGTGTTTTTGTCTTCATTTGTGAAAGTTTACTCTCTAATTACTAGATCTTCTTAGATCTAATAACTAGAGTTGGTTTTTCTTTTTTTACGTTTGTGTAGGAATTTTTTTGCGGATCTACATATCTTTATGTTAGAAAGCTTCTACTTCATCATGTTGTTAGAAAATTTCAAGACACTCTCAACTTTGAAGATTACTACAGATTTGATATACAGGAGATCTAACAGTAAAAACTTTGTTGACAACATAAAAATAGTAGAATTTTTCATCCCAAATTCATCTTAAAAATGGGACCAATTGATCTTTATTCGTCCTTAGTTCAACAATTTTTACAAATTATATTACTTTTGTTAATTTATTTATATTTATTGAGCACCCTTTCTCTTACTCGCGTGGAATTTACCACGCTGTAAAAATAGGATATCCACATGCATTCCCACATGATTAACACATACAACAAATTGCGGTAAACAAAGCCTCATACGGAACTTTCTCGATAAAAGACGAAACATAGTAGCTTCTCGCGCTTTCCTTTCCTTTTCCTTCTCTCCGTTTTTTCTTCCTCTCTCTCTCTCTCTCTTCCTTTCCTTCATCATTAATAAATTCTCATGAGAACCTTCTAGAAAACTACCATTATCAATCTCTCTTCATCCTTCCTCTTTCTCTCTCCTCTCTCTCTCTCACCTTCCAACGGCGATCAGGAAACAGAAACCGAAAAAGAATCAGTTTCAGGTGAATTCAACGAATCTATACCTGATCTCTATAATTCGTTGTTTTTCGTGTTCTCTACCTGGCTATGGCTCCGCCGCCGCCGCCGCCGGTGGAACAGAACGGTGAGTCCACGGCCGCCGGTGACCTTCAGAGATCTATTCCGACGCCGTTTCTCACCAAAACGTTCCAGCTCGTAGACGATCACACCATAGACGATGTGATTTCGTGGAACGAAGACGGATCCACCTTCATCGTTTGGAACCCTACCGTCTTCGCTAGAGACTTGCTTCCTAAATATTTTAAGCACAACAACTTCTCCAGTTTTGTTCGCCAACTCAACACCTATGTATGTAACTATCATCTTCATTTCTTTTTTCTTCATTTCTTTGGAATCTTCGGTCTGATTTTTTTTTTTTTTTGGTTTTTTCAATAATTGGTAGGGATTCAGGAAGGTCGTACCTGATCGGTGGGAATTCTCGAACGAGTGTTTCCGCAGAGGCGAGAAACGGCTCCTCTGCGAAATTCAGCGACGGAAGATTTCATCGCTTGCTACGTCGCCGACGGCGGCGGCAGCGGCAGCGGCAGGAGTAACAGCAACCGTAGCAGTTCCAGCACCGTCGCCGTTGTCCGCGATACCAACGGCGATGCCGATCATATCGCCGTCGAATTCAGACGAGGAACAAGTGATTTCATCCAATTCATCGTCCTCGAAAGCTCCGGCCCAGCTCATCGACGAGAACGAGAGGCTTCGGAAGGAAAACGTTCAGTTGACGAAAGAATTAACGGAGATGAGATCTCTCTGTAACAACATATTCTCCTTGATGTCGAACTACGCCAATAACCAAACGGACAGCGTTAGCAAAGACGCCAACGCCATGAAACCGCTCGATTTGATGCCGGCGAAGCGGAACTCCGGCGAGGAGGGACCGTCGTCGGCGGTGGACGAGCTAAACCCGAAGCTCTTCGGAGTGGCGATCGGAGCGAAGAGAGCAAGAGAGACCGGAGAAGCAGGAGGAGAGGAAGAAGAAGATACACTATTAAGCTTACATCAGCCGGGACCTGCGGAAGTGAAATCAGAGCCGTTGGATTGTCAGAACCATCGAGAGAATCAGGAGACACCTTGGCTTCATCAATGCCATAGAGCCAATCAGAGAGTGTGTAATTAATAAATAAATACACGTGTCGCCCACCGAGAAGCAAAGTGAGGGATGGTGTTAGATTAGGATAGGAGCGAGCGGCGTAGAGGATCCGAGTCCGCACACACGGAGACGCACGTGCGAAGGAGTCACGTGCGTCGTTAACCGTTTGGGACCGATTCCGAGAAGTTTCTCAGAGACGACGCAGACACCAACAAAAGAAAGAAAGAAAGGAAGAAAAAAGTCTGATGTCTCTCTTTCGGAAGAGAAAAGATACTTTCTTTCTCTCTCCGTCATTTTCCTTACTATTTGTCTTCTTTTTTGGCATTGAATTGAAACTTTGGTCTTCGTAGATTTATTATCTGCCTAGTGTAAAAATTTTATTGTAGTAAGTACTATACTTTATTTTAAATTTTATTAAGAAGCGTAATTTTTAATTAATTTAAAAGGTCAAAAACTGTAGGATGTTGTTCATCAGATGATTTTATATTTTTATTAATCGATGTGTCATCCATCTTAAAAATAGAAATAGGTGGGTGATTATGGTGGGGAAAGATTGTGAGAAGCTAGTAGAAAAAAAAAGTTAAGTTTAATATTTGTTAATGAAGTATAACAATCAAGGTTTAAAGAAAATGGAGTTTCAAGTAAAATTTTTAGAAATGTATCCAGAAATTTAGTAGCTAAACAAAGTAAATTAAAATTTGAATCCGTGTAAAGTATATGAAGTATAAATTTAGACTATTAAATAAAAATTGAGATTTGTGTTTATATTGTAACAGTCTCATCCAATAATTTATGTTGTGCACTTTATGTATTTTACTAGATTTACACTTTAACAAATTCGAATCCAGTTAATTATCTCTGCCCTATATTTGACTTTTGAGTATAGAACAGTTAATTCAAGGTAATAGTAAATTTATTTTAAAAGAACTTCAAAAATATCTTGGGTTGAAGATTTAAGATTTTTGTTTAATTAAACTAATTAAATAATAAAACGGCAAACATCTTATTAAATACCAAATAGCCTTATAAAACGCTGAACGTTGATATTAAAAACCGAACATTACAATGAATTTTAATAATCATATAAGTATACGGTTTAATAACAAAAAATTGTTAATAAATGAAGAAATTAATATTTTAAATAATAAAACAAGATATTAAATATAATAGATAAAATGTTATTCCATATTTAATAATCATTCTCTTATGAAACGAATTATATGACAAGAGATTATGAATCATACTAAATATAGGATAGCGAAGAGCATAAAGTCAATCATCACTTAAATACATATATTATGATTTACTGCCTTCATATCATGCAAGAATTTAAGAAAGGGAAACAAAAAAAGTAGAGACGAGTGAACAAATGTAGAATGAATTTTAAAAGCAAAACGTTTGATTAGTTGTAATATAGAATGAGAAAGAAAAAAAGACAAGAGACTAAAAAGAAATACAAATTTGAATTAGCTTCTAATAACAGTAGTAGGATGGGATTACGTATGGATATCCAAGAAGCTTATAGTAACTTAATTTCGAGTTTGGATCGCATGAAATAATTTTATGTAAAATTATTTTATACAGTCGATTTTAATCGTTAATCGACTAAATTATAATTTTGTTATAGTGAATTAACAATTCAGATTGGCTCTTTGAAACTTAAATTAGTTCATGTAATCTGGTTCTTTGATTTCGTTTTGAAAGGTTTTTAGGAAAAAAATGATTAAAATGTGTTGAGGTTCTCTGATTTCAAAACATTGTAGATAGATTCCATGACAATTTTAATTTGTGGTACCTAACACCCTTAAGTCAACCTTCCGTTCACATTCAATTATGATCTGCAACGATGCAACATAAGAACATTTTGTGAGGGTATTTTACTTGTTATATATCACGTTAACACATTTTGTAAGGATATTTTAACCATTATTTACCACGAAAAGCACATTTTGTGAAGACATTTTAGTCATTCAACTTGGGCCTACTAAAATGTGAAAGACTAAAATACCTTTACAATATATACTTATGTGGTAGATAATAGTTGAATGATGACAGACGGGTCTTTGGTGCCCTACCCACCGTGTCCTAAATTAAAAAGTTAAGAGATCTGTATGCAAGATTTTAAAACACAAAAATACTATATGTGCACATAACTTAAAAACATTTTAATAAAAGAAAATTAGTATATAGTATATAGTTGAGTTGGTTTTGTTTTCTAGGGAGTTCCCTTTTCTGTTTTTTTTTTTTTCTTACCTTGGGTAATAATATGATGTATGTAGAACACATAAAATTCAAATATGAATGGTGGATGAAGGAGACAGAAGAGTAGGAGTGGGCTAAAGGTAAAAAGGGTGAAGAAAATAAATGATTAAATGTAAAGCAACAGAGTTGAATGATTGAAGCAAAGAAAAATTGGTCAGAAAAGCATGTGAAACTTTATGGGCTTCGTAAACAAACTATATAATATATATTGCAATTTGCAACATACATTATAATTGTATCATATTATTATTATTATTATATATATATATATATATATATATACATAATAATTATGCAGACAATCTATACAGGATTTTCTTGCCATAAATTATTAATTTTAAGCAGCTTAGTTTGGCGATTTAAGATTTTTTTTATATTGATATATTTAAAATAAATAATAAAAAATATTAACATTTTATTCATTAATAAGTTAAAAATCTTCTTAATTAATTTATAATAAAACAATATCGCAAAACAAATAAATAACAATTACGTTATCTTTTTAAATTTAGTATAAATATTGTAAAATCGAATTAATTTCAAGGTTAAATTCTTAGATAGATTGAATTTAATTTAATCTTGCAAATGTAAATGGCAAAAAAAAAAATCTTCCAAAATGTAAATTTAAGCATTGCTTGGAGAATTTGACATAGTACTATACTACTATATTGCTATGTATATAACATATATACATATAAAGTATAAGCAGTTTGATTCGATTTTTAACATATCAAATTGAATATTGATTAGTTTTGTTCAGTTTTATATAATTTTTGTTTGATTTGATTTAGTAAAAATTAGGGTGTCAAGTTGGGTCGATACATCAAGGGCTTTCACCGTAATAAATTGAGTTTGGTCCATTACAAGAGGGTGAGCCTAAAATACTAGTTCAATCCAACTATTGAAATGCCAATGGTTGGGTTGGCCGTTGGGGTAAATAATGGGTTTTTTTAAAAAATTTAGTTTTAACTTTTGTACAAATTTTATTTTATTTTATAAAATATTGACATATTAAGATAAATATTAGATATTAGTTTACCAAAATTGTAATTAAAAAAATTATTTGACATAGTTTATTTTATAATTAACATATTATAAAAAAATATAAATTATTCTATAAAAATATAATTTATTTTATATATTAATATATTATGATGAATATTACATGTCAACAACTCAACGTATATCAACATATATTTTATACGAGATATCCATTTTGATAGCTTTTGAACGCCCAAATTGGGGTCTATTTCCTCAAAATCACCACCCACTTTTTTAACAAAATTTTTTTTTGTATATAGTCTTCTTTTGTTAAAAAAAAATTATCATATCTTAAGCATTTCAGGATTTTTATTACTACAGTAAAAGATAAGTTTAAAAATGCAAATTTCCACGCCATTTTAATAAATTTTGTATTGTAATCTTGTAGTTTTCTCAAAATAATTCAACAAAAATGGTTTATACTTGATAGAAACGAGAATTCATTTTTATTAACTGGATTTTTTTATATTAACTATTTTAAGATGTTAATTTGTTTGAAACAATAATAATCTACTTAAAAATAATCCTATTAATATTTTCTGCAACTTTATAAAAAAAATATAATTAACTATTTCTAGAGATGTAATATATAAACATATTTTTGTAATTTTGAATTTAAAAAAATTATTAATAACTGACATAAAACTTAAAAGAATCATTTGCGAAATTATTATTTTTAGTTATTCTTAGATTAAAAATTAAATATTCGGTTCTCAAAAATAAATTAAATATGCAGATTACATATTTAATAAAAACATATGTAAATATATTCTTAAAAATTATTAATTATGTATTAAAAATATAAAAAAAATTCAGGCCAATATATATATATATATATATATATATATTTTTTTTTTTTTAAGGTATCCCTCAGTCCGACAGGCTAAGAACTAATCCTCTGCGAATCTGAGTTCCATTTAAGGGTTTGCCGCTGGCGAATTGGTTGCTGCATACACAATGTGGGATTCGAACCCCCAACATTTGCCCTAATAAACTAACCACTAGACCTAATATATATATATATATAAATCATTTATTTTTATATCTAAAAAGGTAATAACAATAACAAATACTTACGGAATAAAAGTGGGACATTTTTTGTGCAACATCATTTTGTGATTGTAGGGTCCACACCCACATCCAGATTCCAGAAAGTTGTGGTGGTGTAGTGTAGTTAATAGTGTGTAGAAAACTAGAAATTGAAAGAAGGTACTGTTTTGTCTTTATGGAATAAAAAAATTATTTTAATGCAAATTTTAATTAATATTTATGTATTAATTAAAATTATTTTTAGTTAATAATATTATTTATTTATGTATTAATAATATTTTTTAAAAAATTACAAAAGTTACTTGATAAATAAATTAAAAATAATTAGATAAATATTATTAATTAATTTACAAATAAGGTGACACAATAAATAAATAAATAGACTTATTTTTTTAAGATAAAACTTGATGAGAAAGAAATAGAGAGAACGAGGTGTGAAAAGAAAAGTAGGGAGGTCGCTTCGCATAGCTGCAATTGTTGAAGTTGAACCACACACTATATGGATAATAACATTTTGACTCTTCACCAACTTTATTAATTAATTATTTATTTACGAGAGAATTATTAATTTGGTCCCTAATAGATGTAGATTATTCTAATTTAGTCTCTATAAAATAAAAATATTTAATTAATTCTTGAAAGATATTTTTTTTGTCTCAATTTAATCCTTTTAATCTTTTAAAAAAATCACAAATATATTGACAAAGAAAATTAAAAGGACTAAATTAGTAAAAAAAATATCTTTTAAGAACTAAATTAAAATAATTTATATATATATATATATATATATTTTTATTTTTTCATAGAAAAATAATTTATATCTTTCAAGAATGATAATTCTCTCTTTATTTATTTATTACTATCATAATATTCTTAAATCTGCACTCCTAATTACATTTCTTCCCTACCACTTCCAAGTTATGAAAATTATAACAATGAAAGGCATTTCTTTTAGTACAAAAGTCAAGTATACTTTTCATAATTCCCACAGTTGGTTTATCTCTGCTCATAAAAGTTAACATGTGATATGTACACATGTTTTGCATGTTTTTTTCCTTTTCATTTAAGCACTAATTTTTCACTGTTATTAGAATTAGAAGAAGGGCAAAGTCCAGAGGCAAGTTCAAAACTTGACAATTATTAGGCGAAAAAAACTAACGTGATATATTGATATGCTTTAATCAACACCAACAGATAGATTTTATGTAAATAACTGCATATATATGAGTGGAATAGTGAAATCTAGCTTTTGTTAGATCAGTTTAACATACTATCAATCATTATGTAAATAAAGTAAACCATAATCCCTACTTTAGGCTTTAATCCCCTTCAAAAACTCAAGCACTTGAAGCATAGTGGGCCTTTTTGCAGGCTTATCAGAGAGGCAAACACAAGCAATCTGAAGCATCCTAAGCATCATCTGCTTTGAACCAGCATCATCCAGAACCGTTGGATCAAGAACATCAGCAGCCTGTCCTTTCTTGATCATCAGAAAAACCCAACCCACCAGATTCCCACCTTCAATGTCCTTAAACCCAGGCCCAGTGGGCTCTTTACCTGTCAGCAGTTCAAGCAAAATGACCCCAAAACTATAGACATCTCCTTTTGTTGTGGACCTCCCACTCTGCCCATACTCTGGTGGGATGTACCCAAATGTTCCAGCAATGTCAGTGGTGATGTGGGTCTCACATGCACTTATAAGCCTCGCAAGTCCAAAGTCTGAAACTTTAGGCTCAAATTCTTCATTCAACAAGATGTTGCTAGCTTTAATGTCCCTGTGAATTATGTGGGGGATGAAGCCATGATGGAGAAAAGCTAAGCCTCTGGCTGCTCCTAATGCAACTTTGTACCTTTTGTTCCAGTCAAGAACTTCAAGAGCCCCTGAGATGGTTCTGTTTTTCAACCAAAGATCTAAGCTTCCATTCACCATGTATTCATACACAAGTAGTTTTTCCTCTCCCATGGAGCAATATCCTAGCAGTGGAACAAGATTTTGATGCTTCACCTTGCCTAGAGTTTCCATTTCAGCCATGAACTCGCGGTGGCCCTGCGTTTTCGCTTCGTTCAGCTTCTTTACGGCAACTATTTTGCCATTGGGTAACGTGGCCTTGTAGACGGTCCCGAAACCTCCATCTCCAATTATGTTTGTCCTGCTGAAGTTGCCGGTAGCTTCAAGAATATCCACCAGTGTTAGTTTCAGAAGAGGCTGCTCAAACATTGCTACATTTATGCTCAGTGGTTCCTTTGATCTGCTGCTACTGCTCAAGAAGTATAGATTTCGATCCACGTAGTTGTTTAGTTTGTGTTCCTGATCAAGTTCTTCTGGATCATTTTGCCTCCTGCTGCTAATCCATCTGTGTAGAACAAAAGCAATGCTTAGAGTCATTAGTATGATTGTGACAGCAATTGCAGCAAGTTGCCATGCATTATTAAACAATGCAAATCTGTCAATGTTTTTTGCAGGACAATCTGTACCCAACATCCACCCACATAGATTCTTGTTTCCTGTAAATATGACTCTGGATAGGTTCTGGCAAATACCACTTCTGGGTATTGGTCCTTCCAATTTGTTTTGAGACAAATCAAGATACTTCAGATTTAGTAGGCAGCAAATTTTCTCAGGAATTATTCCATTTAACTTGTTTCCAGAAACATCAACATACTCTAGTTGCACTAAATTCCCAAGTTCTGAAGGAATCTCTCCCACAAAGATGTTTCCATGAAGATCCAAATTTGTTAAATACGACAAGTTTCCCAATGATCTTGGCAAATCACCATTGAAGTAATTATTACTTAAGTTCATTGTCTCAATCCTCCATGACATAGAGTTGGAGAAGAGCTCTCCTACTTCGCCAGAAAGCCTATTCTTCTGCACGTAAAGCCCAACGAGACTTTGCACACCTGATAGAGAGGATGGAAGCTGGCCACTAAGCTCATTTGAGCTCAAATCCAAGTGAGTCAACTCTTTCATGTTCCCAAAACTATGTGGAATTGGACCAGACAACTTGTTTCCTGTCAAATTCAGCTTCACCATAGTAATCGCTTTCCCAAAACTTCCAGGGATGGTACCTGTGAGTTGATTATGTCCCAGATATAATCCTTGTAGCTTGAGGGAATCTCCAAGTTCTGGTGGAATGGAGCCTGACAACAAGTTACTAGACAAATCCAGAGTTAAGAGATTTGTCAGGCGAGACAGCGAACGTGGGATGCTCCCAGAAAGCATGTTGTTGCTGATCCTAAGATCCACAATCACCACACAACTACCCAATTCATCAGGTATATCCCCAGACAATCTATTGTAAGACAAATCAAATACTCCAAGGTGTTGAACAAAGCTCAAATCAGGGATGGTAAGTTGTCCAAAATATGAAGATGATTTTGCAGGAATAGACCCAGACAAGTTATTATGAGAAAGAACTAGACATTGTAATTGGCTTAGGTCAACCAATTTATCAGGAATAGACCCATTTAGTTGATTACTTCCAAGATCCAAATTTGTCAGAGAAATGCAATCTCCAATATCAGCTGGAATATTCCCTTCAAGCAGATTTCCATTCAAATTAAGAACTGAGAGGCTTGTGAGACTTCCAATTTCCTTAGGTATAGTACCCCTTAGTAGATTGTTACTAAGAACAAGCCTCTGTAGAATACCTGCATTCCCAATCTCCGCCGGAAGAGAGCCCTCTAATCGGTTATTAGCAGCAGAAAATTCCATTAAAGTGGAAGAATTCCACAGATTTGAAGGTATGTTTGCACTAAAATTGTTTGAATCAAGGTCAAGCACCATCAAAGGAAGCTCTGAAAGATACTGTGGTATAGAACCAAAAAACTGATTGTTCATCAAAGCTAACTGAGTGAGATTCTTACACTCAACAAATGCTTTCTCAATTGTACCAGAAAGAAAGTTATCATCAAGATTAATCTCCAAGAGTGAAGCTGCATAACATAGCTCCTCAGGTATGGGACCTGTCAACAAATTACTACTCAAACTGAGATGCTCCATTGAAGAACAATTCCCAAGCTCAGGAGGAATTTTGCCAGAAAATAGATTCTCAGAAAGCAAAAGAGTATCAATATGATTCCACTTTCCAAGCCAAGCAGGCAAATTCCCATGAAACTGATTCTTCTCAGCTATAAATGTCATCATGGGAAGCTGAGAAAGCTCCTCCGGTAATGACCCAGAAAGAGAGTTAAATGAAAGCATCACAGACCCCAAATCCCTACACCTCCCAAGCTCAGATGGTATGGACCCATTGAGCTGAGCATAAGCAAGGTTCAGTATTTTCAAACTCTTCATCTCCCCAATGAACTTTGGGATCGAACACTTCAAGGGGTTGTAAGAAAGGTCAAGTTTACTCAATGACTTCAGTTTTGACATTTCTTCAGGCAATGGTCCTTCTATGAAACATGAAGGTGCATACAACACTTGAAGCCGAGAAAGCTCACCAATCTCAGAAGGCAACCTACCGGTAAACTTATTACTGCTACTGTAAAACGCAGTAATATTCCTCAAATTACCGATTTCCGGCGGTAGTGTACCGGAAAAGGAGTTGTTCGAAACGTCCAGAGAAATCAGAGACAGAGTTTTCGTGAACAGAGTCAAAGGGAGAGAACCTGAGAGAAGATTGTTGCTGAGGTCAAGGAACTGAAGCTGTGTGAGATTCCCGATGCTCTCCGGCACCGCTCCGGCGAGGGCATTGTCGGAGAGTTCGAGAGTCTGGAGCTGCGTGAGGGACCCCAGTTCCGGCGGGATTTCTCCGGCGAGCGAGTTGAAGCCGAGTTTGAGAGTTCTGAGCCGAATCAGAGCACCGAGCTCGTGCGGAATTTCGCCGGAGAGATGATTATCTCTAAGGTTGAGCTCCTTCAAGTTTCTCAGATTGGAAATACGCGGAGGAACTTCACCGAACAGAGCATTGGAGGAGAGGTTAAGAACGGTGAGGCTAGTAAGGGAGAAGAGTGATGAAGCAGAGAGAGGGCCTTTGAGAGAGCGAGATGGAAGAGAGAGCGAGGTGACTCGGTCGAGTACACAAGTAACGCCGACCCATTCGCAATGAGGGTTTGAGGAATTCCATGAAGCGAGAAGATGGGGGTTTTCGAGACTGGTTTTGAAAGAAAGGAGATGATTCCTCTCTGGGTTCTCTTCTTCTCTCCCAATGCCGGTCACGACGAGAGAATAGCAAAGAAGGAAGACGAAGAAGAAGAGGCAGCCAAGTGGAAGATTAATGCGGTACGTCATAACAGGCATGATGGTGAGTGAGAAATCAAGAAACAGAGGTTTCGTAGCTAGCTAGAGAAATGGAAAAATGAAGGTGGATGAAAGAATCAAAGATAAGAAAATGGCATTGGAGAGACACGAAAAAGGGAAGAAGAAGAAGAAGAAGAAGCATGAAACTTGGAAGGAAGGCATAGACGAAAACGAAATATGGTAAATGGAAATATAGAGAGAGAGAGAGAGAGAGAGAGAGAGAGGGAAAGTGGTAGTGTACTGTAGTGTGTAGTACCGAAAGAAGCCAAGTGTCAGAGAGCAAAACGCACCTCGCGTGACTTGAATTTCCGTAACGGCAAATTTGGTACTTATTTGCAAACTAATCCCTCAACTTTCAGGTTTTTACTTATCCGGTCAAGGCCTACTGCTCTCAATAAATGGTATTGGTATGACATTGTTTTATCAAAACATTTTGCATTTATACCCAACATGAATTATAGATGAATATATTATGGGTTAAAAGTTGGGTGAAAAGTTAGATAGGGTGCAATTCAATTTTTTTGCAATTTCTTTTAAATTTTTTATTTGTAAAGTAATAATAATTTTGAAATAATAAAGATTTATAATGGGTTATAGTCTAAATTATTATTATTAATAATGAGAATAATCTATCATGAATTGATTAAGGATTAAATTGTTATTAATATTGACAAATAGTGTGTTAGTTATTTATAAAATTATTAGTCAATATTAATAACAATTTGATTCATAATTTATTCATTGTGAGTTTCTATTGGTGAGAGCCTCTATTAAAAAAATTATTATTACTTCATAAATGAAGCATTTTAAAAGAATTAAGAAACGAATTGCATCGAATTGAGAGAAAATGTGTGTTGAATTATAATTAACTATGACTAAAAATTAAATAAATTATATTTAGCTATTTTTTGGATATCTGTTAACATGTGACATGCTAACAAAAAATTATATGAATTGTGAAAACATTTTTCCTATATTAATATATCTACAAGACACCTTAGTATTATATTATAGTAATAATTAATTGTTTCACTTATGTTTTATAATGTGTGGTAACAAGTAATAGGTGATTGATTAGAGTGGTAGATATTCTCTTTAAGCAAGTTTTCGGGTTTGAGTCTTGTGTAAAAAAAAAAAATTGTTGGGAAAGTTCTATCCTGGTATAAGACTTCAGTTAACTCGAACAAAATTGCCTCCAATAAAAGGATACCTGAAAAACCAAATAAAATGTGTGGTAACATTTTTTTTGTTTTGTTTTAATGCCTTATTATAATATACTTAAATGACAACTAAATACTTAATACATATCAATTTATTTTAAAATTACTATAAACAACAAAATTTAAAATAAAGGACTTATTTAGAGTAATCAAACTATAAGTATTGAAATGCTAACTCAATTGATATATATAAGAAAAATATCTCTTTAGTCACTAAATTTTGTTTGATGTCAATTATTCCTTAAATTTTTAAGTTGCATGGAATTTTATTATTCACTCTAACTCCATCTAAATAATAGACAAATACAAATATAAATATAAATGTCCATGTGCCATACGATACTAAATGTGATGCCACGTCATATTTTAATCGTAGATTTTTGTCAATTTAGTTACGATAATACTCTTTATTTTTTTACTGCATGCAACCGTGATAACCGCAACTAATTTAGTGAAATAATGTAACTAAACATATATAACTTGACATTATAATCAACGTTAAATACCTCATGTATAGCCGCATTTTGCATCTAGTGTTAATTATTTAGACAACTTTATAATAAATGACATAATTATTTATAAATTAAAAGTTTACATACATATATATCAATAAATAAAATTTAAAGACAAAGTCATATATACTCTATATTTTTTTTTGGGGGGTGGGGGAATAATTTTGCCTATATATATCAACACAATTTTCTCCAAAAATTCTCAAAAACTTTTTCATTTTGGATTGCATTTAGTCAACCAATAAAACCTATTAATGGATATGCTATTTCAGAAAACCCGGATATATTATTGTCCAACTAATCTTTTTTCATTGTATTCGGAATCTTGTTTGTCATTTTCTGAGTTTTGTGTATTATCATTCTCTCTTTCCCAATAAAATAAATACTCTATGAGTGCTTTAAAAATTAGAATAGCTATATATGGTAATAGGGCTAATTATTAGATTCATTTGCACATTGCATTTTTGTAGCTACATGTAAGATAAAGAAAGCCTATAATTAATATTCCAATCTAACACTCTCTCTATAACTTGTAGCTAGTCCTTGCTTTACCATCAATCAAAGTTCAAATAGATTAAATTGTATTAAAGAGAACTCTTTTTTTTGTCCTCAATAAAATTGGGTAGCTTATAATTTAATCACTGAAAAATTAAAATAGATTATGTGGTCTTTGAAAAGTTAAGGCAATCAACAATTTAGTCTGTGAGATATTTATTATTATTTTTTTGATAAAAAGTATTAAATTTTTATTATATCGTAAAAAAAGTCAAACGACACTTATAATAATTTAGAAAACCTCAATTTAATAATACTGAAGAATAAATCTTAATAATTGTTGAACTAAGTAAACAAAGTGTAAGCTCAGCTGATCATAGTTCTTCAGGATGGAAAATCTCATCGTCCTTGGTGTTGCTAACAGAGTTGTTACTTTTATACCTCATGCATATTAGATCTAAAGTAATCTTACAAGTTAAAATTGTCGTAAACTCTTCCAATAACATGATGAACGAATGAAAATTTTTTAACATAGATGATTCGTAGATTTTAGATACGGTTACAACAAACCTTGAATCCGGAATCACCTCATTGTCAAAAAAAATTCACAAAAAGAAAAACAAATACACAACAAAAAAAGCTCCACTTACTAGATCTAGACGATGGAAAACTATACTCTCACAATGGAAGACTAAAATATCAGAAGTAAATCTGGACAAAAATCACCACTGAAATTGGGAGGACTGAATATCTATCTTATTTATGAAATGTAACGACAATAAAAAAAAGAAAAATTGACAACCCTCCGATTAGATTAAAAAAAAAACTAGTTGAAAAAGGGGAAAAAAGAAAAGAAAAAGGAATGGCTGCTAGGGTTTCTTCAAGAGTTTTTAGTCGCTATCTTTTTTTTGTCTTTTCCAATGTCTCATTGCTTTTAAATATTACATTTTGTGCCAAATAGGAGTGCTTAATGGTCTTGAAGAAACCTTGTTCCCTATTAATGCTTCTATGTGTCTTCAATGTATGTTTCCCTTCTTCGCAGTGTCATTTCCCATGTCTTCTACAACTATTTTTTTTAGTTTTAAAAGATGATTAGGCAATTCTATTTAACCAAGAAAACGTGGTATTTAATTAATGCTACTTCATCAACATTTAATTAGTAGTTAGGAGATAAGGATTAATGTCTCGGATAGTTGACTATAATAATATTTTAGGAAACATCCAAAATTCTATTTTAGTGGGCATTTTTCCTCAGGGAGATCCCCTGGCACTCAAGGGTTAGTTGAGTAGCTGTGACTGGGTAAAACTGCTTGCGGTTTAGGCCTGTGCAGTAATCCTTTGGGTTAGGCCTTTGTTGGTCTGTTCAACATGCCACTGGCGCCCTGCCCGGTAGTACCCCTTACTACCATTTTCCACAATCAAAAAGTAATATTTTAGGAACCAAATTGTAGGTTGATCAGTTTTTAAAGATTAAAAAATATTTTTTTGGTGTTTTATTTTTATTTTTGAGGAAATCCAATTTTGGTCTCTAAACTGTTAGTAAACTTACTATTTAATTCTTGAATTTTAAAAATAGATTAATTGGTCCTTGAATTATTTTTTCTCTATCAATTATTTTGTTCATGTGACGTTGACCGTTATCCGACTCAGTAATGTGGCAATTAAATATTAACCAATTATCATTTATTTGTCATATTATATTGAACAACAATTAAAAAGAAAAGAAACAAAAAATGATTTGAACCAAAAGTGTGTTTAGGGTTTAACAAAAAGGTCATCTTCTTGCCTTAAAATATAAATTAAGAATTTAGAGTTCCATTAAAAAAAAAAAACTAAATCCCATGAGACACAGCACATTATTACGGCAAATGGGTTTGGTTTTTAATGGAACGATAAATTCATAATTTATATTTGAAGGCAGCGAAAGCACCTTTTGGTTTTTGGAATTATTATTTATAACGAGGTAAATTACTTTTTTGTTATTAAATTATTTGTTATTTAGTTTATAAATTCTGAAAATATATTATTTAAACTATGAAGTTATACTTTTCTCAACTATTTTCAAATTTCAGCAACTAAAAAATATGTTAACTAACAATTCAAAAGTGTCTTTGATGAGGAGAAAAGAGGAGATAATAGAACTCGGAATGATGAAGGGAATGCAAATTTTATGTCAGTATGATGTAAATGAAATAAAAGTGGATAAAATAATTATTTTATTCTTACATTAAAAATGACAATAAAATAAAAGTAGGTAAAAAAGTACAGACAAAAATATAATTTCATCACATTAAAAAAAATAATGTTTATTTAAAAAGATAAAAACAAAAACAAAAACAAAAAGACTTCTTCCTTTTTTTTTCATGGTCTTCCAGCCTAAACAAGTAAATTTTTTTCTTTAATTTTTCTTTTCTGCATGCATGACATGTGGCGTTAATTTGTTTTTTTTCTATGCGCATGCATTACAAAATTACTATTCACTAATGCTAGTTTAGCATATGATTATAATAACTTATTGGGTTGTAATAATTCATTAAAAATGTGAAACATATAAATAATGACAAATTGTAGGTCTAAGATAAATAATGACAAATTGTAGGTCTTGCATGCACTGCACCTTCTAGTATTAAGTCAAGATATTGGAGAATAAATTTAATGTTTGACTCTTTTATGTATTAGTATGCTATATCGACTTTCCTTCTCACACGCAAGTTATCTTCCTCACTTTTTATGAAAGAAATTGTTTTCCTTTTTCACTCATCTCACATCAGCTATACTCGTTACCTACCAAACATACCATAAAAGCTGGAATATTAACTACTGTGTACTTGTGATTGACCTCCAATCAAAATTGAGGAGGGAGATTTGGATGATATATTGGAATTCCAAAGTGAAGTAACAGAAATGCCCTCGGGGGACGAGAAGGGCAGGTTGGTTTGGCATCTGGTATGCTTTTGGAATTTAAAGCCAGAGTGCAAGCTTCGAGAACTCAAGAGAGGGGTTATTTTCGTCATTTAAGAGAGTGATGGGGATTGGACGATTTTGTGACGACCAAGTGATATGAAGTGACGTCAGTGTCAGTGCTATGATATGATATGATTGAGGAATCAATTCAACATTTTCCACCAAAATAAATTCAAAATACCAAATATATTCCCAAAAAAAAAAAAAATTTAATAACTTTTCTTAAAAATATTGGAAAGACTTTTGCACATGTATATACATAAATTTAGTTATCTTTAAAAATTATCTATAGATATATATTATTTTTACTATGTATGAGCAAAAATACTGTCAGTGAGAGCGTTTTTCTGAAATTTTAACAAGAAAAACGCTCTCAGTGAGATCGTTTATAAGGTGAAATGGTCAACCTATAAATGCCCTCGATGAGAGCGTTTTTTACAATGTCATCACACTTGTTTTTATATAAATATTAGCATTAAAAACGTCCTCAGTGAGGACATTTATAGCGTTGACCATTTGACCTTATAAACGTTCTCACTGAGGACATATTTTAATGTGCACAATAAAAATGATATATTTCTGTAGATAATTTTTATAGATGGTTGAATTTGTGTATAAGTTTTTATTATATATATATATATATATATATATATATATGGAAAAGCCTATTGGGAAAAATGGGTATTATATTTTGAATTTTCTCCTATTTGATGATTGAGGATATATTTTGAGAGTGGAATCCTAGAGCAGCTCTTAAAATGGAAGAATGAAGATTGAGAAGGATTGTGATATGACTTTGCTTGGAGTTGGGTGACTCATACATTCATAGGAGAGAAAGAGATTCTGGTCTCTTCTGTTTTCTGTAACAAGTTCCTGCATCACCATTGATGCATCTGAATTTAATTCATCTACTTATTTAGTGGAATTTCCTCAGTCAAAGGATTTCAATTTCAAAATGGAATACAACCAGAAATTATCCAAGCAGTAAATTATTTGATATAAAATAATATAAAATGGTTAAATATTTAAAAGTTATAACTAGAAATATGATTTTTTTATATATAAGACATATTGTTGATATTTAAATTATTTAATTATTTTTATATTTATGATATTATCCTGTAAAACTGATTACCAAGTGATTTGATTAGTTTTTGGATTTAATGAGCTATTCTATTTTTTGTTTCTTGATTTTTTTTTCTCTCAATTTTTTTTTCTCTATCTCTCTCATAACTCTACTAAAAAATGTAAAAAATTATTTTAGAGGATCCTATCTATGATATAAGTATTCATACGTAATGTTAGATAGTACCTTACTACTTGAACGAGTGAGAATATCGGTTACAAAAAATGAAAATAGTATTTAAAAAATTTAAAATTAGAGATTATAATATTTTACTCAACATTATACTTTTGTTTTCGTGCTTCAGAAAGGAAACAAAAACCAGCACAACTAAGGCACTAATAATCTGTACGGTTGGTATAAATGCACAGATGTAAAGTACTGTAGAATAAATGAAAGTACTGTAAAAAAAAGTAAAGAGAAAAAAAAAACTATTTGGTATATATAAAATATAATGTCAACTTTTTTTAGAATCGTGAGAATACATGTTTGTATTCTTGACCAAACGTGCCATAAGAAACACAAGTTACTACTTATTTGATTACATTTTTTTTAAAAGAAGTATTTTCTGAAAATGTTTATATTACTTTAGAAAACAGTAGACAAAAGTGAAATTCATAATTAATTTAGTTCCAATCATTATAACTCTAAGTAATCTACTCACTAAGTCTCATTTTAATATGTATGGTATGGTACTCATCATAATCATTTCATATTGAAAATTCTCTATACTTGATCACCACTATCATCAACACATCAACTTGTTCAACTCTACAATCCCTATAATCTAAAATACTAGTCAAATAAAACAAGATTTTATCTAATATGTACTCTTAAAGATAAATGTTAATGTTTCACCTGATTGATCAATAGAATTTTTAAACACTAAAATTTATTTATTTTAATTGAGTTTTTATAGATTTCAAATTTTAAAATATTCTATTGACCAATTAAAAGATTAGATAAATTCATAAAATTAAAATAAAGTTAATATAAACAAAATGTGAAATCATTAAGATAATAAATGTGATCATAGGCTAGTAATTGCAGCATGACTTGAAAAAATAGAAAATGAAGACTTCAATAGTATGTCTAAGAATAGCCATGTTGACTCTGCCACTCTATAATATACATGTTACCACCTTTATGATGTAGCCTCATTATTTATTTATTTGGGTAAAGATGTAGCCTCATTATTACTATTATATTCTACATTTTATCAATATTATATTTAACAATTGCTCCCATGAAAGTTGTTAATAATTTTTGTAATTGATTGAAAGAGAATTTAATTATTAAAATCAGTAAAAAGAATAATTTTTTAAGTTTTTTAATTGATTAAAAAGAAACATGAACTAGTGTCATATTATTAAAATTTAAATAAATAATATTTGTCTCTGATTTAACTTTATATTATTAGAATTTTTGTAAAAAAAATTATATTACATCTTATTGGCAAATGACAATAAACAGTAAACAGTAAATTCTGACAAATTATGGTTATCATTGTTTTAGATATTAGTCTAGTACTAGTATAGTAATGTCATCCATAATTCCATATCAACTCATCATTCAACCCTCAATCATTATTTTACTTAAAGACCAAATTCATTTGGAAATAAATATATCTGTTAACGAGAACATTTATTTATTGGTTCTTGAATTAATAAAAATGTGACATAGCAACATGCAGCAAGTTAACAGTAATATGTCAACATTTAACGACCACGTCATATAACGGCTAATGTTTTAGGGATTAAATAATTGACAGAAGTAAAAAATTTTGTTGAAGTCCCACATTGCTTGGTTTAAGGGCTGATAAGCTGTATATATAGGCTAAGGTAATTCTCTCTACTTGAGAGCTCTTTTGGGGTGAGTTAGCTTAAGATGGTATCAGAGCAGGCTTGGACATATGTGGATGGATGAGTCTTACTATGAGCTGTCCTGAAGATAACCCGTTGGCTTCACGCTCCTATGTTGGGCGTGGGGGGCGTGTTGAAGTCTCACATTACTTAGTTAAAGAACTAATAAGCTGTATATATAGACTAAGGTAATTCAAAAACTAAATAATTTATTTTTATTGTTGAGGGACTAAATAATAAGTTCACCATCAATTCGAGACAAAAAGTAGGTTTTCTTTGTGATAAACAGATTTATGAATGAAAGGTAAAACCATAATTAACCTGGGGTGAGTAAATGAGCTTAGCTAGGTTGGGCTGGCTATTTAGATAGGCCCATCATGTCTCAGGCCTCAGAAATTTTGAAATGAGAGTGAAGTAAGAAGCTTGGGCCTAACTTATGATCCAATTATTTCACAGTTTGGGTATTTTTCGGGCCCAATATTATTGATAGGGAGATTGATACTTGACAGATTATAATTTAAGGACGCGTTTGAGTGTCATTTTTATACAAGGAAAAAAAAAAATCATCTCTTAATAACTAAAGTGAAGTTACTTAGGTGTTGCTATGAAGTTTCACCAATCACATACTTTATTTATACTTTCTTTTTTCAATGATTGGTTATCATAATTTAATCTTGTATATTCTCTCTCCTCTTATGATTGGTCATATAAGTACTTTTTGCCACTTGTCTTATTTTTATTGGAGAACTTCAAAGCAAAAACGTAAGTAACTTCACCTTAATCTAGTCCTTATAAAATTAGCTATGCAAATTTATGATAGTTCTATTTTTACCTATTTATGTACATACTATTAATAAAAATGCTTGTTTTCTGTATTTTGAAAATTTGGAAAATATCTTTAATTGTGTGTTTCTTGTTCCAATATTACATTATATTATATTTTTTTCTTTTATTTTAGTCCAAAACAATATATAACTCACATAGATTTTTTTTTATTTGTCTATTTTAAAAATAAATACAGTTTTAAAAAGCCCAACAAACCTCATTTTTAACTAATAGAGTTTACTATTACTTTTAACTAATACATGAGTTAACATGATATGGCAACGTAAAATGGTAATATGGTAACAAATTAACAGTGTCACGTCAATATATAACGACCACGTCACATAGTGACTAAAGGAGTAATGTCCTATTCCTAAGGACTAAATAGTTAACGGAGTATAAATTTAGAGATTAAATAGTCAATTTTTAAAATTCAAAAATCAAATAATAATTTGACTGAAAAAAAATAGTTTATCTCTTATTAAAAAGCGCTTTTATTATAAAAAGAGTGGTATATGCTATGTATGAAAGTTGTAACTCATTTGTGAAGAAAAAACATATTTCTTTTCAAAAAGAGGGAGAATGAATTCCTTGGCCTTCCAAGAATTTCCTAGAATATAAGCACTTAAGTCGTCTAGTGAAGTTTAAAAATAAATAAATTAAGTGTCGATACCATATTAGAGAAAACTTGAGTCAAATTAGTCAAATTTAAATAGATTTTTTATTAATGACATTTTGTTATAATAAATAATTAAAATAAGTTATGATGATTATTTTCATTGAAATAATTAAATACATTACTATATTTTATATTATTTTTTTTATATCTTACTGCCATACTATTTTTTTTTTGTAAAAAACATTGATTTAAATGTTTTATGGAACCTCAGCCGAACAGAAATGCCTCTAATAGATGAATATCTGTAGGAAACAAATATTTTTTTTAAAAAAATTAATAATTAAGTTCTTAATTTTTTTTATAAAAATATTAAGTTAAAATGGGAAAAAAAATAAAATCATATACATATAGTTATATAAAAATAGAACTTATAGAAAATATATTATATATTATATTTTTTAAAGCTATATTATTCTCAATTTTATCTACTTAATTAAGAATACATCATAAATTTATATAAAATTTTTGTTGATTGCCCGTTCGATCTCCAAAGTTTTACTTCGACTAGTCGATACCAAGTACCTAATTCATATAAAATTGGAGGTATCATAAAAAACAGAAAAGAGACATATATCCTAAGATTTATGATATTTAAATTAATTATAGTTTGAAATAATATATATAGTATCATAATATTGTTGTGATTGGTGCCAATATTGAGGAAGCGACAAGAAAGTGAGTTAGAAGAATAATAAAATATATGATATGAGATGGAAAGCATAACACCAAAATGGCGTTTTCAGATTTTGAAACATTTTTTTCTGGCAGACAAATTTTATTCTTCATAACTCACACCACGTGTCATCTCTTTGGAGCTTAATTATTCCCTCCTTCTAAATTCCCACTGCCACCCCGCTTAATTTGAATCGGATCTGTTAAAGTGTATATTCAGTGAAATGCATAAATTGCGTGGTTTGAATCGTTGAATGAAATTGTTAGAATAGGGACACGAATCTAGATTATTATTTAACAGTTTAGATCTACACTTCATACACTTTGTACTTTATTGTATTTAAATTCACTTAACTCACATAATATATAATCTTTGGTGCAATTGTTTTATTATTTGAAGTTATTATAATTCACAAGTGGGTGAGAAAATTAGGCACTGTGTTTTTTTAAGCTAGTCACTAAGTGTTCGATATTTTATTTAAACAAAAAAAATTCATATAATATATATTTAAAACATAATTTTCTATAAAAAAATTATGTCCCTAAAAATTAATTATGAACCTATTATGAATGGCCTTTTGGTTCATATATATATATATATATATATATATATATATATATATATTAGGTTTTAAAATTATATAATAATTTTTATATGAAATAAAATAAAATTTGAAAAAATGTGTGGAGAGTTAAATATTACTTTTTTTAAATCATTATTATTATTTTGCTATATATATTCTTATAATTTAGTCATTAAAAAATAACAAAATTATTGATTTAGATAGGCAAACAAATATTTTGTAAACAATTTAGCTCATGTTACTAATGTAAGGTTATATGCAGAAACTAAATTATTTGAGAAATATTATTTATGGAAGACAAAATCAAATTTTTTTAAGAAATTACTAAATTGAGACAAGATGTTTCTTTCAATAATCAAAATAATAATGTACTATCAATTTTTTTATAAGACAAATAGTTACTGAAGATCTCCAAAATTATATTAATATAGGAACGAAGACATTTCAATAAAATTAATTCTGTTTATATATTTATTTATAATTATTTGAATTTATTAATTCTATTTATCAATAACTTTAGGACAAAAATATGTAGACTCCAACATATCAAACTTAACGGCATTTTAAACACATTAATTTCACTTTACTTTTTAAATTCATGCATATCAAACTTTTTTTTTAAAAAAAAAATGACACATTTCATTTTTTTTTATATATACCAAACTATATTTTTCCCTCTGAAATCTATTCTAATTCCACAAAGTACTAATTCATACTTACCAAATAGAGCCTAATTAAGAGTTCTCATTATACCATGTTAAATTTGTGTGATTTAGATTTGAGAGGTAGAAAGTTAAAAATATTTTATATATATATATATATATATATATATATATATATATATATATATATATATATATATATAAACAAGTAGTAGTGGCCAATGAATTTCCTTCAATCTATATCATTTTTGTGCTTATTCCTTTTTTTCTTTTTTGTTTGCGTGTCTGAATATGAAGTGGGCATGTGTGGGGCTGCACAATAGGAATTTTCTAGCTATTGCTAGGAATCCTCATTATATACATTTTTGTTTTTTGTTTTTAATAAATTTTGGAAAGAATGAATTATCACAAAAGCGAAATTCCCGTTATTTAATATCTATGTTAAAAAAATAGCATAATATGTTAATAACTAATGTTGTAATCAATAATTTTGTTTATTGATTTAATTATTGTAATTGACATTAAAATTCTCTCAACATAATTTTTAGCATTAGTTGTATATGTAGTGATATAGCATAATTAACTAATGTTGAAATCCACCTGGTATGGCACAAATGGTCAAGGATTCGGAGAAAAGTTCTCGTCTCACTTATGAGTGAGGGTTAGAATCCCCTGAAGTCATCCAAAATCATATTTTGGTGGGCATCCCTCCCCAGGGAGATCCCCTGACACCCAAGGGTTAGTTGAGTAACTGCGATTGGGTAAAATTGCTTCCGATTTAGGCCTGTGCAGTAATCCTTTGGGTTGAGCCTTTGTTAGTTTCCCTAACATGCCATTGGCGCCCTGTCCGGTAGTATATGGGACTTGGGAGTGCCTTCCCTTACTACCATTTTTTCTAAAAAAAAAAAACTAATGTTGAAATCATTTGCTTTTTTAGTGATATATAATCCCTATGTATTTAACTCTTCTCGTTCTTTGTTTCACAAAAATGAGATTATATATATATATATTTGAAAGTATTTTTTAATTTTTTTTTCTATCCTAGCTATATGTAGAAAATAGAAATAGAAGAAGCAATTAATTTCAAAAAAGTATGAGGGAAAAAAATTATCAAAAGTTCGACTTTATATATATATATATATATATATATTTCTTAGCTTGCATGTCTCTCATCGATATCTAGTTTTCTTTAAAAAAAAAAACAATTATTCATGTTAATCTTTATCCTTAATTGTAATAATGTTCACTTAGTACTGTTTAAGATTGATGTTAAATTTTATTCCCTCTCTGTTTTTCATGCTAATTAATCAGCACTATATGGACATCAAATTAAAGATCAATAATTGGGGACATTTATTTCACATATAATAATCTAATAAAAAAATGACATATATATGTATGCAACAAGTAGATGTTCAGTAATACGGTAGTATTGAACTTCAGTACATCCTTCTAATCAGTTGGTCTCTAATCCATTCAAGGTGAACCTAATTAATATAAATTTTTATTAATATTAACAAATGACATTACATGATTGGAGGAGTACACTGAAGTTCAGTAGCAACATATATATTATATATAATGAAACTAATTAATTATACAAATGACAATTTCTTATAAATTTGTAGAGACATTGTAATATAATCAAATCTAAGCATGTATATATATATATATTGCATGGTTTACATATAGATTTACCTTAATTAAAAAAAAGGTAAATAATCAATCTAGGGTTCTTGTATGGATTAAAAGTGTTGTCTATTTTTCATTATTAATTTTTCTCTATTATCTTATGAATTAACACCGTCAAAATTTTTTAAAAAAAAATTTGAGAGAATTCAAACTTTGTGAATTAAAAATCCAGTTTCCTGAAGTTGATAAGAAAGCATGTGCATGGACATTAGCTAGCACATTATCAAAAAGTCGAATTCCCATTCGCCAAAGATATTTTATTATTTTAAAGTGGGAATTAAAAGAAATTATAAAGTTATATTATTATTCTTCATTCCCATTCACCCAATAATCCAAAGCAACGTTAGATTCTGCCATCAACAATAATCAGAAACAAACTTTGATAAGCTTTTTCTAATTAGAGGGATCTCTCTTACCACAATTAAATAAATCAATATTGCAAAATTTGACGTTGCACATATAATTTGGTGTTTGTATTCTCTTAATTATCAATGATTTTATTAGATCAAATTTATAAAAGGACATAAATAAAGCGTCATTTAATTTGTTGGGACTTGGGATAGTCATTCTCAACAATATGAAATCGATAGTTCCTAATCTATTTATGGCGGGTCCCTATTTGTGCGCCTATATATCTCTTAATACTTTAAATAAATGTATTATTTCTCAAATTTAGAGGATTCACAGAAAAAAAAAAGTGAAAAAAATGATGCAAAAGAGTTTCACCATACTAAAGCAAAGAAGAGGCCTAGCACCGGATCCACTCACGTAAAATAAAGATGCTGCCTATAAGGGAATTTGTATTCTATTAACTATTATCTCATGGGTTCGATCTTTAGAGGGTTGAAAATAAATCATCATTCTTGAGGGACCGTTCTTAACAATGGATTCAACAATATCCAAAAAATTAATCATCATCTCCACTCTATAATGAATATTCTCATTGAAGAAAAAAAAAAAAATCAATATATCATTGTTTAGCTCTTGCGTGTTACAATAACATTTTTGGAAAAGGACAAAGCCATTTGTGATTACAACACTTGTCCTCCTTTCCCCATATAGACAAGCCTTTATGGAATCTTATATTTAATTTAATTTAATTTCTTTGTGCTTCTAATCCAAACCACCCTATATACATTGATGATAGCTATACTTCATTCATTCATGAACTTCTCCCCTTATAAAAACCCACTAATCCCTTGTAATACTCACATCACATCTCTCACACATTGTTTAACTTTAATCCTCTACTATATATATATATATATATATATATATAAATATAAATCTTCATCTTCTTCATATACCATTAATAATGTCTTCTAGGGTTATTGAGCCACTTATAGTGGGAAGAGTGATAGGAGAAGTGGTAGACATTTTCAACCCTAGTGTGAGGATGAATGTGATCTACAATTCTAACATCCAAGTTGCTAATGGTCATGAGCTTAAGCCTCATGTGCTTCTCTCCAAACCAAGAGTTGAGATTGGTGGTGATGACATGAGAGCTGCTTATACCTTAGTAAGTTCATTATTCTTCACTTTTTTTTTTCCCTTCAATATTATTTTAATCAGATGTATATATTCAATCGGTCTAATCATAGAAATGAGTCAAATAAATTTATAATACGTTGTTGTCACTTAATTTATGTAACTAACTCTACCTAATGAAAAAAGACTTTATTTTTTCGATTAGTCGAATCAAATTACTCGTATTTAAACACTGCATCATTAATTTTGCTTTATATATATATATACTGATTTTTTGCCTTCCACTTGTATGAAACTAAAGATTATGACAGACCCAGATGCTCCAAGTCCTAGTGATCCACACCTAAGGGAACATCTCCACTGGTTTGTATAGTCATTCTCAAATCTCTCTCTCTCTCTCTCTATATATATACATATATACACACACACACATTATTATATTGTACTTCACTCTCAAATGTACATGCATGTGTATGTGAATTTGGTGCAGGATGGTCACAGACATTCCTGGTACCACAGATGCTTCATTTGGTAAGTTTTCTCTATTGTATTAATTCATTATATATATATATTTATACTCACACATATGAGCGCCTAATGGTAAGGTTGTTGTCATATGACTTGAAAGTCACATGTTCAAATCCTGAAATCAGTCTTTCTGCTTAGAGAGATAAAATTACGTATATCTGACCTTTCCCAGACAGTAGATGATGATGAATGAAATGAATGTGAATGTGAATGAATGCAGGAAAAGAGGTAGTGGGGTATGAGAATCCAAAGCCAGTGATAGGAATACACAGATACGTGTTCATGCTGTTCAAGCAGATGAGAGGGAGAGAGACAGTGAGATCAGTTCCATGTTCAAGAGATCATTTCAACACAAGATCTTTCTCACACCTCAATGCTTTGTCTTTGCCTGTTGCTGCTGTTTACTTCAATGCTCAGAGAGAGACTGCTGCTAGAAGAAGATCATAATTTTATTTTATTATTAGTTTCATTAATAAATTAATGCAATCTCATGCTCATTCCATGCCATGCCACACTATTTAATTTCCACTCTCTATAATATATAACTATTATATTGGCTTTATAGTTTTTAGGGTGCAAAGGGTAGGATGAAATTTTTTGTCTCTGAATTCAGTGTTGTACAGCACTAGACCGAACACAGAGAGAGAAAGACACAGTGAGTTATCGAGTCCCATTATTAAGAAGAGTCTACACATGAAACCACTCTGTGTCTTTTTCTCTTGTGTCCAGTCCAGTGTTGTACAGTTGGCTCCGGACTCAGATTTCTTCATGTACTTTTGTATTGATGGTGATGATGATGATCATTGGGTATGACTGACAGCTGGCTGTGGACCTAGTAGGTTTTGGTTTTTTTTTTCCCTTTAATTATTGTATTTAAGGATCTATTATTATTTGAGATAGGAAAGGACAAAGGTATACTATGGCTACTTGCTTTTTTGGTAGATGCTTGTCAAGCAATGCGATGTAAGAGTGAAATTTTTACAAGTCACTGAAATTTTGAATTTTCAGTCATTATATACTGTAATGAAGTTTTCCATATATAATGAGATATATCACCTTTCAAATTGAGGTGGAAGTGGTGTGAATTAAGAAAATGAGAAAACATCAATCACAAGAAAGGAAGAATGATTATGTACAGTCACTATAGAGTAATGTTATCTTATAAAAAAGAAAGAAGAAAAGATGTTGTTAGGTTAGTGTCGCCATTAACATCAATTACCACAGACTCATCATCCACATTTGGTTTAGTTTATTAAATTTAGCTTTTGTCTTAGCTACATTAAAATATATTGAGTGGTACCTACTCTCCTCTACACATCTTTAAGACTTTTTTAAAAGTCATACACATAAAATCAGATCCATTTCAAGTGTTAAAATACACTTATTTTATGAGTTAACGCAATCCAAAGGATTTATTCTCGAAACAAATATGTATGAAGCTGTGGCCAAAATTATATTGTGAAAGTAAATATTGTTATTTTCTAAAAGCACTATTAAATGGGAACCAAAATAAGATTGGAATATTTAATGGTGATTATTAACTAAAATCACTTCTAGCTGTGACAAATATGTAGAATATTGACTATGAAGGCAGAAATTATAAGCAAGACTGATATTCATTTTCTCATGAAAGTGATTCTTACAAGGTAACAAGAATACTTTTCACATATGCAACTTTTTGCAAGAGTAACTTTCTCAAGCACAAAGGACACTACTACTAAAAATAATTCTATTACAAATCAGAGGAAATTTTCCCTTAAATTCAAGACAAGCATTACTAACAAGCCCCTTAAATCCCCAAATTTGCTCTATGTATACCTTTAAAATTCAAGACAAACATAATATACAGAACCTGTAATCTGATACAACACATGCTTTGAGAAAAAGAAAAAAAAAAAAAGCAGGTATTTTTCTTCACTTCCTCCTCCAAAAACGCACTAAGGTCTTTCATCTCCAGATGAAATCTAATAGCAATCAATTACAATCTAAACTTAACTAATTTTACAAACCCCCTCTAAGTATCATAAGTAAGCATCCAGAGGGTGTTTAGGATGCACACAAAAAGGAAGACAGACCTGCATTTATCACCCAGGGTTTAAGCATGTGCAGCAAAACAGGTCCACGTTCCTTAATTGTATCCACAACAAAAGAATGGCCATACAACAACCAAATGGGTCAAGCATTTATTTCTGAATTGCACTGGTGTTCCCTGCTGCAACTTCTTCTACCCCAGAACATGCTTGAACAAGTTGTTTTATCAAGTCTTGGCCCTTCCATTTTATCCTGATCCGCCGTTGACACTTGCGAACGTGATTCATCTTCTGTCTCGGATTCCCGGGGTTCATAGGAAGGACAGGGACCATCGTTGCAGGTACACAGTGGAATTGTCACAGATGGAAATGGACTACAAGTGACTGGACAGAGTATATCTGAGGGAACAGAAGCTACGCAATTTCTTTGAACATCTGGTGTCTGAGAAAGAGATGGTCGATCTGGGTCACATGGATGTAGCATGCATGGGTTGCATAGGCCAAGAGACATGTGTAATTTATTCTCTTTTGCACGGGAACCGGGTAACTTGACGAAAGAGATTACTGCGTGTCTACAAAGAGGGCAAGGGATGGAGCCAGGAGGGTCAAGCATTTCAGAAGAAACATTGCTTGTTGAGCAAAGATAGAGGGCACATCTTACGCAAAGGCCATGGCCACATCCTGCATGTAAATTTCTATTTAAATCACTAAACTGTTTCAGTATACATGATAGCATCCATTATCGAGCCTGATATGTGTAAGAATGAGAGTAATTCATGAAATTGGGGAGTGAACACATGGTTGCAGCTTGATGCTCCATATATTGATGAGGAGGATGAGAAAAGAAATCCCCCCTCTCCAAACCAAAAACAAGGGGATGAGTTGTTATTGAATAATATATCAGACTAAATTTCCTCGGATCTCAATCTCATTTTCCCACCATGTGAAGAATTATTTCAGCTTGAAAGCTTAAGCTTTCCAGTATAATGGTCCTTGACAGTTGACACAGTATCCTTCACTTAACAACGCAAGTTTAATTTGGAAAACCAGGAAAATATAAAGGTGAAGAATAAGAACAAGTCCTAATATAATAACTAGAAAAGTATAGGGTTTTCTATTATTAAGTATTAACTGAAGCAGACAAGCAGATATCTTAAAGAAAAAAGAAAAGATGAAAACAATTACCTTCTGCAGCCACTGAACATGACCTCTCAAGGCAGATGGCACAAAAGTCAGTCTCATGAGAGGAGGCTGTAGATGACTGCAATCCGCACTCCCTGCATTGATTTCACAACATTTAATCCCATTATACCAGGAGTGAACTACAGAGAATTATTTCCGCTTTTCATTCTAATATGAGTTTATTTCTTTCTCCAGAAGCAGGATTGTAAAGCAACCGGAAGTTTCTGAGGGTCCATAAACATCAATGGTTTCTGTATTACTTTTGGTTTCTGTATACTTGATTTTAAGATTTTTCTGGTCTTCGAAAATCATATATTAAGCCAGACCATTGTGTCTCGTTCCAACCAGGAAAAAATTTTGAAAAACCCATGGTGAACTCAGTTTGTCCCTTGCTTGCTCCTGATTTACAACACAAATTCCATCATTAAAGCAGGCTTTTCTCATAAGCCCAGTTTTCTGATAGATTGATAACCAATTTTAGGCTGCATTAGTCTAAAACTAACATAACGCTTTCCTTTCCTAATTATGAAGTAATAGGCCTCCAATTGTGAAGACCTATAATAGAAGGAGGAGGCATAAGAATGAGGAGACAGGACCGAGCCCAATGTCTAGGGGGGGGTTTACTCTAGAAGAAAGAGAGGGGTAGAAAGGGAAATCAATGGGGGAATAGCCAACTCTGAAACTATGGTTGGCTAACCTTTCATGGGAAGATTCCTCATTAGGGAAAGCTAAGGAAAATCTGGAAAAGGTGGAGAGTCTGACCTCTCAAACGTCAGGCAACACTTTCACATTTTTCTGTTCTTTGCTCTATTTTTTAGTGCTGTAAGGTGGTTTTACATTTACAGCCAAGGAGGTGACTGGAATATTCAGCAAAGAAGGAATCAGATTGCACGGGATTCCCAAGTCTATTGTGTCATATAGGGACCGGGTATCTATCAACCTATTTCGGAGGGAATTATATAAGCTAGCTGGAACCTTGTTAAGCTATAGTTCCAGGTACAACCCAAAGGTGGATGGGCAAACAGACGTAGTAAACAGGACTTTAGAGAAATAGTTGCATTGTTTCACCACAGAAAACCGAAACAATGGCATAAGTGGTTATCATGGGCCGTGTACTGGTTTAACACTTCTTCAAATAGTTCAGCGGGCATGACGCCATTCAAGGCCCTATATGAAAGAGATCCTCCTGCATTATTTAGGTTGGAAGACTGTTTTTCTCTTATAGAAGCGGTCAATCAATGAGCATATTTCAGATCAGAATCAGGTGCCAATGGAGTTGAAGGCTCAAGAACGAATGAAAGCTCAAGCCAACCAGCATAGAAGGGAAGTTAAGTTTGACGTAGGGGATTGGGTGTATATGTCAAGTTACAACCTTAGCTATGGTCTCTTGCTAAGAAGGTGGATGAAAAACTTAGTCTACATTTTTATGGGTTTTATAAGGTCTTAGCCAAGTATGGGGAAGTAGCCTATCGGTGGGAGTTACCTCCGACATCAAGAATTCATCCAGTGTTCCATGTATCTCAGCTGAAAAAGACTGTTCAACCAGCAGTTCGGACTCGAAGATTATGAGATTATTGTCTCAAAATTTCCTCAATTCCACCTTGAGGACATTGAAAAGCTGGTAGGGAGGGAAATGATGGGCCTCCAATTTTGAAGACTTATGATAGAAGGAGGAGGCATAAGAATGAGGGGACAGGACAAGCTCAAATGTCCAAGAGAGGGTTCACAAAGGGGCAGAAAGGTAAATTGATGGGGGAAAATTGCTCATTAGGGAAGGCTAAGGAAAATCTAGGAAAAGGTGGAGACAGCCTGAACTCTCAAAGGTCAGGCAACCCTTTTTACATTTTTCTGTTCTTTGCTCTATTTTCTAGTGCTGGAAAATGGTTTTCTGAGAGGGATTATCTTATCTGTTGTTTGCATTGCGCTGTGTGTGTTGGCTAATCTCTTTTGTAATTGCCATTATGACTCTCTTGATGTGCTGTGATTAATATACAAGAGGGTTCTATCACAAAGCCTTTCTATTACAGAAAAATTAGTAACCTTGCTACATGGTCTGAAGTCTGAACAGTGCACCATAGAGTATAGCTGTACAGGAAGATGGACTGGTATAAGGGTCCGTGACAAGAATCCTCAGAAAGAAGCTGTTTCTGAGTTTTACTACAGCTACTGTCATATTCTCAGGGAATGGTGATGAGAGAAACAAAAAGCCCATTATGGAGTAATAATATGGTGCATAACAGAAATTGGAGATGGAAAGAATACCGAGAAATTCTCTTGAAAGTTTCCCACAAAAAGTAACTCTATGGTAAAATGGTAAATGACAGATTTAGACATTTAGTCTACAGAAACATAGTTGATTGCATAATACCTGGCTATGTTAAGCACACTCATGAGTGGCAAGGACAAGTAATTTGAAGGAGGGAATGTCGGAATTGTGGCCTCAGAACTAGGTGCCAGTAATGGTTCGAGCCAATGACGTCCCCACATCCTAGCAACATCAAGAGGAAGCCATCTGGGGAAAATATTCCAATTCATGTTAGTCTTGGTATATAAAAGGAAAAGTTTGAGCTTACATATCCATATATAATAACTTACCCATTGCAATTTAAAGCCATTCGGCTTGCACCTCTTGCAAGGAGGATCTGAAAGAGAAGAACATCATTGCTATATTCAAGGGAAAGCACCAGAAGTAATAGGTATATAATACATAAAATCCGAAGTATTTCTTGCCTGACAACATTTTAAATTGCCCCCACAAGCAGCATAATGCAATGGAGTGCTTCCTGCCCCTGTAACAATGCATGTCAGTGATTTTTTTTTTAAGGGGAAAACAACCATAATAATATTTAGCATATTAAACAAAAGATATACCTATTAAATCCATTGATGTTCCATAATGAAATGTCACAGCCGTCACATTTGCATTAAGATCAAGTAGGAGTTGTACACAGTCAAAATACCCATTTAAAGCGGCCATATGAAGAGCAGTAATACCACCATCAGCTGTCTTATTTACAAACTTGGACAGCGCACTGCATAGGAATAAGGTAAATAAATAGCAAGAATATAAAGTACAGATATAACAATTCTCTACCACCTATGTTTAGTACAGTAAGGGCCCAAAATATTATCAACACGAAAAAATAATAATAAATCTCAATGTCATTATTTCCACAGAAAAATTATGCAAGGAGTAAGTAACTAAGTTGGTGAAGAGGGACGCATGAACATGGAAAATTGATAGTGCAATTATACAATAAAAAAATTAAATATTAAAAGACATATATATAAAAAACAATAATTTTAACATAAGCGTATTGCCGATAGTGAAAGTATATAAATCATTCAACCGTTTCATCTAAAAGTAAAAGTTAGCATATGAAACTCATTACAATTACATAATTATAACTAAAGGGGCACCTGTGATCGGGTTTGCTCCTCACATTTGAGCCATCACCTCTTTCAGCATCTGTGCTAGAGTGTTTAGTTTCATTAGGAGTGCTTGGAACAAAGTCAGCCACAACAAGTCTAATACATCTTACATGCCCATTCACAGCTGCAAAGTGAAGAGCTGTCCTCCCACTGAGATAATCTGCTCTCATAACCTGTTAATGAATTGACTAAAGTCTAGTCATTCTTGAAAAGTAAATTTAACCATGAACAGAAGAAAAGACACATGAAGACCGAGTATTCAAATCCCACTTAGCAGGTAGACTTTTGGAGGTAGCCTAAAGGCTATTTTGGATTGGGTATTAACTATGAAACACGGACTATCCAGATCGGACACGTGTCGGTGTCCGACACGACACCGACACACTGACTTCACGTGTCCGACACGCGTTTGTACATGTCCAATTTTAAAATAATTTTTTCGGCTCGGATGGGCGTTGGACATGGCTCGGACTCGTCATGGACACTGCTCTAACACGGCAAAATGAATTTTTTTCTAGAAAAAAGAGGTAAAATGTGCAAGGTTTCATCATTTTTGGAGTTTTGACATTTGCCTCCCAGTTGTTGAAAGAAAACGTGTGTTTTATCTCCTGTATTCATTTTCTATTCTTTTTTGTATATATCTTCGATCTTGCCCTTCTCATTCACTCTTTCATCTTATTCAACTCTCTTCTTTTCTTCAACTCACTTCTTCCTTCACATTCTTTATTCTTTCTAAAATTCTTTCTTCTTCTAGTTCATTGGAATTACAATATATATATATATATATATATATATATGTCGTGTCCTGTGATTTTAAGAATTTGGTGTGTCCTCGTGTCAGTGTCTGTGTCTTCATAGGGTAATAAGGAGGGGAAGGGAAGAGTATTTAGTGACTCTCCCCTTGTTTGGTTTTGAAATTTTTGGAAGGGAAGATATTGGAGGATTTTATGTTAACCCTCGTTAACATTCCCACTTTGTCAATTTGAATTACTACAAGTTAGCTAAGATATTTTGGAGGATCCAAACAAAGGAAGGATAACCTATCATTTAACCACACTCCCCTTCCCTCCCCCTCTTAATTGCCAAACATACCCATAATCTCCATAGGACAGTAAATGTAAAGTTAATATCGATAGAATTAATGGTGATTAGAATAAAACAAATACAAAATAACAGGACTCACATTGCATCTGAAAAGCATAAGGGTCTGTACAACTTCCCAATGCCCATATCTACAAGCTTGCATCAGGGCCGTCTTCAAATCAAGCATCAAAGTGAATCATATTCTCAAGTCAGTACAGCATATACAAACATAAAAATTAACAAAGAATAGCAAGATGCATATTGATTAAACCTTACAAAGTTTCATTATATCATGCTGGCATCAATTAATTAAATTAATAACAGATCCATCAATTTTCACTTACTGTAGTGCAGAATGCAGACTCTAGTTATTCTTACAAACTGCACTTAAATACATGGGATCAAATCATACTCTGAGAAGCGAAATCTGTTTTTTTTTTTTTTTTTCAATTTCAAATGCAGAACGAAACCTCGAAATCTTTAAAAATTCACCATCGAATTTGCTCAAATCAAATCCTATCATCAATCGACCATTTAAGAAAAAAAAAAAAAAAAAGAGCACCAACCATATGAAAATCGTACCTGCCCGCAATAATTTCTCGTATTCACATCAGCTCCGTTCTCGAGCAACAACGCCACAATCTAATTGAAACCGAAAAAGAACCGTAAGAACCAGACGCGAATTGAGGCGAAATGAAATCGATGAACATCAGAAATCAAACCTCGTTATGGCCCTTGGCGGCTGCGAAATGAAGAGGCGAATTGAGGCCACCGAAGGTAGAATACTTGGCCAGACACGGGTTAAAGTCGAGAAGCATCTTGGCCTCGACCAAATCGCCGTCCCTCGCCGCCGATACCAACCTCTCGCCGGACGCCGAGCACCCAAATGAATTCCCCATCTCCGACCTACCTCCGTCTCGATTTCTCCGCCAAACACACACACACACTACTTCGATCTTGTAAGTGAGAAACGACGTTAGGCGAGCGTCTCGGAAACAATGAAGGGTCCACCAATAAGAGAGCGGAAACTTGCACGCAATGGGATATATGAGAGGAAGAAGAATCTGGGTTTTGGTTCGAGAGTTGAGAAGACGAAGACTGTGACGTGGCAGGTGTGTTCCTTCGTCCTGATATGGGTACAGTATAGACAGTATAATAGCTTTGTTCGTTCGCACTTGTGCTTTTAGATTTGTGGGGGCTATGGTGGCAGAAGAATGGAAGATGAGGAATGAATGAGGGACGAACGGAGTTGGTGAAGGCAATCAATTTATGAATATGAAGAAGCCTTCAAGGCTTCAACTTTACCTTTCTCAATTTCTTCTCTTGTTCTTTGCTTCCATGTGCGTTTTGTGTTTTTTTTTTTTTTTACTAAGATGGAATGTCCATCGGAACCAATTTGATAACTAATATCTTAGATATTAAAGAGCTTATTATTAAGAAGGTAAAAGTACCTTTCCTAACCCCAACGTTTGGGGATCCTGTCAGTTTCGCCCCTAACGTTTTTTCGCTGTCAATTGTACCCCTAACGTTTTACGTTTCTGCCAATGTCACCCTTTTCACTAACACCGTCAAATATTTAACATTTTTTACTGACGTGACATCCTATGTGGCAAAACGTTTCTTTTTTCTGTCAATTGTAACCCTAACGTTTTACATTTATGCCAATGTCACCCTTTTCACTAACACCATCAAATATTTAATAATTTTTGCTTACGTGACATCCTATGTGGCAAAAATATCTGACTTGGTATATTTTTTTCCACATCAGATTTCCTACTCATTTTTTCCCCATCAAAGTTGTGCCGTTTTGACCTCGACCTATTTCGTCTAAAATATAACTCAAACGCACACACTATTTTGCTCATAAAAACAACGGAGACGTTATCCATTCTCTATTTTAGGGTAACGTCTCCGACAAAGTAGAGAATGGGTAACGTCTCCAACAAAGTAGAGAATGGATAACGTCTCCAATGTTTTTGTCTGCAAAATGGCATGTACGTTTGAGTTATATTTTAAAAGGAATATGATGAGGCTAAAACGACACGGTTTTGATGGGAAAAAGATTAGTAAAAAATTTGGTGTGGAAAAAAATATGTCAAGTCAGATATTTTTGTCACATAGGATGCCATGTAAGCAAAAATTATTAAATATTTGATGGTGTTAGTGAAAATGGTGACATTGACAGAAATGTAAAACGTGAGGGTTACAATTGACAGAAAAAAGAAACGTTTTGCCACATAGGATGCCACGTCAGCAAAAAATGTTAAATATTTGACGGTGTTAGTGAAAAGGGTGACATTGGTAGAAACGTAAAACGTTAGGGGTACAATTGACAGCAAAAAAACGTTAGGGGCGAAACTGACAGGGCCCCAAACGTTGGGGTTAGGAAAGTTACTTTTGTCTTATTAAGAAAGACCCTTCCAACGAATAACGCTTCATTTTCATTCCTTCAAAGATCGAACTCAAGAGACAATAGTTAAGACAATTCAATACAAATTCTTACCATCAGTACGACTATTGTATTCTTTCTTACTAGATGTTTAGGTTTTTTTAGCTCTCTTCCATTTCTATTGATTTTGTATACATATAGAATTTGGACAAAATTTATATGTTGTTACTTATATGCTTTTCTTAAGGTTAACCAATTAAAATAAGACATGTGTCAATTTTTCTTTAAGAAAAGCATGTAAGCAACAGCATATAAGTTTTTTCCATAAAATTTTTATGATTTTTTTTAAGGAATGCCCTAAATTTTCTTTTGTTAAAAAATCATTTTAATTAATGAAAGAATTTATAAAATTATTTTTATTAATTTTTCATTAAATTTAAGATAATAAATTTTCTCTCAATTTTACTGTTCAAGTTTACGACAAGGAGAAAATGCTAATTTTAAGGTATAAAGGAATTAATTTCAGGCAAAAAAAAAAGGTATAAAGGAATTAATCTGATTACTTTAGAGTTGATGCAAAATGAGGATAAAGCTTGAGATTAGGATTTAAGATTTAGGAGTTGGAAATTCAAATTTGAGAAAAAAAAAAAAGATTTTTGACAAGAGTTTCTTTTATTGACCATAAAATTTGGGGTTAAAATTTATAATCCTCTTAAGTCACAATTGCTAACACTTTAGTTTAAATTTCTATTATTTATTTGTCATGTGAATAAGAGTTCCAGTTAAATTGTCATGTTATGTAGTTTCAACTTTCAATCAAAATTGCTATAATTTAATGAACAGTATTAAGGTTTCAGACAAAAATTGATAGAATTTAAAAGTTCGGAAACAAATTTGACAAAAAAAAATTTTGAGAACGAAATTAAAAATTAGAGCAAGAAAATATAAACGATGCTTAGTTTAATCAAAATAAATACTTATATTTGATAGTTAATAATGCTTTAAATATTGAGATAATGTTAGGATTTAGGAGGAATTTGTTAGTCCTAGCTATCTTTGTTTTAATCTTTATTTTTCTTGATTAATTAGATTTTGGTAAAGTTGTTCTAAAAAGTATATAATAACCTTAATCTACCAAAAAATATATATATATCTTAATCTTTTGACGTAAGCAATAATTAAAAATACTTTCAATTAACCTATGGGTGCAATTTTATTTTATTTTTTTGAGATCTCTGTAAAATTCATGCAAAAATATATGTGAAAAACAACAAAAGATTTTAACCAAAGGGATATGATACAACAATATCGGATATGGATATGTTAATATTGAAGTACGGATTTATGTTGAATCTGAAGTTCGTTATTCAGATTCTCGAATAAAAGTGTTACAGTGTGAATATAAATTTTATTTTTTTCAATAATCTAAATAGTATACGTACTTCAAGGAATGGATAATTCCACATTCCTTTCTTTCAATTTTACTCTACTCTTAAAAGTTTTTTCTTAAAAAAAATATATAAACACACATTTAAAAATAATTAAAGGAGGACTAATGGGAGTAGTCATACCCTTTAACAAATTGATTCTTGAGAATTTTTATATATCCACTAGCATGCTTTATTTATCCATGCATGCATGTAGAATTGCATATCATAAGTTTTCTATTTTATTTTTGTGATTAAAAATAATTACTTAAATTAACTAATATTTATCTCAATTAATAATATATCTAAATCTAATCATACTTGCTTATTTTTACTGCCAAATCAATGTCTCATAATAGGAATGATTAGAAAAAACATTTGTCTTTCTTTTTTTTTACTATGTGTATATATTTTAATTTTCAAAATATATATTTAATATTTTTAATATTTGTATCCAAATCTAAATAATACTTGAAATATCCAAAATATTTTATACTAAAAAAGAATTATCTAATGAATAATAGATACAGTCTATTTTATAACCCAATAATCTACTTAATTGGTATTCAATATTATCTAATAAAAAATTAGTTAAATATTATAAATGACTATAAAAATTACTTACAATATTTTACATGATTGCCAAAAACAAAGAGTGGGTGTGGTACGCTGTGATCCTTTTTTTTATAGGTATTCTTTTATTAGAAGTAATCTTGTTTGAGTTAGCTGAAGTCCCATAACGGGGGTATAGCTCTCCCAACAGAGGTTTTTTCATATAAAAGACTCGAATTCAAGACTTTGCTTAAAAAGAATGGAGTACCTACCACTCCAATTAAACATCTGTTGATATGTTGTGATCTTTATCCCACTATCTTACATTGTTATGGCTCCCTTGAGTTTGGACTAATTGCAATATAATTGGTCCGAATTATAAGGGATGCCTTTGTTTGGAATAGAATACCTATTACTCCAACCAATCACCTGTTGGTACGGTGCGATCTTTATCCCACTATCTTACATTGTTATGGCTCCCTTTAGTTTGGACCAATCGCAATGTAATTGGTCCGAATTCTGAGGATGCCTTTTTCTGGTATGGCCATGTTAAAACGAGTCTTAATTGCAATGGATTTTAATTTGTAGCTTATATTAAATGTCAAGGTAGTTTAGTGTATTATTGAACTTCATTATATCTCTTTAAGTAGTGTCGTTTGTTAATATTAATATAAATTTATATTAATATGTATTCACCATGAATTAGAAACCAATTAATTGGAGGTCGAGATATACTGAAGTTCAATACTACCGTACTACTGAACATCTTTTTCGGACGTGTGCTATGTTATGATCTTATCACAATACGACATCTACATAAACAATATTGTCACATCACACTAAAAAGGTGTAATATGATGATAACAACTCAAAACTTCAAATTTTTATTAATATTAATAAATAATGATAGGTATCGCACAGAAAAAATATTAAATATTTAATATTTTCATAGTACCAAACTTCCTCTGGTGGATGTTATTGTATATTTTAAATAAAAAGGACTTGAATGTTATTAATCAAAATGTTGCTTATCTTTAAATAACGTGATAAAGAGAATAATTTAAGATAAAGTTACTTAGGTGCTTGCTATAAAGTTCACCCATATAATTAAAACATTTGGCAAAAATTTTTTATATAACAAATCATAATAGAGAGAGAAAATGAAATGAGGACCCACCTCACATGCTTTAATTATTCGAAATTATTACCAATTATGTGATTGGTTTATTAATTATATTATGGTAAATAAATAAGGATTCGTAATCAAAATGGGAACAAGAGTACAACATTATTAGCTTAAACTAATTTTCCCGGGAACTTAGTCCCCATATAGTTAGGGACACATTGTTAATTTGTTATACAACATTAAATTTATCATATTGTACATTTCTTTAATTTCTCAATAGGTTTGGTTGACCAAAACTCTCCAAAAAATTACATTGGATTATTGAAGGATATATAATAGGTTCCACCCGTGTGTTTTGGACATGGTTCGGAACAATACCGTATATGTTGTCCTATTCTCAGATTCAATCCATAAATACTTGCAAAAATCTTTGATCCAATTTCATTTTAGTCTCTAACAAGGCATGAAGCCTCTTGCTACAATCGTGTCAGTGAACTTCACTAAAATCACCATTTTATAAAAATATTTTTTATGTTCTCAAACTTTGTATTTTTAATTCCGTCATTAAACTTTCTTGTTGTCAATTTCGTCCCCAAAATTTTGAATTATTGTCATTTTCGTCCCCAAAGTTTCGAATTTTGTCTTAACATATATCGTCTTCCAAATAACTAATGAAAAATGATGATATGATATCACACATACATATATATATACTAGTAATACTAATTCATAACTCAAAACAGTATCATTTAATTTCTTCATATTAATTAATGTCAACTCATCATTTAAAATGACGTAGTTCTTCCTATTAAGAAGAAGGATATAAAGAAATAATATCATTGAATATTACAATATAATAGCGATGTAATATAATCATTTGACGTTTACTATTTTGGACGATGTTAGGTGTTAGAATAAAATTTAAAATTTTGAAGACGCAAAATTAATTGATCGCAAAAAAAAAAATTACGGACAAAATTAAAGATTGGTATAAATTTTAGAAACAAAAAATTGTATTTGTGCCATCACCATTTTATATATTAATTCCTTATTAGGTTAGTAAATGAAAAAAAGTACATTTTCTATATATTAACTACTAGTTAGCAGGTTAATAGTACGTTTGATCCAACTTTAAATAATCTAATTCCAATCATTCTAATGAAGAATTTGATTCTTCTTCTAATAGCATCCTAGCTTTCAAATAATCCAATTCCAATAATTCTAGTGAAGAATTTGATTCTTCTATAATAGCATCCTAGCTTTCAGATCCAATTATATCGGTTCTCAGTGTTAAATATTCTGTGAATTTTGGAAGCAAGCAAGGGTTATTTTTAAAACATTCATATATATATATATATATATATATAAGATCAATGTAAGTTTTCTAGATGATCCCCCATCCTCCAATTTACTCCAAAAAAAAAAGGGTCGAAATGTATACAACGTTCTTGAATTTTAGATCATGGGCACAGAATTTCATGAGTTTTTGAACATTATATTGTATCCAACCTCCTGAACTTTCAATTTTAGATACAGAACCCTCTTTGTGAAGAATTTCGTTTATTTTTTAACAAATTTTTGTCACATTAGCAAATACTTTGTCAAATAAATATTTCTTTAGTTAATTGAAGGGAATTTCGATCATTTAGATGCTAATTAAATAAATTTGATAGTGATTTTGATTGAATTTTTTACTACGAAATGACTTAAATACTGTCCAATGAACTAAAAAAAACTGTGATATTTTTCAAGAAAGGGGTTTTGTTCCAAAAATAAAAATTCAATGGGGTTGGATGCAATGTTTGAAACTCAAAAAGGTTTTGTACCAATGATCTAAAATTTCAAAAAATTCTATGCATTTTAATTAAAAAAAATTACCCTCCAATACCATTCACTAGAGGTGTCAAAATGGGTCGGTCTGGCCCGACCCTAGCCCGTTTTGGGCCCTAATTATTTAGGGTCGGATCGAGCCGTTTTAATATGGGCCTCACTTTCTTTAGCCCGGCCCGACCCTATTAGGGCCTAGGGCCGGGCTGGCCCTATTTTGATTTTTTTTAAAAAAATAATCTTTTAATAATAATTATTATTATGTGCTATAATTTATTTTTATTATTAACTAAAATCCAATAAGTTATTTAAGAACTAATTCAACATCTATATTTTTTTTGTGGAAGAAGGAGAGGAATTAACTAGACACCCTTATTTTTAAGAAAATCAAGACCATGAGCAAAAGTTTACGCTTATTATTGTTGTTCTATTTATAAATTTATTGTAATAGACGTAATTATAGAAGGACAATAAATGACATTTTTGTAAATTAATTAATAAGAAAATCAAATGTTAGATATTATATAAAAGCTATACTACTACTAGTATAGTTTCTCAAATTAAATTGATTTTTTTTTTTTTGAAAAAAGTGGGCTAGCCCGGCCCGGTCCTAGTCCGCTTTGGCCCTAATCCAGCCCGGCCTCGTTTTAAAAACGGGCCCAAAATATGTCGGCCCGGCCCATAGGGCTAGGCCCTTATTGACACCTCTACCATTCACACAAAAAAAAATATTTTCGGTCATGTTTGATACACAACTTGAAAGGGAGACGGAAAGGAAAAAGAAAAAATACAAAATTTCTATTATACCATTTGATTTGACACAATCGTAACTTTCTTTTCTTTTTATTATTTTAATATAAGGGGTAAAGTGATAATTTTAATACAAACTCATTCCATTTCCATTCCTAAACTTTACTAACAAACACAATAAATACATTCAATTTCCCTTTCCCTTTCTCTTTCTATTTTTGCGTAAAGAACATGTTATTCATATTCTAGTCTCTAAATGGAGCATTGTGGGGTTCCTCATACTAAGATTATGTTTTACGGTAAAGGAGTTGTGAGTAAGAAAGATTAGTTGCCATTTGACATTGTATTTGATTGGAGAGGTGGAGGAAAATAGAAAAATTTTGTTGTTTGTGATAAAAAAAAAAAAAGAAATGTGAGTGAGGTATGAGGAAATAAAGAAAAAATATATCTATTTTATCCTTGACAAATTATCAAAAGTGATAATTTTGAAGTGACATTTTCAAAAGTGAAACGAAAAATGATATTTACATTTTTATCTTTCATATAATATAATTTCACTATCATATATACAAAACATATTGTTTTAAAACATATTTCATTTCTTTTCTACTAAAATAAATTTGGTACAATTAAACACCTTCTAAAATTTGAATCCATTCATATAATATAAAAAATAAAATAAATTTTTAAAACTTAATATTAATAACAACTAATACATAAATAAAATATTAAAATATATATCAAATATTTTGTGACGTGTATAGCTACAGCGAAAAGCGCGTGGTTGGTGGTGTATATAACTTTTGTTTAGAAATAAGGTATTCCGCGGACCACGCGCTTTGTCCCACCAAATTTACCCAAAGCAAGAGCTCCGTACGTCATAAGTCCCTTCACATTTTCAGCCGTACACGTGGAAGGCTAAGAAATGCTCTCCAATGATCTCATTATTCTACCCAATCAATGAGTGGAACCCACTTCAGGAAAAAAAAAAAAAAGAGTGGGACCCACTTGATACTGCCATAGTCAACGGCTAATAAATGTTAATTAGCTTTCTAAATAAGGTGGGAATAAAAATACGAAATTCAATTTCATTAAACTAAGCTAAAGTTTTTTAATGCTTGTTATGAATTTTTTTAATAAAAATTAGATTCATAATAAAAAAAATTTGTATAACCAATTATGATTAATTTCGTTTTTTATAATTTGTAGAGTAAATTATATTTTTTCTCTTAAAAAGATTTTAAAATACACTTTTTTCTCCTTTATTTAAAAAATTTATACTCTCAAACTTGTAATTTCACTTATTTTGATCAAAATATCTTTATTTTTAATAGTTATATAATTAACTATGTATTCTATTAATATGAAAAATATATTTTTAAAAAATTAAAATAGATAGAGGAGAAGGGAGTGTACTTTAAGAATCTCTCATGGGATGAGAATATAATTTACTTTAATTTTTTTATATAATTTCTTTAAAATATTTTATTTGTCAAGTAAAATTAATTTTTTTAGGGGGAATCACACTAATAGAGTCTTATCATGAATAAATTATGGACTAAATTGTTATTAATATTGACAAATGACAATGAATAAATTATGAATTAAATCTTTATTAATATTGACAAATAGCCATGTAAATTGTAGGTATGCTATAGGTCAATATTAATATCCATTAATAGTGAATTCTTATTAGTGTGAGTCACTATTAAAAAAAATTATTATTACTTCAAAAAAAAAAATTGTACTGAATCTAACTATGTAACACATAACTTCTCTCTTGAATGGCCATTAGACATTGTAGTTTTTATTTATTTATTTTTTTACAAAGATATTATTCATATAGTGGTTAGTTTTTTATTAATTTATGGGCAATTTAAAGGATAAAATAATTAGCCTAAATATTTAAAGTTAAGGATGGAATCTCAAATATTTTATTAAGAATAAATGAGTCTTTTTTATTCATTAAAATTAAATTTTAATATATAATTCGAGATGAATATTTGATGTTAGAAGATGTAACTTATCACAAAAGTTACAAGTATCTATATCAAAAAACTAGTTTAATAAATGGGATTGTTGCACAACTTAAATATTTTTTTCTAAAATAATAAAAAACCTTTTTTAATAATATTGGAGGAGTGGAAGGTTGACTTTAGGGTCCGTTTGATTACTTGCTAAAAATGATGTAATGCATCTTATAATCTAATATTATATTCAACATTCTTTCTACCAAATATATTTTACTTTTTGCAATATGATGAAATTATGTTTTTACCCTTACTATTTTACCCACTTTTATTCCATTCCTAATTTTAATATATAAAGGTAAAATGATTATTTTAACTATTTTTATTCCGTTCACATCACATCACATTTACATTACTATTCTCATTCCCTCCAAGTCTCCAACATTCTCATTCCTATTATTATTCTCATTATATTCAACATTTACGTAAGTAAACGTGCCTAACATATAAGGCACGTTCATTAGGCAGAAATAGAAATGGAAACGAAAATGAAAACGAAATGCATTTGATGTGTTTAGTAGTAAAAGTTTGGTAATGGAAATGGAAAGGGAATGTATTAAAATGACCATTTTACCCCTTATATTAAAATAATTAAAAAAAATTATAATTGTGTCAAATCATATCAAATCAGACCCAATAAACTCCATCATTTCTATTTCCATAAATATTTCTTGAAAATAAACATGGCTACAATAAGTCACAACTTGGCCTAATATATCTCTGTCATGTCATTTAGCAAGCAAAACATTGACTTCAAAAATTCAAATATTTTTGCTTTTGTTTAATTAATTTTTATTAGTATCTATATATTATTAATTACTGGACGAATCTAAGATGTAGTACCAAGTTGCAAATTGTGGTCTTGTTAGATATGATATTGTTATATGTTATGTAACAGATATTACAACAAGAAAATATCTGACCTCAGATTCAACTTGTCCACTATGAGTTTTTCTAATTTTTAATAATTAAACTTGATGTCTAATAAAATATTATAAATAATAAAATCATTAGCTACTCTCATATTTAATTTGAACGAATCACCCAGGATATATTGTTATCTTAATTTTTTTTAATCTTAAATATCATAATATAAAATATCATAATATTTATTAATTTTATATTTTATTTAATAATAATTATATAACATTTTTATAAATAGAATATAATTTATATTTTCATAAATTTATTAAAATTAAAACTCAAAAAACATGAGATCTCATTATCATTGAGCAATAGAAAATACCAACTAAAATTGGGATAAAAATTTCTATTCATTAAATATTATTTGTCAAGCAGGAGTTTGTTAAAAAAACAAATATACATACATATATATACATATTATATATATATATATATATATATATATATATATATATATATATATATATATATCTCACCTTACCAATTTTGTTTGACCAAATTACTCTTTTAGTCTTCAACGTTTGCACGAAATTTAATATTGGTCCTCAATGTTTCAAAAAGTTATTTTAGGTCCTCAACGTTTTTTTTTTTGTCAAAATTAGTCATCTAGCGTAACATCCGTCTAATTTTGCCATTAAATGCTGACTTGGAATGCTTATGTGGTACACCCTCTTTCCTGTGTGTCATATTTAAATGACATGACATCCTCTTTCACTCTAAAATTCATTTAAATGACCAAAACAGAACATTTAAATGAATCAAAACGACATCGTTTTGCTGAGTTTGAGTGAGAGAGAGTGTCATGTCATTTAAATATGATATGTAGGAGAGAGAGTGTGTGCCACATAAGCCTTCAACGTCAGCATTTAATAACAAAATCAAACAGATGTTACGCTAGAGGACCAATTTTGACTCAAAAAAAACGTTAAGACCCAATATTAAACTTCGTACAAGAGGACCAAAAGAGTAATTTGGCCAATTTTGTTTTAATGTAATATTTTAGAACGTTCTGAAAGTAAAATTTTAAGCATATTGAATATCAAAACAATTAATTATATATTAATTAAGCATCCTAATTAATATCTCACACGTACATATATGAACAAACATGCAAGTCCAAAGTTATGGTTAATTATCACTAAATATCAGATATATATGAAATCATTGATTAATTATTAAACTGAAGATATGGGGAATGCAGATTTCATGGCTTGCGTAACACAAACACAAAGACAAAACGTGTCCACTTGGAGGGAATTTCTTTAAAGTTTGAATCACCTAATTACTAATTAATTAGCTTAATTATAATTACAAACAAAATTAGTCAATGACGTGCTATGTTTAGTGTGCTAGCTAGAGTATAATATCACTCCATCTTCATAAATTAATCTTACATTACATATTAATTTACTATTAGAGTTGGTGTAAACGGAATCTCATAGTGAAGTAGAGTCAGTATAGAGCAATGTGCATTCCATTTTAGAGCCAAAACTATATATATGTCAATGATTTTCCAATCAATGAATGTAATTAATTCGTCTATTTATTTATTTTTAATTTAAAACTTTAATTGACTAGAATTTGAACTAATAATTTCTAGTGAAGCAGCTTAATCATTCATTTAGATGGCAACATTTGAAGATGGATCATATTATCATATGCAGTTATGCACTACTCACTCATTATATCTCACTGATTTACAGATGAATAAGCATTAATCTGCATCCATACAACTTTTTCAAACAAGATAGCCCACACAAGAATCCGCTGCAGTGCACGATTTAGACCCATCATGAGTATTGAGATCTGTGTCCACACAAAACAGCCCTCACTTCACCCATGTGGAGGGAGGGTTCGAATTCCTCTGAAACTATCCAAAATCCCAACATCCCTCCCGAGGGAGATCCTTGGTACCCAATGGCTAGTTGAATAGTTGTGACAATAAAATTGCTTGCGATTTAGACCTGTGCAATAATCCTTTGGGTTGAACTTCATTTGGTCTAGAAAGTGAATGAAATGAATATAGTTTGTCTAATTTTCACATTGGGAGATCTACCATTTAACATTCAAGTAGATTAATTTTAATTTCAAAGAGATAAGTGAAAGATGAATTTCACTAAACAAATATGTCTAATACACATGTTTCTGTGATTGGCTGAATCTGCATATCCTTTAAGATCAAGATGTCAACATGTGAGTAAAATAGTGGCACACTCAAATCTCAATCTCCATCTAAATATGTAAACAAAGATAAATCCTATTGAAAATTTACATAATTGGTTTAGTTTATCAAGTAAGAAAAGCAGTGATCCAAACAATGATAGTAAATTAATAAATTTCATTGGTTATACTTCAGAGCCCAAGTCAAGTAGCACTAATGCATATCAATAGTTACAAGTTACAACAGTTCAAACAGAAAGAAAGTGAAGTAAAGTTATCTGCTAGCCATCTTTATTTCTTACACGTTTTTTCCTCAATGTTAGATGAACCAGATCCACCACTAATTACTCCAACTCATCTAATTCCACTTTTGCCCTTCAATTCAATGGTGGTTCAAGGTCATAAAAGTCTAGGTAAAAGTTTTTTATCATCAGTCCCATGACTTCACCAACTCTATAAAACTTTTCAACATCATCCTGTATAGCTATCCCCTTATCATCAAGGTCAAAACTGTAAAATGAGTCAAACTGGTATGTATGTACGTATGTCACAATCTTACAAGTGATAAAATCAATTTCAGAGAAAATATGTCCATGACCTGAGTTTACCATGAGTTTGTCACCCGCCAATTTAATGTTTGAGTTGACTTGTTTCTTCTGGTCTCACACCCACATAACTTCATGAATTTGAGTCAATGAGTCAATCTGGTGAACAGAAAAATGACAATTCCCAATTATTAGTCTGCACCTGTTTGCTTGGGATTAATAATAAGAAGAAAAATGTTCAGTGATATGATCTAATGCTTGCCAAGCATGAGCAAGCAAACAATATACTGATTCTGTTTAATCAAAAGTTGAACAACCACAAACAAAGCCATCATTTTATATAATAGTTTGATATTAATAAGATAATATGGCCTAAGAATGTAAAAGTTAAACAAGTAAAATATCAGAAATCATGCAAGTGAGACTGCTATATATCAGAAAATACAAATTTTAGTTCCATTTACAAGGAGGTCAACGTAAGACTGATGAACTAATGTTAATTACTTTTGTGTGAATTTGTGATGAAATACTATTTTAAACTGAATTCAATTATATAAATATGATGATACCACTTTGACAATAATATATGGTACCATTAATTTTAAATAACATAGTTCTTAATTGACTATACAAGCTAGTCCTTGTAAGAACTTAATAGTCAACATATTTAACTTGTGATAATACAAGCTAGTCCTTGTTCGTGTAAAATTATAAATTCAAAGACTAAACTAAATAGTTGAAGAATGTATTTTTCATGGACCAAATTGTTAGTATAGTCTTCTTAGTATATACGGTGACAGGTATCATCAAATAAATGACACATTTCACAACCATAGCTATAAAGATTCTATGATTTATTAAACAATATAATAACCCAAGTTAAATGGAGTCGCCATACATGATTGGATGAAAATCTAGGTGAAGCATTATCTCTTCAAATAACTTAAACCTTCTGGCTTAAAGTTGCAATTTCTATGTTTGCTTAGTGTTTTTCTTCCAATCAATTGTTTCTCTATGTACAGGTAAAACAATGATGACAATGAGTCTGGAATTGCTGAGCTAGGATACCTTCCCTCAACTTCAATGCACTTCCTTTGATCTCTCTGTAAGCCACACAACATATCAGTTCTAGGTTTAACCATCACATATATGATATAACTTCATCATGAAGATCTGAATTTCTTTGAGATACCATCCTTAATATAATTTTCCAGTAAATCCAAATTCCCATGGTAGGGTTAGCCAGCCATCACCCAAGAAAAGATATTCTAACATATTTCATGATAATGACCCCATGTCTCACTGCTTAGTAGCCAATGAGGTCAAAGATCAAAATTATCACTTAAGATTAGATGGGGTAGATAGCAATCAAGACACAAGAGACTTCTAAATAGCAAAATTGGAAGAATTGAAGAATCAAGATCAAAACAATCCCTCAACTAGAACAATATTGTTTCCCAGTTAGGATGTCCTTTGCACTGATTCATTATCCTCGAAATCATCATCCTCATCTCCAATATCAGAATCAACATCAGAGCCTATATCTGATGACAAATCATCCTCTGCATCCCCCTCTGGCCCCAGACTATTTCCACCCTTGAAGTCTTCATAAACCTTCTCAACATATCCTCTTCTTATTTGCCCCATTTCATCCATTTCTCTACTTCTCCTAATGCCAACCAATTCTCTATCAACTTTTGCTTTCCTGGGACTCAACAAAACCAACTCAGCTAGCTTCCTTCTAGCTAAATACAAATCATTGGGCTCTATCAACTCTCCCTTTCTATATGCCTCCCTAAGGAAAACAGTATGGAGTTTTCCATGATTTCCTCTCGTGGAGACATAAAATATCCCCTGATGCTGAAGAAGAAAGTCTTTCAACTTCTTGGGCAAATTCATGGCCATCCGAAAATGCGCAATCCTCTCCAAAGTAATCTTCTTCTCCACTGTCAAGGACAACAATTCATGGATTGTAGCAACTGCTCTCTTCTCCATTCGCTTTTGAGCCTCGATTGATCGCAAATCATACCCAGAAACATCTTCATAAGGTGACCAGTATGGAAGCCGTTGCCACTTCCACATGGCAATTCTAAAATACTTCCCAATCTTAAACCCAGGAGGGAAATTTATAATAAAAGAGAATCGAATGTCTTCAGCATCAATCCCTTTCAATCTATACTCCCTCTCCCTAGCTTTCTCTATGGCACACACAGTTAAATTCCTATCCCTCTCCCTCTCCACAAGCTCAATGTACTTATTCCTAGTCTCTTTAGCATCAAACAACCGAAAATATTGCGGGTACCTGAGAACCACCGAGTATTCAAAATCGTCCGGCAATCCAAAGGCAGACCGCGCAATACGAACATGCTCGAGACGAAGCCTTCCGGTGTTAGACATCATGAGAAGCTTCCGGAGGCGCGTGACAGCGTCTGGTATCTGCGCGATGAGGGCCTCCCTTTCTTGCTCGATTTGGAGAACGGCCTTTCGGGTCAATCGGCAGAACAGAATTCGCTGAACGGGATGCTCGTAGACCTCGAAGACGTGAGGGAATTTGAGAATGAACGCGCCTGCTTCGAGCTGTTTGAAGCCAATACGGCGAGCGAGGGTGTCGAGGCGAGAGATTGGAAGTGTTTGGTTGAGTTGTGTGAGGATGAGGTCCTGAAATTTGAGAACCTTGCGCATTTTCTTCTCCACCTCCATGTAATTGTCGTAGCCATGATCTCGAACTCTCTGAAGCTTTTTCGGAATCGCAGTGGACTGCGACATTTCTCTCGTGGAATTGATCATGCACAGAGTCAACGAAGAAGAAATCTTATGTTGAGTCTGGGTCCTGCGCTTGAAGATATTGGCGCCATACGAAACGAAGACTCGCATATTTGGGTCTTCTGGGTGTTTGAGATTTTAGGGTTTAGGGTTTTCTCGTTTGCCTATGGAGCCATGGAGCAGAATCAGTGAGGTAAGCGAGAAAGACGGGAAAAGAGGTTCAAAAAACAAATAACAAAAACCCAAGGGGGGTTAATGTAATTATTGTAAGATTGAGGATGAATTGTAAATGGATATGCATGAGTGGGCTTTCATTCGAGCTACGAGCCCAAAAAGTTAACGAAGGACCACATACATCCCTTTTCAAATGAAGTTCTAATTTTGTTAATAATTCTTAATTTAGTGTCTTTCACTGAAGAACAAAAAATCTAAATTTAGTGTAATTTTTTTTTTTTTATTATCTATGGTAAATTTAAGGAAACAAATATTGACGTTAAATGTGGAATGTGAATTAAAGGAACTATTGACATTTTGATAAAACTAAATTAATGTTAAAGAATATGGGTTTGCTGACAAGTGTCCTGAGAGTATTCTTTAAGGTTTCTCATCAACTAATAAGAAGCTCTTAAGACATGTGTTGGTTGACTTTTCATCAATTTTTAAAAAAATTAATTCTCTATCTACAAATCAAAATAAACTTTAACAAGTGTCCTAGGCACTTGTTTAATAAACCCAAAGAAAAACATATTATTGTTTTTTTTTATGGAAGAATATTATTGTCATTAATTTGATTGAAGCAGTACAGTATATACTTTATTTTGAATTTCTTGTTTGAGTTTTTTTGCATGGAAACACTTTCACGGAGAGTTTTTGGTGATTATTTGACAAATTTTAGGTTATGTTTGGAAGTAAGAAATGATGATGGAAAAATTGATGGAGAAGCTTTCTTCCTTCTCTTTTCTTTCTACTGAACAAACTCCATTTTTTACTATGTGATAAAATTATATTTTTGTTCTTATTTTTTTATTCATTTTTATTCCATCCACATCACATCACATTGACATGAAATTTTTATTTCCTCCAACATTCCTATTTCTTCCTCTTTTCTCCTTATCAAACAAAGTATTAGTTATTTTGACAAAAAAATATTATTTTTATTTTATAACTTAAGAATATGGAATAATTGTTGCAACATTGGAAGATATAATAAATTTTGGTCTATGAACAAATTATTCACCTGAGCACATACATAACAACTAATTATTTGAATAATGCGGAATATATTATTGAAGGTGACCATTCCAACAAACAGTGAAGTAAAGTGTTTAAATCACCCCTTTTTTAATGACTACATTAAGTGTTAATTTCAGTTTAGGAAAAGAAAATAATCGACTGTTTCTTTTTTTAATAAAGAAATCGGAGCCTTATTGTAAATTGTTCTCATAAATTGTTTTAGATGAAAACTGTGACATATAATTTTTTGCAGTACTGAGGAAAGAGAACAATTGCATCATTTGGTCCATATATATAGGTTATAAAAACCCCACCTAAAATGAGTTTTTAAATCAGACTTAAATTAATTTTTCAAAAAATGTTACAAACCCTAAAATTTAAAATAATCGAGAGATTTTTTAATTATTAAACTAATCCCTAAAAGATACAAATCATTCCAATTTAGTCCCTATAATTTTTTTTTGTCTAAAAGTATCAAATTTGAACCAAAAACATATTTCATAAACTAAATTAAATATTTTTCATCTTTCAGAGGGACTAACTTAAAAAAAATTCATCTCTGTCATAGGAACCAAACTGATAATTCTTAGAAAAGAATTCTAAGACAAATATTAACAAAATCCAATAATTATAGGCATTGAAAAACTGAGACAATTATAACAAGAAGCAAACAGTTAAGAGTTAAGACAATAAGATGCTACAAAATTAAGAGAGAGAGAGAGAAAGAGACAAAACCTGCATAAGCTGCTTTAAAGTCTAAAATTGTTCAGAAATTAAAAAAAAAAGAAGCAGTTTTGAGTTTGGACAAAGAGATATAGAGAAGAGAGATATAGAGAGAGAGATACACTAAAGTGACATACAGGTGAACAAGTCAATGCCCGAACCACCAATTCAATCCGGACCGTCCATCTCACAACCATCCCCTTTCCTTCGCGGTTCGTTCTTGACTCGATCCCTTCCTTTTTCCTTTTCCAATTTTCTCCCTCCTTCCTCCCTTCACTTTCTATATAATAATAATATATATTATCATATCCTATACCCTTTAATTAACTCATTTCCGTCCAAAATTACCAAAAATTAAGTCTACTAATAAATAATTAAACTTTAAAACCGAATAAACTCAGTTCAATTTCCTTCTCTCATTCTTTCATTCATTGATGCGACTGATGGAGGCTTTGATCCTCTGGAGCGTGCATGAGATGAGGTTGTTAACTGTGTCTACGGATTCCACTGTCAGCTTTCCTGTTGGGAGGCTGCTCACCAATATCTGTAGCCCAACCGTCAGCAGGCTTCCCCCGCCGCCGCCGCCGCGAGGAGAGCCGGGCCCCGCGTCGGGGAGAATCGCGAAGCCGGAAGGCAGGAGCGCCACGTAGGAAGAGTCGCCCCCGCTCATGACGACGTTCAGGGACTCCACGTCGACTGGCGCGTAGACGACCACCGAGCACCACGTGTCCGTCCATGCGTCTTGTAGTATTAGCATGTTGCTCTCGTTCCCATTCCCATTCACTCCCTGCTCGTGTCATAAACATCGAGAGTAAATTATTGTTTTAGTTATCGAAAGATTAAAAATGTAAAATATAATTATACATTGAAGGATACACTTTGTCTAAAGAGGAAAAATACTATTTAGTCCTTGAATGATTGGTCAAACTACTATTTAGTCTCCGAATTTATCAAAAATACTATTTAGTCCCCAAACTTGGCAAATATACTATTTAATCATCGAATTTGCAACTCTGTCAATTATTTAGTCTCCTGACTGTTACTCGTTATAGTTGACAGAGTTGCCAATTCGGTGATTAAATAGTATTTTTGCCAAGTCTGAGGACTAAATAGTTGACATAGTTAAACATTTCGGGGACTAAATAATATTTTTGATAAATTCAGGAACTAAATAGTAGTTTGACCAACAATTCAAGGACTAAATAGTATTTTGCCTCAAGTCTAAATTTAATCCTTAAAAAGATGAACATTTCAAATTTAATGTCTAAGGGACATGATTTTTTCAATTTAAATCCTGCAAATCTCCATTAGTCTAACGGTTTCTAGAAAATGTAATATGTCTAACTTTGGATTCTATACATTTTCCAGATGGTACATTTCTCAATAGTTGAGGAGAGAGAAAAAATCGTCTCTAATTCATTCATGAAAAGTCTTTATCAACGTAGAGAAATATACTATTTCTGAGATGCAGAGAATTCAAAATCTTAAACATATTGCATTTTTCAGAAACTAAATTTAAGACAGAACATAATTTGTGATTATCTGTGCTATATCGTGTTGGTAAAGAATATATTAATTTAAAATCAAAATAAGTAGGAAAAATAAAATTTTGTAGGAAGAAGGAAAGCATGCACTTACATCAGTACGAAGGAGAGACACACAGTTACCATTTTCCTGTCCCTTAGCAATGTGGACCACCTCCAGCATGGACCCACCGTTGGACAGGATGTCCCACTCGCTCCGCTTGTTGCGGAGGAAGTCAAAGAGCCTCCGCCGCGACACCGGCAGCCAGACCGAGGTCGCGGCGCTGAGCACGATCCCCGGAGGCTCGCCCGGCTCGTCCTCGTTCTTCTTGGTCATCACCTTCACGTCGTCGCCCAGAGACCCCACGTGCAGCTTGTCCCACCGCCGGCCAGACGACCCGCACACGCCGGCGTAGAAGCTGTCGCTCATGCGCTGTGCGAGCTTCACCATGCTTCTCCGACCACCTTGGCTTAAGCTGAGACCTGCTGAAAAAGAAAAATCCACTAGTATATATATCACAATGTTTTCTTTCTTTCTTTTTTTCTTATAGATTTTCTCTAATCATGTTTGGAATACCATCAAACACTAAATGTAAGTACTTCTCTTAACGAAAATTTGAATTCGAGAAATTAGTCCCTTTCATTAAACTTATGTGCTGTTGTTCACAATGTTTGACTTATTTTGACTTTGACTATTTTAAGTTGGATGAAATCTCTATTTATAAAATGTCTCAGCATGATATATATATATATTAAAAATATTTTGAGACTAGTATAACAAAAAAAATATTTTTTTATTTCTGCTGTATTTCACATTTTATAAATAATTTTCAGATATTATTTCAAAAGGTTAACTTTTCTACACTAGAATAAACGGACATATATGTGAGAGTTAAGAGATGAGAGGAAAATATTGAAATGACAGTAAGGAATTAAATATATGCTTAGTTTGTTAATTTCATAGTGTTAGGGTGTGTTTGGTTTGGAAAAAATGGAATAAAAGGGAAGGAGAGTGAAAATTTTATTTTGAAATTATTTTAATTTGGATTAAATATAATAATTCTTTTTTCTTTTAATAGGTTTATTCTTAACAATTTAAAAGTGAAAAATACAAACACATTAATTTTCCCACTTAAATCATACATTAAGAATAAGTTTTGAGAGTTTAAAAGATAGGAAAAGGAAAGAAAACCAAAGAAAATAGGAAAACACAAAAAGAAAGAAAGAATCATGTTATATTAAGTAGGAAATATTTGAAGGATTTTATAATCAAGTCCTATAAAAGAGAGGAAAAGAGAAAGAAATCAAAGAATCTTTTAATATAAAGTAAGAAATAATTGAAGGATTTTATTATAAAGTCCTTATAAGTTATTTTCCTATTCTTATTATTAGAAAAATGAAATTTATATATTTTGAGAGAGAGAAAGAGTGTAAAAGAGGTATAGTTAGAATGTAACATACTAGAGTGATCCTCATTAGGGATGGAAGAGGACATGATGATGGCCAAGTATTCACATTGCCTTTGAAGGGTGGCGATCCATCGATAAGCGCCGAAGCCGACGCCGGAGCTAACCACCGGCCGGTAAAGCCGGTGGACGACACTCTCATCGTATTGCCAATGCTCCACCCAAGTAACCTGAGAAAAAATTCCATCCACAATACAAATACAAAAAATCCTGTTCAAAAATTCTTCCCAAAAAAAAACTCACCATTCATATTAATTTAATTATTCATATGTCTAAATCTTATTATTATTATTAGGTTTTGATACATTTGAAATCTTTCTAGGAAGCCTCGTTCAAGTTAGAGAAGTACATGTGACATGTAGGAGATTCTTCCCAACAAACACAGTCACTAGATTAAAGCTTGAATTAAGGAGTTTATGGAGATTTTCAATTAGTAATATATATATATATATATATATGACCATAAAAACAAAGGTTAGATTCTATATATATTTATATAAATTAAGTGCACGAATCATCACGTATATATAACCTGGATCCAGGTCATTACAACCTCGTGCACAGTAAAAAACATTGCTATATATATAAAGATAGAAATAGAAGCAATATTAATGATATTGTTTATATATAAAACACCTAATTAACATTGAAAAACCCAAGAGACAAAACATAGATTCACTCATCTCTAGGAAGGATCCTGTGAATTGCGTTATTTTTACACGTTAACTCGTGTATATATAATGCAAGTTAATGTAAAAAATAATAAATACTTTATAAAATCTACATTTTAGAGGATCCAATCTTGAAGAGTATATATATATACATGCGTACCTTAGAGTAACCATTGGGCATGTCCTGCACGATGCAGCCGGAAGGAAGCCTCCGGCACGTGGCGAACGGGTGCGGATTGGAAAGGTCACGGCCTATCTCAATAGAAACGTCGACCACGGCCCAGAAGCCCTCTGCGTGCTGCTTGCATAGTCGGAGCAACCTCACTTGACGAACAGGCACAAGTGGCGAAAGCAATTGAACTTCAGCATCCATCTAAAAAAGATTCATACTTTTTAGTCCTCACTTTTGAGACATTCTTGAACCAAAATATAATAAACATATATGTTTTAGGGTTCATAACATTATATGTATTCTTTTTGAAGGATAATGAATAAATATATGTACCACTTGCAAAGCACCATTTCTTGTTCCTCCCATGCCATTTGATATCACATCAAGGGTCAAAGCTCTAGCAACCATGGTTGGAAACATCTCGGTCCATCGATTCTACACCCGCAACGCAATTGATCATTCGAAGCAATTAAAAATAAAGAAAAGATTTATATGCAGTTACTTATATCTTTGCTATGTAGTTCTCTTATCAAAATAAAGCATGTCAGTTTCTAATTTGGGAACCTTATGCAAAGATATAAAAACTGCACCTGAGTTTTTTCCTTAAAATAAATAAATCAAATATATTTTTCAACGTAATTCAAATTATTACCGCATCCATCAATGTTTCGACGAGGGACAAACTGTTGATGATGACTACACCGGTGTCTCTGGTAGCTTCAGTGATGTAACTTGCAGGTTTGGGACCGATACAAGGAGAGAAGGTCCTAGCATACTCTTCGAGGTTCAAAATCTCCTTCTCACCACCATCCATACTCTTGATCCAGAGAGGAGTCTCAGGCTGAGCCATCTTGATCATTTCCTCCATAGCAGACAATGCGAGGTCTATAAGCATGGATCTCTCGAGCTGGGCCTGATCATTATTTCCCATCATCATCCCCAAGTCAAGTCCCATTGGGAAGCTAGGCCCACCTGGGGCGCCGGCGATCCCATTGTGATTGGCGTTGATGTTAGTGTTGGTCCTTCCAATGGCAAGATCAAGGGCAGAATTGGAGGGTGGGAGAGCCATGGGAGATAGTGGCCTTCCAAGAAACTTGTTGGCCAAGGCACAAATACGGTTGAGTTCATCCTTGAGGCGAGCATTTTCAATCCGGAGTTGGTGCTCTTCGAAGGAGATTTGGCCAGGAATGGCTGGGCCTCCACAGCTGTTGCATGTTGGGTTTGACATGGCATCCTTCATCATGCTATTCTCCGCTCGCAGCTTGTCGTTCTCTTGTCTCAGAATTAGATTCTCATGCCTCTCCAGTTGGGTCTGCAAGTAATACAAATTAAAAACATTAGAGCAATTCAAATTGATTTACCATTCACAATCAATCTAAATTTCATCTTAAAAAAGTTTGAAATGAGAAATAATGTCAATCTTATATATATATATATAGTAAGGGAGGACAATAGAGTTAGGTGATAAAGGCGTGTTAGAGAAATCAACCCAGGCCCAATTCAAGAAATTACTATACAAGCCTAATCTGCAAATAGTTTTATTCAATTAGTTGTGCATTCGAAAATCTCTTCGAAAATAGTGCCTACCAAACAAAATTTTTAAACTTTAAAGGATTGAAACCCGTGTCAATGAATGAGAGAGATGTAGCCATTAATAAATAGACATAATATAACTTTTCAAAACTACGTTAGGCGCTTTTGTCATATTAGAGAGACTAATATAGACTTAACTCAGATACTCAACTAGTCAACTAGCTCGTGCATTACGGAATCTCTTTGGGAAGATCCAATGACAAACAAAACTTTTTTTACTTTAAAAGGATTCAAACATGTGTCAACGAGTGACGCAAGAGTTCTAACTAGCTCAGGCGTTAGAAAATCTCCTGGAGAAGATTCTCTACCAATAAAATTTGTTATGACCTTAAAAGGAATCAATTGTCGACGAGTGTCACAAGAGTTTTAACTGGAGCGTTACAAAATATCTCTAGGTAAAGACTATACCAAATAAAATTGTATTATGACTTTAAGAGAATTTGAACACATGTTAGCGAGTGACGCACGAGTTTTTACTAACTCTGGCGTTAGGAAATCTCGAGGGGAAGATTCTCTACCAAATAAATTTTTTTATGACTTTTAAAGGATTTGAACACGTGTCAACTAGTGACGCAAGAGTTTTAACTAGCTCGGGCGTTACAAAATCTCTAAGAAAAGATTCTCTACCAAACAAAAATTTTTATGACTTCAAAAGAATTCAAACACATCTAAACGCGTGACAGAAAAGTTTTAACTAGCCCGCGCGTAAGGGAATCTCTTATCCTCTACCAAATAAAATGTTTTATGACGTGTCTTATCGAGTGATGCAAGATTTCTTATACGAATCCTTTTAACTAACTCAGGCGTTAAGGAATCTCTTTAAAAAGATACTCAACCAAATAAAATCTTTTATAACGCCCATCAACGAGTAATGCAGGAGTTCTTATTCAAATCCTTTTAACTAACTCGAGCGTTAACGAATCTCTTTAAAAAGATCCTACACCAAATAAAATCTTTTATGATGCGTGTCAACTCGTGATTCAAGAGTTCTTATCCAAATCTTTTCAACTAACTCGGCCACTAAGGAATCTCATTAAAAAGGATACTCTACCAAATAAATTCTTTTATGACGCCTATCAACGAGTAATGCAGGACTTCTCCCAAATAAAACCCTTTACGACGCGTGTCAACGAGTTCGTATCCGAATCCTTTTACCGTTGCGAAATGACGGAAATGACGCATATACCCTTCCAAGATTAAAGGCCACAATTAACTCACTAACTACAAAAAATTTTACCTTCATTTGGGTTCGCCGATTTTGAAACCAGAACTTGACTTGCTTAGTCTCCAACCCAAGCCTCTTGCTGAGTTCCAACCTTTGCTTCTCATCAGGATGAGGACACTCCTTAAAAAACCTATTTTTCCCCAAAAAGAAACACAAAATCACACTACGAATCAATCATAATCACAAAACCACAATCAAGAAACAACAAAATCGTGTGATTAAAGGCATTATTACGATTCAAGCTCTTGGATTTGATTAGGAGTGTGTCTATGATACTTCTTCCTCCTCTGTGGTGTATCATCACCCCCATCTTGATCATCTTCACCAGAGAGTGAAACGCCTTCAAAATTATCACTCCCAGAGCGACTCTCATACCCATCGTCCCTAATTCTTCCAATCAATCCAGCATCGAAATTTTCCCCCAAAACTCCCATATCAACATGCCCCTCCATCTTCTTCTGCAAATACAAAAGGAAAGATTCTTCAGTCCTAACAAAAAAACATAAAGAAAGGCAGAGGAATTTTGGGGTTTGACCTCAAAATCGAATCAATCAAGGCAGGACTGACACAAAAAGTGAAACTTTTTCTGTTTCAGTGTAGAAAGAAGAAAAAAAGGTGTTTCTTTGTCAACGCAAGCTCATGCATGGCTTCTTTCGAATCCAAATCCAAAAACCCTTTTTTCTTGGTACTCTAGAAGTCTCTGTTTCAGATAGAGATAGATAGAGAGGAACAGGACAAGAAAAGACCTTTCTTTTTGATCCAATGTGCAAAATCAAACCCCATTTTTTTATTTTTTTATTTTTTGGCAGTATTGAAAAAAAAAATTTTGAAAGAGACCCAGAAAGAAAAAAGATAACCAAAAAGGTAAAAGGAATAATAATAAAAAAATAATTTTTTCTTAAAAAAAAGAAAAAAGCTTATCTCTCTCTCTCTCTTACTGACTTTTCAAAAGCAAATCTAAGCGAAAAGCCCCATTTGCGTCATCAAACAAACACTCCTCCTTCTTCTTCTTCTTCTTCCTCCTCACTGATATATACAGAGAAAGAAAAAAAGAATGGAAGATGAAAAATAGAGAGAGAGAGAGAGGAAAATAAAAATGATACCTTTAATTTGTTAGAAGAAATATTGGTTGGTTGGTTGGTTGGTTGCACAGAACAGCCAAGAAAGTTATGAACTTTTCAGATCTTTTTTTCTTTTCTCTCTCTCTCTCTGGGATCTGTGGAAGAGAAAAAGACATTAACTTTTTTATATATATAAAAAAGAAAAAAAGTGAATCAGAGAAAATATATATGATATTCCAATGAAGAATAATAAAAAAATAGAGAAGGAGCTGACTTACTATGACTCCAAGGTAATCAGAAAGTCAATGGGTTTTTGGTTATAAAAATTCTGAAATACGAATGATTCCTTCTCTTTCACTACAACATCATGGGAATTGAGAATTCAAGAACAACCCTTCTGAGTAAATCCTCTTCTTCTCCATTCCTTCGCAAACAAAATTTCTTTTTTTTTTTCTCTGTGTGTGTGGTGATTCTCTCTCTCTCTCTCTCGAATTTTTTCCTTTTTTCTGATTTTCTTCTTCTTCTTCAGAAAGTGATGAATTGAAATATATAGGGAGGAAAGAGAGCGAGAGGGTGTGTGGGGCCCACTATTAAAAACAAGGGATCGTGATGTCTGCTTCTTCCTCCATCTCAAATCCGATTCGGAGCGCGTGCATCACGCGCGGGGTGTGGTTTTTGTCATTTTGTCATATCGGTGTGGTGCGCAATTCGTTTCCCTGCAATTTCAAATTGGATTCAGTACAATTTATTTTATTTTAATTTTTGTTTGATTTCTTTAAAATGTCTTATTTATGGCGTAATACTAAATTTTGTTAGTAAAAAATTATTATTAATGAATTAAAAATTAAATTATTAATAATATTGACAAATAACATATCAATTATTTATTAGGCTAATTGTCAAAATTAATAATAATTTTGTCATTAATTCATTCATAGTGAGTTCTTATAAGTGTGAGTCCCTGTTAAAAAATTATTATTACTTCACAAATGAAGCATTTTAAAGAAATTGTTTAAGAATTGCAACAAAACGAATTGCATTAGATCCAATACCTTGTATTTTGTATCCAATTCCTTCAAAATGCTTTATTTGTGCATTAATAATTTTTTAATAAGAACTCACATTAATTGAGACTAAACATGAATGAATTATAGAATTATGGACCAAATTATTATTAATATTGTCAAATAACATTGTAAATAATTGACATGATTAATTTCTACGATATTATTATCAATATTAATAATAATTTAGTCTATAATTTATTTAAGATAAATTACTATTAATGTGAATCACTAATGAAAAGAAATTATTATTACCTCCAAAATAAAACATTTTAAAAACAATTACATAGAAATTGAAAAAAAAAAATTGTATCGGATTCATCTTTCAAAGCGAGTTGGGCCGCGCTAGGGTGTGTGAGAGTGCAGGGTAGAGATTGTGAGGGAGTGGGAGGGACCAATGGGAGTGGTACGCGTCATTGAGGAAACAGCCAAAGGCCAACTGTGAGTGTCTGAATTTCGTAATCCCATCAATGGCATGACTGTAGGAATCAAACGGATTTTGTGACGTTTCCACTTATTCCTTGTCGGATTTATCTTTTTTTTTTATTATTAATTTTTTTAAAAAATAATAATTAATTTTTACATCTTTTGCTATTAGATTTATTTACTGAATGTGAAAATTATATTCTCATTTTATTTATTAATTTTCTAAAATCATTAGAATTTATTGTGAAAATATTTTTTAAATTTATTATTTATTGAGTTACAAATAATTATTGTCTCTTAAAAAAAAATGGTGTAAGTTTTCTTTTAAGGGAGAGAAATGTAATTTTTTAAATAATAGAAAGAACGTTAATTTTTTAAATAATGGGAAGGAATTTTTAATTTAAAAATATTTAAAAAAAGTGTAAAAGCATATAATTTACAAGAGTCTTCAATCTATTCTTATGTGTAATTTTAAAAACATAATATAAAATTATTTTTATTATTTTAAAATAATATCAAATTACATATTTGATGCCTTTTAAAAAAATACTCCATAAAAAATTTAAAATTACAATATAAAACAATTATTATTTTTTTATAGCTAAAAAATATTATTATTATTATTATTATTATAACTATCCACTTTATAATAATTATTTATTGTATTTACTTCCTGTCTTTTTGCATCTTTTCATCATTTTATTATTTATTTTAATAATTATTAAATAGATGTTTTGTAAGTTAAATAATTAGAAAGACTAACAATCATATTAATCTTAACATTAATATAATTTAGCGATTTTTATAAATTTGTTCCTTAATTATAGTTTAGTCTTTTTGGAAAATGGATAATAAAGGACAAGGGACAAGACGAAAATTTCGGTTAAGGAAAAAAAAAATTAAGACTTTTTTCTTAATCCTTTGACTGTATCTAAATGTAAAAAGGAAAGAAAATCACGATTTCCAATATACGTTATCTATATTTGGAACATTTGAATAAAATATTAGTGAAAATCCAAAGATCTAATACAACTGAATATTATATTATTATAAATAGAGATACACTTTTTGAAATAGGATACTATTTATTTATATAGAAGAATATAAAAAAGTCTTTCTCAAAAGTCACAAGATTTAGTACTATAATGATTTATTTCAAGAAAATGTTGATTTCCTAAATTTGTTGATACAGTTAATTAATGATTCAATTGAAATTATTTTTATGAGGTAATTACGTTGTAAATTTAGTTAGATATGAACGATTTGAATACAATTTGTTAAGTTAAACGAGTTTAATACAATAGCGGAAGCTTAATTAATTTGTATAAATTAAACAGGCAAAAATTTATACAAAATTTGACTAAATTAGCATAATAATTTATGATTAATACAAAAAGTATAAACGACGAATGTTTAATTTTAATATTTAAAAATTGGTTATATTTTACCTATTTTAAAAATTACCCTAATTATATTGTGTATGTATTTTATCCCATTTTAAGTTTCTTTTTTCACAAACGAAATATTATCTTTGTAAAAAGAACACAACCAATATAACAAAATCACAAAGTTTAACGTGAAAGAGATACTCATTATATCTATATTATAATGACTTTAAAGTATTCTAAACATTTGCCTCTAAAAATATATATTATGTAATATAAATATAAAATAAAATATGTAAAAAATAGAAGGAAAAGAAAAAATAAATATATATAGAATTTACAATTAATAGTTGAAAATTAAATAACTTTCCATGATTTAATTTATTATTTTAAAATATAATAATTATTTTGTTAATCATATTTGAAAATTGTTTAAAAAAAGTAAAGCATTTAATATATATATATATATATACACACACACACAAGTAAATCATTAAATTTTTTAGCTTGGCTTATTTAATTATTTATTCTAATTTTATGTTTAATCTTGTTCATTTAATATATGAATTAAGATCAAACGAGTTTTTTCGATCGAAAAAAAAACAAACGAGTTTTTATACTATTAAATTTAAATAATTCAATTCGTGATCAACTGATCATACAATTTATTTCATTTACATCCCTACAAGTTCATGTTTTTGAAAAATTCACCCTCCTTGAAACATCGTCAACATCGTTGTTCGACCAACAATGAAAAGACGAGGAATGGATTAACAACACAACCATTCGCCACAAGTGACTCCTATTAACTATAAATTGTGAAAATTTAAGTAAAGAAATGTACTATATGTCTAAAATAAGTGCTTGTGGCACAAGTAGAAAACCAGAAAGAAATTAAAATTATAGCAATTTATATCATTAAAGCAAAAAAAGACCATAAAAAATACCACCCTCAAAGGACATTACATGTTCATATATTTATATATACTTAACCCTATATATATTTGTGTTGTATGATATTCCTAGAAAAAAAATAGTAAAATTAATTACTTACGTATCTATATATATATATATAATTATATATAACTCTGAAAATCAATATACAAAAGACTCCAAAGTTTTAGCATTTAATACATCTCTCTTTCTTTTTAATTATCAGGTATATAGTATATACTCAGCTTTGGAATTATATTATTTAATTAAACTTGTATCTTTTATATATATATATATAGTAAAAACCATTAATGAGATATTTGTTTGGAGGTTTTGATCTTTAATAAGAGGTTTATACTCTGAATATTACGATGTATTTGAGATTTTGGTATTATTTCTTCACTGAATTCTTCTATTACAAATTTATCCAAAAAAAAAATCATACTTTCATAAAATATGTCAATATATATTTATTAAGCAGTTTACATTAAAATAATTTTTATAAAACAATTCTTTTTATTAATGTGTACTACTAATGTGTTATTTTAATCTTCTTTTTCTTAAAAATGGTAAGTTTCTAATATGATATAGTAAGATCGTAAAATATGCAACACGTTAGATCATAGGATTAGACATAAAGGTCATAATCTTACAGCTATTCTAATATATTTCTATTTTCTCTAATATGGGAATCAATTTCTATGAATACTATCATAAAATCTTAAGATTTTATTTTTTAGATCGAGATCCTAACAACCTTGCATGTGAGCACCTTTCAAAGTGAAGATTTGAATTCAGGTTCATCATCGAAATACTATTATATATCTATTATATTTATGTTTAATTGTTGTATTAATTGAAACTATTTTTTAGAAATTTTTGTAATGATGAATTATTTCGGTCTCTTCTTACTTCTTATATAAATTATTTCTCTCATGCTTCAAATATAAGATTTTATATATGCCCTACTTATTAAATTTTCCTTTAAACATATTTGTGTGAAATAATAAAGGCCTCCTTATATATATATATATATATATATATATGCTATACTTACTCAATGCCTTGAGATTTAATGAAATGGCAAATCATCACTTTTATTACAAAACCAAAATAATGAAATTATTACTATAAATATAATGATGGAGATCTTGCAAATATACTGTGGCAGTTAATTAAGCACTTATTGAAACATGTGAGAGCTAGCTCTTCAATTCAATTATTATTAATTTTTGGGTGAAGAATTTCGATCGATTCAAGTAATTAATTAATTTGATTTGTTGGAGATTTAAGGGGTATGAATTATATATTTCACTCCAATATATACCCATGTATTAGTGGACATTAATTACGTACTTATTAATTAGAGATTACCCTACAATAATATTCTCTAACTTAAATTGGCACATATACAGTTATTATTTGATTTGATTCCATACTCATGATTATTGTTTGAATTTTTTTGGTGAAATTTGTTTGAATTTTTTTTTAAATAAAGTTAAACGGAAATTCATTTGCAACAAGAAGGAAATCTTTTGGCATGTGTATATTATTTGTTTTAAAATTTGTAAAATACAATATAAAATTGTTATTATTATATTTTAAGAGAATAATTATAAATAAAAAAATTATACTTATCAGTATTCTCACAATTATTCTATTAATTTCATTTACTTTATCTTTAATTCATATTTCATCTCATCATATATTATATTTATTTTTAAATTATAAAATAGATTTTTTTTGACAAAAAAAAAACAACCATATATATATATTCACTAATAAAGGATCAGTATAAGTGGTAAGCAGTGTGATATGCTTAAACAATATCAAAATTCAAGATCTTGTGAATACAACTATTCCTATTGGGAGATGCACCCATCATAGCCAGTGCATGAATCGGGTAAAATCTAGATTAGTAATTTTCATATTTTAGTAATTAAATTAGACATTTTATCTTTTAGGGACTAAATTGATAATGATCTCTAGATACATTTAATGAGAGAGAAATGGGAGTGTTGGAATTTTAAAACACCAAAAAATTACTCGAGAAAATGTGTGTGAAAAAAAATGGCTCTATATAGGATCTTTTAGTAATCACTCTTCATAATTATAAATAATTATAAATACACTTTTTTTTTTTGACTTAGAGGTGTTAATATGGGGCCGGCCCTAAAAAAATATAGGGCCGTGCTCACAATTTTCTGGCCCATTTAAAAAATGGAAGGGCCAAAACGAGCTAGGGCCGGGCTAGCCCGTTTTTTTTAAAAATTGTAATTAAATTAATTATTATTTAATTTGACCTAAATTCTTAACATTTTTTTTTATAAAAAATTCCTAACATATTTAATCTATACTTACTTAGTCATTTACTCATTTACTAGCTATTCACTCACTACTAATAAATCAACTTTTTTTTTGTGAAAGTAAATAAACTAATTCATTTTTTTATTAAAAAGGAAGAAACACAAAATACATAACAACAATATGTTGAAAAATATTATTTACACAACTAAATTAATTTTGATTATAGATATTGTAAAAAGAATGAAAAGATATTCTAAAATTTCTTTTCAACATTTTTAGCATAAACTTTTATATAATATCTAACATTTAATTTTCATATTAGTTCATTTACAAAATAATAAAAATAAAATAAAACACATAATAATAATATTATTATTATTAAGAGACAAATTAAACAAACAAAAAAAGAAAAAAGGGCTAGCCCGGCCCAGCCCTATGCCCTAAGAGGGCCGAGCCGGGTTAGAGAAAACTTGGCGCATATTTAAAACGGCCTGGCCCTAAATAATTAAGACCCAAAATAGACTAGAGCCAAACCGGTCCGGCCCGTTTTAACACATCTAGCCAGCACTTATTTGAATCAATGTTTTCAATTGAAATTAAAAAATAGAATGTGCTTTAAAAATAAAGAATACAAAATAATAAAAGTTACTTTAAACTATAGTTTTTTAAAGCAAAAAATTCAAAAATTAAAAATTTTTATTAGTAACGTATATAAGTACAAAAATAACTAAATTAGAATTAATTTTATAAAACAATGTTAAAAATAAAGTCACATTGGCCTTAAATCATAATGTATATTTTTATTAATAATTCATAAAAGGCAAAAGTACATTTCCTAACCCCCAACGTTTGGGGATCCTGTCAGTTTCGCCTCTAACGTTTTTTCGCTGTCAATTGTATCCCTAACGTTTTACTTTTCTGTCAATATCACCCTTTTCACTAACACCGTCAAATATTTAACGGTTTTTGCTGACGTGGCATCCTATGTGGCAAAACATTTTTTTTTCCTGTCAATTGTACCCCTAACGTTTTACATTTCTGCCAATGTCATCCTTTTCACTAACACCATCAAATATTTAATAGTTTTTGCTTACGTGGCATCTTATGTGGCAAAAATATCTGACTTGGCATATTTTTTTCACACCAGATTTTTTACTCATCTTTTTCCCATTAAAACCGTGTCGTTTTAGCCTCACCATATTCCTTTTAAAATATAACTCAAACGCACGTGCCATTTTGCAGACAAAAACATCGGAGACGTTACCCATTCTCTACTTTGTCGGAGACGTTACCCTAAAATAGAGAATGGATAGCGTCTCCGATGTTTTTATGAGCAAAATAGCGCGTGCGTTTGAGTTATATTTTAGAAGGAATAGGCCGAGGTCAAAACGACACAACTTTGATGGGGAAAATATGAGTAGAAAATCTGATGTGGAAAAAATATACAAAGTCAGATATTTTTGCCACATAGGATGCCACGTAAGCAAAAACTATTAAATATTTGATGGTGCTAGTGAAAAGGGTGACATTGGCAGAAATGTAAAACGTTAGGGGTACAATTGACAGGAAAAAAAAACGTTAGGGGTACAATTGACAGGAAAAAAAAACGTTTTGCCACATAGGATGACACGTCAGCAAAAACTGTTAAATATTTGACGATGTTAGTGAAAAGGGTGACATTGGCAGAAACGTAAAACGTTAGGGATACAATTGACAGCGAAAAAACGTTAGGGGCGAAACTGATAGGACCCCAAACGTTGGGGGTTAGGAAATGTACTTTTACCTTAAAAATTACTTTAATTACTGTGAACTGCCAAATTCAAAGCTAGCAGGCCCATTCTATATGCCTTTGGGAAAAAGGTATATAATTACTTCATAATTGTGCAAGAGCATTTGTTTTGACATATGGAATAAATAAATATATATATATATATATATATATAGGTTAAGAATATTATGACATTTTTCATGATTAGAAGGTTAACAAAGTATATGGAGTCATTGTCAAACTATAAGTGTCAATCTTATAATTAAATTTGTTTAGCTTTAATCATTTTTATTTAAATTATAAGTATCTTTATCAACAATAATTTAATTATTATGATGACGGGAGACTAATCACTTTTACAAAATTTAGTCTTGTTGATTTCAGATATCATATCATAAGTTTTCATTTTTCATACTTCTTTTTTAATAAAAAGACTATAAACTCATATTATAGAAAAAAAAAACTCAACAACACTTAAAATAGATCAAATATTTAAAGTTTCAAGTGTCAAAGACTCCTCTAACAAAATGAAAAGTTTTTCGATGAAGAGTTAACCACAACATTAGGTATTACACTTGACAATTGTTATTTAATTTAAAATTGATAGTGAGCCAATTATCTTAAATAATAAGTACAATTTATAATACTTACTTAATTATGGAATTCACTTTCTAGTCATTTATTTGGTCCGAAATTAGCTTTTTTTTAATATATATATATATATATATATATATATATATATATAGATAAAGTAGAGATAATATAATTAATAGTTAACCAAAGACTAGCTTAAAAAAATAATTCTCATAATTTAATTTATTATTTTAAAATAAATAATGATTATTTTATATCATATTTTAAAATTTTTATATATTTTTGTGCATGTGAAACCTATAATTTATTTAGTACCATATATTTAAAACTAAAATATAAAATAATCACTTAAAAGTTTCAATAATGAACAATTTCATTGTGTTAGCTAGTAGTCATGGAACTTGCTTGTTTGTGAATTAAATCACTAGAGAATAAATTGTTTTCACCTAATTTTATTTTATATCATTTAAGAATAATTAAATTCAAATTTCCATTATCTCTTGTACGTGTGTGTATATATATATAAGAAAATTTTCTATAGATTTCGTTTGTGCACACATGCTCAAACATACCATGTGATAATTGCGAATATTAAGTTATTTTTAAAACTTATAAAATATTACCCAAATCCATCTTTATATAATTATTACACACAGAAGAAGATTCTGTAAGTCTATATATGACTTAGGATATCCATGAATGATTAACTGTCAACTTATCCATATTTTATCATGTTTTAAACAAATATTTTAATCGTCTGACTACAATTTAATTATTTCAGATCAGATTATATTTATATATTTTTTTATTTCAACGAAGATTCCGAGCAATTTTTTTAAAAATTATTTACAATAAAGTTTGGTTTAGTAAAATAAGATATATATTTAGATGTAAAGTACACTATAAAGTACTAATTGACATGTATTAAAGTATATGGGATGAAATATTTAAATTTTATGAGTACTCATCATAAGTCATAAAATATAATATTCATCCATCGATATATATGCATATGGTTTTGAGTCTTATAGTTGTGATTGAAAAACAAATTTTAGTAATTAAGTTGGAGAGGTATGTATTGCACCTGTTTTTTTTTAATTATAATATTTTTTATTCGAGTTTTATATATATAAAAAATTTCTATGTTAATTGGGAGAATTCTAACCCCATGATTAAAATACTCATACCATTTGAGTATCTGTAAAATTTATTCCATAGGTTTAAATCTAAGTACTTAATAATCAGGTATCAATGGATCTGAGTTCAAGGATGAGGATATTTATACTCCATCCAAACCCATACTCACTCTATATAAATTATTTAAATAATATTATTTTTATATTATAAATACATATGATTAATTTATTCATTGAAGCAAATATATATGTTTTAACTTTAATATTAACCTATCTATTATTATATTTAATAATTTTATAAAGATATATTTATTAAGATTTTATATAATAATATATTTGATAATTTAAAATAATGATATATTTTGTATGTTTTTTTCATGACTTCATAAGTAGAGGAGTCATAATTTAAAGAAAAAGTTAATCAATTCGAGTTTGTTCAGGTTTGAGAGTATTAAAGATTACAGAAATGAGAATAACTGCTTATGTCCAAATCTAAAAAGGACTAAATTAAGGTAAAAAAATTTTTTTTTTGTCAACTAAGGTAAAGTTACTTAGGTGTTTGCTATAAAGTTCACCAATCATAAATATTATTTATATGAATTTTATAGCAAGCACGTAAATAATTTTACCTTAATTTTTTCCATTTAAAAAGTATAATATATATTTATTTATATTTTACCCTACTCATAATCATCTTCTATTTATTAAAGGACTTTCACTAGATTGAATCATATTATATAGTGCCAAGTAATTTGAGGTTATTAGATATTTGAATTTGGACAAATAATATTTAGGCAAAAGTACTTTTCCTACCCCCAACGTTTAGGGGTCTTGTCACTTTGACTCCTAACGTTTTTTCGCTATCAATTGTACCTCTAACGTTTTGTGTTTCTTCCAATGTCAGCTTTTAGCTACCGCCGTCAAATTTTGGACGGTTTTTTATGACGTGGCATCCTATATGACCAACAATTATGATTGGTCTTAATTTTTTCACATTAGCAGTCAATAGTACTAAGTTTTTGGGGTCCGTTTTATTGATGTAATGAGTATTTTGGTGTACTGGATTAGATGTATTGAGTTTTTGGAGTCTATTATACCCCTAAAATGGATTATTGATGTGAAAAAAAATAAATCCAGTCAGAATTGTTGGCCACATAGGATGCCACGTTATAAAAAACCGTTCAAAAATTGACGGTGTTAGCTAAAAGCCTGACATTGGGAGAAGCACAAAACGTTAGGGGTACAATTGACAGCGAAAAAACGTTAAGGGCTAAAGTGACAGGACCCCCAAACGTTGGGGGTAGGAAATGTCCTTTTGGCTAATATTTAATTAATTACTAGTTAAACCTTTATTATATATAATAATTAACTTTCAGCCTTATAAGTTACGGTTTCTTTGGCCTCAAGGTGAAAACAACATCTCATGTTTTATTTACTATTTCCAAATATAAAAACAATAAAAATTTGATGACACACCTTAAAAATATACCAAATACACTAGTTTCTTATGATTCATGAAACATCTTTGGACCCAAACCAAAGCATCTTCCATTTTCGAAGCTTTCTGTCAGTTTCACTTTCACATACCGCCAAACGAAAACGAAACACCGCCCGCTCGGGGCACCAAATCCCCTGCTCCCACCACCACCCGACAAACCAATCACCTCCCGCCACGTCACCCCGGTCAACGCCTCTCGACCTACCCCGACATTAAATCCAAAACCTCATTGGCCAATCCGCCGAGTCATCGCGTGGGACAGCACACCGAGGATTCTTTCTCCCTTTTGCTTACTACGGCAGTTAGAACGTAGAAGAGACCCGAAATCGCTCACCCACACCCAAACCCATTTCCTCTCTCTTCCTCTTTTTCTGGGTTTAAATTCTTCCTTTCCCCATTGGGATTTTCTCGGGAAAGTTTGAGACTTTTGGTCGAAAGGGAATCGATCGGGGGTAGCTATGTCTGGGGGAGATCTGGAAGGTGGAGGAGGGATGAAGAACAGAGGATCCTCTGTTTCTTCTGGTGAGACACAGTGGATATCGTGGGTGGTTCCGATGTTCGTGGTGGCTAATGTTGGGATATTCGTGGGGGCTATGTATGTGAATGATTGCCCGAGGAACAATCTGGGGTTTCAAGGAAGCTGTGTGGGGAGGTTCCTTGGGAGATTGTCGTTTCAGCCTCTGAGGGAGAATCCCCTGTTTGGGCCTTCTTCTTCAACGTAAGCATCTGAATCTGATCTGATTTATGCCTGAAAATGGATCAGTGATCTGTACTGTGGTTGAAGTGCCGTTACAATGCACAACTTCATCTTACTTTTTAGATGTATTTAATTTATTGATATTAAGAAATTCGTTTTTATTGAACGAATAATAAAGATGTACACTGAGACTGCAGTGTTGTAGCTGATTCAGGTATTTTATACCTACTTTTTTGTTCAGCTTTGATTTCTAGTATTCTGCTTCTGCACTGTCGGTGTGCTGCTTTTACTGTGTGATCCGGGTAAAAGTTTAGTATTTTATGTCATTTGTCATGTTCAATATACTCAATTGATTCGGGATAAAATTTTTGTTTCCTAAATTAATATTTTGGTCCAAACTGAATTATTTTGTCTCAATTTAATATTTATGAAGGACGAGAATAATGCTCAATTTAGTCTATAGAAGATATAATTGATGTTCGAACCGACCCGGGTGGTTGACCCAAAACTCGATGATCTGGGTACCAAATCAGTCCGGGTGATTCCTATGGGCCATTTTACAATTTATTCGGCAGATTTTAGACAAACTCAGTAACCCATGACTCGGTTTTATACTTCTATTTATTTTTTTAAAAAGAAAATTTTAAAAAATATAGATTGTTTGATACTATTAATATTTTATTTTCTTAGTCAATTAAATTGACAAGCTTTTGGATTGTTTAAAGTGTTAGAGTGATTTGAGTTACAATTTAATTGATGTGTTTTTTTTATTTAAATTTCATGTATGTGAGATCAAAAGTTAAGTGTTTAAGACTTATTATGTGTATGTGTATTTTAGATATATTATGTTCAATTTTAGCTTTGAATTTGAATTATAATAACTTATTATTATTATTATGTGTTTTCATATTTATTTGGTTAATGTGTGCATAGGTATATATATTTTTAAAATTCGACCGGGCTAACCAGTTTTTTAGTAACCCAGCAATTGAACCAGTGACCTGAGTTCTTGACCGAGTTAAAATTTGATATTTTTATTTTTGGGGACCTAATTGAAACATATTGCATCTTTTGAAAATCAAAATGTTAATCTATTAAATTTGTATCAATATTAACAAAGTAAAATTAGTGATTCATTGGATTGATGGAGAAGAGTTGGTTGATTTTTTTGATTGTGGATTTGTGAAGATTGACCAAGATGGGTGCCCTTCAATGGGATAGTGTTGTGAATGGGCATGAAGGATGGAGGCTTGTGTCATGCATTTGGTTACATGCTGGACTCATTCATTTGGCTGCAAATATGTTGAGCCTCATCTTCATTGGCATTCGCCTTGAACAACAATTTGGATTTGGTATCTTCTCTCTATTTTCTTAACATTTACTTCCATTCAATATATATATTACATTTACATTGTTTATTGGGTCTATAAGAATTTATGTTGAAGTTCAACCACTAGACTAAGAGGTAGTTAAAATATACTTCTTTCGGTTTACAATATTTGTTTTGTTGGGTAGGTGCGCACAGACTAAAGAAATCATTAGTTCACCTTAAACTTAGAAAAATATGAGATAAAAAGACTAAATTGCCCTTATTAATTAATTACTCCTACTTACTTTTTTTTCATTAATCTTACATTGGGAATAGGTGTTAGATAAGGATGAAATTGTAAAGAAATAATTAATATTTTCTTGATTTTATAAAATAGCAGATATTTTGAAACATAAAAAATCTTTCACTCAAGCAGATATTGTGAACGAATTCCATTCAATATATATTACATTTACACCAATTAGTTTTGTGAAAATTTTGGCAGTGAAGATTGGAGTGATTTACTTGATATCTGGATTTGGAGGGAGTGTACTCTCTTGTCTATTTATTAGAAACAACATATCGGTTGGTGCTTCCGGTGCTCTTTTTGGGCTTCTTGGAGCAATGCTCTCGGAACTCATCACGAATTGGACTATTTATTCCAACAAGGTGAGACGAGACCTGACGTGACAATAACCCGTTGAATTTGTTTCGAGATCTGTGCTATCTTGATTTTGTTTTTTTGTTTTGGTATTTGTTGTATGTGTGTAGGCAGCAGCATTGGCGACACTAGTGGTTATAATAGTGATAAACTTGGCCATTGGGATTCTGCCACATGTGGATAATTTTGCTCACATTGGAGGGTTCTTGAGTGGCTTCCTTCTTGGCTTCATTTTGCTGCCTCGTCCTCAATTTGGGTGGACACAACAACATCATCATCTTCCTGCTTCTGCTCGTCTCAAGTCCAAATACAAGCCTTACCAATATCTTCTATGGCTCATCTCCCTTGTCCTCATCATTCTTGGGTACACATCACTTTCTTATTATACTTACAATTACTTTATACACATTAGAGGGCAGGTAACTTTATCAATTGGGCTTGACCCTTAAAATAGAGTGAGTTGAGATAACAAAATTTGGCTCATTTTAAGAAAGAATTTTAAGTCCAATTCACTTTAGGGTGGGACGAGACCGATTGGTATGGGGTTTCTTTCTTTTTTTTTTCAAAATAAAAATAATCTATGTCATATAAAATAGGGAAAGATATGTAGTGCTTAATCTCCTAAGAGGTTGAGTTTTATTATCTCTTTGTCTTAATCTTGTTTTTTTTCACTTGTTTGAAATTTTTATTAAAATAAAAATGGGAGAAAAGACGGATAGACTAAAAAAATCAAATTTTTAAAAGGTTGCGCTCTCCATAGAGGAGTCCTATGAAATATTATAATCTATGTTGATATGCAATATTCATTCTAGTACGTTATTATGTAAAATAAATCACATTTTGTTAGGTTAATTTACAATTTTCATTCTTAAAATAAAATATACATATATAAACTAAAATTCCTAATCACTTAATTTGTAATATTCATTTCTATTATGTTAATTTGTTGGTCCAATAAAAGTTTTGTTTCAAAATTTATGTATAAAAAATAGATAGGTCCATGGGCCAAGCGAACCCTTCTAAACAAAGTTCTTTGGTGGGTCAATTCAAGATGGACTGGTTCGACCCATTTTGACACTTAGACAAAACTCTGTGCTAAAAAAAATAAGTCTGTATATTGTTGGTCCGTTTTGATACTACCACATGCAGCCAAACAGAAAAGTAGTTTGCAGGATTCAAAGGCGTGACCTTCATAACAATATTACCGTTATTCCAACGTTGTATCATCCGGAGTTTATAGAGATTAAATAAGAATTTGTTGAGTTAGATTAAATTAATAGGATGGTTAATGATGATGTGAATTGTGTTGTTTGGCAATGCAGGTTAGGAATTGCAACGATGATGCTATTCAAAGGTGAGAATGGGTATGATCATTGCCATTGGTGCCACTACTTAACTTGTGTCCCAACTTCTAGATGGAAATGCAGTGAGACTTGAAGACAAGAGAGGGCTTATTGGTTATACTTTATAGAGACCGGATTTTCTGTTGTCTGTAGGTGTGCTGTCTCAATTGAGAAACAATCATGACTGTCTAGTTACGGTTATAATCGTGGCTAATCAAAACAGCACACGCAAACAACAGAAAATTTCATACTTTATAGTGGTGTTCTATTCATGAATCATCATAACCAAACCAATTATTTTTATTTTTTAATATATAAACTGAAACTTGTATCATGTTCATGTATGTATCTTTTTTCTTTGCTGATTCCTTGTATTGTAACATCAATTATTGATTGGTTTGTCTCTGGATTGACACTTTTATATTAAAAGAATTATTTCTTACAATCCCTTTGTTTTAGTAAGACAAATTCTATATTTTTATTTATGATTTTGTTATTAGCAAACTTTCTTGAAAATAATGGCGATTATAATTTTTTTTTTCAGAAAAGGATGAAGCAGGGCTGCCCCAGCCTACATTGAATTTTTAACAAAAATTGGGTTAATATTATTAAGTATTCAATAATACATAGATAGAATGGTATCAACATGCGTTGAAATACAGAAAAATTCTTACCTACTGATGACTATAACTTCAAATTAATATATATATATATATATATATATATATATATATATATATATATATATATATCCGATAGAAATGGATACGAATGTGAAGTTATTTTATCTCATTAATTTTAAAAAAATGGATTTATATTATCTAAAGTATAAAGAGAGGTTAAAAAAAAGGTACAAGACCATCCACCGCATCTAACCATCACAATCATGCCACATCAAAAGCTGCAATGTAATCACTAATGTTCTTGTTTTAAATTTTTGTTGTCAAAATTACGTTTTGTTCATTTAAAAAAAATACTAAAATTATATTTATAAAAAAATTAAAATTATTTATTTATTTATTTAAAAAACAATCTTTTTCTATAAAATAAAAGGTTACACAATTTCATTAATGTAATCTAAAATAATTTTAATGACAAATATTAATTTTTCTAAAAATATATTTGATTAAAGAATATATTTAAAAATTATTATTTTTATTTTATTTATTTTGAGTTAAATAACATAAAGTTAAATTATGTACAATTTTAATGTCATCATTAATAAAAGAACACCATTCCATTTTTTTTTACCATCCACAAGTAATGCAGTTCAATGTAACTCCAATCTAGGGTGTGAATTGGGTTCAAAAAATTGTCAACCCGTTCAATTCAAATTAGTCTGTCATATTAAATTAGATTGGTTTGGTTTAATGGGTTGGTTTGAGTTGAATTTTTTAACCGGTTATATTATTGGTTTGAGTATTGTGTTTAAGAATTTTTAATACAGCCAATTTGAATCAATCCGCTGACTCAACGCCTTTAAAATTTTTTTTATAAATATATAAATATATTTTTTATAAATATACTTTTAATAATTTTTAAATGAACAAAATGTAAATTTGGAAACAAAAATTTAAAACAAGAACATTGGTGAATGTATTGCAGCTTTTGATGTCGCATGATTGTGATGGTTAGATGTGGTGGATGGTCTAGATTAAAGGAATTATAGAAAGAATTTTAGGGGGGGATGAGGCTAATTTATTAATATATAATTTTAAAATAAAATATTTATCAAAATAAAATATATAAAATCTTATTTCCTAACAAAAAAAAAATTAATATTATTTTTATCTGACATTGTGAAGCCTTCGCTTTACCTTCGCCATTTACCAGGGCCAAGGCCCCACTTATATATGATGGGCCCAATGGTCCATCATATATAAAAAATTTAAGGGCAGGGCGAAGGTTTCACAATGTTAGATAAAAATAATATTCACTTTTTTTTTATTTGAATGTATTGTATGTTGAGAAATAAGATTTTATGAATTTTATTTTAAAATTATATATTAATAAATTAGCCGAGGAATGATAGAGGATCTAAATTTGTCAAAATTCATATGACATCTTTGAATAATTTAAATTTGTCAAAATTGTTCAAACATCTATTCGATAATATATATTGATTCATTTATAAATTAAAGACATGTAATATGTAGCAATTTTGTATAACTAGGATCTCGTTTAGTTACAAGAATGTTGGAGGAAATGCGAATGTGATGTGATTGAAATAAAAGTAAGTAAAAACTAAAATGACAAAATTTTTTTGGTGGACTAAAATGACAATTTTACTCGTATATTAAAAGTGAAAATGAAATAAAAGTGGATAAAAAAGTAAGGATAAAAATATAATTTCATCATATTGCAAGAAATAAAGTATGTTTATTAGAAAGAATGTTGGAGAGAATATTAGATTACAGTCAATATTACGTCCCCAATTCCTCCAACCAAACAGGGCCTAATAAATAAAAAACGAACTAAATTACCAAAAACCATCAAAATCAAACCAAACCCTTACTCATCGATTTAATTTGATTTTTATTTAGTTTTGTTTGTTTTAGTTAGAGTAGAGCAATTTTGTTCGGTTTTGAACGTTTCTTCGTTTAAATGAGAGGAATCAAATTAAAACTTTCATGAAACTTCTAGACTAAAATATATTTAACAAACTAATTTTCTTCCTTCGTCCAGTAATTAATCGTTCCTATGTTTTCTCTTCTTTCTCTCTCACAGGTTTTTTCCTTTATCCAAATTTAAATAGGAGTGACTGTTACATTTGATAAATTTGACCCTTCTTCATTTTAATTCTTTATGTTATTGTAGTTTTGAAAGTAGGTAGATTTTTAATTCTAGTTTGTCCCCCAACTTTAATGGTGGTTATCTTTTAGATTTTATTCTAGTTCTTGTCTTTCTTTGTGAAAGTTTAACTTTTAATTATTAGATTACTTCAGATCTAATAATTAGAGCTTGTTTATTGTATTTGTGTGTTTCTTTTCTTGGTGAAATTTTATTAACAAACAGGTGCTTCTAGATCCAAGATATGTGACGTCTAGAGTTACAATTTGCGGATCTTCAGTAAAATTTTTTCCCTCTTTCATCAATTCTTAGATGAAATTATGGCAATTTTAATTGTAAAGATCACTCCATATCTAATATGCAAAATGTATACAATATCAACTTTGTTGACGGCACAAAAGAGGGTAAAGTTTATCATCCCAAATTTATCTTACAAATGAGATCATCTGGACTTTTATTTTTATTTTTTATAGATCAACGGTGTTGTTTACGATTTACTCTTTAGTATTCTTAGAATGACATTCTTTGAAATATTGTAAGTACCGTTGAACTTTTCTATAATTGGATAAAATATGTTTTTTCTTTAAAAAAATTAAATCAAAATTTAAAAAGTAAGTGCCGTTGAGCTTTTCTATAACTTCTACAATTTACATAATACACTCTTTGTTTTCATTTTTTTTAAGAAACAATGTTTCTTTTTTAATCAATGTCATCCAAGAAATATATATTTCTAATTAAACAACTGAATCAAAAATTATATATTTTTTATAAACAACTGAAACAAAAGATAATTTTCAGCGGAAGAAGTTTTATAAAATAAACTCAAAAGAGATGGCGTCGCCCGGACTCGAACCGGAGACCTTCAGTGTGTTAGACTGACGTGATAACCAACTACACCACGACACCATGTTGGTTTATTAATACTAAACTAATCACTATTATAGATAATTAGATAACAAAAAGAACCAACATTCTTTTATTAACGCTAAGTTTTTTTTAATATCTGTTTATTAAGACTAAGTTCGACTCATGTTTTTAATATAAATTAAGATTTTTTTAATTTTTTAAAATAATATTTTAAATGATTAAATAATTACAAAATATTTTATAGTATAATATTTATTTTTATTTAAAATTTTAAAAAAATAAAATATGATGAAAAAATATGAATTAAAATAATTAGATTAATTTAATAAAATCAAAATAACTGATAACATTTATGTTAAAGTGAATATCATAAAATTGATCATTCTATGTATTTTTTTAGTTATTAATATAGATTCCACCTGTAAACCTTGTTTAAGCGATAACTAATAATTTATCATTTGAAATAATCTCTCATGTAATTAATTTTATGTATAACTATTAAAAATAAAATAAAAATAATTATCCTAACCCAATTTAATTACATTCTTTTAGGGTTTGTTTGGGAATTAAAAGGGGAAGGGAAGGGGAGAGATTAGAGGAGAAGAGAAGGGAGGGGAGGGGAAGGGAATGTTAACCTTCCATATGTCCTTCCCTTGTTTGGGTGTTGATACCTCCTCCAAAATACCCCAATTTGGGGTATCTTGAATTTGTGAAGGAGAAGGATAATGGAGGATTAAGGCTTGGTCTTCCATTATCTTCTCCTCCAATTTTCATCTTCCCAAACAAGGGAAAGATATCTTGAAACTCTCCCATTCCCTTCCATTCTCCTCCTTAATCCCCAATCCAAACATACCCTTAGGGTTTGTTTGGGAATCAAAAGGGGAAGGGAAGGGGAGAGATTAGAGGAGAAGGAAGGGGAGGGGAAGGGAAGGTTAACCTTCCATATGTCCTCCCCTTGTTTGGGTGTTGATACCTCCTCCAAAATACCCTAATTTGGGGTATCTTGAATTTGTGAAGGAGAAGGATAATGGAGGATTAAGGCTTGATCCTCCATTATCTTCTCCTCCAATTTTCATCTTCCCAAACAAGGGGAAGATATCTAAATAGTCTCCCCTTCCCTCCCCTTCTCCTCCTTAATCCCCAATCCAAACATACCCTTAAGGATTGAGGCCCCCATTTAGATTCTCAAAAAATTGAACATATTGAGTTTAATATTTGAGAAAACGGGTTAAACTGAAATGAAGTGATATTGTGGAGTTTTAAAATATTGTTCTGATTACATCACTAACTTGATTCATTGAACATGGCACTTCACAAAAAGGTTCTTCCTCATAGCCATGGGAGCAAGCTTATACTATGCCTCACCATCTTGACCTTCTTCTCCTGGGTTTTCTGGGCCTGGCCTAACAGTCTCACGGCCCATTAAATAGGCTCAGGCTATCACGGGCTAGGCATCGGGGCCTTCATACTCGATTGGGCTGAATCTCTGGAAGCCCACTTGTTTCTCCATGGTCTTCCATTGTAAACCTGGGTTCATTCCCAAATTTGATCTAGTGCATTGATATTTTTTCTTACAATTCTTTTGAAATCCATATTTTTTATTCATTTGTAGAGTTATAATGGAGATTCACACAACTAAAAACCCATAGATTAAAGATTAAATTATTATTAGTATTAATAAATAAGTTTGTGTTTGATCTTGTCATGAAATTTGAGTTTTGTGGTGGGTAGGGATGGCAATGGGTAGGGTCTGGAGAGGATATTGTATTCCTCGTTCTTCACTTCGGTAGTCAATATTTTTTTGTCCCTGGACCCGTCTCCTGTCGGGAATGAAATTACCCATCTCCGGACCCGTCGAATATTTAGATCCCTAGACTTAGCTCCAGATCTGGAAAATTTACTATTTTTTCTACAAAATTTGTTACTTTCATCACAAGTATTGAATACACATTCATAAATTTAATAAAACAAACTTTAAACACACAATAGAATAAACATAAAAAGTCTAATTTCATCCTTAAATAAACAAATACAAATATAAAATGTAGTGTGAAATGTGAATCGTGATTTGTGAATGGGGTGGGTGAGTGAGATGAGAGTCTAATTGAATTTGTGTAAGTGAGTGTCATGTGATGGTGAAGTGAGTATATATTTTTTAATTTAATATGATATATAATATATTTTTATATATATTATATTACCAGGTCCAGGACTGGGGTGAATACACCTTTACCCGTTCTTGGACCCAACAGATAAAGTTTCTGAGTAACCGTTGGGTCAGGGTAAGATTGCCACTAGGAGTGGGTTACATTGGCTTTCGCCTCTTTTTCTCTACTTTCTCTTTAGTGTCTTTTAGGCCTTTACATTTCTTTCATCTTTGGTTGGTTATTATTATTTTTTTCAATATGTATTCTCCTATTGATTAAAGAAACATGAAATTATTGATAATAATGATTTTTTTTAAATTTTAATTTTTAAGATTTTTAAATTTTTTTTTATGATGTTATTTTTTTTTTATTTTTCAATTTTTTATTTTGTTAATAAAAAAATGAATCGTGGTTAAATTTGGTTCAACTAAGAAAATGGTATTTTGGGCCAACCGACTCGCCTTTGCATCCGGTTAGTGGTTGGATCGATCGGACTGTCTGGTCTGGTCCATACAACACTGGTATTAATATTTAAACAAAGCTTCATATATTATAATTTATAACATAATATTAATATATATAATTAGATTAAATTATACACAAAAAAGAAATAAAGAAATTAAAGAGAAGAGTTTCTACTTTATAAAATACATATCAAATAAATTTTTAAAAAATCGAATGTAATTGTTGATAAAAAAACCCTTGAATATAATTTAACTAAATTTAAAAAATTAGTAAACTTCACTCCAAAATTCAAGATGTTAGAATAGTAAATGTCAGTTAACAAAAAAAGCAAAGTTTGTTGAGTGGTACTTATCTTTTGAAAAGATTCAAATCCCACCTTCCCATGGATACTAATATACCCTACCTTAATTAGCATTACTTTGTTTGTTGATGTTAATTATTATGTTTGGTGATTGCTCTATCCGATCCTAAACTATTTGTCTCAACCATTCTCAAATGCTCCCATTGTGCCTACATTATTAAAGCATTACTAATAATACAAAGGTCAAAACTCTAAATTGGTCTCTTATGTTTGCACGAAGTTTCATATTAGTCTTTTATATTTCAAAAAGTTTAAATTGATCATTTTTGTTTGCAAGAAGTTCCAAATTGGTCCTTCTGTCCACTTCCGTCAATTTCTTAAGTTAAGTGCTGAAGTGGCGTGCTGACGTGTCCATCTAAGCTGACATGTCATGCCACGTCATTGCCACATCAGTGTCATGTCATCATATATGATAGTAGATGATGACGTGGCGATGCCATAGCATGACACAGTAACTTAAATGTACACGTAAGAGAGATGATATGTCCACCTTAGCACGCCACGTCAGCACTTATCAGAATAAATAAACAGACTTGGACGGAAGGATCAATTTGGAACTTCTTGCAAACATAAATGACCAATTTAAACTTTTTGAAACATAAAGGACCAATATAAAACTTCGTGCAAACATAAGGGACCAATTTGGGGTTTTGACCTAATATAAATTGGATCTAATAGAAGGGACAAAAATTTCACCTCACGATGAACTCGGTTTTAATTTTTTGTTGGAAGAGGTGTTCGCATTTAATGTTCAACAATACCTTAAAATTACCTCAAAAAGAAAAAAAAAAGATAACTTTAAAAAGAAAAAACTAAAGCATTACTTGTCAAGTTTTCAAATGCTTGTGTTCATAGGCCATAGCCATGGATCATATTCATATGTCACACTTTTTAATAAATAATAGTAATAGATTCACCTTATGTCTTCTCTTATAGCTTTATAGATCTCTTTTCTCATGCTACTATCTCCACGTGAACACCAATTTTACTAATCCATCATTACAAGTCTTCAAAAACGACATAAGCAGTCACATTAATTGATTTCTCTTTCTTTTTTAATTTATTCGTTTACCTTTCTTTAATTCAAGTGCTTAATTATGATAAGAGAAATAATTCAAAATTTCCGGCACTTTTTTGGGTTGTTTAATTAGTAGTAGTTTCTCCTTTTCTTCCTTTTTTTGGAATGTTTAAATAGTAGTTTAATGGTTCAATTAAAAATTCTAGTAAATTAATGATTTGGTTCCTAAAAGATGTATGACTCGATTTAGTTTCTGAAAATTAATTCTGAATCAATTTGGTCATTTAACTAATATGATAGATAAAAAAGTTAATTGATTAACTGACTGTTAAATGATAAGTTGAATCTTATTCAATAATAAAAAACATCAAAGTTATAAATTAAACATTGTCAGAATAAACTCTTTACATTTTTTTTGTGTGTATTTTATAAAATTTATTTATTTTATTTTACAAATTATATATTGTCAAAATGTACTATTTATGTCTGTCACAAATTAGTTAATCACTATTGAATGATTTTAGAGACTAATTTTATGTCTACCACATAGAGTAGTCACTAATTGCAATTTTTCTTAGTTTCAGTAGTGATATTTTAGTTTAATAGAATTCAATAGAATTCAACATTTAATAATTAGTTAGCCTTCATTAATACTGATGTCAATTAAGTTTCTGTCCATCATATTAATCATTAAATCTTCAATTCACTTTAAAAATCTTTTATTGTTTGAGAATTAGTTCAAATGGCACTTCAAACATATATAAGCATAAAAAACAGATTATTCAGTTATAAAAATAATTTGTATATAGTTTTTTTTTTCAACCTGCACATAAATTTTCCCTCATAAAATACTCTAAAAAACTTGGGCCTTAATTGTTAAAATGAATAATTTAATTTGGATTCTTCTTGAGAGTACTTAAAATCTAAGAGAATGTCTTTAATAAAAAAAGTCAAAGGTTCATTTTGGTCCTTTATGTTTCACTCAAGTTTTAAATTAGTCTTTTATATTTCAAAAGTTTTAAATTAGTCCTTTATGTTTCCCAGAAGTTCTAAATTAGTCCTTCCATCCAAATCCGTCAATTTCTTAAGTTAACTGTTGACGTGACGTGCCGAGGTGGACACATAATCTCTCATACGTGTATCAGATAGCTGACGTGGCCTTAGATACACCAAAAACACCCAAACGGCGTCGTTTAAGCCAAAAATAAAACCATGCTGAGAGGATCAATATGAAACTCTAATGAAACATAAAAGACCAATATAGAACTTGAATGAAACATAAAGGACCAATATAGAACTTTCGTGAAACCTGAAGAACAAATATAAAATTTTTAGAAAACATAAAGGACCAATATAATATAGAACTTTTGAAAGATAAATGACCAATTTAAAATTAGAGTGAAACATTGAGGACCAAAATGAGCATTTAAACTAAAAAAAAAGGCTTGTTGAAAAGGAAATGATTTTTGCATAATGAAGGCCGTGTGATCACTCTTTAGAAAAGCAGTAGAGAACAAAGTGGAAAAATTAGGTTTCATTATATTTGACAGAAAAAAGGAATATAGAGAAAGCAGAAAATGATGTGTGAAGGAGAAAGAGCCAAACTTGAGAACAACTACTCCAACCTTATTCTCATAGCTAGCTTTCATGTGATTAATTGTCTTCAACTATAAGGTCTCTAGTATTGAGCATCCAAAGTGAATAATACTTACATTCTGTCAAATGTCACTTCATTTTGTGCATTAATTCTTTTATCCTTTTCTTTCACAAAATGGACCACCGAAAGCACAAAGCAAAGCAAATTAAATTCAATAGTATCATAACAAAACAAAACAAACAAAAAATTAAATGATCTTCTATTGTCCTCTCTTGTTTACAAATCCACCATTGAAGAGATTTATAATTTATGATTAGGCAAAAGTACATTTCTTGCCCCCAACGTTTGGGGGTTTTGTCACTTTCGCCCTTAATGTTTTTTCGCTGTCAATTGTACCCCTAATGTTTTGTGTTTCTCCCAATGTCAGGCTTTTGGTTAACACCGTCAATTTTTTTGGATAGTTTTTTATGACGTGGCATCCTATATGGCCAACAACTTTAATTGGACTTCATTTTTTCACATCAGCAATATATTTTAGGGGTGCAATGGACCCCAAAAACTCAGTACATCAGTAAATCCAGTACAGCAAAATATTCATTATATCAATAAAATGGACCCCAAAAACTCAGTACTATTGACTGCTGATGTGGAAAAAATTAAGTCCAATCAGAATTGTTGGCCACATAGGATGTCACGTCATCAAAAACCGTTCAAAAATTGGCGGTGTTAGCCAAAAGCCTGACATTGGGAGAAACACAACATTAGGGGTACAATTGACAGCGAAAATACGTTAGGGACGAAAGTGACAGGACCTCCAAACGTTGGGGACAGAAAATGTACTTTTGCCTTTATGATTATTTTGATACAATATATCTTTTGTTGTTAGGGTTTACTTGTTTTTGGTGAATGTACGTGTGAGAACAATTGTCCATGAATAAGGTCTGGACGGGAGTCGAGTCATAATCAAAGTGTGCGGTGCTTGGATTGAGTGTAGTTGAGTAGGAAGATAAGAACTCTAATTTTGTCTCAGGACTAAATTGTATCTTTCTGGGCCTTAATGTAACATTGCCATTTTTAAGGGACTAATTTGAGATAAAGCGTATCTTTTAGAGATTAAATTTGATAAATAAATCTTTCAGGGACTAAAGTGAGAGAAATGGTATATTTCAAGGACTAAAATGAAATATTCCATCTTTGTGCAGTTTAAACAAATGGTGGATCAGAAAAATTATGCTTCAAAACAATCTCAATACATTCCATTTCAGATTCATACAAACTTTTATTAGATTATGGGAAACAATCAACATAATTAAGCAAAAACCAAACTCAGTAAAACCCAATCAGCAGATTTTTTTTTTTCACATCCACCATCCTCAATTTTAATAATTACACATTCCTAAACCCTTTTTTTTTTTAAACACTCATTTCATTCATTTAAATAATAAAACTCATATGTCTAGCTATGACCTTAAATTAGAACCCCCAAATCTGCTCATCAAGTGGGATGATGAAGATGAGCCATGGCCTTCAGAATTAGGACCTGAGTCCCAAACCCTTTGCCTGGGTGCACTCATGGACCGGACCTTGGCTCGAGAGGACTCGGTGTTGGCCATGTAATTGGGGTGACCCATGTAGCCACATTCACTTCTTGTGGGTGTGAAAGGGGCTCTTATTCTCCTTGAAGAGGCTGAAGAGAATGGCTCTGGACTACTTTCTGCTGTCCTTGAGGGAAGCTTTTGTGATTCTTTAATTCCTTTTGGGAACTTATTGAGAGAGCCAAAGAGGGTTTGGTTAAGAGTTCTTGTGGGAGAATCATACTGATCATATGATGATGCTAAATATGATGCCATGAGGCTCTTCTCATTCTGGGATGGCTTCAAGTGCGGCTTCCATGTATCAACTTCAAGAATCTTGTCGCTTCTCTCGTTTTTTTCGGCTCTCGGATGGTCCCAGACATTCTCTTCGATCCATCGGTCGAACCAGTTCGAGCCGAACCTTGCCCTCTCCGAGCCAATCTCCCTGTAATATGCATTGGAATTGCTTCTCTGCAAGTTTGAGACAGAAAAATGCAAAGTCACTGAAAACTTTGTATATATTATTCATCAGAAAAGTAACATTTTGGTCCGTAATTGTGTCAATTTAGTCCGTAAAAAATTTTTCGTTAGTTACATTGATAGAGGTTTTACTATCATGTGACCTTCCCCTAATGGGACCCTCGTGCACACTGGACCGCCCTTTTTTATGTTAATAGAGATTCCTATAAGCTAAACTGAGACAAATTGCATAATTCAAGGACTAAATTTGTAATTTTTATCTTTGAAGGACAAAATTGAGACAAAATGCATCTTTCATGGACTAAATTTAATATTTCATCTTTCAGAGATTAAATTGAGACATACTGCATCTTTTAAAAACTAAAATAATAATTTACTCTGTATTCATTGAACTATGAAAACATCTTACAAATTACAATCCAATCCCTAAGGAGGTGGAGGAATCATTCATGCGTACCTTGAGCAGAGAAGATCCTTCAAATTTTGTACTGTAGGCTCTAAGTGGGTGCTCATAATATTCAGGGACCTGAAAGTAAATATACTCAGATTTCATTTAAAAAAGAAGAAGAAACTGCTTATACTAAAAAAAATAAATAAATATATCATAAGTGAAATGTGTTTTGCTTACAGGGTGTTGATGAGATAGTGTAGACTTGGTAGAATGAAGAGTATGGGACAAGTGCACGCGACCTGCACGTGCCTGGGATTGCAGCCTCACCAATGTTTGCATTCTTCTCAGCATATCTGCAGTTTTCTTCCTTACTATGTGACCTCTCACCAGTGCTTGCAATTTCACCAATGCTTTCAGTGCTCTTAGAGCTCTCTTTGCCTTTCAAACAACATATAAATATCTCAAATACATAAACACGACGGTACAGTGCATGAGAATCCCATGAAGTAAAGTTTGGAGAGGGTCAAATGTACGTATCCTTATTCCTTATAAATAAAAGCTTCCATCAAATAGGGTTTGAAGAACATCAGATGTATGCAACCTTATCCCTTACAGACATAGAAACTATTCTCTCAAGTCACATGGCAGCAACCTTACCATTATTCCAAGACGGTTAGATCATTATTTTTGAGGTGGAAAACATGTAAAGAATCCTTCTACTTTCCTCCCAAAAAAAGAAATGGAAGAGTTTGCAACTTGGGTATGACTCCATTAATACATTTTGTGAAAGTAAGGCTAACAACCAACACAAAAGGCCCATAAACTAGAAAATAGTTAGATGATGGGTTGGCACAACCGCCACACTATTTTTGGTACAAATGACCACTCTCTACTTTTTCCCTTAGGAAAGGAAACTATAATTGGTGGGGCTTTTGTGTTCACATTAAAATATGACTTCTCACTCACATCTCCTTTTTCTTCACTATTGTATGTTAAATTATATAATATATAATAACTATATAAAAGAGTGAAAAAAAAGTAAGAAGAAAAATCATGAGAAAGTAAGAAAAATTAATTAAACATTCTATTTATATATAAAATTGATTTTTTTTTACACTGTACCAAATCCACTAGCATATATATAAAAGGATAAAATTAACTTCAAAATAAAAGAAATAATAATAATGGAGTTTTAATTATGGCTTAAAAAAAATCCCAGTCCTGAGGGAGAAGAAACATATTTGAGAGGTGTTTGTTTCTCGGGAAAAAAACGATAGGAAAATATTCAAGAAGTTTGAATCCTGAAAAGCAAGCGGCAAAAAAAAAAAAAATCTAAACTCGTGAAAAGTGCCTACCAAATAACCACGGAACGCCGATTGAATCTTCACGGCGGCAACCTCTTCCGGCCACCGGTGCTGCCTCGCGCCGCCGTGCACCACGGCAGCGGGCAGGCTGCTAGTACTAGGAACACTCCCCTCGCCGCCGCCGCCACCACTTGTAAGTCTAACAACCTCCGCCGCGGCTTGGGCGGCGGCCAGAGCGGCCTCGGCCACGGCGGCCGTCGCCGCCGCCACGGCGATGGCATGCTTATTGGCGTTCAAGGAATCACTGAACAATGAAGCTGTGCCGTTGAGATCAGAGGAAGTAGTAGTAGCAATCTGAGATTTGCTGCCTTTGCTGTGTTTGATCAAACTCCATCTCCGTTTGCTCTTGCCGGGTCCAGAGTCCGACCCGGATTTGTTGTCGGAGCCGCCCGCCGGAGAACCCGATTTCTTGCCGCCGAAAAGTCGCCGGAGGAAACCCATGTCTCAATGGTGGTGGCGGCGGATTTTGAAGGAAGGACGGAGATTTGGGCGAAGCATAATTGAATTGTGAAGTGAGAGTGAGAGAAAGAGAGAAAGAAGGAAGGAATTCAGGGAAGTAAATAACAGAAGTGAGGAAGAATCGGATTATGTAGTTGCAGTTTTGAATAGCTTAGCAAACTAAAGGACGCGCTCAATGAGAGTGTGTTCTTCACGCGCGACTTCCTTTTCCTATTTTTCTTAATTTTTTTTATAATTTTTGAGGTAATTATTGTTTTCATCCCTAACATTTTATTTGTCTCGCTTTAATTTTTAAATCATAAAAATATAGCTAAAATACATAATTTTTTTTCTGAGTTTTTAGGCCATGGCCTATGGGCGAAGAACCTCTCCCCTCTCAAACTTTGTACCCAACACCTATAAATTTTTAACTTTTAGTACAAAACTCCTTCTATAAATAAATTTTTTTTTTTAAGAGGGTTCGGTTGCATTAGCAAATTTTCTGTCATGTTAATATTTTTATGAGTGTTTGTTGACGTGGCGAAGTTTAGTTAAAAAATGGACAGAATTCTTAACGGAATCGAAAGTTTGGAGTTAAGAAAGGTTGGATGCCGGGTTTGAAAAGTTAGGAGAGTTTTGTGGCTCTTGGCCTAAAAATCAGTAGGGTTCTATACTTCTATGCATTTGGCACTAAAATTACCAATTTAGTTTTTGAAAGATTCAAGTCTCAATATAATCTCTAAATCATAAAAATAACAAGTTTAATTACTGAAAGATATCTTGCATCATAATTTTGACCTTGCAACAGATGACAAAAATATAAATTTTAGGGATGAAATTGTAATTCAAAATATCTTTTAATGACTAAATTTGATATTTTTCGTATTTTTTGAAGACTGAATTTGATAATTATATAATTTAAGGACTAAATTGAGATAAATTAAATTTTATAGGGAACAAAACATAATTTAGTCTTTGATTTTTTATCTTTTTGTTTGAAAATTCTTTGGGTGCAAGTTTTGAACCGCTGCTTTGCTTGAGTTGGGTGCACTGTGTAAGGAAAAGAAAGACATAAACTAATGTATTTTCATTGCCGTCACTCTCATGCACCCACACCAAAAGTTAATTTAGTAAAAATTAAAACAAAATTTCATGAAAAAAAATTAAAAGAAAATGGACAAAACTAATTAATTTTTTTTTAACTCTTAAGAAAAATTTGTTTGACATATTCATAAAAAAAATGTTTTTGTAATTGTAAATACTATTTAAATCATTAATAAAATTAATTGTGGAACGCATCATGGACCAATATTAAAATCGAGAGTTTAAATAAATCTGTCAAAAAATTATGGATTTGACATATAAATTTGTAAACCACAATCTTTTACAAATGATTCATATGTTTGTTAGAAAATTAGTAATTTGGATTTAGATGGTTTTTTCTATTTTTTAATTTTGGCTATTGGGATTTATTAGAGACAAAAAAATTCTTTAATTAAATAAATTTAATTTTACTTTCTACCTAGAATTCATCAAGTTTACTAATTCTACTATGAGTTTATCTAATTTTAATTTTTTTTTATAATTAGGGTATTCATCAGAGTGGACTTAATGGTTAATTTTTTTGCATATTGCAAGGTCTATTACTAAAAATGACTCTCTCAACGAATGATACTTTATTCATATCTTTTCAGAGATTAAATTTAAGATACCATAATTAAAGAAATATAAATGGTATTAATTGTAGCTTTCTAGGAAGAAGAATCCGCTGAGGGAGTAGATGTTCAGTGGTATGGTAGTACTGAACTTCAGTACATCCCTCCAATCAGTTGATCCCTAAGCCATTCAAGGTGGGCCCTAATTAATGTGAGTTTTTATTAATATTAACAAATGGCACTAAGTAATTGGAGGGATGCATTGAAGTTTAGTGGTACGGTACTATTGAACTTTTATCCCAACTGAGGATGGAGATATATATTTTGATGGCTTAGTCATGAAATTGTGTTGGATATATTAGGATTGTTTGTTCAAGTTGTTGGCAATTTAATTTTGTATGTTATTTTTGTGGGAAATTTTGTATATTATTCATTTAGATGGCATTAATAATATATAAAACTTTTGTAAACATACTTCTAAAGCATTTATATATTTTTATGCATTATATTAGTAGTTCTATAATCACAAGAGATTTGATATTATAAAATACAAGGCAAAATGTTGAGCTCAATCATTAAAAGAAGTTTAAAAAAAATACTTTTTGACCGGATCAACCTAAAAAACCGGTCCAATTTCCGGTTAAACACCGGATCAACCCCTCATCCGGGTTTTTTGATTTTACTGAATCGGCCTAGTGAATGAGTCCCAGTTCAACTGATTGGAATGTTGATATGGTTTTAAAACATTGTAAGAAACCATAATAAATTAATTAATTTTAAAAAATGATCATTGAACTATTGAAGTGATAAAAGGTTTAGTTTATGATTTATTAATTCAACTGTGGTTGAGCTACGTTTTAACCAGTGTATATATATCGGATATAAAAATAAGATAAATATATACATAAAATTTTCAAAAATCAATTTAAATATACAACTAAAGATGATTTATTTTAGGCCAAAATGCAATTTGCATCTCCGAGTTCTAGTTTATTTAATGGTATATTTGAATTGAGGATTAAGGGGAAGAATGGAAAAAAGAGAATAGTAGCACGTCTTTCTCTTATTTGAAAAGTTAGAAATTTAACAAAAAGATAATAGATGATTAATTTTTCTTTTTTGGTGCAAAAATTAGTAGTAATGGAAGGCATTCTTAAGTACTACCGGACAGAGCGCTAGTGATATGTTGGAGAGACCAACAGAAATCCAACCCTAAAGAACCCAACAAAAATAATCTTCCATTATCTTTATCCTTTACGATCTCAAAATATTTAAATTTGAATATATCCAAACAATAAGACGAAAAAGAAAAGATTAATCTTCTCTTTATTTTTCAATTTCTAACAAGTGTCCTGGCAAAAAAAAAAATCTAATAAGTCTTTTTAAATATTTTCTTTTATTATTATTTATTTATACTAGTAAATTGTGTTATTTATAATTAATTACTAATTGCTGTTATTTACGTTCTTAATTATAGTTAATTAATATATATACATGTTGAATGGTGAACTGATATATGAACTATGCATCAAATTCAATCACACTTCAAATTTATGAATTTCAGTCTGATTTATTAAGTCATTGACTTTTTTTTCTTGTGTCAAAGGACAGGAATTCAATATTTAATTTGAAGAGTCATTTTCATGAAGATTATGTTCTTTTTGCCTTTTTTCCCCCTCAAAATATAAAATAATCAGGCCAAAATAATAATAATAATAATAATCTATGTCTCATTGAATATAATCATGTCTTTGTCAATACCCATTTAATGGTCTTTTATTACTCATACATTAGTATGATATTTATCCATGCATGGTGCACTACTTCGGACCCAAAATTTTCTAATTCCACGTTAATCCTAAAATAATCTTTTTAAAAATATTTAAATACAAATTACAGAGAATTTAAAAAAATTAATAATAGTTATTTAATATATCTTATATTTAAAATCTTAATAACTAATTTCTTTCCAACACTTGAAAAGTTCAAATTTAAAATCTACATGTTTATAATAGCAAGCTTAAATATAATTTAATTAAGGTTTTATTAATTAAAAGGTTCTCTAATACCAAAAAGATACGTGGCAAAAAGTTTACGTATGACTAATTACGATAAAAAAAAAGTATATAAGATTACATTTTATATAACTAATCATAGAAGAAAGAATATAAGTGAAGCTTATAATTGAGTAACCTTTTGACAAAGATATAAGAAACGTTACCTAAATTTTTTTCTAAATATAATTTATTGAGTAAAACATTATTTTGGTCCTTCTTAGATCATCTAAAAAGGACAATATTAAAAAATCTGTCATCTAAGAAAGATCTAAATAATATTTTACTCATAATTTATTACAAGTAATAATTTTCACTATCATGTCCCAATAATATATATACTAACTAAAGACATCCACTTCTACTCTAAAATATAAGATTTTACTAATAAGTGTACTAAAGATATTGTTTAACGATTTATTTCAATCAATGAAAAAGCTTAAAAAAATATTCCTATTGACTCTTTACTAGATTCAAGATGTTAAAGTTTTCTCTTATTAATTACCCTAAAACACTTGTTGAATAAATCCTAAAATATATATATATATATATATATGTCAATTATTTTTAAACCTTTTTTAAATATAAATAATAGAAATCAAATAGTAGAAAGTAATTTAATAGATCACTTTTATGTCATTTATTTTAATTATATATAGATAATTTGCACAGGATCGGAGATAAAGCATGATGATATATATAAACATTGCCTGTGAAACCATTGGGGGCTAACCCTTCTTTCTTGAATAAAACATAGACAAGGGTCTGCACAATTAAACTGAAATTAGATTCCACAAAATTTTCTAAGGTACAAAGAAGAAAATAAAAAAGAGAGAGAAAGAGAAAGATAAAATACAATTATTAAAAGTTAAAACAGCAAAGAAAAGAAAAGAAGGTTCTAATTAATTAATTAATGTATTTAATTGCTATTGTTAGGACTTGGGAAGTGGAGGAGCAGTCCAATATTTCTTGACAGCAAAAAGAAGCTTCTCTCTTTGAAGAGGGCCATCTTCATGGTCCACAATTTGACTGTCCCATTCCATTCTGCTTATCATACTCTTCACTTTTAGCAACACATCAACATCGTCTCTAATTATCACACTTCCTTCTGGTCTAAGAATCCTGTCCATTTCTAGCAATATGTCTTCCATCTCACATCTACAACACAAGATCATATTAGATGTTACCTATTCCAAATATGATGTGTAATATTCTCCATCACCTTGTGTTTCATATACTTGAATGCATTATGGGTCATTGATTATATATATGTTTTCCACAAACAATTGTTTTTGAGATATTTTCAGACACAAAATGCAAGTACAAGGGATTCAAATCTTTATTACTATCCCATTTCACTAGACCTAATAATGTAACAGCTCAACAATGATACTTTATCTTATCAAAAAAAGAAAAAAACAATGATATTTTAAAAATACTAAATAGTTAATTTTTCTTCCCAACTTTTTTAAGTTACAGGTGTTTAGAAAGTTGTATGAAATTTGTCTATTCTCCTCCCATCCGCATAAAGAACTTTTAAATTACAAAAATGTTTTAAGACAACCTTCCCTTTCTTCTCTTGCTCTTCCAATATCTTAAATCCAAACATTATAACTTTGGGTCTTGATTGATTGGGAGGGTAGTTTAAAAGTGGTGCGGGATGATTTATAGGATGATTTTGAAACCATTCTAAACTATCTAAATTGGAGGGTTTGGAATGGTTATTATATATTAGTTAGTTCCATTTTAACCCTCTTTTTTTAAAAATTTATTATAAGGGTAAGGTTGAAATTTTCACCTCCACCACCCTCGTCATTTTTTTAAAACTTCCGATTAGTGGAATGGTTTATTTATACTATTACACCCCACCCCACCCCATTCCATCCCACTCTATTAATAACCACCCCACCTCACTCTCTTCAAAACTCCCAATCGAGCCCATAGATTTGCATTAAAAATGAATTGATTTGATCTCAAACATTAGTCTTGAAAAGTAAAACTTGTAAAAGAACCAACCTGTTATTGTAAAGGCTGAACACTGAATCTGCATGAATAAGGTCATAAGTTCTGGGATAAGTAGACATTGCTTCACACCTGAAAGAGAATTGAAGACCATGAACATCATAGAAAAGACAACAACAACACAGCCTTTCCCCACTAAGTGTAATAGGCTATATGGATCAAGCAACATCAACATGTTTTTCTTTACTCATTTGACATTGTACTTGAGCCATACATATCGTTACTTTCAAGCAACGACCTAGCACTAACATGTTCACATCATTGATCCATATTTATAAAAATTCAGGCTTGGGAAGGGCTATGAAGCATAGAAAACAAAGAGGACAAGGCAGAGAAAAAAAAAAAAAAGACAGAGGAAATTAAGGAAACAGAGGACAAGGCAGGGCATTAGTGAACCAACCAATCTTGGTATGTTCCAATCAATCCTCGTTCATATATAACTCCAAGTGTGTTAACCTCAGCTTGCACAGGAACCACATTCATCACCCAAATTGGATCATCAACAAGTGCAGCTGCAAATCCGCCCAAGTAGGCATTCATGTCTAGAAGGTTTCGGTATCTCCCACGTTTTCCTAGCTGATTGTTCACTTGCTTGTAATATGACAACCTTTTCCTCCACAACTCAGAATCTTTCTTGTAAGTTTCAGGTGTGACTCCTTTTATGGTTCCCATGTAAATCCTTGGTGGAACGGCTTTCACTCTGTCAGGCCAAATTTCCAATGCCCTTCCAGCAGTTTCTTCCCTTTCAGACACTTCTGGAAGAGGACTCAGACAAGTTTGCATGTCTGTGTACCTGAAAATGGCAAAAACATTTATGGAACAAATGCAAAATTAATACAACAACAACAACAAACAAAAATTTTTCATGTATCCAGTGACGCTAACATATTCTATCTTGGCTCATTTCTATAGTTAAACCGTATAGAGTTAAATCCATTCTAGTTATTGGACTATTTTTTATCTGGTCAACTCGAGTCTTACAAACAAATGCAAAATGAACAGAGATTGCAAAATTTAAACACAAGTACAGCCTTGTAAAGTGAAAGTGAAAGCCAGTGAATAGTTTAACTATAATTTCTAATACCTCTACTTTTATGAAGGTACTTTGAGTTTGGAGTGAAGACAAAGCATAAACCCAACAAACCTTGTCAAATGCAACAACAATTTAAGTTTTGGCCATTTAGTCAAAGAGATTCTAATATCATGTAAAAGATGATTTCAGCTCAAAGATGAAGCTCTTAAATGTTTATCAACAAACACAAACAGAGATGTTGGGCAACTGAAACACAAACCAGACAGAGGTGGGGGGAAATAAGACAGAATGTGAGGGACAAATGGATAATACATGGTTTAGGAGACAAAAACATAGAGATTAGAAGAATAAAAGACATACCAGGCCTTGTCAGGATCCTGAGCCTGACAGAAAGGGCGATTTTTATTGAGCTTACGATGTTTGCAATCCAGATGATTAATGGGTTTCTGCCATATAGCTATATCACCCTTCTCCACAAGCTTCTTCCAGCAAAGGCTTTTGGCTACATTCTCTATTTTGGTCTGCTCTTCATTCAGGTCCTCCTTTGTTCTTTCCCACCCCTTAAAGTGCTTCTTCCAGTTGATTGGAGGCCCAGACAGAATCCAGAAACCACCAGGTCTCAAAACTCTATCCACTTCGTTCAGATAAACCCCATCTACTCCACAAGTCATAAAAAACACAAAGAAAAGTCATCATTACAAGTACAACTTTATCTGAAAGGCCCCATGTATAATAATTAATCACATGCCACTGACATAAAATAAGTTAAGTGCAACTTTTATTTCAGTATTTGTTAATTGTTATATGGGAGAACTTATTAATAAGTACAGAAATTTATCATTTTGATCTATGAAAAATACAATACGTCTCAATTTAGACTTTGGAAAATATTATTTGTTTTAATTTAGTCCATAAAATAATTTTTCGTAAGCTATATTAATGGAGATTCTCAAGGACTAAATTAAGACAAATAGTATCTTTCGAAGATTAAATTTGATATTTCCATCTTTCTGGGATTAATTTAAAAATTTTCATCTTTTAAAAACTAAATTGAAACAAATTACATCTTTCATGGGCCAAATAATAATTTTACTGTAATAAGTACGTTCTAATTGAAACAACCCGAATCTCGCACGTTTGATAACTACATAATACCTGGCCTACCCACCTTTCATTACTAATCATGTCCATTTCAATTTGGTTTCTCAAAAAGATCTTTTTATTAGAGTCAATTCTGTCTGTCAGATACTAAATGTAAGACCTGTCAGATACTAAATGTAAGACCTCTCCTAGTTGAGATTCGAACCTAGGCCTTCTTGGTTGAGAGTTCAATTTTTGAGGGAATGGGAATAAAAATAGAAATGGAATGTTTAAGACTATTTTTGGTATGACATAAAAAAGATGGGAATATAGTTGAGAATAAGAATGTAAAAAAAGTACAATGACCATTTTATCCTTAAATTAAAAATTCATAAAAAAGATAAAACTCACCATTTGCCATTTGGTGAATTATATGGGGACATTTAGTTAAAAATATTTATTTATATATATATGGTGAAGAGAGTACCATATGCAGCCCAAGGGATGAGGCAGCGAGAGCAGTGAGCCATGTCAAAAGCTCTAGAAGGGAAGGGAAGCCTCTTGGAGGCAAGCACTCCAATCAATGCAGGCACTCCTCGTTCAAGAGCAAACTGAACTTGTGCTTCGTGAGTGTCCCTTGGTGCTATAGACATTGTTAGGATGTCACGTGACAGAAGATACGCTCCCCAACTCGCCACCTGCAGTATTCAAACTTCAATCTCAATTCCTCATAGTCAATATGCAACTCATATTTCATGCCATATCACAATAGATTTAATTATTGGATGTGGATGTCTTTTAAAAATAATAAGACATAAAATATCATATGATAACAACAATAACAAACAAAGCCGTATACTGTAATTATAGTTAAGTAATAATTTAGAGAAATATATATATAGTTTTCGAGAACGGATCCTCTCTAATACAAATTTTAAGTGTACTAATTTTTACACATTAATCAACTGATCGGTTAATACGTAAAATAATAATTTATTCTTGTCTAACTAGTTAATAGCATACTCTAATATTTCACAAAATGCACACTACAAAAAAAATTCCATTTTGGTAACTTTGACTTAGATTTAAGATGAGATCATGCATTTTGCAGCAAAACAAAAGTGATTCGTTTGGTATTGATAAAGAAATAGGCCCCACAATCTCCCATGCATGCAGGATAACCCAAGGTATTAGAAAGTTTTCTTTTGTTCCTTTCAAAATGTAGTTAAAAAAATGGAGGATACGCTCATACGCACAAGAGACCAAAATTTATGTCTAATAAATAATAAATGACGAGACAAATGGATTGTGTAGGAGGAAATCGAATCTAGCTGAGAAATAATAATAATAATAGTCGTTACGTCAAGCAATTTTAATTAAATACAAGTTTGTCGGCGAAAAAATAAATTAAATACAGCTAATTTGGAATCATAGTCGTTCTCAAAAAAAAAAAGGATTCACAGTCTACTAAACCCGATCTAATTTTTGCACATGTTGGGAATCCTATGTCTATTTTTTTTTTTGGGTAATTAAACACTATGTCTATTTTAGGCATAATAATAACATCCCATTCTTTTATTAAAAAAAAACAGTAAAGGTAAAGAATTTCTTTCTAAAATCCATTCCAAATTTCAGTTTTAATAAATTTTTTTGGCCGTAGTTCTAATAATATTTTACCATTGAAAAGTTTCTGAAAAAAAAAATTATTTAAGGAAATCCACGTGGACAAATAATTACATTTCTTGTGGACCAAATCCTGAAACTAGAAAACAACAAACATCACAGGGGTGTATATATATTTAAAAATATTTATTTAAACACATTTAATACCACATTAAAATTCAATTCATTCAACGCCTACCCCAGATGGAGCTAAAGTGTAAAAGATGTACGTATAAATAATATATATTTTCTAACGAAAAAGTAAGATAGAAAGAAAAGAAATCAAGAATGTTTAGGAGAAAAATGGAGCAACATGAGCTGTATGTTTGGTCTGATACAGAAAAAGGGAAGAGGATTATTGGTTCCTTATTTGAAGGGAAGAAGTGTTCTTTGTGTAACGAGAGGGAAGAAAATTTGACGAGAGGAATCTGGAGTTAAAAAATATTATTTTATCTTTGAATGGAAAAGAAGTGAGGGTCATGTGAGAAAAAATAAGGATAAAAATATCTTTTTATAATTTATCTTCAATTTTTTTATTATCTTTTCATCATACCAAATAAATTTATTTTTTAATTCTACTCTCCTTTTCTTATGTACCAAATATACTTTTTTTTACTTTCACTTTTATTTCACACCAAACAAGTCATCTCCTACCAAAAGTAACCTTAGTATTATGATAGTATAAACTTTACTATTTTTTTATTTGATCCCTATTTCCTTAGTAATGTTAAAAAATACCCTAAAAAATTAGTGTAATATATTGAAATTTAATATTTCATAATATTGAATTTTTATTTAGAAGAACCTTTTCCTAAAGCAAATATTAAAAATACAATTTTTTTTCAATTTTATTCTTCTAAAAGTACTAGAAGCATTAAAATTAAATTAAATTTTTAGATGCCTAAAATATGTGACAATTAATGAAAAAACACAAAAAAAAATTTTTTTTAAAAATTACGCGGAATTTTTATTATTACATTTCATATCTCATCACTCTATGGTTGAGTTTTTTTAAAACAAATTATATATTTTATTTTTATCATAACATTAAATAATAAAGATATATAAGAAAAAATTGATGGATTAACAACTAGATTTATATGGAGAGTGAATCCTCAAAAATAATTCTCTACGTTTTTAGAAAAAAAAAAATTTCTTTCTTAATCTTTCTCTGTCCACTCTTAATATGCAATCTCATTCATAATATATTTTTATTAACGTGAATCTCTGTAAAAAAAATTTATTATTACTTAAATATTTTAAAAAAATTACAAAATAACATGAAATGTTTGAAAGGAATTCCAAGAAAATAAATTTCCCCCAAATTCAATTTCTAAATATAAGATATAAATATAAAAAAATTAGACGTAAATATTTTTTGAAATATGGAAACAAATTTGGTAAAGAGAAGAGAAAAGGAAAGAAGAGAAAAATGCAAAGATTAGTTTACCCCACAGCCAGTATCAAGAGCAGTCCTAATGGAGCCATCACGCAGACGAATCAACTTCCCGATATCGTCGATGTACTTATCCGCACCGTTCGGAAACATCGTCCCTCCACCCGGGAACCTGAACCGGTTCCCCTCGAACCGGATCCAGTTCTGGACCGCCTTCTCCACCGTCAGTTCCCGATGCGGCACATTCGCGTACCACGCCAGATCTCTGCTCTTCGGCCACACGAACGGGTTCCGGTACCCCGCCGGCGCCGGGATCCTGCACTTCAGAACCTCCCCCTTCTCCGCCGCCGCCGCCGGACAATGCCTCTCCCTGTACACCATCCTCCTCCTCTCGTACCTCAGCGATCTCCGGTGGTCCTCGCACGGAGTGTACTCGCTGTACTCCACTCCGCATCGCGGATACTCCTTCTCCTCCTCCTCCTTAGCCCCCTCCCGCCCGATTCCCCCCGCCGCGAGGCCCGTCGCGTTGTGGTGGGACTGGAAGTCGAGGCGGCGGGCGATTCCTCCGTCTCCGCCGCCGCCGCCGGCGTCGGCGGCGGGGGATTTGGTAATACAGGGGAGTTCGAGGTTGGAGGTTGTGGATTTGGGGGAAATCACGACGCCGCGGCCTGCCTTGGGGTAAGCGCCGAGGAGGTAGGAGAAGACGCAGAGGATGACGACGATGGTGTAGAGGTTGATTTTCTTGCAGCTTGAAATGGCGGCGGCGACGGCGGAGGGCTTGGATGTGGGGTGGTAGGGTGAGGAGGAGTCTCCGGCGCCGGCCATGGGTGAGGGGGAGAAAGGGAGCGGATGGTGGGAGTGACGTTGTATGGATGTGTGTGGGTTTATAAATTTGAGGAGAAGGTGTTCGATGAAATGCGTGTGTGGGGTTTATTCATTGCATTGGATACGGATAGGGCCGAGTTATGGGGCGTTTATTCACAAAATGTGTCCAATCTCACTCATGCCTTTTCATTGAGTTGGGTTTTCTTTACTAAAAGCCACCATTAGTGTATAATGTATTCTTCCTTTTTTTTTTTACTAATATTAAAATGGATTTAATCACTAAATTATTCGATACCTAGGATTCATTATTGGGAATGACTATCTTGTTGGATGTCATTTTATTTTTATCTCTTTAAAAGATTGAATTTAGAAAGTGATTATTAACAAAAGTAGGAACCTTAGACAGCTCATTGTACTGTATTACATTGCTAAGTGCATGCTCATTGTACTGTATTCATTTTATGTTTCCAAATTTTATGTTAATTTTCAATTTTATTCCTAACTTTTTTCATGATAATATTTGTCTCAGAATTTTGAACTGCGGTCTAACACCAAATATTGTCCCAATACTAACAACAAAGTGAAATGACGATATAAATGTAATACTAATATTAATTTATTATTTAAAAAGATATCATTTCTTCGTATTAAAAAAAAAGATATTGTTAAATAATATTGTTTTGAGTTATAAATTAGTATTAATATCATATGTATAATACTATGTTATCATACGTAATTAGTATTTTAGACGATGGGAGATTTTAGGACGAAATTCAAAAATTTTGATATGAAATCGTAAGTTTTGGAATAAAATAGACTAAAAAAATTTAAGAACAAAATTAAAATTTAGTGTAAAGATTTTAAAAAAAGAGAGATTTTTGCCAAAATAAAGTCATCTGTTTTTATTTTTGAGTAGGGAATATGATAATAAAAGTATAAAGAATTGTATATACATTTAAAATATTTTAAAAAAATCCATGTGATATGTCTGTGTTATCAAATTTTTGTTAATTTACTACTAAATAATTTTTTTGAGTGATCAGTTAGTATTAATATTATATTTGTAATGTCATGTCATTGTTTGTGATTAGTAATTTAGAGGATGAAAATTCAAAAATTTTGGTACGAAACCATTTACAATAAAATTGACTGAGCACAATTTAACAACAAAATTAAAATTTAGTATAAAGATTGAAAAAAATAAGATATTTTTGCCAAAAAAAGTTATCTATATTATTTTGAATAGGAATGATAATAACACATATAAAGAAGCTAAGTCTATATAAATTTAAGAATTTTTAAAATCCATGTGATATGTCTCTATCATTAAATTTTTGTTAATTTACTACTAAATTTTGTTGTCATAATTAGTTACTACTACAAGTTAGCCATATGATGTGTCTTACTTTTACTTGGTAATTTATAGAGTTTATATATTGTGTATATCAACTTATTTTAATAATGATGTATATTAACATATTTAATAGTAAACACTAAATTAAAACTATTTAAAATTAATTATAAATTAAATATATATGGACTAAAAGAAGCAAAGAATAACTTCACCTGAAAAAATTATTGTATCATGAAAAGAGATAAAAGTTCAATATTATAAAAATACTGAATTTTAATATAATTTTCCAATTTTTTAATATTAATATAAATTCATAGATATAAAAATCCATTCTAAATAATTTAGAGACCAAATAATTTGAATAATGTACTGCAGTTCAATATTACCGTAAATATTGAACATATTAATTTTCTATGAAATGGTGTGTTGATTTGTTCTTAATTGGTGCCATTAGTTGTTTAATTTGAACTACTAAAATTGTGGCACCATCATAATTAAATATATATTAATTACGCTCACTATTTTTTAAAACCCATTTAATTTTTGTAAGAATCACTATTAGGATAAAAACTAAAAAGTGCAATTTTGTTAATAAATTTAGTTTACATATATATATAACGAATTCAATCTCAAATTCTCAACGATCATACTAAAATTGAAAATTAAAATCGGACCGGAAAATCGGTAAACCGTCAGCCAGTCCGGTCCGGAATAACCAATGAACCGGTCAGATATAAAACCGGTCAAGAACCGGTCAGAACCGGTGGTTTAGACGGTTCGACCGGTTGTTCTTTTTTTTTTTTTAATTTGTGTTGTTTATGATTTAATATTTATTGAAATTTTGTTGTGACTTGTAGTTATAAGGATTGTTCTATTTCAGTATTTATTGTTGGGTTTGTGATAAGATTTGAGACTTAAATATGTTGATCCTTGAACTTATTTGAAGAGTTTAATATGATATTGTGGTAATTTGTAACTTGTTCTATTTCTTATCATGTTTAGATCGAGATGGAAACATATAATTATGAAATATATAATTTTTTTATGATATATTTTAGTATATTTAATTAAAAATATATATTTTAAATGTCACCGGTTCGACCACGGTTCGACCATTGAACCGTGAACCAGTGTCTCGACCGGTCCGGTTTTAAAAACATTGATACATACATCTTTGTCCTTTGTCCTTTTGCTGTTATGTCTTTTTCACATCACAGATATCTTAGCTAACTAAGAAAATAAATGCATACCCTAGCCTAAAAATCACTATTTATGCTTCACCCCCCACAATTATGGACCTTTAAGGGCGAAATAATATTTTTGGTATTTTAAACGTTAAAATTTATTATTAATTATACTCTTTGTCAATTTACAATTGAATCTCAAATCTTTTATTTTTTGACTAATATTATCGTTTTTATCAATATTGTCAAAATAATTAACAGTAAGTGTTTATGTTACGTCACGCGTGATAAAAAAAGCTGATTGAATTTAAGTTATACCAAATCATATTTGTCAAACAATTCAAGTCATCATTTTTCCTATTTTCCATCTCATTACGTTCTGCCCCTTCTAAAAATCAAAACTTTCGTTTATTTTGCTTCCTTTTCACCCGAAGATAGAACATTCTTCTTCATTCCAAGCCGAGAGCAAAAATACAATCGATGCTTCTTTGTTCCGGCTCTCATCAGTTTGGTCATTTTACATCTTATAATTAAATACGTACACTCGTATTATATCTTGTAGACAAGTTTGTATCACAAACAAATTAGACTTTAAAGTTTTTGTCACTGTCATATTAGGACACGTTCTTTACACAGAAATAGAAATGGAAAGGAAAACGGAAACGGAAATGAAATGTGTTTATTGTGTTTGTTAGTAAAAGTTTGGGAATGGAAATGGAATGGAAATGCATTAAAGTTACCACTTTACCCTTTATATTAAAATAATAAAAATAATAGAAGGTTATGATTGTGTCAAATCAAAAGGTATAATAGACATTTTGTAGTTTCTTTTCTTTTTTTAAAAAAGTTGATGGAAATGAAAAAATAAAAAATAGGTGGAACCTAGTAGACCCCACCCATTCCTTCCTCATTTCCATCCCCATTTTTTGTTAAAGAACAAGGCCTTAGAGTATAAAGTTAAAGCTTGAGAAGTCACGTATGATGCCACATATAAGTATCACTATTAATTATTTTGACAGTATTACTAAAAAAGGACAATATTGATAAAAAAAATAATGAAAGATTAATGGTACAGTTGATAACAAATAAATTTTAAAGGTATAATTAACAAGAATCTCAAATGTTGAGAGTACTAATAAAATTTTTGCCTTCTTTAAAATGTGAATTAAATAAAACAAAATTGTACATAAATAGTATAAAAGTGTCCAAACAAATATATCTTTCTTCGATAACAATTTATTGCAATTTTGAGAAAAATGTGAGCAACAATAATTGACACAAAGTAAAAGCATTAGGTGAGTTGTTGACTTTTGAGATAGCATTATTTAAAATTTAAATTCCATTAATAATTAAAAATAGTAAAACATACCATCAACATACAAGAATATATATTATCGTACAAAGACGTGAATGTATGGTCCTCTTGTACGTTCCAATAATAATGTTAGCTCATTCTTTATTTATGTTATTAATTATTTAATTTGGCTTTTTTTAAAAAAATTAAAAAGGAGAGATCCTAAAAGCACCGCATAATAAAGCTTAATGGGGGTAGATACTTTGGAAATTTTAAAGTTACTTAAATAATAGTACCAAATTCAATCAATATGACACATATAATTAGATATCTATATTTTTTTAATTATCGTTTATCAATTTCAATTTTGGAGGGATGAAAATAAAACATCGTTTATGAAAAAGATCATTATTAAGAAAGAGTCTGATAATATTTAAAAACTTAATTATCATGTTCTAATATAATAATAAGGTTAAATTATTCTTTTGGTCCTCAACGTTTGCACAAAGTTTAATATTAGTCTTCAACATTTAAAAAAGTTATTTTAGGTATTCAACTATTTTGTTGTCAAAATTGGTCCTCTAACGTAACATCTGTCCGATTTTGCCATTAAATGCTGACGTGGAAGGCTTATTTGGCATACCCTCTCTCGTACGTGTCATATTTATATGACATGACACCCTCCCTCACCCAAACTTAGCAAAACGACGCCGTTTTGATTCATTATAGAACATTTAAATGAATTAAAACGACGTCGTTTTGCTGAGTGTTAGTGAGAGAGGGTGCCATGTCATTTAAATATGACACGTAGGAGAGAGGGTGTGCCACATAAACCTTCCATGTCAGCATTTAATGGCAAAACTAAACGGATGTTACGCTAGAGAACCAATTTTGACAAAAAAAAAACATTGAGGACCTAAAATAACTTTTTGAAACGTTGAGGACCAATATTAAACTTCGTGTAAACATTGAGGACCAAAAGAATAATTTGACCTACTAGTAATAATACCAAAAGAAAAAGGTTATCAAGTTGACCTTATTATATACCCATCGGCCATACGGTGCTATAAAGTTTCTATTTTTTTTTTTGTGACATCTTTTTTAAAAAAATAACAAGAATTAAATCGAGGTTTAATTTTTTTTAATAGTAGGGTCTCAACTCTCAAGATTCCATTGATTGAATCAGAAATTGTCTAGTTATATATATACACACACACTCTAATAATCATACGAAAATTGGACAAGTAATTAAGTGGTCAACCCAAGATTGAACAGAAAAAAAAAAAATAGTATTGAGTCAAGAGTTGAAAATGGACTATGGTCATTAATTTTTTTTATAGGTATTTTCTTATTGAAGACAATATTGTTCGAGCTAACTGAGGTCCCATAACGAGTTTAGAGTTCTCCCAACAGATATTTTTTTCTATACGCAAGACACAAACCCAAAACCTTACATAAAGAGAATAAAATAATTACCATTTCAATCAACCATACGTTGGTTCATTATTTTTTGAACAAAAGGTGATTTATTCTCGTAAAAATGCAATAACGTATAATTATGATTCTCAAACAATTTTGGATTATCTAAAGTAAAGAAGAAAGGTGTAGTGTGTTGGAATATTTTTAAATTGAAGAGATGTATTAATTGAAGAGTCATGTATTTATGTTTATTTGAAGAGTTGTATCATAAATTAATTAATTAATTAATTTATTTATATGAAAAGACAAGACTCTTCATTTAAATGAATATTTGTGACTTTTCAAAGGCATCACTTCATGGTCTATATAAACCCCTCATCATTCCATAACACAACATATCAAATTCATTGCCTTTGTCTTTGAGTGCACACAAAGATTAAGACAAATTATCACTTTGTGAATACTATTGTTGTCTTGGCTTGAGTATTGGAAGTGCTATCCATACTCAAGGGTCTTCATTGTATCCTAAAAGAAATTTGCCAGTCTACCCAACTAGCACCCTATATAAAATAGAAAAAAGTGGGGGCAAATTAAGCCTAAAAGAAAGTGTTGTCCACGCCTTGAAGACATTGTACATCACTTTCCTTTCTTCTTCTTCTATTCTTCAAAGAATCAAATTCTCCAACATAGTGCTCTTAGTAGAAAAGACATAAAATTAAAAAAGGAGCCATCCTAAATGGAATATATTAGAGACCATTTTTTTACTATAGAAAACTACACATCTTTCTCCTAAAGGTCCCATTAAAATTTATATACAACTGAGTAAATATTTATTCCTATTAAAAATTGGCTATAGTTCAGCGCAACCTTAATAAAGAATATAGTTAAATTGAGCTATTTTTTAGTTGGGTTAGTTCATTTTTATTTTTTAATTTTTTAATATGTATACAATGAATTAATACCTTAATGGTATGATTTTTATTCTAATTTAAATTGTATTAATTATTTTGGATTTTATTTAACTTATATTTTATTGTTTTAAATGTAAATGAAAAATATTATATTTTTATTAAAGATTTTGCAAAAGAAAAAACAATTGTTTGAAAGTTTAAAATGTTAAAATAAAAAATGGACTTCCCTAATTCAGCCATACTTAAGTCCTAATAGAGTAAGAGGGTTAGATTGGACTAGAGAAATTTTATCTCATATTAAAAACGGGTCAACTCAATCTTAATAAATTATGGTTAAATCATGGTAAGATGGAGCACAACTCTAAAATCAATTAATACTTCCATATAATCAATTGGTTGGTCCAGCTCAATTCGTATAATCCCACATTGATAACTAAACAAATCTATCTTTGAAATGGATAAAAGTTCAATGATACCATACGATTGAAGTTTAGTACATCCTTTCAATCATGTAGAACCATTTGTTTATATTAATATAAATTCAAATTAATAAGGACCCACCTTGATTGGTTCAAGAATCAACTGACTGGAAGGATGTACTGAAGTTCAGTACTACCGTACCACTGAACATCTACTCCTTTCAAATGGGTTAAGATTTGATTGACTCATTAATTCTTTGTAAAACACATTTTAAAAGCTCTAATGTGGACTAGCCAAAGATAAGATAATTCATCAATATTTAATTTAACAATTCTAAAGAGTGTGTGTGAGAGAGAAAAGGATAATATCTTATCAGAAAGAGGGGAAAGGGTTGGTGTACAAAAGTTGGTGCAAATATCTTCGGAAAGAAGGAACAAAAAAGTATGGGGTTAGCATATTAGAAGAGACACACGTACAAACATACACCACAATGGACGCTAACTTATCAGCTAAAGCTACGCTACAAAAAGCCCCACAAAAACTCACAAGCAAAGAAAAGAGATAAAATTAAATGGACTCGTTTGGAAATGGAAAGTATTCTGTGATCAGTTGTTTACTCTTAACCGAAAGATTTGCGGCGAGGGAATTGATCACCATTGTCGACGGTGGATACCTTTTCTTACGAAAAAAAAGAGATAAAATTAAATGGACTCGTCATTTAATCGATCAAATTGTGGTCAAATCAGTATTAGTATATTAATTTAATATTTTAATTGATTATAATAATTACTATTTATTACATAAGAAAATTAGTATTAAATAAAAGAAAAAATTTAGGTCAATTTTCTTATGTCCATTTCATCAAGTTCTCCAATATAAATATAACATGTGGCAAAAAGTGTTTAAATGACCAATCACAGTAGAGAGAGAATATAGAAGACCACCTTTTATATGACCAATCATAGAAGAAAGAGAATGTAAATATAATATAAGATTAGTGAAACTTGATGAAATTGACACAAGGAAATAGATCTAAGTTTTTTCCTTAAATAAATTAATATTAAAACCTTTTAAAATATAAAATTAATTATAATATATTAAAATGTAATTAATATACAATCTCACTTAAACATTTTTTTTTTTACTTCTCCATATTCATTCTTTCCAATGATTATTATTATCATAATTACTTTTCACTATCTCAAACCAACGTGATTCTCTTTATTATTTTCTCTTTCTCTCTTTAATTTCTTTTGATAAACTTCCTCTCACTCTCACTACAACATTTTAGGCCTCTAGCAACACTCTTTTTGACATCGGCTAGAAAACTGTTCCCTATACAAGAAATAAACAACATTTTTTCATTCTAGCAAATGATAAGTGTTTTAGCAACAGAATTGGGAAACGCCAATAATCGTTCCTATTGTTTGAATAAGGAACATGTTTTAACCGTTGCATTTTTCCTCCTTTAGGCAACGGTTTATGTTTGTAGTATTTAAATTTTAATTTTTGTTACAATTAAAAACGATTTCCAATTACTTTTGTTACAAATAAAAATCGTTCCCAAAAAAATTATATTTGCCACCAGTAAAATCGGTTCCCAATTCTTATGTTAATTAGGGGTGGGCTGAGTCATCTCAAGTTTTGAACTGGCTCAGGCTCGAACTTGCTATGTCATTTGACTTGAAGCCATTTCCTATTTTTTTATGGCCAAATTTATTGTCATTAAACAAATTAACAAATAAAAGAACACTAAGTCTTAGACCTGACCTTTCTTCTCTCGAACCCAATCCGACACCGTGCAAGAGCAAAGACTTCGTGTGTGAGAGAGAGCATATGAAATTAAATTAAGAAATTCAAAGTACATTAAATAGAGAATGATTTTTGGTCGTTGTAAAAAGACAAAAATGTTGTAGTGTCTTCATTTACTTCTTTCCATCTTCTACTTTCTTTTTCAACCATACTTTTCTTATTCTCATTTTTCTCATCATTTCTCTTCTTCTTCTTCTTCTTCTTCATCATCTTATCTTATCTTCTATGTTTTTTCCTATTCTTTAAAGTTTTAATAAAATTTAGGTCAAAGGTTTATTTTGGTCCTCTATATGTTTCACCCAAGTTTTAAATTAATAATTTATGTTTCAAAAGTTTTAAATTGGTATTTTATCTTTTCTAGAATTTTTAAATTGGTCATTTCGTCCAATTCTGTCAATTTCTTAAGTTAACTGCTAACGTGGCGTGCCGAGGTAGACACATAATTTCTTCTACGTGTATCAGATAGTTGGTGTGGCATTATACACACCAAAAACACCCAAATAACGTCGTTTAAGCATAAAATAAAACCATACTGAGAGGGTCTAATGAAACATAAAGGACTAATATAGAACTTCAATGAAACATAAAGGATCAATATAAAACTTTAATAAAACCTGAAGGACAAATATAAAACTTTTGAAAAATATAAAGGACCAATATAAAACTTTTGAAAGATAAATGACCAATTTAAAACTTGGGTGAAACATAGAGGACCAAAATGAACATTTGACCAAAAATTTATTTTTCAACTCTTTCTTCTTTCTCCTCCGATCCTCCTCTTCCTCCTCCTCCTATTCTTCATTTTTTTAATTTATTTTGTGCAAACCAATTCTTGACTAGTTTTGTTCAATTCTTGGTATCAGTTTTACCGGTTCAAACGATTGTTGACTGATTTTTTGAATGACCGATTTTGTGATTCTTTAGGATCAAACTTGTGACCGATTCATTAATTTTTTGATTGAATCGCCCGATCAATCTGATTTTAACAACCAAGATATAAAACTAATAAATCCGTTCTTTAAAAAAAAATTAAAGCTATAATAGTCGTAATGTATTCTTCTTTTGTTGAATTATATATATATATATATATATATATATATATATATATATATATATATATATATATATATAAATAAAAAAAGCTATGTTAATTATTGATTCAATATCATATTCCTTGGAATCAAAATTTGTCATTATGGTTGATATATATTATGATAAAGCAGTGACTTTTGACTTAAAAGTTAAAAAGGTAAAATAAAACTAAAAAATATCGCCTACAAAAAGAACCGAAAGTTCCTAATTAATGAGGATATAGAATATTCAAATTAAATTATTATATATATTATATATATATATATATATATATATATATATATATATATATGCCCCAACCACAAGGACAAAAAAGAATCCTCACAAGACAAAAACTTTCAAATGTATATTAGTAAATGACGAATTATATATATATATATAAAATAAAACAGATTGAAAAAAATGGTGTACAAGAAAACAAATGGGATTTAGAGATATTTGTTAGACGAGAAAGCTATATAGCTAGATATATATACGAGAATATCTATTCATAAGCTATATATATATATATATACCTTAAAAAAGAAAAGAAGAAAAAGAATGAAAATGAAAAAGAAAATAAAAGAGAAAAGGCCACCATAAAAGAATAAAAGCACCCGCACTGAGAATTTATTGCTTTTCTTGAAGGGTTTAAGAGGGTAGGCAATTATCTAATTAAGATTAAATGATCATAAATAGAAAAATGATAATATATTATCAAACAAATACTTCTTTTTCTTTAATAACTTTGTACCAGTTTTAAATTAAATATTGAAAATTTGATTCTATTCCAATTTTGTTATATTATGATTTGACGTCTATGGATCCTCATTATTAGAGATAAATAGAGATTAGAGAGCGATAGAGTTAGAGAAAGTGGAACCCATATCTATTACTATACTTTTTTAATAACAAAAATTGATACAATAACAGAGAATTCGCTGCTATTATAAATTGATATACACTTCTCTAGTTCTCTTGTACACATTAAGGTAAGATGAGAGAGATTAGATATGCTAGAAAAAGTAAGATGAGAGATCATGAGTGTCAAATTAATTATAATACAACATATATATATATATATATATATATATATATATATATATATATATATATATATATATACTCCAACACTTTAATTCTCTATATTAATGTAGTTGTTAGACTACTTTCTGGTCATTGGTATTTGGTATTATAAAATAGTTGTTTTCTAATTAAAAAAATTGTTAAAATTTTAAATTGGTCCCTTATGTTTGTACGAAATTTCATATTAATCATTTATGTTTTAAAAAGTTTAAATTGGTTTTTCATGATATATACAAAATGTATATATCATGAAAGAATATGAAAAAAAGCAAATATATATATATATATATATATATATATATATATAATAGGTGGTTATTAAAAAAGTGAAAGTAAAATAACTTTTTATTATTTTATTTACTATTTTAAAATATAATAATAATAATAATATATTTTTAAAAAATTAAAGAATAAATTATACATGTCACGTCATTATTTAATGACAAAAGTTAACGGTGTTATGCTCGAGGATCAAAATCGAAGTACGTATAAGAATAAATAATAATAATAATAATAATAATAATAATAATAATAATAAAGCTTCATTTAGAGATTTAATTTGTAGTAAAAAAATTACAAAATTCTCAATTTTAAAAAATAAGTGAAATACTATAACTACTTTTTTGAACTTAATAGTGAAATACTATAACTATAAAATTTATGGACTTTTTATAATCTGAGTTAAAAAAAACTTTTAAAAATTGAATTGTGTAATTTTATGATATTTTTGGAAGACAAATAGTTAAAATTAACATGTATCCCAAGAAAATAAAAGGGCATAATTAATTTAATTTGGTTAACATATATTATTTAACTATTTCAGTGACCACATCAAATTGGGAAATTTGGACTAAAGTATTAGTAATAAATTTGGTCCGGTTTAATTTTGTTTTGATTGAAGACCAAACTAAATAAACAGAATAAACCAGTTCTCGAAGGATAAAACCCCTTTGGTTTAATTTTGATGTTGATTTGGTATAGGGGTGGCAATGGGCGGGTACCTGTTTATTTTTTCATTATCCGAATTCGAATCCGCCCATTACACCTAATACCCGAATTCTAACCGAATAAAAAAAAATTACATTTTCAATATCCGTATTCGAAACTATCCAATACCCGATATTCAAAATACCCGAAAAAAATAACGGATATAGGATACTGAGTATCTATAGTCAACTAAATTATCTGATATCCATTACCCAGTGTCCACCCACTAAATAAATTACTATAAAAAAGTTAAATTTTCTAAAAAATAAAGATAATTTTTATAAATTAAAATTAATAATACTAATTTTAATAATTGAAATCATAAAATTTTATTTAATAAAATATATTTTATTTAATATTATAATTTATAATATATATTATTTTGGATATTGAATATCAGGTACCCTATCCGCCCATTTATTTCGGACGGATATAGGATATCCGAAGCTAATATTCGCACCCGTCCAATATTCAATAGATAGTCATATTCTACTACTCATACCCTATTCGATATCTGATATCCATGTTTTTGGGACAAATACCATCGAGTACCCATAATCTAACTACTCATTGCCACCCCTAATTTAGTCGATTTGATATTAATTAAATCGGATTTTTTTAACAGATATTTCATTTTTTTCTAAGTTTCAAAATTTTTATGTAAGTATAACCAATTATAAATTTTAAAAAATTTATTCTATTTTTGAATATTCTCAAACCCTAGCAGCCGCTTCCTCTCTTCTCTTTTCATTCGTTCTTAACCAGTTTCTTTCTGCAGATCTAACCGGAGGGGTTGTCAAAATTTGGCAACCCCTCCCTATTTTTCTTCTTCTTTTATTATCGTCGTTACGTTTCATAAATAAGGTAGATATTCATTCCCCCAATTTTGGTCGTGATTTTCTTCCAGATTTACTTCTGAGTTTTTAAGTCCTCTCTTGTGAGAGTGTAGTCTCCCATTGTTAGATCGATTCATATCTAGTAAGTGGAGCTTGTTTTATTTTTGTGTGTATTTATTTTCTTTTGTGATTTTTTTTTACAATCAGGTGATTCTGATACAAGATTTGTCATAATCATATCTAAATCTACGAATCATCTATGTTAAAAAATTTTCACTCGTTCATCATGTTGTTGGAAGAGCCTACGACAATTTCAACTTTGAAGATTACTTCAGATCTAATATGCATGAGGTATAAAAGTAACAACTCTGTTGGCAATACCAAGGACGGTGAAATTTTTCATCCTGAAGAAATAAGATCAGCTGAGCTTACACTTTGTTTACTTAGTTCAATAATTGTTAGGACTTATTCTTCAGTATTATTAGATTGGAGTTTTCTAAATTATTGTAAGTGCCGCTTGGCTTTTTCTACAATATAATGAAGCTTTAATGCTTTTTCATTAAAAAAAAATTTTATGTAAGTATAGGAGAGTATATATTCTCTGCTGTCTGCTGTCCAATTACTGTAGTTAACTGGACAATATAAAAATTGAAATACAGAGGATCCATGCTAATATGTATAAAGAGGGATCCACAGTACAAAATTGAAAAATAGCAAAAAGAGACACAAGATGGATTCTATATCAAATATGGCTGACCACAGGTAGAGCAAGCCCATATCTTTTTTTTTTTTCTTGGTTCAGTTGGATTGGCTTTTTTTTTTTAATTAAAATTGAATTAAGCTGGCCCATTTTGATTAAGATTAGATATATATATTCTCCAGCTCAACTTGATCTTATTATCGACAAAAAAAAACTTAATTTTATTAGGGTTCAGAGCTGAGTTCAGTTCGCCCGACGGGCGATAGAACTATATAGAGAGAGAGAGAGATGAGTTTTAAAGACGTTGAAACCCTTTAAAAATATTCATTTTGTCCTATTTTTTATAAACATGATGGAGAGTGACGCTAGGCTGGTAATATAATTGATATGCTCGAGACCCCCACAATTCTAACTCTGATTCAATATTCTATATATTATATATATATAGATGAACTAAAATAAATTAATTTAATAAAAGCCTTGACATGAGCAAGAATTTTTGCTTTTCAACATTTAGTCAAGAGCTTGATATTATAATATATATTTAATTCACGCGAATTCCATTTGGCAATTATAGGAAAGAGCTTGAGACTTGAGATTTTGGTTTTGGTTTTGGGAAGTAGTCTTTGAAAGTGTTCATTCTTTTAATGAAAAAAAAAATTTATTTATTAACACTTTTTTAATAGACATTTATAAAAATATTCATTTTGTCTATTTTTTATAAGCATGTTTGACTAAGTTTTTTTTACCAATAAATTATTATTGTTTAAATAGGTAAGGCCGGCACAAAAGAGACTTACACACACCAAAATAGAGGCCAAAATGCAATTTACACAATTGAAATTTAGTGTAATTAATCCCATCAAATCTAAAAATAGACAAAAAAAAAAACCCTAAACTTTTATTTTTTGTGCAACATGCCCCTTAACTAATTTTTTTCATACAAAACAGTAATCATTTTAGTCAGAAAAATTGAACTAATTAAAATTGATGTTCCTGCACCAAACCAAACTAATAATCATGCATAAAACGAACAAAACATATCAATATCTGGTTTAGTTTGGTTTGGTATGTTAAAAAACTGAACTGAACTTATATACTTTTATGTGTGTATATATATGTTTTATATATATACATATTATGTTACAATCATTTTCAAATAATAAGGTTTAAATTTTGTTTTTAAAAGATTAGATTAAATTTAGTATATCTCAAAATTTGACTTTATATTGTTAGTAAATATTGAATAGAATTGTATTTTATATTAATAAACTTAATCATGCAAATTTATCAATACAAAAGCCTCAAACCATGCCAAATCGAACCGTTCAATACCGATTATCTATAGTTTGGTTTGACGCTATAAACTCATATCAATAGATACATTTTTTAACTTAAATCTATCCAAAATGCCTCCCGAACAACCCTAGCTATTAGAATGTAAGCAAAAAGTTACAACCTTTTACAAATACTTTAATAATAATTATAAATAAATACACATCCATATATAGTTGAGAGCATACACAACATCAACCTAAAAGTGCAAACATACAATTACAAACTTTATATATATATATATATATCAACTAATTCATCTTTTCAATTCATTAATTGCTCAAACAAAGTAGGGTTTCTAACTTTAGGAACAAGCTTCAAGGGTACTTTCCTCCTCAAAGTCAAAAGAGATTTTTCAGTCATATCAAGCTCATTAAAATCCATGCCATTAGGGAGAGACCACTCAAAATAATGAACCAAAGAGGCCAAAATCAAAGAAATTTGCCTAATTGCTGAAGTCACACCAAGGCACACCCTCCTCCCAGCACTAAAAGGCAGATACTCAAAACTTGACCCTACAAACTCCATCTCCTTCTCCAAGAACCTCTGTGGCTCAAACTCCAAAGGTTGCTCCCACAAGTTAGGGTCTCTTGCTATGGCCCACATGTTCACAAAGATGGCTGAATCCTTAGGGATGGTGAAGCCCATGACTTGGCAGGTTTCAAGTGCCTTGTGAGGAAGAAGAAGGGGACCTGCAGGATGGAGTCTTAGGGTTTCTTTGATGCAAGCTTCTAGATAAGGGAGATGAAGTATGTGGGAGTCTTTGATTAATGTGTGTTGTTTGTGATGATCTATTTTGGTTTCAAGCTCATTTTGGAGTTTGTGTAATGCATTTTGGTTTTTCATTAGGGCTGACATTGCCCATTCTAATGTTGAGATGCTTGTCTCTGTGCCTGCTACTATTAGCTCCTGCATGGCCATGGAAGATTGTTAGGTTAGAAAAGAAAACCTAAAACTTATGTGGGTATATATAGAAGTAAAAATTCTTTTGTTAACTAGGGCACCTTGGAGAATAGGTTTCTACTAATTTATTGATATAGAGCATTATTATTAATGATTTTAAAATTGTAAAAATGTCAATAAAAATAATAATTTTGAATGTTCACAAAATTTATCAACCAATCAAATGAACTGATTAGCAAAACCCACAATCAAATACAATAATCATGATCAATTTTTTATTTGTCAAGGAAAGATTTTTTTTTCTTTTAAAAAAATAGGTATCTACTATCTGGCATGATGATTAATCTTTCGCGGGATAGGAGTAGTGATGATTCAGTGCTTCCTTCATTTGTTCATTAGCATTATTTGTCAATAATAATAAAAGTTTAATTTATGATTCATTTAAGGTGAATCACTATTTGTGTGGTCCTATCAGTTTGACAAATAACATTATATTGAATGAACAGAAGATTGTAATGAAAATTTCAACACCTGATATTTACTCCATTTGGTTCACAATAGCTGTTTCGTTGGGTAGACGCACACAGACCAATAAAATTATTAGTTCACTTTAAACTTAGAAAAATATGAGATAAAAAAACTAAATTACCCTTATTAATTAGTTACTCCTACTAATTACTCTTTCTCCAATAATCTTAACTTGGGAATAGGTATTGGTAGGGATAAAATTGTAAAAAGAATATTTAATGTTTTTTTGATTTTGTAAAACAACAGATATTTTGAAACATAAAAAATTTCCCAATGAAACAAATATTATGTACCAGAAGAAGTAATTAATTAAGAGTGGATAAATCCCTTCCTCTCAATTAAACTCGAATTGATGTCAAGCAAAGAATAGTGATCACATAAACGATAAATTTACTACTCTGGTATTACTAAACTTCAATACTTCTCTCCAATCATATAGTGTTATTTGTTAATATTAATAAAAATTTATGTTATAAAGACCCATCTTAAATAAATTAAGGACTAATTAATTAAAATAATGTATTGATTAAGTACTATCGTATTATTGAACATCTTCTTAACCCAAATAGGGGTGAGAGAGACTTCAATACAAGACTCAATTGAAAAAGAGTATTTAATATTTTAGGCCAAATTACTCTTTTGGTCCTCAACGTTTTTTCTTTGTCAAAATTAGTCCTCCAGCGTAACTCCGTGTAGTTTTTTTTGTTAAATGCTGACGTAGAAGACTTATGTGACACACCCTCTCTCCTATGTGTCATATTTAGATGATATGACACCCTCCCTCACTCTAATTCAGCAAAACGACGCCGTTTTGCATCACTTCTCTCTCACTCTAACTCAGCAAAACGGCGTCGTTTTGCTGAGTTGGAGTGAGAAAGGGTGTCATATCATCCAAATATGACACGTAGGAGAGAGGGTGTGCCACATAAGTCTTCCACGTCAGCATTTAACAAAAAAAACCAGACGGAGTTATGCTGGAGGACCAATTTTGACAAAAAAAAAACGTTAAGGACCTAAAATAACTTTTTGAAACGTTGAGGACCAATATTAAACTTGGTGCAAACGTTAAAGACCAAAAGAGTAATTTGGTCAATATTTTATTTGATAGTTTAAAAATATTTTATATTACTTTGTCACACAAGAAACCAAAAAGAAAGAGACTAGGACTTTAATTTACCGTAACGAATTGATTAATTTGACCATCGTTGAAGCCATTGTCAATCACCAAATCCAAGAAATCCCTCTTCAACGCCACCTTCTTCTCCATCATCATCCTCTGTTTCCTCCTCTGTTCCACCATACTCTTCCAAACACTCACCACCTTCTCCAACGCCTCCTTCCTCTTCCTCCCCACTCTCTGCAGATCCAACCCCTTCACGATCGGAAACAAATCACTCACATTCACCACATTAATCAACTCCCCCACCTCCGTCACCCCTTCTCTCACCTCTTCCCCAATCCCCTTCCCTTCGAAATCCAAGAAATCCACAGAGAACAGAGTATTCGTGAGAACATTCAGCACGCACGCGTACATCGCGGTCCCCACATCGACTACTTCTCCCTCTTTCGACCCCATAAATAGAACCATCTCCTTCACCTTCTGTTCCCTCACGCTCGCCTGAGCCTCCACCGCCTTCAGCGAGAGGAGCTCTGTTTTCCAGAGCGAGCGGATGTACTTCCAGCTCTCGCCGCAGTCGGCGGAGAAGCCGACGGAGAAGGGGTAGTGTATCGGGGCGGCCTGGGTGACGTGGCGGCCGGAGAGGGATCGGTCGTGGGTCTTGAGGATCTCTCTGGCGGCGGCTGGGGAGGAGGCGACGATGGTGATTTGGGAGCCGAGCTTGAGGGAGAAGAGTGGGCCGTAGGTTTTGGAGAAGTCGGCGAAGAGGGCGTAGAGAGGACGGGTCCCGTCGCCCATCTGGAAGATGTTTCCGATGATGGGCCATTGGAATGGGCCGGGTGGAAGATGGGCCTTGTCAGAGAAACGACGTCGCTTGAGGAAGAAGAGAGGGATGAGAAAAAGTATAAGGAAGAAGAAGAAGAAGAAGAGGTGGAAGTTATGATGGTGTGAGGCTATTATTAGTGTCATGATTGTGTATTTTTTGTGTTTTGTGATCCTAGGAAGTGAATGATGCTATGTCTGTGTATATATATACAGAGGGAAGGTTGCATTATAATCCCAAGTTGCCAATAGGTTTATAGAAACACTGAAATTTGAACGAGTTAATAAACATTGATTTCCGGACGAAGGGAATGGAGCTTTATTCGTTGGGAGAGTTGTCAGTAATATTGAACCCTGCAAAATACGAATGATTAGTTATCAGGTCTGTTCTGATAGATATCATGATTATAAACAAAAAAGCCACACATATATATACTAGATGTTTCTCATGCACGTACTGTGTATGTAATTTATTTTTTAATTGTTTACAAATAAAAAAAATAACAATGATTAGTTATCAAGTCTGCTCTAATAGATACCATAATCATAGACAAAAATAACCCACACACACAGAGACTTCGTATACACGTACCATGTATGTAATTTATTTTTATTTTTAAAAAATATATATAATATAAAATTATTATTATGATTTAAAATAATAAAATATTAAAAATTTGATAGTATTTTATCTTTTAAAATATAATATAATAATTATATTTTAAATAATATATTAAATCAAGGGAAGTTATTTATTGAAAAGTTATTCATGAGAAGTTATTTATTGATTAGTTGTTTTCAGGGGGAAGTTATTTTTTGGGTACCATACTTTACTTGTGTGACACCAAAAACTCAAATGTCATATATATATATATATACTAGAGGCTTCGCATGCACGTACCGTGCATGTAATTTGTTTTTATTTTTTTTAAAAAAATAAGATAAAATTATTATTATGATTTAAAATAAAAAAATATTAATATTTGATAATTTTTTAACTTTCAAAATATAATATAATAATTATATTTTAAATAATATATTAAATCATGGGAAGTTATTTTTTGAGAATTTATTCATGAGAAGTTATTTATTGATTAGTTGTTTTTAGTGGGGAAGTTATTTTTTTGGTATCACACTTTGGTTGTGTGACACCAAAAACTCCAAAGCCATATATATATAGATATACTTCGCATGCACGTACAGTGCATGTAATTTGTTTATATTTTTTTTAAAAAATATAAGATAAAATTATTATTATGATTTAAAATAAAAAAATATTAATATTTGATAATTTTTTAACTTTCAAAATATAATATAATAATTATATTTTAAATAATATATTAAATCATGGGAAGTTATTTTTTGAGAATTTATTCATGAGAAGTTATTTATTGATTAGTTGTTTTTAGTGGGGAAGTTATTTTTTTGGTATCACACTTTGCTTATGTGACACCAAAAACTCCAAAGCCATATATATATATAGATACTAGAGGCTTCACATGCACGTAACGTGCATGTAATTTATTTTTTTTTAATTTTTTTAAAAATATATTATAATATTATGATTATTATATTTTAAATTAATAAAAAATTAAATATTAAATGATTTCAAAATTTTAAAATATAAAATAAAATATTTATTATATTTAAAATAATAAATAAAATCCTATGAAGTTATTACTATTCTTATTTTCTCTCACCGATGATCTTCTCACATCATACTTTAATTTTCTTTTTTAATTAACTAATTGACTATTTTATGAGACCGGATCCACAGTCATATTAATATATATATATATATATTAGTTTATCTATTCAGTGTTCAAAAATAATTTTTAAAGCTTATTTTTATTGGTTGAAAATTAATTTATTATCTCGAATTTAATAAAAAATTATAAATTTTTTTATTGGTTAAAATGTTTTTGGAACTAGTCAAAAAAACCCTATATATATATATATATTGTCACATTCGATTGTATTTAGTGGAAAGTTAAGAAGAAAAATGTTATCTCTACAAAATATTATTTGTCTTATATAGTTTAATTATTAAAAAAATATCAAATGATTTCTATCGATTTAATCCCAAATTAATTTATTATATATCTAAGAACAAGTAGAGACGTAACATATGATGAAGAATTGAAGATGAGCTCTCGTTGTTTCCCAAAAAAACTACCGGCCATATATCTCTTTCAATCTCTGAGAATTACGTTACACTTATTTAAATTAAATTATTTAAATTGTTGTCATTCACTCATTCATATATGTTTTATTCTAAAAATTTGAGAGAAGAATGAAGAATGTGAATTAATATATAACAACAAGGGCAGAGGCACAAATTTTTTGGTTTTCTTACACTTATATATAGTATTTTTTTAATCTACGCATCTGGCAACTTTTTAAATATAAATTAATTTTTCTGTAGCAGTAGAAAATCGACACTGTTGATAGCAATTTACTATTTTTTTTTAAAAAAATATATATATTAACAAATGACTCTACATAATTGAAGAGATATACTGAAGTTGGATGACATTCCTACTTTGCGTTTTGAACGCAACAAGACAAGCACATTGCCGTGAATATAGGAGTGTTGACGCATGAATATGTATGATTTCATTGGTGTTGCCTTTAATATCTTTAATGCATTGATATACAACTAATATAGTTTCTCCCATAAGGAGATGTTCAGTGGTACAGTAGTACTGAATTTTAATATATCTCTCCAATTAATTAGTCTCTAAATCATTCAAGGTGAGTTATTATTAATGTAAGTTTCTATTAGTATTAATAAATGACTCTGTATAATTAAAGAGATGTATAAAACTTCAGTAATACAGTACCACTGAACTTTTTAATTAATGGGTCTCCCACCAACAGTTCAAAAATGCTTAATTAGTCAATGGTTTATAAGTAGTAGGAAGCCAATCAATTTCCTTCTTAAACGTTTTTTTATTGTGCCGTTACCATTGCTTGAATTTAATTGAGGACGTCAATTATGGGCATGTAGATGTTACGTGGAATACAAATATTAGACTTAATGATATTTAATGCTCCAATAGTCAATCTATTCCAGTTAATTGATGAATGATGATACTATATATGATTATTCTTTTTCACAAGAAAAAAAAAATATTAGTAAGTTAATTAATAATTAAATTACAATTCCTAGTTTTTTAGTATTTTAAAAAATAAGTAATGTTATTTTTGTAATTTTAAAGAAAAAAAAAACTATTTTAGGACATAAATACTATCATCTAATTATTGTTAAACTACAAACCCAATAAAATATGTATAGATATTTATATTATTAATTAAGACATGTTTTGCATTTATTTTTTAATAATATGCACCACAAATCTTTGTCTCCAACTTTGTTACTATATTTCAGCTTTTAAAACTTAATTAGATCAGAAAATTTTAAAACTCTATACTTCATCACCACAATTAAAAATATCTCAACCTTTATGGATCACTTATCTATATGTATATCTCTTTAAATTCCCTATAATTCATGCCTTCATGGGCTTAGTTACCGCTTGCGTTGAAGATTCTGATTTGGATCGGACATAGCTGATATAATAAGATTTTCAAAACTCCATCCTGACTTTCTTTCTTATGTTATTGAACATTGAAAGATAAGAGTTTCTGTTAAACATGTTTTATTAATTAGAGTGGACTTGGATCTCAATCTTGTGTCCTGAGACAAGAATTAATCACTGCCTTTAGCTATGGTAAACCGCATTGTTTGAAGATTTGCACTGTATAATGAATTTCAGATAAGACTATAAAAATGTATGACTTGTCGTTTCTCTTAACTTTTTTGATTAGCTTTCCTAATTTATGAGTTTTGACATTTGGCAATTGCAGAGTACGAGAAAGTCCAAAGAATTGAAAGAACAAAGTTAGAATTAATGTGCAAGGAGTGATGCCTATTTTTGCTATATGTATTAGTAGCTATATTGTAAAACCTTTTTTTTTTTCTTAGGGATATATTGTAAAGCTTGTATAATAACACTTCAGTGTTGACTTGGTGATTTGGATATGCTTGGGTTGTAAAAGTTTAAGTACATATTGAGTATAAGTGATTGGTTGATTAAGTATTTATGATTTTTATGAAAATTAAAATTGTTAATAATTATTCATAAAAAATATCAATAAATAGGAATAAATGGGAAAAAAAAGATCCAGCAATGGATAAAACCGTTGCCAAATGTTATACAGTGACAACGACGGTTTAAACCGTCGTCAATTCAACACGACGGTTAAAACCGTCCTCAGTTTAAAAAAGTGATCACCATTTCAGAACGACATTTAATGACGATTTTGACCGTTGCAAGATTTAGCGATGGTTACTGCCACATAAGCGTCCCGACGGTAACTTTAACAACGGTTGATGGAACCGTCGTTATAATTTTAGCGACAGTTGAGCCAAATAAAACCATCACTAAAAATGAATTCTTTTGTAGTGATCATTTATCTTTACGTAATAAATATTTTTAAAAAAATATTAAAAATTATTAATTAAGTCGAATTTTAAAATATAAAATTAGAATTAAAATTTTAGTTTATTTAGTGTAAATTCTGTTAATATAATAAATAATAAATATTGAACATAAACTATATTTTTATCTCAGAACATGATTTTGCTTTCTATTAGATATAATTATTTTTAAGAAAATAATTTTCCTTTCTACTAATCCTAATCTTGCGTTGGATTAATATGAATTATTGTGTTCATCATTCAAATTTTACTAGATATAGTTAGGAACATTTACTTGGTAAAATCCTTCTGTATAATTCATGTTGAGCATTTATAGTACTGTAGGTCTATGCTGTAGTTCAAACAAATGGCACTAAAGTTATCATATCTAGTTATTCAATATTCTGTTACATAATAATTGGCTAATTTGATACGTAAAATATTTTAATTTAGCGGTTCTATTTATTTATTTATTTATCAAGTTACCTATTTATTTATTAAAAATCTTCTCTCCAATTATTATTTTAATTAAAAATTATTTGTATGAAGATTTATTTATATATATATATTATAATTCTTAAATGTCTTTGGAGATGTTCAATCTATCAAGAGCATGGATTATCAAAATATTTGTGCTCAACTGATACAATAAAAGTTTACTATGTGGGTCTGAGGCTCTCAGCATGGATCAGGGTATAAAATCAACGAGTTTGAGAACGGACGAAGTAACTTAGCCACAATAATAATTATTTATCTTTATATATAAAAATAATACTTATAAACTTTTTTTATTCAGAAAATATATAATAATAATAATAATAATAAATGTTAAATATTTTATACTTATTAAAATAATTTAATAGTACATTTATATTTATGATTTAATTTTTTGTGATTATAGATGAAAAATTGATAAAAATAAGTTTTATATTAATAAAATGATAATTTATTTCAAAATTTTTACGAATGTGGGTCTGAATATGAGGATTCGACTAATAGGATTCGGGCATAGGGGATTGACTTTGATATCTGCTCAAATCGGGTCCGAGGATTATAAATATAGTATCTTATACAAAATCTACCCGTGATCATCCCTAATCAAAGGGAGCGGAGGATCAAGACGACAAAGTCTTGAAAAAACACCCTACAAATTAAAGGAGTAAAAGATTTATGAAATTCTCATAATGAAAGAAAAAGAATGTATAGGTTATTGAGTTTGATCACTCTTTTTTTTGTCCTTCACATTAATTAGGTTATTCTTTCTTTTTTAGCTAGGTTTTGTTTTTCTAAATAATAGTTGTGTCTAACATATTTTTTAGATCTCATATACTTTGTGATATAATTACTCTGTGTACAAAAAAGCTTCAAAGATACTTTACTTCAATTTTCAATGAATCTTTATTTTTCACATGATATGATTACTCCTAAGAACCCTATGGGGTTTCAAGGAGGGCTAGTACATATACTACTTCATGTAATTATGTGATCTCTTAATACCAAAAAAAAAACTTTTAGCTAGTAGTGGGGTGACAAATTAAAACTAAGTTCATAGAACATACGTGATTAGGGGTTGGCAGGGGTCGGGTCTAGGGTGATCGGGGGTTGGTTTGGTTCGGGTTTGAAAAAAAATTGGAACCAACCCGATTAAAGTTCGGCGGGTTGGGTTTGAAAAAAAAAGTCTTGAACCCGAACCGAACCAACCCGCCAATGGGTGGGTTGGGTCGGGTTCAACCCGTCAAATTTATTTTTTATTATATTTTTATCTTTTTTTATTTTTCTTTGAACTTTTAAATTATTTACTTTCACCAAAAAGACTTATAATTTTCATTTAGGAAAAAGTCAAGAACTTGAAAAAAACTAAAATTGACATATTCAAGATATGAACAATTTGTATTTGTTGCTTATGTATTAGTGATTTAATATTTTAATGTGTTATAAATTCTTTTTCTAATAATAATATATACTAGAGCGGGTTGGCAGGTTGGTTCGGGTTAGGCGGGTTCATAATTTTCAAATCCACTAACCGAATCAATCGATGAGCGGGTTAAAATTTTGGACCCGAACCAACTCGTCAACCCAACCCAAACTAGTGGGTGGGTTAGTTTTGGCGGGTTGGCAGGTTGACCCGAACCGCTGATCACCCCTAGTCAGGTCGATTCAGGTTTGAGGGAAAATGGAACCGAATTGATATTAAAAAGTAACGGGTTGGGTTTGGTCAATTTTGGAATCAAAATGATATAGAACTCGAATCGACCCAACCCTTTAATGAACGGGTTGGTTTGGGTTCAACCAGCCAATTTAATTTTTTTAGTCTTTTTTTTTCCATATTTTTAGGCCTTTATTCTTTCCTTTGCATTTAAAAACCATACCTCCATGCTTCAAAAATCAAATTGTAATCAAAATGAATACCACCATCAAAATACATACCTTCGTACATCCAAATTACATATTATTTATATCCCATATATATTATTTATAATTGAAAGTACTGGTGTTTAAGCATGATGGACATCTATCCAACAAAACATCTAACGTTATCTACATCAAGGAAGTTTTTCAGAATATTAAGTAGTCTGTATTATGCACATTCCAAGTATATTAGTATATGTTTATTACATTTTCACCTGTTTGCATCGTATATATCTTTTTTTTAAAAAAAATTTATTTATAACATCAACATATAAGGTTATACATTAAATTATCAATATTATGACATTTGTTATCCGTTGAGCCAAAGTATTCTTTTGTATTATGTATAGTAGTGTCAAAACGAGCCGGCTGGACTTGGGAAGTGATGCCCAAGCTCGTCCGTATTGGCCCGCAGGTTAAACGGGCTAGCCCGCGGCCACTCTTTATATTTTTCTAAAATATATTTTTTTAAAAAAAAGAATTATAAATTTATATATTTACTTAAAAATTAGTATTTTTTATTTTAAATTAATGTTTTATTAATTTTAATTATTATTTAAATTATTTATACACATTATTATTTAACACATAAAATTACATAAAACATATATATTTATACATATTTTAAATAAATAAATATATTTTTTTTTATTTAACGGGTCAACCGATGGACTAGCCCATTTAGCCTGCGGGCCAACCTCTTTAGGCCAATTTTTAAATGGACATATTTTTAATACCCAAGCCCGCTCATTTAGCAGGCGGGCCGAGCTAACCCATGGGCTCAAGCCCATTTTGACAATACTAATTATGTATTGCTATTAATATGCTAAGATTAATATATGTTTATAATTTTTAATTTTAATCATAAAATAATCTATAATTATATCTGGTGCATCGCACAAATACCAATATAGTAATGCATAAAACTAACACACGTCTAATACACAATAAGTAATTAGTATTAGGATCCTAGCAGTCGCTTTTTCTCTTCTCTCTACGTTCGTTCTTCAACCAGTTTCTTTCTGTAGATCTAATCGGAGGGGTTGCCAATCCAAAAATTGGCAACCCCTCCCTATTTTTCTTCTTCTTTTGTTACTGTGGTTACGTTTCATAAATAAGGTAGATATTCATTCCCCCAATTTTGGTGGTGATTTTCTTCCAGATTTACTTCTGAGTTTTTTAGTCCTCTCTTGTGAGAGTGTAGTCTCCCATTGTTAAATCGATTTAGATCTAGTAAGTGGAGTTTGTTTTATTTTGTGTGTATTTATTTTCTTTTGTGAATTTTTTTGACAATCAGGTGATTCTGGATTCAAGATTTGTTATAATCATATCTAAATCTACGAATCATCTATGTTAAAAAATTTTCACTCGTTCATCATGATGTTGGAAGAGCCTACGACAATTTCAACTTTGAAGATTACTTCAGATCTAATATGCGGGAGGTATAAGAGTAACAACTCTATTGGCAACACCAAGGACGGTGAGATTTTTCATCCTGAAGAAATAGGATCAGCTGAGCTTACACTTTGTTTACTTAGTTCAATAATTGTTAGGGTTTATTCTTCAGTATTATTAGATTGGAGTTTTCTAAATTATTGTAAGTGCCGTTTGACTTTTTTTACAATATAATGAAGCTTTAATGTTTTTTTATCAAAAATAAGTAATTAGTATTAGGAGAATATTAAAAATTTGATATTTTTTATTTGTAAAAATTAATAAAATTTAGTTATTAATCTATTCAAAATAGATCTTATTAATATTAATTAAGTACTCTCCTAGCTAATGTTATTGACCATCTTATTAATATTAGAACCAAACCATGAGTGAAAGAGATTGAGAATATGAAAGAGATAGGTAAATAGATTGATGTGAGAAATTGCCGGTGGATTTCTTCTAATCACATGTAGAATGATCAAACGCACAATATCTTAAATGTAATTAAGGGTCTTCATTAATATGGGTCGGGTCAGAGTTAAAAACACTGATCAAGAGCTAGTCCATGGACTTTTTATTTATTTTTATTTTTAATTTGATACTTTTAAAAAATATTTTATTGTGTTTGATTAAATATCAACATATTATAAATAAATACTGTAAATTGACTTATAAAAATAGGATTTAAATTTTTTGGTGTTGTTTATTTTTTTTAATTAACATATTATGAATAAATATTGCAAATTAGACTATAAAAATGTAATTTATATTTAGCTACCAAATTACTTCTCAAACTTTCTTGCTTAGAATTAAGTTAGGTAAAGGCCGGCACAATAGCAGGCTTACACTAAAATAAAATACTTGACTGTAAATTAACTTTTTTCTCAAGAATATATATTTTTTATAGAGATTTTGCTGGAATAACTAGTGATTAATTAATTGGTCTCGCATCAAATATATGAAGGGTGAAAATAATATTGATAAATAATTATTATAATATTTAAAATAAATGAATTCAAAAAAAATTGGGAAGAAAAATTCAAAATTGTATATATATAATTTAACTAATCATCAATTAATTAATGATGAGAGCATAATACACCCAACAATCTGAAGACTGTGAAATGTGAATTGCCGGCACAAATAGCCAGATTAACACTAATTAAAAAAAAATTTAATATTTGAGGAATTAGATTAAGAAGATGAGATAGAATTATAGTTGGCCACCATGGATACCTCTCCCAAGGCCATTTCTTGGCACTTGACACTCAAAGATAATTGCCATTGAATAAAATTATTTATGATTTAGGTCTTATTGCATTAATCCTTTAAATTGAATAAAATTCAATAATAATAATAATGTGAGAATATAATGAATGAGAGTAAGTAAGACATAAGATAATCACCAACATCTTCCCTCAGCACGCATCCTGGCAATTGGATGGATACGTCTTGTTTATAGTACTGTAAAAACGGACCGGTCTGTTTATTAGGTGGGTTCGAGAAGTGATGTCTAAGCTCATGGGCTAGCCCGCGGATCACTTTTTATATTTTTCTAAAATATATATTTTTAAATTAATTATAAATTATATATTTATTTAAAAATTAGTATTTTTATTTTAAATTAATGTTTTATTATTTTTAATTATTATTTAAATTATTTATACACATTATTAGAATAAAATTATTATTCAACACATAAAGTTACATAAAACACATATTTATATATTTTTTAAATAAATAAATATTAATTTTTTATTTTATTTTATTTTTTAAATTTTTAACGACCAGCCTGTGGGTTAAACAGCCTAGCCCACAGCCCATTTAAGCCCAATTTTAAACAAGTTTATTTTTAATATCCAAATCCGCCTATTTAACGGGCCAAGTTAGCCCACGAACTCAAACCCGTTTTGAGAATACTGCTTGTTTATATAGCTCATATTCCAAGCTAGGTTCAGATATATATAGTTTGATTTATGCACTTCGCTTTTGTAATGGAAATTTCAATAAAATCTTTTAATTTGTAAATTATATGAAGATGGAAGGAGACATTTTAATTTTTTGTTTGTATTGTTTTATTTGGAGGAAATTTTATTTGATACACAATTAATTAAATAGGTACTAAACGTAACGTAAGCAATATATATTCTCATCTAAATAAAAATTTAAACCTTCATTTTCAGCCATTCTGCTTAATCACTGTCGGCAAAGACTAGTTTGGACGTGTAAGTATAGATCGGAAAAGATGAAAAAAAGAAAGAAAATGATATATATATATATATACTAGAGGCTTCGCATGCACGGTGCACGTAATTTATTTTTATTTTTTTAAATATATAAGATAAAATTATTATTATGATTTAAAATAATAAAATATTAAATATTTGACACTTTTTTAACATTCAAAATATAATATAATAATTATATTTTAAATAATATATTAAATCATGGGAAGTTATTCATGAGAAATTATTTTTAGTAGGGAAATTATTTTTTTTGTGTCACACTTTGTTTGTGTGACACCAAAAACTCCAAAGCCATATATATATAGATACTAGAGGCTTCGCATGCACCTACGTGCATACATGTAATTTATTCTTAAATTTTTTTAAAATATAATATAAAAGAGTTATTATATTTCAAAATCATTAAAAATTAAATATTTTAAAAATTTAAAATTTTTAAATAGAATTGTTATCATATTTTAAAATAAAAAAATTAAAAAAGAGAAGTTATGCACTTCTCCATTTTATTAGTAACCACCTATCATACTTGTTTTTTCTCTCTCACATCCTCCAATCATATTAATTTTTTGTATTTTTAAATTACAAAATATAACTATTTTGTGAGAAGTTGGTTATTTATTGAGAAGTTGAGGGGGAAGTTATTTTTTTGGTGTCATATTTTGCTTTTGTGACACCAAAAAATCTAAAGCGATATATATATGGAAGGAGGATATTTAATTAATCTAATATATTTAGATGAGAAACGTAGTGACAAATTGCAAATCGTGTTAGGGTTATAATATATACTATAATACTTGTCCCCATCTCAAAAAGTTAATTACAGTGACAACTTAATTATATATGTGTATAATTTATCACATATTGTATTCCTAACTTTTTTTGTGTTGAAAGGGAAAATTTTCTTTCACAAGCTAGCCAAGCAAATAGGCAAGGTCAAACTTGTATATATACGCTATGTCATTTTGTACACTCATTGATAATATTTATATTTTATTTGATTCATAATATGAGTCCTTTATTAGTCTAAAATATAACAAATAAAAGTAATATTATTGATGAGCATACAAATTAAATAATTAGTGTTTGAGAAGTTTTCTCCGATCACATGTACTATTAATTATAATAGCATATTCTCCAATAATTTTATAAAAATACTATTTAGTTTTCAAATTTGCAACTCCGATCCGTTAATTTTCTGACCATTACCAGTTAGATAACCGGCTGATGTGGCACTGTTAAGTGCATGGGCACATGTCACATCAGCATTTAACAGCCATGACAGTTGGTTATCTAACGGGTAACAGTCAGGGAACTAAATAGTTGACAGAATTGCAAATTTGGGGACTAAATAGTATTTTTGCTAAGTTCGAAGACTAAATAGTTGATAGAGTTGCAAATTCAGAGACTAAATAGTATTTTTGTCAAATTCAAGGACTAAATTGTATTTTTGCTAAATTTAAAAACTAAATAATAATTTGACCAACAATTCAGGAACTGAATAATATTTTTTTCTCTTTCTTCTTCTAGGAGTTCACATCAAAGTTTTGAGAAGTGGTGTATGTGTCACTTTGTATCATAAAGTTTAATTTGGAAGAAGATGAGGCTGCTGCAAGGGGATAATAATTAAAATAACTTTGATTAGTGTTTAATTACAAGGTTAAGCAAGCTAGTCATATACAGTGTCACTTTAATTTGTTTCCAAATTAATTAAGGTTATGAGTTACGTTATTGCAATATGTTTTGCACAATAATAAATTTAATTTATGAATGTTGTTATATTGACACATTAACTTTTTTTTTAAAAAAGTAATTAAACCAAGAGAATGTGAACAACTTTAATTACATCAATAAACTATAAAGGAATAAGATCATAATATATAGAGTAAAATGATAAGGCTATTATTGTTGTGGTTAGTGTCATGATTGTCTATTTCTGTATAAGCTCTCTCTTATGTTATCTTCTCATATATAAGGAAGCTACGTTGCGTGACAATAATAATCATGAGATAGTAATTATAAGAAATTGGAAAGAAAATTAAACAATTTCTTAATTTTAAATTTATGTATATTATATATATATATATATATATATATATATATATATATATATCATTCAGTACTATGAAACTTTATTTTGTTTTATTTTAGATGTAAAATGATTATCATAAAGTTTCATAGTACTATAGTAGTGAATGATATGGCATTATTATTGCACAAGAATTTGCAATATCTCTCTATTTTATTATGAAAGAAAAGGAAGTTTACAAATTGATAATCTCTTTTACTATAAGTAGAGGATATTTACAAATTAGTAAAAATTCTAAAATATTTCCTATTTTAAAATTGCATTATTTTCATCTTATTTAAGTAATCTTATCCCCTTTTTTTTTTCCAGACAATAGAATAAGTATCATTGTGAATGGCCCATTATAACCCCATTAATTAGGGTGACGAAATGAATAAGGAATCTCCACTCTCCAACCACGTACGATTTATCATGCATACTCCCAACCGATTTAATATTTATTGTAAATGTGATTTTTTGTTCAGACAATTTTAATTTAAAAATTAGGATCGTAAATGGTCATAATATTGGGGAATTTGTTCTTAGGTGATGACTTAGGTACCTAATACCCTTGTGTAGGGATCGAAGTCCACGTAGTTCGAAGGGTATAAGTCTATAGGAGCCGTTTGGCAGAAGCGATACCTGTAAAAGTCGTGTGTGACTAAGACATGTGAGAATATTTATACTAAGTGTAAAAGGGAATGTGGTCGACCCACGTTCTTGTTCGTAGTGGGTGACCTATATGATAGTTGAGCGTATCTCATGTCTCTAATACAAGAGCGTGCGTGGGAAAACGTGGGTGTAAGCCACGTTATGAGGCCGGATAATGGTGCCACGTGTCACTGACTCGCGTTCCTTCCAACGTTCTAAAAGACTAATGGCACGTATCCCAAAAAAAATATTCTGTAGTTATACTTATATTTTGAAAAAGTTATAATGGTAATTATCAAAAGAATGATGAAAAGAATAATTTTGTAATTTATTATTTTAAAATTTAATAATAATAATAATTATTATTATTATTATTTTATATATTGTTTACAAATTAAAGGAAAAACATGGCATATATGTACATATACGTGCACATGTGAAGCTTCAAGTAAGATATATATATATATATATATATAACTTCAAGGTTGACATCTATCTTAATTGATTTATATATATGCACTTCACATTTGTAAAGGAAATTTCAATAAAATGTTGTGTAAAGAATTATATGAATAATTAAGAATACATTTGTTTGTATTACTTTAATTGGAGGTAGTTTTATTTTATACACTATTAAATACTAAACGTAATTAAGTAATATTTGATTTTCATTCATTCTGCTTATAAACTATACTGTCGGCAAAGACTAGTTTGGACGTGTAAGTATAGCTAGATTGGAACCTTTTGTGTTACTCTGTGTGTGTGTGTATATATATATATATATATGCTGGTTTCTGTTTTTGGTTTAATGCAATCATCAGTTATATATGAAAAAATAAGAAAAGATGAAAAAGAAAGAAAATGATGGATTAATTATTAATTTAGTAGATTTAGATGAAAAACATAGTGACAAAATTGCGATCGGCATCAGATTAACAAGACTAGTAGAATATATATAGATAAGATCAAATTTACACGTATTTATATTGTGTCATGTCATTTGTATTTTATTTTTATTTTATTTATCACATAGATCTTTTAATTAAAAATATAAATTAAATTAATATTAATCTATTATTGGTTATGGTACAATACATGTACTTCTCAACGGTTAAAAACACGAAAGCAAATTAATGCTCACGATTCAAGAACATTGTTTAAAAATGTTGGAGATACTAAAATTATTTTACCCATAAAATAGTAACAACTACACAGACAGTAGTTAGTATCACAAAACAAATAGAGTATGTTTGGTATCCATTCAAGAAAGGAAAAGTGGATTTTTTCTTCCCTCTCATTATTTTTGGTATGACTTCTATGAAAGGAAAATGGATTCACACTTCTCTCTCATAAGAGAAGCATGCTTCCCTCTCAAGGGAGAGGATTGAAGAAGCAAGTAGATAAAAACTTAATTTAAAAAGACTATTTTAACCTCATGACACGTATGTAGGCACATATAAAAAGTAGGGGTAAATATAATATTTTATATTTTTAACTTTCACTTTCCTATCTTTTTCTTATCTTACCAAATTAATTTAATTTTTTACTTTTATTTTCTTACATACCAAACACACATATTATCACTTACTTCTACTTCTACTTTTACGTTCTGTCAAAATACTCATCGAATACCAAAAGTCCCCTAAGTAATATTCACTCTCCAACTACGTACGATATTCAGCATAGATCCCAACCATTTTAATACTTAATAATGAATTAATATGAGAAAGAATTAGAATAAGACACTAGATCGGCTGGCATCTTCTCATCAACGTATGAAAATTGGGAGGAAATTTGAATTACAGAAATATTAAAAATTTGGGACATGTTTGGTTATGTAAACGATGGATGTAATGAGAATCGTAATGAAAATGCAGGAGGGAATATGAATAATAAGGTGGAAGTGATGTGATGTGAATGTAATAAAAGTGAGTGAAATGACTATTTTACCCTTATATTAAAAGTGAGAATGAAATAAAATAGGTAAAAAAGTAAGAATAAAAATATAATTTCATCAAATGTAAAAAAAAAATATTAAATTACTCTACAATTACATTATTAATTCATACAACCAAAGAACCCTTATTCTTTATCTAAAATTTGTTTGCAGAAACGTCCACCAGGCCGGCCTTTCTCTCCTTTGGAGAAAACAAAATAATGTTTTCACTTTTCACCAGCCACCACATACCATCGACTTCTTCTTCTTCTTCTTCGGCGTTCCTCCGCCCACACATCCATATCGTGTGCTCGACTTTTCGATGTTTCATTGTGCTACCTCCAACGTCTTCGAATTTCAGGTAGATTCTTTGATTGTTTAATTTTGCTTGATCTTTGAGTTAGATTTGATTTATTTTTGTTTTGGATTCAAATGTGTTTCAATTTAATCCATCTTTTAAACACTTTCTCTTGTGCTGGACCTGCTAAAATTTTGTTTGAATTCCATCATTCAAATGCTAGATCTCTTGTGCTGGAATGTCATTATGTATTTAGTTCTCCCAATTTTACCAATTTTTTTTCAAAGAGAAGTGAAAATACAGGGAGAGAGAATCGTGATGCACAACGAGTAGCAGCAGCAATATAATAGATGAATGTCAAAGGTTAAAGGGCCGGAGATTAAGCTATTTGGGAGGACGATGAATTCTCTGTCACACAATCGCCACGTCTCCCCGGTAAATGAAGACGACTCCTCTTATGATCATAGTCGTCCTTTGTCTATGTCTTCTCTATGTGAAGTCAGCTCTACAAACTACAATACACCACTAATTGCAAGGGGTTAAGGTATGTAACAATTAACAAATGTCTTTGTTTTTAGCATTTGGATTTTTTAGCTTAATATTTGATTATTTTTCATTTTTTTAGTATTTATTTGCTATGTTACTCTGTTTCTTGTAACTCTGTTTTTTTAATATTTGTTTGCTATTCTACCCTGTGAGATGGATGCTCATTAATTAGCATAGTAGAAATGAATTTGTAATCATCCATCATCTCCTCATCATGAATTTGTGAGATGTATCATGAATTTGCGCAGAGCTTTTTGAATATATAGATAAGGTATATTAATATTTCACTTGACTTTTAAGGATTAGATTGTCTAAGATATGATCAAATAGTGGAGGTATTTATCTGCGAAGAACCAACAAATTCATTTTCCTAAAAAACTTTAAACTAGTATTTAACTACTAAAATGCTAGAGGAATTGGTACATGATTTGAGTTCTGGAAAAAATGGTTATAAAATGAAAGAAAAAAGTGATGAAATGGCAATTTGGGACTCATTTGTGTTTCCTCTACTCTTGATAGAAATTTCATGTCAATATTTAAGGTGAATTAGTTTGTTATTATTTCATGTCAATATCATTTAAATGGTTCTTGGCAAAGGCTAGCTTCGGCCGTTTCAAACTTTTCTGAAAAAAACTGAGATAGTAAATGGAAAGAACTAAAAACTTCACTTTTCATCACGTAAGATGGTTAATTTCATTTATAAATATTGAGATCAATGATATTGTACTTTTGTTAATACAAATGTTATAATTTCATGTGTGATGCAATTTGGGAGACATAGAATAAACGTGAATTAGTCAAACCATGGAACTATTTTGTTTTGGATTGATTTCCAGGTCTTCACCTCATCTTTCTGTACGAAAAAATTGCTAGGCAAAAAGAAGACAATGACTTGCATACCATTTGTTCTAATATAATTCATTATGTAAGAGGCTAATATAAATAGTTGTTGTCCTTATTTTCAAGGATAGAATCCAAGCAACAAAAGAAGACTGATACAATTGATGATTAGTTCTTTCTCCAATTTTCCTTGATTGATTTGGCCTGTTAAAAACTTGTTATTGCAGCATGCTCCATACGTTTTGAAGGACTTTTTAGGCTGCAGGCTTTGGCACAGAATATCAACAATAATGGACTACCCAGAACAACCCACCATCATTGTATTAAGGCCGAAAAAAATATTTAAGTTAGAAAACCTCTTTCCTTCAACTGTGTATATCTGCAAGGCTTCTTGTTTAGCGGTACGGTAACTGCCAGTAACCTCTGTTGAGCTCGACAGTAGCGCTGCTTCTTCCCAACACCTCAATTCCCATGCAACAAAGGTACATTAAAGTTGCCACCAGCTAAGTCTTTTTTACGGTTCTTAAACTATTTTAAGATTTATAATTAAATAGGAAATCTCTTATATAAGTTCAAAATATTTTGATAATATCATAATACATAACTTGATTTTTCACAAGTCTACATCTCCTTAACTTTTTTTATGCACCTATATATGCTTAGTCTGACTCACAGTAATGGTATATATGATGAGTATTTTTTTAAAAAAAATTTCTCTTATATATAGATTATTTTAGACAGTAATCTTTTTATCAAAACTAATATCTTATTGGTGTCATGGTTTCTTGAAGTCTGGATGTTGGAGATGGAAAAGAAGTCAATCTTAAAAAGTGCCCAATAAATGAATTACACAAGCCGTGCATAAACTACCTTGGACCTGTAAGTTTTTTCACCTCATGACAATATAACATAGCCATATATAATTAATTGCACCAACAAGTTTTATTATAAATATTTTTTATTTTTTCCCCTCGATGAAAGTAAAGCCATGTGCAATTCAATGCTTTGAATGAGTTTTTCATGATTTTCATAAGTTTATTTCAACTATACATATATCACCAAAATCTTTTGCTCACATAAAGAAATTAAAGTTTTGTTTCTTGCTTGCAATTGCAGAAAGAGAGGGAAGCCTATGAAGTGACTGTAAAATGTGCAAGGCTAATTTATAGACAAAGCCCAAGAGATTGTACACACTAAAGAGGGATCTAAGTGGATTTTTGTTCTTAGTACAACAAGAACTTTGAACATTAGGGAGAAGAAGAAAGGCATTTTTCCAGTGTTGTTTGGATTGGACTGGATGGTCCGACCGATCCAACCGCTAATCGGATACAAAGACGAGTCGATTGGACCAAAATAACCATTTTTCTAGTTGGAACGGATTTAACCGGGGTTCAACCGGTCAATCGAGTTGGACCGTCCAACTGGCACACTTATTTATACACTATTTAGTGTAAAAGAATCCTAACTTGAACATAAATGCTACAGCATTGTCTTATTTCTTGGGGGAACATCACCTAATGCTTCTGATGAGGTAAAATTGATATTTTCGTCTTTGTATTCCTATCTTATATTCTAATATTAATTTCATACTTGACTTTTCTCAAAATATTCATTTGTAATACTATGTAGGAAAATGAATTGGCTGGAGACATTAGTGATAATGATGTTTGTGATCAAGATGAGGAAGAGGAAGGAGATGAATGGATCCAAATATGCAATGATGAAGATGAAATATCAATTTCAATGTAGTTTTTGTTTGATAAAGCTTTTTTTGTTGTTAGTGATAGACATTAAACATCCGTTGTTAATATTACTTTGAATTGTGTAATGACTTTGTTTTGTAACATTCTACTTGATTGGGAGGAATTATGGAAATAGATGATATATATTTCATTTAAAAATTTTACCGTTCCTTTTATAACTTTTTCTGGAGAAATTGTTGAGGTGTGTATGAAGGTCAATATAATGCATTGCTTATAAGAGAAATGAAAAGTGTTGCACTTTTTAGATTGCAACATTTTAATAATGTTGAATAAAACTTATTATGCAATAATTTTAAAGCGTTGCATAAACATAAAAAAGCTTTGCCTATAAGAAATGGAAAGTGTTGCAGTTTCTAGATTGCAACAGTTCAAAAATGTTGCCTAAAACTTACTATGCAATAGCCTAAAAGTGTCGCATAAACCATAAAAAGCGTTGCCTATAGAAGTGTTGCATTTGCTTCTGAAACCGTTGCCTAAAAAACCTAGCAACGGCAACAAATGCAATGCTCGTAAAGCATTGCAAAAACTGTTGCGTAAAGTATGGGCAACACTTTTTTGGCTTTCTGCAATAGCCTCTTCAACTAGTTTTATTTTAATTAAATCCAAGAAAATTAGAGAGAGAGAGGCAATAGATTGAGATTCGAGAAGCTAGCAAATATGGGTAGTGTTTTTTTATAGTATTGTTACATATCATGTTTGTTTATAGCAATATTGTTATCTTAAATTTTTTAAGAAATAGCTTGCAATTTGCTTTTGTCTTTTGTTCCTTATTTTAAAATAATGTATATATATGTACAGCTTGTGACTCTGTTGTTGAACCTTCGACGCATGGCTCTACTAATGCATGAGAAGAAGAAGAAGATTATACTTATGTTAATTTTGTGGTTAAATATGCTGAATAGTTTCCCATTAATGATGATGACGATGTGTACAATTTTAGCAATAAAACAATTAAAAATGAAAAGAGTATCATGGAATGCATATGATAGGGCTTTAGTGAGGAGAGTTAATTTTCATAGGATTGTATTCCTTTCAGATTTAATAGAATGTAACTCTCAATAATCAAATTAAACATCAGCTGCAGTATTGATGTTTGGTCAACAAAGAATTAAGATCAAATCAAATGGCTATACCGATTGAGTTCATTGTATATAATATAATATAATAATTTTAAAACCTAAAATATTTTATAAATTAAAAAAATAAGTATTGTATAAGAATATATATAGTATGTTAATTGATATAAGTTAAAATAATTTTACAAATTATTTATTGAATGTTGAGTTACTATTTAGAAGATAAGTTAAAGGCATAGTTGGAAATTTATCAAACATTTCCGGGATTATAAAAATTGAACCAAACAGCTAATATAACATTTCTTGGAATCTTGTAAAATAATCCTGGGATTATGAAAATTGAACCAAACAGTTATTTTAATATTCCTGGAATCCTAATCCCGGGAATCACATTCCCGGGATTAAAAATCTAACTCTTGTACCAAACGCACCCTTATAGAATGTCCGTGTTTATTTAGGGCGTGTTGGAAAAAGGGAAATGAAAAAAAATTTGTAAACCACATATATTACTCATTTTTTTATTTTCATCTTGAAAAGTGTGTATAATTTAAAAAATATAAAATGTCTATTATACTCTTTGATTTGACACAATTCTAACTTTCTTTTCTTTTTCATTATTTTAAGGTCAAATGCCCATTTTGGTCCTCTATGTTTCACACAAATTTTAAATTGGTCCTTTATCTTTCAAAAGTTCTATATTGGTCCTTTATGTTTCCCAAAAGTTTTATATTTGTCCTTCAGGTTTCATTGAAGTTCTATATTGGTCCTTTATGTTTCATTGAAGTTCTATATTGATCATTTATGTTTCATTGAAGTTTTATATTGGTCCTTTATGTTTCATTGAAGTTTTATATTAGTCCTTTATGTTTCATTAAAGTTTCATATTGGTCCTCTCAGCATGATTTTATTTTTGGCTTAAACGACGTCGTTTGAGTGTTTCTAGTGTATCTAAGGCCACGTCAGCTATCAGATATATGTAGGAGAGATTATGTGTCCACCTCAGCACATCACATCAGCAGTTGACTTAAGAAATTGACGAAAGTGGATGGAAGGACCAATTTGGAACTTCTTGTAAACATAAAGGACCAATTTAAACTTTTTGAAACATAAAGGGTCAATATGAAACTTCGTGCAAACATAAGGGACCAATTTGAAGTTTTGACCTTATTTTAATATAAGGATTAAAATTTTTTTAAAATACTAAACTTTTATCCCTCCAAATTAAATTGGGATCTTATTAGGTTTCAAAGTTGACATTTGTGTTATGCACTTCTTAGGTTTCAACGTTGACATTTGTGTTATGCACTTCCCATATTTGTAACAGAAAATTCAATAAAACCTTCTATAAACATAGTACTATATTGATTAATTTGCTTATTGATAATTGTTAACCGTCAAAAATATTATTATTGACTTTTTTCAACAATTTATTTCGACAGTAAAAACTTAATTATTGAAAAAATTTACTTATTTTTACGACTAAAATTTAGTGGGAGACAAAAAAAATACATAGTTTCAACATTTAATAGTGACCGTTGAAATATAGGTTATTAAAAGTACTTATTTTTCTTGTTATGATTATTATAATTTATGTAAAAAATAAAATTTTATAAGGATAAAATTGGTAAGTTAACAAAAGAACTTTTCACTCAACTATATCATCTAGAATGATACAATATTTTTATGTCATAAAATCACACCTTTTTAGATGTCATGTAATGACACAATATTATTTTTATATATATCGTTATCACATAACACTGTTACAAACTAAGCCAATAAAAAAGGGACAAAACTTATATGCTGTTGTTTACATGCTTTTGGTAAGGTTAACCAATTAAAAAAAGACATGTGAAGAAAATTGACACATGTCTTTTTTTAATTGGTTAACCTTACCAAAAACATGTAAGCAACAGCACATAAATTTTTTTCATAAAAAAGGCTCAACCCATCGGGTGGCCTATTATTTCTAGCCCAAATTCCTTCACCTATCAAAAAAGAAAAGTCTAACGAGTTAAATAGACCAACCCATTTAAAAAGAAAAGTCTAGCTTGTATAGCCCATCTGGTGGTGAGTTAGCCCACATGACTCAGGCCCACTTAACAGCTTCATAACAAAATGTGTCATTCCATATAACTCACACACAAGAAATTAATTGATTGATTTGACCATCATTTAACCCATACTATCATTAATTCTTATAATAATTCCAGGAAAATGAATTATATAATTAATTTAAAACTTATAGATAAAATAACTGAATAATGTTTTTTTATAAAATAATTTAAAACTTCAAGAAGCACCATGAATAAGATGGAATAATATAGTCATGTCTTGTATAAAATGAATAGGATTTGATAATATGCTAAGATGCTCATTTTATTAAACCAACATGAGAAAATGCTTTCCCCTCGATTTTTTCTCCTTTGTTAGAAAAATTTTATGAGAGGAAGCATGCGGAGGAGAGTTTTTGTTTAAAAGATTATTTTACCCTCAATTACTTTATAAAGTTATTACAGGGATAAGGGAGGATAAATTAGACATTTTATAATTTTATCTTTCATTTTTTTATCATGCCAAATAACATTATATTTACAATATAATTTTATTTTTTTTATACCAAACTTTTAAAAAAAAAAAAAAATCATATTTCATTTCGTTAATTATCTCTTACTTCTACTTTAACTTTCATTTTTATTTACTACCAAAATATCTTCTCGATAACCAAATGTAACCTAATTGTGAGATGCCCAAATTGATGCACGGTAGATTTTAAAAAATCAAGCCAACAAACTAGAAATTTCTTCTTTTCCTTGATAAATTTTCTTCCAACAAATTAGGTTTTAATTTCAAGTTTCTGCTGCATGATGCTACTTTTACGATATATGTTTCGTTGGATAGGTGCGTAGTGCGTACAGATCAAAGAAATTATTAGTTTATCTTAGAAAAATATGAGATAAATTAAAGACTAAAATACCCTCACTAATTAATTACTCTTACTTACTCTTTCTCCATTAATCTGATCATGGGAATATGTACTAGGTAGGGATAAAATTGTAAAAGAATAATTAATGCTTTTTAATTTTGTAAAATAACAGATATTTTGAAACATAGAAAATCCCCTAACAAAACAGATATTGTGAACTGGAGAGAATAATTAACAAATAACTTTTCAAAAAACAGATTCATCCTTAACAAGTCCAAAAATAAACTTGCATTTATCATACAATTGAAGATATTTTTTGGTTAATAAATTTATTTTGAGAAAATGAGAATGAAAAAAAAAATTAAAAATGGTCCTTTGATATAAACCTTCCTATAGTATAGTGTGGTCCAGTTTTTAAGAGATAACCTATTGATGTTTTCTATACTCATTATTTTCTCTGGTTCCAGCTCTTTTTTAGCATACGCTATTCACAAAAATAATAATCTTTATTGAAGATAATAAACTTGGGATTTGCATCACTTTATCGTTTTTTTTTGTTATTTTGGTCTTTTATGTTTCACCAAAATTTTAAATTAGTCCTTTATGTTTCAAAACTTTTAAATTAATTCTTTATGTTTCCCAGAAGTTCTAAATTGGTCATTCCGTCCAAATTTATCAATTTTTTAAGTTAATTGCTGACGTGACGTGCCGAGGTGGACACATAATCTCTCCTACGTGTATCAAATAGCTGACTTCTTTTTAAATGGAGTTTGACAAAAAGTTATGTGAGAGATAAGTTGTTTGTGTTTGGCAAACTAAGTTAAAAAGTAATTTTAAAATATTATTTGTGTTTGACAAATTTGTATTGAAAAATACTTTTGATGGTAAAATTACCAAGAAGGATATATATAAATTTAAATGTTATTAAATATTAATATTATTAAATCGATAAATTATATAAATATTTATTATTCCTAAGTTTCATTATCCAAATAAACATAAAATGATAATTAGTTTATTAATTTAATAAAGTATTAATGAAGAATTATTAATTTTAGTTGATATAATTTTTTTATTTATGATTATTATTTTTATTAAATATCTATTAATTTTATTCAAATAAAAACTAATTATAAATATTTATGATTATTTTCACAAATTATTATTATTCTATTCATTAATTAAATAATTTGTTTATAAAAAAATACAAATAAGATCACAATAATATTTACAAATATTTTATAATTTAATTCATATGTCTCAAAATAATTCATACATAAAGATTCATTAAAAAAAAGTTCATACATGAGGATATTTTAAGTAGGGATAAAATGAGAATTTTAAAATGTTAGTAATAGTATTTTTGTCTTAAAATAATTAAATTTTAGCTTCTGCTGATTTTTAGTTAGTAGCAGAAGCTTTAATTTTTAACTTCTGCTTAAAGTTAAAAAATTACTTTTACTACAAATTAAAAATACTTTTAAATAATTTATCAAACACTTCATTTTAAAAAAATAACCGCTTCAACCAAAATAAATTTAGTCAAAAAAGTCCCTATTGGATCATATGAAAAGGTAGAGAAAAAGCTTTTTTCACTATGCAGGAATGCAAAGTGGGAGGCACCCTTTTGATGATGCGCAAAACGGTGCGTTTTGATTATGAACCTGTAAAACAAAAAAGTAAACCAAACGATGGCGTTTTGGGGAATTATAGAGGGAATGTTTTTCCAATGTTATTAGCATAACAACGTAACCTTTTTAATATTGGAAAATATGTCATGATGATTTCATCATTAAATCTTATAATAATTCTAGGAAAATGAATTATATAATTAATTTAAAACTTATAGATAAATTTACTGAATACTGTTTTTTTTATAAAATAATTTAAAACTTCAAGAAGCACCATGAATAAGATATTTTATAATTTTATCTTTCATTTTTTTATCATACTAGATAACATTATTTTTATAATATAATTTTATTTTTGTATACCAAATAATATATTTTTTTAAAAAATTATATTTCATTTCGTTAATTATCTCTTACTCCTACTTTAACTTTCATTTTTATTTACTACCAAAATATCTTCTCCATATATAACCAAATGCAACCTAATTGTGGGATGCCCAAATTGATGCCACAAACATTATGACGGTAGATTTTAAAAAATCAAGCCAACAAACTAGAAATTTCTTCTTTTCCTTGATAAATTTTCTTCCAACAAATTAGGTTTTAATTTCAAACAAAATTTGGTTTTAATTTCAAGTTTCTGCTGCACGATGCTACTTTTATAATATCAATTTCATTGGATAAGTGCACAGTGCGTACAAATCAAAGAAACCATTAGTTTAACTTAGTAAAATATGAGATAAATTAAAGACTAAAATATCCTCACTAATTAATTACTCTTACTCTTTCTCCATTAATTTTATTTAGGAATATGTACTAGGTAGGGATAAAATTGTAAAAGAATAATTAATGCTTTTTGATTTTGTAAAATAACAGATATTTTAAAACATAAAAAAATTTCCTAACGAAACAAATATCGTGAATCGGAGAAAATAATTAACAGATAACTTTTCAAAAAACATATTCATCCTCAACAAGTCCAAAAAAAAAACTTGCATTTATGATTTATCAAACAATTGAAGATATTTTTTGGTTAATAAATTTATTTTGAGAAAATAGAATAAAAATAAAAAGTAATTAAAAATGGTCCTTTGATATTAACCTTCCTATAGTATAGTGTGGTCCAGTTTTTAAGAGATAACCTATTGATGTTTTCTATACTCATTATTTTGTCTGTTTCCAGCTCTTTTTCATCATATGTTATTCACAAAAATAATAATCTATATTGAAGATAATAAACTTGGGATTTGCATCACTTTTATCGTTATTTTCTTTTGATAATTTTTTATTTTCACTGTTTTTATACCAATTTACCACTACATGTTATCAATAAATTGGGAAATTTTTTTGCCAATTCGTCATTAATAATAGTAAATTGGTGGTTAACAAAATCAACTCTTGGTTCACCCTATATATATATATATATATATATATATATAGAAAAATTGTTTGTGTGGTTATTCAAGAACAAAAAAAGTTCGATTTCTGGTATAGGAAAATTCGTAGCTATTAGATTCATTTTAACGGGATGGAATCTACAGTATAATATGAATGATTAATCCTATGTGATCAAGACCTACCGACAAAGAAAAAATATACATTTCTTGAGGTTAATTATTATGATTATTGTTGTAGTATCTAAATATATAAGGTATTTTTTGCTATCAAAGCATTCAATTTTTTGTTATGTAAATTAAGACAAAGATTAAAATAAAAGGACCTAGTCTAACAATTTGTAAATTTACAAACATATATATATATATCTTTGAAAAATTAAAATTAAATTATTAAAATATAATATAAGCTTCCTCCTATATATATATTATTGGATGGTGCATACGTCTATGTCAAACTTGCTGCTGTCTTGGGAAACTAACATATGAAGATTCTTGCGTCTTGCTTCAATAATCTTCACGAGCTCACATTGAGTTGGGATAAAAAAATTAAACCGAATAAAAGTCTCTTGCAGTTAATTTTAGCTATTATTTAATATTAATTAATTAATTATATCAAGTATAATATATATAATGGCAAAGAAATTGATAAAAGAGGCAAGAGTCAAAATAATTATCATGTAGGGGCGAGTAATATGTTGAGAGGGAAAAAAAAAACTCAATTGCTAACAATTTTATCTTATTATAACTATTCAATTAATTTTTTAGGTGTCTGAAACTTCTTGAAAAGGAATACTTAACAATATACATATATATATATATATTGGTAAGCAAAAATATAATAAAGAAAGACACTCTCAAGGTTGTCAAAGTTTAGATTTTAAGTAAAATCGTAAAGGGGGGGGTGTAAAATCGTATCGTAGAATCGTAAGATTTTACCTATAATAAAATCATAAGAATTTTTTATTTTATATATATATATAACATAAGTACCTAATTAATATAGTAAATCACATACAAAATTAAATATGAAATATAGTGATGCCGCTATGTAATACTCCTTGTTCATTTGCAACATATATATGCATGTTAGTTAAAACTTAAAATAATTCATTTATTGTAGAATGAATAAATTAAATTAGTAGTATAATGTAAGTAATTAATATACTTGAGCAACAATAGTAACGTCTAGAGTGGAATTCCCAAAGGGCAAAAAGCTTATACTTTGACGTAATGGCATCCAATTGTTATGGTAATGACATTAAAAAATGGGTAGGGTATGTGATTGGAATGAGGCTTGGACTGTAGATTATTTTTTTAACATCAAACAAGCTTTTTTTTGGGCTGAGGTAAAATCGTAAAATCGGAGGTAAAATCGCTAATTTCACCGATTCCATCGCGATTTTACTCCAGCATGATTTTACCTACGATTCAACTTGATTTTAGTAGGTAGAATCGTAAAATCGTACGATTTTACGATTTAAATCGCGATTTTGACAACCTTGCTCTCAAGTACTATCAAGCAGGACGTCAGTGGCATGTTTCAAAGACCAACAAAGGCTTAATCCAAAATATTTCTACATAAGCCTAAATCACAAACAGTTTTACTCAATTACAGCTACTCAACTAGCCCTTGGGAATCTCCCTGGAAGGGATGCCTATTAAAGCATAATTTTGGATGACTTCAGGAAGATTCGAACGCTCACCCATAAATGAGACGAGAACTTTCTTCTGAATCTTTAACAAATTTGTGCCAACCCACAAATAAAATTTCGAATCGCTTTGTAATATATATAGTAATGTCTACACATGCATCTCATGGTAACATATATGTGATTAAAGATATATGCCCACAAATCCACAGCACAATATTCCATGCACACTATTATTGTTCATGTACGTCCCTTTCAATTACAGAATATTCTTTATTTCATTGGCTTAAACTTTGAAGAATATATACATAACATACATAAAAATCTCCTTAATTAGCTTTATTAAATTAAATTAAATAAAAAATCTCCACTTTATACCTTTCCCCCTCCCCCCCCCCCCCCCCAATTACCCACCCCCTCTCTCTCTTCTCTTTCTTGAAAAGCCTAATCCCACATGTATTCAAAATCAAAATGGAACCTCCTCTTTCTTCATCTCCTTCTCCTCTTAATTAATTCCACAATCTTCCATGATCCACTATATATATATATATATATATATATATATATTTATTTGAACATTGATATATTAATTTGTGTCTAGTGTTATATATGGGGGCTGGTATTTCTTCAAGTACTAATGATAATGGATCTATATCATCTTCTTCTTCATCATCATCATCATCATCATCTTCAAGAAGTAGTGTTGGTCTTGGTGATATTCCAGAAAGTTGTATCTCATGTGTGCTGAAGAATTTGGATCCTCCAGAGATTTGTAAATTGGCCAGAGTGAATAGGGCATTTCACAGAGCTTCTTCTGCTGATTTCTTATGGGAATCCAAATTGCCTTCCTCTTACAACTTCCTTCTCCACACACTCCTAATTCCTCCCAACACCATCCAATCCATGACCAAGAAGCAGATTTTCGCCCAATTGTGTCGCCCCAATCGCATTCACGGCGATACCAAAGTATGTCTTTCTTCTTTAGTCTGGACCAGAGTATCCACCAGAGCAGCCTAGTGACTATAATCCCTCTAGGCTCAGTATCACCTGCTGGTGGATACTCTGGTCCAAAATTAAAAAAAAAAACATGGCATGAACATATATGTATTTTTTTGGTTTTTATCTAAGAATTGGTAGGTAATTAATTTTTTAAATTTTATTTTTTGTGGTTATAGGAAATTTGGTTGGATAAATGTAGTGGGCAAGTTTGTGTGTTCATGTCATCAAAGGCCTTGAAGATTACCGGAATAGATGATAGAAGATACTGGAATTATATTCCATCTGAGGAATCCAGGTGAATATGATTTAATTTAATTTTGAAACCATTTTTTTCTTCTAATTATATTAATTTTTGCTTGATTCTCTATTAATTAAGCTGAAGTTGGATTTCTTCTACTTGAATTACTTTTGCTTGTTAATTAAGTTCATTGAATAATATTAATTAATAATGTTCTGAAATCATAAATTAAATAATTGTTTAAAATATATTTCTGACTTTTTTTGTAGGTGATTAATGTAGTTTTGTTCTCAAGAAAAATATATTATTTCCCATCTTTCATGTTGGCAGGATAAGTTGTTTTATTTTGACTAAAAGTCAAATATATATTGTGTGGAAGAATATTAATTACTTTATGGACAATATTTTTAAGTAAAAAATTATATGGTTTTTTTTTTTGGCCTGAAAAAAAAATTATATGGTTTGTGTTTCCAAATTAAGGAACAATAATGATAAATTATTAAAGCACTATAATTTGAGGCGTTAATTAGTTTATACATAGAGATAGAGTGGATATACATATATCCCTCATTATGTGAGCGAATCTTTTAAAGAAAATTAATTATTTAATTAATTCTTTGGTTCATTTATGGAAGCAATTATGTACCCTTTTTTTTTCATTACCTCATATCCTCTCTATAAGAGGATACTTAATTATGGGGATTTTTTTTTTTTTTAAAAAAAGCAAGGCTTCCTATCCAAAACTTCCATTATTGACTACAAAATAGAATTTTTTTTAATATTTAATTTTTTTTCCGCAGATTATGATGGACGTTTGGAATAAATGCATTTGTAACCTAATGTTTATCATATTAAAGTTCATACAAGTTGACATTTTATTTATTTATTTGATTATAAAATGTCCATTGGAAAATGCCATTTGCTATAAACTAATATATACACATGTTATATGCAATACTTAGAGAAGAAGAAAGGAAAAGAGTACAAACAATTATTTGCACTTAGAATATGAATATTTTGATAACTGAAAAGGACATCTGTTTGGGGAAAAGTAATCTTCATAACTATATATTTAACGTTTAATATTTTTGTATCATAATAATTTCAAGCGTTTTTATCATGTTTACCTTGAAAATCATAAAATAGATAGAAATATAAGAGGGTGAAAGGTTATTAATTTAAAAAAAAAAATGAAGAGAGTGAAAGGTTTGTTTTTCTTTAAAAAAGATGTCTTATGGATATATAATTCACAAGTGAAAAGTTGTTTAATTAATTATTGTTTACTTAATTTTTTATTATTTCTAAAATTCAATTTTAAACAAATTCACATATTCTTTAATTAATACATGTAAATCGTAAACCCACTAATATTTGTTCCATTAACTCTATTTAAAAGTGATGAATTTTCCAGTTTATACAATATTTGTGGATTGGAATTGCATTCTTTGCAACAAAAGCATATTTTTCTTAATTATTATTATTTTTTTCAAAAAGTAAAACCCACTTTTGAAAGTAATATTCTTAAATATAAAACCCACTTTTAAATATTAACTATATTTATAAGTGATGAAATTTCTAAGGTCATACAATATTTGTGGATTCGAATTGTATTCTTCGCCCCAAAAGCATATTTTCTTACTATTTGTGATCTCTCATGCATAAAGTAATTATATAAATTTGGAGCATGCCTTCATCATTATAAGCATTTTGCTCGGTTTAAGAGTTAACCTCTAATTAATGTTTTAATATATGCTAAGCTTAAGACTTAATAATCATATTATTATTGCTCTGTTTTTATTTTTGGCCAAATATCTATTTTGGTCTTTTATATTTCACCTAAGTTTTAAATTAGTTTTAAATTGATCATTTATATTTTTCAAAAGTTTCAAATTGGACTTTCCGTCCAAGTCTGTCAATTTCTTTCGTTAAGTGCTGACGTGGACATATCATATCTCCTACATGTCCATTTAAGCTAACGTGTCATGTGCCACGACATCTTCTATTCATCTTATGTGATGACGTGGCGATGACGTGACATGCCACTTTAGTTTAAATAGATACATCAGCACGTCATGTCAGCAATTAACTCAAAAAATTGACGGAAGTAGACAGAGGGACCAATTTGAAATTTTTGTGCAACATAAAGGATCAATTAAAAACTTTTAAAACATAAAGAACTAATTTAAAACTTGAATGAAATATAAAGAATCAAAATAAATTTTTTACCTTTATTTTTTTTGTTGGAATATGTGCAATTTGTTTCTGGAAAGATGAACTTTCTGAATAATAAAAGCCGAAAGCCATTCTCTTTTATGTTGTTAGCTTGTCCCCAACTCCTTTTGATATTATCTTCTTAGAGTGGCCCAAAAGTAGGGTTTTTTGTTTTCTTTAAAAACTTCTTTAATGATTTAATTTGTTTTTGCAAAAATTAATCGATTTTCATTTAAAAAAATATCTGTCGTTTAAAACCTAAGCCAATGAATACCGATTCTAAAATTTTCAAATTATTTAATAGTGAGTCTTATTCAAAATTAAATATTATAAATACATGGATGTATTATTTTAATTTCTCTGATATTATTATATAGCAATAGCAAAAAGTAAATTCAAAATCTCATTTGAACAAAATTTCAACACTTTATATTTATGGATATTAACATTTTATTTTAATTTAATAAAATTTTACAACAAAATTCAAGCTCCCTAATTTATGATTAGATCATTACAAACTATCTATTCACAGCCTTTTCTATTTCTTCCATTTTTTTAAAATTAATTTGAACTCCAATTTAAATTTAATCTTAAATATTTCAATCCTCAAAACAATTATATTACCACAAAATTAAAGGAAAAAAAAACAATTATCTTGAAATTAAAAATGCCATTATTTTTTAAGGTGCAGGTTCCAAGATATTGCATATTTGCAGCAAATGTGGTGGGTAGAAGTAGTAGGAGAAATAGAGTTTGAATTTCCAATTGGAATTTATAGCTTATTTTTTAGGCTCCAATTGGGCCGGGCCTCAAAGAGATTGGGCCGACGCGTATGCAATGTGGACCAAGTTCATGGCTGGGACATCAAGCCCGTTCGATTTCGGCTCTCAACATCGGACGGCCAGAATGTCCTCTCCGAATGCTACTTGAATGGGCCTGGAGAATGGGTGCACTATCATGTTGGAGATTTTGTGGTAGAAGGCCCAAATAGGCCCACAAAGATCAAATTCTCATTGGCCCAAATAGACTGTACTCACACAAAAGGTGGTCTCTGTGTAGATTATGCCTTAATATGCCCAAGCAAAATACACCAAGATTGGAATAATTATAGTTAATTAAGAAATTGTAAAAAAAGGAAAAAAAATTATGCCTTGTTTTTTAATATGGTATAAGTGTTTTTGGGGAGCTTTTATTTTAATTAATTTTGTATATAATGATCTCTTTATTCTAATATCTTTATACATATTAGTAGGCTAGATAGGGTTTAGTTATTTTTTAAATTTGGTCCCTTCAGGTTTAGTATTTTATTATATAAATTATTCAATCAAACTTTGTGTTTTCTTGGATTTTTTTTTTCAACTTTCTAATTAGATGTTAACATTATCTTGAATAAAGTGTGCTAATATTTTTCTTTGTGAATTCTAAATTAGAAGAATTTAAAATGAGAAACTTAATTTGATCAATTGACTTTGCATGGTGATGGTCCAATTTACCCTTACTTGCCATTTTGACTTTGCATTAGAACGAGAGAAATCTTTCAAAGGGAGGATGGATTTGTGTTGGGAACGGTTCTGATGCTTACGTATCCGTAGATAAAATCAGAGTTCACGTAATTCACTTGATGTGACTCTATAACGATGAAAATTGAGAGAATGAGTTAGGAAGGTTTAGAACCTTTTTATATAGGTTATGTGAGCGAGATTTGTTATGCGCATAGGCGAAAAAAGCAATTAAAAAAATTAGTTCTGATCGTGAGTAGATAATGTCCACTATATTTACGCAAGTGCCGAGCCCTAATATACGAGTGGTCAAATTTGATCTCCATCACAAATGGACAAATTGGTAAATGCTAATGACAAATTTGACCTTCCCCACAAATGAATAAATTCACTACTAATAATAACGAATTTGATTCCTTTGGTTTGGTCGTGAATTCGCAAATTGCTCATTGAATAGTAAAAGTGACATAAATTAGTGCATAATTTTAAAATCCTACAATAAAAGAAGCATGACATATCCATACAAAAGTCAAAATTGTGATAGTATACTGACGTAGATAACTATTATGTTTAAAAATGTTTTTTTTATCATTATTGTTTGGTGGCATATATACTATCACTATGTTGTTTGAGGTCCTACTCTTGTTTAAATGTCACATCATATCTATATTAATATGATTTTAATTTTTTTCATATTGAAAAAAAACTTTTTTCATAATTTCATAAGTGTAACTTCTCAATAAATAATTAAAAAAATTTTCTTAAATATAACTTCTCAATAAAAAATTAATATATATATATATATTTATAATAATTTTATATTATATTTTAAAAAAATAACATACACTTACGTGTATCCACCAACTGAGGTCCTTCAAGCCTCAGTTGGGAGATAGGGATATTAAATTCCTCTGTATCTTGTATGGCATATGGAAGCATAAGAATACTCGGGTGTTCAGAAAGGATAACGCTAGTGTGAGCAGGTCGTGCTTTGGAATATCTCATGCCATTGAACTAAATGTTCAGGTTTTCTCTAAGGAGGTCTCCTTAACAAGAAAGGAGGGACATCTTATCTCTTGGTGTAGGCCTGAGCTGGGGTGTATAAAGCTAAATACAGATGGAAGCTCAATTGGTAATCCTGGTCCCGCTGGCATGGGTGGCGTGGCCTCTTTAGAGACAGTGATGGAAAATGGTTGTGCGGTTTCTCGGGCTTGATTGGGAAGCAGACAAATATGGGTGCGGAACTAATGGCTATTAAGCATGGATTGGTTCTCGATTTACAACGAGGCTTTGGAGAACTTGTGGTGGAGGTTGATTGCTTAGAAGCTATCAGCCTTATCAAGGATGAAGACATCTCCAGACATCAACTGGGGAGTTTAATTCAGGACATTCGTGTTATCTCGAATTCCTTTGCTAGAATCAGGTTCAAACATGTTTATAGAGAAGCAAATCAGTGTGCAAATGGCCTTGTGAAGCTGGATTCGCAAAATAGCCTTCCTTTCACTGTCTGGGAGGCTCCCCCCTCTGCGATCAGTTTTGCCCTGTTAGCTGATAGTTCTGGTGTTTCTTTCCCTAGGGCTTAGTCCTTTGTTTTCGGCCTGGTCTCATTCTGGGCTTGTGTTTTTTGTTTTTGTTTTCCTCTTTACTTCCTTACCAAAAAAAAAAACCTCTAGTAATATTTATGTGTCTGATCTATGAGAAATTTTTGGTACTATTAAATTTTTGAATTTTTTTGGTTACTTGTAATTTGTCGATAACTCAATATCAATAAAAATTTAATCTCTACTTTAACTCTATTATATTGACAAATGACATTAAATGAATGTAAAGGTATCGTACTAGACTTTTATTCTTAATTTAGGATGGGGTATTATAAATTTATAAGGGTAAAGTACTTTTGATACCACAACGTGTGAGTCTTCGATCAAATATTCCCTTAATGTTGGATTGCGGTCAATTATACTCCCAATGTTTTATTTTTCGAGCAATCTTACCCTTTTAACTAACATCGATAAAATAAATGACGGTTGTTATAACTTACAAGCCGTGACACCGTTAGGAAAGAAACTTCTTTTGTTATTAAAAATGTGTCGATTTGTCAAGTTTCAAGCAAAACGATGACAAAAATTATGCGCCTAACCTTTTGTCGCTCAAATTTTGCAGAGAATCACTTTAAACGTGTCATTTTTGTCATTATTTTGTTCTGGAACTTGGCGAATAGACATATCTTCAACAACAAAAAAAGTTTCTAATGGTATCATGCTATGTAAGTCACAACCATTATATATTTTAATATTGTTAGTGAAAATGATAAGATTGCTCGAAAAATAAAACATCGAGAATATAACTAACCGTAATCAAATGTTAGGGACATATTTAACAGAAGACTCAAACGTTGAAAGTACGAAACATACTTCACCCGATTTATAAATTTAAATATCTTGATTTGAGTAAGTGACAATAATTAATTATTGTGTAGGGTCTTTATTTAATTTTTAAAGATAAATTCAAGCTTATTTATTTATTCGAAAAATATTCCAAAACAAATATATATTTTTAAGGTGATTAACCAACTAGTTTGTCTTAATAGAACGGTTACGCTTCATTTTTTTAATGACCACGTTACTCACCAAATCTATAATTCAGTTAAATTCAAGCTAATTTAACAAATATATTGTCACACCCCCAAAATCAAAGAGGAATAACTGGCATCAGATTTAAAAAATAAAATCCTATTATTCGGTAGTCAATCGCCGAAATCAAATTACACATGTTTTCATATATATTAACATCTAAAACATAAGAGAATTCTACTGAAATATCGACAAAATCTCCCCAAAATATGAATATTTTCAATTTGTAAAACAGACTACAATCCATAGAATGATCCAATTAGCGAGCTTTGCTTTTAACCAATAAACAATTATTTATAATATGACAAAAATAATAAGGACCATGCCTGATCATAGGAGCTATCTAGAGGCAACAAAAATACTAATGGAAAAGAAATAAGAATAATTACAGCCCACGAACGAGAGTAGGCTCACCAAATGAAATGTCTCGAATGATATAGAGGGCAACAAATTAGATGCTACACTTTTATTTAAAAAAAAAAATATGAAAGGAGGAGTGATTTTTGCAACTCAATGAGCAGATAATACCTACCATAACAGGAAGGGAACAAACCTGCAAGCACGAGTTTTTCACAAATATTTCACAGTTATGATTTCCAAAGGAAATTTCATAGACCAATAGTAATGAATAAGATTTCATAAATAATTTATTAATCCTTTCTTAATAGAAATATTTTCTTAAAGACTTATTAAAATCATAGGTAGGGAAATCAGAACTTATATACAAATAATAATAATATAAGCTTTCCAAAACCAAAGTAAAAGTACTATCTTAAAAGTTATCAATGTCATATCAAAATCAGTTAGGAAAACCATACACATAGAACCAATTAGAACAAACATTAGCAACAAGGGTCACGAAGGCAGATCCAATCCACGTGTGTTAGTTGGCATACCGAGCTAGCAACATCCCTGCTAGCACTGTCAAAATTGGCCGGCTTGTCCCGTTAATTAGGCGGGCTTGGGAAGTGATGCCAAGCCCGTCCGTATTGACCTGCAAGCTAAACGGGCTATCTCGCGGACACTTTTTATATTTTTTAAAAAAATTAATTATAAAATTATATATTTACTTAAAAATTAATAATTTTTTTAAATTAATATGTTATTATTATTTAAACTATTTATACACATTATTAGAAAAAATTATTATTTAACACATAAAATTACATAAAACATATATATTTATATATATTTTAAACAAATATATATCAATTTTTTATTTTTTACGGGCCGGCCCGCAGGCTAAATGGGCCTATTTTTTAATACACAAGCTCGCCCATTTAGCAAGCGAGCCTAACCTGCAGGCCCAAGCCCATTTTGACAGTGATAATCCCTGCTAGTTGGGGTTCCAAGATGCAACAAGGGCTAACGATACTGCGTTAACTACAGGGTTCCATATCATATGGCTTCCCAAATAAAAATACTTTAAATAATATAAATATAAATTTATAGAACATTTCTTACTTTCAAAAAATCAAATAGTCAAAAGTAATGAATACTCATAACCTTCAACCGATATAGAAGTGCATGTCAAATTCCCATACAATCCTTTTTCCAAAACTGAATATATACTTCTGAAAAATCAATCATTTGAAGAACTCATAATAAGTCCATCACCTTATGCATAATTTCATAAAAGAGAGCAAAAAACAATGATCAAAAGAACAATTAGATATCAAAGGAGGGAAATAAAACTTTAGAAAGTTGGTTTGTTTCCCATGCTAGACTAATAGGTCAAAAATTAATCAAAATGCATAAGGTAGACAAGAAAAGTTTTATAGTAAGCATTATCCACTCACAGATAGTTCAAGTGGAAAGAATATGCCTCGATAGTTCTTTAATCAAGCTTATCTATTGCGAATATCCCCGGAAATCTTTAAAATTATAAATGGCATAGCGTCATTCCCATCATCAGATGGATTATTCACATCTTTCCTTAACTCTAATATCTTAGTAACCCCAACTATACTTCTTACTTTCGAATATTACCTTTAACACTTTTAAATCTCCACCCAATTTATTATGAAATATTATTGGGACCAATACTATTCTAAGAATCCCTATTTATGTATTTCACACTAATTACACAAGCTTTGTAAAATTTTCAGTTTGGTCCCCATTCCTTAAAATTATGATTCCACATCTCTTTTTCTTCCATTCTCACTCCTATCTATTATTTTCCTCATTTATTTTCATTCTAAATCTTCCATTTATCCCAACAATTCAATTACCCAATATATTTCTTATGCTTTACTAAAAAATTCCTAAATTATCATATATTTACCAAATTTATTGTTGGAGATAAAAATTACCTTTGGGAGCTAAATTTGATAAACAATATGTGTACGAAGGCTCTCAACCCAACAATTGAGACTTAGAAATCACAATGTAGAAGCCCAAATTTGAAACCCTAACATATTCAACAAAATGAGGGCAACAAGATAAAAGTAGAAGATTTCAACTAGTAAAATGAAAATAATAGAATGTAAGAAGTTTCAAAGACTCTAAAATGGAGTTAATACTCACCCTTCCACCATTTTTGTAGCTCAAGTGTTGAAATTGTGGAAGAGAAAGATGGAGGTGACAAAGGAAGATTCTTGTTGACTAGTGGATGATCGTTTCCGACGAGAGGAAGAGTGATGAAGGATATAGGGTATGCTTGATTAGTGGGTTGGAGGATGTAATAGGAATGAAAATGTTGGATATAATGAAAATGTCATGTCAATGTGATGTGAATGAAATAAAAATAGATAAAATAATTATTTTATCCTTTCATTAAAAGTGGATAAAAAAATAGAACAAAAATATAATTATATCACATTAAAAAAACATAATATATTTGATAAAAAGAATATTAAATGTAATACTCGTTTCCATTCAACATTACGGCTGTGTTTGGTTCAGTGAGGAATTGGATTCATAGGAGGAATTGCACAACTTTTAAGGAATTCAACAGTTTGGTTCAATATTGTGAATTAAGAATTGGATTCTGTAGAATTCATGGATTCCATGCTTCTTTGTAAAATATGTGGAATCTGATTCTTAATTTTATAGATGGAATTGGGCCATTTTTTGTGGAATTAAGGTAAAAAGACATTTTTACCCTCCTCTTCTGCATCGATTCATCTTCCTGCTTCCTTTTTTATCATCATCAATGTCCACAATCGTTTCTTCCCAACTCTAAACTCGGTAAAAGAAAAAAAAAAAATTTCCACCAAACAAAACCCCAACTAAGATCAAGCTAGAGAAAACATCAATTTTAACCGCCGTCGCAGCCGGAGCCGCCGTGAATCCTGTCGGAGGCAAAGCCGAAGCAGATCCTGGTGAAGAAGAGGATGGGGATCGAAGCCGAAGAAGATCCGGGTGAGAAGAAGAGGGTTGCCGTCTTTCTTCTTCTTCTTCTTCGATTCACGGTGGGAAGAAGAATGTAAGAGGAAGAAGAGTGAAGAAGAGGTTGGGAAATCGAGAAGAAGAACCTTTGTGCTTGCTTCATGCTCCATCTGCTTCTTCGATTGTGGCGGTGATGATGAAGATGGCGGTGGTTGTGGCGGCGGTTCCGTACTTGCTTCACATTGCATCTGCTTCTTCGATTCACGCTACATATGCTTTTTTTTTGTTGGTGGGTTGCAATATGCTTTATGGCTGAGATGATCTTGGAAGGAATTAGTGAAGAAGGTGTGTGAGTAAAACATGATTAAGATTAGAGATGGATTTGAGGAGTGAGGAGAGGAATGGAGAAGTATCTAATGCCCAGAAAGAGAAAAAGGGTAAATAAAAAAAAGTTTGGTACCGTTAAATTTTTTAATTATATAATAAATATAAAAAAATTAATTATTTAATATTTATTGAGGGCAAATATGTCTTTTTATCTTACATTTCTTCACAAACTTTCAATTCCATTTTTTCATACCAAACACACTTTTTAATTCAAATAATTCAATTCCAATTCTATCTCACCAATTCCAATTCCAATTATAATCCAATTCCACAATTTTATCAAACCAAACGCAGCCTACATTTTCAAAACAAGATACCAAATACTATGCTAATGTACGATGAAAGGGAAAGAAGGAGAGGAAGATGACGGTGGGTGTGGGGTTACGAGGAGAGAGAAATGAGAAAAAGAAAGTGGAAAGAAAGAAAAAGACGGAGAGAGAAATTGAGAAAAAGGAACAATAATAATAATATTAATCAAATGAGATATTTATGAGGTATACTCCATATATAAGAATAAAATATTTATGAGGTACATCTACTTTATATTTTTGGGTACATAAAATTGATCTTCTTCTTTTTTTTAACTATTTTGATAAAATTAAGGGTAGCTTTTAAAAACAATTCACACCTCAAAATTATTTATTTGTCATTTATTTTATACTAATTTAATTCTTTGAATGCCACGTAATATTGAGTTATTATATATATATATATATATATGATGAAAAATTAATTTTAAAAAATTATTGAGATGCTTAAAATCCCAAAATTTTATAGTCTTTGTGTGTTTGGTAAGGAGAAAAGAGGAGAAAATAGGAATGAAAATGTTGGAAGGAATGAAAATGTTATGTCAATATAACAGAATTTGTTTAGAGCACGTTTGGCATACTTTCCAAACAGTGCAATACATATAATCTCACGATTCCTACAAAAATTTTACATTATATTTTATACATACCAAATACATTTTTTATCCTACTTTTTCTCTTTCATAATTTTTCTTTCTATCTCTTTCACCACTTTTCTCTGTAGTACTCTCTTTTATTCTACAATATTTTACATTTGTATTTTTATACCAAACTTGCCCTAATAAAAAAACAAAGAGAAGGGAGAATGTTTCACTCTTTATTTTTCTATCATTAAATCTTGTTAACAATTATAACCTTGATACAAGAAAAATAAATCTAAAAATATCATTTGTTCCCGCTTTCCATCAAACATAAAACTAAAAATATAGAAGAAAATTAAAAATTAAAATTTTTTTTTTTAAAAAAATGGCAAATTGGTTGGAAAATTTTCACCCAAGAGTTCTAACTTCCAAGACCAAAACCACTCACTCAAATCTCTCCACAATCCTTACCCAACCAACCCTATTTCTATCTCTCTGTCTCTTTCTACTTCCATTTTCTTCTTCATTTCATACTCACACTAATTCCTTGAGGGATCCTTTAGCTTTCCTTCGATCCATACTCTTGCCTCAAAGGTACCTTCTTTTTCGTCCTTTCAACTTCCACGACTACTTCTCTTCTCCTGTTTGCGTTTTCTGTGCCGAAAATTTGATTCAAGTTTGCTTTTTTCTGATGCCTCCCTGCGTTTTATTTTTCCCCATATTTTCCTCTGTTCCTGACTGAGCAAAATACCATATTAATTTTTTTATTTTTCAAGGAAATTACACAATTTGGTAATTTTAGAAGCTTTCATTTGATGCTATCTGTTAATCATGTTTCTGGGTTGCTAAAATTTTCCACTTGATTGTAATATGGTATGGTCTGTGTCTGATAAATGTTATAATCGGAATAAGATGTGAAGTTGGTTTACTTGTAGAGTTTTTCTTCTAAATTATGGTAATTAATTCACCAAGTTGTGGAAGATTTGTATTTTATGTTTTGATGTTTATTTGTATCACTGAGTTCTGACATTTGGATTTTACTTTTGATTCTAGACATTGATTATTGAGAACATGTCTGAAGTAGAAAAGAACTGGGATTTTATCCATTGGTTGGTACCTGATCTGTCAATTAAGATTCTCACCTATTTGGATGACCCTTGTGACCTTGTTCGTGTTTCTTCAGTGTCAAGTGCTTGGCACCAATTTGGTAAGCTCTTGGAGTTGGATTGCTTCACTTTCAGTGTTCGAATTTGACGATGTTTGGGTCTAGAACACAGATCTTTCATCTGCTGGGAGCCTCGTGCACTGGGTTACCCTTTTTCTTGTGAATGTGAAATTTTGTGTCTTTTTTGTGGGTTATGGAAGTTTGAATTCTTCAATGCTAGATTGTTCTTGTCCTCAGTCCTCACTTGGTGTAAGACCTGGCTTGGATTCCAAGGTTGAAATATAAGGCATTGAGTGGTTCAAACTTCAGACTTCCTAGCTTTCTTTTGTAGTTCATTAGTATTAAGTACTAACTTGCACTCTTTGGTATTCTACAGTTATCGAAAATGGCATGTGCAAGAAACTTTGCTTGAAAAAGTTTCCTGAATTATCTGGTGTTGCTCATGTTATTGAGGTAGACAATGTGATAGAACCAGTAAGATATATGCTTGGCAATTCTATGAACTGGGAATGCCTGAAGAGAAATCATAAAGTTTATGCATTCCTGGCTCGTGGTCTTACTCCATCCGTGAAGAACAATTGCATTTCCGAAACCATTAGTGCATCCAGTACCGATAATTACCCTCAAGAAAGTATTCAGAATACATTGGAGCCAAGGGAAAGTGCTGACCTTAGGGTGTCATATTGGTCGAGTAAAGGGGAAAGCGATCCCTCTGTTCCCGAGAGATTAATCTACAAGCTGGCTTCCAAAATATGTGTTGTTACAGAGATTCATGTTCGACCATTCCAAGGTTAGCCTCGTAGCTAGATTCATGAATTTAATATTTTAAATTTCTCCAGCGGACTTGGATCGCTAAGTGCATTCTGCTTAAAGTGCACGATTTGAACTGTTAGATGGGAATCAAGATCCATGTCTGCACAGCAACATTCTCATCCAGTGGCCTAGATCGTGCACGTCATGCACTTGCACTTTAGCGGATCGAAATCCATATCCGAACCTTTTTTTAGTAAGCTGACTCAGAATCTATGTTCAGCATTTTTTCAGTACGGGTCTCCTATATACTCAGCTAAGGCTGTCCGATTTAGAATGGGCCATCCAAGATACCCAAAGGAATTAAATAGTACTTTAGCTTATAAATCGATAGCTAAGCACGTTTCGCAAGGCAAAGAGTTTGTATGGACATATACCTCACCCGAATTTCCAATGGCTCAGGTGAGTTCTACACTTAATTCTGAATCTCTATGCTTTTTATGTCATCTAAGATATATATTATAAGTATATAAATAATAAACATAAGGGTATTTTAGTCAAAATGAGTGAAATTTTAGGTTTTTTAATCTCTCAAGGGAGAGTAATGTAATTTACTCTAATAAATTACACAACTAGAAGGTTGTTAGAGGTTCTTGTACGTAGAGTTGACTAGATAGAAGATAGCCCACTAACTAGAGGTAGAGGAAGACCAAAGAAAAGAAAACAATAGGGGAAAATGGATTTAAATTTTAATAACTTAACTATAGAAATAAACAAAGACAGAACACGTTAGCGTTGCTTGATCCATATAGCCGATCTCACCTAGTGGGAAAGGCTTTGATTGTTGTTGTAATTCTCTCTAGAATCTCAGTTTCCCCTTTAAGGAGGAGTAAGTAACACCATGCTATATGAATATGTAGCAGCAAACATGGATTTAAAAGCTTTAAGAAGCTCAACTTGAGAGTTGAGACTAAATTTGGACATTTTTAACATAGCATATATATATGCATGTGCTTGTAATTTGAGATGCTTTATTGAGATAGCGTGATGATGGTACAGGAAAACCGCTTGCAAAAATTCGAGCTACCTGAGCCAGTTCTCTGCGTCGGAGGTGTGCTGCTAGTCGAGTTGTTGGGTAGGGTTCAGAAACAACAAATGGATGAACTGTACTACATATGGTTAGTTGGTCAAATCTTTGCTCTTTCTATTTTGCACCGCATTGGTAGTTAATGTCATTTAGCCCAAACTGATATTGAAGCCATTTAATCGGTATTTAGTTAATGGGGTTTCATGTATTGAACAAATTAAAGATACTCCAATAGTTAAAGGTAAGGATAGACTAATGAAAAGAGGAGAAACTATTAGGATGAATTTAACTATAAACAATTTAAGGCAAAAGCATCTTTTATGTATCCAAACTTGGTGGTGTTATGACGAAATTCAGAACTTTAGCAGCAAAATTGAAAAGTAGTATAACGTTAAGAAACATAAAAATTGAAAAGGTGTTTTTTCTATAATTTAACTACATAAATGAGTCAAGATAGGACACATCTGATCTATATAGCCGATTCTACCCTCTAGAAAAAGGCCTGGTCTCATGTATTGTTTGTCTTGACTTGTTTATGAACGATGATAAGTCGGATCATTGTGGTGCAGCATTACCCATGTTCAAGTTGTGGGACGACCACTTTCACCAGAATTTAGTGTTAAGATACATCATCCTTCAGGGAAGTGCACCTTGAAGTACTACCCTCAAACAGACTGTTATATGTCATCAACATCATCGTCGTCATCAGGTGGAGACTCGAGCTCGCCTTCTCGTTTACGGACGTTCGCCTCAAACATAATGCCGAGGGGCGTGAGACGATGGGAGCAGATTATCTTAGGTGCACTACTTGGTAATTCTGGGGCAGTTAGGGTTGATGATTGATAAGTGTACAGAATCTTGAGTGTACATATCAGATGGATTTTAATGCTACTAATCTGTTGCTTCTGGTTGGTACTGATGATCCCTTCAAAATTAAAATCAGTACACAGCAAGACATTTTTAACTTGCAATGTAGTGTAGAAAATTTCTTGTATACATGCTCACATGCATGAGGAACATTGTGGAATCATGTTGTTAAAAACGCGATTTAAATCATGAACTCGTATGTTTCTATGACTCCACCATTCCCATTTCTTTTCTACGTACAGACTCTCACTCCAACTTTCTTTTTCTTTATTATCCCATGCTATATAACAGAAGATCTAGTCTAGTATTATAAACTTGCTCCATTGTTATTTGCCATTTATTAGTTTGTTTTAATAAAAATTTAGGTTCTAATTCAATCAATAAAACTCATTGTTAATATTAACAAATAATAAATAATGAATTTTTACATTTAATATTGCATAATCAATAAAGGATCTAATTTTTTTAATACATTTTCCTTAAATCATTTTATATCATTTTTTTATGGAAACCCATTTTAACTTAAATTTTCCGAATTTAAAGGATTTTTAAATATTATAGTCGTTCTGCATCCAAACAGGCCTTAAAGCACGTTTAGGAATTTTAATTTTCATGACTCAATCGATCCCTATTCTCTGAACACACACACAAACATTTAGTACCTAAACTACATCCGTCTGTATTGCCATAAATCACTTCAAAGGCCGAATTCACAAACAGCCCACTTACACATAAATAGCCAACGATTAATAACATTATAAGCAAGGCGTTTCATAATTAAAACCCTCAATTCATTCGCAAATCCATCAGTCGCCACCCACTTGCTTCTTCCAGGAGTCTTCCACAATCAGTTCATCAACTCCCCAGTCTTCATAGCTGCCAATTTCACAAGAAACAAAACCCATCAGTATGACATAAAAGATTAAAAGGGAAGTTCTAAATCTCCTTTCTTTCTTCCACACTTCCATAATGCCAGGGAGCATATACCTTCCATCGGGCAAGTAGCGACGGATGGTGAAGGGTATCTTCCGCTCTCGAAGCTCCTTCATCGCAATCTGAATGGTTGAGAGAATAAGATGTCAAACATTTGATGGCCAGGTAGCATTCTAAATGAATGACTATGTTATTGCATATCCAGAAGCTGATTATACTAATCAATTACAGACAAGAAAATCACACAAACAAAACATCCATTGCGATTGAACAAGACTACAAGAAATATCCAAAATAAATGGTCTAGCTCTACTACTAGGGGAGGGAAGTGTAATTTACTCCTAATAAGAATTAGAAGAGCAAGAAGTTGATGAAGTGAATTACAGACTACTTGAATCAAACTTTCTGGCATCCAAAGAACATAACTTTCTTTACGGGGCAAGAAGAAGGTGAGCAATGGTCATGAAACTAATTCTCAGCTGAGTACACAACTACACATTACAAGCAAAAGACTATAGTTAACTGATTAGACCTAATGTCAAACTAAACCCACCAGAGATGAAAACTAATCTTACCACATTATTTTCCAAATTAATAAAACAGTGAAAAGGAATTATGTAGAAAAGCCCAAGCTTCAGCTGTATATTCATACAATATATTGCAAATTATGTACTAGGTGCTACATATGTCTGAACAATACAAATGATCCTCACATCTGTAGTATGCATGCCAAAGTACTCTGCCTAATTGAGGTATGTTTTGATTAAGAGAATGAAGGGGAAGGAACTAAAGTGAAACATATTGACATTATTGAGGAAAATAAATTGATGAGAAGGGAAGAAAAGTAAAATGTTATATCAATTTAAATCAGAATTTTCCACTTTCTTTTCATTTTCCTCTATCCAAACTTAACCAAAAGAGGTCAAACAAAAAACCTCTCAGACCGATAAAGAAGTGGATTTAAGGAAAACCCAGAGATTACGTTCCTAAATTTCAAACAAAGGGAACATGGTTGGAACTTGGAAGTTTAATTTCAGATAGGGAATTGCAATTTTGGCAAAGATATTACTCAACAAACATTCAAGACACGCTGACAAGTGTTATATTATAACCAAAAAAGCATATCAAAGTATACAGAATAAAGGTATTAAAATTTCTTGGGATATGGCATTACCTCAAGAGGGTCAGTCTCCCCCTCCAACTCAACCATGACAGGGGCATTCATACTGCTCAGCCAGAGTAAAACATGTTATGATCACATTCACAAATAATTGATCATAGAATCTAGGGTTCATGAAGTTCAAAAGAGTACCTGATTTGAAGAGCACGGGTACCCAAAATACGGGCGCGCTCATATTTAGTCATATATTTTGATGTCTTCCGTGGCCGTTCTACAGGTTCTCGTTCTTCTTTATCCTCAGTTTCTAGAGGTTCTCCAGTTAAATCATCATTGTTATTCTCTACATCCTCCTCTGCACCTTCCTATCCATCAATCAAGCCACCAATGATTTCAATAAATCCTAATTCAATGATAAGTCCAAAAGATACGAGGGGAAAAAAGAGATACAAGAAACAGAATGGCCTACTTCAATCTCAGGCTCTGGTGGTTCATCTTCATATCTGCATCAGCATTCAATTTCAATGAGACATGTTTAATAATGAAAGACTGCAAAACAGATCTATAAAACTTGCAATTACAGAAGCAAAACGTTAATTTATATAAACATGAGGGAATGAAGTTACTAGTGTTCTCTTTTCAATTGTCAAAAATAAAACAACAACAACTAAAGCCTTTTCCCACTAGGTTTCGTTTATATAGATCATGCGACGCTCTGTCTTTACTAATTTCTATGGTTAGTTTTTTATAACTAAATCTATCCTAATAGTTTCTCTCTTCACCTCTCTATTTATTGGGCTATTTTCCATTTGGTCAAACTCTACATACAAGAACCTCTAATGGCCTTCTTCGTACATGACCAAACCACCCAAGGCGTGTTTCAACTAATTTTTTTACAATAGGTGTTACTCCAACTTTCTCTTTAATACTATCATTCCTAATTCTATCTATTCTAATGTGACTGCTCATCCAACACAACATTCTCACTTTTGTCACGTTGAATTTATGCTCATGCTAGCTTTTTTTATTGCCCAACATTAAGTACCATAAAGAAAGTCGTATAACTCTGCAATAAAATTTCCACTTTAAGCTTAAGTGGTACTTTTCTATCACAAATAACAGCTAAAGCTTTCCTCCGTTAAATTCATCCTGCTCAATTTTTTTAGTTTATGTCCTCCTCAATTTTTTTATTACTTTGTATTATCGTTCTCAAATACTTAAAACTTGTGCCTTCTTGTATGGAGTAATCTCCAAGCTCTTCCCATCCACTAAATTTACATTACATATACTCAGTTTTGCTTCGAAAATAAAAAAGAAAAAAAAAATTCTTAAACTCAACCCAACCCAACCTATTAATTTCAACTCAAAACTATATTATGTTCAGTCTTAATTTCTTGTATGCAAATTGAATAGGGGAAAAAACCCTAGTTTCTACATGCGTGCGTGTAGAAGAAGGTGACGAGAGAGGACCCCATATCCAAGTCATTATAGTCGTCGTCCGCCATTGCTTATCACCGACGATCCCCTTTCCCTACGAGCGTGCCCTAAACCATCACACACACAACAACAAAAGAATATTAAATATCAACTAAACCAGAAGCTTCTTTCTCTACAGTATATACTATGCATAATTACGTACAGTTCTATATTATAACTATACGAGAGAAGATTTGGGAATTTAGGGACCGTGGGAAAGAACTGCGAAGAGAAGAAAAAGAACGAACTTACGAGAGAAGCCCAAAGAGCTTCGTTCAGCGGGAGCTTCTGCAGCAAAACCCTTTCTTCGTTCTTGTGCGAGATTTTGGAAGATTTGGGAATTTAGGGGCATCGGAGGAAATTTATTTTAATGATTTTTAAATTGGGCTGGGCCAAATTTTGGGCTGCTGATTTATCAAGAACTCCATGTAATAAAATAGAGGTCAAAATCTTATTTTGGTCTTCTATCTTTTATCCAAGTTCTATTTTCGTCCTTTATTTTTCAAAAGTTCTATATTGGACATTTATGTTTTATTAAAGTTTTATATTTGTCTTTTATGTTTTATTAAAGTTTTATATTGGTCATTTATATTTCATTAAAGTTTTATATTAGTCCTTTATGTTTTATTAAAGTTTCATATTGATCCTCTCAGCATGATTTTATTTTTGGCTTAAATGAACATCGTTTGGGTATTTTTTGTGTGTCTAAGGCCACGTTAGCTTTCTGATACACGTGAGAGAAATTATGTGTCCACCTCGGTACGTCACGTCAACAGTTAACGGAAGAAATTAACGAAAGGACCAATATAGAACTTCTGGAAAAGATAAAAGATCAATATAAAACTTCTGAAAGATAAAGGACCAATGTAAAATTTGGGTGAAAGATAGAGGACCAAAATGGGAGTTTGACCTAAAATAAATGCCTTTTAATGATTAAAATAAATAGAACTAATTATATTCATTCATTTATGAATAAGAAGGCATGTTGATGATAGAATTTGTATTTATCTATGTCTATAATGTGGACATTTCTAATGAAACAAAATAACATAAGATTTTTATAATTCCATTAATTTTTTGAAAAAAAAAAATTCCAATGAAAAGAATTCATAAGAAACTGAAAAGCAGAACCTATATGTAATGTTTTTTTTTTTCTGTTCATAACAATCAATTTTAAGATTTTGTAACCTCTAAATTGAAAAAGAGAGTTGCAATTATCGATTAGCAGTATGAGAAAGATACATATATTTTTTTTACTTATCTCTCTTACATAAGATTATTTCAACACAAACTTTAAATATATTTTGTATGAGTATATATGTGAGAGATTTAAAATGACTTTTGTGTCTACATATATAATGGGCATGTCCAGTATATCTTAACTAACCTATACTCACCTTAATGGACGAGTCCTCTTCGCCCTTCGTACGTTCAAACATCATCTCGTCAAATCCTTAGAGTACAGATACGCCACAATTTGATACGGTTCTTTCTCCAATGATATTGTACACTTTTTGATAACTTCTATTCCCTAATACATCAATCACCAAACCACCGCTTTATTCTCTAAGAACCCCTCTATATACCCCAACCCCTCCAAGGTTGAAACATAAATTTACTACTATTAGAGTTCTCTAATTGTCTTCTAAAGTACTAGTGAAGAACTATAACCCTCTTTTATAAACTACTCACCAATATCAAATTAGATACCTTGCAATGCTCTCCCCACAATTCTTTGTCTAATTGGTTCATTTATACATTAGCCTATTTGCATACTATTGCTAAAAAGGACATTAAAAAAAAAAGCAAATGAGCGGAAGAATTATAGGAAAAGAATTACATGAGATCGATTTGGGTTTGTGTATATATGGACAAAAAACTTTATTTTGGTACCTTACATTGAGCATTTTCTTTTAGTTTGGTCCATAACATTTACTTAGTTTCAATTTAGTCCTTAACATCACAACAAAAAAATGAGTATTTTTAACAATCTATATTTTGACGGTCACTATTAATTTTTGAAAAATAATTTTTTTTTCAGCAATTAAATGTTAGCCAACGAAATAAGTTGTTAAAAAAATCAATAATAGTATTTTCGACGGTCAACTATTATCGATAATTATCAATAATGTTATTTTTTATAATACATTATTTATCAACAAGGAAAAAATTACCGTTGAGAAAAGTATTATGAACAATTATTGACTATTGAAATTAAAACACTATTATTATTATTATTTTTGACGACCAAAATTTGATTGTAAAAAAAGTATATTTTTCAATAATTAAGTGGCCATCGAAATATATTTTGTTGATAATACTCATTGTTTTTGTAGTGCATATACTCAATCTCAATTTTGTCCTCTACGTTTGCAATTGGTATCAATTTGTTCCCTAATATACAATAGAGAAATCAAATTAATATTAATTACAAACATAATAGATCAAATTAAAATTGAGCAAATATATATATATATATATATATATATATATATATATATATATATATATATATTTATACACATATATATATTGGTCTATAATTGGGGTATTTACTAGAGCGGACCTGGTGACTAATCCTTCGGGTACTGCGAGACCTATTATTAAGGACGACTCTCCCAATGGATAACGCTCCATTATCATCCATCCAAAGATCAAACCCAAGAGACGATAATTAAAAAAATACAGACCCCTTATCATCTGTGTCATATCACGTTGGTTTGTATAAGTGAATATGTGTGTGTGTAAGTGAGTTTTAATTACTTGTTGTGACTTATGAATATATCTTTGGTTGGAGGCTTGGAGCATATGGTTAGAGAATATGCCAAGTGGCCCATGTGTGGCCAAATGGTCAATAAATGAGTAATGAGCCTTCCATGTGCTACGCTAGCCACTACCCACTATGCAAACACACATGTGGCTAATCAAATTCCATACAAATACAATACTCCAAACCCTCAAAAACAAATATCCTAATTAACCAACATGGAATATTCATGAAAAACATAATATATTACATATACATACTATTTTTTAAAAAAATATTTGGTGATAAAAATATAAAAGTTGCACTCAATTTTTTTTATACATTTTTGGAAGTAGATTTGTTTTTTCAATAATAAAATTATACATGAGTTTTTTTTATAATAATAATAGTAAAATTTGCATGCTTTATATTTTAGTAAAAGGATTTGATCATATAAAATAAAGGCTAAAGTACTATTTTGGTCCTCAATGTTTGCATGAAGTTTAATGTTGGTCCTCAATGTTTCAAAAGTTTAATGTTGGTCCTCAAAGTTTTTATTTTTGGTCGATTTTGGTCCTCGAGCGTAACACCGTTAACTTTTTGCCGTTAAATGATGACGTAGCATGCTTATATGGCACACCTTCTCTCCTACATGTCATATTTTAATGACGTGGCATGATACATCACTGCCACGTCACCCCAGATGATGATAATGATGATGCTGATGAAGGAGAGAAGATGATGATGTGGCAATCTGGGGTGACGTGGCAATGATGTGTCATGCCACGTCATTAGAATATGATATGTAGGAGAGAATGTGTGCCATATAAGCATGCCACGTCATCATTTAACGGCAAAAAGTTAACGGTGTTATGTTTGAGGACCAAAATCGACCAAAAATAAAAACTTTGAGGACCAACATTAAACTTTTGAAACATTGAGGACCAATATTAAACTTCATGCAAACATTGAAGACCAAAATAGACCTTTAGCTTAAAATAAATATTTTAAATTGTATGTAAATTAGTCAAAATAACGAAAAGGAATACAACACTTTTAAGTTTTAATTAATAACGGTCGTTGTCGTTATGAAAAGTCAACGCAAGTTTTGATAGGGTGTCTCTAGTTAGAAATTTTGATATATGGCTTTCGATCTACATGTTCAATATATTCGATTCTGTAAAATATATAGGCCTAGGTTAAATTTTTTTTTTTTAATTTTAACTAAAAATGGACCAGTTTAGTCGAATCTTAAAATTTGTTTTGTTGAAAAAATGTGTTTATATTTAATGTTTATTATGTCATTTAGGATTATTTTTAAAAAATTACTTGTAAAAAAGTAATGGTTTTCCGAAAGGGAAAAAAAACCGATTTAGAAAAATGGACACCATATGAATTTCTCGCTCAATGTTGAGCTCCTAACCAAATAATTGATGATGTTTGACACAGTTTTGAGCATTTTAAAATTTCTCAGAATGAACGTGGATTAGTATAAACTATAAAGAATAAATTATACTTCATCTCTAAGGTCATGTTTGGTATGTAAAATTTATAGGCAAAGGGAAAAGGAAGTATGGTTAATTATGTTTGGTATGAATTTAAGAATAGGAATAGGAACCTTTTTTCTATGTAGATGTTCTTTGTGTGGGAGAGGGAAGTTGGTAGAAGGAAAGGAAAGTGTATGTAAAATGATTATTTTACCCTTTAAAATGTGTGGTAGATAATGACAGTAAGGGTAAAAAATGTATTTCATACTTTTATCTTCCATTTCTATATATGTTTGGTAGGTGGAATGAGTGAGGGAATGGAAATTGTGGAGGGAATGAAAATGTCATGTCAATGTAATGTGAATGGAATAAAAATGGGTAAAATAGTCATTTTAGCCTTACATTAAAAGTGGAAATGGAATAAAAGTGAAAAAAAATTAAGGATAAAAACATAATTTTATCACATAGCAAAAAGTAATGTTTGTTTGGTAGAAAGAATGTACGTGGGAGATGGGCATTCCCTTATTTTCTCCCATGCTTTTTCCATGTACTAAACATAGCCTATATTTTCTCCCCACTACACCAAATAACATTACTCTTATATTTCACATTCATTTCCCTGCTAAACACATCTTTTATCAGGAAAAAAAATTATATTCATTTTCTTACATCCTTAACCAAGTGTCAGGGGTTCGATTCCTGCCTTGGGTATGGAGCAGCTTTAAATCCTTGGGCCAGCTGTCCCACCCTTCGAGGTGCCTACAATTCAGCGAGGGGATTAGTCACTGTGCTCGACGATGGATATCCTGGTCTAGACCAAAAAAAAGTTTGCCTATCAAAACATGACATGCTTTAACTTCAACTTCCCACCAACTCACTCACCTCCTACCAAACACCACATAAATTATACTCTCCTTCCCTCTATTTTGAAAACTTACACTCCCTACCTACCTACCTGCAATTTCGCCCATTTTGTCCAAAATACCTTTATGTTTATTATTCATATAGTTAAATATGTATTTGACTAATATAAAAGTATTATTTTTAACTCAAAAGTAAATAATATTGAAATGATAATTTGAAAAAAAATATATGTTTTTTTACAATAAATTGTAATTATTTAAAAAGTTAATAATACTATTAAGAGTATTTTAGTCAAAAGGGTTAAATTATAAGTTTTTCAATCTTTTAAGAGAGGAAAGTGTGAACTTTCAAAATAGAAGAGACGAGAGTGTAATTTAAGAATCTCTCTCGAGAGGGAAATATAATTAATTTACTCTAGTATAAATGATCAAGAATTTACAAGAAATTTCTCACTTTAATCATGGACAAGAATTCAAATTTCTCTTAAGTCATTTTACCTCATAATGAGACAAATTACTTTTTATATTTGAATTGTTGGTCAAACTATTATTTAGTTTCTGAATTTTGGAAAAATACTATTTGCTCCCTGAATTTTCACCTTTTATCAATTATTTAATCCCTAAATTTTAGAAATAAAAAATTTAGTCCCTGAATTTTAAAAATAGACTATTTGGTCCATAAATTTTTACCTCAGTCAACTATTTAGTCATTGAAACGTTAGCCATTACCTAACTGAGTGATGTGCATGCTACGCTAGGCGAGGGCAAGAGGAATCAGCTTCGTCTTCTTTAAGTTCATCTTTCGTCTTCTTCAGCTTTGTCGATTCTACTAGTAAATCAAAGCTTAAATTAAAACGTGGAGGTAGGTGTGGTTTAAATTGAAATAGGTAAATCGATGTTCATATTTAATAGCTATTATTATTTGTTCCACCCTTTCAAATCGAAGTTTCATCTTCTTTAACTTAATCGAAACGTTTCGATAAATTGCAACCGTGAAAAAAATAACTCTCATCAATCTCAAAGTTTATGAAGGTAGTGGTAGCACTTTAACCAATGACTAAATAGTATATTTCTAAAATTCACAGACTAAATAGTCTATTTTAAAACTTTAAGAACTGAATAGTTGACAAATGTGAATATTCATGGAGCAAATAGTATTTTTCTAAAATTGAGAGACTAAATAATAGTTTGACCAATAATTTAATTTAAGAAGTAAAAAGTAATTTATCTCTTTTTTCATATTATAAAAAGTTATTTTTATTAGAATTTTTATGGATTAACATTAATTTAAATATTAGATTAATATTTAATTTAGCTTAATAAATAATAAATTCAATTGTTGATTTGAATAAACTTAGATTCAAGTTCCTAATTTTAATTGTAATAATTCGAATTAGATTATCACGTAAAGACCCCAACTTACAATTTAAGAGTTTGGGTTAAGTATCTTTGCTATCCCCAACGTTTGTGCGTTTGATCAAATATACCCTAAATTTTTTATTGCTGTCAAATATACCCCCAACTTTCAATTTTTGGGCAATCTTACCATTTTCACTAACACCGTTAAAATAGTTAACGGTTTTTGCTGATTAGACATAACATATGGCATTAATATCTCGTTGGGATCAATTTTTTCCATTTCATATTTTATTTAAAAAAAAAAGAAATCGTTTAAGTTTAGGTTTTGAAGAAGCACGTTTTTTTTTTCTTAAAAACATTAAGGAACTCTTATGTTTGACTATATATTAATTAATTACTTGTTTACTATTATAAAATTACTGAAGGTCAATCTTAAAGTAATTAATTGAATCTATCACACGGGAGTAATTAGTTTTTTTTTTATAAAAGAAAAGAGAAAGAGAAAAGCCCAAACGGCCACACCCTAAGGCCTAAACCAGCCTTAGATCTATCCTCCCTTAAAGTTGACAAACATACTGTGGGAGGTACATAAAAGAATTCTAGCACCTAAAGGAAGGTCCTGGCATTATAATAACTTGGTAGGTGAAATTACTCTTTTGGTTCTTAATGTTTGCACGAAGTTTAATATTGGTCCTCAACGTTTCAAAAAATTATTTTAGGTCCTCAACGTTTTTTTTGTCAAAATTGGTCCTCTAGCGTAACATCTGTCTGATTTTGCCATTAAATGTTGACGTAGAAGGCTTATGTGGTACACCCTCTCTCCTACGTGTCATATTTAAGTGACATGTGACATGACATCCTCTCTCACTCTAACTCAGCAAAACGACGCCGTTTTGATGACCAAAACCGAACATTTAAATGACATGGTACTATGTCACCCCACTTTTTGCAATGTGATGAAATTATGTTTTTACCTTTACTTTTTATCCACTTTTAATATAAGGGTAAAATAGTCATTTTACCTACTTTTATTCCATTCACATCACATTGACATGACATTTACATTCCCTCTTCTTTTTTTCTTACTAAATACACCTTAAAAAACCAACAAATGATTAATTAAAGTAATAAATATTTTATTTTCTTTTATGTTATAAAGCCTCGGCTCAAGTTTTATAATTGAAAAACTCTAATTGGCCGCTAGAGTTCTACTCTTATTATATATCCTCAACTCGTTTGAATCAGATTAATTATGGCCCACTAAACTTCTATCTATGATGGTTTCCACAGAAAAAAATCCATGTTCTATAATATATATATATATATTTGTTTTTTTAAGATATAAATGCACTGATCACCTCATTTAATACACTCATTCATACAAACACACAATATATACATCTAGAATTAGAAGAAGAAGAAGAATTCTTGAGAAATAAAGTAAAGATGGTGCATCTTATTGTTTATAGTTATTTATGGTAGCCACTAGCTATGAAAGATGCATAATGTAGTTTAGTATAGGGTGTCAAAATCTTTCTGAGAAAATGTCAATTTTTTGCAAATAAAAAGTAAGTATCAAGTCCGGTGGATATTTGACTTTTGGGTAATAATTCTAATTGTAGGCACTTCCCTTTCTATGAAGGAAATGAAACTAATTAATTAATTAATTATATAATAGCTATTCCATCTCAATTCTCAACCTTCCAATTCCATATATATATATGTTGTTCTATCCTTATCATAGCAGCTGGTTTTTATATATATGTGGACTTTGAGAAATTTTTATAACCTTAAAACTCCAATCAAATTTGCCTATTTCTGAGTTTAACAAAAACGTGATAATTATATATATAAGCCCATCATTAATTAATTGCCAATTTTCAAATATATGAAGTAATCAATTTCAAAAGATGGAATTAATTAATTGTCCACTCAAACAAAACTTTTCCTTTTCCTTTTTCTTTTTATATATTTTTTTTAGCTTTTTCCTACCGACACTTCCCATTTTATCAAAGAAATAAAACAAATATTAGTTTAAGTATCTAAACTAAAACTAGACAACTTTTTTTCTCCCTTCCATAGATGAGAATTTGGGTTTTATATATTTTTGTTGCTTTATATCTTTACTTACGTAAAAGTTGTTAGATTCTAGTTTTCAAACAAATCAGTGATGCTTGCAAGTACGAAGACATTTCACCATATCCTTAATTAGCTTTTGAATGCTTTAAGTTGACCCTTTAATTTATATTAAATCAAAGTGCATTTTCTTAATTATATATAAATTAAATATGATTAATGGAGAGAAAAGCTTGTCTTTCTCCCTTGTCTATAAGTATTATAACTACTTAATATATTTATGCTGGGTAAATTTTAATATGATATACATTAAGCTATTGTGTTCATATTAAGTAATTAGAATAATTAGATCCAAAAAAGAGTAGTTGTGCTAGCCCACCGGGTCACTCTTTTTTTTTTTCAACTTTTAAATTTTTTAAAAATTAATATTTAATAAATTAAAAGTGATATTGTTAATTTTCTTTTATTTCATTTAATAAACTAAAGGCAATTAAATTTAGGGTAAAGTACCTTTGGTACCCCCAACGTTTGCACGTTCGGTCAAATATACCTAAACGTTTGATTGCTGTCAAATATACCCCAACGTTTCAATTTTTGGGCAATCTTATACTTTTCACTAACACCGTTAAAATAATTAACGGTTTTTGCTGACTGGGCAAAACATGTGGCATTAATATCTGACTGTGATCAATGTTTTCATGTTTTCATGACTAACACCGTTAAAATAGTTAACGTTTTTTGCTGACTAGGCATAACATATGGCATTAATATCTAACTGGCATTAATATTTGACTGGCATAACATGAAAAAAATTGATCCCAGTTAGATATTAATGCCACGTGTTATGCCTAGTCAGCAAAAACCGTTAATTATTTTAACGATGTTAGTGAAAAGGGTAAGATTGCCCAAAAATTGAAACGTTGGGAGTATATTTGACAGCAATCAAACGTTTGGGGTATATTTGACCGAACGCGCAAACGTTGGGGGTACCAAAGGTACTTTACCCTTAAATTTATTATGATAAAATAATATGTTTAAATTAATGTATTTATTTTAAATTTTGTATTATCTTGACTTTAACTTAATCTTTTTTAATTATATCATCCATTTAACTTTTTTTGTTTACATTGTAAAACAGGAATAGTTAAATAACACATAAAATTATATATTTATACTTACTTAAAAATAATTTATATTAATATTTAATTTTTTTTATTATTTTATTTTTCATGGGCTGGCCCGCGACTGATATGCATGTTTAGGCTGCCCATTTAGTGAACGATCCGAGCTGGCCCGTGGGCTAAAGTCTGTTTCGACAATACTAATAAAACATAACAAGAAAATGAGTATTTTCAAGAATCTATATTTCAACTGCCACTATTAATTGTTGAAAACAATATATTTTCAACAATTAAATTTTGGCCGTCAAAATAAGTTGTTGAAAAAAGTCAATGATAGTATTTTCGACGGTCCATTGCCAATATTTATAAATAATATTATTTTTAACAATATATTTGTTAGTGTCATCAAAAAAAATATTTTCAAAAAAAATATATTTTTTTAACTATTAAGTGACCGTCGAAATTTAGAGGATCCAAACCCAATTAATTTTGAGAATGCATATTATATGGTACATTCAAATTAACATGTCCTAAGTTTTTGTCTGTGATTCAATAATCGAAAATTCTATATATGTTATAAGAAGCTCATGAGAGGCCGAATTTTACTATCATGAAATGTAATTAATTTACAATTTATATTTTAACAATTACAAAAATAAAATAAAATACTCTTAGAAATTTAACAATGAGAATATTCTAGTTCAAAACTTTTCGTATAATCCACTAATTTTGTTTGGTATGAGTTTGTACTTAGAAAACAAGCCACCATAGGGACCAATCCAAGATGTGTACATTGTATACACTGATATATATCTATATTTATGTGTGTGTATGTACATTATTCCTTTCTTATTCTCCTTTCATATGGCCGAAATTTCTTTTTGACTAGTCTTTATTCAAATTATGGACTAATTTGATTTTTTTAATAGGAAATAAATAGTTATTTAAAATTTCATGTTGATTATTTTTGCATCCATCGTCAAACACAGTGACTGATTTTTTTATTGGCTTGTAACCTTAAGTACCTCAAAGGCTCGAAGATTTATAACTGTGCTATACCATTCAAATTCTTGATATTTGGTTAACAGTGAATGAGTCTTTTTTACTTATTCATATATACTTCGGATATGTTTGGTTAGTGAAATATTTGAGGGCACGAGATTGTAATGTGAGAATGTTAGAGGGAATAAAAATATTATGTTAATATAATGTGATGTGATGTGAATGAAATAAAAATGGGTAAAACGACTCTTTTATCCTTGTATTAAAAGTGGGAATAAAATAAAACGGGTAAAAAAATAAGGGCAAAAATATAATTTTATCATATTGCAAAAAATATAATTTATTTGGTTAAAAGAATTATTTCTAGGATTACATAAGCAAAATAGCAAACCAAATGTGCCCTTCATGTTGCATTTCATACTAAACTATATATAAATTTATAATTCAAATTACATTTAATGAGTTATTAAATGTGATTTTACAACAAATTAAATAATAATAATTTTTTAACTAAGCTTTAACATTTTTTTGTCTATGACCGGGCATCCACCATAGCGAATTTGATGATTAATCTATCGGATACTGCGGAACCCATCATTGGAAAAGATATCCTCTTAACGGATGACACTCCATTTCTATTCATCTAAAGATAATATCAAACTAGTCCAGAGATCAAATCTAAAAAAACAATACTTAAAGAAATACAAACCCCTTACCATGTGTCACACGGTACTTTAACATTTTGTTGTAACTTCATAAAAATTATATCAAGTTAATTATACAGAGTTTTTATATGTTTAATGAACACACGTTTGGCTTTTGCCTAATTGCCTCTCATCATCTCATGCTAATGAATACTTAATTATATTTATAGTATGTTTAGTTTTTATTAATTTCTTAAAAGTAGAGTTCCTATATTAAGTAATTTTGAGAATTATAAAAATGAAAAATGAATGAAATTCATGTAAAATTCTAACTCGCTACAGGTTTATATTAAAAAAAATTTAGCTTTTGATTAATCAAGGTAATTTTTTTGGTCACACATATAAGTACATATATTACTAAAATTTTAATAGTGGAATGAAAAATGTATTTCTTTTGCACAAAAGAATTATTAATTTAATAATTTGATATTTGGAACACAAAGTATTTCAATTTATTAATTAAACATAGATTTTTTTATTAAAAAAATTTATTTGATCAAAATAATCTATATATTTATTATGCAACTAAAGGATCTAACATATCCGTTTAATAATTTATGTCTTTCATTAATCAAGACCATAATTATTTTGAAAAATATTTAAAAATTAATTAAGTTGATAAACTTTGTCTTCAAATAATTAAATTAATAAAATAATAATTTCTTAGAACGAAATTAATTTTAAATGGGTTTTTTATTATTTCTAAAAATTTTAATTTTTATTACATATGTTTTTCTTGATCGTCACGTGCCACACAATTTAAGTAAACTCTCTTCCCTAAATTTGTGTTTTTTTTTGTTTTTAATTAAATTTGCCATTGGTCGGTTCGTTGTCCCCATTAAAAGATGTCTCAAAATCTGTTTTAATTTAAATAAATTGTGATAAAATGCTTAATAAATGATAAATCCATTCATTGAACCCCTAAACTATTATTTAAGCACAATAATTTTAATACAACAAATACAAGTACAACTACCGCTGTAGGTTGCACCATCCCCATCGTAACACGTATGCACAGGATACCTCCCCCCACCGCACCTGTTTCTCACGTGCTATTGTCACGTGCGCTCACCGTGCCAAAACTGTCGGTGAAGCATATTGATTTGAGTCAGACTTTTGAACAGAGTGAATTGGTAAAAAAAAGGGTACGCTTCGCTTAGATTTTAGTATCTTATTTGATGGCTACGATGCATGCCACGTGTTAATGTTTCTTTTATGTCTTTTTTTATTTTAGACAAAAGTTCATTTTCTGTTCCTAACGTTTGGGAGATCTGTCACTTTGACCCCTAATGTTTTTTCGTTGTCAATTGTACCCTTAACGTTTTGTGTTTTTCTCAATGTCAGGCTTTTAGCTAACACCATCAATTTTTGGACGATTTTTGATGACGTGGCATCCTATGTGGCCAACAATTCTGATTGAACTTAATTTTTTTCACATCAGTAATCCATTTTAGGGGTATAATGGACTCTAAAAACTCAGTATATCAATAATCCAGTACACTAAAATACTCATTACATCAGTAAAATTGACCCAAAAAACTTAGTACTATTGACTGCTAATGTGAAAAAAATTAAGTCCAATCAGAATTGTTGGTCACACATAGGATGCCACATCATAAAAAATCGTCTAAAAATTGACGGTGTTAGCTAAAAGCCTGACATTGGCGAAAGTGATAGGACCCCCAAACGTTGGGAGCAGGAAAGATACTTTTGCCTTTATTTTATTTTATTATTTCCTTTCTTGGTAAATCATTTATTTAGTTAATTTGTTTTCTTTGAAAAAATATATTTACAAAAATTTCATGACCCTCAATAATGAAAACATATTATTAATTCGTTCATAAATTTTATTTTTGTCAATTATATATTTAATCTATGAGACGTTAGTTGTTATTTAATTGAGTGACGCAATTATTAATATTAATGTATAATCGTTAACTTGTTATGTCATTTTGAGGAGAATAATTAAAAAAACAAAAAAAAAGAAAATGTATTAAAATTGAATTAAATACAAAATTTTCTTCTCAAAATTAATTTTAATTGGCCGGCTCTAATTCAAGAAGATATTAATTACATGGACCTCTTTTTTTTCCCTATATAAAGTGATTCATTTTGTTCCCTTGTAATAACATCTATTAAAATGTAAAGGTATGTTCAATTTAGCACTATTTATTTTCTTGAATCAAGCAGAAAATTATAGTTATCGGTTAAGATACAAACATTTTTTATTTAATTGTATATATATATATATATATATATGTTTAAGTGTCATAATTTTTTTTAGATGAAAAGTGACACTATTATTTAATTTTGAAGCTAATTTTTTGTTATAGAATTATAATAATATCAACAAGTGTATTTATTATTATTCTTTTGGCCTGAAGTGTATTTATTCAATTATTAAGGATTTGAAGTGTAATAATTTTGAATGACTAAAATATATAAAATGAATCTCCAGTTGGAAGAACATTTAATTTGTGACATGTTATATCTAGAAAGATTCTGTTAATTGGAAGCCAATGAAAAGGAACAACAAATCCAATTATTGCCTTAGAGAGAGGTGGGGGCTTTACAAGTGTTGTACAACTAATTTAATTATTTGGGGAAGATTATTATTATTATTATTATTATTATTATTATTATTATTATTATTATTATTAAGATGTTTATATTCAGTGTCCATAATTAAAATTATTTTTGTAAGAAAAATAATTTACTTAGAGAGAACTGAGGCTTTACAAGTGTTGTACAATTCTATAAGTGTATAATTTATTTTTTTATAATAATATTTTTTAAAAATATTACAATTTTATTTTAATTAAAAAAAATGATAACATATATATAAAGAAGCTAAGCGGGTCATTTGCACCCTAGATTGCATATAAGCGGGTCATTATAGGGTGCAAATGATTTAAGGTACAAACTCGTATAAATGTCTACGTGACGCGTTTGTATTGGTCCAGTTATAAAAATAATTTGTTTAAAAAATTATATTTTTACAATTGAATCAATACAAACGTGCCACGTATTTGTATGAGTCTGTACCCTAAGCCATTTACATTGCATATAAGCTAAATTTGAAAATTCGGCAAATTTGTGTTGTCATCTTAATGAATATCTGTCGAATAGAAAATGACCAAATGTTTTTACTTTTTAGGACACAAATATGGACTATGAAGAGTCAAATTTGTCTACATTCTTACATTTTTCAGACTCTCTCTCTATTAGTTTTGTTTAAAAAAAACTGAAGAAATGAAAAAAAGAAGAAGATAATTTCACAATGTCTTTCCCATAACTTTTCTCACATTTTTAGCTATAATTTTTTGGGCCATTTTTAGCTATATTTGACTTCCTTGTGTTTTAATATGTGAGTCACAACTCATTTTCACGTTTCTTTATAACTATTGGTTTGACATATATAAATAAGTAACTCATCAACATATAATATTATTCAATAATAAGATATCACATTGTGAAAATATCATGACAAAAAATAGGCACTAACATTTGTTATTTAGATTTCATTATAAAATTAAGACGTACACATAATCATTATTCATAAATTTTGTATTATTTTGTGCATTATAATATCATCCATTTTTATGTATGTCTAAATGTACTTTTACTCTCTTTTAATTTTATAATAGTTTAAAATTGCCCCTTCAATATAACTCTTATTTTATGAAATGATCCAATATTGTCATTTTGATCACGTCTTCATCCAAATTTTGATGTCAAATTTAACAATGAACTGAATTATATGCTAAATCTAAAATTAATGATTCTTTGTAAATGAAAAACAACTCAAATATTAAATTGTCAAATCAATTATATGATAGAAGGGGGAAAAATTGGATCATTTAACAAAAAAAAAAAGATTAAATTGTCTATTTTTAAACTAAAGGATTAAATTAATAATTTTTATGAAATTAGAGGGATAAAAAATGGCTATAAAAAAATTAAATTCATTATCAATATAATTGAATGGAATTTTTTTAAAAATTTGGTATAGATGCACTTTATCATTTTTTTTAATAAATCAAAATTCAGAGGAGTAGAAATTCATCAAGCTCACATTTTTTTAAAATTTTTATCTTTATCTATTTTTCAATTTTAAACTTGCACGTGTATATACACCAATAAAAGAAATTGAAAAAGTCTTTACTTTTACTGATTACTGAGGGTAAAAAGTCGGAATTAACCACAGTGATGCTTTATTATGAGAAAAAGAGCACACGTGTGAACCAATCAGGAGGTTAAGCATATATAACTGCCACACACAAATTCCCTTAACCCTATAATAACTCACCACGTGGCCCGTGATTAGTAGACACAATGATTAGTCTATTGCACATTCCCCAAACTACCCCTACTACGCCACGTGGCCATCCCTTAAACGCGTACCTTTGTTCTTTTAACCTACGTTGCCAAGCACCAAACCCAACCATCATCGAAGTTCCAACACACTTTTCGTGGAAGAAATATGGCATTGAAAAAAAAAAGTTATAGCATTTAAATTGTTTTTATAATTAAAAATAATAATTTTTTTTTATAATTTTATCAAAAAAATTGTTTTCTATAATTAAAAATTTTAAATAAAACATAATGTGAAATAATTATTATTTTTAGGTAATTTCATGAGATTTTTGGGTGACATTGTTAATTTAGATATTAACATACCAAAGTATCAAAGTTATAATTCAAATAGGCAATAATATCGAGAGTTTGTATTCCTGCTTCATTTGAGATAAAAAAAAATTCAGGTGCAAATTATTTAGGGTGTAAATTTATACAAACGTTTGCGTGGCGTGTTTGTATTGGTTCAGTTGCATAAATATAATTTTTTGACAATAATGTGGCATGACACGTCAGCTTAATGGATATGTCAGCATGCCACGTCAGCAATTAACTTAAGAAATTGATGGAAGGACCAATTTGGAACTTTTGTGCAGCATAAAGGACCAATTTAAAACTTTTGAAACATAAATGACTAATTTGGAACTTGAGTGAAACATAGAGGATTAAAATGAACATTTGACCTTTTCAAGTATTATTGGGCAAAACGTTAATGGTATGTTGAAAAGTTCAATAGAGGCCAAACCTAAAATATTACTCACAAACTTAAACCACAAGTAATTGTATTCGATCGCAACTATTCAATCAGTCCTTAAATGTGAATGGATCTTCTAAGAAAAGAAACCCACTAAACAAAATTTTTAATAATTACAAAAAATTCAAACTTTCATTTATAAATAAAATAATTTTCTTTCGAATCTTTAATCATTTATATAAAAAATATTAAATCTTGCTTTATTTAAATATGAATTGACACCTATAAAAATAAATCACCATGCCTAAACAACTACGGCTAACTATTCCTTGACAATGCTTTGGCGGCTTTCTTGTTTGTTCTTCACACCAACTTTCGAGGGGAAAAAAGGGGGTTAAATAAAATTAAATAATAAAGAGGAAAATTTCTTTTTCTTTTTCCTTTTTTTGATGCATAATAATTATATGATATTTTATAGACAATTATTAATAATATTATTGATTTTAATTAATATAGTATATAAGAAGGTCACAGGTTGCCAGCATAGTTAGCTGGCCACTCATTTTTATATTCATTTTTCTTCTCTCTTCTTCTTCCCCAACTTCACCAGAAGAAAAGAGAGAGAGAAACCCACACACACACAGAGAATAATTCCTCTGATAATTGGAATTATTTTCTCTCTCTCTCTCTCTCTATATAGATTTTGACTTTGCATTGATTTACTCTCTTCTTCTTCTTCTTCTTCTTCTTGCAAAAATCGCTGCTCGAATTTCACAGAAGTTAACTCACGTATTAAGATCTACTTGCATACATTCCGTTTCAGCTCTTTCAGGTTCTGCTTTTCTTACATCCGCTCCGTCATTTTCTTCTTCGCCTGAAAAAGTCCCCGCCGCGTCTCCGGTCACCGGACGGCGATCTCTTCCGGTTGCCGTAGAGTCTACGGTTTTCGCTTTCAGATTTATGTGTTGTTGGAGTTTTTTCTTCCACAAGACGCCATAGCCATTGAACTTCTCTCTCTCTCTGTTAATACCTACGAATTACTACAATCTTTTGTAATCTTCCGCTTTCTCTCTCTCTCTCTCTCTTTACGCGTGTCTGTGAGGATTCGTTGTATTGTATCGTATTGTACTGTATTGGAGTTGTGTAATGCTGGGGTCAGAGACTTCCCAAACAGGGTCTCTTCAGCGATTGGGTCAATTAGAATTAGGTCGTTTCAATTTCTGGTACCACAGATCGTAGACGACCAATTCTTCTCAGAGATCTAAAACCCTCTACTGCGACTTTTGGATTTACGCGCTGTTTAAATTACGGAGCTGTGAGAAGTGTTGGAGGAAGATGATGAGGATGAGGAATATTGATAATACTAAGACGAATAAGATGTCGCCGGCGAACGGAACCTCCGCCGGCGCCGGAGCAGAGTCAAGGGCTCACGAGTGGGAGATGAGACCGGGAGGAATGCTGGTTCAGAAGCGAACCGCCGACTCGGATCGGTACTCGGCTCCGGCGCCGACAATTAGAGTTAGGGTTAAATACGGGTCAATCTACCACGAACTCAACATTAGTTCACAAGCTACATTTGGTAATATAATAATTCTTCATTTCTGCTTCAGAAATTTCCTATCTATATTGTATTTTCTCTTATATATATATATGTGTGTGTGTGTGAATAACTGAATATTGTTGTTGTGGGTTTAATTGCAGGGGAATTGAAGAAGATGCTCACAGGGCCTACTGGTTTACACCATGAAGATCAGAAGCTGTTTTATAAAGACAAAGAGAGGGATTCAAAGGCGTTTCTGGATATTACAGGGGTGAAAGACAAATCAAAGATAGTGCTAAAGGAGGACCCTATTAGTCAAGAAAAGAGGCTCTTAGAGATGAGGAAGAATGCTAAGATGGAGAAAGCTGCAAAATCTATCTCAGAAATCAGCTTGGAAGTAGATAGGCTGGCAGGGCGGGTACGTATTAATTAATAATGTATATGCTGATGTTTTTCTTTCTTTTATCTGATTGGAGATTTGGAATTAATTAAATGCTTGAGTAGTGGTTGGAAATTGGAAGAGAGTGATTAATTGGTGATTGGGAATTTGGTTAGGTGTCTGCTTTTGAATCAATTATTAGTAAAGGTGGGAGAGTTGCAGAAACAGATGTGCTTGGTCTTATTGAGCTTTTAATGAATCAATTGCTTAAGTTGGATGGTATAATTGCTGATGGAGACGTGAAATTGCAGAGGAAAATGCAGGTAATTCATCTATCTCATTAAATTTTATCTATCTATCTATCTATCTATCTATGAGAGATTCTGATGGGGGTTGAAATGTTGAATTGAATCATTCAATCTTGAAGGTGAGAAGAGTTCAGAAGTATGTTGAAACTTTGGATATGCTCAAAATCAAGAACTCCATGTCCAGTAGTAGTACCACCAATGGAGGTCATGCTCAAAAGAAGCATTCAAATGGGCATAATAGATTAACCCCAATTCAAGAACAACCTTTACAAAAGCATTCAAATGGATACAATGATTTATTAACCCCAATTGAAGAAGAACAACCACCACAACAAGCAAGGAAGAACAACTCAAATGGGCATTCTCTAATATTACTAGAGGAGCAACCAGAACATCATGAACAACACAAACCATCAAAGCATTCTTCTTCTTCTCCTACCTCAGGAGTTGTAGTTACCACAATGTGGGAGACATTTGATTCCGCCCCACCATTGATTCCGGCGACATCATCAACCTCGGCGGCGGCCAATAATAACAACACAGTTCATCCCAGGTTCAATTGGGAATTATTTGGCTAAAATATATATGATCATCAGCATATAAACCACCACGTGTTTGTAATTGTGTGGATGTATGTCATTTGGGTTTTTGTCTGCCTTCCTCTTGGAGTGTTATATGTTTCTACATTCTTTTCTGTATTTAGATTTGTTTAGCAACCCTACTGATCTCTGCTCTCTCCTTAGTTCAATGGAAATAAATGGGGTTGCTATGATTTTTTTTTGGGGAGTAGTATGGTTAGGAAGTGTCTTTGTCGAGACTAAATTCCTTCTTAATTTGAGCAATCATAAAAGGATTGCTATGATATTGATAATCATAAATCTGTTCCTATTCTGTGATTTTGGTGTACGTCCTTGTATTCATCTGTAACTTTAAGATCCAACTTTTTTTATAGACGTATATATTTGTAGCTTTGTTATTGGAGAAATTAGGATTTAAACCTCAATATTCACAATAAAGAAGGGCACAACTTTGGTAAATTTCTAGAATATGTCCTCATGACTTCGCTCGTTAATCTTAATTGCATCTATGCTTTTCTTTATTTTTTTTACTAAACTATGAACACATAGAGATTCATGAATAATTTATATGAATTTAAGTACATAAGATTAGCACTCAAATTTTTATTAATTAAAGCAAAATAACTTTCCCATAAGTGGATGTGTTTTCATAAGACTTAAATGACCTTGTCTAAGAAGATTTGGTTCTCTTCTTTCGCAAGAAAAGAAGAGGGAATGGGAATGAGAAAGAAAATGTTAAAAAAAAAAAATCATGTCAGTGTGATGTGATGTGAATGGAATAAAAGTTAAAAGTGGGTAAAAAAAATATGAACAAAAACATAATTTCATCACATTACAAAAAGTAAGATTTGTTTGGTAAGGAGAAGCCTTCTCCCTCCTCTTTTCTTGCAAAAGAACACACCTGAAGGGTATTTTAGTATTAACAATTTATTACCAACCTAGCATGATATATATGGTAAAGGATTTGTGTTTCTTTAATTATCGTCTTTCGGGTTCGATCTTAGGAGAATGGGAATAGAGTGTCCTTTGTTGGGAGAGTCACTCTCAGTAATGGGCCCCACAATATCGAAAGATTAATCATAAGATCCGCTCTGATAAACACGTCAATCATAAACCCAAAAAAGTATTATTAATTTATTAGACGCGGATTAATTTGACTCTGAATTAGTTGAGATTTCGTAATAAATAATTTTTCCAGCCGTAAATTTTTTATGTACAACACTTAAACTTGATGGTAAATCTCCCATAAATCACTTAATTTGTGTTTCAAGCTAAAATATATTAAAGCTTGATCACAATCTCCATCTCAGTGAGCAAAAAAGCAGGTCAATGAATGATAGTTTCAGGTTGTTCTAGGTGGAAGCAGCAGTAGTGGTTGAAGGGAAATATTAATAATTTGTGCCTTGCTTTTTTGTGGGGCTACAAAGTGACAAAAAGAGAGACATATAATAAAGTGTTTTTAATTCTATCTTTCTCCTCTCAGAGTAATCAAAAAATAACTAATCCCTCCAATCATAAGAAGACATCTCTGAAAAGTGGTTCCAAGCTGAAATGATAAGTGCTAGATTAGCTTCAACTATGGGTTTGGTGATCCTCCTCCTTTTGCACACAAGCAAGTCCAGATTTAGAAAGAAAGAAAGGAAGAACCCCTCCTTTTTTTGGGCCTCAAGCAAAGTTGGAGAGGCTATGGATTATTATGATCATGGAGTGAAGGGTAAGACTATTTCAGTTTCTTCATCTTTCCCTTTTGGTATTACATCATGCTATTTATCGGAGCAAATCTAATGACTAATTTCTGGGATACTGCGTAGTTTAATTTTAGAGACGACCCTTCGACTAGATGATGTTCTGTTTTCATTTCCTTAGAGAGATTGAACAACCGAGAGACGGTTGAAATTTAAGTAATTTGAGAAACTCTCCTTCAAAAGATAGCTGATAAGGAGAAAGAATTATGATACTTACGTAGCATATTATTTTTTTTACTATTCTGGTCTTGTGTTTTTTAGTCCCAGAGGCCTTTTCTTTTGCAGGCTTGCATTTATTTTAACATCAAAGGCTATAGGTTTTTTTTAATATATCTAGCGAGTTTTTTTAAAAAATAATTTTATATATATCTTCATCACATTTTAAGGGATAAAAATTCAGTACTACGATACTATTAAACTTCGATATATTTCTATAATCATGTAGTATAGACTAACTAATTAAAAGAATGTACTGAAATTTAGTACTGCTGTACTACTGAACATCTTCGAGAAGGGAGGTGTGGTAGGAGTGGTCCATGTTGTAAGTAACTTCTCTTCTCTTATTGTCAATATATAACTTATCTCCATGTTCCTTCTTTTTTGACATGTGCTGTCTGGGACCATGACATAAATGTGTTCCACACATATATTATTATACAAAATTAGAAATTGCTCACTTTATAAAACAAAACAAAAAATAAAGAGGAGAAAAAAAAGGTTATTTCCTTATTAATCTGAGTTCTATTTTTTAGATAGCATATTGGGATAAATTTTAAATGCATCAAGATTAATTGAAAAGTGTATTCTTTAAGATTGATGATAATAAAATTTAGGATGAGTCTTCTGTACCATCTTACTTTTTGAGGGTATGTACTCATGAATACTTTGAATATTTGTCTAATTTGCACCACGTGTCATAGGTAAGTTTTTTAGAGTTTTGTATTTTTGACATGTTCAATAGTTACAGTGCTTTTAATACCCAAAAAACTTTTTATGTTTACATTTTACTCCATAAGTTATTTTATAAAAAATTAATTTTTATTATATTTTACTAATTTAAAAAAGCCTACAATTTCACCCCATTTCTTTTTTTTTTCTTTTTTATCTTGGCCGGAAACCTAAAAATTTCTTCTACTCTTCATATTCATCCTTACTCTTCACATCCGTCGACATTCACTTTTGTTTTTCACTGTTGCGCAAGGCCATAGCTTCGCCTTGCTCGCTCGGCTCGAGAAGAGAGGTCGGAGAATTGTACAATGATGGAGTGAATCGCTGGCGCCGACGAGGCCAATTAAGTATGAAGGATGAAGGTGAGGTATGGAGAATGTGAATATTAAAGTACGAATGATTGGGATTTAGGGTGATGGATGATGAAGTGAAGATGAAGAAGAAAATCAAGAAGACAATGAGGCAGCAGATTGCAAGTGTAATTTTCTTTAGGATTTTTTTTTGGTTCTTGGTCTAAATTAGTAAAATATAATGAAATAATAAAAATGAAGTTTTTATAAAAACCTAAAGGACTAAAATGTAAACATAAAATGTTTTGTAGTGTGAAAAGTGTTATTATTAGACATGCCAATAATACAAATTCCAAAACTTACATGTGACACGTGGTGCAACCTAGACCACAAGTGTTTGAATGTACCATACACTTCAATAGTATGATGGCATAGTAGACTCTCCCGCTGAATTAGAGTATGTTCGGTAAAGAAATTAAATAGTAAAATCGTAGTGTTTTATGATTTTCAAAAAAAATTTTGCATCATATACAAAGAGGGTATTTGTTTATACAATTCTTTTTCATTTAAATTTTTAAATATGTTTATTATAATTAAATTTGTGAATTTAAATTGCTGTTCTTATTTATATTTATGTTTATGTTATATTTTTGTATTTTTTATTTTGAAAAGCAACGATTAAAAATTTAATATAAATTTTTTGTTCTTAAAACAATTTTTTTCAGCATCATCCTATTTGCCACTCTCATAGTCTCCAAGGTGGTATAAACAAAAGGAGTAAATTAATGTGAAGTTCTTTATGTGTTTGTTGTAAATTTTTCTACTAAAAATAAGACACGTGTCAATAGGTGGTTGGTTGGAGTGGTAAGTACTCCATTTTCTTTAAACAAAGTCTCGAATTCGAGTCTTGTGTATGAAAAAACCTCTGTTGGGAGAGCTCTACCCCCGTTATGAGACGTCAGCTAGCTTGAACATGATTGCTTCTAATAGGAGGATACCCGTAGAAAACAAAAAATCAGACACGTTGTAAAAGGTACTTGTATAACCAATCATAGGGGCAGAGAGAATATAAAAGGTTAAATTATAATAACCAATCATTAAAGAAAGAGAAAATAAATAAAGCAGAACTTTATAGCAAACACCTACCTAAATAACTTCACCTTAATTTTTTTCCTAAACAAATATCCTCTTTGCATATGGTAAAAGGTATATTTGATCAAAATACATAAAAATGTAATATGAAGTAGGCTAAAGTACTATTTTGGTCCTCAATGTTTGCATAAAGTTTAATGTTGGTCCTCAATGTTTGCTTGAAGTTTAATGTTGGTCCTCAATATTTTTTTTTGGTCGATTTTGGTCCTCGAGCGTAACACCGTTAACTTTTTCCATTAAAAGATGACGTGACATGCTTATGTGGCACACCCTCTCTCCTACGTGTCATATTTTAATGATGATGATGTAAAGAGAGAGAGAGGATGAGATGATGATGAAGTGGCAATGTGGGGTGACATGGCAGTAATGTGTCATGCCATGTAAGAGAGAGAGAACAAATTCATTTATTCTTAATTAAGTATTAGGAATTCGATCTTTAATTAGCATTGGGTATGGAGTAACTTTAAATCCATTGGCCAGTTGTCCCACTTTTTGAGGTGTCTATAATTTAGTGAGGAGATTAATCACTGTGTTTGACGATAAATACTTAGATATAGACAAAATAAAAGGTTGCAAACTTGCCCCGGTATTACAATATGAAGCTCTTGTAATCTAATTTTTCTCTGTATTAAAAAATAAGAGTAAATTATGCATTCAATCTCAAATTCTCAATTCATAAGGTTGGAGAATGTGACAATAACTTTTGGAAGAATAAATCATCATTTTGGCCAAAATTTAGTTTTTTATAAAATGAAAATATCAAATTTAATCTTTAAAGTTTTATATAATTTGTCTCAATTTAGTTCTTGACATATGAAAAATGTCAAATTTAGTATCTGAAAACTGTAATTTGTCTTAATTTAATCTTTTAAAAAATGTTTAATTATGTTAATGAAGATTCTCAATGACTAAATTAAAAAAAAATTACATCTCTAGAGACTAAACTCATCTTTTAAGAAATAAATTTGATATTCTTATTGTTCAGAAACTTAATTAAGACAAATTATATATTGTAGAGATTAGAATAGTAATTTACTCTAGAATTGTTATCCTATTACATTTTAAACTGAAAATGGTGAAGGGTTTTCTTTTCCGGAAAATTTTACTTAAATAAGTAACATATTACATTCCATCCTAGGTTAATATGCTTGCCAATACAACTATATATCTATTACATAATTCATTTTCTAATTAACCTTTGTTTTCCTCCATGTTTCTTGGTTCTTGCTTTTGATTCCAATGTATTAGTCTTTGGATATTGTAGAGCCTATTACTGTAGGCGAACTTGTTAACAGATGACGCTTCATTCTCATTCCTTCAAGAATCGAACTTGGGATAATTAAGAGAATAGAGACCCTTTATTATATGTCACACCAAGTTAAACGATAAAAAGATGTATCGGTTTACTTGGGCTTTTTCATTAAAAAAGTTATGGACTCATTTAAAAATTATAGATATTTGACGAAACATATTTGGGCCTAAGATAAACTCATCTGATCCAACAGAGTATATATATATACACAGAAAGGATCGTCCCAAGTTTTTTCCCCACAATTTAGAATCCATAAACTTCACAAACGGAAGATAATTAATGGAGTCCATTTTCCCTTCTTTCAGAGGTTCATGATTGAGAAATTAAACAAATCATATCTAAGGACCTTAGATACTACACATAAGAAGGTAATTTTTATTAAAAATTATTGATGAATAAAAATTTGTATCCATCAATAACATTTATATATAAATCTACACAAATTTTCATAAAAATACTTATACGTAATATAAAATTTCATAATTTTTGTTTAAATTAATTGTTATACATGCATGTGTGTATATATATATAGCACTATTCGTATATAATAGTTCATTTATTAAATCAATTTTGCTTTTAATTAATTTAATTAACAACTTTGATCATCAATTTTGCTTGATTTGTTTGCAGTTAGCCCAATCAAATTTCTTTAAAAGAGGAAAAAAAATATAGAGAAAGAGAGTTTTTTTTTTCCTCTTGGGTCAGAAAGTGAAGGTATTCAAATTATATACGATAGGTGAGTTTATTTTGGGAATTGGGATTGGTCTCAATTTCATTATAATTGGGCCAACCCAATTCAAATTTATTGTGATTTAGTTGGGCTGGGTCGCTATTTAGATCCAAACCAAACTATAGTTTATTTTGAATAAAAAAACTACACACATATGTATATAAAATATCCTAATCTGATTGAACTTTATCATACGTTTATTATAATGTAATATAAATATTCTATATATCTTGATAATATATTGTTGATTTGACCAAGAAAATTTCTTTAGCTCTATTTATTAAAAAAAAATGAATGAATTGAATAAGCTAATACAAATAATCATGCATGTAAATATATTAAGTTTCTTTTTTTTAAAAATAACAATCTCTTACATTTAATTCATATATTAATTTTAATTAATTAGGTCCACTTACTTTAATATTTCGAGTGTATTGTATTTAATTTTTTTAAATATTTCAGCTATCAAATATTAATTTAAATATATAGAAGACAAGAATCACTTGAAAAAAATCACGTGTCTCACCATGTTTTAATTAATATAAAGATGGGTTTGTTGGGTGACGGATTAATTATTATATATATATATATATATATGATTTCTAAATCTTAACTTCTAAAACGTCAAGTACTGAATTATTTAAAACCATCCACACGTGCGTCTGTAAACAGTCACTATGCATGATTCCTTTTTAGAGAGAAATGTTGAAATTGGATTCGGTGCAATTAGTTTTCGTACAATTACTTTAAAATGCATATTTTTTACTTCATTTGTGGATTAGGGACTAATAGGGTCTACTATGAATGGATTAGGGACAAACTTTTTATCAATATTGGCAAATATCATCACTAAATAGCCTTGTGAGACTATTTATCAATATTAATAACAATTTAATCCCTAATCTATTTAAGACGATGATATTTACCAATATTGATAAAAATTTGATCTCTAATCCATTTATGGTAGGTCCTTATTAGTGTGAGTCCCTATTAGTACTTCACAAATGAAGTAAAAATATGTGTTTTGAAGTAATTGCACCGTAATTACACAAAAGCTAATTGCACCTGATCCAATTTTAGAAATGTTCTGATCGAATTTTAGTACCATGAATTTTTTTTTTATAATAGTTAAGAGTATTCATCAGAATAAATTTAATGATTAATTTTTTGAGTATTGTATATAATTTATTATCGGAGGTGACCTTCTCAAATTTCTATCTTCTATGTCACACTTTTAATACCCTAATTTGTTGAGAGGAGAAACTAACACAAAAAAAGGGATTCTTTTATTATTGTACATATTCCCTCTACAAAAAGCTTGGTGTGTTTGATTCCCCATGAAAATCTATTTCTTACCCTCATAATAAGCATATATGCTTTTTGTCTCTTCCTAGCTGGCTTCCCCACAACTTTTGCATATATATGCTAAAATGTAGATGCAGATGAACTCTGCGAATTATAAATCATGTGCAGATAACATTTATTAAATATAAAATGTTTTAAATTTCGTACAAAGAAAAAATCTTTATTGAAAATTGTTCTTAGGTAAAAGATTTCAATTTATTTCCCTTATGTGTATATATATAATAAACATAAGAGAGAATTTTAATTTGGTCTCTAAAAGATACAAATTATTTTAATTTAATCTTTAAAAGATAAAAATGTATAATTTAATCCTTAAAAAATTGATTTTTGCTCTAATTTAATCCTTTTAATTTTTCTATCGATATATGTATAACTTCTTTCAAGAATTAAAAAAAACATATTTTATATATTAAATTAAAATAATTTATATCTTTTAAGGATCAAATTAATAATTCTGTCTCAGGATTTATATAACTTATCCCTTCCCCTTTATATAAATCCTACTTTTTGGAAGCAAGAGAGTGATTTGAACACAGATATATTATAATATAATATAAATGGGGATGAGTCATCTTAATGGCCTATAGAAGTGAAGTCAACTAAAACTTATTCTTCAGTCTCACTTTACAGCTGAATTCTTTTTTGTTAAAATAATTTTTTTTAAATAAGCCTATTATTTCTCTAAATCACTACCACTTTAGTGAAAATGAGTGATCTCAATTTCATCCCTATATATATATAGTAATGAAAAAGATATTTTATCAGATATAAAATATTGGTTAGTGCATGCATTCGGATTTCACTAATAGTCATGATAATTATATATATATTGTATAAATATATATATATATATATATATATATATATATATATATATATATATATATATATATATATATATATATATATATATATATTACTTATAATTTATAAATACTGAATTTTCAATCATGGCTGTGTCGACAATGATCCTTGGGACTCCATGTGATGCTACCCACCACTATTAGTGATGAACAAATAACTCAAGTGGATTCTAATTTGTATCCCATTATAAATTTGGGGGTCCCTAACATATATATATAATTTAATATTTTTAATATAAATGTGACAATTTTTTTGTTATTAAAGAACTCATATTTAAAATTTTAAATTTCATTTAAAATAAATTAAAAATGAATGTACATACACTACTTTAATAGAAGTTAAGTTTCTTAATTAAAATAATGATTACTGATTAACGTATAGAATATATATATATATATATATATATATATATATATATATATATATATATATATATATATATATATATAGGTGATGAAAAAAAGAGGTGGAAAAAGTAGAAAACCGTGTACTATTTTCTTCAAAGGGTTCAATTAAAGCATATAGACTAATGCCATGTTTGGTACATGGAAAAAGTATGAAAAAAAAAGAAAAGAAAAGAATGCCAATCTCTCACATATACATTTTTTTTACTAAACAAATCTCATTTTTTTATAATGTCATGAAATTATGTTTTTGTCTTTATTTTTTTACCCACTTTTATTACATTTTCACATTTAATGATCATTTTACTCACTTTTATTTCATTCACATCACATCACATTGAAATGTCATTTTCATTTAATTTCTTCCACCATTTCTAATTTTCCATTCTCATTTCCTCACTCATTCCACCAACCAAACACACCCTTATGGAATATAATATAATATTTTTTTAGTTTTAAATCGAAATATTCATCGGAGCAAATCAAGTAATTAATTCTTCAGATACTATACAACTCATTGTTAAAAAGACAATTTTTTTTATTAGATAAAACTTTGTTCACATCATTCAAAAAATTAAATTTAAAAGGTACAAAATAAGTACATAACACAAATTTCTTATGATCTATGACGTGATCGGTTAGTTGTAATACAATTAAGTAGTTGCAAAGGTTGCCCATGTAAGGCACGAAGTGTGAGTGTGTGTGTGTGATGTTGGATGGGTTTTGTTTGTCGTTTAGTTTGACAACCACATTGACACGGAATCGTCCATCTTTCTCTCTCTATATGCTTGAGGCCCTAATTAATTCTCAATGCATACCAAACTTTGGTAATTTAATGCTATATTTATTTAAGTGTTATGGATTCGATTTTTAGTTAGTTTTGAATATAGAACAATTTTAAATTTTTGGACCAATTGTCTTACTTTTCGAGATATATATAATTTAATGAAGGAATTAATCACCATGTTCGATGATAAATATTCTGATATAAACAAAAATAATGTATTAAACTTTGTCTACTACGTTGGAAGCCATTACCTATGTTGTTGCCATTATCCCCGTATTCCCTTTGTCTACTTTATTACTAAGATGATGATGACAACCATGACATATATAATGCATGGTGACCAAGTTGAAGCTCAAGATATGTAGTGCTTTCTTTTTTACATTACATGATATCTATTGATCAGCATAATGATTAATATCTTCGTTAGTTTGTAGATATTTTAAAGTGATAGAATTGGTCGGAATATTAAAAATTGTTCCATGCTCAAAGTCGAAGATCGAACGTCTAACATTTGATTAAAGATAAATAAGATTTTTTTCACCATAAATATAATATTCTAATTAATGTTAAAGTTAGTAATAATGACAAAGAAAACTATATTAAGAGTTTAATTGAGAATACTTATTAAAAGAAAGAGTTTAATTGAGAATAAATTATAGAATTTTAGATTGATTTAAATTTCTTCCTATTGATTATATTGATCATAGGATTTTAGACATTATATATATACATTTTTTTTTTAAATTTTCACAAATAAATAAATGCTTAACCAACCAATAGAAATGGACCTTAAACCCTAAATTATATATATTATTGTTGATTTTTGTTTATAAGGATGTGTAAAGTCGTATATATAAAGTATTAGGTTATATTAATATAAAAAAGTTTCACAAACCAACATATCGATCTATATATATACCTCACATTTTTTATTTAAGGCAATTTTTCCTATAAAAAAAATTACTCATTATTATCTCTTTTTTGAGCCTTTTGGCTCCCTTGATCTTTGACTCTTTCTTGTTTTGCATGCTTTCATTGTCTAAGATATTCATATCAACACTGATCTACACAACTCTAATAATCTAAGAGATGGTAAGGGGTTTGTATTTGTTCTCTTAATTAACGCCTCTCGAGTTCGATATCTGGAGAAATGGGAATGGAGCGTCATCCGTTAGGACTTAGGAGGTCGCATCCAATAATAGATTCTACAGTACCTAAGGAATTAACCATCAGGCTTGCTCTGATGGATAGTCATAAACTAAAATATTTATATTAGGGTGATTAGATTAATTAGTCATATATAAAAAGCTATTCATGCGCATTGCAAAACAAAATAATCAATGATACTTAAACAATTAAAATTAAGATTGTGAGGGTGGCAGACGTAAATTAACTAGATACCATATTAAAAGAAACAGAGAAAACCATACTAAATCAAATTAATTAATAATGTATCAATCTTGACTATGTTGAATTATTATACTTAATTAATTAGCAGCATGCTTGTTGATACTCTTAAGGCTATAGCACGATGGCAATAAAGAAAATTTTAATATATAGTAAGTATTATCATTCATATTTGAATTACAAATAAATAAATTTACTTATTTTGGAATTCCATAATATTCCCTCCTACGGACATGTGATATTGGTCTTTTAGAAGCAAGGTCAGGCCTCAGACCAGTGACACGTGACACCACTCGATGACCTTATACATGGCTTTCGCTCACGCTTCCCCCATACTCTCCCGTTACAAAGATGTGGGGAAGTTCAAAGATCATGAGTCAAACACTATTCATGAGAACGTGGGTCAACCACATTCTTCCCTGCACCAAGTATAAATACCTCTCACTTAGCTTGGGGGACTTAAAGAAATCTAATTGACAGACAACAGAGCACACTTAATTACTCCCTCAGAATATACTCATTCTCTAGCTTTAAGCATCATTCAAAGACCCTTATTCTCTCATTCGTTACTCTATGGTATACCTCCAACAAGTGGTTAGCCTGGAGCAACACACACGTTTTAGCTGCACATGGCCTTACAGGTAACACTCCTGCCTAACGGTACCTATGGACGTTTTCTCTTCGAATTACGTGAACTTTGATCCCTTAACAAGGGTACGTAGGGATCTAGGTCATCACCTAAGGACAAATCCCCTAAGGTTACGACCCCTTGTGGTTCTTATTTTCAATTATGAATTGTCTGAACAAAAAATGACAGTTACACTTGTTATCTAATTAAAATCTCTATAATGATCATAAACAAATTAATTTAAAAACTAATACTTTCTCCAAGTAACTTGAGTTTCAACATATCATAGTGCAATTGTCTAACGGCCCATAAAGATTCAAAAGTTCAAAATGTGAAAGGAAAAAAAAAACTCATCAGAAAATGATAAAATAAATTCCCAAAGAAGATATTTAAAAAAAATCTTGTGGTCTCTGAAGTTAAAAAAAGTAAAAATTTATAAAAAAAATAAAGAGAAAGATATAATGCCTCTGAGATTTAAAAAAAACACAAACTCAGGATAATAATAAAAAACAAAGTCACAACCGGCTCAATACTAGTTGGACTTCAAGAGGATCAGAGTATTAAAGTTATAAAGTCCCATATAGGATAATGTAATCACGTAGAATACTCAATAAAATACTTAAAACACCTAATTCTTTTCCCCTTATTACAACAACTTTTAAAAGAGTATTTCCCACAGCGGATGATGAAAAAAAAAACCTTAACACTCATGCAAAATTTGACAATGTTGGTGTACCAATATAATTCGGGTTTCGCGGATTTTGGTTAAGATTCGATCACATTGGTTTGATAAAATTTTTTGAACATTAATTTTTGTTTTCCATACAAATGAAATATAATTATATCCAAGATTATTGGTTAGCAAAATTTATATAATATTTTCTATATATATATATATAATTAAAGATATAGGAAAAAGGAGTGGCAATCCAAATTAATTAAGGGTACAAGGTGGGCGCATGACATTGGAAAAGTAAGTGGGCAAGTGGCTTTATAAATCATAATCGATGATATCATCCCACATGCTTCTTCTAGAACACTACCTCTCTTCTTCATCTCTAATTTATTAATTATTCATTATTTTTACAATCATAGACTCAATTATTATTAATACTATCTTATTTCTGCAATGATATTAAATATATTCACGGTATTAATCATCACAATTAGGATTAATTGCATTCCTCATATATAAAATTTTAATTTATGCTCTATTTTTATATTAATAATGCAATCAATAGTTATTATCGGAGTAAGATTTAACACTCTTAATTATATAAATATAAGATGAGCAAATTAATGTTTTGATTAATGACATACATGAAAAGTTAACTAACATACACATATTATATTATTAACATGCTAATTTGACTATTAAATAATAAATTAGATCTTATTCAACAATAAAAATGTAAAAATTAAAATTTGTCTTTCTTTTCGCCTATAGGGTTTCACTTTTAGGTAGCCTGCCACTTAGGTTACCGTTGCAATAAATTTATTTCATTCATTATTTTTGTAATAGTTTCTTAGCTTCTTTCTTCTCATTCTTTAATTAATTTTATCATAATCTATGTTGACATTTGACAATACTAATAAGGTATAAAATCTAGTTTAGGGATGGAGAAAATATTCTTTTAAGGTATAGAGATTGGGATAAAAGTACTTTGCTCACACTCAATTCTATCATTTAATTTTCATCTCTAACAAATAATAATTAATACCCAAATTATTAAAATCTTATTTATTCACTAGCTAGTACTAGTAGTAGCTAGACTTCAGACTTGGTGGCTTTATTTGAATTCATGAATATTGAAGCGTACAAGATCAGTGAAGGATTCGATTTGGGTTTCTTTTGTGAGATCACCCGCCTTTTAATTTGCTTTTCAAAGATCATATAATCTAACTCTTTTGACTTTCCAAGTTTTTATTTTAAATATTTTATATATAGTTTTTTTATGCATGCATGATTTAAATTAAAGGGCAAGAAGGCATTCCCTAAAAAGCAATACCGAAAGAAGAATATATATATATATATATATATATATATATATATATATATATATATATATATATATATATATATATATATATATATTAGTGAAGAAGAAGATGAAGAAACGCAGCTTCAGTGGCAACTTCTCATACACACCAAAAGCCTCCAAACTTAATTGAAACGTCACTATTATAATTAATTAATTGCATGCACCATTCAAGCCCTCACAAAAATTAGAATGATTGGAGGTAAGAAATCTGTGTTCTCTTAACTGTCGTCTTCCGACCGTTTCGATTTCTAAAAAGTAATAGGAATAGAGTATACTTCATCTATTAAATTAATTATCCTTAACAATGAGCCTTGGAATATGCGAATAATTAATTATTAAATCCGCTCTAATATATATATATATATATCCTAGTATTAGAGATCAAAGAAACCTAGAATTCTTAAATAATATTAAAATTAGGGTTTTGATATAGGTTTGAAGTGACGTGAGGGGCATATGTACGGACAGATTTGCCTCTTTCTCTCAGAGTGTCTCTCCATACGGAGAGTTTTTGTTGGGTGAGTGTTGTTGTCTCCTATAATGGGAGCCATATTTTACGTACATTGCTTTGCTTCAAAGGATTTTAGCTCATTCTATCACCATTATTGATTCTTTCAAATTTGACTTCATTCACATTTTGGATGTATACGTGTGTGTGTATATATATATATATATATATATATATATATATATATATTGGAAGCCACCATGCATGCATATATATGCATGTGATAAGGAGAAATAAGCTAAGGAAAGAAAAATAGATAAAATGCACTATTTTTAGGTACATTCTTCGTACTAAACAAAACTTACTTTTTGTAATGTGATGAAATTATGTTTTTGTCTTTACTTTTTTTACTTATTTTTATCCTATTCCCACTTTTAATACGAGAATAAAATGATCATTTTATCCATTTTTATTTCATTCAAATCACATCACATTAATATACGATATTTCCATTCCCTCTAACATTCTCATTCCCATTCCCTCATCTCAAAATTATATCCAATGAAGCACGTAATTAACCTGATCACCTGAAAAATGAATATATGAGGTGACGACATACACATAATGCTAAGATGGCATTTTTTTAATATAAAAAACTTATTTGGCATTAAACACAAATTAAACACTTATCGATGCCACATTATTTAATGCGCCACTTTACTTGTTCCGTTAGCATCTTACAACTCATCATGGATTGAGAGTTGACTATCATTATCTTTAAGAACCAAAAAGTATACATATTATGATATTTCAATGACTAAATTCTTAGATTATTAATTTTTTGTTGACAAAAAATAAGATTACTCCAAAACTATATAATATATATGTATACACACACACATTAATCCATAAACGAGGTATATATCAATTTACAATTTCGCAAGGTAAAAATGGTTTAATTTAGAACGCACGTGATCCAATAAATATAATTATAAATATTTTATGGACAAAACTTATGTCCATTTCCTCCAATTCTGATCTCCAATATAATTATGACACGTGGCAAAAAGTGTTTAAATGACCAATCACAGTAGAGAGAGAATATAGAAGATCACCTTTTATATGACCAAAATCATAGAAGAAAGAGAGTGTATATACAATATATGATTGGTGGAATTGGAGGAAATGGACATAAGTTTTTTTCCATATTTTATATCTTTGGTTTTGAAGGTGTGCATGCGTCATTCTTAACTACTAGATGACTTCATCAAGAGGAGTTTGATTTTTGAAATCTGTGAATTTGATAATTAATCTTATTAAATTATGATACAACTAAGCTTCTAATTAATTAATTCTTATTATATATGCATGGCTACTCATAAGTCATAATCTATACAATCAAGTAATTAGTCCAATATGAATACCCAAAGTAGAGAAAGTACTATACCTGACATATGATTATTAAGTACTCATATTTATAGATGTTATGTTAGTATATATAGAATATTAGAATCTTAATTAGAGGGACTAAATTGATAATAATTTTAAATGTGGGGATTAAATTAAAAATAAGCAAAAATGAGAAACCAAAATAAATAAATCACTAAATTTGAGGGACTAAAATAAATTTTTATAGGATGAATCTTTTACGTAAAAATATGGAAAAAACTAAGGTAAAGTTCATTAGGTGCTTGCTATCAAGTTCACCAATTATAAATTGTATTTTTACTCTCTCTCTTCTTTGATTGGTTGTGTAGTTTATTGTCTTTTAATTTATATTCTCTCTCTATAATGATTGATTACGTTATACAAAATTTTTTTGTCACATGTGTATTTTTTATTGGAGAACTTGATAGCAAGCACCTAATGAACTTTACTTTAGTTTAGTCCAAAAAGTATTTTGTGGGGACTAAAAGTTCTTTTAAATATATATATATATATATATATATATATATATATATATTTATCATCTCACAAAAGTTGACATTAATGCAAATGAATTATTTTTAAATATTCATCAATAATGGATCAAATCCAGTATTAGGTGATGAAAAATTCCCAATATATCCCTTGCATTTTGTGATAAATTAACAAATAATTAACAGTCACATACATTCGCAAATTTAAATACACAAATAATTTGGATGGATGGCACAATATATAAGATATTAGTTTGAATTCATGTGATTTCTTAGAAGTAAATTAATTATCTGTCTTCTCTGAGCTCGGGAGTATGCCTTTACCCTGTGCCGGAATGTCATTCCTTACCTAAATTTTCATACAAAATAAAATACAAAATAAAAAAGTTTCCTTCCATCCATATATATAATTAATTACACTGCCATTTAAATTAAACAACAGAATTATTATTTAATTATATAAAGTTTATGGATGAGTTAAATTAATTAATAATATTCCCCGTTCCTCAGGGTCTGTGTATCTGGACGAGGAAGCTGATGCTATCTTTGGATCATTTGCTCAATTCAAAATTAATTAACATTTTTTAATTAGTCATATATAATATAATACATGTAAATTAAAATGAAGTCAACTATATATATATATTATCCTAAAAAAATGATGGAATCTTCTCCAGAGAATATTCTTGAGATTTCTCTATATATATTCTAATGGCAAAAGTACATTTTCTCTCCCCAACGTTTGGGGGTCCTGTCACTTTCGCCCCGAACGTTTTTCGCTGTCAATTGTACCCTTAACGTTTTGTGTTTCTCCCAATGTCAGGCTTTTAGTTAACACCATCAATTTTTGACGGTTTTTTATGACGTAGCATCCTATGTGGCCAACAATTCTGATTGAACTTATTTTTTTTCACATTAGCAGTCAATAGTACTCAGTTTTTGGAGTCCATTTTACTGATGTAATGAGTATTTTGGTGTACTGAATTTACTGATGTACTGAGTTTTTGGGGTCCATTATATTTATACCCCTAAAATGGATTGCTGATGTGAAACAAATTAAGTACAGTCATAATTATTGGTCACATAGAATGCCACATCATAAAAAATCGTCCAAAAATTGACCGTGTTAGCCAAAAGCCTGACATTAGAAGAAACACAAAACGTTAAGGGTATAATTGATAGCGAAAAAATGTTAGGGACAAAAAAGTTACTTTTGCCTATTCTAATTGGCACTTGGCAGAGCTGAATATCAATATACAGTGCTTAATTGAAATTAAAACAAATATAGTGAAAATGTAATTAATGCTTATCATTATATCATTCTTAATTAATTAAGATAGAATATTGGTTTAGATATATAGAAGCAAATAAAAAAAATAACAGTGTTGTATTAACAATTAAATAATCACCAAGATTTAAAGAACAAAGCAACATTTGTGATTTTCTTTCCCTTATGTAAAACTGTAATAAATATATAATTACATTTATATATTTATTTCTTAATTAACCTCAGTTATAGCATCCACGAACATTACTTATTACAGTAAATGGACAGATAATATAGAAGCCTCACACATCAATCTTACTGAGTACACTAAATGTATTAAATTCACTTTAAAAACTTTATTTTAGTAATATAAAATATATTGATTACTGGATGCACATATTGCCTCATTACTGCATGATTAATTCAAAGGAAAATTGCAAAATTTCAAATAGTATGATGATTATTATTTTAAAAATTATATAGATAAGCGGGTGGCTCTCCTTGCAAGAGTTCTCATAAATAATCCACTATTACTTAGAATCGAACTCAAATCATACAAATAATGAGCCAACCTTATTGACAAATTCATTTATTATTATTCAATTTAGAATTTTTAACCTTTTTAAGCCTCATCGATCAGATTTTATATTTGAATGAAATTTTTTGTTATTCAAAATTGAGTTTTTTTTTCTTTCTTTTTTATCATGCCTATGTATATATTGTTGAATTAACCAATAGAATATAAGGAGCTTTAAGTTTATTTTAAGTTGATATTACTATACCTTTTATATAATAAAAAAATCTTAGATAAAAATTGTGAGACACAAATTAAAGTGCTTTTGTTCGGAATAGATTGATCATGGATAATGCATTAATGACATCTCATTTTTTTTATTTCTCCTTTCTCTTCAACTAACTTCAGAAAACTCTTCTCTTCCTAAACTGATACAAGTCCCACATTGGGGAGGTTACCTTCAAGGAAGGGCCTTATAAGGCCTTGGGCTTTCCCACTCCAATAGCTAGCTTTTGGGGTGTGGTTCTCGCAAAGTCTTGTGCTCGTATCAATTGGTACTTTCATTAAGAGCCGGCCAACCGGAAAGGGCTACCTGCGGAGGGTTCTGATCGGTGGAGGGGCTGACCGTGATCGAGTGAAGCACCACCGAGTGAAGTGTCGCAGTGTGCCAGCCGTCGGGATGCCGGCTTTCGAAGGGGTGGTAATGATACAAGTCCTACATTGGGGAGGTTACCTTCAAGGAAGGGCCTTATAAGGCCTTGGGCTCTCCCACTCCAATAGCTAGCTTTTGGGGTGTGGTTCTCCCAAGGTCTTGTATTCGTATGAATTGAACAATTGATACGAGTACAAGACCTTGGGAGAACCACACCCCAAAAGCTAGCTATTGGAGTTGGAGAGCCTAAGGCCTTAGGCCTTTCCTTAATTATAGCCTCCCCAATGTGGGACTTATATCATTACCACCCCCTTCGAAAGTCGGCGCCCCGACGGCTGCACACTGCGACACTTCACTCGGTGGCGCTTTCGCTTGCACATAATAAAATAATTAGAAGTGCTAATTATATTTTATAGCTTTTTTATAATATGAATGACAGAATGGGTGCTTCTAACATTATTGAAGCTAATATAATTATTAAAGACATAATGTGATACATGAAACCACCTATATATGGTGTACACACAATGATGATAAAGATTTTATGTTTTTTCAATCAATGTCTCCTTAATTTTTGAAGAGATGAAAATAGAGTCTCATTAAAAGTGTTATTTCCAACAATAGGCCTTGTAGTATAAAGTTATTCATAAGGCTTACTCTAATAGATATCCTCTTAGTCTGAGACCAAAAAAAAAAAAGTCAAAACCCTAAATTGGTCTTTTATGTTTGCACGAAGTTTTATATTGGTCATTTATGTTTTAAAAAGTCTAAATTGGTCTTTTATGTTTGCAAAAAGTTCCAAATTAGTCCTTTCGTCCAAGTCCGTTTATTTTTTCCGTTAAGTGCTGACGTGAACATTTCATCTCTCCTACGTGCCCATTTAAGCTTATGTGTCATGCCACGTCATCAACACGTCATAATCTAATATCATATGTGATGACGTGGCAATGACGTGACGCCGATGTGGTGATGATATGGCACGTCACGTCAGCACTTAACTTAAAAAATTGACGGAAGTGGACGGAAGGACCAATTTGGAAGCTTCTTGCAAACATAAAGGACCAATTTAGACTTTTTGAAACATAAAGGACCAATATGAAACTTCGTGCAAATTTAAAGGACGAATTTGGGGTTTTGACAAAAAATAAAAGAATAAAGACATAGACTCCATTTGTTTCACTAAAGAGGTATGTAAAGGAAAGGCCTTTGCAATGTAAAAGAGAGAATATGTTTGGTGTGAAAAAAAAAAAATTGGAAGGAAAGTAAAGTAGATAAAATACTAAAGGTCAAATGTCCATTTTGATCCTTTATGTTTCACCCAAGTTCTAAGTTGGTCATTTATTTTTCAAAAGTTTTATATTGGTCCTTTATGTTTCCCAAAAGTTTTATATTTGTCCTTCAGGTTTCATTAAAGTTCTATATTGCTCCTTTATGTTCAATTAAATTAAAGTTCTATATTAGCCCTTTATGTTTCATTGATGTTCTATATTGATCCTTTATATTTTATTAAAGTTTTATATACATGATTTTATTAACAAAGAGACTGGTTAATTAAGATTTTACTTGATAGAATTTTTGAGAGTTAAACATGAATATCTTGACAAAGTACATTTAGTTTATCAAAATTTTATGGTTTTTGTCAGTTATATTTTTAAATTTTATATGATACCAACTGTATATCTAATCTTTCAATTTTTTTAGCAATGTTATCTTTTAACTTTTATTAATATTGTTAAAATTCAAAAATAATTAACAACACTATATACACTAGGCTAAAATAGTATTAATAAAATATTATTTTTAATTTTTTTTAAAATATTTTACATTGTGGTTTTTTATAATAATTAAAAAATTAAAAATATTTATATATTTTTTATGGGAATATTTATATATAATTAAAAATAAGGGAAAATTTAAAATACATTGGGATAATAATAATAATAATAATAATAATAATAATAATGATGATGATGATGATGATGATGGATGTCTAATCAGATAACAACTCATGCATGCATGATTGACTTTTTAGGACTTTAATTCCAATTGGTGTACGGCATTTCATTCACAGACTTTTTTTGTTTCCCCCTAATTAACAAGTAACAACACAATTAATTATAATAAAAAATTGAGAGTATTTTTAATAATTTATATTTTGATGCTCACTTAATTATTAAAAATATATATTTTTTAAAAAATTAAATTTTGATAATCAAAATAATTTATTAAAAAAAAAAAATAATAATATTTTTTATGGTCAATCATTGTCAATCATATGTTTTTTAACAATACTTTTTAATGGTAATTTTTTGATAGTCGTCGTCGATGAATGTATTATCGAAAATAATATTATTGACATATATCGATAATTATTGATCATAGAAAACAATATCATTGACTTTTTTCGATGTTCAAAATTTAATTGTTAAAAAAATATTTATTTTAATGATCAAAATTTAATTATTTAAAAAGTACAATCAATAATGGGCGTCAAAATATTATTTATTAAAAATGCCAATTTTTCTTATTGTGAATTATGCTCACATGAGTGCATTCCTAGTTTTTTAAATTATATTTAATAATATTTTGATACCTATAACATATTTTATTTTTAAAATATGATAAAATTATACCTTATATTTCAAGTTAATTAGAATTAGTACTTATTATTTATCTAAAAATATATAAATAATAATAATTTCAATTTCCAACACCAAAAATATATTTGCCATTTAAACACATGAAGTGTCTAATCAGTAATCATAGAAAACACCTGATTGATATATCTTTCAACTTGCTTGGTGGTTCGTACGTCTCCTTTTGAGGGTACAATGTATTTATTTATTTTTTTCCATAAAGGAAAAAAAGATAGTAATAGACTAAATGGTAGGTCATTGAAGTTAATTATTATACTTGGAATTTTAGATATATAGGAGCAAAACTAGACTTAATTAAATTGGAGGATATTTATTTTATCTCTTAGAATTTTAGTTCCTAAAAAGAAATTACGTATAGATACACTAATCTAATTTAGATGTTGAGGGATATTTAATTCCTCTAAAAAGAAAAGATTAATTAAAGAGAGATTTATTTGAATGCATGCATGCGTGAATTAATGCAGTTTCTTTTTAATGAGACAACTAATCAATTAAGTTGACAAATGTGTTTCAAATTTAACATAAAAAATGATGCATTCATTAGTCATCTCCTATATGAATCCTATCAATATTAAGTTAAAAGTGGTTCAAGATAAATTATGTCTAAACAAATTAAGAGTCATCAAATTGTACGGAATCCAAGTTAATTATTCTTATATAGTGGCAATTAAATTTGGTTTAGGTGAATTGTTTCATGAAATTTATTACTTATTGGATTAAAAGTTGTTATGGAAGATGGGGTTAGAGCTCGTTATTTGGTTGGCTGAAAAAATTTGATGGGAATGAGAATAAAAATAAGAATAAAGATTGAACAAAATAATCATTTTATTTTTATATTAAAAAATTAATAAAAAATACTAAAGAAGAAGTAAGGGCAAAGTAGACATTTTATGAAGGATTCCTATGGTAATGTTGTAATAATACCTCCAATTTTGGAGGTTTGTACAAACCCATATACATTATATTTGTATACTTGTGTCAATATGGGTTCAATCCGCTGGTTACAATATCATACAATACATCATAAATGATGGGTTGGATTGGCAAAATAGAAACCCAAAAAAATGTGGATCGATTTTAATTACCTTACTTGCAAACTCGTGAGTTAAATAGGTTTGATTCGAGATATTCAAGAATAACTAGTTTGCTTTTCAAAAATATATTATTTTACATGGTACACAAGTTAAAAACGACAATTTAATGGATGAGTTTTTATTTTTCCTTCCATTAACATAAAATAGTTTATTAAAAGAAACATTTTTTCATTCACTTATCTTAATTATTTTTAATTTCAGTTCATGTTATAAAATTAATTATATTATTTTCTTTCCACTATCATAGAATTAACTTTTGAAAATTAATTTAACTATAAATAATTTTCTTATTATTTGTGCCAACTTAAAATTTTATTAATTGATGTAATGAACCATTAAGCTAGAATCAACTTTTTTTCAAAAAAAAAAAAATATATAGCGATCGTCTAATTCCAAAAGTTAACTAATTCGTTGATAATTAAGCGAATCGAATTAATATATTATTGACTCATTGTGGGGTGGCAATAATATAACCATTTTATTCTACTAAATGGGTCAAAATAATTCATAGACAATAATCAAATTAAATTTTGGCTCCATATGTTTTCAATTTGAAAAGTTTCCCGATATCAAGTTGTGATGTTTGCTCTATATATATCTCCTAATTAAAACGTCTACTTCATAACATTATTGAGCAACATGTTATATATCTAGCAATTATCTAGCTCTAGAACTCATTAACTCTTATTTTGTGAAAGACCAAGATTATTGAGATTATATATATATATATATATAATAAATTAAAATGAAGAAAGGGATTGAATAAGACAAATGAAACCATAACAACTGTTGTTATATATATATATATATATATATATATATATATATATATATATATATATATATATATTTATATATATTCCATGTCCACTAACTACTATCATTTACCAAACTTTTAACCCTCACCCATGCATGCATGTCTCACAAAAGTGTACTCATAATACCAAATTTTTTTAATAATAATTTATTAATTTAGATGGCTTATGTGTGTGTGCTTGGTGCACAGGAAATTAAAGTCGATCATGCATGACATTATTAGTTTCAATAATTAAGTTGGAAACAAAAGACAAAAGAGGCAAACCCAAAGTCATCTAGCAAATACCTAATTTTCACCATTCATATATATATATATATATATGTACGAAGTTAATTAATGTTTATAAGGAGTACTACACTCTCTTCACGATAGTGGATCCTCTACATTGTAAGGTGAAGTGTTCACTAAAATAAGGAGAGAGATAGAGAGAACAACTAAGAGAGAGAAATTGCACTACAAGAATTGATCCATTTTCCTACTGAAAATATAGTAGAAAAGTAAGGATATGCAGTTGGAAATATGTGATTTTTGACTGACTTTCTACTACATGAGGTAGTAGGAATTTCGCTGGTCGCAAAATGAAATACCGACTAATTTACGACTGAACAAATTTTTCCTACCGACTCTTTCTATTGCCGGTCAGTCGAACAATTGTGTCTGACACAATTGAAAAAGTTTATTTTCCTACTGCTATGCAGTCGGAAAAAGATTTTTTTTAATAATAAAAATTTTATAGCTAATAGTCTACAAATAGTACATGAATGGTTTATGACCCTTTTATTAAAATGATTATTGCACGACGTTTTGTTAAAAAATTTTATTATTGTCTCTTATAATTCTTTTCTTATATATTTTACCACCAATTATTCTTGAACTTCTTGAACCTTCTCTTTCTAGTACTTTTTTTATTAGTCAAAATTTTAACATAAATCACAATAAAGCATGTCCGGATTGAGATGGTGAAATTTCCAACAAATTTTTTACAAGGAAGAGATGTGTCTTGTGTCAAAGCTTTATTATGAACCACCAGAAAACATGTCTAAGAGTAAAATTTCTGGAAATTTTCAACAAGGAAGGCGTCTTCCAAATTCCAACAAAGCTAGCAAATGTTCCATTGTCTTTCCAGCAAGAGTCTATTAAAAAAAGTGAAAGATAATAAATAAATAAATCAAATGGAAAAAATGTGGAGAAAAAAAGAAGGAACTAATCGAAAAATATTAGCAACAATAAAAGATGATGAAAAAAAACCATTTTGTTTGCAGCATCTCCTTGTGTGTTGCTTCCTTCAGTTTTGCAGTAAAGGAGAATGAAAGAATATAATATGAAAGATAAAAGAAGCAGAAGGAAGAAATGAAAAGAAGAATGAAAGTTCCTCATTTATAATAAAAAGCATGGCGGCACTTTCAAAATATTGTGTGGGAATTCAAAAATTTTGGGGGGAAATAAAATTGTAGAATCTGACAACTTTTAGAGGTAAATTAAATTTTAATTTCAAGTTCTCATTTAATATCCGACTACAATGTAGTCGGAAACTATGCTTTCTGACTGGCTACTTTTTTCGGTCGAATGACGGTCGATTTTTGTACAATGTTGTTTCTATCCAACTAAAAAGCAGTCGGATAATCCAAAAAACACTTCAGTCGTTTTTCAGTAGGAATAAGCTAACATTCTAGTAGTGTTGTGAAAATGTAAGATCCACAATTCTTTTCTTTCTATCACTCTCCTCACTTTAGAGAATACTTCAATTTATAATGTAGAGGATCCATTCTCCTCTCTTCACTAAGAGAATTAAAATTTAGAAAGATATTAAAATTATCCGTGACTGTATTATATATATGATAAAAGGGTCATACAAAAATTGATTATAAATTATGCAGCTTTATTATGATTATTATTTAACTTTAATTTTGTCAAATCTTTTTTGGTACAGGGAAATTAGTGACTTTTACGTATATCTTATAAGAAAAATATATCAACTTCATTATCTTTTGAGAGAATAAATGGGGGAAAAAACAAAAGGGAAGAGAAAGTTGATTCCCATATTCCAAGACTTTATAATTAAATTAAAGAAGATTATTTTTTTTGTGAACAAAGATTTAGGTAATTAAGGGAATTAAGGCAAACACTTAAATTCAAAGAATACTTACAAGAAATAAATCTACAGATAATCTATCAAATTATGTAATTGTCATGAATAAAAAATGATCAAAACCAAACTTTCATTATCAAAAAAATTAATATTGACTTGTACACTCTTAAAAATAAAATTGAAATTAAAACTTAAACTTTGAACTTACTAATAACTGATATAATAATTTCATGAAGCAAATTACTAGTTTCTTCTAATTGTACTAATTTAAACAAAACCATGAAAGCAGCAAATGTAAGCAAAGGGGATAATTAATAATTATATTATTATATATAGAATTTGATTTAATTTTCCCCACATCCCAATAAGTCTTAGAGCTGACTCTTCATAAGAATCTATTTGACCCCATTAAATCAAATTGCAAGTTGAGCTTCAACTTGCACACAAAAAAAAAGATCTGAATCTGCATAAATTCCTCTGCTTATCTCCATCTCATTCTGTGCTTCATATATATTAATTAATGCTCTAATTAATTTTTTGTTGCGTCTTATCTTAATTCTATTTAATTATATATATATATATGATTAATTAAAGCAACCAAATCAATTCATCATCCCCACTAAATTTAGCTTTGGACATGGTGACGCAAAAAGCCACACAAGAAACCATAGAAGCAGGGAAGAATAAGCTCAAGAACTTGACTTCAAATTCAAGTTCTAAACATATATATTTTAGATCATCCCATAAACGACAAATTATTATATTTTTAATTTAAAGGGTACGTCTTGGAGTAAGTAACAGTAAGTAAAGTTATTGTCATATGACTTGGATGTCACGAGTTCAAATCTTGAAAACAACATCTCTTCTTGCAGAGATAAAACTATATACATTTAACCCTTCTCAGACTCCACACAACCATACCTGATGAGAATCTCGTACACTGAACCGTCGTCTCTATTTATTTATATATATTTTTATCACTTTAACATTGAAAAACAGAGATTTGAATATATGTTTAGGGTTTAGGATTTTGATAGCCATCCCCGGAATGTGGGGCCTCGAAGAAATTGAAAAATTCTCATAGAAAAATAGTCAAACTCTCTATCCCATGCATGAGTGATCTTGTAATCTGGGATTGTTAGTAATTTCCATGTTTCTTATGATCCCCATCACATTTTTGGTAGACAAGATTCTCTAGTTGAGATTTTTTTTTCTTTGGGTACAATGCCTAGGGGCAAAGAGGGAAATTACTTTCTGAAACTATCAGTATCCAAAATTTCATGATGTTCTGATTAATTTGATTTGAACTGACTGAAGTTTCGAAAAAGACAAAAAAATTTCAAATTGCAAAAATGACTGGTTTTCTTTAATTTGGACCATCATTAATTGATTATTAATAAGTTTAATGAAAAATCACTTTTCAATCATGTTCTTAGAACTCAAAATGATCACTACACAATAGTATCTAAAAGAACACGAGACTCTGAATAAGCTGGTTCAAACTGATTAGGATTTTACAAAAATGATTGTTTTTCTTCAATAAACCATCAAGTGATTGTAAGAGTTACATTTTTTTAATTATGCATAAGAATACGAAATTTTGACTAATCTAATTTGAGCTTATTATTAAGTATACAAAAATGACCGATTTTCTCTAATATTTCATCAAATGGTTATTATTTATTAGTAAGTTTAACAAAGACTCACCTTTCAATCACGTTCTTATAATCCCAAATGAAAATGAGAGTGAAAACTGGCACTTGCATTGAAAAAGAGAAGTTTCTTTTTCAATTATTATAATTAAAATTCTAAACCATCAATTGCTAACCTAAATTTGTTAAATTCATGACATCTTGGTATGATATATATATATATATATATAATATATATATTGATGTAAGTATCAGTCTATTATCTCCACATAGGTTTCTCATTCTTTTGTTATTAGATTTTTCAATAAAAATTAAACACGTAAAAGAAACTTTTAAGATATAAAAATTATACTATTTTTTTTCTTCTTCTTCTCTTCAGTCTTAGCCTTATGTGCCAATTGGTTGAAGCATCCATTAGGCCAATATTGAGACATAAACCAAGACAGGTTGATGCCTTATTTGTCAATTTATGTGGGTATGATGAAGAATTATTTATACCCACTAACATATATAAAGCTAAAACAATGTGTAATTCTTGCCTAAAAAACAGTGGCTGCTATGCATAAATAAATATACAAAATGACTCTGCTGAATGTATATCTTTTATAAAGTTTGGTCCTTTTTCTCAATTTTGATGTCTTTATATTCTGAAATTAGGAATTGACTGTCTCTATTGTATAAGCATGAAACAATAGATTACTCATTACATTAGGCAAATAATAGTTACCCCCATGACATTCAATTCAAACTCTCTTAAATAATGAGGTACATTTAGTAGATGGACTGATTTTTTATTTTTGAGAATTTTAGTCTCGGGAATCACATTTTTGAAAATAGGATTAAATAAAGTTTTTTGTAGTTGAAAATAATCTTATTTCATAGGATTAAAATAATACCACCCTTTAAGTAGGATTAAAAAAATGAAAAAAAAAAATGGGAATACAAAATTCTCGAGATTGTAAGATTCCTGAATTTATCTTTCAAATTCATATATCAAACGCGAAAATGTAAGATGCCAAAACTCATATTCTTAATATTATTTTTTTAAATCTTATATCATACGTCGTAGTGATAGAAAAAAGAGAGAGTAGAGGACGAATAATTTGAATTGTGATTTTGGTTAAATACATAAAGTACGTGTTTTTATACGAATTGAATTAACATATAAAACAAACATACTTCAACACTTAATAAAATCCGCATTTGAGAAAATGAGTTCTCCAGAAGTGTCACTATCTCCTCCCCTATACAACCAAAAGACCAAAAAGCCCCTCAATTTTTTTTCCCTTTCAAGTTATTTCTTTCTAAAAGAAATGTACCACCACTACCTACTTGAATCTAATCGTTAGTAGCCGTAAAAAATTAAACTTTTGGTGTAAATTAATCAAACCCTTGATTTCTTTTCTTCCTCTGATGAATCATCCAACTTCAAAGAATCATCTTTGATCTCACCTTCACCCATCTCCTTCTTCTCTTCCTGCTCTGTTTCTTCTTCCCCTGTTTCTGTTAACTTCTTAGCTCTTTCTGCCTCAAATTCCCAATCGGTTCGCCACAGAACCACCAGCATCGTCACAGCACAAGTCCCCTGAGCCGCCATTAAACCAACCCACAATCCCTCAAAATCAAACCCACCAAAGAACGCAAGCCAAATCGACACAGGCATTCCCACGAGATAGAAGCTTCCCAAGTTAATATTCGCACCCGCTTTCGGCCTCGCCGTGCCCCTCAGGACCCCGCACCCGGTGGTCTGAGGGCAATTCCCGAGCTCACACAGCCCTATGATCGGCAAAACCATCGAAGTCAACCTCGCGATCTCTTCATCCGAAGTAAACATGGTGGCCCAGACATTCCTCACCATCACGGAAAACACAAGAGCAGAGAACCCCAAGAAGAAGCTGAAACAGAGTCCCACAATGGCAGAGAGCTTCGCTTGGGATGGACTCTGAGCTCCAATCTTGTTTCCCACTCTCGTGGAGACGCTGAAGCTTATGGAGGATGGGAAAATGTAGAGAAGAGAGGTGGTTTGGATCAGAATCCCCATGGAAGCCACGGTGGATTTGGGATTTGCGAGCAACCCACAGAGCAAAATCATGATCTCGTACCACCACCATTCGAGGCAAACAGAGACGCAGCTTGGGATCGCGAGTTCAATCAGCGACTTCCACTGTGTGAAGCACTCGAAAGTGAAGCCACCCCATGTTTTCTTGTGGGTGCCCGAGAGGACCACGTAGAGAATCAAGGATGTGACGAGGTTGAAATTGGTCCAAACCCCACTTAGAGCCACGCCTTTGATCCCCAAATCGAGGTGAGAAACGAGGAAGAAATTGATGGGTATGTGGAACAGAATCGCCAGAGCAGAACAGAGTGTGAGAGGCAGAGTAATGGATTGGGTTCGGAGGTAAATCCTCAATGGGTGAAGAATGGACTGAGCTAGAAGATCGGGAATTGAATAGAAAAGATACAATTGAGCTTGGTTGGCTATGGATTCATCTTGCCCACAAAAGAGAAGGATTTGCTTCATGTAGAGCCAAAACAGAGAGATGGGTATGGAGGTGAAGAGGAGGAGGAGGATGGTTCTCTGCAAGCAGAGTCCAAGAAGGGTGAATTTCTTGGCTCCGAAGGCTTGTCCACAGATGGGTTCCATGCCGACGGCGAGGCCGGAGAGGATAGAGTAGCCGGTAATGTTGGCGAATCCGACGGCCAGGGAGCCGCCGGCGAGGGAGAGCTCGCCGAGGCGGCCGAGGAAGAGCATGGAGATCATGGAGCGGCAATAGAGAAGGAGACCAGTGAGGATCATAGGGAAAGCTATGTGGGAGATGGAGATGAATTCATGGAAGGCTTGGGAGAGATGGTGGTGGGTGCTCTGTTTTGAAAGCAGGGGTTTGGTGAGCATGGTGATGTGGTGATGTTGGGTTTGGGAGAGACAGAGTGTGTTTTGTTTTTGAGGGCTTTGAATTGAATTCAAAGTTGGGATTTTTGTGATTAGGATATGGTTGATTAAGAAGAAGAAGAAGGGGTAGTGATTAAGTTTAAGTTAGATGATGATGATGAGAGAGAAGAGAGAAATGGTGTTTTAGAATCTAGAGGGAGAAAGAGGGACTATGTGTGTGCAATGGAAGGGGATTGTGAGGGGTTTTATAGTGTTTTGGTGGGAGATGGGCTTTGAATTGATCACTATGTGGCATGTGCTGACTTGGATGCACTTTTGAAAAGTGTTTTACTACCTCAAAATATACATAAATTAAGAAGTAAGTGGTTAGTTTCGAGACTGAATCCTCTGTATTTAGTAAGTTAGTGAAATAATAGAGTTGGGAGAAAGATAAAGGACAAAAAATATGGGTCTCATTATAAAAAAAAGTTTCTCTTAATTTTAAATAGTACCTATATATTTTTATCTATTTCTCTCCTAACTCTACCATTTGATCAACTTGTTAAATAATCCACTCTCGTTTGTTTTAGTGTGAGGTCTTCTGTTTCTCTTTGAGTAAGGTCTTGTGTATAAAAACTCTTGTTGAGAGAGTTATGCTTCTCAAATGAGAGTTTTGTTAGCTCGAATTAACTTAAGCATAGTATAATAAACTTCCAGTAGTTTTCACATGAAATAGAATATACATAAGCAAATAATGAAAGTTAAAATTAATAGTTATTGAAGTAATTTTTAAATTCATATTATTTGTTTAATTTTCTCAAGTGATGAATTATCTGAATTTGGATTGTTTAGAGTGTAAAAATTAATAAAGTGCAGTGAAAGAGAGAAAAAGAAATATAGGTGGGTACTAATCCATTTAAGATAAATCTTTAATTTATCTCTCTCTTTTCATTTCATTTCTCTCTTTGCCGTTCACCATAATTTTTGTACTCTAGAGAACAAACGCAAATTATTAATATGCAACATATTAATGTATGGTTTGAACTTACTCAAGTTTAAGAAAATATTTCTCTCTTTTAATGTATTCTTAATAGATCATCAGTTATTATTTTCTCTGTCATTTTCTATCATTAGTTTAAAATATTATATTTTAATATTTTTTTGTACAATTAAAAGTTTTGAGTGCCTCAAATTTATCATTTCTCAAAAGTATGAGAGTTATATAAATAAAAAAAAATTGAATACCCTACATTAATTAGGACCAACCATAAATGGTTTAGGGACTACACTTTTATTTATATCTATTTCATATTTTAGAAAAGTTTGTCATTTCTCAAATTTAGACGACTTGAACTCCAAAATTTATTCATCTCAAATATATTTTGAAGCACCTAAATTGTTTTATTATAAAAAAAACTATTAAAAAGTATTATTTTAAACTAATAGTAGAGAATGACAAGAGAAAAATAATGGCAGAGGATCCACTCCCATCCTTCTAGTTTACTAGGATGATTATTGAAATTGAGTCATTGTTATCTGATTTTTTTAAAAAATTCATAAATAAAAATAAAAATCTAGGGGTGTATATGTAATAATAATGATAATAATAATAAAGATTTTTACGGGTGGAAGTCTTTATAAAACTATCCTCAGCTAAAACGTTCTCCAAAGACTGGCCCAAAAGTATATGGATAGTAAAGAGGCTTAGAAATCCATCAAAATTTTCAATAGAAAATTACATATATAAAATCATGTATTTTATAAGAACTAATTACATCTATATTTCTGAACAAAAACTGAAACTGCATAGCCCAATAGAACCCATCAAATGTTAAGGAAATAATACCAATATAATCAAAATTAATATTAGACATGTAAGTTTATAAGGGATTTCTTTATTTGTTTTCTTTTATGAAATAAACAATTGATTTGATTTAAGCAAAATGTTATTTAGTTTGTTGTCTAGTTAGACCAAATATCCACCACTGAGACTAATCTTTTACTGAATAAGAAAACACAGACCCCTTATCATCTGTACTACGTCAAAGACAATGGTTTATGACAGCAACCGAAAATTGTCAGGTCAGATTGGGGACAAGAAGAGTTAATGTGGTTTGTTGTAGGTAGTAGTTTGGGAGGCAACCAGAGATCCCAATGTGTTGTGATGTAGTGTACTTCACCATGAAATATGAACCCTACTTTCACTCTCTAACCATTCCCTCCTTTTCTACAAACACTCTTTTTGCTTTGTCTCCACACACACATATATATATATATACCTACAATATCCCCACATGCTTCCTTCCCATAATTAATAATTAATCTAATACTAATTAACCTCAATATTATATATATATATATATATATATATATATATATATATATATATATATATATATATATATATATCTTTTACTTTTAAAAAATGTCACATGTGTGAAGAGTCTATGTTTGTTGGATGTGAGAAAGTCTCAAAAATTAAAAGTGAATCTCAATATATGGTTCCTCTCAGTGTAAAACGTGTAACCTTTTCTTTACAAGTTTGTTATATATTTAGTCACTATTCTTATAGATTCTTTTACTTTTCAATTCCAAATAGTAAACTAAAATATATGAGCCCTTTTCATATACATGATCATTGTATTGTGATGAGGAGGAGTGTGTATATATATATATATTTCAAAATATTAGTTGTTAGATGTGACAATTAGGGTCGTAAACGAGTGGAACAGAACTTTAGTAGGCTAAACTCATTTAATAACAAAAGGATATTTGTATGCAAAAAAACATAATATATATATATATAAGGAATATTCATTATATATATCATTTAAATATCATTATACATGTAAGATATATAAAGAAAAATATTCTTATATTATTTTATTTTTAAACAAATTATTTATGAACTAAACGAACCGATTTTAAATGTTATGTTCAGTTCGTTTAACTAAAAGAGCTTAATTTAATGTTCAGACTCGATTTGTTTATTAAACGAGCCAAACTTTAACTTTAAATGTTTAAGTTCGACTTATTTAACTAAATTAAAGGAATTTAATTTAATGTTCAGGCTCAGCTCATAACGAGCCAATTCTAACAAGCCCTTATATGAGCCAAGCACATTTACACCCATAAAAAATGTCATCTCAAAATTTAAGTGAATATCAATAAATTAATCGACTAAACTAAGGTAAAGTTATTTAGGTGCGCGCTTGTTATAAAGTTCACTATTATAAATAATCCACGTGGCAAAAATTTTTTTGTATAACCAATCATAGTAGAGAGAGAAAATAAAAAGCAATAAATTACATAACCAATCAAATAGGAGAGAGAATATAATTAATGTTTATGATTGGTGAACTTTATAGCAAGCACCTAAATAACTTTATCTTAATTTTTTTCCTAAATTAATATATCGCCTTTAATTTTCTTTATAAGTCACACACACATATATATATATATATATATATAGCAAGCCGAGCTTAGTGCTATTCGGCAAGGCTTATTGATAGCAATCAACGTTGAAGCTAGTGCTGTGGAAGTTGAGACTGATGCTCTCGAAGCTATCCAGCTGATTGAGCATGCTGATGTTTTCCTTCACTCGTTCGGTAATGTCATAGCTGATATATATTCGTCACTTAATTACTAGTAGCTCACCCGAACTTCAAGATTTCTCATGTGTTACGTGAGGCGAACCAGTGTGCAGATACTTTGGCTAAGATGGATTCTCGCCATGATACCAGCCTATGCATCTGGGAGGAGCCGCCGCGTGAAGCTTCTCTGAGTTTGCTGGCGGATGCTTTGTCTGTTGCTTTCCTTAGGGACTAGTCGTGTTTTTTTTCTTTGCTCCTTGTTTGCTCTCTTTTAGTCACCACAAAAAAAAAATATATAGTCAATAAATTTTTAGTTTTTAATTATCTACATTAACTTAAGAGTATTGGAACATGTTGGTAAACTCGTGATGTTTGAAAAAATGTGTTGTATGGGTTTTGTTGTGTGTGAATGTAATGACAGCATAGTACACTTTTAATTATCGATCATATATAATAATCCTTAATTATAATATTTAGAATCTTTGATAAATTGTATAGGAGATCGATTTATATATGTTGTAGTGCCAAAAATGAATTCTTAATGAGCCAAACACTGACTAAGGAGTATGACGAAAATATGCTGCCCAAAAGACATCTTTGCCCTTAGGTACTTCTGTTTGGTTCGTTTATATTTCTAAAATTTAATTAATCATGAAAATAAATTTCTTAATTAATAAAAGAAAAAATGAATGAATTTGGTTGATAATTATGCATGACATACATTTAATTGTTTTATGCTGCAAAAAAAAAAAAAAAACAGTGAGAAGAGATATCACAAAACTATCAAGCAAGACACTAATTAATAGTGTGTGTATATATATATATATCTATATTTATATGGCTGTGGACCCTTTTCGTTAATGGTCCTCAAAAATAGCCATTTAATTAATTTAAAAAGAAAATAAAAAGATGATGTGAGAAAATCATGGGAGAGAGAAAATAAGAGAATAGTGATATTTTTAAAAGATAATGATTGTGGTAGTTATCAAAGAAAATAATTTTTTAATCTTTAATATATTATTTTACAATTAATAATAATAATTTATTTTATATTTTATATTTTATAAATTAAAAAAAAAGTTTGACATGTACGTATCTATAGTATATATATAGACTAGCAGGGAATAGAGATCTCCAATTTTAAAAAGTAAAAAAATATTGAGACAAAATACTATTTAGTCCTTGAATTGTTGGTCAAATTACTATTTAGTCTCCGAATTTATAAAAAATATTATTTAGTCCCCGAATTTATCAAAAATATAAAAAATATAGTTACAAATTTCGGGGACTAAATAATATTTTTGATAAATTCGGAAACTAAATAGTAATTTGACTAACAATTCAGGGACTAAATAGTATTTTGCCTCAAAAATATTTTAATGATGACCAAAATTACAAATAATTTTATTTAATTGCAACTACGATAAATTACTTTATGAGTGAGGTGAGAGTTTCTCCTTAAAAAGAGTTTTACCAAACAATATTTGTATGGTTTAATTAGGAGTACTTATTCGAAACCCATATCTTTAAGTGGAGTAAATATTCAGTATTACAGTAGTATTGAATTTTAATACATCTTTTTGATTAATTGGTCCATACTCTATTTAAAGTGTGTCATTATTAATGTGAGTTTTTATTAATTTTTGCAAATAACACTGCATGATTGAAAGAATGCACTAAAATTCAGTAATATAACAGTACTAAACTTTTATACCTATGTGATTCACATTGACAATAAATACATGCATGAATGACATGTATCCTAGATACTTCAAAAATATAAATATATATGTACATTATTTTGTTTATATATATGCCATATATATTTTGAAAACTAAAAGTATATCCCCATGGTTTATTAGATTTAAGACTAATTCCTATTTGGTTAGAAGTATATATATTAAAGTAATAAAACTCTCCGAATTAATATGTTTTTCGAGATTCAAATTTGTATCATCAAAGTGAAGCTGCTTCCATCTCAATCAATAACTTGTCGATTGCTATATTTTAATTTCACAAAGATTATCTAAATTACTTGAGTTTCAATATGACACAATAACCTTACGGTTTATGACAATCTAAAGTTCATGATATGAAGAAAAATTAAAAACCCAAATGGAGATATTATATTAAAAAATGTTGTGTGGCCTGTAAGGTTAAATAGGAGTATAACCTTGACAAAAAAACATAAGAAGGCTCTTAAACTCAAAAGAACACATGCCTCCAGTATAGTAAAAAAAAAAAAAAAGACAAGTCATCACAACTTACCAATACCAGTTAGTTAGACTTGAGGGGAAATGCTCAAGTGCTCAACAAAATACTTAAATAGTTTTAATTTAGGCCAAATTATTCTTTTGGTCCTCAACGTTTGCACTAAGTTTAATATTGATCCTCAACATTTTTTTTGGTAAAAATTGGTCCTCCAGCGTAACTCTGTCTGGTTTTTTTGTTAAATGTTGACGTGGAAGACTTATGTGGCACACCTTCTCTCGTACGTGTCGTATTTAGATGATATGACACCCTCTCTCACTCCAACTCAGTAAAATGACGCCGTTTTGCTGAGTTGGAGTGAGAGAGAAGTGATGCAAAACGGCGTCGTTTTGCTGAATTCGAATGAGAGAGAGTGTTATATCATCCAAATATGACACGTAGGAGAGAGGGTGTGCCACATAAGCCTTCCATGTTAGCATTAAATAAACCAAACGGAGTTAAGCTGGATGACCAATTTTGACCCAAAAAAAAAACGTTGAGGACCTAAAATAACTTTTTGAAACGTTGAGGACCAATATTAAACTTAGTGCAAACGTTGATGACCAAAAGAGTAATTTGGCCTTTAATTTAATTCTTTTTCCTTTAACAAAGAGCTTTTGAGTGAGAATTGTCCAAACATGAGTAGTAAAAGTAGTTCATGTTTCCACAGTCCAAATTAAGCAGTAATTAGTGGGATAGTCGAAATTTCTGGCCAAGGATCCATTCAAACTTCTCCTTTGATCATTGACTCTTCTTTACACATTCAAATTTTGGGCACACAGAAATATAAATGTTAATGATCAAAATTCAGAACAAGTTTACATCAAGGAAAACATATATATTTAATGCATCATGGTCGTTCTTAATTAATTAACCTTATATAGTTATATATATATATATATATATATATATATGTCAAAGATTCAAGCTAAGGGGGAAAATGTTTCCAAAAAACCATTTAGATACCTTACTAATTAATTTGACCAACATTAATAATCAACACATATATATATTGCTTCAACTTCACATGCATGCATCATGCTTATGTCACTTTGAGACACGCATATATATCAATTGAATCTCCATAGCTAATTAAGTACTTTAATTTGTTTTTTTATGATTAATTTGGTCAATTTAAAATTTCTAATTAAAAAACATGTAAATTATTCATCTTCAACTTTTGATCAATTTCTAAATAAATATTAGTTATCAAACGTTCAGAATTAACAATTATATCCCTCAAATAGGGACTTAAAAATGGGTATCCGATGATATTCGTTCAAAAAAACTATTCGATATTTAGTGAATATTGGATAAAATACGAACAGAAAAATATAATTAATTATGATTTGAGTATTGGACGTATGCGGATATTGACTTCAGGTATCCTATACTCATCCAGAATGAATGACTGGAAGAAATTCATGATATTCGATATCCAAATAATACATGTATAATATTAAATATTAAATTTTATATATTATTAAATAATATTTTGCATTTTTAATGTTATTAGAATTGTTGTTCTAATTTTTATGTATAATAATTATGTATATTTTTATCTTAAAATATTATTTTTATAACTATATATTTATTTATTGAGTGAATATCGGATAATTTACTTAATTAGAAGGTATTCAATATCTAATAATTTTTTTGCTATTTCAGATATCGGATATTATTTTGTATAAATATTAAAAATATTTTTTTTCGGATTTAGTTAAAGTTCAAGTATTGAATATATTAAAGGAATTAGTAAAAAAAATAAGTGGGTATTAGCCAACTCTCCAATTACTATATAACATATCCAACAAACAAGAGCTTTTAATTATCACATGGAACGAGAAATTAAAAATTAAACTTTCATAATTTTAAAAATTTTATCCATTATTTTTTTCCTTATCAATATATAAAATACTTTCCCATGTGAAATATTCAAGTGTCATCACGTTATGCTGTCTGTTATTAGGTCATATATTACGATCTTTGTCTCTTTAACTTTTGTGTTGGGTGTAAATTTGTCATCTTATATATATCTAGAAAAAGGCAAGCTTTCGGTGGTTATACACTTTTTTTCAAGATTTGGAAATTATTGATGAGAGTAAGCAAAAGCCTTAATTATGAGTTATGACTACACCAGTTACTTCAAAGTTTGAGAACATTATTGAATGCTGAATTATTTATGGATTCAATTTTATATAACCCATACATAAAGCTTAAGATCAAACTGTTTTTTCAATCATATTATTCTCAATTTTATTCACTTAATACATGAATAATATGTGATAAGTTCGTATAAGATTTGACGAACTCAATCATATTAATTACTAGAGGCTTCGCATGTACCTACGTGCATACAATCTAATCTTAATTTTTTAAAATATAATAATTATATTTTAAAATCATTAAAAATTAATTATTTTTTAATTTTTTAATTTTTAAATAGTTATATTATTCACTTCTCCATCTTTTTAGTAATCACCCCTCATAATTGTTTTCTCTCACTCACATCCTCCAATCATATAAATTTTTTGTATTTTTTAATTAGAAAATAAGGCTATTTTGTGACCCTAATGACCAGAAGGAGTCACAGCCATATATATATAGATTACCTTAAACCCTAAATTCGTGTCCGGGTCGAAAAACATTTTTCAACTATATAACTTTAAATTCGCAGACTAGCCATTTCATCTTTGAAGTGCATACAAACAAGAAAAAAGATTAATTATTATGCTTGACGTAGATACAGAAAAGAAAGTCATGCAACAAATAGAGCCGGCAACAACAAGTATGATATGGCTAAGGTTAATTAAAGAAGGAAACAGCAAGTTCAATGCCATATATATATATATATATATATATATATATATATATATGTACACACACAATTAAACACTTTAAACAAAATTAATGTAATGCATGGAACATGTGTTTTCAAGTGTAAGCATTTATCATGGATCATGTAATAAAGGTACAAAGCATTCTGCTTCTTTTGTCTTCTTCTATCGAATTGGATCATATATATATATATATATATATACATAGTTCATATGTATAACAAAACTTCAATGAATGAAACAATAATAAAATAATAAAAGCAAGGAGGATCTAAATTCTCAAATAATATATATATATATAAAGCTAAAATGTATATATCCTGAGTTTTAAAACGTTGTACATAGATCCTCTGAGTTTTCACTTTGGGACAGATACATTCATTCTGTTAGGGTTCTGTGATAATTAGGCGTTAAGTGCCATGTTAGTAAACATGTTTAAAACGTTGTACATAGACCCTCTGAGTTTTCACTTTGGGGCAGGTACACCCATTCTGTTAGGGTTCTGTGATAATTAGGCGTTAAGTGCCACGTTAGTAAACATGTGTGGGGACAATTTAGTATTTTCAAACCCCCTTAGTTTTCACTTTAGGGGCACATACACCCCCTGAATTTTCACGAAACCCTAACAGAAAGGGTGCCTCTGCCCCAAAGTAAAAACTCAGAGAGTTTATGTGCAACGTTTTAAAACTCAGGAAGTATATATACCTCTGACCCAAAACTCAGGGTGTATGTAGCCTATATATAATATTACAGAGAGACATATATAGACGTTGCATGAAAGTAATTGACCAAAATAATGACGATCGAGCTGGAACTTTATATATTTATTTATTTTTTTAATTTATTATTTCTCATAGTCTTTACTTAATACAGAAAAGATTAAAAAAAAAAAAGAAGAAGATCGTCCGTCAAAAGAGAAATTGATATTGAATATTGAGAGTGTAATAAGAAATTGTCAAAAAGACGATCGAGAGCAAATTTGTTAAAGAAGATATATATACCAACTGCGATACTTTAACTTGAACTAAAAATTTCAAAGCAGAGAATATTTGAAAGATTATCACAACTCATCAGAAATAGAGGTAATGGAGGAGTTGTATAAGTCTAATCACATGCAATAATTCAAGCTCCTTTTGAAGATTTCCTAGTTTGACCATGCATGCTTGGTATCTAAGGACTTTTCTATATATATATATATATATTCATTATTCAGTAGCTAGAATATATATCTATATATATAGATCATCATCATACTATTCATTACTCTTTATGCATGCTTCCCCTCTACTTTGTGACTGTGTTTCCGACAAGAATATATATATATATATATATATATAATCAACCACGTCTGTATTAATCCTGCTTCATTAATTACTAATTAGTGTGCCTCTATATAATATATGTGTTACGGTTCCCTATTGAAGATGCTATCTTTAAAGAAGAGTTATATAATACTCTTGAGCTGCTCTTCAACTTCAACAGCTAGCTTTTTTATAGGACTTCTGATTGTATCAATTTAGACTAACCGTGATCCAGTGAAGTGAAATGCCACAGTGTGTTAGTCGAGGAGATGCCCACTTTCAAAGAGGGTGATAATATTACAAATCTACGTCTGAGAGGCTATCTTCAAGAAATTAAACCTTATAAGATTTTAGACTTTCTAACTCTAACAACTAATATTTTGACTGTAGTTCTCTTAAAGAATTTATTCTCGCATCAATATGTGTGAGAATTGAGAAATTCAATACTTAATTCTTTATTAGTTTTACAATAACACTTTAAAACGAGGGTTGACTCGAGTAATATTTTATTTAAATCAAAATGTTGTGTATTTTTTTTTTTTTCGTTTTGGACTAGCAGGGTATTCCATTAGATAGTGAACTTGATATAATTAATCTTTTGAATACTACAGGATTTATTATTAGGACAACTCTTTTATAGATGATACTCTACTTTTATCCTTCTAATAATTGAACCGAGAAGCGATGGTTAAAAAACATAGGCTTCTTAATTAGAATATGTATATATATAACATCATGTTAATAAGTGTTGTGACTTGTGAGATTTCGATACATGAGAGATCCATGCTTAATTAATAGGAATTGATCCTCTATCATTGTTTTTCACTATCATTTTCTGTTATTTCACAATTATGACATTGTTTCAGGCCAAAAAAAAAAACAATTATGACATTGTTTTGTGTAATTTTGGTTATAATCTTTTTCCAAATTTCTAATCTAAATGGCTTGCGTATCAATAGCTCTTAGCTTTATTGGACATGAAATTTCATTCAGCTGATAATCAAATCGTCTTTAATCTCCATATAGATTTAATTTCTCATTATTTTGAAAAGTGTTTAATTAACTGTATCTTCATGATATTGACGATTCAGTTTTGTTAAATGCTACTAGTATATACATTTTCAAATAACCTATAACTTTAAGAGAGAATGAAGAAATCCATTGAAATTAGAAATCTAGAAAACACAACAAATTACACAAAACGACATTTTATAGAATTGGCCGCCAGGGAGTTAATGACAGTGAAAAATAATGACAGAGGATCAACTCACATAATAATTAACTCATTTATTTTCTCATTTCTTATTCCAAATACATTGTGCCTTATATTTGTAACCGAGAAAAACAATAATAATTCTTGATGTAATAATATGATTATATTGTCTAATTAAATCCTATGTTAATTAACAAATTTAACCAAAAAAAAAACTGGAGAAAAGTTTATATATATATATATAAACCATGCAATTTTTACAATGTATAGTAAAAGGTGATCAAATTAGCCAACCTATCTTTTTTGTTTCTAAAGATGAAAATAATGTTTGCAAATTGGGGCTATTAGTTTGCAGTACGTATACCAAAGGTTCTTTAAGTACGCATGGGTGATTACAACAAGATTATTAATTAATTAATTAATTACAAAATTCTTAATTATATATATACAACAACTACCTTACAATATTGTACTCTTTAGACAAAACTGAATCCAGCCAAGCCTGCTTGGTCACCCTTATTAATTAATTTAATTTGTTGATCTTCTTTAATTTAAGCCAATGGTCAAAAAACAACTAATAAGCCTAGTTTTAAACCTCACGTTGAACATTAAAATCATAATTACCCTTAGTGCTAAACGTTGAAAATTAAGGGACCAAAAGAACATATATATATATATATCCAAAGGTTTCCTAGGTAGATGATAAGTTTAATGAAAGATTTGGTCGCCATTAATTATGAATTTGTTCACACTAGCTATGCATCTATATATGTATATAAAACTTAGTTTAGGGAGCTTGTGTCAAATATTCATAGGTCAAAGAGTGAGGGATGTTACCTAAGATTTAACTTCTTGAGATTAAACTTAGTTTAATGTTGCTTTCGATCATTTTAATATTTAAAAGTATAATTGCATCATTTGGTTTTGGTTTAGAAGAAGTTTTGGTTTTAAAGTGGTAAGTATATTTGTATCGTTTAAGTAAGGTATCGGATTCGAGACTTTGTTAATAAAGTTATCTCTATTGATAGACTCTTCCACTATAGTCAGGTGCGTGATGTGGGTCGAATCAGGATTAGTCAAGACAGTGGTTCAGAAACTGGACAGACAAAAAAAAAAGAAGTTTGAAGAAAAAGGATCTTAATTAAATTCCTTTTTTTTGACTTTGTGGTCTTCATTAAAGCCATTTTTCATGCCACTTTGATGTCTCTTTTGCCTTCTGTTGAAGAAGTAGTCATTCCCATTTGGTCGTTTTAATTTTGGTGAATCCCATTTTAATTGGTTGTTATAGTGGCAGAAAATTAAAAGATAGTGTGAATTAGATTATTCCAATTCATACTTATTCATATATAGTTAATTATTTTATTGCTATATAAAATACTTTCATTTTAGATAAATAACATATTTTTGTTATACCATTTTGTACCAAAAAAGTTTAAGATATTCAATTTTCTAAACCTGATTTTGATATAGCCAGCATGCATGATTCAACAACCTAACGAGAGATGGTTCATCTGCCTTCAAATTTCTTTACAAATCTTTGTTATTCGCTTAAAACAATACTATTTAATAGTTTTTTTTTTCAGTTTATAATAAAAAAAATTTAGATGCCTCAAAATATATTTGTGATGAATAAATTTTAGAGTCTGAATCCTCTAAATTTGAAAAATGAAAATTTTCTCTATAGTATGATGAGATAAATAGAAATAAAAGGTGGTCCCTAATATATTCATGGAAGGTCCCAATTAATAAAAGGGTATTTAATTTGTTTTTGTTTATCTTCCTCCACACTTTTGAAAATAGTAAATTTGAGGAACCTAAAAGTTTTTATTATAAACCTAAAAAAAGGGTTAAAAAACATTATTTTATGGCAATATAGAAGAGAATTGTAAAAAGTTCAAATATAGAAGATCCATTTTGTTGGCAGTCAATAAATTATTTAGGAAAATATTGAATATCTTTGTATCAAGATTAATAGAAGGTTGTTGGCTTGATAGAAGCATGGAGCTAATTTTTTTATTTGTCACTAATATTTTCAAATTTGAATAATCCCTATAATTTAAATCAACTTTTAATTGGGTTGATCTCTAGAGTTAAAAGAATTTGTAATTAGGTCCTAATTAATTACGGTTATAATTTTTTTTTAATTTTAGTCTTCATTGTTAAATTTTTATTATCATTTTAACTATACATGGTTTATGTCAACAAAAAATGCAATTTATGTTGAGTAACATGAGTAAATTTATTTAAATGATATATATTCGTAGTGTTAAGGTGATAAATACTAATTAATGATTGCTAACGTTAGTTATGGAACTGGTGCGCTAATCCTTTTAACGTCATTCATAAAGATTTTCTTTATAACACAAAGGTAATTTTTAACTAATACTAAAATTATTTTTTTTTTAGTGTAATAGATTTAAATATTTTAAAGTTATAAGAATTAAATCACAATATTTTAAACTATAGAAAAAATTTAAAACGAGTAAAACTTTTCTTATGAGAACAAATTGAGTAAAACTTTAGGAACTAGCTATAAGAATAATTTCATTAAAATAAGAATTATACTTATTAGTCAAAAAAATAAATAATTTTTCATAATATTCACAATTGAGGAGAAATGAAATGTCACGAATTAAACATAAAAAGAATTTGTTAATGCGCGACCAAGATTCCATGGTTTTTTTTTTTTTTCAATACTCTCAAATTAGCGGTTATTATATGTTTAAACTTTAAGGTATATTATTGATTAATCATCGTTAAGGTGTTTGGTACGCTGTAATCTTATGTCTGCCATTTTACATATCATAATATCTTAGATACTATAAGAAAAAATTGATTTAGCTAGGAAAAATTTTCATAGCTAATCCCTAGCTAATTAGCGGATTAGCTGGGGAAAAAAATCCCTAACTAATCCCTAGCTAATTTAGTAAAAAAATTTGGCGCGAAAAGGCGGGAAAATTAAGCTAGGAATTTGCTACGGATTTTTCTAGCTAATTAGCTAGGAAAAATATCCCTAGCTAATTAGCTAGGGAGTAAATCCGTAGCTAATTAGCTAGGGATTTGCTACGAATTTCCCTAGCTAATCTCTAGCTAATTAGCTAGGAAAAAAATCCCTAGCTAATCCCTAACTAATTAGCTAGGGATTAGCTACGGATTTTTCCCAAGCTAATCCCTAGCTAATTAGCTAGGGAAAAAATCCCTAGCTAATTTATTATATGTGTATATATAAAATATTTTACATTAATAAATCAAAAAGTGATAAATGGCTTAGTGGTTGGTCTAAATGTTACCATCTATGATGTTTCGTCTTCGAGGCCTCCTAGGACCATTTTTCAAAAATATAAAGTGGTTGCCGGAGGGGGTCGCCGGAGGTGGTCGTCGGAGGGGGCCACCGGAAGCCGGCGGAGGAGGTCGCCGTCGACAATTTTTGGAGGGGGTGAGTTAGCTAGGGATTAGCTACGAATTAGCTAGGAAATTTTAGCTACGGATTAGCTAGGGAATTAATTAGCTAGGGATTAGCTAAGGATTGGCTACGAATTAGCTACGAAAAAAAATCCCTAGCAATTAGCGTCCAAATATTACCTAGGGAAAAATCCGTAGCTAATCCTGTTTTTTCTAGCGTTTGGTATGCTGTGATCTCATCACATGATGACATCTGAGATAACACCATGTTATCACATCACAACCAAAAGTGTGTGATCTGATGACAACTCAAAAACTATGTCATCTCAAATCACGGAGTTAAAAAAGATATTTTTTTATTAAACTTCCAATTTTATCCTTTTTTTCAGTTTTTTTACTTGGCCTATTTTTTTTATTTAGCACTACTTTTTACCACATACCCAATCACCAATTATAAACTTGGCGCCACTTTTTTTCCCACATACCCACTGGCCACTTTTTTTTTCTATATATTCCTTTCAATAGTCATTTTTTTTCTATATACTCCTTTCAATAGCCAATTATATTCCTTGGTGTTGTTCTACGTTTAGCACATGATTATGGCTTCTTCCTTACTTGATGAGTGATGCAATATTTTCTTTTTAAATGAAATATCTTTTACATTGTTTAAAAATAATGAAGCTTATTAAATTTTATAAGGATAAATAAGGAAATTTTAAAAAAAATTATGCTAATCATCAACAATACCAAACATGTGCATCTTACATATCTGACATATGAGATATCGTTCATTGTTATACCAAACGTCAGCATTATAAATACTATGTTATCTAAGATACTACGATATCTAAGATAACAGAAGATCATAACGTATCAAACGCCACCTAAATATGATTACCTCTTCTGATGATAATTTAATTTAAACCTTAATTTATCACATTATAAAGAATTAGCCTCAGCCATTAAATCAAATCAACTTTAATCACCACTTTATTTATATTTAGTATGCATATTTTATGAAATGTGTGAATTAGTATTCCATATTAATTATTGATTAGCACTAAAACAAATTAACTATATTAATTAAACAGTAAGGCTGTGTTTGGTAGACTGAAAATAAGATGAAAAAAAGGAGGGGGACCACTTCTCCCTTAGCTCCTCTTTTCTTTCTACCAAACAAATTTCACTTTTTGCAATGTGATGAAATTATATTTTTACCTTTACTTTTTTATCCATTTTTATTCCATCTCACTTTTAATGTAAGAGTAAAATGGTTATTTTACTCACTTTTATTCCATTCACGTCACATCACATTGACATGATATTTTTATTCCCTCCTATTTTCCCATTCTCATTCCCATTCGGCCATTCCCATTCCCATTCGGCCATTCCCATTCTCATTCTCATTCCTTCATCTTTTCTCTCTACCAAACACACCTAAAGGTAATCATATTTTCCCATGTGAGTCTACTTTATTTTCCAAATTAATTATTTAGTAGGATCCATATTCAAGTTTCTAGAAGCATAAAATACCATTTTGGTGGTCCATTACGTAGATATGGAGTTTATAAGGCCACGTATATCTCTATTATCAGCCTCCTAACATCCTTCTTATAATTTCAAAAGCTAGACATAATCAGAGTGATTTCCATTTAAGTCTCATAATGATGATGAGGATCTCAATCATATCTCTTTAAGCAGAAATAATAAACATGATCAATTATATTAATCAAACACACACATTGAGTCTCTTCTTAATTACTTACACAAATAGATGCATGTTAATGTGTTCTTTTTTTGTTATTTTTTATTCACTTTATCCATAATGGAAACAAATACTTTTAAATGGATGAAGTTGTACTAATCCACAATATTCCATTAGAGAATCTTATGATGAAAATTAGGTACTTATTAAGTAACTCTTTGGTAATGTATACAAAATGTTAAAAAAATTTGTTTATATATGTTGACTTTTGTTTATTTTTTAATTTAATAAACCCTTATGGGGTAAACCAAAATTTGAACATTAAATACATTATCATTGAGTTATTTACCTAATTTCTATCATTAATTCTCTAGTGGAATTATAATATTGTGGATTACATGCAACTTATTCATCCACTTACAAGTATTTATTTGCCAACGCGGATTGGGTCTAATAGAAGGAATTCTCTCACAATGTGGGGAGTATAATCAATGTCCGAATCCCTGCTAAGAGAGGAGTCCAATACATTTAGTATTCGATAATATCTCGAGTAAAATTATTTTCAATAAAAAGATATTTATCATAACAAAAAAAAATATTTGTTTCCAAGACATAACATGCATGCATCTATATTTCTGTAAGAAGACACTGTAAAACTAAAATTTTGTTAGGTCAATAATTAAACAATGATCATACAAAGCTACTTTAATTTAAAGATTAGTTTATTAAAATTATGGGATGCATTAATTAATAAAATGTGACTTACTTAAGTTAGGTTTTGAGAACGTGCTTACCACCATTAATCAAGATCTTTGCTTGCTAGAGACTAGAGAGCTATTCAATTTTCATCTTAAGTTGGGTAATTAAGCATAAACAGTGTAATACTATACATATATGCATCTAAGTCTAACGTAATGATTTTGGATATCAATCAAGTTATTCTTATGTTATTGAAAATTTTTATAAAATGATTTTGCTTTTAGAAAAGAAATTAAAATCATGAATATATATTACATCATTAATTTATAAAATTTAATATTAATATAAATTAGCTAGTTATGTTAATGTCTCATAAAAAATAAATATAATATATAATATAAATCAGAGGTTTTACATGCATGTATATCTACATGTAATTTATGAAAAATATCATATAAAATAATTATCATTATATTTTTTTATGGGAATAAATGAATAATCATTATATTATGAAATAAAATAATTAGATATTTTATAGTTATAAAATGTTATTATAATTTTAAATAATATATTAAATAATAGAAAGTTATTTACTAACTCTTTTTTCTAACAGACCTATCATTTTTTTCTCTTTCATATTCTTTTATTATATTTTATTTTTTTCAATCCCATATATTCTCTCATGCAACTTTTCTGATTAAGTTGATCATATAACATTGTTTTTTTTTTATAAATATAACATTGTCATTTTCATCCAATTAATTTAAATAATATTTTAATTTTAACTATTCAATTCAACCTAAACGGTTAAAAATGATTATTCTCATTTCTCACAAGAAATTTTCACATGATATGTCCCATATATTTATACACACACACATATTTCAAACTAGAGGCTTCACATACACACGTACCGTGCATGTAATTTATTTTTATTTTTTTAAATATATAATATAAAATTATTACTATTACGATTTAAAATTATAAAATATTAAATATTTGATAGTATTTTATCTTTTAAAATATAATATAATAATTATATTTTAAATAATGTATTAAATCATGAGAATTTATTTATTGAGAAGTTATTTATTGATTAGTTATTTTTAGTGGGGAAGTTATTTTTTTGGTATCACACTTTGCTTGTGTGACACCAAAAACTCCAAAGTCATATATATATACTAGAGGTTTCGCATGCACTTACGTGCATACATGTAATTTATTCTTAAATTTTTTAAAAATATAATATAAAATAGTTATTATATTTTAAAATCATTAAAAATTAAATATTGAAATAGAATTTTTATCATAATTTAAAATAAAAAAAAATGAGAAGTTATGTGCTTCTCCATTTTTTTAGTAAACACCTATCATACTTGATTATTTATTGAGAAGTTGAGGGGGAAGTTATTTTTTTGATGTCACACTTTGCTTGTGTGACACTAAAAAGTTCAAAGCCATATATATATAGATACTAGAGGCTTCGCATGCACGTACGTGCATGCAATTTATTCTTTTTTTAAAAAAATTTATATAAAATATTAATAATATTTCAAAATAATATCAAATTATAATATTTGATATTTTTAAAATTTTTAAATAAAATTGTTATATTTTTAAATGAAGCAATGGGAAGTTATGCACTTCTCCAAATTTTTAGTAACTACCCATAGTGTATGTATGTTAGAGTAATTATTTTTTTGGTGTCACACTTTACTTCTATGACAGTAAAAACTCCAAAGCCATATAGATATGATGAGAACTAATTATTGCTAGTTGTTTGATTGCATACTTATAACTATATCAATTATTATAAATTTTGACGTGGAAAAAATCAACAGATGAATTACAATTTCCGTGATAATAAATTGTATATTGACATTAATATAAGATTTATTTTGAAATCATTTTTATACTCTTCAACATCTCATTGTAAGACGTTATATTTTCGTCAAACAAATCAACTATATATTGAATTAAATATTATATTGATGTGACCTTTCAAATTTTAATAAATTAAATAAAAATTAAACCATATGAGTATGGTCCGGTAAGTTCTTCACTCTGTCTCTTAACCGAATGATGGGAGTTCGAATCCCACCCATACATGAAAAATATTTTATAGCTAATCGTTTACCTTTAATTGAAGGACTCGCAATGGGATGATTAATTGGACAGTGCTACCGACGATGGATATCTTGGTTTAATTTAAACAAAATGACAATCAAATTTCTCTTTCTAGAAATTTTTTTCAACATTAATTTTATTATATATTTAATGTATGATGTTGAATGTTAACATTTTGTGAATATGATGCTTATGATTAGAATTTTAAAACTAAGCAATAAATTTGATGATACAAGAAAAATTTATCATCATATTATAAAATGTTATTACAATTGTGTGAATAGCATTAATGTTTGACAGAAAATATACCTTGAGTCGCTGAGAAGAAATGATCAAGGTAAGCAATGTGATACTCACAATTTCACATACACTCTCTCTCTCTATATATATAAAGAGGTTTTGTTAACTAATACTTTTAGAGTATTGATTAAAGTTTTATTTAATTAGTCGATAGAATTCAAAAGAATGAGATGATTCATTACAATTTATAACATGACGAATTAAAATTTGAATCATTGCTAAAAAAAAAATTCATATTTAGTATTCAATAATATCTTAAATAGATATTAGGTTAAAGGATATATGTGAAAAACAATATATATATATATACACTTTTTGCCTTTTAATTTACACCTCTAGCTTTAAGCTTTTCTTTAATCTTTATAATTAACATCAATTACATTCACACTAATATACTGTTTTCATACTTTATCTTTATTATGTTTATGATTAATAGTTTAATTGTTGAAGGATCATGAAAGATTATATATATATATATATATATCAAGCACTAATTATATTAATTATATGTCAAATACTATATTGTCTATATACAAAATCATTTTAAATCTAACACAAATGCAAGTGAATATAATATTTATGATTCAAATTTGACATATAATAATCACACTTTAATTTTGTCATTCAAATTAAGAAGTATTCAACAATAATATATATATATATATAACTCTCTCCTTATCTAAAGTTTGTGATTTGCAGCATATAACATTGTTAATTAATTTCTGACTGAACTGTATAAGACAGCAATTGTGAGCCCACACTCAACATTATTAATTTTGTAATTTGAAAAGAAAATTAAAAAGCTATATGTATAAAAGAAAAAGGAGAAATTAAATTAATATTATCTTGATTTTGCTTGAATAATGTACTTTATGGAAGGATCATGAAAGACACAGCCAAAAGAGAGGTCTAAAAAGGGTGAGAATGTGTTTCTCATTTTTTGTTATAGGATAATTAATATATATAAAAAAAAAGTGGCATATATAATCAAATTGATGACTAAAATTCTCATAAAGACCAAATCTTAAGTGTGTATTCCTAGTTAGCTAGATAATGACATATAGATATAAATTAAGATAGAATTAATGTGTTCTCATTTTCCAACAAGCTAAGTCTTAATATTTTGGTGGGATTCATATTATGCCTCCCCTATAAAGCTCAGATTCCAATCTACTTTAATTTGTGATTAGGATTTTGAATGTGTAAACATTAATTAGAAAAGTTTATGGTTTATACTGCAAAATCAATTCAAGTTTGAAACGAAAAGAATCTAATTTATATTATGATGATGACCTAATTACACGGGCCACGTACTCTTTTTAATTTTAACAACTTTTAGTTACTTAATTATATTATATTGAGATAAATTACATTTCAATCTTCGAATTGTTGATCAAACTATTATTTAGTTCCTGAATTTTGGGAAAAAAATTACTATTTAGTCATCGAATTTGTAACTTTGTCAACTTTTTAGTCCCGCGAACGTTACTTGTTAGATAACCAAGTGACATGACCGTTAACTGCTGACATGATACCATTAAGTGCCAAGTCACCTGCCACATCGACTTTAACATTAGAAATTAAGAAAAAAAATCTCAGAAAAGAAAAACAAATAAGAATTCTAAAGTTTCAGCTCTATCATCGCACGTGGATACTAGAAGCCTTGTTCTCGTGGCCTCATCGAGATGACTTTTCGGTCGCCGGGGCCTGGTTGTCATCATCTTTCGGTGACATATCATCTTTGAGAGGAGGGATAGTAGTAAAGCTTGAGAGATGAGTAGTTTTTATTTGTACTTAACGGTGTCACATTAGCAATTAACAACCATGTCACTCGGTTATTTAACGGGTAATGTTCAATGGACTAAATAGTTGACAAAATTACAGATTCAAAGATTAAATAGTTTTTTTTTTCAAAATTCGGGGACTAAAAAGTATTTTGCTTCAATAAGAGGCAAAAGTACTTTTTAGTATTATTTTATACGGTGCACCTTTAACTTTATATTAAAGTATTATTAATTGTTTGGGAGATAGATGCTCAAGAAATCGGGAAAAAGTTCTCATTTCATCTGTATGGGCGAGAATTTGAATCTTCCTAAAGTCATCTAAAATCATGCCTATTGGACATATATTCCTTCCACAAAGAGAGCTTCTAAAACCTAAAGATTAATTAAGTAACTACAATTGAGTAAAATTACTTGCGATTTAGTATTTGGGAGGGAGTGCCTTCGTCTCCCTTACTACCATTTTGGTTTTTAAAAAATATTATTAGCTGCTTAAATTGCTTATAATTATAGTTCTAGCCAAAGTTTATAGTGTATTTACAAAGTTTTGATATTTCTTTATTTACAACTGCAACTTAATACTTTAAGAATTTGCATGCGTATATATTTTGATTACAGTGGTTAATTTCTAGAAATATAACTAGAACAATAATTTAAGACATTTTAATTTAGGTAAAAGTATTATATATTGGTATCCTTAAACTATAGGATTTTTGTCAATTTTGTCTCCAAAATTTTAAATTGCAAATAAATTTTTTTCATCCAAATTTCTTCTAAATAATTAATAGCAAATTTAAATGTGTCTGTTATCGTGGCCTCACAATGATAATCGTAGTTAAATTGATGAAACAATGTTAAATGTATAATTTGATATTACAATAATCAACATTGAAAGTATTGTCAAATTTGTATTTAATTTGGCGTTAATTATTTATATGAAATTTAAGTGAAGTATAAAATTACTAGAAACTTAAAAATTTATAAGTATAATTGACATAAAATTACTTGTGCGTTTAATTAATACATATTAAAATATTTCAAAGCTATTCATAAAAAAATATATATATTTGAAAGCTTTGTGTGATATTAATCCTAAACTTTTACACAGCATTCTAATTTAGACTAATCGTCTTTTGAAGAATATTGGTTCACATTTTATTTACATAAAGTATAGATGAGAATGAGATAAAGACAAATCGTTTATTATTTGTGTAATAATAAAGTGAGAGACACGAACGACATGCGTTTCATCAATGAACGACGTTGAAGCAGAGAGGGTTAACATGTCGAGTAGGAAACGGACACGTGTCGAATATCTGTGGGAGAAACCGTACCTGCGGTGTGAAGTGGTCGTTAGGAGACCACGGGAGGCGCAAGGGGATGGTGACACGTGGAAGACATGTCCGCATCGTACGGTGAGAGTGAGGGGGGCCCACGTCTTAGTGTTTCCCTTTACGTGACAGCTTTGATGGTGAAAGATGAGGTGGAGAAGCACATTATCTTTGTGATTTCTCCTCTCATTCTTTCATTCATTACCACTTTCCACTAATATCAATATCTAAGTGCTTTCATATTTCATCTAATAAGAAGATATTTTAGTACTCTATCCGATTCACAATATCTGTTTTGTTGGGTAGGTGTATACAGATTAAAAAAATCATTAGTTCACCTTAAACTTAGAAAAATATGAGATAAAAAGACTAAATTACCTATACTAATTAATTACTCTTATTTACTCTTGGGAATAGGTATTAGATAGGAATAAAATTGTAAAAAAATAATTAATGCTTTCTTGATTTTATAAAATAGCAAATATTTTAAAATATAAAAAAATCCTCCACTCAAGCAGATATTGTGAACTAGATAGAGTATTATAGAAGTATTAAATTTGATTATTCTTTTATTTATTAGATGTTATGTATTAATATTAATAATTATTTGATTTCTAATTTTACTCAAAGTGTGAATAATATAAATTCTTATTAATATTGACAAATAACATTTAGAGTACTTTTGGTAAGGATCACCCATAGTAAAATTATGGTGTTTTACGATTCCCAAAAAAAATTTACATAATATTTTGTACATACCAAACATATTTTTTTCTTTTATAATACTTTATATCCGTACATTTATACCAAGCGTATGAAGGAGTATGTTGAAAATTTAGTACTTTTTTTTAACTCTTATCATTTCCCAAGAGATTGACTATTTTATGTTCACATTTAATAATTAATAAACATTAGACTAAATTAATGTTTTAATGTACATCTTCTTAATTTGATTTTTAAGAAATAGAATGTTTGAATTTTATCTGTAAAAAATTTATTTTTAATTATTTAGTTCCTTTGATTAATATGATAAATATGAAGTTAACGAAAATTAACAGGTATAACTTACTACTAAATGATTAATTGAACCTTATTCATCAAACAAAAATGCAAAGCAGTTTATTTTGGTAATGTAAAATTTGACAAACAAAACTCAACGAATTTATAATTAAACTGCGTATATATTAAATATGTTAACTATACAGGTTGTAATGTTTGTTTTGTAAATATGGTGTGTTTTATTTTTTGTTGAATTGATATATATAGGTGCTAGAAAAATATTTAAATTTGTGTACCTATTTATAATCTTTTAGGGACTATTGAGTATTTAATGACCATCATTATGTTTTTTATGTTAATAATTAATGGGTCGAATATTAACAAATTTATAGACCAAAACGTGTATTATGATGTTTCATAGACTAAATCATATCATTGCTTAGCATTCAAAAACTAAAAAGTAGTTTAACTTAAAGATAATAACTAAAACATAGTTTAAATTTGGTCCCCATAATAATTCTTTTATAATTTATTCTGTCAAAGTTTCTCATTCTCAATTTAATCTTTAAAAATTTGATATGTAAACAATCGGATTTTTTTAGACATCATTTAAATAAATAACAATTTTAATGTTCTAGACATGTGGTGGTGCTCATTGATCAATGTGAAAGATCAATTAAATTCTAAATTTTCTCTTTTTTTTTTTTAATTTCAATTGGTCAAAAGTCAAAATGCTACATCTCATCATCAATATAATTTTAGTCACATAGATATTTAATATTTTTTTTTAGAAAATTGGATATATAATAGGTTAGTAATTACATTAATTAATTTTGTGGAAATTGGGTAGAAAAGAAATAATGAGTATGAGAGGGAATTGATAGAGATAGTTAGTTAAAAAAGACAAGTTGGGTGTGGGAATTGGGAAATGGATTTAGACGCAGGAAAAAGGAGTTTGTCTCACAAAGCAATCGCAATAAGTGGGACCCACATCTCCCCTTTACCTCACCACTTGGAGCCCTGTTTTTTTTTTAAAAAAATTTTATTTCATTATTCAACATTTTAATTTTTAATAAATAAAATATATCAATTTTTTTTAAAAGATGTGTGGTTTCGATTAATTTAATTTTTATGTTAATTAAATGGATGACTCATTAACAACTTAGTTTAATTGATTAATATGTTTTAATGTCACATCAATATTTTCATTGGAAAATAAAATAAATTATATTCTCTTTTTTATAGAATCAATTACATTACTTTCCTCTTTTAAAAATAATAAAATTATAATTTTATTTATTTTGACTAAAATATTATTATGTTTATAATTTATATAATTAAATATGTACTTAATAATATAAAAAAATTATTTTTAACTCAACATAAATAAAATTAAAGTAAATTATATATATTTAAAAAATTAATTATATTATTAAAAAAATTTTAATTGTAAGATTTTCAATCTTTTCAAAGGAGGGAGTGTAGGTTTTTAAAATAGAGAGAAAGAAGAATGTAATTTAAAGATTTTTTAAAGGAGAATTAAAGAATGTAATTTACTCTAAAAGTAATATATTATTCATCTAATAAACGTTTAAATTAAATTAGTTAAATTTGTATCTTAGAAAAGCTAAATTAATATATATATATATAGTTAAAAATGGAATGAATAATTAATTTAGTCTTTTCTTTTTCCTTCAAAAGTTGTGAAGATTTTGGGTCGTGAGTACTAAAACAAAGTGTTATCATATCAAACCTACAATATATAACTCTCCTATTAATGATTTAATATAGTGCCTTTTCTTTCTCTATTCTATTTTTTTTGGTCAATTCAAAGTTTCAAATTGTGTTGTCACCTATCCATTTTTTGGTTTAGTTACCAAGATGACACATATGCTGACTGCTGTTGGCTCCACGTTAATTATTTTTAGAAAAAAGATCCTCTAAATTAGTGTATTGATTTTATATATTAATCCACAAGTGAATTAATGAATAAAATAAATCATCATTAGGATATATTCTCTTTTAGGGCTTGAACTTGTATTATTGTATAAGCTTTTCAGCCTAGGGTTAGCTAGCGGTATAAAGTTACAAATATTGTTCCTTGTTCCTATTTATTTTTGGATAATATTATCGAGAGTTAGTGAGTTTGATCTCATCAATTTTTTATTGTTGAATTTGCTTTTTTAATTTCGAAATATGTGTTAAAACTCTTTTTTAAAAAAAAATTAAGATACTACAGATTTTAAAACAGATCCAACGACTGAAGAATTGTGAGTTCAAGCTCACTATAATATTACTCTAAGGTTTACCTCTCCTTGAAATTAATTAAAGGGATCGTGGATTTGTTTAATTTTTTTTTTTACTTGAAAACACGATTAAAGTCTCCTTAAATTTATATTTTTGTTTAACAAACCCTCTATTTTATTTTATTTTTAGTAAAAATCTTAATTTCCGTTAAATGAATATTTTAGGTATTTAATTTGCTTTATTATACGTCGCTGCAGGCCGGTATCAAACATAAATTAAAAAATGAATAAATCGCAAGAAAATTGTATAAGAAAATGCAGAGCTCTACTTTCTTATGAAGAAGAAAAATACCTAAACCATCCCTCTATAGTTATCTCATTTTTTTAGTGGCATTTTTTTTCTGACAGAAGTTAAAGGTATTAACTAAAAAGTTAAGGTTAAATGCCTATTTTGGTCCTCTATGTTTCACCTAAGTTTTAAATTAATCTTTTATCTTTTAAAAGTTTTATATTGGTCCTTTATGTTTTCCAAAAGTTTTATATTTATCCTTCAGGTTTCATGAAAGTTCTATATTGGTCCTTTATGTTTCATTGAAGTTCTATATTGGTCCTTGATGTTTCACTGAAGTTTTATGTTAGTCCTTTATGTTTCATTAGAGTTTCATATTAGTCCTCTCAGCATGATTTTATTTTTGGCTTAAACGACACCGTTTGGGTGTTTTTGGTGTGTTTAAGGCCACGTCAGCTATCTGATACATGTAGGAGAGATTATGTGTCCACCTCGGCACGCCATGTCAGCAGTTAACTTAAGAAATTGATAGATTTGGACGGAAAGACCAATTTAGAACTTCTGGGAAACATAAAGGACTAATTTAAAACTTTTGAAATATAAATAACTAATTTGAAACGTGAGTAAAATATAGAGGACTAAAATAAACCTTTGACCAAAAGTTAATTCAAGAAGTTTATTAAATAAAAGTTTAAGTTTAGGAGAGTTTTTCGCCATATTTTGAAGTTAAAGAGAGTAAAGTGTACAACCCCTAAGTTAAGGGGATAAGGAACATTTTGGCCTAATATTGAATAATTAGTATATATGATATAATATAATTCTTTTATTAATATTTTTTTTAATTCTATTATCTATTCCAATATCTTTGACCCTGATGGGATACTAATGCTTACCTTACCTAAACTTTCAATCATTAAAAAAAATTACTAAAATACAGAGTAGGGGAGACATTCTAATGTGTTTTTCCTTGGAGTATGCTTTAGTAGTTTACTTTAACTAATATAAATATCTACGTCCTAATAAATTCAGGTTAAATTATATTTTTTTTCCGGTTTTTAAGTTAATTAGGGGTTTGTGCTTTGGGAAACCAGGCCTAGAAGCCCAATACAATGAAACCTACATTCTTCCTTTTCTCAAACCCGACTTGTAAAGGCGGTGAATGATATTACCATTAAAAACTCAAGAAAGCCAATATGTATAACTCACAGGAATTATCAGGGTAAAGTTTGAATAAGTACAATATTTTCCGTTTTCAAACTCCGTATCAAAATCAATTCTCATTTTCAAATTTTAAAAATAGTTAAATTTTCATATTTAGAGCTATGAACGTAAGAATTTTAAAGTAAATTATTTTATAAAATATAAAATTTATTTGTATTAATTTTATAATCTATAACCACAAAAAATAAAAATAAAATAAATCATAAACTTAAGTGCACTATAAAATTAGTTTACTTAGTATATAACATATCTTTTCCCTTATCATTGTATATTTTCTCAACATAGCTTAAAAATATTACATTTTATATATAAAAATAAAGTACTACTATTGTGAACTAGGTTCCTTCTTTCCCATCTTCAAACTTGTTAACTTTATACTTAAATCCATACCTAACCCACAGAATAAAATTCCAAAATACCGATTGGATATAAATATTTTAATCACCCCTAATAATATTGATCATCACCAAACTCCACTACCATTTTCAGATGATAAGGAATTTCAAGCCATCATTCTCGCATCTCCTTTGGAAAGCAAGGAGAGGTTTCAAAACTAGGGTATGTGAGGTGTAATTTTTACTGTCTCTGGGCCCCTGCTGTTGTAAGATATCTATTAAAAACGAATTATGGGGGAATTTTGCCCCAGAAAAGGCAGATCATACGGGTTTTCAAATAAGAGCAGAGAAAGAATTTGAGAGGAGAGAAATCTATAACATGGATAACATGAATAAGGGAAGGAGGAGGAGGTTCAGTATCTCTGTCGAAAAATTGTTCTACGTAAATAAATAAAACTAACACTGACAACACCCTACTACATCACTATTTCCAGAGCTTTCACAGAACTACACTTTCGACCATAATGGTGAGCTTTCAGCACGCCTTCACCACCCATTGCAACCAATTTGCAGAGGCCGAGAAATCATTCTTCAGCAGCAGGTGATTGGCTGGCAAAACAACAGACAATAGGACAATGATGAAGAATAATACGTTTGAATAACACAAAAAACACTCAGAAATCACAATTGCTTCACCAACCTGCGATATCTTTCATTCATGGGGCTTTCAGGAGCACCATAATTGGGGCTGTCTTTGGGCTCAGGCATGGAATTTGGGCTACCTCCATTGCCATTGTAAGGACTAGGATCCCCTCTAGCATCATCAGGGCTACGTCTAGAGCCATGAGCATTTTCAGGGCTAGCTCTCTCAGTATAGTAAGGACTACGGCTGGAGCCATGGCCATTTTGAGGGCTTAACCTCTCTCTTGCATCAGGACTATGGGAGGGAGAGTTGCCACGGTCAGTTCTAGCTCGCTCTTTCTCAAGAGGACTGTGGCTAGTGTTACGAACAAGGTCAGAACCATCCCTCTCTCTTCTGTGTGGACTACGACTTCTGCGCTTATAATCAGGACTAGCTCTCTCATTCCGACGGGGACTTCGGCTGCGGAAACGACCATAATCAGGGCTGTTTTTCTCTCTCTTATATGGGCTAGAGCCATGGCCATAATCAGGGCTACCCCTCTCTCTGCGATAAGGACTGGGTGATCGCCTTCTATCACGGCTTCTATCATGTGGGCGGTCATAGCTTCTTTCAGGGCTATACCCACTTCGCCTGTCATCATCATCCTTAACAGCAAATTCAACGGAGATGACACGATCCAGTAACTTGCTGCACATCAGCATTTGAAAAGAAATAAATGAGTATCACTGAGGTAGCAAACCAATTAAAAGAATAAACTGGGAAAGAAATGTATACTAGAAATTAAAACTACATATTTGTCATGCAAGTCATAACACAGATTTTCTGACCAAGCAACAAATCTAAAGCACATACAAGCCTTACCACCATAAGAGCAGGCCTAATGATGTAAATTTCATTACATAAAAATATGCTACACTAGACCAGCTTGATGAAGGCTATAAATTTAGTAATTCCTGAAGTACAGCAAGTTAACAAAGACAGAGAATTACCTCATATTTGTTGCTTCCAATGCTCTGGTGGCATCATCCTCTGATTCATACTGAACGAATGCAAAATTCCTTCTGATCCTCACACTGACTATCTTGCCATATGGCTCAAAATGTCTCTCCAAATCCCTAGTCCTGGTATTATATGTATCAAAATTAATGACAAATAAAGTCTTTGATGGCCTTGAATTTCCTGAAGATCTTCTCGAACCACCACCAGGCCTTCTGATGCCACGTTCATGCTGCAACACAGTACAAATGCCTTTAAATATGGTGGTCAACAACTTTAAAAGTAAATGACCTCATAAAAAATAAGAATATTTATATCTTACTTTTGTCCATTCCACACGTAGTCTGCGTCCCTTGCGACCAAATTCTATCCGATCAAGTGCTCTAATGGCATCCTCAGCATCTCTCTCATCTTCCATATATATAAAGGCAAACCCTATCAAACCAGCAAAGTTTTCACAATGAGATGACAAATTTCACTAATAATAAAGAAAGGAGAAAATTGGGCAAATAGTCCACTATAAGAATGCGTTGATTCCAATGCAGCAACTCTCCCTTCAGCAGTACACAAACCATCTGAACACTTCACCCGTAAAAAAATTTTGGTAAACCTCAATATTTCTATAAACTAATTTGGCCAAAAAAATTAGTAACAGACCTTGAGTAATAAACAAATTGATGTCAAGAACAAGAACCCAAAAGTGTAGGTCTCATGGTGGGTCAATGGAAATAGAGTGCCTTCTCCATCTATTCTGCTGCCTCTGCAGGGAGGTCGGCAATGTTTCAACCTTGAAACATGTCGAATAAATTTAAGGCTGGGCAAAAGGCACGAGGAATGGATGGCAAACGTGACTGAGGTAAACATGGAACGGTTGTGCCATTGGAGACCAGATTGAATCTCCTTCAGAAGAAGAAGATGCGCATCACAGGCAAGCGGGAAACGGATTTCTGAAAAGCCCATCCATTAGCCTGGAAGAGTATGGGTATGCCAAAATAATCCTGCGCCAAAGAAAATGTTGAGTATGGGGGTCGATTCTTTTAAAAACATGCTTTTATCTTTCTCTTAAAGATATCCTGAACACCCCCACAAATGCTCAACAGTGCGCTGCACATCATGTTCAAACTCTTCAGACTGAATCGAGTCTTCAAGGTTATATGTAGTCACTGAACCACTAGTTGTGATGCCAACTTCCAAACAAAATCTCTGCTGCTGCTGCTTCTGCTGCTCCATTGCTGTGGTGTCTCACTTAAATGTCTGGTTGCGGAATGTGCCAGTTATGCAGTTTTTTTTAGTTTTCTTTTTCTGATATTAAACCCAGGGTTCTTGAATGCATACTATAAAAATAGTTTTATTCACAATCCTTATAGTGTTCGATTTGATATCCTAAAGTATTATGTATTAATCTATTTTTTATTGTAAAAATCCAGATCCTATTATATTAAGAATTAAACAATCCCAGCTGCAGCCCTGCTCAACCACAAATAATCCTACAGCCTGGGAGGGAAAACAAGAAAACTAACATCTAATTAACTCCTGAAATTCATTTTCATGGACATTAATTAATGGTTAACCACTAACAAAAAATACCCAAGTTTTTGTTTGTGAATAATTTGAACTATATAAAATAACGGAATGGTAAGGTTTAGTGTTTGTGAATACAAAATAACTATTAAATAGAACAAAATCGTCCATAAGAGTAAGCATCCTAGTATCCACCAAAATTTCTTGACAGATTTGAACTCATAATACCCAAGTTCAACGCCAAATAACAGAACTATAAGCTTTCCCAATATAAAAGCCAGAGTGACTGAAACACGGAGACAATATTTATCTTACTATGCACTATGTGGTCAAAGAAAAGCTTACCAGACTTCATATCCACCCTATCAACTTTCCCATATCTTCTAAAAAGCCGCTCCAGCTCAGACTGCCGGGCATCATATTCAAAGTTTCCACAGAATATAGGCTTCATTTCCCCTGAACACAAGTTAAGAAACCTAACACATTTATTGTACACAGTGCAAAAATGCAAAATTCTAATGGTTGAACTAAGGAACATCCTTGAATTTTAAGAATACTGCATAACAATTAAATAAGGAGTCTTAAGATAATACATGCATAACATTTAAATCAGGAGTCTAAAAAAGAAATGGTCTTTGAACAAACATACAACAAGAAGCAAAAAAATTAGCTTCTTCCTCAATTATACAACTGCCCATTACACAAACCCTATATCTCTTTCCCCCTAGATGAGATACGAAACTATACTCAAAATCAAGCTAAGAGAATGGAGATGAGACAGAAGAAACTTACCTTCCGGAACAGATCGACCCAGAGAATAATCAGATCTACAAAACACAGGGAAAAAAAAAAACACAATCGACTCCGATTAATTTCCAATAATTTAACCGAACAGAAGGCAATACATGAAAACCTAATCTCCGAAACTTCAAGATCCAAGATATTTTCTTCGCGCACTCTTAAAAATAACCATTTTTTATGCACCGAAAAACAAAATTAAAGCAAAATCGAAAGCAACTTCAACACAATTCAGAGATTTATTATATACATCTGAAAGAAAATCACATGAAACGAGTTCAGTACCTTCCGAAGCAAAGACACGAAATCTTCGAAACCCTAGCTAGAGTTGGAGATCGTATTTTCTTTTGACCCAACCAAGATGCGGATCTGAGAAAGTCCTTACTCCCTTATATAAGATATTTTTGGTAGTGAATTATAGTGACGAAATTGCCCTCGTACTTCTTCTGTTTTGCAAATTAGTCCTCATTTTTACTTCGTTGATATTTTCACGTTGGAATTTTTAAATTAACCCAACATAATATTTTTATTCTAATTTTTCCATTAATTAGTTTTTAAATCCCACCCACCAGTAGCATTGTCAAAACGGGCCGGAGCCCGCGGGCTAGCCCGGCCCGCCCGCTAAATGGGCGGGCTTGGGTTAGCAAAAATATGTATAAATATATATATTTTAGATAATTTTATGTGTTAAATAATAATTTTATTCTAATAAAGTATATAAATAATGTAAATAATAATTAAAATTAATAAAATATTAATTTAAAGTTAAAAAATTATTAATTTTTAAGTAAATACATAATTTTATAATTAATTTTTTAAAAAAATATATTTAAAAAAATAAAAAAATTAGCCCGCGGGCTAGTCCTTTTAGCCCGCGGGCTTGGACATTACTTCCCAAGCCCGCCAAATAAACGGGCCGGCCCGTCGCGGGCCGGTGTGGGCCGGGCCGAGCCGTTTTGACAGTACTACCCACCAGTGATAATAAATTGAAAATATCTTATTGGTTATTTCACATGCCCTTCGCACATACGTTTTTTTTTCTTCCAAAAAATTATGGGCTTTATCGTTTATACTATAAAAGCCCGTGGGCCGTGAAGGTCTGTGTGCTGCTATATTTATTCCAAATTTCCAATGTTGAATGGGCCTTTGTTTTTAATAACAAAAATGGGCTATTTCTTTATACCATTCCACTTCGTCTTGCTCATGGATTTTGTAATTCATTATTTATTTTTGGACTAGCTGTTGTTAAAATAAATTATTTTTAATTTTCTTAAAATTTGACTAAATTATATTTACTATTTTCTAATTCAAAAAAGATAAAAGACATATTCTCAAAAAAAAAATAGAATACATATACTCTTCCAGAATTATATGTTTTATTTTTTTGGTAACTTCCAGAATTATAGGTTATCATATTATATGTAGATAATCATTAATCCCCATCAACTATAAAAAGTAACCTAAAACCCTCTCAACTTTGTAATATCTAAAAAAAAAAAAACTCTTTCAATTAATTTTTTCATCTAAAATTTTAATATGTGGTACATAAGTCAAATCATTTAAGAGTCTTCTCAACTTTTTGTGCACAAAGTCTAATTAATTAAAGGTAAAAGTATCTTTCCTGCCCCCAACGTTTGGAGTCTTATCACTTTCACCCTTAACATTTTTTTACTGTCAATTGTACCCCTAACGTTTTGTGTTTCTCTCAATGTCTGGCTTTTAGCTAACACCGTCAATTTTTTGACAGTTTTTTATGACGTGACATCCTATGTGGCCAACAATTCTGACTGAACTTAATTTTTTTCACATTAATAATCCATTTTAGGGGTATAATAGACCCCAAAAACTTAGTACATCAGTAAATCTAGTACACCAAAATACTCATTACATCATTAAAATGGACCCCAAAAACTTAGTACTATTGGCTGCTAATGTAAAAAAAATTAAGTCCAGTTAGAATTGTTGGCCACATGCTAGGATGCCACGTCATAAAAAATCGTCCAAAAATTGACGGTATTAGCTAAAAGTCTGACATTGGGAGAAACACAAAACGTTAGGGGCGAAAGTGACAGGACCCCCAAACGTTGGGGACAGTAAAAATACTTTTGCCTTGATTAAACTTAAGTTGAGTTTTTAACATAACGTTTAGAGGAATTTTCTGCATTTTATTGTGTGGTTGTTCAATCTATTAATATTTTGGATGAAATAAAAGAGTTAATAATGAATTTTTTTCATAAAAAATGAAGAATCTTTTTCACAAATTCTATACAGTTTGGGGGATTCTAAGGAAAATTTTATAAGCCCAAATTACTATTTTGGTCCTCAACGTTTACACGAAATTTAATATTGGTTCTTAACATTTCAAAAAGTTATTTTAGGTCCTCAACGTTTTTTTTTTGTCAAATTGGTCCTCTAGCGTAACATCCGTCTAATTTTACCATTAAATGTTGACGTGTAAGACTTATGTGACACACCCCCTCTCATACGTGTCATATTTAATTGACATAATTCACTTGAGATAAGTGCTCTCAAGTTTTAGAGAATGTGAGGAAGTGGGCACAATTATAATATTGCTCCATTTATTCATCAAATTATTGATAAAAACATTCATGAATTCAATTGCATGTGACATCAAAGTATATAAATAAATAATTAAATTGCGAGAAATCAAATCAAACAAAAACAAGCTAATTAGTTTAATTGAAGGATGGAGGATTTTGAGATGAAGGGCTAAATTGGAAGTACTGCCCTATCCTACTAGTTTGTGATGATGGTGATGGCAAGACATGATGAAGATGATGATGATCCAAGTTTGGTTGATGATGAAGAATTTGTGAAGAAGTTTGAAACTTGTGGAAGGCAATAAGAGCTTGAGTTCTATATAGCTCACTCTCTTCTTTCTGGATTTGTTGATGCAATTGAGAAATCATCCCAACACACCCATACACTGGATCTTCTATCCTGCATTTTGCTTCAAAATGCAATGTATCCACTGCTTCTCCTCTCAAATCACTAGGGATTTGCTGCAATATAATAATATCCAACATTATAATATATATAATTATTTACTTTAATTCTAATTCTTACATTATTTTTTTATTTCTTTCAATATATATATATATAAAATTACGGGCACGTTCATTAGGTAGAAATAGAAATGAAAACGAAAACGAAAACGGGATGTATTTGATGTATTTAGTAGTAAAAGTTTGGTAATGGAAATGGAATAGGAATGTATTAAAATGACCATTTTATCCCTTATATTAAAATAATAAAAAGATTATAATTGTGTCAAATCATGTCAAATCAAAAGGGTATAATAGATATTTTGTTCTTTGTTCTTTTTTCTTTTTTTTAAAAGTTGATGAAAATAAAAAAATGAAAAATAAATGTGACTCAGTGGACCCCACTACTTTTTACATTCCATGAAATGGACATTTCCACAAAATGAACATACCCTACATTCTTCTCCCTTGAAAAATGTCAAAACCATACTCTCCTATTTTTTATTTCAAAATCTATACTTCCATATCCCTTGAAAGATTAAAAGTAACTTATAAAATTAATTACTCTTTGTTTACTAAAACATATACCCTTAATGGTATATTATTATTAATTCTCTAAAATTATTATTTCACTCTTATTTCAAATTAAAGAAATAGTTTTTTATATCATTCAAATAAATATTTAATTATATAAATATATTTTGGTCGCAATGAATAAAATTGCAGAGAAATCTAATCTCTCAAGATCTTTGCAGAGAAATCTAATCTCTCAAGATCTGAGGGAAGTGTACTTTTTCAAAACAAATAAGAACTCTAATTTAAAGATCTCTCAAAGAAAATGAGTATTATATATATATATATATATATATATATATATATATATATATATATATATATAAAAGATTAGTTAATTAATTAATTAATTACCTGAAGCATTTTTCCAACATTGCTGCCACCATATATTCTGTGAACAGAAGCAAATCTTTGAGGATCATTGGCAGGAAAATAGGGAGAGAAAATGCAATCGGAAGGGCATTTTCTTCTCTGATTCTTGCAAGCTGCACACCGACCTGAATTTATCATCATGATCAATTAAATTAAATTAAATCCAAACAAAATCTTTTGATAATATGGAGAAGAAATCTTGCACAGATCTTGATGATATATATGTCTGATTTGCTAGAGTAGTTAGCTAGTGAGGATATATATATATATATATATATATATATATATATATATATATATATGATAAGAATGTTTTGAATTATTCCCAACGGCTATTTTTTTTTTCTTAATTAGATTTGTAATGTTTTAGAAGGAAAATTAATATAATTGAGGGTGGAAACAATGGACAGAATTTGTTCAATAATCCACCATTAAAGAGTAGATCATGATTTTCCAAATCTAATTCCATTTTGATTGATTAATTAGCTCCTTGTATTTAATGGTAAGTTTGATTAATTGCTTTAGCACATTTGATTTATGTATTCCTTAATTCATATATAACATTAACTTCTTCTTTTTTTCAAAATTCAAAATTTATGATATTATGTTTTATATGTACGAAAACATAAATTAAAGAGAAAAATAAAAGGAAATTTAGATAATGATAAAAAAATCTCATTTTGGTTCCTAAATTTTGCTCAATTCTAATTTGGTCTCTCGTGTTTGTGATTGCCTGATTGGTAGTGAATCGATCGCAAATGCATGTGAATGATCAAATTGAAATTGAACAAACTTTAAGAACCAAATTAATATCAATCACAAATGTGTGGGATCAAATTGAGATTGGACGAATATTGAGGGCCATATTAAGAAAAATGTTAGGGACAAATGAGGTTTTAATCTTTAAATAATTAGTTTCTTATTACTCCATGCGACTATTAGCTGTTATTTTATTTTTCATTTTTTGGCCAAACGCTAGCTGGTTGTTAATAAATAATTTTGAGATTGATTTGATAAAATTTTCCTTTACTTTTCTGGTCGTGTTAGCTGGTTATATTAATTTTGTTATTAATTCATCTTACAATAATGGGGTTCTCTCTTTTAATTTTATTGTCCAAATTAAACCTAGTAAGAGATATCTAATTTTTTAATAGATTTTCAAAAAATAAAAATAGAGTGTGATCCCATAAAAAAAATTTTCTAATAATAATTTTGTAGTATTTAAAAAATTAGTGCACCGAATCTTAAGAGACAAACAAATTAATGGGAGGAGGGAATATATAGTATCACTATCTAGATGGTTAATTATTAACCAATTTTGAGATTGATTTGATATATTCAGTCAATTTTTGTTTGAGATTCAAATAATCTAGGAATAATTAAGGTACAAATTTTGTTTTTTAATTTCTAAAAAAAAACTTTTTTGAGATTTTGATGTATATTGCAAATGATTTTGAACAAGAAGCATTTCTTCACACGCATGAGAGAGTACTACTATTTTCCTTTTTTTTTTAAAAAAAAAAGCACTAATGTAATTAATTGCTTTTTACCCAAACTATTGATTTGTGTATTAATTTGTGTCTATTTAAAATGTCCAATCAAAGTAATGCATGATTTCAATATGAATGTATACTCTTCTTTTTTTTAGAAAAAAACTTAGATCGATTTTTTTATATTCTTAAGTTTACCTATTAAAATATAGTATGTGTAAATTTTTTTCTTAACAATAGGTTATTAGAGTTAAGAAAAAAAATGCTCACATAAGTAAAATGACATATGTCATGTTTTGATAGGCAAACTTGAAGAATAGTTATAAAAAAATGGATCTAAATTTATTTTAATATAACTATAAAAATAATTAAGCACTTTTACTTTTTAATAGAATGAGCATATATATTTTATGAAAAATGACCAAATCTCTACAACTTATTTCAATAAAAATGACCAATTATATATCTAGGCTGTATTAAATTATTATTTTATGTCTAAAAGATACCTTAACATTTTAAAATATTAAATTTTCCCTTTAGAAATTTTTTTTGACTTTTAAATAATTTAACTACATGCACACATTCATGATCATATAAATGCCCAAACAATATTACAATAAAAAGTTACATTATAAACGCACCCAACAATATAATTTAAACATAACTATTTTAGTGCACAAACAAATGAACAATTTATTATAACAACCCAAAACCACAAATAGCCTAACCAATAGAAAAACATTAATATATATATTTTTTATAGGGAATTGAAAAATATTTTTTTATAGAAAAACAGCAATTTAATATATATATATATGTAAACTCTAATTTCCATATAATAATACTTAACTAGCTAGATGCATGCAACTTCCAAACAAAAATTTCCAAAACCTGTGGTTCCATATATCTAAATGTATATATTATGTCTATCATCTGTGGTCTCAACTCACATTAACTATTGAAAAAAAAAGTCTAATATTCTGTGAACTAAATATATATAATTAAAAAAAGCTAATATCCTGTGTAGAACTTAACTATGTAGTCTATAATTTCCTGTGAGTTATATTTTATGTTAAACATTATCTAATTAATTAAGTCCAAAGATCATCCTCCATCGAAATTAAGAAGCAACCTTGTTTAGATCTCCTTCACCGAACAATGATTCAATGAGATCAATATCCCAATCCTGCATCAAAATTAATTAAACCCATTATTAATTAATTAATTAATATAATATATAGATTAATCTAATTAATTATTAATTATTATATATATAGAAGATGACTTGCCAGCTCAGCAGCTGAAGAATTAGCTTTGTCCACCAAGTGCCAGTCTATGGGATCCAAGTTTGGGAACATACCATCATCACTCAACACCTATATACACACAGATCACACCACAAAATTAAAATATATAGTAATTAATTAATTATGTGGGAAATTAATTTAAATATTTTTTTCTTTCAAATTATGATTAAAATTTTTTCATAAGGGGTGTAGTATTTTCTACTAATACTGCAAAATATTTTAGAGTAGAGAGGTAATTAATTAACAAGTGAGAGTAATTAATTAGACTAGCCTTGTCAGAATTTTCATCTGTGGAAGTTGGGGACTTGTTTGGCTGTGCAATACTGCTTCCTTCACTACTTGTGAGAGGGCTCACATGTTCATCATCAACTCCCTGAAACTATTGCAACCAGGAGATATATATTCAATTATACATACATATATATATATATCAGTATGAGACTCTTATGTGAGATTTTTAAAAAAAAATTATTTTTTTTACGTGAATACTAGGGGTGTTCATAACCAAACAAAACCGTCGCACTTGAACCAAACCAAACCGAATTTGTACAAACCGAACCAAACCGATCAATGTTTGGTTTGGTTTGGTTTGGTATGTCGAAAAACCGAACCAAACCGCATATACATACATGTATATATATGTATATATTATGTTAAAATTTCTAAATAATAAAGTGTAAAATTTGTTTTTAGAAGATTATATTAAATTTAATCAATCTAAAATTTTAATTTTAGAACTAAGTTGATTGTATATTGTAAGTAAATGAAATATTACTATACTTTTTTATTATTTATATTGAATAAAATTATATTTTTTATTAATAAACTTAAATATGTAAGTTTGATGACATAAAAGTCCTAAACCGCCAAACCGAATCGCTCAAAACCGCTCGTTTATGGTTTAGTTTGGTTTGGCTTGACGCTATCAACTTAAACCGATAGGTGCACTAAATTTTCATTAAAAACCGCCCAAACCGCCCGCCGAACACCCCTAGTGAATACTCTTAAACTCATTCTCTATATATTAAGGCTCCGTTTGGTTTATGGTTTTGAGGATATAATGTGTGATGTAATTCAACATTCTCTCTAACATTTTTATACCAAACATACCTTACTTTTTGCATCGTGATGAAATTATATTTTTTTTAATTCTATTATTTTTTTATCCACTTTTAATACATATAAGGGTAAAATGGTCATTTTATCTATTTTTATTCCGTTCACATTACAGTTACTGTCACAGTGATCACATTCTCATTCTCTCCACTATTCTCATTCTCTTAAACATTCCAGTAACCGAACGAGCGCTAATTGTACGGTTAGGAAAATGTGCTTAAAATTAAACACAAAGAAGTATATATATATATATATATATATATATATAACACCAAATGAAATAAATAATTAATTAAGCAACAAATTAAATATATATATATATACCTGTTGGAGACACTTTTCAACATCGAAGGGAGTAGTAGGAAAGTCAAAATCCAAAGGTTCGTCACTATTACCACCGCCATTTTCTCCATTCTGCTTAATTTCAGACAATGTAATAATCAAGCAACTCACAATTAAAATAGCACTTCATTTTATACCTTCACACACACACACATATATATATAAATATAGTTTGAGTAAATTAACATTTTGGTCTCTGAAAGATACACTTTATCTCAATTTAATCCCTATAAAAATTTCCATCAATTATGTCAATGAAGATTCCCAATGACTAAATTAAAACAAACTCTCTCGTTTAAGAACTAAATTTGATATTCTAATCTTTCAAGGACCAAAATGTTAACGTAGTCATACAGCTTTTCTACCAACAAAGCATATGAAAGTAGACACATGAGATTCTAAAGCAAAACTTAAATAAAACTTAAAGTATATATATATATATGCACTAAAAAATTATAGAATATAAGGATTTTAAAGTTAAAACTATATATATATATATACCTCATTGAGAAGGTTCATGCTGTCCAGCATCATGAAAAGGTCAGTAAAATTTTCATCCAACAAGCACTCCTCATTTTCACTCAATGGATTGTTCACAATAAACCATTCATTTTCATCATCAAATTGATCATCATCATCATCTCCAGCAGCAATATTATAATTCCCAGTAATACCAATATTTGTTTGCTCAGCCAAAATAGGAGGAGCCACTGAAATATTACTATTCTCTTTAGTGGCAGTATTCAATACTGTCGCCGCCGCCTTATCCGCATTATTATTATTATTGATTAAACCGCCGCCAAAGCTAATATTGTTGTCGCTGTTTCCTCCCATATAATTACCGAAACCGCCATTAATATCGTTTACCCCACGTTGATCCATCCCAGTAGTAGTGGTAGCCATAAAAGAGGATGCATTATTATTCAATTGAATCCCAGAGTAGTTACCATAATTACTTGCGGCCGCGGCGGGGTAATAATCACTATTATAATTAGCAGCAGTAGCAGTTGCAGTAGCGGCGGTATTTTTTCGTTGCATAACGGAGCTGCCGTAAGGAACAAGCGCTTTCCCATTTTTGTTAATGTTGTCGCCATAGTTATTGTAACTGCCGCTATAGCTATGATTCCCCATTGAAGCACCGTAGTTGCTCAAATTCATCATCCCAATATTGCTGCTGCCACCACCACCACCATTCGCGACGAGCGCGTTCGCAGAAGTCATGAATCCGCCGTTGTTGATGATTCCATTGATATTATTATTGTACGACGGCACGATAGGAGTACGCTGATGGTATTGGGGTTTCGGATGATTCTGGAGATTCGTAGGGTAATTGTTGTGATATTTTGGTAGATGATGGTGGGGAGAATTATGGAGAAGATTATTGGTGGTGGTGACGTTGGAATAATTGTTTGATGGTGGAAGTCTGTATTGATTATTGGTGAGAGTGGATGGTAGTGTAGTAGTAGTGAGGGAGGATGTATATGGATGATGGTGATGAGCAAATGATTTCTTAATGCTTTTGATGAGAGCTATGGGAAGGCCAGTGGCGAATCTTGACCTTAAGGCTCGGTCCGATAGACCGTCGATTAGTCCTCTCTCCGCAACTTTCTTCAGGAATATGCGATACTTCTGAAAATCAATAATGAGAGAGATGAGTTATATAAATCATATACACTTGTCGATTGGTTACTGGTTAGAAAAATTTATGACGGAGATATATAAAAATTGTACATAATTTTCTTTTTTTCTTTTTCAATATGTGCAAACCTAGAGAGAGGGTGGATCCTTGTATATTTTTTTTATGCATTGTTTATTATTATTATTATTATTATTATTATTATTATTATTATTATTATTATTATTATTATTATTATCTTATTTGTTTCTCATTGATGATCATGTTATTAAATTTAAGCCGAAGATAAATTTGTTATTTAACACTATATTTCATTAAATTTATAATACTAATTATAAAAACGTTATACATTTATACTACAAAAAATATAATACTTGTGTGTGTGTGTATATATTATAAGTTAAGAAGAGAACCTGCAAATGACTGGCTACATTTTCCCTTGTCAAACCTGGCACGTTCATGAGTTCAAGAATCTTTTTTGGAACAGCCTCTGCATATTTATGTAAGTTCAAAATATTACTTAATAATCCAAATCCATTAACATATATATATAATCAATGGAAATGACTTAACAAAAAGCCATCTTTTGATCTTAATCACATGTTCATTAAAGTGGGCCTGATGACTAATTCTTTAAGTACTATCGAGTCTATTATTAGTGACAACGTAACCTTTTCAAAGAATGATGCTCAATTCACTAATAGTAAAAGGTATGTGTTCTCTTAACCATTTCCTCTCGAGTTTGATTCACGAGAGGGGATGAGAACGGAGTTGAAGGGTTGTCTCTGACAATAAACCTTGTAGTACTCGAGTGTTTAGATTTAGAGTGTCTCTCAACAAGCCTCATTTTTTTTTGTAGAGCTCCCAACAAATCTCATAAATCACACAAAGTAATGAGAATACATAAATCAAAGAAAAAAAATTAACACAAGCAATTTAACATGGTTCTACTAATTAGTCTACGTCCATCCCAAGACACAGAGAACTTCAACTATATTGAAAATAGCCTTACAATCCGAGTCTCACAATAGATCTTTTTTTTTTATAATTATCTACTTGAGATTATATTTTCTTTTCAGATCTCTACATTGAGTTCTACCTGACTCTCTCCTCTCTCACCATCTCCTAATTGTATTTATAAGTATCTTGAAGCCCTAGTATCTAAGTATTCGTAGATTAAACACATAATTAATTCAAAACACAAATTAATCATCAGACCCGTTCCGAGAAATACGAAAATTAAATAAAGAATAGAGAACACTCACTGTTCATTCCAATTTGTCTGATAGCCAGGAGGAATCGATTATGAAGAGCAGTAGTCCAAACAACCTTGGGCTTTTTCCTTTGACCTCCTCCAAATTCTTCATCATCAACATTATCATTATTACATCTTCTCTTGCCATTACTCTTATTTCTAATTTGCTCATTATTATTAGTATTACTGTTATTATGATCACCATCATCATCATCATCATCATCATTATTTGTGAGCACCAGTAAATTATTAGAAGAAGCAGCAGAATTGACAAGAGGATGATGATGATGAGAAGAAGATGATAATGAGAATTGATGATCATCTCCTAATAGAAGATTATTGTCGTTGAAGAGAAATTTGTGCTTTCTAGCAGCCACCACATATTGCCAAACATGTCTCAAGTCATCTTTCTTGACTGGTTTTGCAATGAAGAATGAGGCACCATTGGCTAAACCCTTGGACATCACACTAGTCCTTCTGTCTTCAGACATCACTGTAACAACATGTACAAATTAAGTCTTACGTTAATTCCTTTATATATATATATATATGAAAAAATTTGCTAGGTGTTTGTTATAAAGTTCCTCCAATTATGCATAGATCTTTTTTTAATGATTCATCATGCAAAATTTCGAAATTGAATCCTACGCTGCCCAGCATAGAAAAGTAAAGAGAGAGAGTGACACATTAGTGAGTTCCACGCATACTGGGGTCCACATGTGGAATCCACTTATGTGTCACTCTCTCTCCTTGCTTTTCTATGCTGGGCAGCATATGATCCATTCTCCAAAATTTTGCCGTCTATATTATCTTTCTACCCATGATTGGTCGTCTTATAAACACTTTTCGCCATATGGATTATTTGTATTATTATAAAGAACTTCGTAGCAAACTTTGGGAAATTCTGTTATAACTTGATTAATATTGTAAAAATAAATAGAATCAAATTCTAATTCGTAAATTCACCTAATTAAATCCAAACTAAAGAAATTAGCTAGGTGCATGCCAAAAATTATATATATATATATATATTACTCAATTCGACATATTGACAAAGATACTTTTCTCTCAGATAAAATCTATCTTTTTTCTTCTTTTTATCATATAAACAAAATATTTTAAAAAAAATAATTAATTAAAAGATGATGTTAAAGTAAGGTTTTTCAATTCCTGACAAATAATAATAATAATATTATTAAAGTACAAGTTTACTGTTTATCTTTTCTCCTTGCCATTTTATATATACCTAACTCAAAACCAAACACCACCCTCCCCTAATTTACTTACACCATTTGAGCTTTGCATTCCTTTCTTTAACTAAAGTCTTGGATATTATTCAATTTATTTCATGAAAAAAATTATTACCGTCGAGAGAAAAGTTATTATCGATCTCAATAATAAAATTTTAATCAACTCAAAACAAGTTAGTCAGAATGGATTTAAAATATATATTGACAAGTCTTAAAATAAAAAGGCTATCCAAGGAATGCCGGAACCAAGTTCCCAAGTGATCGGAAATTGACTCAAAGGCTAAATGATAGTTTAGAATATGCAAAATTAGCTGTGGATTGCATGGGAATGCATGAAATACACGTGTCTATGACTAACCGATCAAAAATAATAGTTGCGCATGCCGTAGTAGGCTTTCAACAAAAAATAATGTTCTAATTGCATCAAACAAACATGCATTGTCTATAGATGTTGATTGTTAACTAATTAAAGCGTTGGTTTTCTTTCGTGCTTGTATATATATAATATAAAAATTGGTTGAGAGAGAATTTACGTATAACAGGAAGCTGAAATTCTCGTTTGATTTGGTTTTGGAGTTGAAATCCGTTCATTCCTTGCATGTAAAGGTCAGTGATTACGAGGTCGAACATTCCTGCGAACTCTCGTAGAGTCTTCAAAGCTTCATGCCCACTCGTAGCGGTCACAACTGAAATTAAATCATTTAATTTAATTCAGATCTTCACACAATATATAATAATACTTAAATCAATCATATATATATATATATATAAAAGTATATAACTTTTTTTTTGAAAAACGTAGATGTGTTATTTGTTAATATTAATAAAAACTCATATTAATATTGAAGTTGATTGAAAGGATGTACTGAAATTCAATATTAATTAATATTCAACGCTTTACCAACAAACAAAATAAGTCAACTTTGTATAAATATTTTCAGTTTTTTTTTTATCTTAATTTATGGTTCATTAAAAAAAGAAGACAAATATATATAGATTTGCGTGCAGCAGTTAAAGGAAAAAGCTTGAAGGAAAATAAAGATGCAAAAGACAAGAAGAAACCGAAAGAAATTAAGAAGGTCAAGAAGAAAATGAGAGATTAATTGACTTGTAGAATAACAAAACCAAAAAATATCAATAATATTAATTTAGTAAATTTAAAAGGATGATAAATTCATAACAACAATATATGAAAGTATATGAAAGTGGTCATATAAAATTTGTACATACAAGGACATCATTCATTCATTTACGATTTTAAAATTGAATAATAATAATAATAATAACTTTTCTCGAACTATAGGTTTATTTTTTTAAATAAAATAAAAATAACCCCAAAATTTTAAAATTCAGAAAAAATAAAAAAAAATATCAATTTTCGAATTCTGAAAACTCCTTCTATATATTCCATCAACTTCATCATTTTTCATCTTAAACTCTCCATTAAACCCAAAAGTAAGAGCTTTCTATATCATCTATGGGGGGCCAGGAAGGACTGTCCTCACCCATCCCACCTTTTAAGATACTTACAATTCAGCAAAAGGACCAGTTACTTTATTCAACAGTAAAATACTCTAATTTAAATAAAAAAATGAAAAAAAGATTCATATTCTCCCTAAAACCAGGTTCTGAGAGTCTTACATATGAAAACAAAAAAAAAAACTTGTCGAGTGAGCTATACCTTCGAGACCTCAACTAGCGCAAGGCAGATTAAACCAGAGCCCAGTGAACTCAACCTGGGATGAAATTTTTTGTTTATTTCAAACGCAAAAGAAGTAAAATACGAAAGACGGAGAAGGGAAAGAAAAATCGGGAAAAAGAAACAAATCGCAATCTCAAAAAAAGAAAAAAAAAAAGAAAAGAAAAAAAGAACCATGGATGGGCCATGGAAAGATCGATCGAACTCAAAAGTTGATTAAAACGAAGACCTTAGCTTTAATTAATGAAAGAAAAAAAGATGTGTACATAAATTTTTACCTTTGTACCCCCAGGTCCTGAGTATACCTGCGACGATGTAGAGGGTAGTAGTGTCATTATCGACCACCAACACACTGATATCAAACATCCTCTCAAACTCAGCTTCAGTAATTTCCGCCATTGTTGTGTTCTTCTCTCACAAACTAAACCCAGAAATTAAAATCTCTCAAAATCAAATCAAAAAGCATCACAAACACAAAAACACACTCTTTCTTCTATTTCTTCTGTGGGTGAGAGATCCTATAAAGGAATAATGAGAGAGGGCATCTTGTGTTGTCTCATGTGTGTCCCTTTTATAAGTAAATAATAATAATAATAATAAAAATAAAAATACAATTTTTTTTTTATTTACCAGAACTTATCTGCTTTCAAAATCTTCCTTTTTCGCCTGATTTTGTGCCTATCTTGCTTTAACGTAATTTTGGTGTGGGTGTGTCCCTTATGCTTTTTCTGAATAATTAATGGAAGAAAATCTAGGATGCAATATGTACAAAATTTTTAAAAATTTATTGCATTTTTATTTTTACCATTTCTTGTATGTGGAGTTCTTTCTTTGGAAGATTTGACAATATTCTTGTGTTCACACTGCTTCTTTAATTTAGGTGTATGCAAATATTTTCTTCATATATATAAGCTAAGTAACTATATATATTTTGGTAAAATATATTTTTAAAATAATGTTTGAATTAAGGTAGAAAAAATATTGTTCAAAGATATATAGTCTAGTTTCTTAAGGTTTTGCAATTAGGTTTGTATAATGAATAAATTCATGATATATAATATAAAGTCATTAACCACATAGAGACTAATAATGATGAATGAAATGTTTATAAATAACGGTTTTAACGGTTAACCGTGGTGCGTAACGACTAACAGTCATAACGAATAACGAACACTTGATTGATGAAAATAACGACAAATTATCGATCCGTTACTATTAATTTGTGTAGTCCAAAATAAAAATATTTCACCCACTACTTTAATTAATTTAGAGTTTGAAAAATTCTCCCCATAATGAGATACCAAACCTGCTAAATTCAAAAATAAAATAAAATAAAATAAAAATTAAGAGGAAAATAAGCATCACTAATTACAAAGTCTTCTTCTTCTTTAGGACACACCCCAAAAAAAAAGTTAATTAGGACACACCCCAAAAAAAAAGTTATCTTATCCTTTTTGTGCTTTAAAGAAATTTAGGAAAAAAACAAAAAGAAAAAAGAAGAGAAAAATGGGAATGGCTCAACGCGTGGAGAAAGAACAAGGAGGGCTTTTTGTTGGGCTTATCTCAATGGGCTTCTTAAAAAACAAAAGTGGGCCCACCTATTAATTTGTCTTCCATAAAAGCCCAAATGATGCAGATTTGGAATTAAAATTGCAATAAATGCGCATTAGGGAAGGTTTAATCACAAAACCATCATTACTACTCCTGGTTTTCTAATACTATGTATATTTCCAAATATTCCACAAAACCACTATATATTTCAAAATGAAAACAAAAATGTTCTGCCTCCAGTTTTCACAAAACTGCGAATTTACTTTAAATAATAATAATAATAATAAATTTCACATATGGTAGGTTTTATGACTTTATCTATAAGGAAAGAGACTACATGAGTTATAATAAAATTAAGAAATTAAATTAAAACTGATCAAATTAAGAAATAAGAAAAGTAGATCCTCAGAAAGAAACAAAAAGTTAGTTTTGATATTTTGTAATTTTCTGATGAAAGGTAATTTTTTTTATAATGGAAATAATAATATTAATAATAAAGTGATAAATTATTTTTTAGTCCTAAATTGTTGGTCAAATTACTATTTACTCCATAAATTTCGAAAATAGACTATTTGGTCCCTGAATTAGTGAATTTATACTCCCGTCAACTATTTACTACTCCATGCGACATTATTCGTTAAGTCATTGCATGACGTGACCGTTATGTGATGACATAGCGTTGTTAATTTACCACCATGTTGTCCCATCATCTTGCCACATCATTTGAATATTTTAAAGTAATACTAAATAATTTTTGTATTTGTCACTATATTCTCATTTTTAACTAATACAGGACTATTTAGTATTACTTTTAAATATTCAAATTAATGGTGTCACATCACTACATAATGACCACATCACATGGTGACTTAACATGTAACGTCCAATAATTAAATAGTTGATGAGAGTATTAATTTAAAGATGAAATAATCTATTTTCAAAATTCAAAAATTAATTAGCAGTTTAACTAACAATTAAGGAATTAAAAAGTAATTTACCTCTAATAATAGATAATGCAATTTTAATAAGGCGAGCCTATCTAGGAGTAGATGTTCAGTGGTACGGTAGTGCTTAACTTCTGTACATTCCTCCAATCAATTGGTTCCTAAACCATTCAAGGTGAGTCCTTATTAATGTGAATTTCTATTAATATTAACAAATAACTCTACATGATTGGAGGGGTGTACTGAACTTCAATGATACAGTACTATTGAACTTTTATCCCCTATCTAGACAGTACCATTGAACTTTTATCCCCTATCTAGAGAGTCTCTAGGTTGTTTGTGAGGTAAACTATCTTTTTTTTTTTGGGCCAACTTTGTGAGGTAAATTTTAGAGTGCCTTATTATTCATTAATATAAAATTAAATAAGCCTCTTTTTTCATTTACTACTCATTATTATAACATGAATGCCCTATAATTGCATATATACATGAATATAGAAGAAAGTAATAAATATTTTGTTTTGGTAACGTTCATTCTGTTTAATTATTTAACTAGTACATTCTTGTAAAAATTGGTAATAAATAGAATGTCAATTACCCAAATAAATTTATGAATTTAATGAGCAATTAATCAAATGTGAAAGCAGTAACGAGTGGTTATTATTTTATTTAAGTTTTTAAAGTTTAAGCTCACATTGAGAAGGCGCCAAAAATGAGCTTCTGAAACCTCATGTGGATGTGGAGACAAAGTTCAATTTTATTTTTAATTATTAAAATATAAAAATAATAAAGATAATAAGATTTTTCCTCTTTATAATATATTATATTTTAAAATTCTATATTATTATATATAAGAAAATTTTCATGATGTCTAATTTATCTCAATTCTATTATATTAGGCTTCTATTAAATCTTATATGTAGTTTTCATTTTGGATGGACTTTTCTTAATTTAGATTGAAATTGTTTTTCATGGGGAAAATTGCATATGATTCAGTTTTTAATGTTTTTTTTTTAAATAATTAAGTGTAGCAAATACTCCAGTCTCCCATTCTGTTGTGGGTTTTTCCAAGTGCTTAGGCACTCGCTTGAACAAATGATAATTTTTTAGCAATTTAAATGAAATAAAATAGTATGTGAAAGTCAAAACTTATTTTGGATGGGGAAAATCTTCCTTGAAGAACCACATTTTATGAAGAGAAAGGTTTTCTCTCATTTTTTTTAATGATTTGTTCAAAATTATAATAAATGATAAAATTGCTTACAAATTAAAGATTTAAAAACGCGTGAAAAATGTTTAGAGTGTTGGGACCAAATTGATAGACCTCATAGGTTGGGGGATTAAAATTCATATTTTAATTGGAAACTTTATTTCAGAAAAAAGTTATTTAGGGAAAAAAGAAAAACTAAAATTTATAGGTTAGCCAATTAACTCTCACAAGACCCTACCCATTCGTGCATATTATGCTACATTTTGTATAAGGACTAAATTGAGGTAAAGTTACTTAGGTGCTTGCTATAAAGTTTACCAATATAATTGAAACACGTGGCAAAAATTTTTTGTATAACCAATCATGGTAGAGAGAGAAAATGAAAAGCAATAAATTACATAACCAATCAAATTGGAGAGAGAATATAAATAAGGTTTATGATTGGTGAACTTTATAGCAAGCACCTAAGCAACTTTACCTTAGTTTTTTCCTTTGTATAAAGGAATGATATTTTAGGGATGAAATGGAATGGAATTGAATTTTAGAGGTGAAAAATGTTTTGTATGTAAAGGAATAGAATGTGTCTTGAAACAAATTTTTTCCTTTTGATATGCAAGAGTTCACGTCGTTGATCCATATTCATGAAGATTCGACAGAATTTTATGTTAGTTATCGACTACCTAACACAATAGGAGAAACAATTAAGAATGGTCTAGCCGTAAATAACCTAACCATAGAAATGTGCAAAGACAAAACATGTTAGTGTCGCTTGATCTATATAATCGACCCCACCTAGTGAGAAAAGACTTTAATTATTGTTGTTTACATACAAAAGTTAAAAAAGTAAAATGAATTTAATCTTTAAAATACTCTTAATGTCTAAAACAAGCGTTGGTGTCGACAATGATGGTGGTGATTCAAGGAAGGCTAATTTTGTAAAAAAAAAAATGTAATTACAAAGAATTGCCCAAATTCCATAATTTGAAGGATGGATGTAAAATGCAATTCCAAAAGAATTCCTTTGGCCAACCAAACACAAAGCAAAACCTAGTCAAAGAATACAATTTTCTATATTTTCATATATTCAAGAAAAGACTTAGATTCTTATACAACTCATCTCTTTCTTTTTTTTAAATGCTCTATTTTGATTGGAAAATCTAATAGTAAAAATATTTTTTAAAAAAACAGTATGTAAATCTAATCCATATATTTATTCATCTTAACTTACATTTAAATCTTGGGATCTCTTAGATGAAAGAAGAAGAAATCAAAGTGGGATATCATATTTCGTGCTTTAGGCTCCACCTTTGATCTGCTCATATAAGGCCCATAAGAGGAAGCCAATGATAGTGTCCCTCACTAAACTTTTGAGAAGGCCATTAATCCAACCATTGGAACTTGCATTATTATATGGGTTCTTCTGACCAACAAGATCTCTGAACCTTAAATTGCCTTGATCAGATATGAGTGCATATATTACACCATTCATGTGCCCTTTTCCTATTACTCCCACCACCTCTTTACATTTATTCACAGCTTTGCTCCTCTTCAATGACCATGCAAGGTACTGCAAAAGGATTTTGAAAAAAATATATTAAATAAAACTACTTTTTTTTTTTTTTACTTGTAGAACATTTGTTATGAGTTTAATTTGCAGTACATTATTAACTTACTGATAATTTTTTTAAAACCCCATGAAAATGATCCTGTGAATTAAATTTATGGGTTTTTAAGAAATTCTTGTAGCACATGATGATGATGATGATTATATTTTGAGTGAATTTATGATTTAATCTCTAAAAGATGTATGTCTCTCAATTTCGTCCTTAAAAAATTAATTCCTAATATGATGGGTAGTAAGTTAATTGACAAGATTACCAATGGTAAATGATAAATTAATTTCTATTCAATAATACAAATAAATAAAACACATAGACTTTCAAATTATGCACTATCAATTGAAATGCACTGGTTACATTTTTTATGTGTAGTTTATAAATTTGATGTATCTTACTTTATAAATTACACATTATCAAAACACTTAATTTGTTTATATTTTTAATTGGAATATAATTTAATTCAACATTTAACGGTCAGTTGGGATACATTAATATTAAAATCAATTAATTTTCTATAAATCATATTAATCAAATGACTAAACTGATTAGGAATTGATATTTCAATGATGAAATTGAGACATTTTATCTTTTAAGGACTAAATTGAGAGAATATGCATCTTTTTGAAACTAAATCATTAATTTACTCTTATCTTTTTTAGGATTAAATTGATGCTACATATTAAAAAAAAGAAAACCCAGATCTCGTTTTAAATGGCATTTTGTTTATGCAGGGGTTCTTTCCTCTTCACACACCCTCCATTTTTTTTTACCAATGCCATTGAAGAAAGAAATCAGAGGAATATGAGCATTTGAAATTGGGATCAAAGGGCATATTATGTCCCCTGTGTTGGAACAAAAGAAAGTGCGCGACAAAAGAGAGAAATCTTACAGTATCTCTTTCATGTAGAAGAGGCTGCAATAGTGACGGATATGAAAAACTTAGTTTCTCATAAAGCTGAAACGTACCCTCATCATTTGAACTTGCTTCTTCCTGCATCTCAGAAGATGGCAACCATTTAGGTTTTTTTTTTTAAAAAAAAAAAAGGAAGCAAATGGTTGAACCCAATGTAAGATCAGATAAAGCAGCTTCCTGTCTTTTTTATTTAATGAATGGAAGGGGTTATTGTGTAAATATAAAAATAATTTCAAAAAGTAAAACTATGGGAGTTTATTTGGGGATTATTTTCCAAAGGCTCAAAGCTAAAGGGAGTTTATGCATTAAGGCTTTTATATATATAGTACTTAGCATATATAGAAGAATTAGCAACAATTGAGAATGTAAAATCTTGGTTAGAGAAGCAACCTCAAGCTTATTTGTAGAAATGCTAGATGATGATGATGATGATGTGATCCCACGAACAACTGAGACCACTAAACTTAGTTTCTCAGTCCACTTCAAAGCCTTCCATGCCCTCTGAAGCTGCAAGATAGATTGCAGGTGATGAATGCAATGGAATGATCTTTTGTATTCAGTTACAAAAGCCATTCTCCTAGACCATGTAGAATATTATTGTTCTTCACATGCATTAGAAAAAGAGTAAATTACTACTATTTTGGTCTCTGAAAGGTTTTGTTTGTCTCAATTTAGCCCATGAATAATGAAAATATTAAATTTAGTCCCTAAAAGATATCATTTAGTCCATAAATTATGAAAATATCAAATATAGTCCTTAAAAAAATACTTTTTGTTGCAATTTCATCCTTGTATTTAGGGTTTAGGGCCTAAAAATTGAAACAGATGGATCTTTCAGGGAGTAAATTTGATACTTTCATGATTTAGATTTAAAGACTAATTGACACAAGTGGAGATATCTTTCGGGGACTAATTTTGGTGTTTTCATGATGATTCAAGGACTAAATGGAGACAAGTAAAATCTTTAGGGACCAAAATAGTAATTTACTCCTAAAAAAATAAATACCAAACAATCATCTTTAAATAACTATACTCTGTCATAGTTGCAAGACTTAAAAAGTACATACTGTTATTTCAATTGGCCGATCTCCCAGAACTATTTGTGCACCAACTTCTTCAGATGCTTTTCGAGCAGCACGGAACTACAAATAAGATATAACTTTACTGTCAAAATGAGCTTTATTTCTAGCTACTAAAGACCAGTAAATAATTATATATAGCATGATATGAAATTAACTACCTCGCCTCCAAAAGGGCGATTAACATCAGAAGAGATCTTTGATGAAAAAGCAGCCAGGAGTAACCGTAATGCTAAGGCAGTTTGACCACCTGACATTTAAAGAAACAGTAAATATGCTGTGCTTTATGTACAAACATGTCAAATATATCGAGTTCAGATCTTCTGTAATACAAATTCTTTGATGTGTTGGAGTAGGCTGCTTTTGTACATTAACTAGCCTATCCACTATTTTATACATTAACTAATTAGCTAGTTAATGTGTAAAACAAGCGCACTTAAGCTCTTTACAAAAATTGCATTCAAAAAGATTAGTTCTCCAAATATATCTGTGCTTGCTGCTTACCTAAGTTTATGCTGCGACCAACAGCACCAAAAAACCCGGTCCCACTCAAAGAAAACATATTAGACCGCAACTGTTTGCCAAGCTCACCATCAGCAGAAGCATACATGATCCCAGCTCTGGAAATGAACTCTGCAACAACTGAGATTAAGATGTGGATTGGCCACAAACAATTTTGACATTTATGGAACTTCCTTTTCTTGGTAGGAATAAAAATTCAGGAGTCATTTACAGGGTGGTAAACTCAAGAGTGAACTAGTCACCATAGCACAAGTCAAGTTTGACCCTTCCCTTGTACCAAAATAATAATAATGATAATTGAGTGATCCCAGAATTTGGGCGCTAACAGCACTAACACCAAATTGAATAATTAAACAGATATTGTTTTGTTGTTTCTGTTGAAACTTTAAACTGCATCTATTTAATATTTATATTAATCACGAGGAGAAAGATTACAAATTACAATGCTGCAAGTCTGCTACTTGCTATTTTTATGGAGTGTGGAGTTTCCCATATGAATCCTATTTTGACTTTTGACTAAAACCCTATTTTGGTACACACAAATGCTCATTTTCTCAATTTGGTCCCTCATAAACTCACATTTTCAATTTGATCCCTCAAAGATGCTTATTTCATCAATTTGGTCCCTCACTTATTCGCATTTTCCACTAGGTCCTTCACAAAACAAATCATTACTCACTAAACAAATTGTTATCAATTTGGTCTCTGTTTGCCTGTGAATTAAATCATTATCAGATATGATGAGGTAGACCGTTTTGTGTTGACTGGGCAACATTTAAAGTATGCTAAAATAATTTTTTCTGTCTTCATTCCAGATGGTGCATTTTTTTGTTGATGATAGAACCTCACTAAATGCAACTTTTTGTTGAATTTTAATGCCCAGTTTTGCTGGATTTGAAATAAAAATAGGGAAAACTATTTGGATGAATTTAAATATTAATAAACTAATCATATAAATAAGTAAATACAGAACACGTTGGTGTCACTTGATGTATATAGCCAACCCCACCTGGTGGGAGAAGGCTTTGATTGTTATTGAAATAAAAATATGAAAAAAATTTATTTTAGTAAACTTTTAGTGATGATCAGTCAAGACCATACGGTCCACCTTGTCAAATTCATTAATTATTTAAATACAGCCAAACAGAGGGACCAAATGAAAATGAATTGTTCCATGAGAGACAAAATTGAAAATGTGAATGTGTGATAGATCAAATTGAGAAAATAGGCATACTTGAGATTTGAGAACCAAAATAGAGGTTCAGTTTTTCACTTTGCATCAAGCATTTCTATTAAAGTAATCCAAATTTAAAATTTCTTGTCGCATCAGTGATCAGTGGCAAACAAGATTTCAAGTTCATTTGTGAGAGAGAATTTCACATGCAGGCAGCACATGGACAACAAAACTATGTGAAAAAGATAGTGCGATATTTCCCCAATTTCGCACACAAAAAAAAAAAAAAAAAAACCCTCAAACAAATTGTGACTAACGAAAACCAGATCGAGAAGAAAAGTTGATTGTACTTGCCTGCTTCTACAGAGCTCCACCACCACATTATCTGGCTTCACCGCTCGCACCACGCGCTCTACATCCATCGCCGATTCCTCAGAAATATGTGTAGTTCCGAGCAGCCAAATCCCTTCAGGCTCCACAAATTCGGTCCTCCATGAGGGAACAGGGCCGAACTGCTTCTTCCGAATCAGAACCAAGCTCCCATTGTCGGCTAAATCGAGCAACTCGGGATGCGATTCGGCTATGGCGGCTCTGGAATCCTCCGAAATTTCCGACTTATAGTTGAAATCTGGAGGTGGGGATTTGATGGAGACCTTCGAGTTGAAGATTCTGGAAGGTTTGGATTTAGAGAAAATTGGAGTTGTCGGGACGAAAACGGGGAAGGTTGATTTGATGAGGGTGTCCATTGAAGAGGGTTTGAGGAAGGAAGGTTGTGGTTCAGCTTGAGGGGTTTGATTTCAACCGAATCGAGGATAAGAAGATGGCTAAAGGAAGATTTCTGAGTTCAGAGAGACCACTGATTTGTGGGATTTTTTTCTTTTCTTGCTTTGAACGATTGGACGTAGTTCGTTCGTAACAATAACGCCGTAATACTTTGCTACGCAGTTTTTTGTTTTTTATGTAATAGATAATCAGCTAAGGTAAGTAGGGTGTTCATAACAGAACAAAATCGATGCATTTGAACCAAATCAAACCAAAATATGACAAACTTAACGAAACCGATCAATGTTTGGTTTCGTTCGATTCGGTTTGGTATGTTGAAAAACTAAACCAAACCACATACACATACATGTATGTATATAGATGTACATATTATGTTAAAATTTCTAAATAATAAAGTTTAAAATTTATTTTTAGAAGATTAGATTAAATTTAGTCAATCTAAAAATTTAATTTTAGAACTAAATTGATTGTATATTGTAAGTAAATGAAAAATTACTATTTTTTTATTATTTATATTGAATAAAATTATATTTTTTGTTAATAAATTTAAATATTTAAGTTTGATGACATAAAAGTCCTAAACCGTCAAACTGAACCGCTCAAAACCGCTCATTTATAGTTTGGTTTGTTTTGGTTTGGTTTGACGCTATCAACTTAAACCGATAGATGCACAAAAATTGTCACCAAAAACGGCCCAAACCGCCCGCCGAACACTCCTAAACGTGACTGTTAAATGTTAAAGCTAATGTTGCCCAAGCACTTAATGGTGCCACATCAGCTAGTTATCAAACGAGTGATTATCAAGGAATTAAATAGTTGACAGAGTTATAAATTTGATGACTAAATAGTATTTTTGCCAAATTAATTCAAGGACTAAATAGTTAATAAAATTGTAAATTCGGGAGCTAACTCGTATTTTTGCCAAATATAAGAATTAAATAATTGACAAAATTATAAAGTTGAGAACTAAATAATATTTTTTTGTAAAATTCAAGAAGTAAATAATAATTTAGTTTATAAAAAATTCAATTTCTCTCCTAAATAATGAGAATATCAAGCTCAAATCCATAAAGTTACATTACATTGTGCTGTAATTTCATTCTTACATTTCATATGTTTGTTTTTTCTTTTTTCTTAACAACTCCGTCTTTTATTCAAAAGAAAAGAGTTCACAGCAACAACAGAAACAAAACAACAAAAAATAAAACAAACATCAATCCCAAAAAGAAAATTATCCTACACCAGGCCTATCATCTGCAATATCAAACCTCAATTAGCAGTGTCAAAACGGGTATGCACTTGATTGTTTATTAGGTGGACTTAAAAAGTATTGGCTTACGGGCTAATTCATGGACCACTTTCTATATCTTTTAAAAATATTAATTATAAAATTATATATTTATTTAAAAATTAATATTTTATTAATTTTAATTATTATTTAAATTATTTATACAAATTATTATAATAAAATTATTATCTGACATATTAAATTACATAAAACATACATATTTATACATATTTTAAAAAAATAATTTTTTATTTTTTTACGGGCCAACCCACAAGCTAGTCCGTTTAGCCCATTAGCTTAAACGGACCTATTTTTTTAATACTCAAGTCCGTTCATTTAGCGGGCGGATCGAGTTAACCCGCGGGTTCAAGCCTGTTTTGACAGTGCTACACCCAATTAATGGGACACATCTTGCAAATGGCAAATTTGGCAAGACCGTTTTGACAGTGCTACACCCAATTAAATTGAATATTATCATGATTTAAGAACTAAATTGATACAAATAAAATCTTTTAAGATGAAAACAATAATGTACTCTCTTTTATTAAAAAGAAATAAATTCTGTTCACTTTATTATATTGTTGCCACCACCTTCATGTAATTAAGCAGCGGCCCCCCTCTGTCTTTTTCTTCCCTGCTTCTCTCTTTTCCTTTCCTTTTTCTTCTATGCCTTTTCTTCAATTTGTTTTCCTTTTTAAGATTTGTAATCTGTTCTTCCAATCTAAAACAAGAAAAATTGATTCCAAAAGTGGAAGACATAATGAAGACTTCAATCTTCAAAATAATAAATTAAATATGAAAGATATTTAACAGGTGTCAAAGTGGGTCAATCTGACCCACACGGGTTGGCCCACCACGGGTTGAACCCGTGACAGGTTAGCCCATTACGGGTTGAACCCGTGACGGGTTGGCCATGTTAAACGGGTTGGAATTATCCACCAAGATGGTGGGTCGAGCCAACCCACTTTTTTTCTTTTGATTTTTTTTTTAATTTTTTTAATTCTAACTTTTCTTTAAAAAAGAAATCTATACTTCTTTTATACATTTTTTTATGAATTAAAAAATTTAATATGATAAAAAATGAAAGAAAAGATTTATCATTGATCATGTTACTCACAAATTGTTAAAAATAAAACAATGAAAGTATGAAACATGGTCAAAATATCACAACATTACTCATTTCTTTTCCTCTTGACTCCTGCAAATATGGTGAAAAATGAAAATATCACAAAAAGAAAGAAACATTATTAGGAATTATATTTTTTTTATTTTTTTTTTAAGTTAGGTGGGTTACGGGCTAACCTATCTAACCCGCGATCCAACCCACCTAACCCGGTTCCTCCAACCCGTTTAATAAACGGGTTGAGATTTTGCAACTCAACCCACCAAATTGGTGGGTTAAACGGGTCAACCCACCAGGTTGGACCCGTTTTGACAGCTCTATTAATATGTATGATAGTTTCTTTATATTTATCATTTATATAATTAAATATTTATTTGATCAATAATAAACAAAATTTTTAAAATATTAAATTAAATATCTTCATATTTTTAACACAAAATAGATAATAATGAAATAATAATTTTAAATTATATTTGTTCAATAAATTATGATTTTTTTAAATAGTAATGATGTCATTAAAAGTTTTTAGTCAAAACATTTGAAAGTTGTACTGTTTAGAAAAGCATAGTGTAAATTTCTGTCCAAAAAAAAAAGTATAGTGTAAATTTTCAAAATAAAAATAATGAAAATATAATTTTAACATCTCTTAAAAAAATAATTTAAATAAAAATATATCATTTTAAAATGTAAAATATTAATAAAAATTGGATATTTTCTCTAATTGTTTTTTTCATAAAAAACATTAAACCTCTATTATATTATAAAAAAATCTCCATTATACTATAAAAAAATTCAAACCGCACTTACAATAATTTAGAAATTTCTAATATAATAATACTAAAGAATAAACCCTAACAATTGTTTAACTAAGTAAACAAAGTGTAAGCTCTGCCGATCCTATTTCTTCAAGATGAAAAATCTCACCGTCTTTGGTGTTGCCAACAGAGTTGTTACTCTTATATCTCCTATATATTAGATCTAAAGTAATCTTCAAAGTTGAAATTGTCGTAGGCTCTTCCAACAACATGATGAACGAGTGAAACTTTTTTAACATAGATGATTCGTAGATTTTAGATATAATTATAACAAACCTTAAATCCATAATCACCTTATTGTCAAAAGAATTCACAAAATAAAACAAATACACAAAAAAATAAAACTAGCTCCACTTACTAGATCTGAATCCATCTAACAATGGGAGACTACACTCTCACAAGAGTGGACTAAAAACCTCAGAAGAAAATCACCAACAAAATTGAGGGACTGAATGTCTACCTTATTTATGAAACGTAACGATGATAATAAAAGAAGAAAAAAAAGAGAAATTGGTTGAAGAACGTATACAGAGAGAAAAGATAAAGCGGCTACTAATTGACAATCCTCTAGTTGTTTCTTATCATTTGTCAATATTAATAAAAATTTGGTGCATAAACAATTCAAAGTGATTCTCTATTATTATTAACATGATAATAAAATTTAGACTAAATTACGTTCCTCTTAAAGATCTTGAAACTATACTTTATCACTGGCCTACCCGTTTAATATTTTATTTTTTCCATTAACTTTATTAATTAGTTTAAAGATGACTACTACATGTTTTGTAATTATTTTTATTATTTTTTATTAATATATTATTTTCTTACATTATTTTTTAAAGTATAATTTTGTAAAAAATAAATTAATTCTAAAAATAAAAACAATTTTTATTTTATAATATAAAATAATTAACATAATTATACAACTATATATACAAAAGTTGTAATATTATTCATAAATTACAAAAAAAAATTATCTATTTTTCATTATATTAATATTATTATACTCAGTTTAATAAAAAAGAGAACTTTTTAAATAATTTTTTAGAAATGAACAATGCAATTAAAGATATTTTAGTCAAAATTTGTAAAATTATAAAGTTTTTAATCTTTTAAATGAGGAGAGTATAGATTTTTAAAATAGGTAGAATAATGGGAGTTTAATTTTGACATTTTTAAGAGAAAGAGTATTTATAATTTACTCCGAAATTTAATACAACAGTTATTTACAAAAATTTAAATTAGGCTAAATTATTCTTTTGGTCTTCAACGTTTGCACGAAGTTTAATATTGATCCTCAATATTTTTTTTTGTCAAAATTGGTCTTCTAGCTTAACATCCGTCTGGTTTTGTCATTAAATGCTGACGTGGAAGGCTTATGTAGCACACTCTCTCCTACTTGTCATATTTAAATAACATGACACCCTCTTTCACTCCAACTCAGCAAAATGACGCCGTTTTATTCAAAACAAAATATTTAAATGAATCAAAACGGCATCGTTTTGCTGAGTTTGAGTGAGAGAGATTGTCATGTCATTTAAATATAACACCTAAGAGAGAGGGTGTGCCACATAAGCCTTCCACGTCAGCATTTAATGGCAAAATCAGACGGATGTTACGCTAGAGGAGCAATTTTGACAAAAAAAAATATATTAAGGACCTAAAATAACTTTTTAAAACGTTGAGGACCAATATTAAACTCCGTGCAAACGTTAAGAACCAAAAGAATAATTTGACATTTAAATTATTAAAACAAAATTAAAGATGAAATAAAATTATAGAATATAAAGCAAAAGGTGGACGTAGTAGGGGAGAAACGACAAAGTATGGAAATGGAACAGTGAAAGTGAAGTTGGGGATGGGGATATTGAAAAGTCGCCTTACTTATCTCATTCTCCATACTCCTATGCACCTCATAGTACGGATGCATAATACATTTTCTTAAAATATCTTACTAATAAACTATACTAAAACTTTCGGATTTGATGAGAGTTTGAATCTTATGATCGATATTAAAGGTTTTATTAGTGAGTGATATGTAAATTTTTTCATGAATTTTTAAAGAAATCAAAAAGTATTTCTTAACTTTAATGGATTAATGATGTAATAACTCAACTAATTTTTTTTTATGAATTAGACTCAATAAATATTTTAAAATGAGTTAAATGGGTCAATTCATCAACCCAAACCTTTAAAAAAATAACAATATATATATATATATATTAATTATTGATTTTCTGAATTAATAAATTTTAAAATTGGCATGCAAGAATAAGTTAATTACTTATAATTAATTTTATATTATTTTATAATAAGTAAAATATTTGAATTGAAGTTAAAAAATAAGAGAAATGGATGACAATTTTTTAAGAGGGTAATAGTAATACTATGATGGTAGAAAAGAACAATAGTATATTGTAAATTGCAAATTTTTCAGTTTTAGTATATTGTAAAGTGTAAACTAAAAAAAAATTACCTACGATTACACAAGTCAAACCAATGCGATCTTACGGGTTTGACGGGCTAGGTTTTTTTTTCCTACATTTTTATGAGTTAATTAAAATTTTATTAATCCAACCTAGAGCCATTGAAATGGGTTCAAAACATTGGAGTGATCCGTTTAATCCACTAAAAATATTAGTCGGGTTATAAAATACTAGCTTGTTTATAAACGGATCAAAATCAATCTCACTCACTTGATCCGCTCGAGTTAAATGGGTCAATTTGTGAGTTAATTAGTTGGGCTAGCTCGTTTTTCTTTTACTTTTAAAAAAATCTATAATTTTTTTAATGGTTTGCATTTTAGATGTTTAGAATTGAATGTAATATTTTAAAATTTATGTATTTGACTTACTTTTTAATTTGGGATATGTATTTAGCTTACATTTCTAATTTGGAATTGAATGTTTTGTATTTGGCTTGTTGTTTAATATTTCAGTATTATTATGTATTTCAATTTATTGAATGTATCAAAAGAACCATCAAATTTTTTTAAAAAAATTTAGAATTTCAAACAAAAATTAAAAAAATTTGAAAAAAAGGATTAAGTGAGCCAACCTTACTCACCACCTTTTGGTGAGCCAGGTTGCAATTTTTTACTCACCAAAAAATGTAATCCTCACCCGAGTTGATCCACTTTAATAGTTCTAATTCAACTCACCATTTTGGTAGGTTATACAGTGGTTGGACTGTATTGACCGCTTTAGTAAAACCTTTACTTAAGTTTAAAATTATGGCAAAATTACCTTTTTACCTTTGTTAATTGCATTCTTAAACTTTTAATTTTCAAACAATGTTACCCTTCAATCTTACTCCATGTGTGATGGTCCAAATAGCATGTGATGGTCATTGTGCAAATATAGTCCAATTCATAACTTTAATTCTAAAACAAAAACGACACCGTCTATGACTAGCTTACCTTGTAAACTCCAATAAAAGTGATTTTTTCCTTTGCAGCGTCTATCTCTTCCATTTTAACATTAATGGAGGTCACATTGAAAATCATGTTTGCATTTATTTTTTGGCCGAAATTTCAATTGTCAAAGTTGATTCACAAAAATTTATGAGCAATTTAATTTCAATACTTTTAAGTTTTAATATTCAAATTCTTCATGGATTCAAAATAATTAAAAATATTGTTGTGAGAAGTATTGTGTTACTATAAGAAACTAAAAAAAAAAACAATTTTTAGCACTATATCTAATTATGGTCATCTAACATCAGTTATAACCCCGCAGTGAGGTTTAAATATTTTTTTAAAAAAAAAGAAAAGGACATTTCAGTGATGCATTCTTTTTATTTAACCGTTTTGTCCAATCTCTTCTTCGAACCCTCATTTGTTCTGCTGAGGTAAAGAGTTGTCGTAGCCGTCAATAAGAAGGGGGGAAATGATTAATGATTTCGACGAAAATTCATGAATTTTATGCGTCATTGATCTAAAACTCAATAAATTTATGTGTATTTTAGTCAAACTTTGAAGACAAAGTTAAAAAAATGTACAAATTAAGAATATAAAATAAGATTTTGCCTTCTTATATTTTAGTTATTGTGTTTAACTTTATACATTATTGATAACAATGGCCCACCAAATTGCCTGTAGGGGTCCCCTCCTTTCAGGCCCTAACTAGGCTTGACCAAACCTTTGTTTTCCTTTGCTTTATGACCTTTGTCCTTTGGATTTTTTGGACTTTGGTCCTCCATCTCACCTGAACATAATTACTGACAATTGTGTCTGGAGGACTTTATCTCAATTCTTTTCTGCCTCAGACCTGATCACGGGTTGGACTTATAAAAATACAGGACGGATTTACGGGCTTTTTTTTTAAAAATTCAAGTCCGAGCTCGAGCCCGGGCCTGTTTTTTTTAAACTAAAAAGGGCCGGGCTCGGCTCGTATAAATGAAAAACGGGCTCGGGCCGCCATATTTTGTACCATATTTTTTTTTAATTTTTTTCATATTTCATCTAAGATACAAAAAGATACTTTTTTCTTAAAAATAGATAGTTAAAAGATTTTAATGTATTATATATATATAAACATTTTATACGGATTGTATATAAAGATATATATATTTTGTATCCAAAATATATTATATATTCTGGAATCTGGATACAAAATATGTATATATATACATATTTTGTATCCAAAATATGTATATATATTTTGTATCCAGAATATATAACAAATTACCCATTCTAAGAGAGCTTGAATTTGCTGCTAATGGATTGTGTGAAAAAATGGTACGCGCACTCTAGTAAAATTAGTGTAATGCTAGTTAATTGAAAGTTGGAAGCTAGTCTCCCCTATAAGATTGAATTTTTGAAATGTTCAAATATGTAAGATTGAATGAATTAAATACAAGACCTTGGACATCAATCATTAAAATAAATTATCAATTAGGTTGGTATTTATTCTATACTAGATTGAGTTTGTTTATTTATTTTAATGTATTATATATATAAAGTATATATACGGGCCGGGCTTTTAAAAAAGCCCGAGCCCGGCCCGTATTTTTGCGGGTTTTGTAAAAAACGAGCTTTCGGGTTCGGGCTCATATTAGCATTTTGGAGGGTCGGGTCTATCGGGCCGGGCGGGCTTTAAAGTCCATAATCAGGTCTACTCATAGTGCATGAGAGTAAAATATACATAAATAGACACACACATATACATATACATATATATATATATATATATATATATATATATATATATATATATATATATATATAATATTTTGACTCCAAATTACATTATATTTTTTTCGTTGCAACAGTAAAATGTGAAGAAACAAAAATTTATTAATTAGAAGTTTAAAATATATAAAAATATTTATTCTTTTTATTTCAATTTATAAGTGTGAATTAATGAACCTTTGAAGAAATAACTTTGAAGATTATTTCTGATCTAATATGCAGGAGGTATAGGAGTAACAACTTTGTTGGCAACACTAAGGACGTTGAGATTTTTTATCATGAAGAAATAGGATCATCTGAGCTTACACTTTGTTTATACTTCATTCAACAATTGTTAAAATTTATTCTTCAATATTATTATAATGGAATTTTTAAAATTATTGTAAGCGTTACAATATAATAAAGATTTAATATTTTTATTAAAAAAAAAGATGACTCTAAAATTGTGCTGTCACATTGGAAGAAGTGTGGCAATTGATACTTATTTGGTCAAATTAGCATAGGCAATCATAATATTTCTTTTCTTTAATTTTCAACATGGAATATATGTTGCATTTGTACTAAGTTCATATGTGTCAATATCTAGAATTTAGATTTTTTTAAATAATTAAGTGATTAAAAAAATTAAAAATCAAAGGTTTATTTTAGTTCTTTATGTTTCACCCAAGTTTTAAACTAGTCCTTTATGTTTCAAAAGTTTTAAATTGGTCCTTTCGTCTAAGTCCGTCAATTTCTTAAGTTAACTGCTGATGTGGCATGTCGAGGTGGACACATAATCTCTCCTACATGAATCAGATAGCTAACGTGACCATAGACACACAAAAAAACATCCAAACGACGTCGTTTAAGCCAAAAATAAAACCATGCTGAGATGACCAATATAAAACTTTAATGAAACATAAATGATCAATATAAAACTTCAATGAAACATAAATGACCAATATAAAACTTTAATGAAACATAAAGGCCCAATATAGAACTTTAATAAAACATGAAGAACAAATATAAAAATTTTAAAAAACATAAAGGATCAATATAAAATTTTTAAAAAATAAAAAATCAATTTAAAATTTGAATAAAACTAAAAGATCAAAACAAATATTTAACTAAAATTAAATAGATAACTCATTTAACTCGCGAGTCAATTCACATAGCTTTAACTTTAACTAAGTCATATTACTTTTTACTCATAAAAATTGGATTGGACTTGTGAACCGATCAACCCATTGGATTGAATTTGTTTTGGCATCTCCAGGTATCACAGTATATATAGTCAGAGCAATAAATATTGGATTATCAAACTTGACAATTTAATTTATTGTATTTGAAGGACAAAATAAAATAGTAGGGGTAACCAATTTTGGTAAATTTAAGAGAAAATTTTACAATTATAATATATATATATATATATATATATATATATTATAAAATACGAGGGAATAAATTACTTTTTTTTATCTCTTAACAATATTATTTTACCAATTGATTTAATTTTTTTAATTTAAAAATTATCTATACGTTGGACAAAATCATATATACAAATTGCATAAAAATAATCCTACTAAATAATAGTACTTGAGCTGACAGAGGAATTTAGATAAGACTAAAATCATTGTTTTTTTTTTTAATTTATGACCATTGTATTTATCATGAGCCTAATAAATAATTTTTCGAATATTGTATGTGTTTTTTTAGAGGTAATCTTCCTAACAGATAATACTATATTTTTAACCTTTAAAAAATTAAATTCAAAAAACAATAATTAAAAAAATACAAATTTTTTATCATTTGTGTCAAATCACCTAGGTAGCCTAAAATCATTGTTAACTTACTTTGGATGTAAATGTAAATTTTTTTTAGATGTTTTTAATTTGTTATTTATGATGTTCAAATAAACAATAAATGCTCAACAAAAATTAAAGCGTTTTGATCTAATATACATTTATTAGAAGAATTTTACTTGTGCACATTCTATATGATTGAAGACAGTTTGTTAGATGAAGAAATATATCAGTTAATTAAAAAAATAGAAATATAGTTAAGATTTTGTACAAAATTAATTTTAAATATTAATTTAATAAAAAATTATTAATATAATTTATAGACTAAAAATGTACATAATTTTTTGAGTTTTAGGTCAAAAAATATATATAACATTTTGAGTTTTAAAATTTTGCACTGAATCTCCTAACCTTTCAATTTCTTGGAATACTCAATTTTTTTCCATCAAGTTTTTGTATATTTTTTAATATTTTTCAGTTATATCAATATTTTTATTCAGATTAATTAATAAAGGGTATTTTGTTAATTTTACTTAAAATCAAAATTAAAATGCTAGTGTGGGTGAAAAATATTAAAAAATATACAAACACCTGATAAAAAAGTGTTTAACATTTAAAATGCAAAGGTTCGAGAATTGAGTACAAGATTTTATAATTTAAGGGTATTATGTTACCCGGACAAAAATTTGAGTCTTGCAATCTAATTAATATATATATATATATATATATATATATATATATATATATATATATATATATATATATATATATAATGTTTTTTAAAAAAATTGATGAGAAAACAATCAAGGGAAGGGAAAGTGTATGATATTATGTAAAAGATAAAAAATATATTTAGTATGTAAAAAATATATATATATAAAATTTGTAAAGTAAAGTTGATAAAAGATTAAAATACTCTTAATATTATATTTTAAAAATAAAAAAATTTATATTAGAAAAAATAAAGAAAGTCGTGGTGGGAGGAGGGGTAATATAGTCTTTTCTACTGTTTATATAATACTCACAATATAATCTTATTTTACATTGTTACCAAACAACATTATTTAGTAAAAGGAGTAAATTTAGGTAAGTTTTTTTATATCTTTGCTACAAGGTTCCTCAATACAAAGGTGACGTGTGGTAAAAAGTGTAAGCATGACCAATCATGATGGAGAAAAAATATAGAAGATCACATTTTATATGATCAATTATAAAAAAAGAGTATAAATAAAACATATGATTGAAAAAACTTTATGAGAAATATATAAAAAACCTTATCTAAATTTTTTCCTTATTAAAATTTGCGAGTTTATATTGCACCCAAATTTAGGTTGTTACCAATACCAAACCTACCCCAATAAAAGTTAAGGTAATGTTATAAAGTTATCAAAAATTCAAACTCATCATTTATCAATTGTTGAATATGTTTGGAGATATATGCTAAAATAATTTTTTTAAAAAAATATAAAATAACATAGATCCCAAAAAAGATTCAACAACCTATAACTGATGAATTTAAGTTATTGATAGCTCTAAGTACTAGGAGTGTTCGGCGGGCGGTTTGGGCGGTTTTTAGTGAAAATTTAGTGCACCTATCGGTTTAAATTGATAGCATCAAACCAAACCAAACCATAAACGAGCGGTTCGGTTTGGCGGTTTAGGACTTTTATGTCATCAAACTTGCATATTTAAGTTTATTAATAAAAAATATAATTTTACTCAATATAAATAATAAAAAAGTATAGTAATATTTCATTTACTTACAATATACAATCAACTTAGTTCTAAAATTAAATTTTCAGGACTAAATTTAATATAACCTTTTAAAAATAAATTTTATATTTTATTATTTAAAAATTCTAACATAATATATGTACATAGATAGATACATGTATGTGTATGTGATTTGTTTCAATTTTCTGACATACCAAACCAAAATTCGATCGATTTTATTCGATTTGTGTTAATTCAATTTAATTCGATTCAAGTGCATTGATTTTGTTCGATTATGAACACCAACCTTAAGTACTCCCATAAAAGTTAAAAAGATTGCAAGTGGAGGGTAAAGAGGGGAGGAGAGAGAGAGAAGGGAGTAATTGAAGAGACAAAGACGCGACGGGATGCGTCTAATTTGTACAAAAACCACAGCAGCTTTTACAAAGCACCAATGCAATTTTGCTAACGACAAGGAAGATTGCACACGCCCACGTGTAACGCACGTGGGTTCCATTTTTTCCCTATGGGGAATAGGGACCCATTCACTTCTTTTAGTAACATTAAACTTTACCTGGGTCCCACCCCAAAAAAAAATCTATCACTCTGAGTTTATTTAACAATTAAAAAATAAATTAAATTGTATATTTTATATATTTTATTGAATCTATACTTTAATATCAGCAACTTCTGCTGCTACTGGAATCTGCAGAACTTTACAAATTGGAAATAGCACAGTACTCTAGAGTAACTGCTACTTCCTTCCATTACAAACATCAAATGTTATTCTTGTTTTTGCTTATTTGGCTTCAACAAAAATAAAATAATTTAAATGCAAAAGAAACCTATGTAATACAATTGGACGAGAATGGATCCTCTAAAGTAATTCTCTATATTTTTTGGTGGAGTTATGAGAGAGATAGAGAGAAGAAAAAAATCAAGAAAGAAAATATTTTTCTTATCTCTATCTCTCTCATAACTCCACCAAAAAATATAGAGAATTACTTTAGAGGATTTTATCTCCAATTGGACTAAGCTTCTTCCTATTGTAGGAAATATAGACACCACTGTAGAGAAATATATACACTTGTATACTCTAGTAGTTGGGAATAAAAGTATTTTTAATTGAACTCTCACCAATCAAATAGAATCAAATTAAGATTAAATCATTCCAACAAGGACACTTCATACAAAAATCTTTAGGTGCATATATGCGAGGAGATATTGAGTAGTACGGTAGTATTGAATTTCAGAACATCATTCTAATTAGTTGGTCTCTAATAATTCATTCAAGATGAGTCTTCATTAATGTGAGTTTCTATTAATATTAATAAATAATACTACCTAATTGGAGAGATATTGAGAGTGGTGTTAATAAAAAAATATTTGAGAGAAACAAATTAATTGAAACTCTTTATAATGAAATTGATCTTTCTTTCAATTATGTATTTTATCTTATATTTTTTAATTATATGAAATAAATATTTTGAGAGATATAAAGGTTAACAACCATATAATAGTAATTATTATTATTATTATTATTAATATGGGCTATAATAAGGATAAGTTGAATTGTCAAAAGTACCACAAACAATACAAAATCATTGTCTAGAAAACGGAATTATTTTTCATAAAGAGATCATTTTAACAGTATTTACAAAAAAAACTAATAAAAATATATACAGCTCCAATAAAAACATGTCAAGAGTGTAGATCGAGGAATGTGGCTTTCAGCATCATGATATTTATTTCATGTAACGCAATACTTTAAAATCATATTTCAATATTGTAAGAGAGTAAATCAAAATAAGAGAAGCACTAAGAAATTTATTTTAATATTTTATGCCCCAAAAGTAATACCGACAAGAGAAACTCACACTTAACCTTATCGGTCAGTCAATCAATAGTCAACGAATCAAAATGATCGGTGTGACGGTGTCATTCCCTGCCTGATCGATCACTCATCTCATTCCATCAAAATTATATTTTAATTAATCTACTCAAGAATAGATAATTCATGAAGCTATATTTTTAATTTTAGTACCATTTTAACCTTTTTATATATAAATAACACATAAAAAAGTAATAATTAAAATGGGAGTAATATCATATCTATAGATAAATATAATGGGTAGGGTTATTAAATAATGTTAATAATATTTCAATTGCGCTTTTCAATGATATCGATATGCTGATTGTCTTCAATGTTTATGATTCAAAAGAACGAGACAGTAGCTTTCGAAGAACCCACCCACAGCATGAAGTTTTTCCAAAATCAAATTACTTAATAATATATATAGAAAATGATTAAATGAAAAACCAAACCATAAAAATAAATAAATAAATAAATATGCACAGAAAATGAAACAACAACGATAGGGACAAAACGGCAGGAAGCTTTATAAGTCCCTGTTTAACAAATCTTTTTTCTTTTGAAATAAATAAAACAGCTGTTATTTTAGAAAAAAAAATATTAAATTATGTAGAGATTATAGAAGAAAAACAATATACATATAATATACATATATAGTAGATTTAAAGTAATAATTATACCCTCATTAAAAAATAACTATTATTTCAAGTATCTTAAATATTTTTTATTTGTAATTTAGTAGATTTAAAGTATTAGCTAAATCACCAAGTTGTTTGGAATGATAACTCTTAAACAATGTCTCGAATTCCATTTTTATGTGGGGCAAAATTCCTCCCCTCAATATAGAGATTTCAATTAACTAGTTCGAGTTAAATTAAATTAAATAGAGTTCAATGAGCATCTTGATACAATTCTTACAATAAGAACTGAAGCAACATTTGCAATTTAGAAGAATCATAAAGTCAGGGGCATACGTGAGAGTTGAGCAGCATCCATCGTGGTTGCTTGCCAGAGTAGATCTATTGTTTGGAGCAACAAGTAAGAGAAGACACAACCTGCTGATCCGCCGTACGCTCACACTTCACTCTCTTAGGTTATGTTTGAAAGCAAGGAAGGAAGATGGAAAAAGCATATGAGAAGACTTCTTTCTCCGCTTTTTTTCTTATCAAACAAACTTAACTTTTTGCAATGTCATGAAATTATATTTTTTCCTTATTACTTTTTTACTCACTTTTAATGTAAGGGTAAAATTGTCATTTTATCCACTTTTATTCCATTAACATCACATCACATTGACATGACGTTTCCATTCGCTTCAACATATCAATTACCATTCCCTCCTCTTTTCTCTTTACCAAACACAACCTAGCTTAGTGCAAATGGTCCCCCTTGCTTTCATTATATCGAGGTCGTTGGGTGTGGGGTCTAGTGGTCAGTGCTATAAATGATCACGTTATACGACAATGTGTGATAGAGCTGTTATATGTCTTAATTTAAATTGTAAGTTGGATTTTTTTTTTTACGAACCTAAGGTCAGACCTTCCTATATTATAGAATGACCCCGTAAATCCAAATAAGATAGTGACCAGATCTAACAGGAAGTACTTACATTTAGTACTTAACAATGTTTTGAGTAAGATTGTTTGTTATTCAATAATTATATATATATAAGATTGTTTGTTATTCAATAATTATATATATATATATATATATATATATATGTGTGTGTGTGTGTGTGTGAGAGATGAATCTTCAAACTGTGCTCCAAGTTTTGCATGTACCTGCAAAGGGGAATATAATCCAAGACAAGAAGATAGCCCCCCCTATAGAATTCCAATGCTTAAATCAATACACAATAGCCCAAAATAACAATATTGATATGATATAGCTATATTCGATTGATGGACCTTTCTATAAGTGAAGGATCTTTTTTACTGACAGAGGGACCTTGATTAACTCGGTCGGTCCGTCGTACCTATCAACATCATCCAATCATTACCATAAGAAATTATCGTTACAAAGGTGAGCCAGCCCTAGCTCAATTGACTAAAATACCCCTGAAGGAACACTATAAATATCTGACCTCAACTCAATTACCTTTTGTGTTGCACATGAGACGCGTGTCGTCATAACAAAATGTAACAAATTATTTAGTCATTAAAAGAAGTAATGATTGGCTAAGAATAATATCTGAGGCCATATAAGCTTAATATATATAGAGTTAATCTAACAAGTGTCCTAGGTTTTATTTGATTGCTGAAGTGGAAATTAATCTTTTTGAAGTCAATGAAAAGTTAACAAACACATGTTTTAAAACCATTTTATTGCTTAAAGAAAAACAATACCCTAAAAACACTTGTTAGCAAAACCACCCATATATATATATATATATATATATATATATATATATATATCTGAGTCGATCAGTATAAATTTGAATAGGTTTGAAAAGTTATTTGAGAAGGACTAGTGCCAAAATTGAGTTGAGAGAGTCAAGGGAAGTAAGTGAAGAGGGGAGAGTAAGGGAAAGAAAGGCATATGGCAAAAGGGAGAAAGAGGAGTAATTGTAATAAGTAATAAGTAAGGAAGCAATAATAGGTGGTCACAGCTAATTAATTGATTGGTACAAAAAATGTTGTGCCCAAGACGTGTTCAATACAACACCTCACTTTCATCACTTCTCACATCAACACACCACCAACTGTATATGTTATGTCAACCAAAAAAAAAAAAAGAAAAAAAAGAAAAGAAAGTAGTAAAGTCCGCGACTTCCCCACGCTTTATCCCCATTACCCAATTCAGAATCTTTCAAAATATATATCTCTCTCTCACACACACAAAAACACTACCCTTCAATTCCATCATTCCAATATTTATATATATATATATAATAATCATCATCATTACCTTCCTCTCTTTGTATATGAGATTTTGCCCTATTCTATGGATAGCAACCCTCCCACTCCAAAAAACGTGCCTCCTCCACTACAACAACTAACTCCTGATCACCACCACCAGCACCACAAGGATTCTTCTTCTTGTTGTTCTTGTTCTCCTTCTTCTCCCAAGCCGCGGGCCCCGTCCCCCGGTTCCTCGTCCACCGCGGCAGCTGCGGCTCCGCAGCATGCGAGCCGGCGGCACGCGACGTTCCGGGGGATCCGGAGCCGGAGCGGGAAGTGGGTGTCGGAGATAAGGGAGCCGCGTAAGACCACGCGCATTTGGCTGGGGACGTACCCGACGCCGGACATGGCGGCGGCCGCCTACGACGTGGCGGCGCTGGCGTTGAAGGGCCCCGACACCAACCTCAACTTCCCCAACTCCATCCTGTCCTACCCGATCCCGGCCTCGCTCTCCGCCGCCGATATCCGGGCGGCGGCCGCGGCCGCCGCGGAGGCGAGGAGGGCGGACCGAGGGGAAGGGCCGGGGAGCGGCAAGACGACGTCGTCGTCCACCGCGACCGCGTCGGAGAATGTGGTCTTGGAGAGGAGAAGCGAGGAATTCATCGATGAGGACGAGCTATTGAATATGCCGAACCTTCTGGACGATATGGCGAGGGGAATGCAGGTGAGTCCTCCCAGGATGATGAAGTCCCCGCCGTCCGATGACTCGCCGGGGAATTCCGACGGAGATAGCCTTTGGAGCTTTTAATTTAATTATTAATTTCCCATATATATATATATATATACCACCACTACTACTACTTCTTCAATTCTAATGAATTAATTAATTATTTGTGTATTACTATATTGTATGATCATGTATGTTGTAGATGAATTGGATCGATGCTGCTGCTGATTAATTTAATTATGATTTCAATTTGGTGTATAAAACCCCAAGTTTCAAATTATTGATCAATTCATGTTTAATTTCATGCAATTAAGTACTCTCAAAAGTTAATTCTCATTTTATTATACATTTCTATGTGTATATGGGGTTTTGCACATTTCTAGTATCTTTTCACAGCTTCAGATAGTTGATGAATGATGATCATGTGAATGACTATAGTACTGATCATAATTAATAAGTAGTACTACTATATATATATATATATATATAGTGTTTGAGTTTCTTCATTTCTACTTATATGAATGGATCTAGTATTTCTATATATGGTGGTGTTCTTGGTTGAACCTAGCTTGACCAATGAGTATGACCAGACAATTATTATTACAGATGCAGTGAGGGCGGGGAAGAAGACAATACAGTACTCTATTTTTTTTTTTTTTTGAGTCTTTTCATCTTCGAATAATGATTACAAATATTTTTTGTTAGTTTGCGATAAATCCAGAAGCAGAAGTGATATATCATGTATTATATAATAAATGTTTATTATAAGATCTTTATTAGAGAGTTGTGAACGAGAGTGAGTGTACTTTGAGGGTTTGTTTAGCCATAGGGATGAAGAGGATGAGAAGGGATTGAATGAAGGAGAGGTTATTAGGTGATAGTTTTTTCTTTCCTTGTTTGTTATTTTCAAAATTCTCTACTCGAAAGTAACTAAAATTAATAGAGAAGGTTAAGAAGAGTTAACATAAAATTTTTCACTCGGACGACTATTAAATTATCTCATTCCTTTTCATTCTCCTTCTTAATATTCAATCTATATACGTATCCTAAGAGACTAATACTAACAATCCCATGAACTAATGTTGGAATCTTTAATAGGAGAGTTATTTACATTTAGAATGTGTTTGAGAAGGAATTCTTTAACATTTTCTTTGTTTGATTATTAAAATTGTAGAGGGAAATGAATTAAAAGATTTTATGTTAATATTCATTAATTTATATTACAAAGTAATGAATGAGAGTAAATCTAGTGAAAAGGAGTTGTACTGAATTACAACTGATGAATCAATATTTAAATCTTTATTATCAGAATTGTTCATATTTAGGGTTTGTTTGGCAATTAAAAGGGGAAGGGAATGAGAGAGATTGAAGAAGAGAGGACGCCGGGAAGGTGAATTTTCTCTTACTCTCTCCGTTACTTGGATATTGATATATAACTACTCCAAAATACCTCAATTTGGGGTATCTTGAATTTGTGAAGGAGAATGATGATGAAAGATCAAGAATTAACCTTTCACTATATTCCCTTTCAATTCTCAACTTTTCAAACAAGGGAATGATATGTTACTTCTCTTCCCTTCTCCTCTTTAATCTTCAATTCAAACATACACTTAAGAAAGAGAAGGAATGATAACATCGATCAAATACTCTAATTTCTCGTTTAGATATTTTAAACTCTTTCATTAAAATTAACAAATTAAAATAGGAATGATAACATCAAATACTCTAATTTCTTCCCTTTTAAAATTTTAAAAATAAAACTAGAAGAATGTTATTAAAATTCTCATCTCTTTCGCCATCCATTTCTCTCTTCCCAATAAACGAACTTTTGTTTGGCGATTAATAAGAGGGGGAGGAAGGGAATGGATTGCAGGATAGGGAAATGGGAGGGGAGGAGAAATCATCATTTAACATCTCCTCCCAATTTAGGGTAATTAAACTAAAATTAACAATACTATCGAGAGGTTAGTCTAAGTAGTAAGTAGTTGGATGTCACTTAAGTAAGGTCTCGAGTTCGAAACCTTGTGTATGCAGCTATCCCCTTTGAAAGACTCTTCCAATTATAGCCAAATGTACTACACAAGTTGAGTTCGGATCAGCCGAGTAGCTAGTGTCTTAGAGACCGAATGGACAACCAAAAAAATTAAAACTAACAAAGAAAGAATATTAAGGAGAGTTAATATAAAATTCTTCAATTCTTTTCCCTTCGAAATTTTAAAAATTAAACCTGGAAAATACTACTAAATTTTCTTATATTTCCTCTCATTTTTCTTCTTCTTTAATACTCAATTTAAACATATTAAATATGAAGAGGGGAAGAGAAGGAAAGGGAATAGAGGGAAGGATAGATAGAAAGGAATATTAAGTGATGATATTACATCTCCTTGTTTAATTAAATCCATCAAAACCCTAAATTTGAAGCAATTAAAATTAACAAAAAAAAAAGAAAAAAACAAGTTAAGGAGGGTTAATATTAAAATTTTCAATTCATTCCTCTCTATTTTTCTCTTTACAAACATATTTTTAGTATCCAATATTATCTTAAACAAAATTACCTTAAAAAAAACGATGTATATGTATATGTATATGTATATGTATGTGTATATAGATGTGTGTAGAATTTGCTTTTGGGGTTTGGCCGACTTGTGTCGTCAAACATAGCCGACAGGACGCAAAGTTTATGCCGGCCGTTATGGCAGAATGTTCAACTCAACCTTCCCTTTTTCAATTGCGTTTGCATTTCCATTACAATAATATTCATCACCATTTCAAACTAATTATATATTATGAGCACTATATAATATAATTAACTCATAATTAATGCAAATCTAGCTCTTGAAATAGCACATGTTGGTCTAGGTGGGAGGGACTTGGAATTTTTTCAAACATAGTATTCATATATCGGGAATCTTGTATATATATAAAACAAAAAATTAATCTTGAAAAGGGGCTAGCTCCTGCTTAATTAGATGAATCTCCAAGATACTCTCAGATTACAAAAATAGAAAAGTAATCTTGCTATTCATAATATTTCAATATTGGTTGGAAGAAGCTTATTAAGTGTTAATAATTAATGTTAGATTCATGAGTCATGACTCTCGTACGTTAATTAATTTCAAATTTTCAATAAATTTCTGTGTTTCACTTATATAGGTCACTCCCCGGAATACAGTTATTAATGCATACGAATACAAATATTAATAAGAACAATTAATTAATTAGTATATATTATATATATCACTTGGATGAGCTCATTTTCAGTCCCCTATATATAGTTTAGCATTTACATAACATATTGTTTAGCATTTATATATATACATATCACTTGTAAACAATTTTTTAAACTAGGCTTCAAACTTTAATTCTTTATGTTATGAAGGGATTAAAATATTTTAGATGCTAATTTCTTCTGTTAGACCTAATTCTCATATATAGCATCATGTACCCTTTTTTAAATACTACAAAAATACAATAAATATTAGTGACATTAGTGCCTTAAAATGTAAATATATATGTAGTAATACATATATACTTTATTAACGGCTCACACAGAATTATGGAAGAATCACGGATAAAAGTTCAGTGCTACTGTATTATTGAAGTTCGGTACAACCCTTCAATCATATAGAATCATTTGTTAATATTAATAAAGATTCACATTAATAAGAACCCACCTTAAATGGTTTAAGGACCAACTGATTGGAAAAATGTACTAAAGTTTAGTACTGTCATACCACTAAACATCTTTTCAAGAATAACATGTGTTGTTTGTACTTATGTTATTCACAAAATTTAATCTCAATCCCATTTCTTAATTACTTTTTCTTCTTATTATGCTAAGATCAACTTAATTAATTAAAATCATTCCATGAACTTGATCATACCATCTGAATGAAATGCCATTTCATTAAAATTTTCTTTTCCTCAAACAAAAATTTTATGTAACAAGTTGAATAACATAGTTACATATATAGAATGCAATTAATTATAATGTGCTTTCTTCTTCATTTAACTCAGAATTTTTGGATGAAGCCCCAACCTTTTGATTTACATTTTGTCTCTTATATGTGTAAATATATAGAACATATAATTAATTAATTAGAGAGGAAGGGAGGGAAAAATAATTAATAGTGATAAGGAAATAAAACCTGGCTATATATATAGTCTTCAAGCGAGTTCTAGCGGGTTTCAAAAAGTTCGGACCTACAAGACACTGAAGGTCAGAGTCACAAGAGGGGTCAAAGTTCCCATTATGGACTCTAATGGTAAAGTTAATTAGTTAATTATGATAGATGGAGAGGAAAATGAAGAAGATGAGATATCAGTATAAGAAAGTACTATAGAGAGAATGAGCAATGTAAGAGAATGTGAGGTTTACACCTGAAGTCTTGAGGGTAGGATGGTAATAATTTACCTTGTCGTGTCTGCCAAATTGGAGAGTGAGACTGTGAAGACCGACGATGGTGAAAGAAATGTCTGACGTGTTCAGTAACAAGTGTCAACGAGGAACAAGGTTTAGGTGGCATCAGATGAACAATGTGTCGCGTATAGATGTTGACAGGTAGCTCTGGGAGAAAGGTTGGGCTCGATCGGTAGGTGTCCTGATTTATGATCTTATCAAAATAGATTGCAAATCAACGATTCGAAATCAATGCAATAAATTACCATAAATATGTAATAATTTTCGCATGAATCTAAATTATTAATTTATGAACCACCATTAATATTTCTTTCTCTCTCACTTTAAACACCTTATATATATATATATATATGATGAATTGAATTTTCTTTGATTTAGATCTGATCTAGTGAGCCATGTTAGTTTGTATTCAATAATTGATCTGCAACCAAATGTACAGAGAAAAAAAAAGTAAGAATTTTAAGGCAGAATAATGTTGATAATATCTTCATGATGAGACCATAAGGTGATTTTTCTAAAAACTTTAGATTTTATGTTTGGTTTCGCTATTATAAATATAGTAGGGTCTCTTCTGTGTACAGGTGCATGGAATAACTAGATGAAATTTTAATTTGATCTGCCAATATATAAGTACATAATTATTATGATGACGTTCTAGCTATAGGCCTATAGCCATCGAATTGTGAATATTAAGAAAGAAAAAAAAAACTCAAAATTTTAACTAAAGATAATCTTAAAATTAATAAATCTACCTACTTGATCAGTCTTGGAAAGTCGACCTAAATAGTCTAAATTCAAACTAAAAGTCCAATTTTGAAGATTCACTTTTGAGGTCGGCATTCTGTGAGTATCCTAATCCTCTGTGTGTATATATATATTATGACTTGATAGGCCGACATTCCTCCCTTACTCACAGTGTTTGGAATTAATTATTATTATATATACAATAATAATAATAATATAGTTGGTTAAAGAAGTTGGAAATTGGAATATTATAGTAAAATTTAGAGTAAATTACACTGACCTCTCCTGAAAAATTTAAATATTACAGAGACCTCTCCTCTCGTTTGAAATATTACACTGGCCTTCCTGACATATCAAAATACTCTACACTTTGATCTAAATAAGATTTTTTTTCTTGAAGTTTCCATTCAAATGGATAACTTTTTATGAATTTTCAACTCATTTTTTTTTTCAATGACCAAGTTTCTAATGAGGCTTTTCCCAATCTAACAACTCAAGAGAGTAGATCTTTTAAAAAAATTGAGTTAAAAATTCATAAAAATCATCTATTTGGTTGGAAACTTGAAAGAAAACTGTTATTTGGACCAAAGTATATGATATTTTGATGTGTCCGAGGAGGTCAGTGTAACATTTCAAACGAGAAGGAATTTGTGTAATATTCGAATATGTCAGGGGAGGTCAGTATAATTTACTCTAAAATTTAATTATCCTTAATTTGGACATTTCAATAATAATTTTAATAAAGTTAATATTTTTATATTCAGATTTATTTTTTTGATTTACTTTAAATGTATATATATATTCAGATTTTGATCACCTTATTTTTATTGTTCAATCTAGGGAAATCAAATTGTCTTTTGCAATAAATTCATGAGAATGGAAAAGAAAGAAAAAAGAAGAGAGGAAAGAGAAAGTGTGGTGGGGTATAATAATATGTATACTTTAAACATAAAGGTAATGATAAGACAAGGTGAAAAAAAATAAGGTGGACCAGTCACATTATTATTATAATTAAAGAAAGGAAAAGATTAATATATATATATGTTGAGATTTCAGAAGCAAATAGGGTGTTTCTTGGATTTTTTGTACAGATTTGGTTCGCTTCACCTAGCAAACTTAATTAATTAAAGACCCTTATTAATACTTCAAATATATATATATATATATATATATATATATGTATGTGTGTGTGTGTGTATTTATATAACTATTCCAAAAACGGCTACTAATTAACAAATATAGCTTAATAATTAAGGCACCTCTCATCATCTCACATATCTTCTTCATTATAATGTTTCACTATATTATAGATTTTCCATCATAGTCAGAAAGTAGTGATGAAGAGAAAGAAAGAAAGAAAGAAAGAAAGAAAAATCAAATCAAATCTGTATTTGAATTTTAAAGAAATTGACGTGACCTATTTGGATATAGATTATAGATCCACTGGTCAAGTCTTCATGAAATTAATCAGCTGAATAATGTTTATACTGATTTTTAAAAAATAATTAATAATTTTAATGTAATCATAGATTCATAGTTGTCTTTTTTTGCAACACTAAAGATTTGATACAATATTATGTTCAGTATTATTTACAAATTTTTTTTATTCTATATAAAACAATACAATTATTTAATTATTTTTAAATTATTAACCAAGGATATTGAATAATGTTTAATTTTTTTATGTAATTAAGGTATAATAGTTAAGTGTGTGTGTATATATATATAAGTAAATTCATATGATTTTATCATAGGTAATTTTAATGATTTTACGATGCGAGTTTAATTCACCCTCTTCCACGATTTTATTTAAAATTTAGAATTTGACAATCTTGATTGTGAGATATCCTTTTTTTTAATTTATTTATAAAATATAATTAATGCTTAACTAATTATTATTAATATGTTTTTTTTTTTATATTTTTTATTGTGTAATTATATTATAACTTTAACTATTTTTAATTTTTAAATACATTATAATCTACTAATAAGAATAATTCTCTCATTTAATTTTGTATTTTATATAAAATTTAGTCTAAAATTTATTAATGAAATTACTAAATCAACAAAAAACAAAATGTAAAAGCAAACTAAAAAGGGGGTCAAAATAAAAAGAAAAAAATGACGGGTTGAAGTTGAACCTAACCCAACCCAACCCTAATTAACCTGTCATTGGACGGGTTGAATTGATTCGTGTTGAACATCCTAATTCTTTTTAATCCAAACCAACCTAACCTCGTCATTTAATTTGATTAATTCCACTCATTTTTTTAAAAAAAGAATTTAGTCCAACTCAACTCGTGCATACCCTACTTATAAATGAAGGAAACATATAGGAAACTGAGTTTTTAAATTTTTTCTGTAGTAGTTTTGGTTATATATATATGTACCCTATTTATTAGACATAGATATGTGAAGAGCAATATTCGAATAATCAGATGCATAATTGTTCGCACTAAAGCAATCTCATATGATGATTTGCATCGTACGCTTTATATATTTTTATGAATTATTTTATATTTAATACTCAATAAGACTTCAAGTAAAATTGCCTCATCTTATATATATATATATATATATATATATATATATATATATATATATGTGAAAAAGTATCACTTAATCCTTGTTTGAATAACTTTTCTTGTGATATTTTTCATTCAAAGTTTAATCAAATAATTATATAATCATGTAAAAATTTGTTAAAAACCAGTTTGCACCTATATACCCTTTTAATTTTAATTTGATACAATGCTATTTTATGAATAATATCACTTTTTGTTTGTAGAGTGAATTATATTAAGCATAAAATCTCCAATCACATTCATTATTCTTGTAATGCATGTGCTGATGTTTTGAGACATCCAATCGTCTTAATCCACCTATAGTATTAATTAAATAACAAGTTTCATGAATGTTAAAATGATAATTTGTAAATTTTATGTACGCAAATTAATTTTAACTGGCCATTAATATATACTTGACTCATTTGATTAAAATTTGAATGAAAAATTATATAGGGTAATTAAGTATTAATAGAATAAACTACAAGAGATTTATTAAGTCACACACTTATTTTGTAACTTTGGAGAGCAAACTAATTAATTATATTATAGACCAAACCATGGGGTAAAAATGTAATTTTTCCTTTACATAAAATTACACTCAAGTCTTAACATATTTGATATAATAGTGCAAAAACTTTATTTTGTTTCTGATTTATGTACTAATTAAAGTTAACTTTCTATATGATCATACACATTACTTCTTTCCAACAACAACAATCATTAAATAATAACTGACGTTATTCTTAATAATATAATTTATTAATTTAACTATTGCAATTGAAGTTAAAATGTTATAGAGGAGTAGATGTTCAGTGGTACTAGAGGTGTCAAAGTGGGCCAACCCGGTCCACACGGGTTGACCCACCACGGGTTGAACCCGTGACGGGTTGAACCCGTGACGGGTTGAACCCGTGACGGGTTGGCCCACTCGGGTTGGCAATGGTAAACGGGTTGGAAATTCCAGCCCGACCGGGCCAACCCACCTAACCCACTATTTTTTTTTTTAATTTTTTTAAATTTTTTTAATTCTAACTTTTTCTAAAAAAGAAATCTATACTTTTTTTATACATTTTTTTATGAACCAAGAAATTTAATATGGTAAAATGAAAGAAAAGATTTATCATTAATCATTTTACTCACAAATAGTTAAAAATAAAACAATGAAAGTCTGAAACATGGTCAAAATATCACAACATTACTCATTTCTTTTTCTCTTGGCTCATGCAAATATGGTGAAAAATGAAAATATCACAAAAAGAAAGAAATATGATTAATAATTATTTTTTTTTTTTAAATTTTTTTAAGTTAGGTGGGTTACGGGCCAACCCACCTAACCCGCGAGCCGACCCACCTAACCCGCCTCCAACCCGTTTAATAAACGGGTTGAAATTTTGCAACCCAACCCACCAAATTGGTGGGTTAAACGGCTCAACCCACCGGGTTGGACCCGTTTTGACAGCTCTAAGTGGTACGGTAGTACTGAATTTCAGTACATCTCTCCAATCAATTGGTCCCTAAACCATTCAAGGTGGGCCCTAATTAATGTAAATTTTTATTAATATTAACAAATGGCACTACATAATTGAAGGGATGCACTGAAGTTCAGTGGTACGATACCATTGAACTTTTATCCGTTATAGAGATTATCTTTAATATTAATTGTAAAACTTATGTTAATCGTTTTAAAATATGTCATAATGGATGTTAAATATAATTTATAATTGATGCTAAAATTGTTTTTTAGTGAATCTACTTAATTATAAAATTTTAACTATGTTAATTTTCTATTAAATTGGAACTTCAATTCACATCAATTATGTAAAATTATAATTATATGTGCTATGAACAAAATTTATGTTTATAATTTTTAAAATACAAAGAATAGTAAGTATATATTAGATTGGATTCAGGCCCAATTGATATTGAGTCTACTGTACAAATAAAAACAATAGATGAGTTAGAGAATATAATTTACTCATTTATTTAAATTTAATTATAGACGAATATAATTTAAAAATTATAAAAATAGTTTTTGTCATAGCACATATAATTATAATTTTACATTTTGTGTGGGTATTGCAGACAAGAACTCTTTAGAGATATGTTCGAAAATCATATATATATATAAAAAGTTAATTAATAACTCAAAAAAGGAATTATTGTAATTCACCTAAATAACAACTAAAATGACAAGATCATGGAATAATAGCATACCAACCTTAATTGCTTGTTAGGTGGGAAAAAAATCTCTCACGTACTCACATGGCCTGGGAGACACCAAATCAAGTTTGGCATCCTTAATTTAGTGTTCATGTCTTAATTTTCTGCTCTTGTTGACTGAAGGCAAATTAAAAGAGGAAAGAAATTAATTAAGAAACATGACATCTAATATATAGGTACTATGAGAGGATATTATTTTATATTATGATATATAAAATATCATGTTATTTAAAAGTAGATGTGTTAAAACATATTCTGTTTGGCATTACAAAATATATAAGGTCGGACTGAAATTTATTCGGCTCTAACTAAAAACAGGCTAGTCCAGCCTAATCCTTAAAAATATATGACCAAAATGGAGAGAAAGGTTGTGTCAGGCTAGCCCAATGTTTTTTATTTTTTTTAATGTTTGTTAGTATTTATATATTAAACAAATTTTATTTTTTTAGTATAATTTAAATTATATTAATTATTTTGAATTTTTTTTAACTTGTCTAATTATTTTAATTCTTAATGTATCTTATTATTTTAAATTTTAAATTTTAAATAAACATAAGTCTTAAACTATAAAATATTTTTAATTATTTAATAATTTAAAATATTATTTTTGAAAAAAATAAAATAAGGCCAAGCCTAGCATAGCTCTAAGCCCTATTAAGATTGGACTAGAGTGGAGAAATCTTAAACATATTAAAAATAGATCAATCCAAACCAGTCCTAATTAATAAAATAGAGTCAAAGCGAATTAGGGTCGAATCAATTTATTTTAACATCTCTATCTGAGATGACACCATATTAAACGTGCTCTAAATCTTAAATAGAATTTAACTCAAAATATTTTATGTACACCAACGCAATAGAGTACAAATTATAAAGAGCTTTTGTTTAATTATCACCTTTGGAATTTAATCATCTTTATAGAAATGAAAATATATGTTAACCATTAAGAAATGCCCCCAATAATAAAATCAACAATTATCGAGCAAAAAATTAATCTTTAAGTTCGCGCAGATGTTGTTCTCATAAGATTTAATTAAAGAGTGTTTATAATTATGCATATGTATTGATAAAAATTAACGTTGTCCAATTTAAAAATTAACATCGCAGGAGTTCAAAGACTAATAGTCCTTGTGTGTAATTAAGAATAATATAATGGTCATCGATCCAACAAGATATCTAATATTGTGTATAAAAAAATTATTCAGAATATTAGGTAACTTTTACAATGTACATTTCGCGTGTAACAACATATGTTTATTAAATTTATCATGATTTACATCATAATTTTTATTTCCTTAAACTTATTTGTAACATCAACCTATAATGTCATTCCTATGAATAATCAATAACTTGGCATTTGTTAGGAACTACGTGAACATTTGTATTCTTCTATACTTTGTAATGAAATTAATATGCTTAGATTAATACATACTCATACAATTTGAATTAACTTATAGAATATTCGCTAATTACACCCCATGCATTGCACCAGTTCAATACTTATTCTTATATATATTCAAAACCTTCGGCATTAATCTTTATCATTAAATGTAAATACATATGAGAGAGAAATTAGATTATTAAGAGAAAGAGTCTTGTAAGAATTTATATATATATAAGTCTTTCAAGAATAAAATTATATTAATCCATTCTATGACAACTCTGGCTTATGTTTGTTAGAAATGTACGAATAGGAAATGATGTAATGCAAAATACTGTAGAGTAAAAGAAAATACTATAAAAAAATAAGAAAGATAAAAAAAATGATAAAAAATATATTTAATATATAAAAATATGATATAAAATTTTTTAAAAATTCATAAAATACATAAAAAATACTTTTGAAATCCATTATAAATGTAGAACTCATTTGCTAAAATTGTTGTAGGGACAGTGGTAGTGCTAGTGTTAGTCAAAGACATGATCCCACACAATTGCCTTTGGAATTTCTTGAACTGCGTGAAGGATCAATAAAATAATAATAAGAATTTATTTAATAAATATCTTATAATACTTGTTAAAGTTTGTTGTGACCAGAGTGTCCTGATTAGCAAAATTTATTAATAAAAAGAATTTATAAGATTTTTTTATTAGTCAATAAAATATTTTATGTCTTAAAATTTTTAAAAATATTTATTTAAAAATTAAACTCAATTAACTAATTAGGTGAAACTTCTAGGACACATGTTATAACTTAGAAAGACCTTATTATTTTACTAATCAATAATTAACTATACTAATTCATTTTCTATCAATTAATAAAGTATTTATTGATCCAAAAGTTGTAAAAAAGTTAACAAAAAAAATAATTTTGAATGGTAAAAATTTTAACTCCATGAAAAAAAGGTAAAAAGTTTGACCAATATTTTTAAGCAATGTTGTTAGGACCGGACGGTCCGATCGGTCCAACTGTGAACTAGACGTTAGAACGAGTTGGTCGGATTTAAAAAACCAAACTACTAATTGGACCGAATTTAACTAGAGTCCAACCGTCGAACCGCTCGATCCAATTCAGTTTTTAAAAATTGATGAAAAATAGAAAAATGAAAACGAATGTGTGTAGAGTCAAGGATAATAATGCACAACCAAGTCAAGGAAAGCACAATCTGGACTCATTTCTTCAAAAATAATTAGCAAGTTATAGTGGAAGTGATGGTTATCAAAGACTTTATGCTTGGTTTGATCAAGATCCTCCTGAGTTTGACAAGTCTTGAAAATTATATGTATTTAAATGAGTGTTGTTATTTTATATATTAAGAATAATTAATATTTATTATTTATTGTATCATCCGATTCGACCTATGGTTTAACTGATTAAATCGATCAAACTATGAATCAGAAACTTATTTGAGTCTTTATCCAGTTCGATCATGACAACATTATTTTTAAGGTACAAGTTAATAAAACTCTTATTATTATTAGAGTTTTGCTATTTAGTATTATAGTAGAAATATTGGTTAAGCTTTTTTTATTGGTTGATAAAAGTAGGATTTATCTAACAAGTATTTTATGATACTTGTTTAAAATTTTTTTTATTACTTTAGAGATACTTTATTGTTTTAAAGTTAAAAAAGTCAACAATTAGGATGTGTTTGGTACACGAATTGATTTTTTAATCCTATGAATTAATATGTGATTCCCAGGACTATGATTTTCAAGAATGTCATAAAAGCTATTTGGTTCAACTTTCATATTTCTGTGATTATTTTACAAGATTTTTAGAAATGTTACAAATCATAATATCGGGAATGTTACCCTTGATTATTTTTTAAATAGTAACTTATCATTAAATAAATAATTTATATATAAAACTATTTTAACTTATAATTTATATACTCCTTGATTATTTTTCCATCAAAAGACTTATATCAATTAACATTAAAAATCATATATTTATATTATACTTATACTCTTAATTTAAAAAATATTTTAACTAAAAATTTAATTTAACTTACATAATTCATAATAGTTTATGGAGTATCTCTTATAAAATTCATTTTTTTTCACTTTATTTTCCTTAAATTTGTCTTATTTGAAGTTATCATACTAAACTTTATTATTGTATTATATTATGCATATATACACGTGTAAAAGTTTGAACAACAAAACAAAATATAGCTCAAGCAAAAGAAAAAACAAAATATAGCAATAAGTAGGAAAATGGGTCGATCCTGCAATGTCAAAATGAATAATTTGTTAAACTCTCTCATTGATTGAAATGAATCCTTAAACAATATCATTATATCATTTATCACTAAAATCTAAATTATAATAGATAATTGGTCCCAACAATTAAACACAGGGTGAGCCCCGGGGCCTATTCTGCTTGCCCCCACTCTTTAATTTCTAATAATTTTAATTAATGTAATTCAATAAAATGTTAATATATATTATTAAATAAATATATGGATTCAAACTCAAAGCTTGTTATGTTCTTAGAAAAAAAATATTAATAAATGCAGTTTAGGTATTATAACTGTGAGATGGTGAAGGAATAAGAAGATGAAGTGATGAGACAATATTGAAGGAAGAGGAGGAGTAACGTTGAAGAATTTGTATGATTGTAAAGTCTAGTTGTATAGGTCAAAACTAAAGGTTTAAAATAATAAAGGATAAAGTGGGAAATATTACATTTTATTAAGGGTATTTTGATCATAAATTATTTAAATTTCAACTTCTACTACTAGATAGAAAAAGAAATTCTAATTTTTAACTTCTGCTTAAAGCTAAAAAAGTGCATTCTGCTATAACTAAGAATCACTTATTTTATGAAATAATTGCATGCACAAAATAATACTTTTTTAAAATAAATGATTATTAAAAAAATAAGTGCATTTTTTTTTCTTAAAAGTTAAAAGTAAGAATGCACAAACAAGATCTAAATATTTCCTTAATTAATTAAAAAAATCAAAAGAAATTTAAGACACTAATTAGCAAAATTAATCCTATATTAGTATTTAGTTTAAAGGATAAAGTACTTTCGTGATCCCTTAAATTTTGCTGTAATGTTCATTACTATTTTTAAATTTTTTTTGGTTCATGCCTACCCCTAAATTTTTAATTTTCTTCATACCCCTGTCCTTCTCTTGTTAAACCGTTAACTTGCTTGACGAAATTTGCTGACGTAGATAATGAATGTGTATTTCTTTTGCTACGTCATTTTTCCACATCACATTTAACTTTTTTCTTTTATTAAAAAAATTAACTTAATCCAAATAAAAAAATATTTTAGGGTAAAATTTTGGTTGTTTTTGTTTTATTTGGATTAGCTTAATTTTTTTAATAATAGTAAAAAGTTAAATGTGAGGTGAGAAAATGAGGTGGACAGATAAATGACAAAAGAAATACATATTAATCGTCCATGTCAGCAAATTCCGTCAATCAAGTTAACGGTGTTAGCAAAATGGGCAGACATAAACGAAATTAAAATTTTGGGGTAGATATGATCTTTTGAGAACAAAAATAAATGTTACAACAAAATTTAGGGACAACAAGAATACTTATCCATTCTTAAATTCTTTAAACATGGGTATGTTCTTTTGGTGGAAAAGAGGAGGGAATGAGAATGGAAAAAGAGGAGAGAATGAAAATGTCATGTCAATGTGATATGATGTGATGTGAATGGAATAAAAGTGGATAAAATGACAATTTTGCCTTTACATTAAAAGTGAGAATGGAATAAAAGTGGATAAAAAAGTAAGGACAAAAACATAATTTTATCACATTATAAAAAATGAAATTTGTTTGTCAGGAAGAAAAGAGGAGGGAGAAGGCTTCTACCTCCCCTTTTCCATCAACAAATATTTCTAAAGAACATAGCCTTAAGTAAGAGTTTGATTCATAGATGAATATAAAGAGAATTTTAAATTTTTTTTAAAAAATATAGGGTATATATTCGAGAATTAATTATTACTATAAATATTAAAAAATTGTCACTGGACGTCACCATCACCTTGAGTGTCTCTTTTTCATAGCCACGCCCACTAACTTTAATTTCTTTCATTTAAATTTTGGTATTTTGTGTTTGTTTATCCACAAATTCAGCGTATGCTCCCTTGGAAGCATTCAATGCTTTTACTCAGTCAAGAGTCAACACAAAGCCACTATATATACATTTGCTTGCTATCAACCACACCTTTCTTTCTAATCTATTTCCATTTGTATCTAATTTTTTTTTAGTATTTGAAGTTATTCAGAGTTTAAGTTCACCAGTTGTAAGCTGTTGAATTTGTTTTGAGATTTGTATCATCTTATGTTTCTGTCTGATTTTTTTTAGTATTTGAAGCTATCAAGAGCTCAAATTCACCAATCGTAAGCTGTTGGATTTGTTTTGAGATCTTTACCATCTTATATTTTTTTTTAAAAAAAATATTTTCACACAGATCTCCAAACAAATTCAACAGCTGATAAATAGTGAACTTGAGCTCTTGATAACTTTATAGCATATATATTTTTTTTCAAATCAGTCCAGCACCATAACTAATTTTTTTATTGATTTGAAAACATATGTAAGGGTAAGACAACTATTCTAATAATTTAAAAATTTTAAATCTAAAGTTATAAATCAAATTCCTGATATTTAGTTAAGGATGAATGAGTCATCTCTACTCAATCATACATGTTAGGTTATTTGTGTGTGATTTAATTATTAGATTTAAATTTGATCATCCAAATTTTCATAATGATTAAATTAAAGGCCAAAATCCATTTGGGTTCCCTATATTTTTTATTTGTTTCATATTGACAATCTATTTTTTAAAAGTTTTGAATCAGTCATTTATTTCTGTAATTTATTTCAAATTAACCCTTTTGTATAACACCCTTAATTTGGTCCGTTAACTAATCGCGTAGTATGATGCAAACTTTCCAGAAATTGTACTTTCATCCCTCTTCACCTTCAGAACTTTCGTTTCAATCCTTATACTCCCTTTTTTTTTCTCCCTTCTCACACCAACTCAACCTTCTTCTCTTTTTCTTCTTCACTCTGCCATTCACAACAAAAGAAGCTCAAAAATCATGAATTACCACTCTCATGATTAAGAACATCCCTTAATATTAATTTAAACAATATTCATAAAAGTGCTGCCCCAAACAACACAGCTTTGTGGCGACGACCACTTCTTGATGGTCACATTTCAAGTTCAGCAACATTTGGTAATTACCACAAAAATTCAATAGAATATTGCCCTTACATGCATTTATTTTAATTTGGTAAGGAATTATTAATGTTCTTAATTAATCATGGCAGTGGTAATTCATGACATTTGAGCTTCCAATATTGTTGTGGGGGAAGGGAATGATAGAGTGAAGAAGAAGAGAAAGAAACTGAGTAGGTTTGGAGAAAGAAAAAAAAGAGATAGAGTGTAAGGATTGAAATGAAAGTTCTGAAATTAAAATTGGGGTGAAAATATAATTTTTGAAAAAGCTATCATTATGCCATGTCATTGATTACTTAACTAACCAAATTAATAGTGTTATACACAAAGGCTAATAATTGGAACAAGTTGTGAAGATATACAGAGAATTGATTTAAAAGAAGACTAATATGAAACAAGTGGGAAAGATAAAAGACCAAAATGAAATTTTGAACTTAATTTAAATCTTTTTTTTTTGGATACTTAATTTAAATTTTCATGTAAAAACTAATATGATAAGATATTATAAAAAAATAAATATATACAAATTAAATTATAAACCTTATTCATTATTACAGTCATCATGGAGGAATATCATCAAAGTATCCAACTGTACGGGGATGCAAAATCAGCCCAAAACTAAGCTTGAAGGAAGCTGTGAACACTACTAAAAAAAAAAAACACAGTAGAACTAAACCATCTGCAAGTTCATTCCTTTCCCAACTTTAGCAATAAGGCCCGTTTCGTACGAAGAATGTTGGAGGGAATGAGAATATTGGAAAATGAGAATATGATATGATGTGATGTGACATGAATGGAATAAAAGTGGATAAAATGACTATTTTATCTTTATATTAAAAGTGGAAATGAAATAAAAGTGGATAAAAAAGTAAAGACAAAAACATAATTTCATCAGATTGCAAAAAGTAAGGAATGTTTAGTATAAAAAATATTGGAGGGATTGTTGAATTACAGTCAAAATTACACCCTCATTTCACTTAACCAAATGAGGCCAAACTAAGTTCCTTGCCAAGGAATTTATATAATCTTTTAATCCACCCTCCATCATGGTCTCTAATGATAAATCAGTCGAGATATTCCCAACTTATAAGGATATTTTTTACTAGCGCTTGTAGTTAGATTTGTCAAAATGGGTTAAGCCCAAAAAATCAACCCATTGGCCCACTAAAAAATGAACTTGGCTAATTAGAAATTTGGCTAGTTTTATAAAACAGGCCAACCAAAGGGAATAATATTTGGTACCCTAGCTCTCTGCTTCTCTCGGTGCCGTGGTTCAAGCCTTCAAGGATATGTGAGTTTGAGAGGGGGTGTTATTTCCTCCTTTACTTTCATTAAGTTCACTCTACTATCTTCTTCTTTTGGGGAAGATATATATTTTCTGCCATTAGGGACCCTTTCTTCCATTAGGGAAACTTTTGTTCTTCCAATAAGAAAGCTTTGTCCCTCTTCTACAGAGGATTTTCTTTGTTTTGGTCTTGTTGGGAGCAATACTACTAAAGATTGACAAGAACATCTTCAGATATGCAAAGCTCATATGGAGAAGAAGTTGTATTGGTTGAATTCGAAGAAAGGATTAAAAGATGCAATGTGGATGTGGCTTTCCTTGAAGCTTCCTAGCAGATTGGGTTGCTCGTACTGCGCTTTGCCGCTCCCTGCCACCGTTGTGGTCTTCTTCTCCTCCTCAAGATTTAAGAAGACTTTTCTTGCTGATAGCTAGTTTTGCTTTTGTTCGATTTTCTGTTGTTCATGTTTTCTTTTGTTTTCTGGAACTTTTGGTGGCTTTTATATATTTTTTATTTTCTTTGTTGTTTTGGTCAATTTGTTTTCTTTGTTACTCGTGGTTGTTAAGGGGTTTGTCCCTTGAAGGTTTGGACCCTGCTTCTCGATTTATCTGTAGGTCCTATTAGGCCTTTTATTTTGCCTCTGTTTATGTGCCTTCGAGCTGAGTAATATACAGTGCTTTTGTCCAGAAAAAAAAACAGGCCAACCCGTCTTAGCCCGCCCATTTTGATCAATTAAAAAAAAAAATTCTTTATTTACAAAGTCTCTCTCACACTTTCAGCCTTTTTATTTGTGTAAAAATTAGGTTACATGGCTTTGGTTTGGAATCAAATTGTGTTAATTTATTCTCAATATTTTTTTAATTAATTTGTGAAGCTATTTTAATTCACATTTTATAAATTTTTCTTATTATTTTTATTTGCAAATGAACTAAGATGAATTTTGCTATAAAAATGATTCACCAATTGAAGAAAACAATATGATTATATGAATTTGATGGTGAAAGTGTGAAAGATTAAAGACGATTAAATAGTGAAATTTGTCATTATTATTTAATTAATTATTATTTTTAGTAAATTTATTTTATTTAAGTTTCTACTTATTAGTTATCTAGTTTAATATTTTAAATTTAAATCTTAGATATCTTTTGTTATATAAATCTGATTTAATAATTTAAATTAGATTAAGTCCTATTCCTAAAGAGATTCTAGTGGTTAACTTGTAACCATGGTCCATATTTAAGCCACATCTGGCATTTTGCAATACATGAATTTATTTTTTTTTAGAATTAAACTCAGATTTCTTCTTGGTATCAGAGCCTCCCAACCCATTGAGTCACCTAGACAAACGTTAACCTCCCATGATAATAGACATGAGACCCACACCACTCCAATGATGCGAACTGAGGCCGAGATTCCCAAGCCAAGTCCTGCAAATACTGAGAACTCTAATGAAGATATGAATTTTCCTATTGCGCTAAGGAAGGGGGTAAGAGCTTGTACTAAGCATCCAATTGCTAACTTGGTTTGCTATGATAAGCTGTCAAAAAATTACAGGGCATTTATCACTAAAGTCTCTAGTGAAAAAGTACCTACTACCATTGAAGAAGCTCTTAAACATGAGAAGTGGAAAACTGCCGTAAAAGAAGAGATGGATGCACTAGTTAAGAACAATACATGGGAGCTAACTACATTACCGAAAGGAAAAAATCTAGTAGGCTGTTGATAGATATTCACAATCAAATATAATTCTGATGGAAGCATCAATAGGTATAAAGCTAGATTAGTAGCTAAGGGGTACACTTTAACTCATGGAGTTGACTATCAGGAAACTTTTGCTCCTGTAGCCAAGTTCAATTTCATCAAAGTTCTCCTATCCTTAGCTGTTAATTTGGATTGGCCACTCCACCAGCTCGACATAAAGAATGCCTTTCTGAATGAAGATCTCAGGGAGGAAGTTTACATGAATGTTCCACCTGGACTTGAAAGTAGTAATGGGAAGGTATGTAAATTACTGAAGTCTCTTTATGGCCTTAAACAATCTCCTAGAGCATGGTTTGAGAAGTTCACAAATGCTGTTAAGAGAAATGGGTATATTGAAGGCCAAGCAGACCATACACTATTTTACAAAATCTCACCCACTGAAAAAAGAGCTATCTTGATCCTGTATGTAGATGACATAATTATCACAGGGGACTTTATTGAGGAAATATCTCTGCTTAAGGCTGCTTTAACCAAGGAATTTGAGACAAAGGACCTTGGTGAACTCAGATACTTCTTGGGAATGGAAGTAGCAAGATCAAAAGGAGGAATAACTGTGTCACAACATAAATATACTCTAGATTTGCTCCAAGAAACTGGTATGCTTGGATGCAAACCAGCTGAGACCCCTATGGAGACAAATTACAAGACAAAATTCTCTCAGGAGAGCCCCTTGGTGGACACTGGAAGGTACCAACGATTAGTAGGTAAAGTAATTTACCTGTCTCATACAAGACTAGATATTAGCTTCCCTGTGAGTGTGATAAGTCAATTTATGAATAGTCCTAATGAGGAACACCTCAAGGCAGCATATCAAATTCTGAGATATCTGAGGTCAGCACCTTGAAAAGGTATTTTCTTTAAGAAGAATGACAATAGAGGAGTTGAAATAAATTACATCGATGCTGATTGGGCGGGATGTGCAATTGATAGAAGATCTACTTCAGGATACTGTACCATGGTTTGGGGGAATTTAGTGACATGGAGAAGCAAGAAATAGTGCGGAAGCTGAATTTAGAGCACTATCTCAAGGTATATGTGAAGGTATTTGGCTAAAAATACTACTTAATGAACTCAGAATTCAAGTTGACAACCCTATGGAGGTAAAATGCGATAATTTAGCAGCCAAGCATTGCCAAACATCCCGTGCATCATGATCGAACCAAACATGTTGAAATTGACCGCCACTTCATCAAGGAGAATCTAGATTCTGGAAATATAACCTTGAGTCACACACCTTCTCACCTTCAGGTAGCAAACATCCTAACAAAGAGCTTGTGTGGCACCAAGTTTGAAGAGCTAAGTGCCAAGCTGGGAATGATCAACATCATGTCCATAGCTAGCTTGAGGGGGAGTGTCGTTATTATTTAATTAATTATTATCTTTAGTAAATTTATTTTATTTAAGTTTCTACTTATTAGTTACATAGTTTAATATTTTAAATTTAAATCTTAGATAGCTTTTGTTACCTAAATCTGATTTAATAATTTAAATCAGATTAAGTCATATTCCTAAAGAAATTATAGTGGTTAACTTGTAACCATGGTCCCTATTTAAGTCACATCTGACATTTTGCAATACACGAATTTATTTGTCTGAGAATTAAACTCAGATTTCTTCAAAATTAAATATGTAGTAGATTAATTCATCTTTATTTATTATTTGACTCATTTCTAATTTATTTAGTTTTCATTAGGCGATGTAATTTTAAAACTACATGGATATTTGTAAGTTGTTATGTATTGTATTTTTCATTTCCTTTTTTGCCATTTATTTTTTAGAAAAACCTATGAGGCTCAATTGGTCAAACTTGATAAGATCGAATTAAGTTAGAGAAATTCTAAACCATTTTAAATGGACCAATTCAATTCAACCCAATCCAACCACGATAATTTCTTTTTACAATACAAAACCATCGTTTAAAGATCATTCTATACTTGCACACATTTCCTCTGTATAAACTCCTCGATCCTTGATGGTGGTGGGTTGTTGTGAAATAAGGGAGGGGCATTTTTGTCTTTTGATGCCTCAATTACATCAAGTTAATTACGTTAATTATTTAGCTTACACAATGGAAATCATTTGTACAAGGTAAAGTAGATTGCATTGCAAACGATTGGTTGATAATTTTGTCAACGTAATCGTAAACGTATAATTCTTTTACATTTTTCTAACCAAATACACTTGACTTTTTGTAATGTGATAGAATTATATTTTTGTCCTTACTTTTTTACGTACTTTATTTCATTCTCACTTTTAATAATATAAGGGTAAAATAATTATTTTACCCACTTTAATTCCATTCAGATCATATCACATCACTTTTTCCATTCCCTTCTGTAATCCCGTTACACCATTCATTCCCATTACATCCTCCACCCCACTAACCAAACCCACCTTCAGGGTGAGTTTGGTACAAGAGTTAGATTTTTAATCTCGAGAATCCTAATCCCGATAATGTGTTTCCTGGAATTAGGATTCCCGAAAATATTAGAATAACTGTTTGGTTCAACTTTCATAATTCTAAGATTATTTTACAAGATTGTTAATTACAAGATGCCAAAAAAATAATTTTAAGATTATTTTTCTAAACCTTGAGAAGATATGTTTATTATAAGTTGAAGAGACAATTCTAAGCCGCAGGCCCAGCTTAATTAAGTAAGAGCCTTATGATCCATGTGACAACACATATATAAATCTCTTATCAGATTCATAATAAGTGTAAGTCCAATAACAATTAGGTAAGCCGTTGTATTATATAGTATATGTCTTAAAATGTAACTAATTACTTTCAATTTTACTTCTTCTGTACACAAGAAAAAGATGGACAAAAATTTTATTTTAGTCCTTAAAGTTTAGCACTACTTTTTTTAATTTAGTCTCTCACGTTCGTAATTAGTATTAATTTTGTCCCTAATGTTTACTCAGTTTCAATTCAACCTCTATATTTGCTATTAGTACCATTTTAGTCCCTCGAATTTCTTTTTTTACCCCTTAATTTTGTTTTAAAAAAATGTTAGGTGATGATTCATGTCATGTAAGGAAAACAAAAAAGAAAGCCCATTGTTTTGCAGATAAGAATATAAGATATAATAGATAATAGATAGATAAGTTGGGTTGGAATTAGAAAGAGTGAAATAGAAAAATATATATATATATATACTAGAGACTTCACATACACGTGTATGTCAATAAATTTTTTATTTAAAAAATATAAATAAATTATTATTATTATTAATTGTAAAATAATAAATCAAAGATAAAAAATTTATTTTCTTTGATAATTATCACAATCATTTTTAAAAAAAAACAAAATTATTACTATCACTATTCTTCTATTTTTTCTTTTCCATGATTTTTTCACATCATCTTTTTATTTTCTTTTTTAATTAATTAAATGGCTATTTTGAAAGACCATTGACGGAAAGAGTCCATAGCCATATAAATATAGACTAGAGGCTTGCATGCACGTACCGTGCATGTAATTTATTTTTTTAATGTTTTAAAAAATATATTATAAAATTATGATTATTATACTTTAAATTAATAAAAAAGAAATTTTAAAATATAAAATAAAATATTTATTATATTTAAAATAATAAATGAAATCATGGGAAGTTATTACTATTCTTATTTTCTCTCACCCATGATCTTCTCACATCATTTTTTATTTTCTTTTTTAATTAATTAATTAACTATTTTATGAGACCGTTGATAGAAAGACCCCACAACCATATTAATATAGATAGATGAGAGATGCGATTGACGATCCACGTAAGAAACGCGTTTTGTTTCCGCGGAGAAGGCACCGCCCTTGTACTATTTATTGTTTGACTGCTTTTAATGTATTTATCTCTAAAAATAGTCATCCCAAAGAAATATCTTCAATTATTTATTCAGCAAAATACCCAAATGAAAAGACAGTTATTAACTGTCAACCGTGTTTTGGAAACTGTGTGACGTCATGTCAGAAAAGATTTCCGTTATTTTAGTTGCGTTTTTGCCAAAACAGTCAAACACGTCAAATATATTGTATTTTTTAATTTTATTATAATATTAATATATATGTATTCAAATTTCAAAATAAAATAGATACATCATACATAGCCTCTTCCTCACTCTCTCAATGCTATTATCTGCTGTCCGCCACCTCCTCTTCTGTCTCCCTACTGCCTACACTTCCATGAACCTTCAATTTTACTTCTTTTTCTTTCTTTCTTTCTTTTTTATTAAGAATGAATATGTGATATATATATATATTATTCTTAATTTTGATCAAGGTAATATAACATATGCAATTAGGTGAGCCAACTCATATTTGGTCCTATTTTAATTTGTTTCCGCATGTATTCCTTAATATTCAATAATTAACAACAATTAATGCTTTAGTCCTTTGATATAATCCTATTCTATTCTGGTGGTCATCCAACTCAATACGCATCACACACCGCCATCGTCTGACACAACTTGACATATAGCACCGCTTAAGTTATTATAGAGAATGATAGTCTAGTGATTTCACCGTGTATCTCTCCTATTACTATTGGACTTGAGGCCCGATATGTATGTATTTTCTCTTCCCCCATCAAGGAAAGTCGAATTAAATCCGACTTGGTTTCGATAATCTCATGTGGTGACCCATTTACCCAGAGGCTTGTCATGCATCTTTGAAAGATGCATATTCTCTCAATTTAATTAGTTCCTAAAATCGATGAAATGTCTCAATTCGACCCATGAAAGATCATTTCCTAATAATTAGTTTGTCTATTTTATTAGGATTGATATAGACAGTAATATTAATATATAGAAGCTAACAAGGTGTTAAATGTTTAATTGAATTATATTTAACTAAGCTGTAAACAAAATATTTTGATAATGTAATGTAATTCATAAAATAAAATACATTAAATTTACAAACTACACATAAAAAATTGTAAATAGTGCATTTTGAGAGTATTCAATTTGTATATTTGATGTGTTTTTTTTTGTTGAGTATGATTTGATTTATTATTTAACGTTCAGTTAACATCTATTAATACTGTTGTCAATTAATTTTTTATTCATCATGTTAATCAAAAGACCAAATTAACTAATATGTAATAATTTTTCAGAGACTAAATTAATCTTGATATTTTTTCTTTTAAGAACAAAATTGAGAGACCAGATGATAATTAAATTACTCTATTCAATTTTAGTTCTTAATTAATAAGATGCCATTATCTATTGTTTATGTAAGTATTAATTAAGTTGTTAAATAATCACTCATATGATTTTTTTATTTGGAGACCATTTATTTACACTTGATTAAGTAATAATAAATTAAGTATCATTTGAAAAACAAATATTTTAACTTTTAATTACCAAAAGAAAACATGTAATCTTATCAAACGAAAATAGAATTAAAATTTACATGATTAATCACACATGCACCGCCAATTTATGTTTTATATATATATATATATATATAAAATAAAAGTTTAATTAATAATTAATTGACAATATTCTTCAAATTAAAGAAAATAAATTAATTAATTTAGACATCATATTTCTAACATGTGCTTAATTACGAAGCTAAGCAATTAGCATGCATGAAAAAAATAATCAATCTCCCTCTTAGCAAAATCCAGCTAATTAAGTCCACTTAGAAAAATCCTAATTTTAAAAAAGAAAAAGAGATTAGAGTGTGTGTATATGTGTGAGTTGTCTCCTCCTCGTACTTCCACAATTCCTTTCTCTTACATCACAAAACCCAAACACTTTTCTTCACAATTGACTCATTCCTCCTCACTTCACTTCACTCACCTTCCCATTTCCCTTTCAAAAATTCTAGAATATATAATAAAACAATACACCTGTTGGGAGACAAAACCCTACACGTGTCACCCTCACACTTGATTGAAACTTGCTAGATAGCTATACATAAGCTGGTTCAATATTAATGGTTCAAATTAATTAACCCAATATCTATATCCATATATATATACCCCACTCACCTTTCAACTTGCTTAACCATAACTATTAAACGTGGGACACTTATAATCTAGCTGGCTCCGTGTTAATTCTCTCTTTCCTTGAAATACACCTTCCTATATCTTTTTTTATTATACTCTTTTTCTATGTACTTATAAGCCCACGTAGCTATATTTATTAAGTGTACTTTCCTATATTTCAATTCAATTCAATTAGTTCCCATTACTTTCCCTCCCAAATCAGCAACTTTATATATATATTTATCCATATCTCTTCAAAAAACAAAAACCCACTTTATAAATTCCACTCATAAGCGCAGAAGCAGCGAAAAAATCCAGTCTTTACACTCTTTTCTACTCATTTCTTCGTCGATTGACTCAATTCACACTTTGAGAGTGAGAAAGATCGAAACTTTTTGGGATTAGTATGTTTTCCATCACTCATTCTTCAGACCCAATTCAATTTAGGTTGGGATATAGCGATTTAGAGGCTTTGGATTACACGTCGTCGCCGGCGTCGGATAGTTGCAGCGGCGGCGGCGGCGGCGGGGTTCGGCCGGTGGCTTTGTCGGACGAGGAGGTGATGTTGGCGGCGAGTCACCCGAAGAAGCGCGCTGGGAGGAAGAAGTTCCGGGAGACTCGCCACCCGGTGTACCGGGGCGTGCGGCGGAGGAACTCCGGAAAGTGGGTGTGCGAGGTGCGTGAGCCAAACAAGAAGACGAGGATTTGGCTGGGGACGTTTCCCACGGCGGATATGGCGGCGCGGGCGCATGATGTGGCGGCGATGGCGCTCCGGGGGCGGTCGGCTTGCCTTAACTTCGCGGACTCGGCGTGGCGGTTGCCCGTCCCGGCGTCGGTCGAGGCGAAGGATATTCAGAAGGCGGCGGCCAAAGCCGCAGAGGCATTCCGACCCGGGATGGAATCGGAGACCGATGAAGTGAGGCGGGAAAGTGCGGTGGCGGCTGCCGCCGCCACCACGCCGGAGCAAAGTATATTTGTTATGGATGAAGAAGAAGAGGGAGTGATGGGGATGCCGGAATTGCTGAAGAGCATGGTGCTGATGTCACCAACTCATTGCTTGGGAGATCAGTATGGTGGCGCTGACGTGGAAGTGGATGATGCTGAGGTGTCATTATGGAGTTATTCAATTTAATTAATTATTTTTCTTACTATTTAAGGTCATAACTCATAAGTCATAAGGGCGTGTGGTGTAGATAAGAGGAGAATTGTACTATTTTTCTTTTGTTTGGACTAACTAAAGGAGGCGTTTGTTAGTTTTTTTTTTCTTCTTCTACTCTTTATTATTCTTTGTTTGGAAAGTATCCATACTTAATATTTGAACTAGTACGGATGCTAAATTATATGTGAAAAGTAGGAAAAGATGATTCTTTACAAAAATTTAATAGAAATTTTTGTATTATATTTTGGGTAGGAAAATAAGAAAAAGGAAGTGTTTCTGTTGTTATATTGTAATACTTGGAGGTCACTCTCTTCAAAGTTCAAACTAATGAAATAGGGAGAAGAGTAATTTATTATAAGTGTTAAAAGTGCATAAGCACATTTGAAAAGAGCAGAGTATATTCAGCGAAGTGTGCATCCTATAGAGCGTTGAATTGTATTTGCTTTGAATATTAAACTACTAATGGGTTTTTGTATAAAAAATGATTTATTTTTGGGAAAATTTTCCAAAAATAGTATTTTTTTTTCATTCAGCTTTGGAAGCTTTATTTTGATCAATTCAAACTCAATTCATGTTGTATACTTAATTATAGTAGGAAAATCTCCTAACAAGAATAAACTATTCGCCAATGAGGAGTGGCACAATTGGTTAAGCATCGGTCTCTTAACCCCACAAGGGTGAAGATTCAAACTCTATGACCGATATAGGGGCCTTATGGTAGGTGATATATAAATTCTCTCATAAATTTTTAAAGAGGTTAGGAGGTTTTCTCTAACCTTGGTGGAATAGCATTACTTACCCCCACCTAAACTTTTCATCACAAAAAAAATATATATATATATTCACAAAGTCTTGACCCTACAATCTTTCGCAAACGTTGCCAAACCACTAATTAACAATTCAAAATATTATCACTATATACCATTGCATTCTTTTTTTTTTTTTTTTGCATATTCACTGCTTTCACAGCTTTGCTCAATCAAATTCTAGTTTCAAAGAAACTAATTTGTTTCTATCATGTTGGAGAAATTACAAATACCTTGTATACTAAATTAGCATAACTTCCATTCATCTATCATGTTGTGAAGAATGTTACCCAAATGCAACCAAAAGATTATCAAATTTTTGTATTAATTTGAAGATAAGTATATATAGTCAGCAAAATAAAAATAAAACAAAATGAAGCTGATGCTGCTAATAGAGCCTTCGAGCATGCATCTTACAAAATCATGGAAGAAAAATGTAATTATAATAATAATGATAATAATCTATTTTGATGCTTGTGATTCAATATGTTCAGCAGCTTCCTCCAGAGATAGAAGCTCTTGCATAAGGGAAGCTAGCTTGGAATCGTTATCTTCTTGAATGTGTGCTGGAACCTTCTCTCTATAACCTGAAGCATTTATGGTCTTCTCCAACCTTTCCTTTTGCCTGCATATAAATAAAACTCCCATCTCTCAGAAGCCATGTGAGGTGAAAATATGTGGTTCCAAAACACAATACGTGATAAACTTACTTCTTGAATTCATCTATCTTCTTCTTGATCTTTCCTAGCTCTGCTTCTGCAGAAATAGCTCCTTGAAGCTCTAGATAAACAGATAGGTTCTCATTCACAACTGATACAGAACATCCAGTTGGAACAGAATCGTTTTCATTGATCACCTGTGAATCATAAAGCATTACAGGTGAAAAAGGGTAAGGATAATAATTGGAGTAACAGGAAATCCAGAAAGTTGAGACCTGCCTAAGTTCTGGACATAAAATGGATTTTGCGTAAAAGAAATACACACTAGGGTCACACAAAGAAATTGAATACTCATCTTTCAGTAGTATCACAGCATGCCCCACAAATCTAGATATGGATACAATACAAAGTTGATATCATTGTGGGAGACAGACCACTGTATATTAGATAATTGAGGTACTTCTTAATATTAAGGTCTTTATATATTGTTATTTTGAGATGAGGTATTATAAGTTTATAACTCTCCACGAAAGTGATGCATAAGTGTGACGTTGTTGAGAAGGTTGAACAATTGTCATATCCTCAATTTTCCAACACAAAAACAAGTTAAAATTCTCCAGTGTCACACAACAAAGCAAGAATGAAAATAATTTCCATGAATGCTACCATGTAACTGCATTACAAGTATCATAAACTTCACTTTCAAATCATGTTTTGGTGATGAAGATTCATTCTTCCATGGTATAAAAGGAAAAGGAAAAAACACCAAAAAACTACAAGGGATGTATGAAATGACAACATACGAAAGCAACTTCAACAAGTTTGCACAACTTACAGTCAAAGATGATAGATTTGCTAGAGTTACAATCTCCAGTTGATGGCTGCTAATAATTTCTGCAACGGCCTGTGCTCGGCAAAGAACAAAAGCTGGTCGCCTAACAACATAAGCATCAAATTCTAAATCAGCAGAGAATGTTAGATCAAACACTAACTAGATCAACCCCTTCCAATCTCTTTGAGGGTTTATAGGAGGATTTATATATTACCCACCAATAAGGCCCTCATCGATCACTGGATTTGAACCCTCACCCTTGTGAGATAAGAACCCTAACCCATAAATCAAGATAAGTGGGTTAGGCATGACCCAAGTAAACAACCAACTCAACTCAAGTACGCAACTATGTCTACGACCCACTTAAACCGAACCACTTGATCCAACATAATTTTTATTATTTTGTTACTTTTTTTTGTATTAAATGATATTTTCATTTTCCATTTTATTTATATTAAATGGCAAATATAGATATACAAACATGCACATAAATGCAAAAAATAGTAGAACATGCATGCACGTGTATATACACATATATGCATAATGCATATACATAGTACATATTTGTAGATATACACAAGTACATATAGATATACAACTTCTAATGTTTATGCATAAATATATGCACACATTTGTGTACAACATATGTAAGTGCAAAGGAATAGTCTATGATACAAGTCATGCAACTAGTGGTAAATCAATCATAATGTGATAAGGTCACTTTTAACATATTAATTTTTTTATGCTTTAAAATTGTAATATATTAATTTTTTATTAATATTAATATATAAAATATAATAAAAAAACAAATAAACTTTTTTCAACAAAAAATAAAAATACTAAAAATAGAATTATCATAAACTTCGAGAGCTAAAACATAAAATACTTGTAATTTTAAAACACCAAGTGAATGTTAAAAGTGACAATTGTCACATTTTGACGAGTACAACACTAGTTGCATGGGATGCAATGGATTACATAGACTTTCCCAAGTGCAAATATGATAACACATGCAACTATATGCATATATGTATAAGTAATATATATATATATATATATATATATATAAATACTCATAGAAGTAACATACATCTTTATATGCACACGTACATGTATACATACACATCTGTGTCCATATAGGTGCATACACATGCAAGCAGGAAAATGATAGCACATGCAACTACGTACACGTGTAAGTAATATATATAAATGCATATATGTACATGTATATATACATACATAATTTATTTTTAAAATTAATGATACTATTTTGCACAATATATTATCTCTCTTAATCATATATATATATATATATACTTTGCAAGCTTTAATACCAAACATTTTTTAATTTCAAATTATGTCTCTTTTATTATTGGATTTTTTTTAAATATGGATAAGATTAGACATCTTATAATAAGAACCTCATTCATTTTTCTGTCATTTTTTTTCCAACAATTTAATCAAAAGTTGAAATAAAAATAAAATAGTGAGAAGGAAGATGATTGGTTAATGGCTGGATTGGGTTTAAGTTTAACCCTAAATTAATTGGTCATTAGTCATATTTGACCCATTTAACATGAAATTAGAATGAAAATAAAGGTTGCTTCCACATACCTGTCTCGTCTTTCATTTCCTAGAGACCTGAGAGACTTTACAACAGACTCTACCAGATCCATTGCATTCTCCACCATTTCGTTGTTCCAGCTCTGAGATTAAAATAGAACACATTAGAAAGAAAGCAAATACAATTATCTGATAGTGAACAACCTAAGCATGTTAATTGACTTATATCATAGTAATATAAGAGCTACCATTTGCTAAGTCATGCTCGACATTTTTAACAGACAGGAATGGGGAAAAAAGATACAGTGACTCTATTTCATACAAAAAATATTACTAGTTACAAAGCACGGACACGCCTAGTGCAATTTGGACACATATATTATTACACACCATAACACACGGTAGACATACCTTCAACCCATGCATAGGTATGTCAGACTTACAAATTTATTTTTTAACTCGAACTAGTGCCAAATGCAACTTGGACACAGTGTTGAATATGGCTCATACTTGAGCCAAGTATAGAATGACCCCAAAAAATTGATAATACCAGAAAATAAGTAAATGAAAAATCTAGATAACTCATTGTAATTAGATTATTCAAGCTCTTTTTTAATTGTTTTTGTTGTACATGAGATCTAGTAAAGTTAATTTAGAAAATAATAGTGTAAATTTCTTAGAATATAGAACAATATTGGTATATCACTAAAAGAAAACTTAAAAAATATATATATATGCCGTGTCGTGTCTTATTCTATATTTTTTAAGATTGACGCGTCAACATGTCAGTGTTTGTCTATGCTTCATAGATTACTAGAGTAAGTTAAAGAGAACTGAACAAAGAAACAGGCATGGTCAGTATATTTCACAAGGTTGTAATTGATACTCTCAAAACTCGAAACATTAAAGAAAACTAACCTCTACAGTTGATGGATAATCACATATCATAATAGATTCTGCTTTTTTACAGTCCCTTGGTGAAGGAAGGCGCTGCCACAATTCTTCAGTGACAAAAGGCATAAAGGGATGAAGCAGACGCAGGCCATTGTCAAGACACACCCACAGAGTATCTTGTGCAAAACGTCTTTCAGAAGCAAACTTGGAATCATTACCAGCGAAGTAAGGTTTAATCACTTCAATAAAGACATCACACAACTGATATTGCCACCATGAATACACGGCAGTGGCAGCATGTGAAAAATCAAATGATTCTAGTGACTTCAATGCCTTAGATATTGCTTTATTTAGCACTGAGAGTATCCACTGACAGCTAAATGGAAGAACATCTGGAGTCAAGTTAGCAGTTGGAGTATATCCATCTCCGAGTTTGCTCATGGCAAATCGTACTGCGTTCCACAATTTATTACACCATTGCCGATATCCAACAACTCTTTGGATATCTAGGTTAATTTTGTCAGACTGAAAAAAAAAATTGATAATAGGAATAGTTAAGAAATATTCACCACGGTTGCGAATGTAATCAATCTATTAAAGAATAGTACAAGATGGACACCTGAGCTGTGTATGAGACCAGTGCAAAACGGAGAGCATCAGAACCACATTCATCAATACCGTTTGGAAAGTCCTTCTTCTGACCTTCTTTGGCAATAGCTAGTTCTTTGGGGTCCAGGTTACCATCTTCTAACCTCTTATGTAGACCTTCCAGAGAAATACCATTGATCACTTCAATAGGATCAATAACATTTCCTAGAGACTTGGACATCTTGCGTCCATGAGCATCTCGAATCATGGGATGCAAATAAATCTGCATAATATGTCAACGATCTGATGTTTTTTAGGCATGCATGACCTCAAATCATGGTACATATTCATATGAAAACATTACTAATATTACAAAATTAGATTCAGTACACATACACAAGGATAAAGCTGTTTCTGGAGGATCATCACAAGATAGCTATCTTACCTTCGTAAAAGGCACATCACCACCCAACTTCATTCCTAACATCACCATGCGTGCAACCCAGAAAAAGAGGATATCATGGCCAGTTTCCAGAACAGAAGTTGGATAAAATGCCTTCAGGTCTTCTGTGTCATCAGGCCAGCCCAGCACAGTTAATGGGAACAAACCAGAAGAGAACCATGTATCAAGAACATCAGGATCCCGGCCTAGTTGAAACTTCTTTCCATTATACTTTTGGCTAGCCTCCTGCTGAGCCTCCTCTTCACTTCTAGCCACTATCCAGTGATCGCTGTAAGCACCAAATTCTTTCAGTGTGTCATCTTCTAATGTGACATACCATGCAGGTATCTGGTGACCCCACCATAGCTGCCGAGAAATGCACCAATCCCGTATGTTTTCTAGCCATCTGTAAATTAATATGCCTTCATTAAAACATGGTTCAACAAAAATAATACAAAACGAGATCCAAAATCACAAGAACATAAAGTTAGATAACATACAGAGCATGTCATAACACCATAAATGTCCAATCACAAAGATTAATATAAAAACTAGCTTCATCTGATTCAATTTCAATCTTGTTATACTCCTTCGAGTGGTGTTATGTTACACCTCTGCAGTAGTTTTTTTTAAAAACAAAAACATTTGATTCATTATTTTTGTATTGCAGTAAAGACAGGTGTGAAAATCAGTGTAGAGATACCATTTCTCTACTCAATTAACATTAATAACATCCCTCGACTGTTTGCCTTTCTGCTTTTGATCTATACTTGTTAGAGTGCAGCGAGTATAAATTAAAGTCAATTATATTTCTCAAAAGTCATCTGCCGTTGTTTATGTCTAGAACTCTGCCAAGCATTGCTAGACTCATGAAATACTTTTTTGCCAATAAAATGAATTGATGATTATCATTAAACTATTGCATAGATGCTAAATATCTCTACAAGGTGTTAATACCACATTTCAGAGGAATACTCTGATTGAAAAGTTTTGCAATTGTTCATTGTGATAAAATGATAAAAAAATTAAGCAAAGAAAACAAACAAAATATAAGCACCTCTTCCAGTCAGCTGAATACTGTTTGGGAATAATCTCAATTTTTTTGTTTTCCTCATCCATGACAGCATGAAGACCTTGTTTTGCCATATCATTGCAATTGACATACCACTGGGGCTTTATCATGGGCTCCACAACATCATTGCTTCTTGAACATACACCAAGGCGCATTTCATTGTTTTCAGAACCTCTGTGAAGGCCCTAAATGAATGAAGAAAATAAATGAAACACGAATAATGGAAATTTTTTGTGACTCGTCAGTCATCACTCATACTTATCCAATGAAGATCTACACGTATAAAAGTATAAGGGAAAAATCATCTTGCAAAATTATAATACGAACTTACTAAACTGATATGTTATGCCAAAGGAAGAATGTCAGTGTGCAGCATATGTAAAGTAAAAATATAATATAGGTTCACCACATTGGTCATATTATGAACCACCCAAATCACCTAAACAAACCATCACTAGTCAAATTTGATATGGTAAGACTATTTTCCAAGTATATCACAACACATTTTTTATGGCCAGTACCAAAGGCCTCATAGAATTCCAAAGAACCAATACCTTCTTCTGTAATGCTTCAGCCACAGCCTCTCGAACTTTAAATCTTGGCATGCCCATAAATTCAGGACCACCATTGGTATTTATGTTCCCATCATCAGTGAAAATATTAATGAACTCAAGGTTGTGACGTTTTCCAACTTCAAAATCATTTGGATCATGAGCAGGGGTAATCTGCAAGGAGTAAAGGAAGTAATATCATGGCATAATATCACTTAAAAAGGAACTTCTATGCAAAGAGTAAAATAGCACATGTATAGATATTACCTTAACAGCTCCAGTACCAAATGTTGGATCTACAAGAATTGCATCACAAATTATAGGAAGCTTTCGGCCATTAAATGGATGAATGGCATATTTCCCATGAAACTGACTATATCGTTTATCATCAGGATGTACAGCGATGGCAGTATCACCAAGCATAGTTTCTATTCGAGTTGTGGCCACAACAATTTCACCTAGGTTTCCTTCCAAAGGATATGCAAATTTTGTTAAAACTCCAAATTCCACCGGTTTATCATATCCAGGAACCTTCAGCAGTGTCTTTTCTTTAATGTCAATATAATCCACCTGCAGGCAGCAAACAATTATATAACATAAAGAATTATTTAATGATTAAATACATTACATGCAGGACGCATCACCACCCAAAACAATTAAGTAATTGCATTGGCTACCTCAATATCAGATATTGCTGTTCGTAAGACACAATCCCAATTCACTAAACGAAGGTCCCTGCGATGACACAACACAACAATCATTATCTCCAGCCATTTAGACTCAAGGGGCATAGACAAGATAGCAAATTGTAGGAATATTTTTTTCTTTCATTAAAAAAATTATATAAATCATTTACTAATAAGTTGAGGACTTAAGGAGTATTCGAAACTTGCTCATTAAATTAATGTCACATCACCATGGCTTACATTTACTATTTTATATAGAAGTTAACAAGAGAAGAGACCACGATTACTGAATTAACCATTCACCTTCACTATGACCAATACCTTATGGCATGTAATATTAAAATCTTCATAGTTCATACACATGACTGAATACTATATTTAGATACTCCTGAAATCAACCCACCTATAGATAAGGCCTTGCTTATATAGCCTCACAAAAGCCTCTGTAACAGCCTGTGATCTTCTGTCATCCATTGTGAAGCTCTGGAAGATAAAGGGAGTCAGGATATATATGAAAGCCATACATGACACTATACATTCAAATGCCACGAGAAAGATTTAGATAACCCTGGGCTAAACTCTAAATAGATTATAATCTATATCTTTACCTCACGAGTCCAATCCAAAGAGGCTCCTAAACGACGTAATTGTTGTAATATTGTCCCCCCATACTTGTTTTTCCAGTTCCAAACCTTTTGCACCAACATTTACCAAGGTGGACTTTATTAGTAAGAACAGAGAAATAGAATATTTTAAATAATTAAGAATAGACTTTAAAGAATGTTCCATAAATCATACCTCAGATACAAATCTCTCACGACCCAGGTCATGCCTGGTTAATTTTTTTTCACGCATTATCTTTTTCTCCACAACTACCTGTGACAACCAAATCATACAATCATCATCTCCTAAATATCAGAAATATCAGTCGTGTTGGGAGCTAATGTTTTATATTAAACCATACCTAGTCTAGAATCATATACAACATAACAGTTCACACAATGACAGTATTAAATATGCGTACGCAATTAAATGAGAAGCAAGAAACATGAGGCCATTCTTATACCACCCTAAACTATCCATAATGTGTAATCAATAATAAGAGAGCTAAAAACCGTGCAATTTGCTCTATTTAGAAATAGACCTGTGTTGCAATCCCAGCATGATCCATCCCAGGCACCCACAATGCATTATATCCAGACATTCTCCGCCAACGAATCATTGTGTCCTGTATGGAATAAATAACATTGAGATGACCAGTTTGGAACGACTAATCTAAACTCATTGAGTGTATATCCTACCTCTATTGCAGCTGTGAGAGCGTGACCTATATGGAGGGCACCAGTCACATTTGGTGGAGGCAGTACCTGGAAATAAGGCACAATCAGACTGCTCCAAAATGCTCAAATAAATGTCAACAAGTAAAACTGAAAAAGAAATAATACATGCCGAGTCTCATTCTAGTCATCATCTCACTGCACTCGAATGTTAGATCATATTTAAAAAAATTAAATAAACTTCCAGTCCCAAGCCTGAACCTATATGTTTATATCCAATTATGATAAAACTGGTTAATCAAGTGACAAAATAAGTTTCTCTAGGACTTAAACATCAAGCACAAGACCTAACATGTTTTTTTCATTTTTTGTCATTCATATATATATACATCAAAATTGATTATAGAAGTTTTCCATTTCTTGTTTAATACTTCAGAATCTGTGCATTAAAGAAGATAGCCTAAATCTTTTCAAAGCTAATGCAAGATAATATATTTCAAATCCAAAAGATGTTGTGTTATGATATAACACAGCATAATTTGAGATTCAATTTAGTGATTTACAGAGTCTTCATTCAATGAAAAATAAATTAATAATAATGGGTTTTCACAGCTATTAACAATAACATAGACCAGTCAATAAAAAATTGGGCCAATTGATTTTTTTATCAAAAGGAACAAAGGAACTATGAAGGATTACTTCCACTAAACTGCAGACACTAGTGATCATGTGAAGTTGTTTGTGGTTGTAAATCTCAACAATGTCCACTGCTTAGAAAATTGGTGTAAAGAAAAAAATATCATAGAGCATGAGAAACTAAGACACTCACAATAACAAATGGCGGTTTGGAGCTCTTAGCATCTGCTACAAAGAAACCCGATTTCTCCCACCATTCATACCACCTAAATTTTAGCAAATTGAAAAAAGAAAATAAGGATTTTGCATAATTAAAAAGATAATTCATATATAGATGGAGGTAACACTCACGACTTCTCCACTGCAGTTGGACTGTATTGTTTTGCCATTTGACGAGACATTTGTTTCTTCTGACCTGAAGGGGTCTCAGGGTCTATATAATCTTCAGGGTTATCATCCTCTGCACCACGCTTCACATTTTTTCTTTCACTTTTTTTGGAGGGATTGGACGATCGTTGTTCCTGTTCCTAAAATCAACGGAAAAATGTGGAAATTCTGAACTACAGCTACTCACAAGCTCAAATTGATACAAACAGATAAAACAATATATTTATAATTTGAAAATTTTAGCAAATCAATGTTGCATTTGCAATGCAGGGAAAAGGGGAACTTTAGTCACCTGACGTTTGGCAGCTTTCTCAAGAGCTTTCATTTTTTTCAATTCCTTCTCTCTTGCCTGCCAGGAAGCCAAAAACACTGTCATATGAGAAAAATGCAAGCATATTAAACTACTAAAAAAAGCTCCAAATTGAAGATGAATTTGCATCTCCCTTTAAATAAAGAAACTAACATTAAAAAAACCACTCTACTACAGCTGAAATTTATAGGCATATAAATTCCCCTTCCATTATAACCTACTCTGATAACGAAGATTAATAAACCTGAATCCCAACCAAATTTATTACTTTCCAATCAAAGTACAAGTAGCTGAGTGCAAAAATGGACTAACTGGCTATAAAACTACAAAATCCACAATTCTTCTATCGAAATGATTCAAAGAAAGGACTAAAATCCTAAACGTAAGGATGATGATGATGACGACGAACAACCTTCTCTTCCTTCTTCTTTTTCTTCTCAGGGTCTTCCACCTCTACTTTCTTCTCAGATTCCATTGTTCGTAAGCAATGAAGCTCTACTGTGATAGATTCGATGAGGATGAAGATTCTGCGTAGGCAGTGAGTGAGTGAGAGAAGGAAGCTCAAAAAGGTTAGGCCTAACACAAAATAACGGCTGTCGTAAAACCCTAGTATGGAGGAATTAGGAAAACGGGCAAACCGGACCGTACGGGTTTCCGGGTCAAAGACCAACCCGTCAACCCACTTTCTTTTAAACTTTTTTATTTTTAACTTTTTGCACTCTTAATCGATGGTGGTTCTGGTCGTCTTCTGATCTTGTGGTGAAGCTCTGAAGCTGGCCGTGACCGTGAGGACTGGCTGCGGCTGAACGGCGGCCGGCGGGTGCAGACAGTTAGAGTCGTCACTCTCGTCAGACGGACTCGAACGGCTGATGCAGTAGTGCTTGGACCGTCGGACGATGGCGGACAGACGACGAACTGCTGTGTTGTGGCCGTGACTGTCAAACGGGGTGAAGATCCATTGGAGACTTGGAGTGAGGCAGCCGGCGGTCCAGATTCAAAATCCACCATTATTCGGGTCAAATTAAGATAACCCGTTTCTGGGATTAAAAAAATGACATGTTTATTGAATTTGATAATAATAAAAATGTGATAAAATATTATTTAGTTTGGTCAAATTATTATTTAGTTCTTAAATTTATCAAAAATACTATCTAGTCCCCGAAATGTTTAACTATGTCAATTATTTAGTCTTCGAATTTGACAAAATATTATTTAGTCTTCGAACTTTTAACTATGTCAACTATTTAGTCCCAAAACTTGGCAAAAATACTATTTAATCATCGAATTTGCAACTTTGTCAACTATTTAGTCTCCTGATTGTTACCCATTATAGTTGACAGAGTTACAAATTTGGTGATTAAATAGTATTTTTGCCAAGTTTGGATATTAAATAGTTGACATAGTTACAAATTCGGGAACTAAATTTGTCAAATTTGGAGACTAAAGAGTTGACATAGTTAAACATTTCGGGAACTAAATAATATTTTTGATAAATTCAGGGACTAAATAGTAGTTTGACCAACAATTTAGAAATTAAATAGTATTTTGCCTCAATAAAAATTTTTAAATGGTATTAAAATTATAATTTTACCTTTTTTTTAATTTTTACACAATCCTCATAAGAAAAAGTGTAAAGTCATTGATGGTGAAGCTCACTGGGATCCGGGCATGTTCATTAGATAAAAACCAACAATAAAAAAGCCAATGAAAATGTCCAGTTAGCCTTAAAAATTCACACAAGCAATTATATTTCTATTTATTGTTAATAATTTAGATAAAATTAAAGTAAAAAATAAAATTGCTTGAAAGTTAGAAGTTTACATAATTGAAAGCAAACAAACACATTTTCAATCACATTTTCAGAAAAAAGAAAGCAAACAAACAAATTTTGATGATTAGACAGAGAATCAGAGACACTATAGTTATCTTTTTTTCTTTTTCTTTTTTGATATTAGAGACACTATAGTTTTAAGAACAAAAAAAACTATATAAAACATATTTTGAATCACAATTTTGCCCAATTTAAATTAATGTTAACTTTTATAAAAAAATAATATTGATTATTGTTTAAAAAGACTGAAAACGTTGTTTACTATTTTCAACCTATTTTTAGAAGATATTTTCGATAAACTATATAAAACATATTTTCAATCACAATTTTTGTTTTGAACGAAAATAAAAATAACAAACAGTGAAAAGAAAAGTATCCTGCATTTTAAACGGCTAAACGCTAGTTACAAATTGATATGGAAAACATAATAAAACACTCCTCTATTCAATTGTGATAAACTAGTTACAAATTGATACACAAACTTGGAAAACATAATAAAACGCTCCTCTATTAAAAGTATGATAAGTTATCAAAAAAGAAAAAGTATGATAAAACATTCATTCCCCTTTAAGCAAGTCTATGAATAATCCCCAATACTTTAATCCCCATTCCTCTAACTAGAACCAGACCAGATTAATCATAACTCTCATTTGGTTGATTTGAAAATTTCTGCCACAGGAAAGTCATCTAAATTCTGATCCTTTCTGAATTGTTTAACAATAGTGATGTCAAGTGCAGTTAAGTCTTGTCTTTGGCGTAGGATGTGAATCTAAAAAGTTTCTACCAAGGTTGAGGTTGGGCTTGGAAAAATCAAGCAAGATATGTGCAAAATGAAATTCCAATAAGAAAAGTATCCCTCACAAATATATATGAGGGGAAAAACAGAATCAAAAACAAAGAAGCCATCGTGGTAAGCATTTGAAACAAATGCATACACACGAGGAAAAAGAAAGAGTATTGATGTATACACAGACACGAGTAATCATGTCATGACTCATGCATCATGACCTTGCTGATCTGATTCTGATCCAAACTCTGGAGTTATGTCCACTGAGTCAACACTAAGTTACCTTCTTGTGGAGACTTGAGGTCCTAAACTCAGCATCATCCCTTATAAAACTCCACCAGAGGTATGTAACTGGAATGGATGTTGCATGCCAGAGAGCATGAGAATCCACATATCCCATGTAAGGTGGGAAGTCATATATCTCTAAGAGCATACTAAGACCTCCTCCCAACACTAAGAACCACAGTTTCCACCGCGCTGGATGGTTCGAAATACCAGCCCAAATTGCCCAAACAAGAAGATGAGAAACAGCTATTGTCAGACAGACTTTCAAGTGCAAATCTGCAAAAAACAGTGGATTTATCAGCTCATTACCAAAGAGTGCAACATGATGAACACTTGAGAGAATCTGACTACATGTTAGATAAATTAATCTTATAAGAGTTTCAGTTAAAATAAGCTCAATAAAGGGGCGGCCCACTGCACCTCCTACCAGGCAGAGTCTGGGAAGAGTCGAATGTACGCAGCCTTACCCATGTGGGCAGAGTGGCTGATTTCAGAATTTGGACCCGTGACCTCCAAGTCACATAACAACAACCTCACCGTTGCTCCAAGGCTCACACTCTAATTAAAATAAGCTCAATAATTATGATAAACGAAACTAACAGGAACACACAACAGATACCACTAGTACAAACGGTAGCTACTCCGTGAGACTAGGAGTATATTAACACTAAAATAAGGATAAAAGCTACGCTTCAGTAAGGCATGAAGTTATTTGCAAAGAAAGCAATGACCACCTCAAGTAGGGAAAAAGGGAAGTAAAAGATGCAATGCAGAAAAGCAGCAGCCTTGTTAAAGCAGTAAAGGAAATTAGTACAGCACTGCCACTACAGCTAATCCCAAAGTGGAAAAATTGCATCTTGCCATTCTTAGTATTGTGAACACAAGCATAAGATGCATCATTCAACAGATTCATTTGAAAAACCAAGATTACCATAATCAAGTTTGTAGAAATTCAGATATAGGACATGAGTTGTCACGAACGCAATCAAGGGAGCGGCAACCATGAATCTCGCAGTCCCATCTCTGACATTAAAAGTACGCAGTATTGATAGAAGGAGGGAAAATCCAAGTAAGGCCACAGCAGAAGAGTAATCCAGCTTCTCTGTTAATTCCACATCTCTACAAATAAAGAAGTTTTGGATACCACATCAAAACAATATATAAGTATAAAGTTTATAAACCCAGAACCCCCTCTGCCCTTAAAGATATAAATTAAATAAAGCACAACTTGCAAAGATTCATTAGAATAATGTATCACGCTATGAATCATGAAAATTGATGTTTAGGCACTAGCAAGAAACAGCAATTCTGCTTCAAGGACTACTACTTATACACAAACAAATCGTATACATCCCACTGGCCCAGACCATAAAATGTATAGACTACAGAGAACAACTTACCTGCTATGGAAAATGGCACTCCAAAACCATGAATTCATTGACAGTATCCCATAGATATGCCACAAGCCAGTGTACTCATAGTAAGTCTTCTTGTCTGGCCTCAAAGGCAACTTATAGTACACGAGAATGAAAAAGGATACCCAGCCATGAAACTGCATAGCAAGATTAAGGGCAGAGAGCGCAACAGCCACAGGTTCCTAAAACCGTGAACAAGAAATCCATGATACAATGAGAAATCAAACCAACCAAGCCATATTACAGCTAAACAGTGAGATTTATGCAAGAACCTGAATCCCATATATACGCCGGAATGGCCATTTTCCATGATACTTGACAGGCTTGTCACCAAGTTTCATTCTTTCTTCCTCCCTAGCCTGCATGCAGTGATAGTGGCAGTCAGTGCGGCAGTCCCATTGTTTCCACCGTAGGTAGAGTGGTTCATGCATATACCATGGACCATCAATTGGTTTTCCATCAGAAGAGAATTTACAATGTTGAAAGCATCTATCCCCTACACATCCAGTTTTCTCACACTGGTCCACACAATCCCTGATATTTGATAACCACAAAAGCTGATTATATGATATATAGAAAGTAAGATAAATATCTAAATGTTACTTTCTATTGAAACTACAGAGTATCATCTATATAACTTGTTAGCATACAAGTCACTGCTGTATCAGTCAGAAGCACAACATTTAGGCCATGTTTGGTTGTAGGGAAGATGTTTTGGTAGGAAATGGAAGTGGAAGCAAAAGGGAAATGGAATAGGATTTAGAAAAAGTATGTTTGGTATACGGGGAAGTGGAATTAAATTATAAGAGTAATCTTGTTGGGTAGGATAGGAAAAAGATTAAAGATAGGGAAATGGAAGATAAAATAAGAAAAGTCAATTTTGCCCTTATTCTCACGTGTCCTCCTAAAGTTCAACAAAATAAGGGTACAAAGATGTAATTTTGGTAATTTAGTAAGGATAAAATGGACATTGTACAAACCACTTCCATACACCAATACACCATATTCAATTTCCCTCTTCAGCGAAGGGATCTTATCTTCCCTTTTGTCCCTCCTTCCCTCCAACCAAACACAACCTTATGGTGTTTGCATCCCCCTCCCCCCCCTCCCCTCAGGTACTAATAAGGGAGCCCACAAGGTACAATAGTCCAAACAACTTCTGCAGAGGATCAGCATGAACTCAGAGATGGTTTGATTAAAAGCATAAAGTTTTAACTCAGAAAAAAAAAAAGGTAATAAGGCATTATCTGAACTTAAGTCAAGAATGACTGCAATTCTGCATACAGAAGTATGGTGTTAATAGCACAACTTGTTTTCAAAGAAACGTTAGTACAAGGTCATAATTCCATGAACTTTTTCAATAAATCTAATGATAATGCAAATGAACTGAAAATAAATTATGATTTTGTATTAGGAAGTCCCAGCTAGGTTGAATCATGAACCTTGTACAAAAATAGGAATGATGGTGAAACCAAAGCCATTGATACAGCTGACATTGACATTTTCTTTCTAGGGATCAGGGGTTTGAATGCCACCATCCAAACCTTCATGCCAGCAGTTAGGACCTAGGATCAGTCTCATATCCTTTAAGTCCATTGGCCTATTTACCTCTGTAATGTGAGATTAATTTGTATGAAGTTGAAAATTTCACCATACTCCTTTGACTACAATCAAACAGGATTTATGCAAATTACCAGGAAATACTTGAGCACCAAAGAAGTAGTCAAGTAATAAGTTCTCCTTGGTACGCCACCAAAGTCAATATCGTGAAAGTGTGATATTCAATTTATGAGGAGTTTATCTTTACTGCTTGCATGTTTATCAAATAAATGTAACTGAGACAAAATTTTTAGTTCTTGCAAGTTACTGGAGAGTCTGAGATGTCAGGAACTGGGTTCAAGTCAATGGCTCAATATATGCATCACCTCTTCAGGATTCTCACTGATTGTCAATAGTTCTCTTTTGATTAATTCCAAGGAAGAAATAATTCCCAAAGAAAATTCCCTGTCAACCTAATTCTTGTCCTAGGATTTTAACTATAAAGATTTTTTAGAGTCGAAAGTAATTCATCAAAAGGATTTAAATTCTTTAATACTCTAAACTAAAATCAAGTCATGCTTTACAGAATGCTAGCTTTCTGTAAGCAAATTGGAGGTGGGCCACATCCATCAAGTCTCATTGTGTTTGAACTTTGAACCATGACATTCGATGTATGCTTTACAGTGGGTTAAGGAAAAAAAAGTTGTTCACTTACTAACAACTATAACTTTTGACCAAGTACTCGATGTAACAATTAGAATCAGAGCCAAGGTCCAATAGGCAATTTTGAAAGGGAAGATTGTTGACTAAGGTGTAAAAACAATTGTCTCATGGCAAAGGGAGTTAAGTCATAATCAAACCATGGTTCCTAGGTCGGATGAATTAAGTAGAATGAGTAGCATCCAAACTAACAGCTATAGCTGTGGGGGCGGGGGTGGTGGTGGTGGTGGTGGAAGGTGGGCCTGAGTGTATCAATTCCCTTGTGTTCGAACTTGCCATCCGAAAAAAATAATGTGCATTTTGGATATAGCAATATTGAGAAGAGAAAACAGGCGTGAAAATTGGAAGTGCAAAAGTTGGCAATGTACCTAGACATGATCATGATACTTGTTCCCATTTATGCATTAAAAATTGTCAGCAGAAATTCCACAAGACAATGGAACTTCCACACCCTTCGAAGTCAACGTTATTTCAAAAATTCTAAGCTCACTCTACAAAATCATCCAAAGTAATACAAACCACCCTTCTACACTAACGAAGAAATCCAAGTTTCATGTTCTCGAAAAATACCAACCCCGGTTCTCTCCTCCGACTCCAGCTCGTAACAGAGCAATCCAGTACCTCAACAACTTCTCACCGCCAAATTACCAAGTAAGACCTCAAGTCCCAACAAGAATTAGCAAGAAATTACAAGTCAAAGAGAGAAGCATACTTGTAAAGCGGATCAGCCTCACCACCACCACCGCCGCCGCCGGCATGGTACACACCGAAGAGGCACCAGAGAGTAGCGAGGAACAAGAAGCAACGAAACCGCGCCATCGGATTCACAGAAATGCGAATTGAAGAAATACAGAGCAAACCTCCAAGATTCCCGCGAAATCGACGGTGAGGGACGAGCCGAGCATTGACGCAAAGAGACCGATTGTGTTACATTCGGTGAAGGACGAAGAAAGAGGGAGGAGAAGCAGTAGGATAGGAGGAAGGCTGATCTTGAGAGAGCGAAGAGAAGAGATCGAATCGGAGGAAGACGCGGCGATGGGAGAGCGAGTCAACTCGGTGTCTCAGAGCGAGTTGGATATTTGGTGGCTTAGCGATGGATGGATGGATGGATGGATGGAACTGTGGGAAGATTGGGGCAAAAACAAAAACAAGACCAGAATCTCGTGAGTAGCTGATCTCAAGAACGATTTACGAGATGACACGTGGAGATGCTGATGCAGTCATTTGATTATTATATGACACATTTTCATTTATTTAATTTTTAAAATTATAATAATGCTCCGCCCATCCATTTAATAATCTAGATATAAACTAATTATGTTCTAACCAATCAATGTTGAACACAACTGTATTACCTCAAACACAAGACTCTTAATTAAACTAAGGCTAAAATAACTAAAATGTACAATTTTTTAAGTTTTGGATTAAGGTCAAATATATCTCATGAGCTTTAAAACTTTACATACAAACTTCTTAAACCTTTCAGTTTAGGATATCCAACACCATTCTGTCAATCTCCTGTCTACATTCAGCCACTACCACGTAAGCATATTTTCTGAGGATATTTTAACCGTTATATGTCATGTAAATACATTTTGTGAGAATATTTTAACTGTTATATGCCATGTAAGTGTATTTTGTTAGGGTATTTTAAACATTATAATGTTATTTTAGTTATTTTATGAGGATATTTTAACCGTTATATGTCATATAAATACATTTTGTGAGAATATTTTAGCTGTTATATGCCATGTAAGTGCATTTTGTGAGAGTATTTAAAACATTATAATGTTATTTTAGTCATTTTAATCATTCGGTTTAGAGCTGTTAAAATATAAAATGATTAAAATAGCCTCACAAAATATGTTTACGTGGCAAATAACGGTTGAATGTGGATGGAAGGGTGCTAAGTGCTCCAAATTGAAATGTCAAAAGGTTTGTCTGCAAGGTTTTAAAACTCAAAAAGTGTATGTGCCGCTGGTCCAAAACCAAGGGATCTCTATGCATTTTTAGCTTTAAATTAAACGGCTATAGTACTATTTTGGTCCTCAATGTTTGCATTAAATTTAATGTTGGTCCTCAATGTTTCAAAAGTTTAATGTTGGTCCTCAAAGTGTTTTTTTTTTTTGTCGATTTTGGTCCTCGAGCATAACACCATTAACTTTTGCCGTTAAATGATGACGCGGCATACTTATGTGACACACTCTCTCTCTCTTACATGTCATATTTTAATGACGTGGCATGACACATCACTGTCACGTCACCCCACATTGCCACATCATCATCTTCTCTCCTTCATCATCATCATTATGGACCTTGTGAAGGCAACTATCCCTGTTCGAGACATTGTGAATGCAACTATCCCCGTTTAGAGACTCTCCCACCAGAGTTAAGTGCGTGACGTGAGTTGAGTTCAAATTAATCAAGACAATGTCTCGAATACCAAACGAGCAATAAAAAAACACCTAAGTAATTTGAGTTAAGTTTACTCCTATTTATTATTATTGTTAGATTATTTTATAAAATTTGAGAAGATTTGGAAGATATGAAAGTCAATTTTTTAATAAAGTTGAGCTGTCCAAGATATTTAATATTTTCATTTGTGCTCCACCAATGGCTGATTTTTATTTCTTTATGCTCCAAAGTCCTTCAATCATTGGGGCTATATGATATTAAATAATGGTTAGGGGTTAAAAATAATTAATTAAAAATAAATTTTATTTATTAATTAATGAAATTAATCATCGCAGCGCAGTACAGTACGTGAATGAATATGTGTACAGTTATTTGCAACATGTTTTCTCAAATTAAATAGAATTTATTAATTTAATTAATACAACATTTTATCCATTACAGTTTATTTTTTCAATAATATCATCAAAATTACTATAAACTTGATAGAAAAGAAAAAGACAGCATACCTAAATGAAAGGACATAAGATTATGGGAAGTTGCCATAAAAAAAAATCAAGTTGTTAAAAAATTTCTAAAAATGTTTAGACATGTCATTTAAGATATAAATTTTTTTTTCAAAAGGTTATCTTATCTTACAATTTCTTTTGTTTTCCACTCTAAACTACCTTTTAGACATATCATTTAATATGTAACTTCTTCAATTCACTAAAAGGTTGTTTTCTTAATTATCAATTTTTAAATTTGATACATGAATGACAAAATAAAGTCAATTTAAGGTTTTGAAAATTGAATCGGATCGGCCGCTTCAACCAGTTGGACCAGGAGCAGACCATATATCTGATTCAGTCAAATCAAATGGTATAATAGACATTTTGTATTTTTTTTATTTTAGGTGGAGGAAAGAAAAAAATAAAAGTGGGTGGGGCCGGTGGACCCCACCCACTTTTTGCATTCCTTTCCCTACCTCTATCCAGCAAGCGAACGGGCTCTAACTCCGTTGCCATTGGAGGTGTGAATGACGTTGCCATCTCTGAACTGCAGGGAGTAGCCGACGTTAAAGGGTATGGTGGCCATCTTGGGTATGATGTTGTTATGGAAGAGAGAAGGTGATGGGTTTCGATTTTGGATATAGAGGGACTTGCCGGAAACAATGGCAGACGGTGGTCGGAGCATGGTGGGGCTTGGTTGAATACTGTGTAAGAGAGATGATGAAGAATTTTATTAAAAAAGAAAAGAGATTATGAAGAAGAAGGACTGAAGGAGGAGGAAGAAAAAAAAAAAGAGGTGATGATGACATGACGTGATGCGGCCATTGACGTAGTATGTCACGTCAATAAATATGACACGTAGGAGAGATAGTGTGTCATATAAGCCGTTCACATCAACAATTAACGGCAAAAGCTAACGGAGTTAGACAAAAAGACTAATTTTGACAAAAAAAACGTTGAGGACCTAAAATAACTTTTTGAAACATTGAGGACTAATATTAAATTTTGTACAAACGTTGAAGACCAAAATAGTAATTTGGCCTGATAATTATCATGGCTTTTTGTCAAGTCTAATTGTGCAAGTGTATATATATATATTAGTCTTTTAGTAAATTCAGTCATACAAATTTAAAATATTTACTTAATTACTAGTAATACCGAAATGGACCGGTAATGTTCAAGGATAAAGTTTAGTATTATAGTAATATTGAATTTTAATATATTCTTCTAATTACATAATATCATTTTTTTAATATTAATAAAAAATCTACCTTGAATGAATTAAAAATTAATTAATTAGAGAAATGTGTATTGATAAGTTCAATATTATTGTATTACTGAACATAATATATATATGGGTTGAGAGAAATGACTCATTTAATAAATGTATTTTTGGTAAATTATTTAATTGACTTTATTGTTATATTAAGAGTTTGACTTTGACTTTAAATTTGAATTTAAATTTAAATTTAACAATTATTGTTTTGTTATTATAATTTGAGAGAATTATCAATTTGATCCCCTTAAAAAATACAGGCTATTCTAATTTAGTCCATAGAAGATGTAAATGCCTAATTTAATCATCGAAAGAGGTTTCTTGTCCCAAATTGGTCCTTTCAATATTTTTTGTTAGTGTATTTGTGGCTTCTTCTAAGGACTAAAATGATCAAATTGAGACAAAAAAATATTTCTGGGACAAAATTAGACATTTACATCTTGGAGGGACTAAATTGAACCAGCCTGTATCTTTTAGAGACTAAATTGATAATTCTCTCTTATAACTATCAAGTTCATAGTCTTATTTCACACAGCAAAATTACATCTCGTTTAGTTGGTAGATTTATTTTGAGGGAATGAAAATGAGAAAGGGAATAGAAAAGAGAATGATAGAGAATGGAAAAGGAACGATATAACTATGCTTGGTATGAAATAAAATTGATAATAGAATGAGAGTTAGATAAAATGACAATTATACCCTTCATTAAAAAATTATTACACTATTTGGCCTAGGGGCAAAATGGTTAGGGAAAAATTGTCATTTTCCTAACCACATGGAAAAGCTCCAAACATAAAAATGGAAATGTGACTCAAATTACTGCACTATATGACCATTGGGATTTGGGAATGAGAATCATAAAACCAAACATGGGAATAGGATTGTCACCTATCACCATTCCTTAATTCTACAACCAAACACCACCTTAATTGTAGAAAATAAATTAGATAGTCCATATGGTATATATGGTGTCATTATGACAATGCCATCTAAGATAGCATGACACATTGTCATTTAAGATAATATAGTGTCTTTACATGTCACAAAAAATAGTATCATCTCATGAGACCAAATACTTACATCTTATATTATTGTGATGTCAAATATTGTACCAAATAAGAGTATTAAATATAATATGATATATGAGATAACACCATTTTATATCATAATATATGTAAAATATCATGTTATCTTAAATAACATCATATAAACATAGAGAGTAATTGCATTTCTCCAAACTAGAAATAGTCCAATCTAAAAGGAGGAAGTATATTTTACTCAAATATGTATAAAAATATTACAAATAAAATTTATAAAAAAAAATATTTATGTTTTACATAAACTATTTGTCTTTTATCCCTAAATTAAAATAATAATAAAATTAGCATAAAAGGAGCTCCTATAAACTCATAATTATCTTATCCTAAGTTTCCAACTTCCTGACAGCAAAGAATTAAAAATTTTATTAGATTAGATTACTTATTTGTGAATTAATCAATAATATTAAATATTTTCTATTTTTATTTTTATTTTGTTTATTATACAAACTCTCTAATTTAAAAAGTTAAAAAAAATAGAGAAAATTACACTGCCCTCCCCTGAGAGATACTAATATTACACTGCCCTCCCCTCTACTTTAAAAAATGACACTCACCTCCCTTGAGAGATACAAAATCATTACACTTTCATCCAAAGCTCTATTTTTCAATAAAAAAAAAGTCAAAAAAGTCAACTTTTTTTTAACTTCAAATACTATATATCTTTTATGACCAATTTACCCCTCTTAATAAAAGAAGTTAAATAAAATATGAGTGTTCCTATTTGTTTCCATCTTCTAGCAACGCTCCTTTTTTTTTTTTATTATTGTCTTTCATTAGTTTATTAATATTTATAGTTATGATTATTTTAATAAAATAATTTTTTTAAAAAAATCTATAATTATTGTTGTTGTATTAAAAAATTATTTTTTACAAAAAAAAATAAAAATAAATTATTAGCAGTATAATTAGTAATATTTTATAACAATTAAAATAATTGCTTGGTCTCCTTATTTTTTTACAATTTTTTATTGAATCCATCATAATTTTATATTAAATAATAAATATACATTTAACTAGTTCACCTATATAGAAATGAATTTAGGGGTCAAATAAATCTAAAAGTGAAAGAAATGGTTTTAGCAATATGTCATATTAAACTTCCCCATCAAAAAAGATTGAATTTAAACTCTAAAATCATTCCTATGTGGACTATTTAAATTTATATTTATCATTTATATAAACACTTAATTATTTAATTTAAAATTATCATGTTTTAATAAAAAAAGCTGTAAAAAAAATAAAGGAAGCTAAGTCAAGTAATTCTCTCAATTCATTAAAAAATTACTAATAGTATATTTCCACAATAATTCTCTCAATTTCTTAAAAAAATACTAACTATATATTTCCAACAATTTCATTTATTTATTTATATTCAATTTAAAAAAATATTATTAATACAAGAATAATTACATTTTTTTTAAATTTTATTTTAATAAATTAATCATAACTATTAAATATTATTAAAATAATAAAGATAATAATAAAAAGAAAAAAAATAACAAACCTGGGAGCCTGCGATGAATTGAAGAGAGATTGGCCATATTCATTAAAAGGGATTAATTAGTCATAAATGATATGTAGTATTTGAAGTTGAAAAGGTTGACTTTTTAGACACTTTTTTTATTGAAAAATGAAGCTTTGGGTAAAAGTGTAATGATATTTTATCTCTCAAGGGAGGGGAGTGTCATTTTTTAAACTAGAGGGAGGGCAGTATAATTTCAGCATTTCTCAAGAGAGGGCAGTGTAATTTACTAAAAATAATAATATTAATCAGTACACAAATAATATAATACATGTATCTAAAATGTATCATGAAATACTGATAAGGACAAAAATTAATGCACATCCCATTGGCATGAGATGGAGTAGTAGCTATCATCATTCATTAACAATATGGCTCCAATATTTTGGCATGGAATTCTTCATTACAGCTTAGAACACGAGCAGCAATTATAACTCAGAATTATGATATTTTAACTTTTTGTAAACATTGATTTTCACTCACCAAAATCAATTATTTAACAATACAACATAACATAAGACAACAAAAAATAAAACAAAATCTAATTTGGATGTGTAGTGTAAATTTTTTTTTTTTTGTCTATCACCAGATATCCCCTAGAGCGGACCTGATGATTAATCCATTGAATACTGCAAGGTTTGTTATTGAGACGATCTTTTCGACGAATGATATTTCATTTTCATCCCTCCATAAATTAATGCCAAGAGATAATATTTAAGAGAATACATATTTCTTATCATCTGTATAATACTAAATTGGTGTAGGACACTTATCTTTATATCCATAGATTCCATCACCATCAATAAGAGAAGTGGTAGGGACACTCATAGATATATAGATGAGTTAGTAAAGTAAGATAAGATGATGTCTTAATATTTTAAATGAGGCTCCTACTAAGACAGTGATCTCTGTCATTCTTTCCCTGTAAATTTTTGTCATTTGTTTTTTGACTTTAATAATCTACTTGGAAGCTAATGTAGAATTATCAAAGGCTATAAATAAATTAATTACACAGCAAATCCAACCCATCATAACAAGTGGAATTTAGATAGGGTTAGATATATATGCAATTTTATATTTGTAAACAAAGAGTTGTTTATTCATGACCTCTAGATTATCTCGCAATAATCTTACTATTGTTAAAAGGTTCATCCTCAGGTAATGAGATAAAAATTCAGTACTATAAACGTACTGAATTTTTTAGTATTTTCTCTATTTTTTTTCAATGTCATTTGTCAATATTAATAAAAGTTTACATTAATAGGGACTCACCACAAAAGGTTTGAAAGCAAATCAGCTGAAATAACTTCAACAGACTGCTCAATCATGACTGTCCATTTCAGTCACAATCTCAATCTCGATTGAACAAATCCGTCGAAGTCACTTTAATGAATCTGCTCCCGAATGGATTAAAGATTTACTTTTTATTAATATTAATAAGTAATAAGTAACTGATGAAAGAAGTACCGAATTTTCAGTATTCTTGTAATATTGAACATCTCCTCTTAATTTGTCATTATATTGATTAGGATTAGTTTTTTTTAAAAGTAAGAGTTAATGAATATTAAAAAAACACCAAGCCTAGCCACTTATACCCATTACCCACAAAAAAGGATTCATTAATAATTGGCCATGTTCTCCAACGTGCATCTATTTTGAAGGCACTTTCATCAAATGACAGCCACTCAAAAGTCAACATATCCTTGGATTAGACAGCAAAGGATATTGCAATGTGATATGACATATACGGTAAAGAATCTGTATTTTCTTGATTATTATTTTTTAAATTCGATCCTTAAAAAGATAAGAATAGAGCATCATTCATTGAAAGGATAGATGTTAATAATGAGCCTGATAGTACCTAAAAAATTAATCATCAGACTCGTTTTAATAGATATTCAAATCAAGACAAAAGAAAAAACAGCAAAGGATATCCTCTTCAATTCCTCAATTTCATTCTATCACACACTCCTTTTTCTCTGTCTCATCGTTGTTGCCAATGTTTCATCTTACTTTTTTCACCTTTGTGTTGTGGGTTTGGTTATGCCTAAGTGGTGCTTCGACAACATCATGTGTGCTGTCTTTTTGTCTCTCTCTCTTGCTTTGAAATACTCTCTCTTTTTGTACCAAAATACTTTGGGATGTTGAATATTAATAAGATGTAGGTCTTTTTATTATTGTTATTATTATTTAGTTGCATTTATAGGCATGCAATACTCAACATTCCAGCATTAAAATGAGCATAAAATCAATGTCTAGCTAGAAGGACAAGCAAACACTTACCTTTCAAAGTTTGAATACTAAAAATGTAGATGTTGAATGACATTCTCGTCGGAAAAAGTGCTCATATTTATTGACAGTGCCTCAAATAAGATTACTTTCACAGAAAGATATTTGTAGAAAATAAAAAAAATATTATGAATGGTTAAAATAAAGATATAAAGAATCGCATATAAGTTTATTAGTCTTTACAAAATTATTTTTTTTAAAAAAAAAGTGAATTATTAAAATTTCTAAATAGAAGTTTTGTCCCAGCATGACTTGTGGTGTGTGTCTATTACCAAATGGAACAGATTTTCCACTGCAGATGGATAAGGAATTATGGATGTACTATAACAATGGAAACATGCAAGCACTGAGAGTATTCAATACAATTGTTATTTTTCTGTACTTCAAGCTCATAACCATATCTATCTTATGTCCATCTTTTTCATTTTGCTTTTCTTCCTTTTTGGGTTTTTGTCAAATTAATCAAATCTATTTGTTATCAATTATATCTCTAAACTTTTAATTGCAAGCAATTTTGACTTTCATTCTAAGTCTGTCAAAATAATTACCACTTGATACAAATATAACTGTCTACGTGACTTTCAATACTAAATGTGATAAGTGATATTTTGTTATACTGTTTTGTCAATTTAACCACTTTAACACCATTCATTTTGTACTGTCCAACTAAATTGACAAAACAACATAATTAAATATATGATTAAACATGTCAACATTAAAAGTCACATTTACCTCCGTCGTTAATATTTAGACATAATTAGAATTAAGGATAAAATTATTTACAAATTAAAAATTTATATATACAATTCACAACAAATCAAATTTAGAGATAAAATTGACTTAACAAAATACTTTTGTCAACAAAAAACACTAAAGTCTAGAGACACAATTCATAACAAACAAAATTTAGAACCCTATTACAATTTGATGACCAGAAATACTTTTGACAACAAAAAACATAAAGTTGAATAGTGAAGCTCTTTAGGTTGACATTGTTGTCATCATAATCATGACAATGTCCATTGAATATGGCATCCTATAAGATAGGTGAGACATTGATTCTTTAACCTAGCAAATGATGACTCTTACCCTCCCCTACTCCAATTTCTCACTTATTGCTCACTACAATCATTCATTCACCTTTTTTTTCCAGTCAGATGACACAAACAATTAACACCACATAATTTATTCCATTATTTGTCAAGTAAAAGAAACGAAATTAATACTGTACTACTAAAATATTCACTTTTGTCAAAGAACTTATATGCCAATCTGTTCCAGAAACATCCAGTAATCTCTCAAAAACACCCTCTTCAGTCTAGGAACAGGCATTAATGAGTCTTGATAAATTGATAATTATGAACATTCTTGTAGTAACACTTGAAGCTGAACTGATATATTAACAAAAGGAGAACAGAATCTACCAAGAGTTTCCAGTTGTACAGAAAGATGAAAATTGAAAGGCAGAAAAGTTAAATATGTTACAGGTGCTCGAAAAGTGAGGTTACAGAAACACTGAGATATGATAACTGGAGATCTATCAAATCCACTTCCTTTACAAAACTAGGCAGAAATGCCATTTTACTCACACTCATGGTAATTGATATCAAAGAGGGAAAAGGCAAAAGAAAACAAGAACACTTGGGAAAATTGGAACCTCTACTTGATAAGAAAACATGACAACATTGTCATAAAACTGCTGCCAAACCTAAACTAAAACTAACATCAAACAGAAGACAGCATTGACAAGTCAAATACAGAAAACATGTACATATTAAGCAGGCAAAACTTCCACAGGTATGCAAACTTGGGGCACTGCATCAGCATCACGCTCTCTTCAATTAATCTGTCAACAAGTGTTATGGTTTTTAACAGACAAGAGATGACCTAAGAGATGTAGGGAGTTGCGTGCACGATGACCATCGAATGACCGATTCGGTCACCACCAGGTCAATTTGCTCACGTTCACCAAGTCCAATTGTTCGATTTCTCTTACTGTGGATTCCCAGAACCCGATGTCCATTTGTACCACCGGACCTTTTAGTCTCCAGCGGCTTGTGATTGATCACTTTAACCTCTGGCCCAAAACAAAGAGTCGAATCTGGTAGCAGAAGTAGTTTCCCCAAGCTTGCTTCTGCAATTCATTGTGAAAAGATAATTTCAGATCCGAGAGTCAAAGAAAAGTGAAGAGAACTAGAAGATGGGCACTAAATACGTACCATCAACCATTGTCTTTACATTAGAAGTGTTAGTTGAGAACTCTAATGTACCACTCCTTTTCTCAACAACAGAATTGGGGCTGAGAAATGCAAAGCTAGGCATTGAAGGAACAGGAGAAGAGAATTCCAAACCAGGGGATGCACCAGAGCTCTGAAATGAAAACCCTCCTGAAGGCGCACAAGGAGTTGATGGTTCCACCAGAAAAGAAGAAAATGATGATCTGCATGTGAAAGTAGGTGATTGAGCATCACACGCAGGAGATTCAGCGCCAAAGCTTATGTCCTGATTCCTTGTCATTAAGGACGCAGAGAATGAGCTGTCACCAAAATCCCATTGTCCATAACTTAGGATGTCATGTTCGTTTAGTTGTTCAGAATTTGTTAGATTGCTCTCCATCCAGCAATGATCTAGAAAGGAAAAGCTCAAATGAGGATTCAAAAAACACTAAAAAAACTGGATTCTTCTTGCTTTTATGTTTGGTCTAGTCTGCGCTCTGTGCTTCATTAGGATTGTAGGTGGTTGAAAAAAGGGCTGCTAAATATAAGACTAGATTACTGATCACTCTCCATACGACTGATTAATGAATGAAAAAAAACATAAGTATTGGAGCCTTTAAAGCAAGTAAAAAAGAGAGCGACCAAAAAAAAAGCATTAGCACAAGTGATAAACAATTACATGTGGATAATAACAATTCCAACATTAAACCATTCGACATGGTAGTTTTGAAGGCCATTAAAAAAAGCAGCATGCAACAAAAAGAATTCTGCCATGCCAAAGCAGATAAATATATGAAAACAAGACAAGAGACTTATTCCTTAGGGAGAGATCATGAGAAGAAAACTGTTGCATACAATTGAAGAACTACTACATGGTGCATAGGATTATGATCTATGGAGTATCTCCTTATTGGCATTAAAACAATAAGCCATCAAATCATTGCTGGAGTCTACTCAGCAGAACAGGCATATTCTTGACACTCCAAGTTATTAATGTTTAGTAATAGTCTTTACACGCTACATGTCGAATTCTATGATATTAAACAACTTAATATCATTTGAAAAGTCATTATTCGCTAGCATAATATGCTCAAGAACTAAATAAAATAGATATGCTTTAATCAAGGATAAACCAAGCCTTTCAAGCTTACCCAAAACCTGCTGGGCGGTGAGCCTTCGAGAAGGTTCAGTGCAGAGCATTCCCTTGATTAAGTCCTTAGCTGATTTAGAAATGTGATCCCAATGTTCAGACGGGAACCTCAGGTCAGCAGCCTTGACAGCTTCAAATATCTGCGACTTGGTCTTCCCCCAAAAAGGAGGCATCCCACTCAGTAGAATGTAAAGTATCACACCTGCACTCCAAACATCAGCAGCCTGGTTATATGAACCTGCAAGTACCTCTGGAGCTATATAGAATGGACTCCCTACTAACCCATGCAAACTTTGTCCTGCTTAAACAAAGCCCAATTCAAAGCAAATGAATCATCAACTTGCAATTTTAGTGAAGTGGTAAACTTGCAAAAGAATAATACTCTTCAAATGAAGCAAAGAAAACAAGTACCAGGCTTGATGTAGGTTGCAAGCCCGAAATCTGCCAATTTAATAGGCGACGAAGAGGCTCTTGTAGCCAACAGAATGTTCTCAGGCTTCAAGTCTCTATGAACAACCCCATTTTCATGACAATACAAAACCACTTGCATGAGGTGCCTAAAGAGAACCCTGGCTTCAGATTCAGAAAATCGCCCATGCTTCTCTAGCCGTTGAAACAATTCACCTCCAGCACAAAGCTCCATCACCAGATGAACAAAACCTTCCTCTTCATAAACTGCCTTGAGATCTACAACATTTGGGTGCCCTGATAACCTAGCCATTATCTCAATCTCAAGTTTGACACTTCGCAGATCATCCACAGTAACCAATCGATCTTTCGCAATTGATTTGCAGGCCAAAACCTCTCCAGTCAGCTTGTCAGTAATAGCTCTAATAACACCAAACTGTCCCCAACCCAACTGCTCACCCAGAACGTACCGATCTTTCAAATTTGCAGTCTCCTGTGTGTCCAGTATGGTTTCAGTTAGACTTCCTACTTTGTAACAACTGTAAGAAGTTGAAGGTTCAGAGCTAATGTTGCTCTTAGCAACATCCATAACAATATTTTGTCCCTCAACACAACCAGTTACATATATCAGTAGGAAATTCCCTTATAATTCTCAAGGCTGAAGTTTCTATATGAAAATTCTCAACCCTTAATTCTTGTTCACACTGCTATCCACCCACCAAATCCCAGCTTCAGAGTCAAAACCCTTGAAAAGGCTCAACTTGGTGGGAGTTTGAAGAAGACACTCAACCCTGAATTTGGAACCCAAGCGAGAGAAAACGGTAGAACTCAAAAACCAAAAATTTGACCCCTTGGCCAGAAACACATGTCTAGCTTTTTTCCAAACAGCTGATCTGCAACAAAATGATAATGAGACTCACATCAACCACTGCATAAAGGCTAGTTAGGGGAAGGAAAAATCTTCACAGCACATTTTTTTGCCTCAAACAAACCCAATTAATCCAATTCTGAGCTAGATCACAAGTTTCAACCATTAAGATTCAAACTCCCCCCACCCCCACCCCCACCAAACTGCCTTTATATTACACAATAAGATTATGAATTAGATTCTAGCACACCCCATTACAAATTTAACGAAAAGTTAAGAAATTAATGAATGATTCACCCAGCCAACCCAAACCCTCAACATTAATTCACTATAACAAACTCAGAAATGACAAAAGCAACAAGACCCAGAAGAAGCCAGAACACGCCGAATTTGACGGAAGCTAAACAAGCCCAGATCCAAGCGTAGCCAGAAAAAATGAGAAGTGAGACACAAAACTGGAGTATCAGAAAGAAAGAAAGAGAGGGGGACCTGGAAAGGTAACGGAAGAAGAAGAAGAAAAAGAAGTCGAGAGAGAGAGAGGAGAAGGAGTCCGTTGGAGCAGTGGTGGCTTAAGCTCCCGTGGGCTCCTCCTAGCCTCTTTTCTTTGTTTGAAGACGAAGAAGCTTTGGTCGAAACCCCAACACTGGTGGCTTCGTCGGCTTCTGTCTTTTGAAATTGAAGCGACCCTTTCTTCCTCCTCCTCTCCTCCTCGGACTCCAACACCGATTTCTAATTTGGTTTAAATCGCTTTCCATTCCAGATTATCAGATTCTAATTTCTTTCTTTATTTTACGGCAAAAATCACTTCCCCCCCTCAAATTTGTATCAATTTTCAATTCTGTCACTAAATTTTTTGTTGTTATCAATTTTACCCAAAGTTATGAATTATAAGACTAAGGGCAAGTACTTTACGCAGAAACAGAAATGGAAAGATAATGGGAATATATTTGTTGTGTTTGGTAATAAAAATTGATAATGAAAATGTATTAAAATGACTACTTTGTCCCTTATATTAAAATAATAAAAAGAAAAAAAATTTATGATTGTGTCAAATCAAAGAGTATAATAGATTTTTTTTTTCTTTTTTTAAAGTTGATAGAAATGAAAAAATGAAAACGTAAGTGTGACCCAGTGGGCTCCACTCATTCCTTCCTCATTTTCCTTCTTCAATTCAACCCTAAAGAACATGATAAATGCACGAATAAGAAGAGAATGAATGTAAAGTATGTGTAGAGTAAAAGAAAGTAGTGAGGAGAGAGATAGAAAGAAAAATTAGGAAAAAAAATATAATAAAAAGTATATTTGATATGTAAAAAATAATATGATGTAAAGATTTTTGGAAAAACATAAAAATACATTAATTTCACTATTTAAAATCCATACCCGACCAATAACTTCATTTCAATCTTTAATAGTGACCAAATTATTAAAGAAAAACAATCACTTTTATCACTTATAGGAGTAGATGTTCAGTGGTACGGTAGTACTGAACTTCAGTACATCCCTCCAATCACTTGGTCCCTAAACCATTCAAGGTGGACCCTAATTAATGTGAGTTATTATTAATATTAACAAATGTCACTACATGATTGGAGGGATGCACTGAAGTTCAGTGGTACAGTACCATTGAACTTTTATCCCACTTATAGGCTATGTTTGGTTTGTAAAATTGGATGAGGGAATGGAAATAAGAATAGGAATCATGATTAGATAGAGTCTGAAAAGTCAATTTTACCCTCTTTTTTAAAATAAATTTACCCCTCATTTAAAGACTGTTAATAATTAAAAAGAGCAAAATTGAATTTTCGAACACATGATTTCTATTCCCTTCTCCCAATTCTTCAAATCAAACATGGCCATAATCTTTTTTCTTGTTTTTCACGGGTATCTTTCAATTAGAGTCAATTCTAGCGATGAAAATTCAATCACGGATTCATCAAATTGTGAGGGACTAGCTCATTCCACTAAACTAACTCTTATAACTAATATCACTTATAATCTCTAGGATATAAAAAAGGATATTGTGTATTCTTCTTAATGTTAAAGAGATATATTGTCATTTTGATTAATGAGTTAATATTAATATTTATATATACAATCTCACGTGATTATTTATCTAAGTGATTTGAATAATGTTAGATATTAATAATTGCAATACAAATTTTTTTTTGGATAAAATAGATAGTGAAATAAAATTAAAAATTAATATAAAATTTAAAGACATAAAATATATCTTTACCTTGTTTGACTTACATACCTTTTTTTGTGGCAATTATTAAATTCTTGTTTTTTATTATTTTTTCGATTGTTTCATTGACACCTTATGCGCTGTCCCATTATACTTATAGGCATACTCTCTTTGTATAAAATAATAATAATAATATAGTTGTTTATACACTGCTGGATTTTCAAATTATTCCTACAAAAAATGGAATAATATCTTTTTTGTCCCAATAAGAATTGATTTTCCTTTCGGCCGAAAGCCCGAAACGGCGAAACCAATAAGAAATTGGTTATTAGTAGGATTTATATGCCAGAAATAACAGAAAGTTACTAAATTTTTTTATATTTTTTCGTAACTTGTTCTTCCCTAACTTTCTCAAACTATAATTAATTCCTCATTTTTCAAGAATTTAGGTATTATCAACTTATTCAATGCATATATAACGATAATAATAATTAAAGCTTTTTTTATTAGGTGGAGTCGGCTATATGATCAAGCGACACCAGCATAATCTGCCTTTATACATTTCTATTGTTAAGTTATTTATAACTAAATTCAACATAATAGTTTCTCTTATTATTTTTTTTGTCTTCTCCTACATCTAATTATTGAGCTACCTTCCATTTAGTCAATTCTACGTACAAGAACCTCTAACGACCGTCTTTGTACATGACCAAACCACCTAAAGCGTGTTTCAAATAATTTTTCTACAATAGATGTTACCCCAACTTTATTTCTAATGCAGTCATTCCTAATCCTATCAATTCTAGTGTGACCATTCATCTAACGTAACATTCTCATATTTTTGCCACGTTGAATTTGTGCTCATACTAGCTTTTTAACGTTCAACATTCAGTACCATACAATAAAAGAGGTCTTATAGCTGTGTGATAAAATTTTTTCTTAAGCTTAAGTGACACTTTTATATCACAAATAATACTTGAACCTTCCTTCATTTCATCCATCATACTTAGATCCTATAATTTAGGTCCCCCTCCATTTCTTCGTTATTTTGTATTATTGATTCAATATATATGTATATATATAAAAGTAAAACTGTTTAAAAAAATTATAAATGTAGTGAATTGTTTAAACCATATATATATTATTAGAGAATTTGATAATAAAAATATAAATAAATACATCCAGTTTTTTTAGATCACATATTTTTACATTTATATTATATAAAACGATTAAGAAGAATAAATTGTACAAAATATAGATTATTATTCTGAAGTGGAGAATCTTTAATTAATATTTTTGTTACTTTTTAAAAATGATTATTAATTATATATTGATATTGATAAAGTAATTCATGTATTAAATATATTGATCAATGGAAATGGTTCTTATGATTCATGTGCCTGTATTAACAAAAGAAGGAATTGATTTCCTATCTTTAATAACTAAAATCATGGAGATCAGAGGCTTACATTCATGTAAAATAAGAAAGTTTTTTCAAGTGCTTTTATAAGAGTCTTTTATTAAATTGAGTTGAAAATCAGAGATTCTATAAATTCTTAAATTTGTCTATAATATTGGTGTCAATATAAAAATTAAAGGAAGGGTTTGATTTTTAATCCTTTTCTCCCTCTCTATTTCATGCTTTTTAGGTTTAGTGCTTCTTTTGCAATTTTTTAAAACAAAAAAAAAAATCTCTAAACAAATTAAGCACTCTCATCTTTATTGGCAAGGTTCCAAATTTCTTTTGGCTTGTCTCACTTGATGCTTAAAGAGATATTTAGGTGCTTCAGAGTTATTTTGTTTTTGTTTCCTACATGTATTTATATATTGAAAATAATCTTGCTCCAAATATTGTTAGATATTAAATTTAAATATTTTTTTCAACGAAAATTCAAACTCATGATACACATAGTATAAATACACATATGTAAAATGAAAGAATGTAAAGTGCGGTAGAGAAAAGTAAGAAAAGAGATAGAGAGAAAAATTAGAAGAGAGAAAAAGTATGATAAAAAAATATATTTAGTATATATAAAATATTATGTAAATTTTTTTTTAAGAATTGTGAGATTACATGTATTTTATTGTATGCAAAGCTTACCAAACATGTCTTCAGATTATTTGAGGTCTATTATAAATCAAATAATTATGTAATTTGTAACATATGTAGTTTTAAATTATGGGGGCTAATTAATTTGTACAGATATAAGAAAACATCTGTAAAGTTTTTTTTTTTTTGGTTTTTTCTTAAAGCTTATTGCAAATAGCTGAATTGTTGCAATTATACTATAAATTTTATGAAGAGAATTTATTGAATAAATGGTTGTATCATACTACTATGCATATATATCACATCAGAATTTATATTTGATATTTCATTATAATATATATTTAATGATGTAGAAAATATTATTTATCAATAAAAATGTATTTACTAACCAATAGATAGTTGGTTAGAGTGATAGGTACTCTATTCTTCTTAAGTAATGTCTCGAGTTCGAGACTTGTGTATGGAAAGACCTCTATTGTGAGAGCTTTACATTTGTTATAGGACCTCTACTAATTCAAACAGCATTGCCTCAAATAAAAAGATACTTATAAAAAAATGTATCTACTAAATGAATATAGATATAGATTATCTTCTTCCAATTCCACTTAAATTAAATCCTAAGATGTTCCACTTGGTGTTTATCATGGAAAAAGCAAGTTGGTAGGAAAAATATTAGGAAAATTATGTTTGATAATGATTGATCAAAAGGGATAGCCAATAATTAAAAATGGCACGTATACATATAATAAAAAGTAGGTTAAAATATCATTTTAATCCTTTATATTTCACCCAAGTTCTATTTTGGTCCTCTATGTTTCAAAAGTTCAAAATTAGTCATCTATGTTTCCTAGTTGATAAAAAATAGTCATTTTATCTCACACCGTTAGCCCTTCCGTTAAATGCCCAAATAGGAGCGTGTGAGATAAAAGGATTTAACGAAAGAGGCCAACGGTGTGAGATAAAATGATCATTTTTTACCAACTAGGAAACATAGAGGATTGATTTTGAACTTTTGAAACATAGAAGACCAAAACGGAACTTGAGTGAAACATAGAGGACAAAAATAGTGTTTTCACCTAAAAAGTATGTGTTTTTTAACCATCGAGCTTGATTTTTAAAAGAATAAAAATGAAGCAACATCTGTTGAAAGAATTGTTTTTAACAAAGGCCCAATAATTTATCTCAGCTATGGTTTGTCTTGTTCAGGGCGCAGCAAGGAGAAGGAAAGTTTGAGGGGGTTGCCGCTAGGTTTCTTTCTTTTTTTTTGGCTAAAGTATTATTTTGGTCCTCAATGTTTGCATGAAGTTTAATGTTGATCCTCAAAGTTTTATTTTTTGGTCCTCGAGCGTAACACCGTTAACTTTTTGCCATTAAATGATGACGTGGCACACCTTCTCTTCTACGTGTCATATTTTAATGATGTGGCATGACACATCACTGCCACGTCACCCCAAATGTTGATGATAATGACGATGATGATAAAGGAGAGAAAATGATGATGTGGCAATGTGGGGTGACGTGGCAATGATGTATCATGCCATGCCATTAAAATATGACACGTAGGGGAGAGAATATGCCACATAAGCATGCCACATCATCATTTAACGGCAAAAAGTTAACGGTGTTACGTTTGAGGACCAAAATCGACTAAAAAATAAAATTTTGAGGATCAACATTAAACTTTTGAAACATTAAGGACCAAAATAATACTTTAACCTTTTTTTTAATTATAGATATTATTTTGTTTTCCTCTCTACTCATTTGTAGGAGATTTCTTCTTTCTTTTTAGAAGGATCTCTTCTTTTTCATAAGACATTTCCTCTCTTCCTACATAAGTTTTATCTTTCTCTTGGATAAGAGATTTTTTATGAAGATTTACTTATGAGGTCACTAAATCTACAACAGTTGTAACAGTGAAAAAAAAATTCAATCCTCAGAAAGAATTGAGAAGTGCGTTGTCTCTCTTCGTATATCTATTTAATCTTTTTGTACTTTTTAATTGTATTTCTGTAAAATGTTTTGTGTAAATCTTCTCTAATAATTAATGCATTGTGAGATGTATTACCTTATCTTTGTAGAACAGGCTTATTTATGATATATTGTATTATTTGTTGCCCTTTAATATCTTTCATGTATGACCTTGGTGCCTTAGGAATGAAATGCTAGTTTGACAAAAAAAAAACATATTTCAAAGCAAAAAAAAAAAAAAGGATAAATAAGTTGGTGGAGCCACGTGCCATCAAGCAACCATAGCCAAGAGCCGCAATTGACAGCTGTAGCAGCAGCAACCTATCAAACAAATGACGTGGCAAAAGCTGGTTTTCTTCTTTTGTCCATATTTTCTTTTGAATGATGTTATAAATAGGTCAACTCTTGTGTTGCTAATCAATTCTTTATTAAAATTTGTTAAATAGATTAATTTTTAATTTCAGGAAATTTATTCAGTTATAAAACATTAAAACTGTTCTATTTATCTTTAATAAAAGTTTCTCCAAATAAAAAGTCTATGCCTTAAAAAAATTGTTTCCAATTAATAAATGAAATTTCACGTATATAATCATTAACTCATGACTTAAATTTAACTGGTTAGCGTTATTTTATCAAAAACAATATTATTTAAGTAAATTTTGCAAAGCCAACATGATTTAAATTTAAGTGGAATTTTACTTAACTAAGAAAATAGCATCATTTCAATTCAAAAGTGATACATGGTCCATAAAAAAAAAAAAGGTGATACATGGATAAAATTAGGTTGTGAATTAACTAATAGGGAAAATTGTTTTGAGAGTAGCTTTTGGCATGCTTCTCAGAATTAGATCGACCGGTTCAATCAAAAAAATCGATGAATTGATCACAAGTTTGATCCGAAAGAACCACAATACACCACAATACTGGCCTATTTCTAAAGTGTGACTGTGTGGATGACAAAATGGACTTGATTCCATTTCTTAAAATAGAAGGAGTTGGATCAAGAAAATTACGACTCATTGTGAGGAAGAGCTTTTAGCCTAACTCACTTTAGGCCCACAATTCATGGTGGGGTTTGTAAGACTTGGGTTGAGCTGCTTCGCATGAGTTTTTGTTCTTCAATAAAATATTTCATGTCATATAAAATATTATAGCGTATATTGATATTTAATATTCATTCAAAATATATTAATATATATAATAAATTATTATTTTTTGAGTTAATTTGTAAAATACATTCATAATTTGATTTATAAATAACTTATTTCAAATTATTTTTTAAATCAATATTTTGTAAGTGAATTTGTAAAATTAATTATTCAATCAAATAAAATAATTTTTTAAAAAAATAATAAAAAGAATAAACATGATACATGGGTTGACCTACTGGCTTATAACCCTTCAAAGATTGGGTTGCAGTAACATTTTATGCTAAATTTTAATTGTTTGACGTGACCCATCAAATATCAAATTTTTTGTTAAGCCGGTCTATTTTTACAGTGTTAAAGTGGTCAAATAGACAAAATTGGGAAATGAGCTGATGTTTTTTTTTTTTGGTAAATAATGAGCTGATGTTAATATACTAGGATTCTAGGAAGAAGGGAAGGGAAACTTCTTCTTCTTCTTCTTTTTTAATGGGAAGAAGGGAAATTTTATATCCTAAAAATTTAGAGTACGTTCTTAACGCAGAATGTGAACGGAAAGGGAAAGGAAATACATTTATTATGTTTGTTAGTAAAAATTAAGAAAGAAAATGGAATAGGAATGTATTAAAATTATTATTTTACCCCTTATATTAAAATTATCACTTTACCTTTTATATTAAAATAATAAAAAAATGGTTATAATTGTGTCAAACCAAAGGGTATAATAGACATTTTGTATTTTGTATTTTTTTTAATTATACACATTTTTTTAAGATGAAAAAAAAGTAGGTACCATGTGGGACACACATTTTTTTCCATTCCCTTAATTCCACCATACTGAACACGCCCCTACTTAGTTTGGTATACTTTACATGTAAAATATTGTTCATCCTTTGACTTTTCCTTTGAATCTGACTGAAGGAGAAATGTCGAAAATACCCCTCCTAATTACTTTATATCTTTACTTTTCTACTTACCAAGAAACACTTTAATTATAAAATAAGGGCATTTTGGTCTTTTTCAATACTTTACAAACTTTACATCACATTTTTAAATACCAAACACACTTTTTTAACTTTACATCCCTTTATTCTATATTACTTGATTTTATATTCATTCCATTCACATCTCTCTCTACCTACCAAACATATTAGCAAAAAGAAGATTTGATAGTTCCATGCTTATCAAACACTGATAAACATGTTTAAATATAAAACTGCGGTCACGTTTTTTACGCATAAAAAGAAAGGGAAAGCGTTTGCTGTGTTTGGTATTAAAAATTTAGAAATAAAAATGGAATAGGATGGGAATGTATTAAAATTACCACTTTACCCTTTATATTAAAATAAAAAAAATTATGATTATGTCAAATCAAAGGGTATAATAGACATTTGTATTTTTTCTTGTCCTATGGGCCCCACCTACTTTTTGCATTCCAACCATCCGTTTCCATGAGAAACAAACGTGCCATACATTCTTTTTTTTTTTTAATCTCTAAGAGGCTCTTCACTAAAACATGGCTTCGACACATGCAGATTGGAGACATCAAATCAAGATTAGAGGTTAAGCCTCTTTTGGCTAGTAATCAATGTTTTAAACCTCGTACCGTTCAAGTATTCGGTTTGGGGTTAGCTATAAACCCTTTTTTGGTTGGTTTGACGACCCAAAGAATAACAGCGAACCATATCAGATTTCATTGACCTTTTTTTTTGTTGGGCTTGACATTTTGGGTCAAACTTATCTATATGTATTATATGTCTTATAATTTTAAATCTTATATAATTGTGAAACAATTAATATAGTGTGTAAGTGGCATAAATGTTTTATTTAATATTATTTAAGCTTATTATTTTTTATATATATAGTTTAATCATATAAATCATTCATTATATTTAAAATTCATGTATAAAAATATAATTTTTGTAATATAAATATATAACTATATATATATATATTGATATAAAAATTATTCAAAAATTATTTGTTTATACTTATATTGTCATTCCATTTAACCATAGGTTCAATCGATTCGAAAGATTTTTTGATTTAATGACCGGTTCGATTTTTAAAATATTGCTAGCAGATACCTTTGCGGTGCTTCAGATATTACATATGAATCTTACATACATATATTACATATATTGATTTTGGGGAGTATTTGATAATACTCGTAAAATGAACAGGCTTAGGGATGAGATAATAAACTTATTTACAAACGAGTTTGTTTAGCTTGCGAGTTGCCTGACAAAAAAAATAAAAAATAAAAACAAAATTTAATAATAGTATTAGAATAGTCTTGAATAATTTCAGTTTAAATTTTAACAAAGTCAAATCAATTAAATAAAAAAATTACCCACGCATAATTTAATTTTTTATAATTAAATTCTAATAAATTTTTTAACGTATAAAAAATGTATATAAATAAAAAAAATTATTTATGTTAGGCCAAATTACTATTTTGGTCCTCAACGTTTGCACGAAGTTTAATATTGGTCCTCAACGTTTCAAAAAGTTATTTTAGGCTCTCAACGTTTTTTTGTCAAAATTGGTCCTCTTGCCTAACTCTGTTAGCTTTTGCTGTTAATTGCTGAAGTGAACGGCTTATGTGGCACACTTTCTCTCCTATGTGTCAAAATTTATTGTGGCGCCCACGTCAACGCCACATCATCCTTCTTCCTCCTCTTATTCTTCTTCCTCATCTTCATGTTCTGCTTCTGCATCTCCACATACATCATCATCATCATCATCATTCATAGGGGTGTTCAAAACCGAACCAAACCAATTGAACCGAAGTAAACCGAACCAAACCGATTAGAAACCGAACCAAACCGAAAAGAATTGGTTTGGTTTTTAAAATGACAAAAACCGACATGGTTTGGTTTGGTTGAGGTTTATGAATTTATTGGTCGGTTTTAACCAAACCAAACCCACCAATATATCTATATATATTTTTATCTCTTAATAATAAAAATTATAGTATATCTTGTAACTGTACTTTGTAGCTATTACTTATTATTTGTTCTTTTGTTAAGTAAATATATATATATATATATATATATATATATATATATATATATATATATATAGATAAAGATAAGAATATTTGATATAATTATATTAGATAATATAATTTCTACAAAAAAAATTATATCCTTAGCGTTAGTTTACAAATATCTTTAGTGTTACGACTCTTTTAATTCTACAATCGACGTTAACTTAGAGATTATGTTTAGATCATTTTAATGTTAGTTATAACAATCAAATTAACAAATAACATTATTGATAAATGACATTAATTCACTTACGCTAAAATTAATTTTTTTGTAGTGAATTAATTTGTTGTAATATTTTGAATTCTTATTAATCTTTATAAAATCTTCATTTAACAACTTACAATTAGTTATTTAGTATAGTATTATAAGTTTGATATTTTTAAAATTTATTATTTTTTAGGCTTTATAAATTGTTAGAATTTGTTTAATATATGTGAACATGAAAATATCAAATTAGTATGAACCAAACCGGCTCTAAAATCGAACCAAACCGACCTTAAAACCGAACTAAACCGCTCAAAAATAAAACCGACAAGGTCCGCGCATTTTAAAAACCGATTATATTGGTTCGGTTCAAATTTTTGGCAAAACCAAACCAAGCCAAGCCTTTGAACACCCCTAATCATTCATCATGTTCATCATCATCTTCCTCCACTGCTTTCACCATCTTTGTCACCGTCGCCGCCGTCTCTATCATCCTTCTTCTTCCTCTGCTTCTCTTTAATTTTTCATCTCCATCTTCTTCTTCATCATCATCTTCATCTTCCTCCACTGTCGTCGTTGTCACTGCCGTCGCCGCTGCTGCCGCCGTCAAACCCGAAACCCTTCTCCTTCATCATCTTCATCTTCCTCCCATTACCGTCATCACCAAACACTTCTCCTTCCCCAATTTCAGCACCACCACCAATCCTAGAATCCTCCATAACTTGAAACTCCTCGGAAGTTCCAAACTTTTACCCAAAAACTCCACTCTTCTTCATCATCATTATCATCTTCCTCCTTCTCTGCATTCAGCTACCACAATGGTTGATAAGAGTGGAGTTTTGACGGTGGCAGCAGCGGCGGCAACGACGACGACGGTGGAGGAAGATGAAGAAGATGATGATGAAGAAGAAGAAGATGGAGATGAAAAATTAAAGAGAAGCATAGGAAGAAGAGGAAGAAGAAGGATGATAGAGACGGCGGCGACGGTGACAGAGATGGTGACAGCAGTGGAGGAAGATGATGAATGGTGATGATGATGATGAATGTGGAGATGCAGAAGCAGAACATGAAGATGAGGAAGAAGAAGAGGAAGAAGAAGGATGACGTGGTGCTGACGTGGACGACGTCAATAAATTTTGACACATAGGAGAGAGAGTATACCACATAAGCCGTCCACATCAGCAATTAACGGCAAAAGCTAGCGGAGTTAGGCAAGAGGACCAATTTTGATAAAAAAACGTTGAGGACCTAAAATAACATTTTGAAACGTTGAGAACCAATATTAAACTTCGTGTAAATGTTGAGGACCAAAATAGTAATTTAGCCTTTACGCTATTATTTTTCTGACATTAAAGATTAACTCAATTATAACATGGATAATAATATTTTATCTTTAACAAGACAAAATTCAAATTATTTATGGCATGTTCTATTCATAGAATTTAGGATGGAAAGAGAGAGGGAGAAGTCATCTCCCTCTTCTTTTCTTCCTAACAAACAAACTACATTTTTTTTAATGTGATGAAATTATGTTTTTGCCTTTACTTTTTTATCAACTTTTATTCTATTATCACTTTTAATGTAAGGACAAAATGGTCATTTTACCCACTTATATTCTATTTACATCACATCACATCATATTGACATGACATTTCCATTCCCCCATCTTTTCCCATTCTCTTTCCCATTCCCATTCCTATTCCCATTCCATTATCATTTCTACCAAAAGAACCTACCCTTAGGTACGTTTCTTTGGTGGAAAAGAGGAGGGAATTAGAATGAGAATGAGAAAGAGAATGGGAAAAGAGGAGGGAATAGAAATGTCATGTCAATATGATGTGACGTGAATGGAATAAAAGTGTATAAAATGATCATTTTGCCCTTACATTAAAGGTGAGAATGTAATAAAAGTGAGTAAAAAAGTAAGGACAAAAACATAATTTTATCACATTGCGATAAGTAGAGTTTGTTTGTTAGGAAGAAAAGAGGAGGGAAGGCTTCTACCTCTTCCTTTCCATCAACAAATCTTACTAAAGAACATAACTTTTAGTACATGTTGTGATGTTCATTGAGTTCGGATCCTCTATCTTGGTACATTTGTGCCGTTTAATTAACCACAGTTTAACCGGTCATGCAATTGTGATTAACATTTTAATCACGGTTACGTGACGGGTTAAACACGGCATAGGATCCGCGTTGATATTCGTTAGGGTACTTTTGTAATTCCACCTCTTAGGAAATTTATGCAAGTGATGTGCTTCCTTTTCTAACCATAGCTTCATTCTTTCATCCTTACCTGCAAAATACAAGAGACAATTTCGGGTAGAACTCTAATTAGGGTTTCTACTTGGATTTCTTCAAACCCTAATTCCTCCGAGGTAAAGCACTGTCAGGGTTTTTGACAAGTTTCGCACTTAATGATCGCGCTATATTTTCACCCTGCCAGATATTTTCCAACGATCTCAATTGTTCGCGCATGGTTGATCTGGGATTCGACCTTGCGAAGTCTACGATCCGATCTTTCTTTTCTTTTTCTTTGAATCATAGTAAGATTAAGATTCTTCCAGGTCTCTTCTTCTGATTCAGATCTAGAGCGATCAGTATCATCATACTATGGATTTAGATGGCGGCGGCAATAAGCGCGTATTCCAGCGTCTTGGCGGGACACCGACGGATAGCAGGAGCCAGAAAGTATGTTATCATTGGCAGGCAGGCAAGTGCACTAGGCATCCGTGCCACTTTCTGCATAGTGAATTGCCTCCTTCAAACACCAACGGAATGTCTTCGAAGCGGTCCCATGGGTCTGCTGATGGTTCTGGTTTCTCGGGACCACGGAGGAGTGCGAATTTTAGTGGCGCTTCGACGTGGGGGCGGGTTCATGGCGCCACAGGAGCTGTAGGTGGTAATAAAATAGTTAGGAGGAATGATAAAGTTTGTAATTATTGGGTTCAGGGGAATTGTAATTATGGAGAGCGGTGTAGGTACCTTCATTCTTGGAATTTAGGTGACGGATTTTCGTTACTGACACAGCTTGAAGGGCACCAGAAGGTAAGTAAGTTCAGTAACATTCAATGACTGCAATTCTGGTTATTTCTTATCGTTTTGGTGTTTTTGGCTACTGGGAGTTGACGGGATGATTGTGGTCTATTGAGCAGGTTATTAGTGGAATCGCCTTCCCATCTGGTTCTGATAAGCTATATACTGGTAGTAAGGATGAAACTGTACGAGTCTGGGACTGCCAATCTGGGAAGGTTGTTATTGCTTTCCTTCCCTGTTTTTCTTCATAAGTTGTATTTACTTTCAATTTTTTTATACGCGACAACTCTATTTGGATGGTTATGCTTCATTACAACGTATCTGTAGAAAAAGGACAGAATTTTTAATTTGAAGTTGGACTTTTGTTTAGTTAGCAATTAATAAAGAAATTCTTCCTCAGCATAATGCTATATGTGAAACTAATATTATATTATTATATTTGCAACTGTTTCATTGAGATGCATGATCAAAATTCAAATCATTTTAAGATACATTTGGTAGCACAAGTGCATAACTAATTTGGTTTGTCTCTTATCAAATGAGCTACAAATTTTGTGTTGGTTTTTGTGGAACCTAGTTTTCTTGGGTGTTTGATGAGTTGTAAATTCTGTAAATAGCCGTTGGAAATATTGTCTTGAGGCATTTTTTATGTGCTTGACTTGTTGGTCATTGTGCAGAAGTTGGCCATTCATTTGAGAGCCAAAAACATTTCTTTCTCTTTTCTAATAATGAAGTTGGTTCCTTGAAAAGGTCAGCTTTTGGTGCTCATAGCCTTCCATCAATTTCACATAACATCCCAATACTTCTGTGCAATCTTTATCTCTTATTGGACTGGTTGCCGGTGGACTTCTTGACATTTTTTTTATAGAAAACTTCTTCTTGACATCTTTATGATCTCTCTGTTTGTTACCTAATGATCATCATCCAACATTTTCCTCTATGATATGTTCCATCCAACAAAGATATACTTTTGTAACATGGAAAATGCGTTGAAATATATTTTTCTAACATTAAATAAATCAGTCAGGTTTTTCTTCTCTCTTCTCTTTCACAATGTTAAATTTTCAAAGTTAGCATAGAAGTCTTGTGTTGATTGGTGAACATTGTATTCTTTTAGATTGATGTTGTTATTGATGTCTCTCACCAATGTTCCTTTTTATGCAGTGTATGGCTGTGGTCAATCTTGGTGGTGAAGTAGGTTGCATGATGAGTGAAGGTCCTTGGATTTTTGTTGGCATAACTAATTTTGTTAAGGTTAGCATGGGTGCCCATCACCTTTATATTTTTCTCATTTGCTTATTTCATTGTGGAAATTTTATGTTAAGTACACACTAAGGGTTTGTGAAGACATTTTCAATTTTCATTCTCTATTTCTATTTCTTGAAATTAGTTTTCTTTTACAAGTTTTCAATATTTTAAAAATACATTTGTTATGTTGAGTTAAAAAACATTCATACTTTTTAAAATCAAATTGACTTAAAATGACTTTTTTTATTTAAATTTTGGAGTTTGACTATTATTATATATTAATTTTTATATGGTTAAAGGGTTTACATTCTTATAAAATTACAAAAAATTGATGTTAATGATGTAAAAATGCTGAAATTGTCTTTTTTCTCTCATATTTTCTATTTGAATGAAAATGAAAATAGGAAATAGCAAAAAATCAAAGGCACCCTAATTTTGTGAAAAATTTCTTTTGCTAAGAATGATATTCATTGTATCATTCATAGCAGCATGATTGATATCCCTTTTGGTTTATGCCACTGGTATTGCAGGCCTGGAATACTCAAAATTCATTAGAGCTTAGTCTGAGTGGTCCAGTTGGACAAGTTTATACACTGGTTGTGGGTAATGATATGCTCTTAGCTGGTACTCAGGTAATCTTTTTACCCTTGCATTTACTTTGTTGTATGTTTCATACAGAATCATGCTTTATTTCCTGATGTAGTAATTCCACTTTACTGTGAATTTAACAATTTTTGGTGCTGTGGCATATTGGATGAAACCAAGAAATGCATTTTGGGTTCTATATGCATTGAACTTTATAGAAAGTTTATCTTGTAATTTGACAAGACTAATTGTTCACAATTTATTTTGGGATGAGAATGTTGATATGGTTATTGGGGAATAAGAAATGGTGGGACAGAGACATGCAGACCTTAGATCAAAGGTTGGGTAGCTTCACTTGCAATTTACAAATAAGGGAGAACCAGTTAAATATCATTTGCGAATGTAAAAGTTATGGAGACCAATGTTCTAATGCATGTATACATGAGAGATTTTGTTTTGATAAATGAATAAATTATTTTAGAATGAAGAATGATACAAATGAGGAGCCTCTTAGGAGAAAATCAGAGATCAAAACAAAAATTAACAGAAATGGAAGTGAATTAGAAAGTTAAACAAGCTTCAAAGTTGCCCAACCGCTCTGTATATCTAATTCACGCCCTGAGTCCAGTATTAGAATTTAGAAAGAAGCCCCCAATAAAATTGTTGCCCATAGCACATAGCACATAGAGTCAAAGAAACATCGAACATTCTGCTTCAACCAAATATTCCGGAGCACTGTATAAACTGTACATTACCACAAGGTTCGACACTTCTACGTTTCTTTGTTCAGACAAAACTTTTGAGTTGTATGCAGAGAATCTAAAACCAATTCCCACCAAAGACCCTGAACAAGTAGATTAATAGCAAGTGGCCACTTGACTATGTAGGAATAAATGAGCCCCAGTCTGCACTATTCATGCACATAATACAAATGTCAGGAGGCAAAATGAATCTGCATCATGTCATTTGTGTTAGTTTTATTGAGTAATACTGTCCCAACAAAATATTTACCCGAGATAATTCAACTAGCAGAGTTTCAGGGGATGTGCAGGAGGCCAATTATGACATTATCAAAAGTAGGAATGTGACATGTTTAAGGGATTGAGGATGTTAAATGGGAAACAAAATAGAATATATAGTATCGCAAACATTATTTTTTAGATCTTCATTATTATTAAAATTTTATAACTTACATTGGGTGTTAAGTAGGGGTGTTCGGCGGGCGGTTTGGGCGGTTTTTAGTGAAAATTTAGTGCACCTATCGGTTTAAGTTGATAGCGTCAAACCAAACCATAAACGAGCGGTTTTGAGCGGTTCGGTTTTGCGGTTTAGGACTTTTATATCATCAAACTTACATATCCAAGTTTATTAATAAAAAATATAATTTTATTCAATATAAATAATAAAAAGTATAGTAATATTTCATTTACTTACAATATACAATCAACTTAGTTCTAAAATTAATTTTTTAGATTGACTAAATATAATCTAACATTCTAAAAACAAAATTTAAACTTTATTATTTAGAAATTTTAACATAATATGTACATATATATACATGTATGTGTATACGGTTTGGTTCGGTTTTTCGACATACCAAACCGAACCAAACCAAAGATTGATCGGTTTTGTTCGGTTTGTGCTAATTCGGTTTGGTTTGGTTCAAGTGCGGCGGTTTTGTTCAGTTATGAACACCCCTAGTGTTAAGAATGATGTTTTGATGCCGTTATTTATACATGATCTAGTTTCATATTCACGTTATGTTATCAAATGTTCCCATAACTTATCAATTTTTACTGTTCTTTAAGATTAAAATTAAATAATAGTATGATTTCAAATTTCCCAGAAGTATGGGGATAAATATTTTTGCATAGCAATTGGCCAGGTTAGGGTCTGTTTTATGAAATTTGAATCTTAATCTGAGGAAGCCTTTCTTCTGTATGAAATTGTTCTATATCTCTTGCCTCTATCTGGCTTTTGAATGTCAGTCCCGTTTTAAATCTCAGACGAAGTACTTTTGCAGGACGGTTCTATATTGGCATGGAAGTTTAATGTAGTTGCAAACTGTTTTGAGCCAGCTGCATCCCTTAAAGGACATTCCCTTGCAGTTGTTTCTCTAGTTGTTGGAGCTAATAGGCTCTACTCTGGTTCCATGGACAATACAATAAGAGTAAGTTCATATAAGTATCTTAGGCAGTCTGTTGTAATTACTGCGATTTTCTGTAGACTCTTCTCAATCAGTGTAAAGTAGTATTTTGAGTGTTCACAACTTCACATGGTTCATGTTGTCTCATCCAACCACTGCTGTCTTTCAGGTCTGGAATCTTGAAACTTTGCAGTGTTTGCAGACACTGACAGGGCACACGTCTGTTGTGATGTCTGTTCTTTGTTGGGACCAGTTTCTCTTATCTTGTTCGTTGGATAAAACAATAAAGGTTGGCTTCACATTAGCTGCTGATATTTTATGTATTTTTACTATGTTTAAGATTTGTATTAATTCAATTTCTACTGGCTTGATTTCTTTTGGTTTGTGCAGGTGTGGGTTGCTACAGAAAGTGGAAACCTTGAAGTGACATATACACACAATGAAGAGCATGTATGTATGAATTTATTTGTCTTCTCCTGGATACATGGAATCTCAAATGATACTTCCTGTCCAATTTGAAATGTCTGATAAATTAGAATCTTAAGGAGTCAGATCTCGTCCATTGCATCAAACATGATTATTTTGTGCAAACTCATCACCACAAAATATAAGAACCTCCTCAAGTTTTTGATAATGAAAATGACGCCTTTTTACCTGCAATCCATGAAGGACTTGGCCAAAATGACTTATATTATATGTATTGTGGCTTCTTATTGTGCTGCCAAAAACATTTACCTTCTTCATTTTGTATATATTTTCTTAATATTTCTTGTGTTGGTTTAAATAACATTTACTTTTACAATATACATAAATTGTAGCTAGATGAATCTGTTATTGTGGATGAGGATTTTTGATGATGATGGCATGATCTGTCTGTAGGGCATACTTACCCTTTGTGGGATGCATGATTTACAAGGCAAACCAATTCTGCTGTGCTCATGCAATGATAATACCGTGCGCCTCTATGATTTGCCATCGTAAGTACAAGTCTTCCCTTTTTTAAACTCTTACTTGCTGTTATAACCCCACTATGAACCTCTTCCCTTGCCTATGCATAGCCACACCCAGCCACTAATCCTGTTTACTTGTTTGCAAAATAGTCAAGTCAGACCGGGTTTTAATGATTCTAGGCTCTGCATGTCTCAGTATATGGGTTTTAGTTTTAATTGAGTTCTCAATGCTGTCTCAGACACAGCATTGGGCTAATGAGCTGCTTGAATAGAACTCAAGCATGGCCAATAATTGTCCATGAGATGAATTGAATTAGATGAGTTGACCTACTTCAACTAATCTGTCTCTTTTTGTATAGTATTAGACAGAAGTGAGATTTAAGTTATTTGTGACCACTTTCCATTATAAGAATTAAGATTTGAATGTAGCATATATAACTTACGGAATCTTGGTTGACTTGTGACTTTAAAAATTTAATTTGAAGCATGTAATCATATAGTGTATGGATATATAAAGTTTTCACAAAAAGGAAAAAAAATGAATATTGTAGTAATTAGTTTAGAAATTTTTGAATCAATATGAAGTACTGTGCTAGTTATGATTTTGACCAAATAACTTGAACTTTTCAGTATATTCAATGCATGTGTGTGAAGCGGGCCTTGTGTTTCGCAATATGGTTTACTAGCTGAATTTATGGGGTTGATTGTTAATTGCGTCCCTTGTATATAAAGGTAACTCTTCTAAACTTATCACGTTGTTTGCCCAGATTTGCAGAGAGAGGCAAGATTTTCAGTAAACAAGAGGTTCGGGCAATCCAAGCAGGTCCTGGTTCCATATTTTTCACTGGTGATGGAACAGGGGAAGTAAGAGTGTGGAATTGGTCAACGGAGCCAACTTTAACTAGCAAGTAGTATCAAATAAATGGCACTTTTCTAAGTTCTATTGTATACCATGTAGTAGTAGTAGTAGCAGTAGTTGCTTTCTGGTTTCCTTAATTTTTGGCTGCAAAAGGAGAATTCGGAACTGAGGATGGGAAAAGAGAGGAAGGGTTATTTGTAATTTGTGTTTGAGGAGTGCATCTACCATGTGAGTTTTGGTTTATGTTAGTGAGCTTGTAACGGCTTTTTGTATCAATTAAGTAAAATCTCTTCTATGACGATCTCAAGGGCGCCTCTGAAATTATAGTAAGCAAGTACTATAACATCCCAAGGAAATTGTTTTGATTTTTGCAAGACAGAAGAAAAGCGATTGTCTAGTTCTGGTTTTTGCTTGGAAGACAGATATATAATATTATTAGTTGAACTCAAATGGCCATTGGTCAAATCATTTTCCCTCTCCTTTTCTGTCTTTCAATGGAAGTAATTAAAAAAACTTAGATTTTTTTAATTACATTTTGGTTACCACAGAGTGTCATCTAAAAAGCAGTAATTTAACCACAAAACTCATACACTTGTTATTTTGGGCAGAAAAAAAGGGCTCTTCATTGATTTTGGCCCAATAAAAAAAGAAGTTCATCTAGTTCTCTCCGGTCTCCACCTTAATTTTCATGAATGCAATTAATATAATATTACAACAAATTAAGATTCTCAGCCCCAAAAAAAAAAAATTAAGATTTATAAAGATTTCTTTGGCCAATCAAGATTCATAAAGATTGGTTATTAAAAGAAAAGAAAAAATCAAAAGGATTTGCGGTCTTGTCGCTACCAAATGGCACAAAAAGTGTGGTTTCAGGACTTCAATGTTCAATCATTCCATACAAGATACAATCAATCAATGTAGTGACCTAATTATGATTTTTGAGCACCAATTCATCACTAATGCTTCCTACTTAATTTCCATCAATTTTTGACATCATATGTGTAAGCAACAAATAATAAATTGTTAAATGGATATATATGATTATTATTATTATTTTGATAAATTGATAGGATTAATTAGTTTGGAGAGGGTGTTATAATATTTTTTTTTTAATTTGAATAAATATACAACAATCACATAACATTCAAAGCATTTATATAAATCAAATCATGTTAATATGTTTCGTTTCTACACATTTTTAATTGAGCTATCTTCTATCTAGTCACTCCATACCTAAGGCAGAGATCGAACCCCTAACACTTGGTTAAGGATGGATGAGTCCCCTACACTACACCACACGTGATAACTCATTCCTAATTCTATATATATAGAAAACTTATTACTCTCGAAGTCTTTTTTGCTCTCAGAGTTCTTTGTTTCTCTCTCTTATCTTTTGCAGAATCAACTTTTCTCAATACGATGAATCTCTTGAACCTACTTGGATCAAGTCTCCATTTTCTATGGGAGAATCATTTTTCAAGAATGATTTATCAATAAATATTTCTCCCAATAAAACTCGAATCGTGGTTCAACACATGCATGTGAATGATTAGCCCTTGTTTAGCATTGATTAATAATAATTAAACTAATCCCTTTGAATTCTATGCTTTGGTGCATTATTAGAGCATTGTTTGGTCTGAATTTCGAAAATAATGCAGATTAATTTATTATTATTTTGAGAAATTACATCAACTAACCCAATAAAACTCTATCTTTGCTGGCTCACTTAACGATGGTTGGTTGTTGGCTATTTGACGCTGATCTCAATTTGTCAAAACATTAATCAATAGATTAGAAGGGTTAATCATGGTACATTTGAATACAAAAGTGGTTTAATTAGTTTGGAGAAATAATTAATCTTACTTCTAAAGATGGTTTAGCATAACAACACTTCTTATTGTATTATAGAAGAACTAAACGTTAGTTACAATTGTTTAGAAAACTCCAACTTAATAATACAAAAGAAGAATAATTTGTAAACATTATTGAAAAAATAAAATAAAAGCACTACTGATCTTATAAGTAAGATAATTTTGGGATGAAAATCTTCACCAATCTTAGTGTTGTCAACAAAATGTTTACCATTACACTTCTTACATACAAGAGAAGTTGTGTTCATCACAGATGTATATATATCATAGGCTTCTCCTTCAATTTGATAAAAGATCGAAAGTTTTTCGGCGACATAGATGCTCAGATCTGAGTAGGGATGACAATGAGTAGGGTCTGGATAGGATACTGCAATCTCCGTCCCCGGCCCCAGTAGTCAATATTTTCCCCATCCCCGGACTCGTCCCCGCCGGGTATGAAATTTGATACCCGTCCCCCGACCCATCGAGTACTTAGATCCCCAGACCCAGCCCCGGACCCAGAAAATTTACTATTTTTTCTACAAAATTTACTACTTTCATCACAAATACTTTTTTTTTTGTTTTCCAAGGTATCCCCCAGCCCGACAGGCTAAGGACTAATCCTCCGCGGATCTGAGCTCCATTTAAGGGTTTGCCGCTGGCCAATTGGTTGCTGCATACACAAGTACTTTAATCACAAGTTTTGAATACACATTCATAAATTTAATTATTTCCAAGTTAAAAAAAAACTTAAAACACACAGTTCGATATGATATATAATATATTTTTATATAAAATTTATATATATAAAATATTTTTATATATATTATATCACCGGGTCCGGGGTGAATACACCCTTACCCGTCCCCGGACCCGGACATGTATCCGTTAAAATTCCCAGACCCGGACCCAACGGGCAAATTTTCTGGGTACCCGTTGGGTCCGGATAAGATTGTTATCCCTAGATCTGAGTCGATCTAGTAATTGAAACAAAATATTTCACAAAAAAAAGACTGAAACAAGAAATAGACCTGGACAAAACTACCACTAAATTTAGGAGACTAAACATCTGACTTATTGGATTGACAAAAAAAGAAGAAGAAAAATAAATTAAAAATTAGGAAAGGGTTTTCAAATACTTCCAGCATAATTTGGAGGACGAAAACAAGAACTGCGAGAGAGAGAATTTGTAACTTCCGCTATGAAAACAAGGATGATAGACGCATAAAAACAGTATATCCTTTATATTTATTATTTTTATAATTAATATGTATTTGACTAATATAATTTTTTTTAAAAAAACTTAAAATAAATCCTATAAAAAAACTTAAAATAAAATAATTATTTTTAACTAAAAATAAATAATAGTGAGATAATAATTTGAAATTTAAATAGTTTTTTTAATAAATTATAGTTATTTTTAAAAAATATGTTATTAAGGTTATTTTAGTTAAAAATGGTGAAATTGTAGGGTTTTTAATATTTTGAAGGAGGATATTATGTGTTTTCAAAATAGAGAAAAGGTAGTGTAATTTACTTAATAATATGAAATAGGGTTAGGGATTAGGTAGATTTTAAAATAACATTTTAATATTAAATTTTTTCATAAAATAGACATATTAAAAATTAAAAAGTCTTTTAATAAAAAAAATTAAATAACATAAATTATAAATATTTTAAACCATTTTCAAATCCTCCTCATCTTTTTTTACTCAAAATCCTAGTGAAATTATGATATGTCAAAAAAAAAGTCATATATATAAACTTTTTTTTTTTGTGGAAGTCATTTTTTTTATGCGGAAACAAACAACAAATACTCATCCTATATTAACCCAAAAAAAAAAAAACTCGTCCTATGGACGGAGGAATTGAACACTAGTAAAATCAGTTAATAGATGCAATTGACCAAAGCATGCTGAATGGAGTGAGACAAGGTTTTATGTCATATGTGAGGGAATGAGGGAATGGATTATGAATCAAAATGGTGTCGTTTTGGTGAGTTGAAGTGATAAATGGTTTTATGTCATTTAAATATGATACGTAGGAGAGAGAGTGTACCACATAAGCCTTACACGTCAACATTTAACACCAAAATCAGACGGAGTTACGCTAGAGGATCAATTTTGACAAAAAAAAACGTTGAAGACCTAAAATAACTTTTTGAAACATTGAGAACCAATATTAAACTTTGTGTAAACGTTGAGGACCAAAATAATAATTTGGCCTTTTTTAATGAAAACGTTAACAGAATTGCTTTTAATAGGAGGATAAATAATTTTTATACAACAACAACAATCAAAGCCTTTTCCCGCTAGGTACGGTCGGCTATATGGATCAAGCGACGCCAACATGTTCTGTCTTTGTACATTTCTATGGTTAAGTTATTTATGGCTAGATCCCTCTTAATCGTTTCTCCTATAGTTTTCTTTGGTCTTTCCCTAATTTTTATAATTAAAAAAATTATTTTCATATGACGTATATTTTAGGGAAATATATGCATTTTAACCCAAAACCAATCATCATTGTAAGGGATAAAAGTTGATTAGTACCGTACTATTGAAGTTTAATACATCTCTCCAATCATGTAAACTTAGTTATTAATATTAATAAAAATTCACATTAATAAGGACCCACTTTAAATGGTTTAGGAACTAACTGATTAGAAGAATATACTGAAATTCAATACTATCGTACCACTGAACATTTATAAGTTATAATTTGCAACTGTGAAGCAAAAAGTGAATCAAATGACGGATAAACAAAAGATCAAAATCTAAATTAAATCTTAAATGTTTAATCCAATGAAAAGGTTTCCTTAACTAGTCACATCGATCATAATAAAAACCCTCAAATTTAATAGCAGTAAATTTTATATTTATTGGATCCCTTTGTGCATTCATTTGGATTTCATCCCATAATCCCACTCGTTTTCTGATCTTTTCTAATTTAATTTCTGGCCATGTTCAAAATTAAGTTGTCAATTATCATTTTCCTCTCCATATATTATTGCTTGAAAAGTAACCAAACTATAAACTATAGTATAATATAATTCTTTACTTTTTTCAAATTAATTTATATATTATTTATAAATCAATTACTTAATGTGTGATTGATCAAGAGAGTTTTTTCCCCCATAAGTTTACACATGAAATTGAAATATTTGAATTGCCATATAAAAACAAATTTTCATTCATTAAGGTTTCCAATAATGTCACGTCCAACCTAACTATAGGATAGACACTTCCTTTGTACTCTACCTTTTTATGGATCCAATGAATAAACAAACAACATTTGTTCCTTTTTTTGGGGTTTTTTTATCCTTGTTTGTTTTTCCAGATGACTAGTTTAGATTTTCGACAATTGGATTATTTGTTTTTTATGTGTTGTTGAATTAGTTAAGATTATAATTAGAGATGTCAAAACTCAAAACGGGCTAAGTATATGCCAATTTATTGGATCTTATGAAATATATACAATCAAGTTAAACTTTTTTTTTTGTCTTAATTAATTAAAAATGGCCTAGTTTAATTAGTTCAACCATAAAAAAATAGAGTGAAATAGTTTGTCGAGAATTACTTTTAAAAAATTTATTTATTTTTAATATTTATATATTAAATTAATTTTATAATTTTTACTTTAATTCAAATTATATTAATTATTTTAGATTTTCTTAATTTATTTAGTTAATTTTTTATAAGAATTTATTTAATTACTTTAATTTATATTTTATTAATATATCTTATTGTTTTGGATTTCAAATGAAAATAAATAAGTTATACTATAAAATATTTTGTAGTTATTTAATAATTTAAAAATTATTTTTGAGAAAAAATAAAAACCAGTTAGCTCAACTTAGCAATAATTCCTGATAAGACCAGGATAAACTAAATAAATCCTAACCCATATTTAAAACGGGTCAGTCCAATCAAACTTCAATAAAATAGGGTTAAAATGAGTTAGGGTCTGACCAAGCTAAACTAACCCATTTTAACAGCTCCAATTATTATAATTATCCTAACCTTCAAATGGAACTAAAAAAATTGACTTTTTCTTAATTTCAATTAAAATTTAGTCACGGTCATAACCATAACTAACAAGAAATAGAAAATAAAGGCAATAAACTCAATGTCAAAGAATTCCAAATATAAAATGACATTAAAATTCGGTGCCAAATTCATATTCATGTTCTTAAATAATAATTGACTTGGTCCAATTGCCTCAGTTCATTAATTTTCAATGTTTCTCTCTCAACTGTAATACTGTTAACCCCTCCCACTTTTGAAATATACATGTTAGTTGATCAGTTGGTTTGGATTTGGTCATCATATGTATTCTCTATATATGAATAAATTACTATAAAATAAAATTATTAGTGAGAATTTTAATTATATATTTAAGAATTTCATCAGAATAGGGATTGAAGTCAAACCCAGAGAAGAATTATCTTGAATGAGACTTTTTGAATTATGGATAAATGTTATTTAATTAATCTCCAAGTGTTAGGTAAATAAATCTCTTTAAAGAACAAAAAGTGCTGAGCATAACTACTTATAGTTAGTTCAAGTAAAAAGATTTAGGCCCATTTGGCCAAGTTTATAAATTTAGTTATTTTTAAATGAATTTTTTTTTAAATGGAGTTTGAGAAAAAATGCTGTGAGAGTCTGTCGATTCGTGTTTGATAAATTGAGTTGAAAATTACTTTTGTCAATAGTTCATAAACAATTTGTGTTTGGCAAATTTGTATAAAAAAAATACTTTTGATTGTAAAATTACCAAGAAGGACATATATAAATTTAAAGTATTTTTTTTTATAAGAATTTAAGGTCTTATTAATATTATTAAATAGATAAATGGTATAAATATTTTTTAGTGTTAAGTTTTATTAAATAAATAAATACAAAATGTTAATTATTTATTAATAATTTAATTAAATAAATATTAATTTTAATTAATATAATTTTTTATTTATGATTATTATTTTTATTAAAAATCTATAATTTTATTTATAACAAATTAAATTGTAAATATTTATTATTATTATTTCAATAAATTTTTATTATTTGTTGTCTTTATTAATTAGATAAATTTTTTGTAAAAAAAAATAAAAATAAGATACAATATTATCACATTAATATTTACATATTTCATACTTTAATTTATATGTCTAAAAAAATTCATAAATAATAATTCATATAAAAGGGTAAAATTGAAATATTAAAATGTTAATAAGGCCGAATCTCGGATAGTATTGTCCTAAAATAATTAAATTTTAGCTTCTGTTTAAAATAGAAAAGTTACTTCTTCTACAACTCAAAAGTATTTATTGAGTATTTGCCAAATATCTAAATTTTACAAAATAAGCACTTTTAAAAATTAAGCACTTCTTTGAACCAAATAAACTTGGCCAAACATGCCCTTAAACTTTTATGTCTCAAAAAGTACAAATATTAGTTTTGGATTAGTGGCCACCTGAGCCAACTCAAAGTGGCGTTTGGTATAATTTGGTGGGAAGTAGAAGTAGATAAAAAGTGTGTTTGGTATGAAGGAAAATGAAAATAGAGTGTAAGAGTAATATTATTTGTTATGATGAGAAGAATACAAGAAAATAAAAGATAAAAATGTTATTTTTATCTTTGCTTTTGTTATTAGTCACGTAAATAAGCACTTTTTTTTGCCATCTTACAAAGTCATATAAATAAACACTTTTTACATGGATATTTTGGTACATAAAAATGACTTCCTAATGCTCAATTTCAATTTTTCGAAGATCAAACCCAAAAATTAATGATTAAAAAACATATACTCTTAATTATAATTTGTACTACGTACTATAAAGTTTTATGCGTAAAATGTATATTAATCTCTCTAATTAGGCCAATAAAATTAAATGGAACCACTTCACTATCACTTACCTATATGTCTTTTTGCATTTTAATTCCATTAAATTGAGATATTCGTATATTCCTAATCCACTTTTAATTGATTAATAATATAATTATATATGAATTGTAAATATCCATATTTGTTTCATTAATTGAGATTCTTGTGTTTGTTATGTTTATACAGCTTTTTACAGACAATTACACCTCACCGGCCAGAAAATCGATGTTTGTAAATGTGTTATACATGAAAACATTAAAATTATCGAACTTAATTAAAATTTTAACTTTTTATAATGGTGAGATAAATCAAATGTATTTTTAGGTTTTTTTAAAAAATTTTATGTCATATTTTTATATGTCAAACATACTTTTTATTTCTCTTATTTTTTTTCTCGTCATTTTTTTCTACAGTATTTTTTTTACTCTACAATACTTTATATTCATTTCCTTTTCATTCGTGCATTTCTACCAAACGAGTCTAATTAATTCCTAGACTTAAATTAAAAAACCTATTCTTAAAGGATTTAAAAATGGTAATTAATCAACTGTATTGACACAGAACTTAACAGCAATATCAACTTTTTTTATAGGAGTAATATCAAATTATTATCTTCGATCTATTAATTGTTTTATTTATTTATATATTTATATATAAATGGCTTTCATAAAATATTTATATTTTGTAATTAAAAATATGGAATAAAATATGATTGAAGGAGTTATGAAAAAAAAGAGATCATGGATAAGATAATTAATAAAAATAGTAAAAAAAAATTAAAAATATAAATAATTATTGAATTATTTATTAATAATAAAAATATTTTTATATTAAATATTTTAAAAAAATTTGCATGTATGATGAATGTATGATGATATGATGGTAACTGAAGATGCCACGTGTCAACCATCCATTTTACGTCAGTGTACAGAATTCAACTTCTTCCAATCCATTACGCACCACACTTTCACGCAATCTGAAATTCAACTACTTAATCATTCTTGAATTGGATATTTTTTTTTATGAAATTAACATTTTCATCCTTAAAAAATAGAATCTATCATAGTTTAGTCCTTAAAAGAATAAAAGTAAAAGTTAAAAAATATCAAATTTAATTTATGAAAAATATAATTTTTTTCCTGTAAGATAAAAATAACAAATTTAGTAGATAATTAAATTGAATCTTTTGTAGAGTAAATTTAATATTTTTATCTTTCAAAAATTAAATTGAGATATACAAAATATTTTAGAGACCAAAATAATAATTTTTTTTTCAAAAATAACATGAATTGAAGAATAATATAGATTAAATGCAAATTCATTAATTAAATGCATAAAAGGCTAAAAGCTATAGTTTAAATTGATTAATAAATATTAATTAATGCATGTACGTGCACATGCAAATAAATAAAATGATGTAGGTATAGCATTAAATTTGAGGTTTGTCCCCTTTCAATCCATTAATAATACGTATTTAATGATAAATTTAAATTTCCGAAGTAGAAAGAAATTTGTTTCTTATTTGTTACGTAGCTATGAGCAATTGTGTCATAGCATTCGTTCGTTTCTCGCATATATCAAACACTAAACGCCAAACTTTGATGTCGTTCAACCCAACTTTAATTTCCTCACACAAAGAGAACATCAAAACTACTACTACTAACCAATTAAATCATTCTCTTTAATCATTTCGTTAAACCCAACTTAATTTCATTTAGCTCATTTAATTTACTTTATTAAAACCAGATTATATTCACAATTTTATTTTTCAAAGATGATTTTGTCTTCTTGTTTAAGCTCTAAAACAAATTTTATGTACTTAATTAAATTTGACATTTTCTCAATTCAGAGATTAAATTGAGACAAACCGAATTTAGTGAGGACCGAATTGAAATAAGTTATATTTTTTAAGGACCAAAATATTAATATATATAATATACTCTATAATTATTTAATTAGGATAAAAAATATTAATACATACCGTGTTAGACATTAATACCCAAATTGACCTTAACTTCACCTCACCCTCTCTTTCTCTCTCTCCAATTAAATGATTCCATATTTCCATCCCTTATTCCATACCATATATATATATATACATAAAGGCAGGCCACAATATTGTGTGCCACCATAGTTGAAAGTGGGAGACCAAACTGGTATATACATATACAAATATGGGTGAAGTGGGCCGTTCCGGCAAAATCAGAGCAAGAAAAAGATCGCCGCCGCCGTTGTCGTCGCGGTCGAGAAACATGGGGGATTGGGCTTCGTGGTACTGCGGAATACTGTTATTGGGCCTGATATTACTGGGCTCTATAAAGGAAAGTTCCATGGCGGACGATGATCATCGCGAGGATGAGTCAGATGGTACAATTAGGGGAAATTTGGTAGTGGATAGGGCATGTGAGGAAATATACGTGGTGGGAGAAGGAGAGACTCTTCACACCATCAGCGACAAGTGCGGCGACCCGTTTATCGTGGAGCGGAATCCCCATATCCATGACCCGGATGATGTCTTTCCCGGGCTCGTCATCAAGATCACGCCCTCCAACTCTCGCAAATTACTCAGGTAGAGAACAATTATAAGTACGTGTACGTATACGTATACGAATACGAATACATTCATTGATAGACTTGTGTTATTATTTCTATTTGGTAAAGTATCAATACTGTCCTGAAATTTTACTGCAATGTTTATTCTTGTACTCAAACTTTTTTTTTTGGTTCATGCTTACCCCCAGACTTTTAATTTTGTTCATGCCTGCCATTTTTGCTAACACCGATTTGCTGACGTCGACTATAAATGTGTATCTCTTTTGGCACCTCATTGTCCACCTCATTTTACATCTCATATTTAACTTTTTACTTTTATTTTAAAAAAATTAACCTAATCCAAATTAAAAAAAAACCAAACTTTTATCCTAAAATATTTTTTTATTTAAATTAGGTTAATTCTTTTAATAAAAGTAAAAAGTTAAAAGGTGAGGTGAACAATGACGTGGCAAAAAAATACACATTCATCATCCACATCAGCAAATTCCGTCAAGCAAGTTAGCGGTGTTAGCAAAAAGAGTAGGCATGAACAAAACTGAAAGTTTTGGGGTAGGCATGAAGAAAATTGAAAGTTTGGAGGTAGGCATGAACCAAAAAAAGTTTAGGAATAGGAATAAATATTGCAGTAAAATTTGGGGACAGCAACAGTACTTTACCCTTTCTATTTTCTTTTTAATTTCGCGGTGAGTGATCCAAATCCAACTTGTGTTTGATTTTCTCAGGAAATAGAGATAGAAAGAAAAAGGAAAAAAATAAAATAAAAAATCTGTTGTATAAAATATAAATTTTATATATATATATATATATATATATATATATATATATATATATATATGCGTTTCTTTGGATGAGAGTAGATAGGCAACGTAAGTCAAGGCTTCTTTGTTGTGAACTTGTAATTTGTACACTAGTTTTTTGTTGTACGTATGAATATGATGAATGAAATAAAAACAAATATATATATTTTTTTGTTGGAAAGGATGGAGAGGAACCATTGTTTAATTGCTTTTGGAAGATAAGGAAGAACAGTAAGGAGTTTGCCATTGGCATTACGTAATTGTTTGTGTTTGATTATTAATCTATGGACGATGATTTTTGAATTTTTTAAATTATCTAAAGTTATTCCTTCTCAAAGAAATCTTTTGACATCTAAAGATTAGTTGATAAAATTGCTTGCGATTTAAATTTGTACGATATAATTCTTTAGGTTGAACTTCTATTAATTTCCCCAATATACTATTGACATTCTACAAAATAATACTTAAAAGTGCCTTTTTTTTATTTTCATTTTGTTAAAAAAATATTATTTTAAAATTTACATAATTTTTATATAACATATTTTAAATTTCACGTAACTATTACATATAAAATTTAAAATAATATTTTAATTTTAACCGTGGATTAAAAAAATTGTCTCATATCTCTCGCGAAATTCAACATACGGAAAGCAAAAAGAAGAGGCGGCTAGATAAAGGAACTTGAGTTTGAATCAACACAATGATGAATAGTTAGCAAGCATTTCTTTGTTGGAACTCATTCAACTCAATATAATTCCAACTTTTGAAGTTTGGTGAGGTTGAAGTACTAGTTTTGCATAAAATTTATTTGGTACACATGTTTCACTCTTTCTTAGAGATTTATTTGCATAAATTACCATCTTACTCTCTGACTTCAAGTATAAACCCCTCTTTCTCCTCCTACGTCATACACTATTAGTCATCTCTATTCCCTATTCTCCTCTCTTCCCCCTCTCTCTTCATCATCTCCTTCCTCGTGACTTACTTAAATATCATTAGAGTATTCCACAACGGGATTTCAATCTCTTGTAACTCTAATCTTTATATCTCGCAGAACTCACTTCATTGGAGCTTAATTAACACAAACAACTCATATATTATCCGTGTTGGTTTTATATGACCAATAAAAATTTAATTTTATTATCATTATAACTGTGTGACAAAGTGGGTTTTAAACTTTTAATTAAATTATTAGCCCATTAATATTGTTTCTATGACCTATTCGATGACAATCAAAGCTTTCATGTCAAGAATCAACGAAGACACAGAAATTGTTGAAAGAGGAAGGTCTCTACTATACAATGGAAGTCAATTACGACAACGTATTGATGAGGTTGATTTGCAGTTATATTTAAATATATATTCAAGATGATAATTAACATGATGTTTTTTATTTGGATGTTTAAGAAATTAAATATGAAATAATAAAAAAGTAATTAATATAATGTAATTAGTGTTTGAAGGTGATGTGTTGAATGTACATAACAATAACATTTGCGTGAAGTAATAGACAACAAATTCGCTACAATTACAACAAACATACGTACTAGACCTTTCTCGACGCCACAATCACGGGACATTTCTAAATTAATAAATAATTAATTAATGAGTAATTTTCATTATTTATAAACATTATTTAGAGAACATTCAATGAATTATTTAATCATAGAGGATGGATTAATTAGTTGATTTTTTTGGTAATTTTTAATTTCTTATTAAGGTTTTTCAGATTCTTTTAATAAATTTTTGTTGATTCAATATCTTTAAGAGCGCTAGTAATTGAACTTGGTGAAGTCATCACAAATATTTAAAATAATAATATTTTTTTATTTAAATTAAGATATTCTTCATTAAGTATTGTGACTAATTCTTTCATTAATCACTTAGGTGGCTTTGGTAGTTGGTGAGTGTTTTAGTGGGAAGTGGAACTAAGTAATAAAAAGTATGTTTGGTATGCAGGGAAATGGAAGTGAAATGTAAAAGTAATATTGTTTGGTATAGTGAGAAGAAGATAGGGAAATAGAAGATAAAAGTATGAAATACCTTTTTTGCCCTTACATTTTTAAAAGCCACAAATTTTTTAAGGACATTTTAGTCTTTAAACCTCACCTCACCTCACATTCCCTGCACATCAGAAGTAGGGATGGCAATCTTACCCGGACCCAACAGTTACCCGGTAAAATTACTCGTTAGGTCCGAGTTTGGGTATTGAAAAAATGGGTCTAGGTTCGAGTCCGGGGATTTTAACGGGTAAATTTCTGGGTCCGGGTCCGGGGACGGGTAAGGGAGTATTCACCCCGGCCCCGGACCGGTGATATAATATATATAAAAATATTTTATATATAAATATTAAAAAAAATTCACACATCATCTCACACTTTCATTTCAATAATTATGTTTGTTTAAGGATAAAATTGTTCAATTTTTATGTTTATAACTTGTCAAACTTTTATGTTTGTATTTGTCTATTTAATGATAAATTTAGACTTTTTATTTTAATTTTATTGTGTGTTTGAAGTTTTTTTTTTAAAAAAATGGAAATAATTAAATTTATGATTGTGTATTCAATACTTGTGGGTTTGAAGTTTTTTTTTAAAAAATTTGGAAATAATTAAATTTATGATTTGTAGAAAAAAAAGTAATAAATTTTCCGGGTCCGGGGCCGGGATTTAAGCATTCAATGGGTCCGGGGATGGGTCTCATATTTTATACCCAGTCCGGGACGGGAAAAAAATTTAGTACCGGGGCCGGGGCCGGGGATTGCAGTATCCTCCCCGTACCCTATCCATTGCCATCCCTAATCAGAAGGGAAGCAGGATTCCCTCTGCAGAGATAACCTTCACCTCACCTTCCCTGTGCTGAATACCGAACGTACAGTTAGTTTATAAACTCAGTAGATAAGACAGCTGATCCGATGATTTAAAATTGTCTCATAAAAATCAAACTCTTAATTAAGGACCCAACTATACAAAATTTAATAATTAAATCTTTGTATAAAGTTGAGTTAGACTTGGAAATCTTTGTATATAATAATAAAACTATATATTTCATGACCTTTTTTTTAAACCATATTTCATGACTTTCATAGAGGAGGTATATATAAAGTTGATGAATTTTCTAAGAATTGACTAAAGTAATAGACCTATGATCCAATAGTTGGGGCCAAACTTATTTTCTATATTAAGAAGTGACACTTTAGGGATAAGTTTTCAAATTTTTTTAATTATATTTCTGTTTATAAATAATAGAGTAAATTACACTGTCATTCTCTGAGAGATGCTGAAATTACACTGTCCTCCCCTCTCGTTTGCAAAATTACACTGCCCTCCCTTAAGAGATCAAAAGTCATTACACTTTGATCCAAAACACCATTCTCCAATAAAAAAAAGTCTAAAAGGTCAAATTTTTTCAACTTCCAATACAATAAATATTCATGACTAAATTACCCCTCACAAAAGAATGAAACTCTATAAAATGTGACCTATACATAATTTCATCCTCTTATAATAACATTGTTTTATTTTTTTTAATGTCTTTTATTATTTTATTAGTATTTAGAGTAATTATTATTGTTAACAAAATAAAATTCTAAAAAAAAAGTTGTAAATTAAAATACTTTATAAATTTTTATATTAATAATGTAATATAATATAAAACATCTATTATTTTACTTAATTTTGGATAATTAAGTTTAATATATATATATATATATATATATATATATATATATATATAATAAAATATATCAAAAATTTTTTGTTAAGTGTAATAGAATTCAGTTTTATAAATTTTTTTGGTAAAGATTCAGTCTTATAAATTTCGATGAAGCATAACGTTAAACATTTTTTATCTTGTGTGAGGGTCAATTTAGTCATGAATATTTATTAGCCATTAATATTTATTATATTGACTTTTTAGACTTTTTTTAGTGGGAGAATAGTGTTTTGGATCAAAGTGTAATGACTTTTGATCTCTCAAGGGAGGGCAGTGTAATTTCAACATCTCTCAGAGGAGGGCAATATAATTTACTCTATATAATAAAACCATATTTGTGGAATGTTCCTCCCCCTTCATTTTTTTTGGTCCGCTTCCCAGCCCATTACTTTTATGTTTTTGGGCCTAGGCCCGTTTCAATGTACAAAAAGAATAATAAAAATAAAAATAAATTCAAAGGGCATAATTTATTTAAGAGCACTGAGCACATTACATTTGCTCTCCTTCGTTGAAAACAACAATACAAAATTATAATTTTATTCTTTTTCATTAAAACATTCTTAATTACATTATTAATTTTTTAAAATAATTATAATTTTTTTAAGAAATAATATTTCACACTTATTTATTTTAAGTTAAAGAGAATTATTTTATTTATATTTTTAAAAATAATTTTTATATTAGTTAAATGCATATTTAATTATAAATAATAAACATAATTAATCTTAGTCAAAATGAGTTAAATTTCAATTTTTCTTATTTCTCAATGGATGATAGAGTAATTTTTAAAAATAAATAAAAGAAAAATATAATTTAAGAATATCTCAAATAAGATAGTGTACTGTAATTTTCCATAAAAAAAAAGATAGTGTATTGTAATTTATTCATTATTTAAACTTAAACAAGGAATATGTATATTCCAAAAGCACCGAATTGTGATTAATATATAAAATTAAATATATCTTAGGATGTAAAATACTTATCACCAACCACCATATACCAAATTAAATATAAGTAGAAAAAAATAACTGCTCCAAATTAAACTTCTCCTTGTCCTCCTAAAATATATATTAAATATTAATAGTGATTAGTTGTAGCGCGCTATTGCAAATTAAATATTTTGATTCATCCAAAATCTCGATACCAATCACACACACATATATATATATATATATATATATATATATAAATATAGAATCCATATATGTCTTGAATAATAATCCTTGAAGGTTTGTTCTAATTAAAAAACGATTAGGATTAAACATAACTCCTTATCTCTAAATAAATTTGAAAATTGAAGTTAGAGTACGTCACATGACCCCATATAAATAACAATCACTAGAAGTCTCAAAAACTAATACCCAATTCAATTTTTTTTGGTTGTCCCTTCGTTTTTGAGGCACTGTCTAGAGTCTCCGAGACATTACAAGGGAAAGAAATTAAATTGAAAATACGATGACGAGAGTATACATGTACAAGAGTACTACTAGAGTCATCATATTGGTGGTGATGATCTCAATATCTTACATAATAAGGGATTGCTACGGGCGCGAAATTATTCTCGACGGCGGCGACTACGACTTCGACGACGAGATTATGAAGTTTAATAATGTGGGAGAATTCGAAAAGAAGGTAATGGATTATTTTTTTAAGGATCCAGTGGATCGTTACGAGGAGGAGGACGAGGTAGTAAGATCCATTCGTCATGTGAACAACTTCATTGGGGCATTTAGCTCTGTGATTTATGGCAACTACGTTGTGAAACCAGGAGACACACTCTTATCCATTCAGGATAAGTTTGTGGATCCTTTTGTTTTGGACAATAACCCAGAAATAATTAGGGACTTTGATGGTCATGTTGTGCCTGGAATGGTCATTAAAGTTCTGTATAATCCACATGTTCATTAATTAATCGTACTGATTTGATTTGATTTGAGAATGTTTATAGTTAGTTCCTTCGTAGTTTGCAATTTCCTTTTTGTCCCATAGATCTCATTTGCTTTTTTTTTTTTCAGTTTTGAGTCACTTGTATTTAGAATTTTTGACTTCGAATATTATTGTGTACAAAATTTTTACGATTATTATGAACTTCAGTTAACTCGAGCGGAGTAATTTGTTTTTTTAGTGGAATCTCTTGTTTACATTTGGAATAACTCGATTTTGTTTTTCTTTTTTTCAAATTGGATTTTGTTAATGATAATTAGGATTAACAACCACATTATACCAAGGCGATATGTTATATCAATTATTAGTTACATCACAATTAACTATCAATTTGGTTTTGACAAAAATTCTATTTGGATCCCGCATGTTTAACTTTTTTTTTTAAAAAAATTTAGTCTATAATATTTGCCTAGTCTCAATTTAGTCCATCATATTTACAATTAGTATCAATTTAGTCCCTTCATTTATTCAATGTTAAAATAATTAACATAATGTTGACATGAACAATTAAATATTGAATGTATATGTTGATATGTGTATGTTTAGGTGACAGTACATCTACATGATGAGTGTTCATCACTTGAAAAAATTAAAATGAATTTATTTTAAATGTATACTAATGATAATGTTTTAGTTTATTTTTAATTGTAAAAATAATAGTATTTTTAGAGGTGTTAGGGACCAAATTGATACTAATTGCAAATGTGTGGGGCCAAATTGAGGTTGAGCAAATATTAGGAATAAAATTGATACCAATTGTAAACATGTATGGAGTGGTAATTGAGACGGAGTAAACCTTAGAGACCAAATTAAAAAAAAAAATACTAAACTAAAATAGGGGTTTTGTCATTTAGTTTTTAAATTCTTTTGTTGTTTTAAATGGTGTTTCTAAACTTTCCACTTACAAATAATATTTTCATTGATCTTAACCAGGGACAAAAGCACTAAAAAAATGACTTTAGCATTAGTTAAAATCCTCCTGTGCCTCGAGAATTGTTCAATATACTATTATCTGAATTCAACACTATTTTTCATAAATAATATAGAATTTTATCTACTACATTCTAAAATAGGAAAACTTTAATATCATAAAATTATAAAATACATTCTTAATTTCAAAATTCAAAGAGATGCACTTTAAAGTACGAGTACTACCCGGGAAATATTATCATTCTTTATATATATATATATATATATTTAAAGAATATTTAATTTTAAATTTTAAGTATTTAATTATTAATTACTACTTATTAAACGATGTTATAAGAATTAATTATAATGATTATCTTTAAAATATTTATTGTTTTAAATAGTTAATAATCTAGATTCTAGATCAGGAAAATTTTGAACATTTTAAATATTATTATTTAGATATCATTTAAAATTATTTTTTTATAAAAAAATTTTATATGAAATTAATATAAGGATAGAGAGGGCTTTCAATATTTCAAGCTTGAGTTAGTTTTAATTTTGATTTGTTTTACTTTGATTAAGATTTTTTTTTTATATTCAAATATTCATATTTATTAAATGGAGAAGAAATTTAGAATGCCAATTGTTGCAATTATAGATTTTTATAATTATGGAGAAGAAAAAATTTAAACCACCACTTGTTATTGGTGAAAGTTTATATATATGCATAATGATGTTGATTCCAAAAATAAGCTTAAAAAATTATAAATAATAGGTGGCAAATAGCAAAGTTAAGAATTTCACACTTATTTAAGAGCACTGAGCACATTACATTTGCTCTCCTTCGTTGAAAAGAAACAATAAAAAACCTACAATTTTATTATTTTTTATTAAAATATTCTTAATTACATTATTAATTTTTTAAAATAATTATAATTTTTTAAAAAATATTATTTCACACTTATTTATTTTAAGTTAAAGATAATGATTTTATTTATATTTTAAAAAAATAATTTTTATATTAATTAAATACATATTTAATTATATAAATAATAAACATAAAAGTATTTTAGTCAAAATGAGTTAAATTTCAAATTTTCTTATCTCTCAATAGACGATAGAGTAAATTTTAAAAATAAATGAAAGAAAAATATAATTTAAGAATATCTCAGATAAGATAGTGTACTGTAATTTACTCATTATTTAAACTTAAACAAGGAATATGTATATTCCAAAAGCACCGAATTGTGATTAATATATATAAAATTAAATAGATCTTAGGATGCAAAATACTTATCACCAACCACCATATACCAAATTAAATATAAGTAGAAAAAAATAACTGCTCCAAATTAAACTTCTCTTTGTCCTCCTAAAATATATATATTAAATATTAATAGTGATTAGTTGTTGCAAATTAAATATTTTCATTCATCCAAAATCTCGATACCAATCATATATATATATATATATATATAGAATCCATATATGTCTTAAATAATAATCCTTGAAGGTTTATTCTAATTAAAAAACGATTAGGATTAAACATAACTCCTTATTTCTAAATAAATTTGAAATTTTAAGTTAGAGTACGTCACATGACCTCATATAAATAACAATCGCTAGAAGTCTCGTAAACTAATATTCAATTCAATTTTTTTTTGTTCGTCCGTCTTCGAGGCACTGTCTAGAGTCTCCGAGACATTACACAAGCAACGCCATGACGAAAGTATACAAGAGTACTACTGGAGTCATCATATTGGTGGTGATGATCTCAATATCTTACATAATAAGAGATTGCTACGGGCGTGAGATTATTCTCGACGGCGGCGACTACGACGACGATGACGAGATTATGAAGATTAATAATATTAATGTGGGAGAATACGAAAAGAAGCTAATGGAGTATTTTTCTAAGGATCCAGTGGATCGTTACGAGGAGGAGGACGAGGTAGTAAGATCCATTCGTCATGTGAACAACTTCATTGGGGCATTTAGCTCTGTGATTTATGGCAACTACGTTGTGAAACCAGGAGACACACTCTTATCCATTCAGGATAAGTTTGTGGATCCTTTTGTTTTGGACAATAACCCAGAAATAATTAGGGACTTTGATGGTCTTGTTGTACCTGGAATGGTCATTAAAGTTCTGTATAATCCTCATGTTCATTAATCGTACTGATTTGATTTGAGAATGTTTATAGTTAGTTCCTTCGTAGGTTGCAATTTCCTTTTTGTCCGATAGATCTCCTTTGCTTTTTTTCAGTTTTGAGTCACTTGTGTTTAGGATTTTTGACTTCAAATATTGTGTATAAAATTTTTATGTTTATTATGAACTTCAATTAGTTCGAGCAGAATAATTTGTTTTTTTAGTGGGATCTCTTGTTTACATTTGGAATAAGTAGATTTTGTTTTTCTTTTTTCAAATTCGATTTTGTTAATGATAATTAGGATTATCAACCACGTTATACCAAGGCGATATGTTATATCAATTATAAGTTACAACTTGCATCACAACTATCAATTTGGTTTTGACAAAAATTCTATTTGGATCCCTCATGTTTAACATTTTTTTTAATTTAGTCACTAATGTTTACCTAGTCTCAATTTAGTTCGTAACGTTTAATTTATTCAATTTCAATTTAGTCTACCATATTTATAATTGGTATCAATTTAGTCCCTTCATTTATCCAATGTTAAAATAATTAACATAATGTTGACATGAACAATTAAATATTGAATGTACATGTTGATATGTATGTTTAGGTGACAGTACATCTACATGACATGATGAGTGTTCATCACTTAAACAAATTAAAATGAATTTATTTTAAATGTATACTAATGATAACGTGTTAGTTTATTTTTAATTGTAAAAATAATAGTATTTTTAGATGTGTTAGGGACCAAATTGATATTAATTACATGTGTGAGGCCAAATTGAGGTTGAACAAACATTAGAGATCAAATTGATATCAATTGTAAACATGTATGGAGTGGTAATTGAGACTGAGCAAACCTTAGAGACCAAATTAAAAAAAAAAATACTAAACTAAAATAGGGGTTTTGTCATTTAGTTTTTAAATTTTCTTGTTGTTTTAAATTGTGTTTCTAAACTTTCCACTTACAAATAATTTTTTTCATTGATCTTAACCAGGGACAAATGCACTAAAAAAATGACTTTAGCATTAGTTAAAATCCTCCTGTCCCTCGAGAATTGTTCAATATACTATTATCTGAATTCAACACTATTTTTCATAAATAATATAGATTTTTATCTACTACATTCTAAAATAGGAAAACTTTAATATCATAAAATTATAAAATACATTCTTAATTTCAAAATTCAAAGAGATGCACTCTAAAGTACGAGTACTACCCGGGAAATATTATCATTCTTTTTTTTTATTATTTAAAATATATATATATATATATATATATATATATATTTAAAGAATTTTAAAATTTAAATTTTAAATTTTAAGTATTTAATTATTAATTACTACTTATTAAACGATGTTATAAGAATTAATTATAATGATTATCTTAAAAATATTTATTGTTTTAAATAGTTAATAATCTAGAATCTAGATTCTAGATCAGGAAAATTTTGAACATTTTAAATATTATTTAGATATCATTTAAAATTATTTTTTTATAAAAACATTTATATGAAATTAATATAAGGATAGAGGGCTTTCAATATTTCAAGCTTGAGTTAGTTTTAATTTTGATTTATTTTACTTTGATTAAGATTTTTTTTTATATTCAAATATTCATATTTATTAAATGGAGAAGAAATTTAGAATGTCAATTGTTGCGATTATAGATTTTTATAATTATGGAGAAGAAAAAATTTAAACCACCACTTGTCACCATTATAGATTGGTGAAAGTTTATATATATGCATAATGATGTTGATTCCAAAAATAAGCTTTAAAAATTATAAATAATAGGTGGCAAATAGCAAAGTTAAGAATTTATGAAGGAAAATACACTAAAAGATGAAACATGTTATAGTTCAATTTTTTGGTATATGTTAAATGAGTAGATGACTTAACATCCCACACCAAAATTTGTTGTGTGATATTATTTGTGAAAAAGAAAATAATTTGAGAAATAAAAAATTGAAAAAAAACTTGAATATATAAAAAATTTCTCATATTTATATTATACCTATTTTCACTCAGAAGGATTTGCTTACATACTTATTTATCTTTGATGTCATGAATCATTCTGAAGACTTAATCTAAAAGAGAATCAAGAATATGGTAGATACAAGCCAAAATACTTATGGTATGTTTGATTTCAAGAAAAAATGACTGAGAATGCAAATGGGAAAAGAATATATATAATCATATATACAACTTTCCATTAAATAAAGAGAAATTTCATTCCTTAAAAAATTTGGTGGAATAAAATCCTTTTACAAAATTAGAGTCTTTTTTTTTTGAACCAATCAACCACTTAAGTATAAAATACCCTAAACTATCCCAATTTAAAAAGAAGAAAAAAAAATATTAATTGGGTGAGTCTATGATGCAACTTGTTGCATTTTGCAATGTAATTTCAGCCAATAAAATTGTAACACTTGTTATTTTGTTGCATCATGCAATGCAATTGGATTACATCAATTGCTACAATTGTGCCACATAACTTCTTGCATGATGCAACAAGTTGCATCATAGACTCACCCATATTAAACGTGAGTGGTAATGATACAAGTCCACATTGGGGAGGTTACCTTTGAGGAAGGGTCTGATAAGGCCTTGGGCTCTCCCACTCCAATAGCTAGCTTTTGGGGTGTGGTTCTCCCAAGGACTTATGCTCGTATCAATTGGTGCTTTCATTGAGAGCCGGCCAACCGAAAAGGGCTACCTGCGGAGGATTCTGACCGGTGGAGAGGTTGACCGTGATCGAGTGAAGCGCCGCCGAGTGAAGTGTCGCAGTGTGCAGCCGTCGAGACGCCGGCTTTCGAAGGGGGTAGTAATGATACAAGTCTCACATTGGGGAGGTTACCTTTGAGGAAGGGCCTGATAAGGCCTTGGGCTCTCCCACTCCAATAGCTAACTTTTGGAGTTTAAGTCTTAATTCTCTCTTAGCGGTCATCCCTATCATCGCTCTCCCTCTCTTCCTTGCAATTCCCAGTTGCCTTGTTATTCTTTCTTGGTGCCATCAGTTTTAAAATTTATGGTTCTCTTAAATGATCTGCAAACAATTTGTAATGTTATTCAATTGAAAAGTGGTGTTCAAGTGGTTTTTTTAAAAGAAATATGTAAGAGTCTCAAAACTCAAAACCCTCTGATATATGTAAGTTTAATTTTTATCTCTGACTTAAGAGTGTCAAAACTCGGTTTATTTTGCATCTATTAATTTCTAGTGATCTCATAAATGTCATAAGACAATGGTAAATTGAAACATAGTCATTTTTGCTGGGCATTTGTAATAAGAACATCCTATCCTAAATTGAACAACATCAATGTGGATTTCAAAATTAAAATTTTCATTTTGATTTTACATCTCTTTCCTTCTTCATTTCTTACAGTGATATAAGTTACTGTTTTGCATCAGAAGTTCAAGGTAAAATTTTGGTAAAAAAAAGCTCTTGTTATCTTATTTCCTGTCGTTACTTTTTAAAAGAAGAGTAAATCATCAAGTTGATCTCTAAAAAATTAAAATTGTCCCAATTTAATCTTAAAAGATACAAATATCTAATTTATTCTTTGAAAGATAGTTTTTTGTTTCAATTTGATCCTATTTAATTTTTCCGCCGGTTTAATTAAAAGGCATAGTTGACCTCATTTTCACACTTCATGCACTTGAACATGTTTCAAGAACACTAATCTTTGTATGGAGTGGGAAGCAGAAATATGTGTTGTTGAACAAACAATATGTGCAAAAGAGCAAAGAGAAGATGAACCAGAATTCTTTGTTATTAACTTTTATATATATATATATATATATAGATACATTTAATGATACAACAAGAACAGTGGATTTGGACTTCAATTCTCTGAAGATATAAAGGCATCAATGGGTTTGGGGTCCATACTTTTTATGTGGGCATTTCTGGCTCCAACTCTGTTCTTTCATGTCCTATCTTATTCTGGAAAAGGTAATGGCTTTCTTTCTGGGTTCTTCAATATCATTTTAAATTCACTAAAATTCTATTTTTGCCCCTCACAATCACAATCATAGATGTATATTTTCTTAATTTGGTCCCTCACATATATCCAATTTTTAATTTGGTCCATCACAAATTCACATTCTCAAATTGGTCCATCAGAAAGTAAATTTTTATCAATTTGGTCCTTCTATTTGACTACTATTTAAATAATGAATTGATATGATAAGATAGACTATTTAGTGTCCAAATCTCAAAAAAAAACAATGCATTAAAATTTAACAAAATGTTGCGTTTAATAAGGTTGTATCATCAACATAAAAATTACAGCCTTTGAAATAGAAATAAGAAAAAAAAATTTTTAGAAAATTTTAAATGTTACCCAGGCAGTACCAAAATAAGCGACTTCATCAAATCCGTTAATTATTTAAATGCAAGCCAAACAGACCAGAGGGACTAAATGGATAACAATTTATTTTGCGAGGGACCAAAATAGAGTTTTACTCATTCAGAATTCTTTATCACTATTAATTCTGAACTTGATTTATGCAATTACAGATTATAAATTTGTGAGAGAAGCAACTTCTGCCCCATTGCTTCTATCTTATGACTACATAATCATTGGTGGAGGAACATGTGGGTGTCCCTTAGCAGCAACACTTTCTCAAGGGGCAAGGGTCCTAGTCCTTGAAAGGGGAGGGTCACCCTACACCAACCCAGAGAGAACCAGCCTTAGAAACTTCCTTAACACCCTCTCTGACACAACCCCATCATCATTCTCCCAGCAATTCATATCCACTGATGGGGTCCTAAACACTAGGGCACGTGTCCTTGGGGGTGGCTCTGTCCTTAATGCTGGGTTCTACTCAAGGGCTGGCATAAGGTACATGAAGGGGGCAGGTTGGAATTTGAGTTTGGCCCATGAGTCCTACAATTGGGTTGAGAAGGTTGTGGCCTTTGTGCCACAAGTGAAGCAGTGGCAATCAGCTGTGAGGGATGGGCTCCTAGAAGTTGGGGTACTGCCCTACAATGGTTTCACTTTTGACCACCTTATTGGGACTAAGATTGGAGGGACTATTTTTGATAGAATGGGTCACAGGCATACTGCTGCTGATTTGCTGCAACATGCTGATCCTAGAAGGATTTCTGTCTTTCTTCATGCCACTGTGCAGAAGATTTTGTTTAGGTACAATAAAGGTAAGATTTATAGTTACCGAAAAAATAAATTGTTATTTTAGTCTCTAAAAGATGTAGTCTATTTTAATTTGGTTCTTAAGAGATATAACTCGTCACGATTTAGTTTTTGAAATATGCAATTTGTTTCAATTTATTCTTTGAGAAATTTCATTAACATAACCGGAGAAAAATTTTTCAAAGACAAAATTGAGAGAAATTGCAACTTTTAGAGACTAAATTTGATATTTTCATTTTTTTAAGAATTAAATTGAGACAAATTGCATCTTGTTGGGACCAAAATAATAATTTACTCCTTTTTGAATTAAAATGAGGGCTTGTTTTTAAGGAAAAACTGAAGTTAGTTAGGTGTTTGTCCTAAAGTTGATCTAATCATAGACTTTATTTAAGAGTAAAATATTATTTTGGTCCTTTTTAGATAGTACTTTTCTCAATTTGGTCCTTCTTAGATGGCCTTTCTCAATTTAGTCCTTTTTAGATTAATCAGTTATCAATTTGGTCCTTACTGTTAAAACTACTAACCGAGTTAGCTGAGGTGGATAATTTGGGATAACTTTATAATTTTTAAATATTAAGAGAGTTTTTTAATGTAATTATTTTGGGAAATTTTATAATTTTCACAAATTGAAAATGGTACCATGTTTCTTTTTCAATTTGAAAAAATTACAAAATTGTCCCAAAATAATTACATTAAAAAGCCCTACTATTATTTAAAAATTATAAATTTACCATAAATTATCCACCTCAGCTAACTTCGTTAGTAATTTTAACGGTAAGGACCAAATTGATAATGGGTTAATCTAAAAAGGACTAAATTGAAAAAAGGCCATCTAAGAAGGACCAAATTGAAAAATGTACTATCTAAAAAGGACCAAAATGATGTTTTACTCCTTTATTTAATATTTGTACTCTCTTTCTTCAACTATTAGTCATAAATTTAATCTTCTATATCCTTTCCCCACGCATAATCAGTTTTAAACCCTAAACCCTAAAATCATAATCGGTCATATAAATACTTTTTACCACATGTCTTATTTGAATTGAAGAACTTCATAACAAGCGCCTTGATAACTTCTTTTAGTCCCATTTTTAAAGGAACTCAAACTCTTTTGAATGTCGTTCTTAAAATTATTACATTTAAGCACCTTGGGCCGGGCCAAGCCCATGGGTATAAAAGCATGGTGTTTCTGACACAGGAAGGAGGAGGCCAGAAGCATATGGAGTGATATTTGAGGATGCATTAGGAAGATCACACAGAGCAGTGTTAAGCAGGAGGAGATTGAAGGGTGAGATAATTGTCTCAGCAGGAGCAATTGGGAGCCCACAGCTGCTAATGCTGAGTGGGCTTGGGCCTGCAAAGCATCTTGAGGCCCACAAAATCAGAGTGGTTTTGGATCAGCCATTTGTGGGCCAAGGCATGGCAGATAACCCAATGAACATCCTGGTGGTCCCTTCCCCTGTTCCTGTGGAGATGTCTCTGATCCAAACAGTGGGAATCACCAAATTTGGTAGCTTCATTGAAGGTGCAAGTGGCTACACATTTGGTCATACTTTGTCTCATAGGATTCATGAGATCTTTGAGATGGTCTCAAATCAGGTAATAATAATAATAACAACTAACCCATTTATTTATTTGAGATGGTTTCAGAAAGACTAAAAACTTGAAATGAATATCAGTAAGAAATTCAGTAGCAATTTTTAAATGTAGAAAGATATGATGTTCGATTTACTTGACTGAACAAAAAATGGAATATGGGCGTGTTCTTTTGTTAGAATTTATGATAGAAAGGAAGAGGGAGAAGTCTTTTTTTTTTTTCTTAACAAACAAACTTCACTTTTTTTTAATGTGATGAAATTATGTTTTTGCCCTTAGTTTTTTACCTACTTTTATTCTATTGTCACTTTTAAAGTAAGGATAAAATGGTCATTTTATCCACTTATATTCCATTTATATCACATCATATTGACATGACATTTCTATTCCATCATCTTTTCCCATTCTCATTCTCATTCTCATTCCCATTCCCATTCCTATTCCCTTATCTTTTCACCAAAAGAACATACCAAATTGAAAACAGAAAACAAAAATCAATTAAAAGATATTTTGAACTCCAATTTTTTTTTTTAAACGGAAAGTACAGAAAACAAATTTTTTTATAAAGAGTAAATTTAAATTTTGATTCCTATAAGATACAATTTGTTTCAATTTAATCCTTAAATGATTAAAAGGTTAAATTTAGTTCCTCAAAAATATAATTTGTCTCAATTTAGACCCTGAAAGATGGAAATGTCAAATTTAGTCCATAAAAAAATAAAATTTGTTTCAATTTAGACATTGAAATATGAAAATATCAAATTTAATCCCTGAAAGATAGAAGTGTCAAATTTAATCCCTAAGAGATACAACTTGTCTCAATTTAGTCCCTGAGAATTTTCATTAACATAATTGACAGAAAAAATTAATAGAGACTAAATTGAGACAAATTTTATCTTGCAAGGACTAAATTATACATTTCCATTTTCTCGGACTAAACTGAGATAAATTACATATTTTAAGAGTTAAATTTAATATTTTCATCGGATTAAATTGAGACTTGTATTTTTCATGGATCAAAATGTTAATTAGTTTTATAAATAGCATTTATAAAAGGAAAAAAAAAACAATTTTGAAGAACAAAAAAACAGAACAAGTTTTAAACACTCCCTTCACCTTTGATCTGAAATGTTTGTTCCCATTTGAAGAGTACCTATTCCTCCATGTTTCTCCCAAAGACCAACAAGAGCAGCAATATTATTGAAGACACCCTAAGATCTTCATCCAATCCAATTCTCAAAGGAGGAGTCTTACTTGAGAAAATCATGGGCCCACTCTCAAAGGGCCATTTGGAGCTCATAACCACTAATCCCAATGATAACCCCTTAGTTACCTTTAATTACTTCAAGGAACCACAAGACCTATGGATGTGTGTTCAAGGCATGGAAACCATCCTCAGACTCATCAATTCCACGGCGTTCTCGAGGTTCCGGTACCGGAACATGCCGGCCCGGGCTCTGATGGAGCTGGTGCTGCAACTTCCAGTGAATTTGAGGCCTAAACATGCTAGTGCTGCATCTTCTTTGAAGCAGTATTGTAGAGACACGGTGTTAACTATTTGGCATTACCATGGAGGATGTCTAGTTGGTAAGGTTGTGGATCATAATTATAAGGTCATTGGTGTTGATTCTTTGAGAGTCATTGATGGTTCAACCTTTCATCATTCTCCTGGAACCAATCCTCAGGCTACTGTTATGATGCTCGGAAGGTAAGTAAATTTTGATCTGGTATCTGAAATATGTATGTTCTCTCAATTTAAGCTTTGAAAGATTAGTTATCTGTTAATCTAATAGTAGGGTTTTCACTATTAAATGATGAATTAGATTTTTTTCAACAATAAGAAAATAAAACATATTATATTTACAAATTAAACAAGTTTTTATTTTTTGATGTGCAATTTGTAAATTTTATGTATTTTATTTTACAAATTGCACATAATCAAAATGCATTGTTTGCTTCTTCTTTTTTTCCTGAATAAGATTCAATCCATTATTTATTGAGAATTAATCTTTCAAAAATTAAATTAATGCATTTCATCTTTTAAGGGCTAAATTAGTAGCATGCATCCTTGAAGTACTAAATCATTTTTTTACTCCAAAAATCATGTATTTCTTCATTAATTTTTTTTATTAAACTGATGCAGGTATATGGGAGAAAAGATTTTAAGAGACAGGTTATATCAACATTAGAAGTGGAGAGATGGACTTTTATATTTAAAATTTGTATTTCTATTTTTTTTTCATTTTGAGGCTCTTTATTTTCTTATTAGTGGATATCCACTAATTATGGTGTAATGTACTATTTTTAAGGCTATAACAGCTCATTGCTTCTAATTTTTTGTTAAAAAGAAAAATAATTACACCATGCTCATATGAATTATTTTAAATTCATAAATATATATGATAACATGAAATGTGTACTAATTATTTAAGGCAAAATCGCAATTTATGTTTCTGAATTTTCCATTAATTTTAAATTTGATCTCTAATAATTTTTTTTTCAATTAATTTTGTCTCAAAAATTTTGAATTTCGTCATAATACTCAACACTGTTCAAACTTAAAATTATGAAGCAAAATATTATTTAGTCCCTGAATTGTTGGTCAAACTACTATTTAGTCCCCAAATTTGACAAAATACTATTTAGTCCCCGAATTTGTAACTATATCAACTATTTAGTCCCCAAATTTGGCAAAAATACTATTTAATCACCAAATTTGCAACTCTGACAACTATAACGGGTTACAATCAGGAGACTAAATAGTTGAAAGAGTTGCATATTCGGTGATTAAATAATATTTTTGTCAAATTTGGGGACTAAATAGTTGACATAGTTAAAAATTTCGGGGACTAAATAGTATTTTTGATGAATTTGGGGACTAAATAATAGTTTGACCAACAATTCAGAGACTAAATAGTATTTTGTCTCTAAAATTATTTACCACAAATACTAACATGACATTACTCATGTAATATTAATACTAACTCATTACTCAAAATGACTTTATTTTCTTTATATTCTTCTTCTTAATATGAAGAAACGGTACGGTGTACATAGTTTTAAGTGATATGTTGGCAATAATATGAAGAAATTAAATAACATCGTTTTTAGTATGAGATAGTAATAATCTCACATGTGTAATGTCATATCATCATTTACTGTTAGTAAGTTAGATAATATTCAGTTTTACAACGAAATTCGAAACATTTAATATAAAATTAATTGTAAAAAAAAAAGTTTAGGGACAAAGTCAGACATTGGTATAAAATTTAGGAATATAAAAGGTTTTTTTATCATTATTTAATTATTACACCTGAAAAATAGAGTCTGAATTAGAAAGTATAACAAGCCAGATACTTATAAATCTAGCTAAAAACACTCCTAGTCAAAAGCAGAGCCATTCTTATTAGACACAAAGAAGTGGACTTACAAAAACTGAAAAGCCAACCTAATAAAAAGCTAGAGGAGATAGAGAATAGGCCATGAGAAAAAAGGGCATATGCCCTATATATAACCCCATCCCTAGGCACCTCAATTTATTAAATGGAAGAAGCATCATCCAACTTTCACCCACTTTTTTTCTCACCCCAGAAAGAATTTCCAGACTTTAAGGATATTCACAGCATAAACCCTCAAGCATATGCTTAAGGCTATTATTGATTGGCTCATCCCCATAAGAAATGCTTATGACTTGAAGTATTTATGTGTTATATATATAATCAAATATTACTTCATTAAGTGCATGAGGAAGCAGAAGCAGAAGCAGCAGGTAGAGGATGATGTTGTGAATTATTTATAAGCAAAGAAGCCATAGGGCTTCTCTTTCTTGGCAGGAAAATTATCACATATCTCCATTGATTATGCTTGGATCATATATATATATATAGTGTTAATTTCTTGCCAAAGGAGAGTTGCCCTGTGACTGCTTTAGCTTAATATAGCCACTCTCCTTCTTCTTCTTTTACTACTACACATCACAGAGATTGCTGGAGGAGTAAGCAAAGGTAATAATACAAAGTAATGACTGGAATACAAGTTTCTTAATTATGTTTTTCAAGTAAATTATTGTTTTGATCCCTGAAAGATGTGGTCTGTCTCAATTTAGTCCCTGAAAGATAGAATTCGTCTCGATTTAGTCCTTAGAAAGTTTTCTGTCGGTTTACTCGGTTATGTTAATAGAGATTCTCAGGGACTAAATTGAGACAAATTATATCTTTTAGAGATTAAATTTGACGTTTTTATATTTCAGGAACTAAAATGATAATTGAGTCTAAATTAATTCTTTGGTAATATGAGAGAGTTTGAATCCGGCTAATATGTGGGCATTGAGGAGGAGGAACTTTAAGTTCGTCTCAATTTCGTCCTTGAAAGACGATATTTGTCTTAATTTAGTTCTTATAAAATTTTCAGTCGGTTTACTCAGTTATGTTAAAAGAGATTCTCAAGAACTAAATTGAGACAAATTGTATTTTTTAGGGACTAAATTTGACAATTTCATCTTTCAGAGACTAAAATGATAATTGAGTCTAATTTATTTTTGGTAATACTGAGAGAGTTTGAATCTGGCTAATTAATAAATAGGCATTGAGAAGGAAGAACTTCAAATTCTACCTAAAAGGAAAATATTAGATCTATTTCTCTAATGATTGAATAACTTGAAATTTTTAAAGTTTTTTAGTTAGTTTTCTTTTCAGACACATTTGTTACTAGTAAATGGTATTATTATTATTATTATTATTATTATTATTATTATTATTATTTTGATAAAACACGCAAATTTAATTCAAAAGAAAGAAAAGTAACAGAGTACTAGCTAGCATTACAGACCAAAAGAAAATTAAACCAGCAACAGAAAAACAAAGCTACAAATAAAATTACATCAGTTTTGATTTTGTTGAAAAGATACCATTTGTGTGTTGGCCCGCACAAAAATATAAAGAAAAGAGAAAGAATATACAAAAAATTTTAACGTAGTTCGATGTCTCAAGACCTACTACCACGACCCCAACTGGGACAAACTTTACTACTTGTAATTTTTGAACGGAAAAATTACAAACTCTCCTCAATACATAAAAATACCCAAAACCCAATACACCCAATAGTTATAGGCTAGTATTCTTATGTGTGTTGGAGCCTATATAACTCACACCTATTTATATAAGCTCCTCACCCACTCACTCCACACACCCCACCAATGTGAAACTTTGAATTACACACACAACATTTTGCAGGTTTCAGTTTTGATCTAGTATGCCTTACTTATTGGGAAAGTGAGGTGAGGTGAACTTGCTACATGTTTGGTATGCCTTCAGAGGTGAGGTGAAGGTTCACTCTGCAGAGGGAACCTTGCTTCCCTCATGATGTGGAGGGAAAGTGAGATAAGGTTTGGTTTAAAGACCAAAATGCCATTAAAAAATTTGTGGCTTCTAAAAAATTTAAGGGCAAAAAAGGTATTTCATATTTTTATCTTCTATTTTCCTATCTTCTTCCCACCATACTAAACAATACTACTTTTACATTCCACTTCCATTTTCTTGCATACCAAACATACTTTTTATTACTTACTTCCACTTCCATTTCTATTTCCCACTAAAACACTCCCCACCAAACGCTACCCAAGAGTTTGAAATTCTACCTAAAAGTAATATGTTAGATATTTCTCTAATGATTGAATTTTTTAAAATTAATTTTAGTTTTTCTTTCCAGACACATTCGTTGCTTATGGGAGCTGGTTACTTTGAAGAATCAACAATTGCAAATTAAAGAGCTAAAGCTATATTTATGAGACAAATTAAGAACCTGCTGCAATTTCATTCCAATATTGTTGAGTGGAAGATTAAGAAATCACAATGTTTTTCTAGCATTCTTTTTTTTTTTTTCGTTGTGACTGATGAAATGTGATAGTTGGGAGAATTCTAGATAGATTAAAACTAACCATAAAGATATAAAATTAATAATATAGGAACTTGTTACATGCAGCATACAGATCCGTTGAAGTGCAAATTTGTGAGAGTCCATGCAAGATTCAAACCATCAGATCATAGTCATTGGACCCGGACCGGTCATTGACCCGGTGAAAGGCTCGGGTCACTGGTCCAACCGCCGGGTCACTGGTCCAACCGATTGGGCCGGTAAAATGTGTGTATATATATATATTGAAATATATTAATGCATAAGTTCATACTTGAAATTTTTTAAAAAATCAACCATCGTATTTTATGATTAGTGAATCCATTCAAGCAACCAAATACATTCATACTTGAGATTGTAACAAAACTAAATAGCCACACTTCACAGTTTACACTAATACATAGAAATTAAACCAGACAATTATCATAATTTATAAATAATTTTTTGTCTTTAGTTGATTAAAAGGGATACCAAAAGTATTAACTAATGATCAGTTTATGAGTATCAGCATCCCTAATAACACTACTTGTATCAAAATCCCTGTTAATAAGGCTCCCATAAATCCCTTTGTATTTACCATATAATACATGAACTGACCCTAAACTTAAACCACTGTATTTGAGGCACAAAAAATGCTTCTTTTTTTTTAAAAAAATTGCACCGGGTCCCGGGTTGTACCGGGTCACCGCGTCTCAATGACCCGCCTAGATCAACTCGGATCACTACCGGATCAATGTAATTCCGGTCCATTGAAGTGACCCGGACCGATTTTGGCTCCGGGTCAGCGGTCCACCGGTCCGACCAGCCAAGTCGGTCCGGGTTTCAATACTATACATCATATCATCATACACGAATTTCAATGATGATATGATGATGTACGATTTGAATTTTATACTTCAAGAATTAAATAATGATCTTTGTCTCTGATGATTACCTAATAGATAGCTAGCTAGAAATATAAGAATGTAATGATCATAAAATTAAGAGGCAAAATACTATTTAGTTCATAAATTTTTGGTCAAACTATTATTTAGTTTCTAAATTTATTAAAAATACTATTTAGTCCCTGAATTTGTAACTATGTCAACTATTTAGTCCCCAAACTTGACAAAAATACTATTTAATCATTGAATTTGCAACTCTGTCAACTATTTAGTTTTCTGACTGTTACCCGTTATAGTTGACAGAGTTGCAAATTCAGGGACTAAATAGTATTTTTGTCAAATTCGGGAACTAAATAGTTGACATAGTTAAATATTTCAGGGACTAAATAGTATTTTTGATAAATTCGGGACTAAATAGTAATTTGACCAACAATTCAGGGACTAAATAATATTTTGCCTCTAAAATTAAACTATAATATATTTAGAAATTAATCGTTGTATATCATCTCTTACCTATAACTAAATTTTTTTTAGGGAGATCCATATACATTAATTTCTGTAAAATCATGCTAATCATTTATATAATTCTTCTTTTAATTTTTTTTTAAAAATAACGAGTGTTTAAAAGTTCATTAGGCTTTGACTATTTTTGCTCAAGTTAACAAAAGTCCCATAGAGCTCTCACAAAAAATATTTTTTTCATTCACAAAATTCAAATTGAGATCTTATAGGAAAAAAAAAGTACCTTGTATTATTTCAGCCACTTGGTTGATAATTGTTATAACTATTATTATTACATAATCACTCTATTAATATCAGAAAGTGAACACATCATTAGGCGTCTTTATACTTGTTAATTGCATAAAACAATTTAAAATATACTTGTTCAATTTACTAATTTAGACACATACATATATCAACGAGGGATAGAATTAAATTAAAATTGAATTTATGTGTATGTGTTTATTTTATGTAGTTCTCATTGACTTTTTTTTTTCTAACAAAATGTAAAATAAATAATTTCTACTCTTCCGCCCATTTTTTCTGGTTTATAATCACGATATCCATCAAAACAAATCTGATAATTAATTTCTTAAATATTATAAGATTCATTACTGAAAACGACTTTTTCAATGATGTCGCTCAATTCTCATTCTTTCATAGATCGAATCCAAAATAATTAAAAGAACAACATATACTCATTATCATTTACAAGCCACGTTGGTCCCATTCCCCATTCTAAATGACTAATATAGGATCCATAACGCAAATTTTTGTACGGACTCTTAAGTATAAATTACATTAAGGGCGAATTTGATAATGTGAATGTTGAAGGTAATGTTAAAGGTAATTCAATATTTTCTTGTAAATTTATCCTACCAAATATGTTTTCCTTTTTACAAAGTGACGAAATTATATTTTTACTTTTATTTTTTTTATAAATATTTTAATATAAGGATAAAAAATAATTTTATTCACTTTTATTCCATTCTCATTTTCAACTATCAAATATAATAAACTCACTCTCATTTCTATTCTCATCATATTTCATCAATCAAAACGACCCCTAATAGTTTTTTTTGGATACTATAAAAAGTGTATAATTAAGACACATAAGTAGGGTTCCATTAATAAAGCGATGAGGCGTGTGTGAATTGGAATCATTTAAATAATTTTTTAAAAAATTGAACGATCCACTAGAAGAGGGAAAGGAGAAAATACAATATAGTATTATTTTTGGCCAAGAGAGAATAGTACAATATTTTATTTGGATTGGGTCAAATTTTCTTTTTTGTGTTCAAATCCATTACTTTCTTAGAGAAATCAGAAAACAAATTAAAAACTTTCGTTCAAAATAGCATTTCTTTCTAACAAAATTGGACCACGGATCTTGTTTTGATGGGTTTGAAATTTGGTGATTTGATCAATCTCCTTTTACCTCTCTCAAGTACAATTATATTTTATGTATTAAATATTTCTTTCTATGAATTTTGTGTGGGTATTTTTGGAAAATGCTTGTTGGTGAATTATGTGTGATTTAGGATTCTAATTAGATGGTATTTTTGAGTGCCTAAAATGCTTAGAGTAATTTATATTGTAATGTTTCCTTATACCCAAACTTTAATTCAAAGTATGTATTAACCTCTTGTAAATTGTGTTGAATTTATTTTGCACCTATTTAAATTTAAATTGATATAGCCAGGTACATTATAGTTTGTACATATGTCCATTAAAAATTTTAGCACAAAACTACATTATTTAAGTGTTTATATTTATAGTCAGTTTTTGTCAACCTAGTGACCATCTCCCATATATCCCACCATTTTTGATATTACGAAAATATTGAATATTCTTTTAATTAGTTATTGGTCATTTGTTAATAATAACACAAATTTAATCTTTAATTTATTTAGAATAAATATTTATTAATATTGACAAATAATATTAAATAAATAAAAAGAATATTGAAAATTTTAGTATTGCAGTAGTAGTAGACTTCTATCCTCATTTTTCGCCCAACACATACTAGTTAATTAATAATGTTGGACTCGATCTACAAAAATTTTCATATATATTTTTTAAAATGATACCATTATTTTTCATTGTGGTTTGGCTTAAATTTAGTTTGTCTCCCGTGGTTTAAAATGCGATACTTAACCATCCTGTGATTTGGCTTAAAATTAATGTGCCCCCTGTGGTTTAGAGTGTGACACTTGACCCCCCTGTAGTTTGTTATGTTATCACTTAACTACCCTATAATATTTTTTCTCAAAATTTAATATTTAATATAACTTATAAAAGAAATTACCTAAAAATAATTGAATTAATTAATTATTTTATTAAATTATATTTATTTTATCTCTAAAATAATAACAATGAATCCTAATCTTCTACTTTCAACTCTTTTTAGCGTTTCCTTCAAACTCTTCCTTTCCTCTAATCTCTTCATCATATCTAAGAGTATTGTTATGTTCTTAGTCTAAAGTGAGTTCGTGCTCTTCTCTTCCGCACCGTTTATGCTCTTCTCTTCAGCATTGTTAACATTCAATCCAAGTATGTATGTTCTGAACTTGAACAATAAAAGAACTTAAATTTAGTTATATATTTGTATTATTATTTTTTTTTGCAATTTTATTTTGATTGATTTAATAATTCTAGAACATTAAAGATAAAAAATAACAATAAAATGAATAAATAACTAAATATAAATAACCAATGGAGTAAACAATAAATATTAAATTATTGTATTGATTTTTTAAAATTGTAATTTTATTTTTATATTAATTATATTTTTTTTGAACCATTTTATAATTCTAGAGTGTTGAATGACAAACTTTAAACATTAAAAGTATTAAATGATGATTAATTTGACTAAAATTTGGATAGAAGGTAGGTCAAGGTAGTTAAGTAATAACATAACAAACCACATGGAGATCAAGTGTCACACTCTAAACCACAGGGAGGCACATTAATTTTAAGCTAAATCAAAGGGTGATTAAGTGTCGAATTTTAAACCACAGGAGGACAAACTGAATTTAGGCCAAACTACAAGGGGCAAACTGTAGTTTATTTTTTTTTTTTGTACAAAAAGAATAAGAAAATAAAGATCCTAATTTAACCTAATGAGTAATTAATTAATCAATCATACATTCTATATATATCTATCTATTTCTTCAAATTTTATTTTAATATAAGAATCGCAATATTCCAGTGATCACCTTTGATATATGCAAAGTAGTGTGAGAGAGACCATGGTGTTGACAGACCATACAACCTTGGCAGTGGTCACTAGACATGATTTCTTCATATATATATATATATATGTAATGGTAATGGAGCATCTCCTGATTCAATCATTCCTCCAAAAATTAAAGCTCATTTCAAAAATATAATTAAGGAAGAAGATGCTTGAAAAAAATCCTTCTACATATATATCTTCATTGTCAAAGTGGGTTGGCACAAATGATCAAGGATCCGGAGCAAAGTTTTCGCCTCACCCATGGGCGAGGGTTCGAATCCCTCTGAAGCCATCCAAAATCCTGCTTTGGTAGGCATCCTCCTCAGGGAGATCCCCAGGCACCCAAGGGCTAGTTGAGTAGTTGCGACTAGATAAAACTGCTTGCGATTTAGGCCTGTGCAGTAATCCTTTGGGTTGGGCCTCTTTTGATCTTCCCAACATGCCCGATAGTATTTGGGAGTGCTTTCCCTTACTACCATTTTGTTTGAAAAAAATAAAGATATATATCTTCATTACAACTTTAGGGGAATTTGATGACGGAAAGGTCATCACTAGAAAGCTGCACAGAGAGCCAAACAACTAAAAAATGTACTAGGGGAAATATATCATAACATCGTAAATGTAATATAATTAATACCAACTCATCGTTCAAAAGAATGTCATTTCTTCCTATTGATGTCGACTCATTCACTTCTTCTAAATAAGAAGAATATATATATGAAGAAATGACATCGTTTAAAGTTATATGAATTAACATTAATATTACATGTATAATATCATTAAATCATTTTTCATTAGTAACTTAAACGATATTAGATATTAAGAAAAGATTGAAACTGAGGCCAAAATTAATTGTAATTAAAAATTTTTGGGAAAAAATTGAATGAAAAAAAATTAAAAATTAATGTAAAATTTGTCAAAGCTAAAAAAATTGAAAAGAGAATCATGTAAATGCAAGCCCATGATAATTATCCCTCCTCTTGGACAGATAAAATGTTGGAAGAAAAAAAGTAGAGAGGTGGATGAGTATATCCAAAAGCATAAGCCTCAAGAAGATGCCATAGATATGGCTTCAATCATATAGCCCTTTAATTGGTGCCTATAAATTAAACTTGTTGGGATATCACTTGGCAAATTAAACCACACATACACACATGCAATTTTATTGGGAGTAATTGTTATTTATAGTATATATACTAAGCAATTCACTTATAGGGCGTCTCTCTTTTGGCAAGTTTTTTATATATAAAAAACACACACACATATATATAACTTGCCAAAGGAGAACTGCCCTGTGAGTGTTTTAACTTACAGCTCTTCTTGCCTTGCGTGAATCTCCATGCAACCATGGAAAAAGGTAATTTAATATATATATATATATATATATTAAATCTTCTTCTTGAATTTAATATATTTTCAGAGTGTTCTATATATACTGAGGAATTCAAATCATCAAATTATATATATTAAGGTATAATATATTTCTCATCTTCTCAATTGATCGAGTTAATTGATTTTTGTTGAATTTTGATAGTTAATTAGGAAATAATTAAAACTCTACATGACTAAAATATGTTGATTAATATATTCTGGGAATTAAACAGATTGAAGATTGTTCATCTTTGAGATATATATATATATATATATATATATATCATCCAACCAATGGAATTGAATTCATGGAAGGTATGGAGAAACTCACTCTGGAAAGCTTAGCTTGTATAGGTTCATTAGGGCTTTATCCTACTAAAGTTATATATAATTTTTTATTATTGTTAATTTTTTATAACTCTTTTAGTCTTATATATATATATAGACAATGTGGTACGATAAACTTAACGAAGAAAAATGATCCCACGATCACTATTATAAAGATATATTATCTTTGTTGTCCCTTAAATATTTAGTATCATTTATAATTTTGAGTAACTCTTTAGCATTCTTGAGTATTGTGGGTTATTAATTGTTTGGTCCTTGCATTCATCATGACATATAGAGTTTCATATTAGTATCTTCTGTGTTCATATCTTGTCTCCCAATTTTGATAATCTCTGATTTTGATCACAAATTTTAGGATTAAGTGATTTTTTTTTTCTAAATCAGGGTACGTATTCATCGTCGGTAACAATGACTAAAGCAATGATTAATTCTCTCGTCGTGGGTCATTTACTAAAGATTAAGTGAGAATTCTTTGAAAAAGTTGATGGTGGATTATGTGTGATTTAGGGATTGTAATTAGATGGCATTTTTAAGTGCCTAAATGCTTAGAGTAATTCATATTGATACTTCATTATATACCTAAACTATAATTCAAAGTATGTATTAATTAAGTATTAACCTCTTGTAAATTGTGTTGAATTTATTTTGTGCCCATTTAATTTTAAATTGATATAGCTAGATATTATAGTTTGTACATACATCCATTAAAATTTTGTACGAAACTTCATTAATTAATGAAGTGTTTATATTTATAATCATATTTGGTCAACCTATAAACACTTGTCATTTATCAGTAATAAGTAATAACAAAAATTTGATCCTTAATTCATTCAGAGTATATTATATTCTTATTAATATTAATAATATTAATAAATAAATAGCACTAAATAAATGAAAGAGAATACTGAAATTTTTAATATTTCAGTAGTTTTAGACTTTTATTCCCATTTCTCACAACACATAGGTATTGTCAAAAATAATATTCTAACAATTATTCACCTTTAAAAATATTATTATTAATTTTTTTAACAAACAAAATTTAATTGTTAATAAAAGATACTTATTTTAACAGTCAAAATTTAATTATTAAAAAAATATTTTTTTAAATAATTAATAGTACTTGTCAAAATATGAGTTTTTTTTAAAACAATTTGTCGAAATATAAATTGTTTAAAATATTCATTTTTATTGTTGTGAATAAACGAGTCAAAATACAACTCAAGTTGTTAACCATCACTTTCAATTTGATTTTTGAAAAAAATAAAAATGAAACGTATTACTCATTAAAAAAATTGTCTCCAATAATAAATCATGAAGTATCCGAGAAATTAGTTATAAGATATGTGTATTCAATTGGATTTACAAATATTGGATCGATTAATTCTATTCAACAATAAGAAAATAAATTACATCAAATTTACAAATTTGACATTATCCAAATGTACTGTTTACATTTTTATGTGTTCTTTATAAATTTGATATATTTTATTTACATATTACAATTTTCAAGACGCACTGTTTATATTTTAATTTGTAGTTAAATGAAATTCAATTCACCATTTAATTTAGCACTCATTAATACTAGTGCAAATTAATTTTCTATTTATCATATATGAGCCAAACTGATTTGGAATTAGTACTTTAGGGAGATAACATACTTAATTCTTTCAGTGCCTTTAATCATTAAAAATAGTATTAAATTATATTAATTATATATAAATAATAGTATTACTGAGTGTTCCATTATAAAAAGTAAAAAAAGAACAGGCAACAAATGATTAGCGGTACAACGTGATCATTGAAATTAGGCTTCTTTAATAACTTATATGTGTTAATATTATTAATAATTTTATTTTTAATTTATTTAAGTTGGGTACCTATTAATATTAACAAATGATATTAAATAAATAAAATAATGTATTAAAAATTCAATAATCTAGTAAAACTAAATTTTTATCATGAATGAAATATCAAGTATAGATTTTTACGAATTCTTTCTTTTGTATTGTTAGGATGGAGTTGTTTGATTTATTATAAGTGCCGTTGAGCTTTTCTATAATTTGATAATTTTATTATTATAAAAAAAGTATAGATTTTCTTTGCCAACAAAAAGGAAATAAAAGGATAGAAATTAAGGGCCCATTTGGTTCATCAATTTATTTTGAAGGAGCAGAAATGAGAAAGAGAGTAGAATGCGAATGCGAATGGAAAATGAAATTATATAACTATATTTGATATGATATAGAATTGAGAGTAAAAAAGAAATTAGGATGTGATTTCATTAAAAAATTATGAAATTATTTTTTAAACAATTATAATCAAACTATATATAAAACCAAAATATACTTTCCCATTCTTGCATCAAACCCCAATGCTCTCTTTGTTCACTGTTCTTTCCCTCTGTCTCATAAATCAAATTGCCAAAATCAAAATTTTCCTCTTTTTTCCAAAAAAAAAACAGTAATTTTATTAGCATCATCTCCCTTCTCTCTCCACATTGGATTATGGAGTAACTAAACGAGTCTTCGTTGTAAACGAGTCGAGCCGAGTTTTAGATGTTCAAGTTCAGATCGTTTAAAATTAGGTGAGCTTGAGCTATTAAACGAACAAAAAATCGTGATCAAGCTCAGTTCGTTTAATTAACCAAGCCGTTCACGAGCCGAGCTAAGTAATTATCAACTTTCATAGAATATATATGCACATAAGAAAATTAACTTATATCTTATATTAATTTATAGATTTTATCCTTTTATATATTTTATTGATTATAGTCGACTCTACTTAGTAAGAAAAGGCTTTGATTGTTATTGTTATTATATATATTTTATTCATTAAAAGATATTTGAATTTTATTCTTAAACGAGCCGAGCCTTAAATGTTCAAGCTCGGCTTATAACAATTCTAACAGAGAATGAACTGAATAATGCGTGTATTGTATTAATGTGGAATGCTCACAATAAGAGCTATATATACAGAGTAAGAAACCGAGAAAAGAAAGGAAAGGAGATGACGTGTACAAGAGCTAACGAACTAACAACTAGATAACAACTTAACTGACTAAACTAACTATACTAATTGTTACATACTCTAATACCCGCCCCCCCTCTCAAACTCAGAGGTGGAAGACTCATAACTCTGAGTTTGCGTCGAAATTCACTAAACAGTGCAGTAGAGACTGCTTTTGTAAGAATATCGGCAGTTTGCTCGTGACTTGGAATATGAGAAATGGTAATCTGCTTGTGTGCAACACGTTCACGAACAAAATAAAGGTCTAATTCGACGTGTTTGGCTCGCGAGTGAAGCACAGGATTTGCTGCGAGCAAAACACAGCTGAGATTGTCGCAATAGACTCGAGGAACTGCAACAAGACGAACGAAAAGTTCTTGAAGAAGAGATTGAAGCCAAATGATTTTGGCGACAAGATTGGCTAAGCTCCGGTACTCTGCCTCGGTACTGGAACGAGAGACAACCGCCTGTTTCTTTGATGACCAGGAGACAAGGTTTTTGCCCAGATAAACGCACCAACCCATGATGGAGCGACGATCATCGACGTCAGACCCCCAGTCTGCATCTGAGAAGCCCATAATATTGAGATCATCTGACTTGTGAAGAGCAAGACCATAGTCAAGCGTACCACTCAGGTAGCGTAGTATACGTTTGACGGCTTGCCAGTGGGCCTCTTGAGGACAGTGCATAAATTGAGAAACCTTGTTGACCGCAAAGGCTATTTCAGGTCTAGTAATCGTGGCATATTGGAGGGATCCGACAACGGTACGATATAGCTGAGGATTGGACATGGGAGTAGAGCCTTCTATGGTGAGACGAAGACTGGACACCATTGGAGTCACAACAGATTTGGAGTTGGACATCCCAACTTTGTTAAGGAGATCCTTCAAGTATTTAGTCTGGGAAAGAAGTAAGGAATCATCAGGTAAAGAGTGTACTTCAATACCTAAGAAGAAATGAAGGTTACCAAGATCTTTTAAAGCAAACACAGAGTGAAGTTTACGAATGAGGGCGTGAATTTCAGCTTGAGAGGTGCCTGTTAGAATTATATCATCAACATAGACGAGTATAAAAAGCATAGACGTAGGTGTCTTACGAACAAACAGAGAATGGACACATTTAGTAAATTGAAAACCGAATGAAGTAAGAGTAGAGGTTAGCTTTTCTAACCATGCTCGTGGGGCCTGCTTGAGGCCATAGATAGCCTTGTGCAGTTTACACACGAGAGAGGGATCAGAACTTTCATAGCCGGGGGGTTGAATCATGAAGACTTCTTCCTTAAGATCACCATTGAGGAACGCATTATTGACATCGAGCTGGTGTATATGCCAGCCACGAGCAAGAGCTATGGTAAGCACAGTGCGGATGGTAGTGGCCTTAACCACAGGACTAAAAGTTTCTTCATAATCAAAGCTGTGTTGTTGAAGGAATCCTTTGGCAACAAGGCGTGCCTTGTGCCTTTCAATTGAGCCATCCGGGTTATATTTCGTTTTGAAGACCCATTTGCATCCAATGGGCTGTCGTCCAGAAGGAAGGGGAACTAGGGACCACGTACGAATCTGAAGAAGGGCTGAGTATTCTTGGTCCATGGCATGCTTCCATTGAGACATTTGGAGAGCTTCTTTGACGGTAGTGGGTTCGGAAGAGGCAATTAATGCTTTAGGTTTGAAAATTCCTGCCTTGGCACGTGTGACCATAGGATGTATATTAGGTGGGGATGTGGGATCAATAGGTTGGGGTGATGGACTAGAAACAGTGTTGGCATGAGGGACACTAGAGGTCACGGGTGCTATAGAGGTGGAGGGAGACGTGTCATTAGAGCAAGTTTGGGAGTCAGAAGGCAATGGTGAGCTGTCATTGTCATGATAGGTGTCAAGAGGAGTTGATGAGGTAGTAGTGGAGGGTTCAACAGGTAAAGGAATGGTATTTGGGATTAAGGGTGTAACTAACGGTATAGGGGGAGTGGAGTCATGTATCACTGTATGTTTGTCAGAAGTGGTTGAAGTGTGAGATGATTTAAAAGGGAAGGATGTTTCATCAAAAATCACGTGTCTACTGAGGTAGACTCTGCCTGATGGATGAAGGCATTTGTAACCTTTGTGCTGCAGGCTATAGCCAAGAAATGTGCATCGTTCTGATTTGAAGGCGAACTTGTGGGTATTGAAAGGACGCAAATAAGGATAACACGCACAGCCAAAGGTCTTGAAATTAGCATAATTTAGTCTAACTGCATAAAGTGTTTGAAGAGGAGAGGAATTGGACAAAGTGCTGGTGGGAAGACGATTAATAATGTGCACAGCTGTCCGAAAAGCTTCGTCCCAAAGCTTGAGTGGCATTGATGCATGAGCAAGGAGAGCAAGGCCAGTTTCAGTAATATGACGGTGCTTGCGTTCTGCCACACCATTCTGTTGGTGTGTGTGGGGGCAGCTCAATCTGTGGTGTATGCCATTGTCACGAAGAACCTTAGTGAGGGCTTGAAATTCTCCTCCAAAGTCACTCTGAAGAGCCTTGATTTTGTGGTTAAGTTGATTTTCCACTAACGTTTTAAACTGAAGAAATGCTTCTAAGACATCTGATTTTGCTTTAAGTAAATATAACCATGTAAAACGACTGTATGCATCAATGAAACTCACATAGTATTTATATCCAGTAGAAGAAATAATGGGGGCAGGTCCCCAAACATCAGTATGAACCAACTCTAAAGGTTTAGAATATTCAGTAATGGATATAGGGAATGGGAGAGCATGGGATTTACCAAGACAACATGCATGACAAACATCAGAGATATTCTTATTATCACAGTATTTGATGTTACATTGATTTAGAATAGATCGAAGTGTTTTGGAAGAATAGTGTCCTAGCCTAGAGTGCCATAGGGCTAGTGTATTATTGGAACTAGTATGTGTGATATTAGCTACATAGGGACTAGATTCAGTAAGGTGTTGTAGTCTGATATTATCAAAGCAGTATAGTCCATCTTTCACTCTACCCTTGAGAAGTATTTCCCTGATTGCCTGAGATTTAATGAACACTTCATCAGCATAGAATTCAAAGAAAATATTGTTATCCTTTGCTAACTTAGATACACTTAGAAGGTTCTTAGTAATTGAGGGAACATGCAGTAAATTTTTAAGTTCAAGGATAGTATTATTGTCAACTAAAATCACAGAGTTACCAAAGTTAGGAATGTTCAAACCTTGTCCATTACCTACATACACCTTGTCTGATCCATCATACTGCTGCCTATTGTGAAGATTCGTGGCATTATTTGTCACATGGTTGGACGCCCTGCTGTCAGGATACCAATTCTGGTCAAACAGGGTTTCGGGTGTAGCTATTAGTGCCTCAATTGGTGGATTATTGTTGGGATTTGGTGGCCTTGGTTGTTGGTTCTGAATAGCTTGATAGAGTGTTGTTTCTGTGAAGTTCTGATCATATCGATGATAGAGGTGTCAAAACGGGTCCAACCCGCGGGTTGGGCCCATTTACCCGCAAATATGGGCGGGTTGGATAGATGGAAAAATGACCCGTAGGTAAACGGACCCGGCCCATTTGACCCGTCTAAAATACGGGTTTAAACGGGTTACCCGTTTTTTTTAAAAAAAAAAATTTTAAAAAAATTAATATATTATGCTTTTATGAATTTATTTATTTTTTTGGACTACCAACTCTAACTTTAAAATATAGTTGTGTTTAAAAAATTAAAATATAGTTGTATTTCAAAAAAATTTTAAATGCATTTAAATCTTTAAAATATTTTATGTTGTTAGATCATTTTTTTCCAATCATCAAGATTATTTATAGACGTTGAATGTATTATAGATAATTTAATGGAATATTTCTTCAACTTTTAATTAAAATAATTTTTAATTATAAAGTTGATGTTAATTTATTTTTCAATCATAGAGATTTAACTTTGATTACGATTGGATGTATTTTTCCTATAACAATATTATACATGGTTTTTGAATCATAAAACCCTTTTTTTTATAGAAAATATAAAATATATTACTACAAAGGAGAAGTACAGGAGCGGAAAAAACAAAAAACAAAAAACTAATACAATAAAACAGTCACTAGGCCAAAAAATATCAATTTTACTTAATTTATTTCTTTTTATTTATTTTCAAACACAATTCCAAAAATAAAATCAAATGGCATGCGCGGATGTGAAGATTGGCAAAATTATGCACACTATTGATAGAACATCAGTATATAATATCATCATTTACCCTTTTAAAAATAAGAAAATAAAAAAAAAACTTTAAAAAAATTGATATTTAAAAAAATAATAAAATTGACCCGTTTAACCCGCAACCCGCACATATATGAGCCGGGTTGGTATTTTCCCAACCCGTGAAAATTTTGACCCATGCGGGTTGGCCCGTGACCCGTGACGGGCCAACCCGTACGGGCCGGGTTGGCCCGTTTGACACCTCTAATCGATGATAGCAGTTCACTGCCAGATGTCCCATTCTTCCACAAACTTGGCATTGGGGCCTTGATCAATTCCATGTGGTTGGTGTATTAGTTCTTCCACATGATCTTCCTCTGTTGAAGTTGTTGGTGTTGCCTCTGAATCCTCCTCGATTTGGGTTGAAGCCCCTTTGATTGTTGTTGAACTGAGGATTATGTGGTCTTATAGATTGATTTTGGAATCTATTTGATGATTGTGTTTGAGCCACATTAGCAGAGATGGTCTCGGTTGTTTCTTTGAACTTCTCAATTCTTGTTTCTTGCACCAGCAGAAGTGCTTCGATTTCTGTAACAGAATAGTCATCCCTGCGCAATGAAATGTTTGTAACAAAGCTTTCATAGTCTTTTGTCAGACCATCAAAGAGACACTCTATATGCTCATGATCTGAGATTGGTGCTCCTATGGAAACCAGTTCATCTATCACTTTCTTGATAGAAAGAAGATACTCGGACATGCTCTTTGAGCCTTTCTTGGTACTTCTTAGTTGTACCTTTAACAATCTTTCTTTTGCTTTTGTCTGTTCCGCAAAGAATTCATCAAGACGCGTCCAGACTTGCTGCAAGGTGGATTTTCCTACCATCCTCGTTACCATTTCTTCAGCCATGGATCCTATTAGCCAAGAAGCCAACGATTGATCTTGTTTCTCCCAGTGTTCGTACTCTGGGTTGATCTTGTTATTCTTTTCATCATCAACGGTGAGATAAATCTTCTGATGTTTACCTACAAGAAACTTTTGCAGACCATAGCCATTAATGGTAGCTACGATGTGAAGTTTCCAGATCAAGAAGTTGCTCTCAGTTAACTTGATCGTTGTAGACAGCGCTGATTGGAGATACAGCTTTGGCTCTGCATTTGATGCGGCCTCTGCACTGGATCTCGAACTTTCATCCATGGCGGATCTTTACACGCTCTGATAACATATAACAATTCTAACAGAGAAGAGAAAACAGAGAATGAACTGAATAATGCGTGTATTGTATTAATGTGGAATGCTCACAATAAGAGCTATATATACAGAGTAAGAAACCGAGAAAAGAAAGGAAAGGAGATGACGTGTACAAGAGCTAACGAACTAACAACTAGATAACAACTTAACTGACTAAACTAACTATACTAATTGTTACATACTCTAATACGGCTCATTTACCTAAACGAATTTATTTTTATGTTCAGGTTCAGCTCGTTTAATAAACGAACGAGTCCGATCAAAGCGAGTCAAATCCGAGCCGTTCGTGAACGGCTCGTTTCATTTACACTTCTATTCCCACCTTTCATTCCCTTAACTTAGAACCAAACGGGCCCTGGGGACAACACTTCCAACTGAAGGAAGGAAGATAATTCATTTTTCCATTTCCTACAACAAAGAAATCAAGAAAATATCCTATTAGAAAATGTATTTCCTATTCATCAAAAAGAAAATGTATAATTTTCTATAGAAAATATAATCGTTCATTTTTTTCTCCATCCAGAGATATTTTGAAGGGAAAAAGAAAACCTATCAAACATATTATTATAGTACTAGTGGAGCATATATATCAATTCGATCTGTGAATCCTTGTGTCGGCTGCTTTTGTGGACAGTTCACCAAATCGCAACTAGTTTGGTAGTTGAATGAGTAAAGGAATAAGAATGGGAATAAAAATAAAAATGTTGAAGGGAATAGAAATGTTAAGTCGATATAATGTGATGTGATGTCAATGAAATAAAAATTTTTATATTAAAATTGAGAATGAAATAAAAGTGGGTACAAAAACATAATTTCATCACATTGCAAAAAGTGAAGTTTGTTTAGTAGGAAGAAGAAGAATGTATGTGGGAGAGGTGGTCTCCCTTGCTTTTTCCTCGAACCAAACATGGCCTTTGTTTTGTTACTGCCCAATCTCCAAAAGCATTTTTTTCATTAATTCGAATTCGACCCACGTCGCGCACATAGTTACGGTAGGAGAGTTTCCCAAACAAGAATAATTACATTTATAAAGTCTCGAATCCAAGATCTTACTTAAACGATATCAAATAGCTTTTCACTTAGACCAACCTACATTGCTATCAAATGGTCAAGGATCCGGAGGAAAGTTCTCGCTTCACCCATGGGCGAGGGTTCGACTCCCTGAAGCCATCCAAAATCCTACTTTGGTGGGCATCCCTCCTCAGGGAGATCCCCTGGCACCCAAGGGCTAGTTGAGTAGCTGGGACTGGGTAAAACTGTTTGCGGTCTAGACCTGTGCAGTAATCCTTTGGATTGGGCTTCTATTGATCTCCCCAACATGCCACTGACGCTCTGCCCGGTAGTACTTGGGAGTGTCTTCTCTTACTATCGTTTTCGTTTACCAAAAAAGAAAGGGAATTGCAGACAAAATGATGCCCAAAATAATTTGAGAGAAGAATACTATTATTATCTCATCTGCTGCACAATACATAGAGAAGAAAAGAGAGAATAACTAATTAAATAATTAATTAATCAATCAATTAATTAAAGAGAGAGAATCTCGAGCTCCTAGCTATAGGATATCCAATTATCCATAGCATAACTCAAGCATATGCTACATTGCTATTACTTCACTGCTTTATATATATATATATATATATATATATATATATAGTTCATGGTTCATACTATTTTCCTCATCTTCATCACTTATGATTATATATATATAAAGTTCATATGATGAGATGAGAGAGAAGTTGAGCGTCCAATTAAGTGATGGTGTAATATTAACATGTTTTAATTCGCATGGATGATATATAAGGTTAAAATGCACATATACTTCTTGAATTTTGGGTCAGGGTATATATATTCCCTTAATTTTAAAATGTTGCACATAGACCTCCTGAATTTTTACTTTGGGGTATAGACACCACTTCTGTTAGGGTTCCGTGAAAACTAGGCGTTAAGTGCCACGTCAGCAAGCATGTTTGAGGGGTGTCTCTGCCCCAAAGTGAAAACTCAGAGGGTTTGAAAATACTAAATTGCCCTCACACATGTTTGCTGAAGTGGCACTTAACGCCTAATTTTCACAGAACCCTAACAGCACAAGGGGTGTCTCTGCCCCCAAAGTGAAAACCCAAGGGGTCTATGTACAACGTTTTAAAACTCAATGTGTGTATGTGCTCCTGACTTAAAACTCAAGAGGTGTATGTGCATTTTAACCATATATATATAGACACACTTTGCATCAACCCTTTCATGAAGTTGCCATTATAAGTTATAACAGACTTCATGATTAATTTTTTAAGTACCGTCACACATATTATTAAAATAATTCTCCCAAAAAAAAATAACGTTCTATTGATCTATTATCATCTTTGGCCCAAAGACAATCCTTGGCATTTTCACTTCATCTTTAATTTTTTGTTATTATCATATTTTTTTATAAATATGATAATAATGATAACTTATTGGTCAACAGGAAGCATGCCTAATATATATGATTTTAGATATGCTAATGCAGCATTAAGGGATGCCGACTTAGTTGTTAAATAATAAACGGGAGATTAATTAAAAATAAAGCACACTATATATTTATAAATTATACATAAAAAATGCAAAAGTGTATTTTAACTAAGTAAAATTTATAAATTAATCTCATGCGTTTTATCTCTTATTCTCAATGTCAATTAACTTTTTATCCACATATAATTTTATTAATTAAAGGATCAAATTGATTGGAGGTTAATATTTTAAGGATTAAATTTAAGACACTTCATCTTTCAAGACAAATTAAATTAAGAAAAAATGTATGAGCTAAATTATAATTAACTTTATTCATAATTTTTCTGAGAAAAGAATAATTTTTCAAAGATTAAATTATCATGATGGACGGAAATAAAGACATTACAATTGTATATGTCTTATTTCACTTTCTTTCTTTTTTTGGGTCTGAATAGTGCAATTCATTTTATAAGAAACAGCCCAAGGCTGGAGGGTACAAGGCAAGTCCATGAGAAACATAATAGTCTCACAAAAGAGCCCAAAAATTCTAAAAAAGTGTAGTAGGGCCAGATGCAATGAGTTGGGCTTAGTTGATAGCCCTAGGTTAAAGTCACACTTTTTTTTTCAGTAATGCTATAAAGTTATCAAGAGTTCAAGTTCACTATCTGTCTAGAGACTTGTGTTAAAATACTTTTTTTCTTTTAAAATATGAAATGACACAGATCAATCTGAAAACAGATCCAACGACTTGCAACTAATGAGCTTGACATGAGAGCTTCAAATGCTCACTTTTTTTTTTTCTTTTGCAATTTTACAAATCTTGTTATGAGATTGAGAACTAAGTAGTGTTTTCTCAAATAGAATTAATTATTATTATTATTATTGATATTTTAATTTTAAAAATGGTCAATAGCCGAAATTTCAGAAATAGGATGAGAAAATTTTTTAGAGGTTGAAGGAAGACAGACTCAAATTGAATACATTTTTCAAATTCTATATATTCAAAGATGGGATTAGAGTTCACGTAACTTGCTTAATATATCTGAGGAGATATTAGGGTTGCTCACGATTCGGTTCAGTTCGGGTTTGGGGCGGGTTGGTTCGGGCTGGAGAAAAAAGGCATCAGATTGGGTTGGTTCGGGTTTAGTGAAAATGCATCACCCAACCCGAACCAACCCAAACCATTCATTGGCGGTTCGGTTTGGTTTGGGTTGGCAGGCCAGCCCACTTTTTTTTTTTAACTGAAAATGATAAGATAATATTTAACACAAAAAATTACAAAATTTCAAGACAAGATCTAGTATTACTTGACATAAATTCAACAAATGACTTATATCTTCACCTAATAAACTACATATTATATATTTATACTCCATAAACTCCAAATTACATAACACATTTACACTACACAAACCCAAACCTAAATGGAAAAAAAAATCTATTTAACGGGCTCGCGGTTCGGTTCGGGTTTAACGGGCTTTTGTTTTTGAAGCCCGTTAACCGAACCGTAGTGGTTGTTAGAAAAATTAGTGTAAGCTTTGATAGTGTATTCACTGTCCTTAAGGAAATTAAGCCCCCACTATTTGTATGTTGCTGGGTTTGTATGGCAGATTTCCTCCAGGATTACAAAGCCTGATATTATAGCCAGCAAAACTATAATACCTTATGAACACAATTTTAGAAGGATGAGTTGAAGATTTGAGAGGTTTTTTTGATATATATTTTTTGTGAGAAGAAGTGCTACTTATATAGAACACATTGAACAAGGAAAGCTTGGTTCATATTCTTTCATGCTCAAAATATTGAACATTCATGCACCTTTAAGAGCACTCATGTGCTTTAAGTACATTCATACATCTTTAAGAGCACTCATGTGCTTTAAGAACATTCATGTCCTTTTAAGGACATTCATTTTCCTTTAATTTTATCAATAAACTATTGTAACCTTTTGTACATGAATAGTCATGCTTTAACAAGGTACAAGCACTCTTCACAACCCTTCAACTCACCCAAATGTGGGACCTTTAATTACTAACTATACTAACAATCCCCCACTTAGTTAGTAATTTATTTAGTTCAAGAATTTATGCATATAGGAGGTATCTTTCGATTTAAACCTACTACTTGTATAAATACATCAAGCTTTGCCAGAATTGATAGTTAGAATTATTCTATTAAACTTCAATTCAGTAAATGACAAAACGGATGTAAAAATACACATAAGTCCTCAAATTAAATACAATTGTGTTCAATGTAAAAACTTAGCACTATATATGGCCTTGTGCTTCTTCCTGTTTCATAAACACTTAAAAAGCTTTATTCCCAAACTTTGACTGAAGCGGCACCACTTCATGTGTTTAGATAGGTGAAGTTTTAACCAAGTCCATTGTTTGGACTAACCTTAGTTCTTATTCCGAACTCTGTTACTTCATTAAGAGTATTATAATACTCACCCTCTGATTCATAAGTACTTTCAAAACTCAAGTACTTGATAACCATCACTAACTTAACTTGTTGTTACCTCTTGAACTTTTAGAATTGCATAGCAATAAGAAAAGTAAGGTTCCCATTATGAGTGATATTTTTTTTTAAATATTCTTCAAACCCATAACTTTACTAGTACTATTAATTAAATCTCTCGAGAGTCCTTTAGTTAATGGGTCTGCAAGATTGTCTTTAGACCTTACATAGACAACTGTGATGATCCCATCTGAAAGCAGTTGCCTTATGTATTCATGTCTTAAAGCAATGTGTCTAGATTTTCCATTATAAATCTTACTCAGTGCTCTAGACATTGTTGCCTGACTATCACAGTGTAAAAGGACAGCTGGCATAGGTTGTGGCCACAACTCAATATCTAATAACAAATTTCTCAGCCATTCTGCCTCTTTTCCTGCAGCTGTTAAAGCCAGAAACTCAGATTCCATTGTAGAATGAGTGATACACGTCTGTTTTTTAGAAGCCCATGAAACAGCTCCTCCACCCAAGGTAAAAATCCAACCAGACGTTGATTTATTATCACTCACACTAGTTATCCAACTAGCATCACAGTATCCTTCTAAAACTGAAGGAAACTTATTATAACTTAATGCATAAGACTTTGTTCTTTTGAGATAACCAAAAACTCGTCCTATTGCTTTCCAATGATCACTACTAGGATTATGTGTATATCTGGAAAGTTTCCCAACAGCAAAAGCAATATCAGGCCTAGTGCAATGCATTGCATACATTAAGCAACCAATTGCACTAGCATAGTTTAATTGACTAACAGATCTACCCAAGTTTTCAACCAATTTGTCAGATACATCATATGGAGTATTATATTCTTTAATACCCAAATGATTAAACTTGGATAGCATCTTGTCAATATAATGAGATTGGCTCAAAGCAAATCCTCCATTATATTTTTTAACTTTAATGCCTAAGATAGTATCAACTTCTCCCAAATCTTTCATTTTAAATTGAGAAGATAGATACTTCTTAGTATCTTTAATGCCTTGCATGTTGGTTCCTATGATTAACATGTCATCAACATATAGACATACTATCACACCATAATCCTTTGTGAACTTAGAGTAAACGCACCTATCTGCTCCATTATACTTGAAGCCATTTGATAATATTACTTTATCAAATTTTTCATGCCACTGTTTTGGTGCTTGCTTTAATCCATACAAGGATTTAATCAATTTACACATTTTCTTTTCATTTCCAGGAAGTACAAACCCTTCAGGTTGTTCCATATATACTTCCTCATCCAGATCAACATTTAAGAATGATGTTTTCACATCCATTTGATGGATGTATAAGTCATAAATTGATGCTAATGCAAACAACATTCTTATAGAAGTGATCCTAGCTACAGGAGCATATGTATCAAAATAATCTACTCCTTCATTTTGTTTGAACCCCTTAGCAACTAGTCTAGCTTTGAAGGTTTGTAGAGATCCATTAGTATTATATTTTCTTTTAAATACCCATCTACATCCGATGGGTTTTGAATTGTGGGGTATATCAGTTAATTCCCATGTACCATTGGACAGAAGAGAATCCATTTCATCATTCACTGCCTCTTTCCAGAAAGCAGAATCTCTTGAAGTCATTGCTTCACTAAAAGTTTTAGGATCATCTCCCACATTTAAAACCATAGGAATTTTATTAAGTACCTCATCTCTACTACCTTCAACTAGAAAAACTAACGCTTGAGAAGATATAAAATCAGAACCCAAATTCTTTTCTTTCCTAGCTCTTTGAATTCTCCTTGGTTCATTAGGAGATTCAATTAATTTTCTTTTATTTGATGAACTAGGAATAAGAGTTTCTACATTTTCTCCTTCAATCACTGTTTGCATTGAACCATCAAGACTTTGTGAAGAATTATGTGAATCACCAATAAATTTTGTTTCAAGAAATTCAACATCTTTTGACTCTATAATAACACTTGACTCAAAGTCTAATAAACGATATGCCTTTGAATTTTCAGCATATCCAACAAAAATGCTTTTAATTCCCCTAGGACCTAATTTTGTCCTTTTAGGATCTGGTACTCTGTAATATGCCAAGCACCCACATACCTTCAGGAAATTTAAGTTGGGTGTTCGTCCTTTCCATAATTCATATGGTGAAACCTTAAATTTCTTTGAAGGTATTATGTTATGTACAAAACAGGCAGTTAACAAAGCTTCCCCCCATAGATTCATTGGCAATCCAGCATGCACAAGCATAACATTTACCATATCAACCAATGTTCTATTCTTTCTTTCTGCAAGACCATTTTGTTGTGGGGTATATGGTGCACTTGCTTGGTGAATCAAACCATTTTCTTCACAAAATATAGAAAATTCATTTGAAAAATATTCTCCTCCTCTATCACTACGCAGAATTTTAATTTTCTTTTCCAATTGATTTTTTACAACTGCTTTATAATTCTTAAACATTTCTAATGCTTGATCTTTTCTTTTTATTAAGTAAACATATGTGAATCTAGAATGATCATCTATAAAAGTTATAAAGTACCTATTTCCTCCTCTGGTTAAATGACCATTTAATTCACAAATATCAGAATGCACAAGATCAAGCAAATTTGTTGATCTTTCATTTTTTGGAAAAGGTTTCTTAGTCATCTTAGCTTGAATGCATATTTCACATTTTTCAGAAACTTTATCTAAATCAGGGAGCAATTTATGTTTAGACATAAATTTAATTGAATTATAATTCACATGTGATAATCTAGCATGCCACAAGGTAGAAGATGACAAAATCATATAAGCAGAATTATTCACTTTATTATTAACACACATTTTGAACATCCCATCACAAGAGTAACCTTGTCCAACAAAAACACCATTTTTAGAGAAAATGACCTTTTCTGCCTCTAATACAGCTTTAACACCCCTTTTGTATAAAAGACTGGTAGAAATTAAATTCTTTCTAACATCAGGATCATGAAATACATTTGTTAGAATCATCTTTTTACCAGAAGTTAATTCTAAATCCACTGTTCCCTTTCCAAGGACCTTGGCAGGATTATGATTCCCCATCAGCACATTTTCTTCATTGGTTGTTATTTCATATTGCTTGAAATAACTTCTATTATTACAAATGTGCACAGTTGCTCCAGAATCATACCACCAATCATCAGATTTTACAGCAGTTGCCATATTGCATTCAGTTACCATGCTTATGTTTAAATCAGTAACCATTGCAATAATTTCTGAAAGAGAGGCTTCTTTTTCAATAACATTTGCTGCCTTTTTCAGGCCAGCACTCTCTTCCACCATCTTTATTTTCTTGTAAAATCTGCAATCTTTTTTGAAATGGCCCTTTTTGCCACAGAAGAAACAACTCTTGTTGTTTTTATTGTTAGAAGAACTTTCTCTTGAAAAATCATTGAATTTTCTCTTGTTTCCAGCCTTATTATTGTTTCCAGGCTTTCCAGAATTACTTTTAGACTCAACTAGATTTACTTTAGACTTAGTTTCTAAAGCATATTTGTTTTCACGAATTCTGGTTTCTTGTTCAATTCGAATATGCTTTAGTAACTGATCTATTGTAAAATCTTCAGAAGTATGTAATAATTTTTTCCTGTAATCATTCCAAGTTGGTGGTAATTTAGAAATAACAGCAGCCACTTGGAGAGATTCAGAAACATCAATTTTCAAATCCTTGAGTCTAGATACCAAAACAAGTAATTCATCAACTTGTTCCATGATAGATTTAGAATCTACCATTTGAAATTCAAAGAATTTCATACTTAAAAATCTGTCAATGCCTTGTTTTTCAGACGTATATTTGTTTTCCAAAGCATTCCAGATTTCTTGTGGGGATTTAATTGAACGAAATAAATCATATAAACGATCAGAAAGAGAGTTTAAGATAAAACCTCTACAACGTATTTTATCTTCCTCACGTTTCTTTCTATTTGCTATGATTCCTTCCGTGTCCTTGTCAGACGGTGGTGGAATTTCAGGCAAATTAGACTTTAGTATATATGCAATACCCAATTCTGTGAGTAGAAACAGCAACTTGTCCTTCCATCTTGTGAAATTTGTTCCATCAAAGCGGTCGAGTTTGAAAACGTCTGGATTGAATAACTTGTTTACTCCAGTAGTCTCCATCTCGATTTAATTTCTTTAAGATTGTTAGAAAAATTAGTGTAAGCTTTGATAGTGTATTCACTGTCCTTAAGGAAATTAAGCCCTCACTATTTGTATGCTGCTGGGTTTGTATGGCAGATTTCCTCCAGGATTTACAAAGCCTGAATTATAGCCAGCAAAACTATAATACCTTCTGAACACAATTTTAGAAGGATGAGTTGAAGATTTGAGAGGTTTTTTTGATATATATATTTTTGTGAGAAGAAGTGCTACTTATATAGAACACATTGAACAAGGAAAGCTTGGTTCATATTCTTTCATGCTCAAAATATTGAACATTCATGCACCTTTAAGAGCACTCATGTGCTTTAAGTACATTCATACATCTTTAAGAGCACTCATGTGCTTTAAGAACATTCATGTCCTTTTAAGGACATTCATTTTCCTTTAATTTTATCAATAAACTATTGTAACCTTTTGTACATGAATAGTCATGCTTTAACAAGGTACAAACACTCTTCACAACCCTTCAACTCACCCAAATGTGGGACCTTTAATTACTAACTATACTAACAGTGGTTTGGGCTGGGATTTTTTAGCTCGAACCAAACCAACCCAACCTAGCGGGTTGGGTTGGATTTGGTGGGTTGGCGGGCCAGCCCGAACCAATAATCAGCCCTACCTTATATAGTATGCACAAGGAGTCTATATATAATAGGATTTAGAGCCTTTTAAAATCAATGTTTCCTTGTTTGAGTGTTGACTTGTGGTTACACTTATACAAGATACTGATCAGATCGAAAGCCAACCGAGTCGTTTAGGGGTGACCGTTGATCGGCCATCCTGAAATATTAATAAATAATAATACTTTTTGAATCATTGGGAGCATTAGTTTAATTAAGTAGAATAATTTTCTAAATGACAAATGGTAATATTTATTCTAATATGAGATTCTTAATTATGTAACCCCATTTATCCAGCTGGTATATATAGACCATTTCTGTATTTGAATGTATCAAAGACAATTAATTAATTCCCTTTGTAACTTACACACGCTGCTTTAATCATCATGCTTCTGTCAAAATGAGCCAAACAAATCACTGACAAAAAAAAAATGTATTTCTAATTAAATTAAAATATGTCTGAAATGTCCTCAAAGAAAATACCATTTTTTATTAAAATAATTCTATATATTAGAAAATGCAACATTTTATTTTTCAAACAGTAAGTATTTAGAAAACATTCATGTTGGGACTGCGTTAAATATAATTTCCTATTATTTTTTTAATTGATTAATCTTAAGAAAATATTTTACGAGCATTACCTTTGGTTTTACTCATTATTTATTATTTTAACAAATTATTTGTCAATTTTCTAAATTTAAAAAGTTTCTTATTGGTCAAATCCATATTATGTATAATAGAGGTATTTTAATTTGCTCAAAAAATATATAATTGTATCTTAATTTTCAAGTGTAAACTGTAAACTATATGAATAATAACGCAACTCTATTACTTTAATCCACCCCAAGGCAGACCCCCAAAAATTGAAAGGGTTTTTTTTCTGGCCTCGAGCATTTTTTTTTTTAAAGAAAATCAACTTCATTCATGAAAGAAAGAAAGGAATAAGATCATATAATCCAAAAACTATTACAAAACTTATCCATTAAATAAAGGAAAAAACTTAGCTCCATTTCCTTATATCCATTACATCCAGTTCTCCAATATAAATATGACACGTGGCAAAAAGTGTTTAAATGACCAATCACAGTAGAGAGAGAATATAGAAGATCACCTTTTATATAACCAATAATATAAGAGAGAGAGTGTAAATACAATATATGATTGGTGAAATTAGATGTAATGGACATAAGAAAATGGACCTAAGTTTTTTCCTTAAATAAATAAAATACAAAACTAAGGGGGTGATTGAGTGGAAAAGACTCATATACTCTTAACCAAGTGTCAGGAGTTTGATCTTTGGTCTTGGGTATAGAACAACTTTAAATCTTTAGGCCAATTGTCTCACCCTTCAAGGCGCTTACAATTCAGCGAAAAAATTACTCACAGTGTTCGACAATAAAAGCCTTAATTTAAATAATTAAAAAAATATACAAGCTAAAATCATATGCAATACTATCAAATGAAGAGGCAACACACCTTTTACAATGTTAAGAATAAATTTAGTCAATTTCACTCTTCAAGAAAGACACTACACCTAACACATTCATTTTGTTGGATAGTTTTTTTCTTATTGCAAATATGGAAACTTATTGTCAAATCTTTAATAGAGGGATGAAAGCATCTTTAAAAAAATAGTTCATGAGGCTCTCACCTAGTTGGATTTGAGGAGAGTTAAATTTACATAATTTTATCCCTACAAATAAAGAAGCTGATTTTAAAATTTGAACTCGTGATGTTCAAGTCACGTGACAACAACCTTACTATTTCAAGACTAGTTCTTCAGGATTTAGGGATGAAAACATCCTCAATCAAAAGATTAAAAGGAAAAATCTTCCTAATGGAAGAGAGCCATAAGAGAAGAAGACAACAAATGAGGAAAAGGGTGTGGAGGAGCAAGCATTGAAGAGAGATTTCTTTTGGACCTCATCAATAATGCCGGCCCACTAAAGGCCATTTGGCATTTGTTATTATCACATTCAGCTATCGTCTAGCTTTACTGTTGAAATTCCATTATAACCATATAACTCTTTGAATAGGTTAAAAGTGCATATTCAATATAAAGTATATAAAATTATACAGTTTGAATTATTGGATGAGAGAATTACAATACAAATACGAATCTCAATTTTTATTTGAATGTCTGAATCGTACATTTTATTAACAATTGGTATTTCCGGTCCATTTACAAGCAAGTCTATTTTTAGGCGCATGACAAAATTGAAGTTTGAAGCCATATATGAATAAAAATTATCTTCTCGTTTACTCATATTAACTTGACTAATTATTGGCAATAAGACAAACTCAAAATATTCTTTTTTTTTTTTGTTGTTGAATAACTCAATATTTTTGTTCACTCTAAAATTGGGAGGAAAAAAATATTTTCAAGACCTTGTCTTACATACTCTATTCTCCCAAAAGCTATAAAATTAAAATAATATATGCTACCCAATCAAGTAACCAAAATATTATACATCAGCACATCAATCGGAAGGACCAACTGTATAGGGTTTCAAGTTTCCAGGACTAATTTGTATAATGAATATCTTAGAGGGACCAAAATGATAGTTTACTCATAAAATAATATATACCATCCTATCAAGTAACCAAAAATAATTTTCTATTGAAAATTGAAAATCTACAAAATATATAGTATACAGCATCTCAATGATACCTTGCAGGACACTCTGTACTATGAGATCATCAGCTTAGCAAACTTTGGAAGAATGAGTCAAAATTGTAAGGTGTGTGTTAGCTAGTTGACCTTGTCAAGCTGTACATGTACTGCCGTATTAGCCAATCCACATCCAGACACATAGTAACTGAACCAAAGGAAAAAAATTTTCTGTAATTTTCTATCTGTTTTGATTTCATCAGCCGAATACAAAAAGCACCAAGATATGAACCTGAAATATAGAGTCCAGAATTGTCATTGAGTGAAGGAAGAGAAGGGAAGGGAAAAGAAAAGAAATATGGAATCAGTTGGCCGAAAGGAGGCCTCCCATGTTTGTCCTCAAGGTTGCTGTCCAACCCCTTTTTTCAACTCTGAAACATCTCAGAAAGCAATAAGAAAACCCAGAAACAGTTGTGCAGAGTGTCGCCATAGTTTTGCAGCAACAACTGCTTCCTCTATCTTCCCCAAAGCTCAATTCACCAACCATGAGTCTCTTCCTTCTCTGCAAGATTCATTCAGCGAGTTCATCAAAGTTTACCCTCAGTATTCTGAGACTGAGCAAGTTGACCATGTTAGAGCCAAAGAGTATTACCATCTATCTGCCTCCAACCATACTTGCCTAGATTATAATGGTATTGGCCTCTTCTCCTACTCTCAACTGCAACATCTTGATTTTTCGAAATCCCAATATGCTTCTTCTTCTTCAATTCCTCAAAGGCCTCAACTTCCACCGGAAGCTTCGGACTTTCCCCTCTTTAGTATATCCTGTAAGACAGGGAATATCAAGACTTTATTGCTTCATGGTGGACAAGAGTCAGAAATCGAATCTGCAATGAGGAAAAGAATTATGAGTTTCCTTAATATTTCTGATAATGATTACTCCATGTTGTTTACAGCTAATAGAAAAGCAGCTTTTAAGCTTGTGGCTGAATCTTACCCGTTCCACCATAGCCGCAAGCTTCTTACAGTCTATGATCATGAGAGTGAGGCAGTAGAAACCATGATTAATTGCTCAGAGAAGAGAGGAGCCAAAGCTATGTCAGCAGAGTTCAAATGGCCCAGACTCAGGATTCAGTCGGCAAAATTGAGGAAGATGATTGTGAGCAAGAGGAAGAAGAAGAAGAAAAAAAGGGGCCTTTTTGTTTTCCCAATTCATTCTAGAGTAACAGGAGCCAGGTACCCTTATCTCTGGATAAGCATAGCACAGGAGAATAGGTGGCATGTATTAATGGATGCTTGTGCATTGGGACCAAAAGACATGGACAGCTTTGGCCTCTCCCTTTTTCGCCCAGACTTTCTCATTTGTTCCTTCTATAAGGTATTTGGGGAAAACCCATCTGGATTTGGGTGCCTCTTTGTCAAGAAATCTGTCATATCCATTCTGGAAGACTCCTCTAGTGCAGGAATTGTGAACCTTGTACCAGAAAGGCAGCTATTTCAAGCGTCAGAAGATTCTTCTGGTACCGACTTAGAACTTGAAAAAAAATCATCAAGATTACAAGAAGGACTAGCTTCTTTGAGCTCTTTCTTTGGTCCTACAAAAAAAGTTGAAGGAGAATCATCTGAGATTCAGAGCATAGAGGTAGAATCAGAAGCTCCAAAGGGTTCTGACAGCCTGAAAGATTCGAAAACTAAGGATGGGGAAGATGGGCGCTTTGATATTGAATGTAGATGTTTAGATCAAGTGGACTATTTGGGATTGATACTGATCACAAACAGATCTAGGTACCTGATAAATTGGCTAGTAAACTCACTGTTGAAACTTAAGCATCCCAACACAGAAGGGGTTTCCTTGGTCAAGATTTATGGCCCAAAGATAAAATTTGACAGGGGATCTGCTTTGGCTTTCAATGTATTTGACTGGAAAGGAGAAAAGGTTGAACCTGTTCTTGTACAGAAACTTGCTGACAGAAGCAACATTTCTCTCAGCTATGGATTTCTACACCATATCTGGTTTGCAGATAACTATGCTGAAGAGAAGGGAAGAGTCCTACAGACCAAACAAAGTGGAGGCCAGGGAGTAACGAGCAACAAGAAAAAAGATAGAGATAACCTGGGAATAACTGTGGTCACTGCTGCATTAAGCTTTCTGGCTAATTTTGAAGACATGTACAAACTCTGGGCATTTGTTGCTCGATTCCTTGATGCAGACTTTGTGGAGAAGGAGAGATGGAGATATACTGCTCTCAATCAGAAAACAATTGAAGTTTAGTTTCATTTCTTCTTCTGGATTGTGGATCTTAGAAGAATCAAGTGTGAATGAATTCAGCTTGAGAAATCATATATATGCAAATTTATTTCTCAAAGAAAAAGATTAGTGAATCTATTCATTCATTTAGTCAAGATAAAACACTTTGGTGTTTAACCAACCCCACCTAATGGGAAAAGACTTTGTTGTTGTTGTTGTATTCATTCATTTCAGATGCTATATAGACAATTCATTATCTCAAATACACTGCCTTAACTAGTTTACTACATTTTGTCCTTGCCTATGGACTTAAGCAGCTCGATAACTCCAAACTGAACATTTCTAGTTCTCCAGTGAGAAACTGACACAGTTTATACAACTCATATTTTTCATGATTGGTTTCCTTTAACATTTTGGCCATACGCTTTATTTTGATTGAATAACTTAATAGCAAAGGTACAAGGAACTGCATATAAGTTTAATCCTTGAAAATAATGTGGTGCAATAACCAAAAGCAATCTTAGATTCTTTATTAATAGTTCATAGTTTAGAGCATCAACTATTAAAATATCTTATACCAGGAGGTGTTATTCTTGTCAATTGTTAATTGATTGTTAGCAATAGAAATCGATATCCGAAGATATTGTACTGCTGAAATTTGATGTCCCTCCACTTGTAAATCTCACTAAAGAACTAGATATTAACAAATAAAGAATGTTGAACCTTCTTGCTTGCTAGAAGTTACTATATTAACTTTGGAATCAGAATCAATATAATTCTTAATAGCATCCTAACAAATACCAAACGAAGGATTGAAATTGACTTTTATATCCTAACATTCGTACGCTTCTTACATCTTCGTTCCCTTTATTCAAACAAATCCAACAATTTATGAATATTATTAGTATTAGAGGAGGTTGCCTATATGTCTAAGTATGTAGTGCAGACCACTACTAGGAAGTTTATTTAAACAAGTCCTACAAATAATATTGGAGAAAATTGTCTATGTCCCTAAATATGAAGTGGAGACCAATAAGAGCTAAGAAGTTTTTTTTGTTTCCGACAGCTATCCTCTTATTGGAGGCAATCCTGCTCGAGCTAGCTGAGATCCCATAACGGGATAGAGCTCTCCCGACAGAAGTTTTTCCATACACAAGACTCGAACCCGAGACTTTATTTAAGGAGAATGGAGTACCTATCACTCCAACCAACCACATGTTTACATCATAGTATATGAAGACACTAGTCTTGTTTAATTCAAACGTCAGCAGTAATCATACATAGACAACATTGTTTTGTAATTTTTTTTTCACTTCTGTCATATATATATTACTTTAACACTACTTTAGGTTGTGTTTGGATAAGGTAATTTAAAGAGGGAAAGTAATGTTTGGAGGTATTTCAATTATCTCATTCTAAAATCTCTTGTTTGGATTAAAAAGGGAATAAATTTGAAAATTACATAGCAATTTAATCAAGTAATTTAGGAAGAATTTGAAATTCCACCTAAATATTTCCTTCTTGCTTACTTTTAGAATTTCAAAATACACACTAACATAAATATATGCATATATATATATATATATACTACATGCTTACATACATATCTGTATACACTTGTACATCAACATATTAGTTATAACAAGGAAATTTCTAAATGCTATGATTATCCAAATACCAAATTTAAATTGTGGCAATTCCTTACATTTAAAATTCCATAATCCAGACACACTACTAAAAAAAGGGGTTTTAGCAGCAGCTTAAACTGTCGCTAGAAGTACTAAAAACTGTTACTAACATTTATACCAACAATTGCCAAACTGCTGCTATTTCCCTATCACTATAGAATTATAGCAGCAATTACATCCATTGTTGGTATAAATTTAATTTATAGCAGCAAATGTTAAAACTGCTGCTATAGAGTCAATATAATTGCTAGTATAGAAGAAATTTATAGTAACAAATAAAAAAACTGCTGGTGTAAATTTTAAGAAAAACTGCTGCTATAAACCCAAAAAAATTGCTACTATAAACCCAAGAAAACTGCTGCTATATGACCAAATAAAATTGCTTCTATAAACCAAAAAAATTGCTGCTATCCTATAAATATAATGAGATACAAATATTCTAATTAATAATTATAATAAATACAAATATAAATATAATGAGATTGTAAGGAAGAAGAAAAAAAGTAAGATAGATCAACATTTATATTTTTTTATAGAAAAAAGAAGATTACAAACTCGATTACAACCAGTCCTCAGGAATAGAAAATAAAAGAAGACAAGTAAACGAAAACTAAAACATTATCTCAGTAGGGCCTTCCAATCCCTTTGAATATCCATAATGGACATTCCTCTAAACAGACCATTCGACGAAGCCCATAAAAAAGACAAAAAAGTAATTCTATCCCACAACAGATGAGGTGAGAGGAATCTATTATTAAAGACCCTAGCATTCCTTTCCAGCTAAAGACACCATAGCGTCGCCAATGCTGCACATTGCCAAAGAGCTTAGATCAACATTTATATTGCAAACCATTTTTTAATGTAGTAGCTGCTAGCAAGTTGGACAAGCTAACTCTACACATATAAATGAAAGCTTCATAATGCTATATATATATATATATACAATACATTATACATGTCACATTTACAAAACATTAGAACAAGTTTATGCTTTAGCTTTCTAAATAAACATGAGTATTGTCTCACCTCAGTTCCTTTGTGTTTATATACTGTGACATAAAAGTTGATGAATGGAATACAGTTCTATATATAAACTTGAAGAATTAATTAATCAATCAGTTCTATCACTATAAAATACTACACTTGAGTTCCATCATTTCTTAAATTAATTAATCAAGTCCAAGATATATAAACTTGAAGAATTAATATAATTAAGTACCTTCACTGCATGGGCCTTGTCTGTATAGTGAAGATCTAATGACCAAAACAAGAAGCAAACAATGTCATCAGATTATGCTCAAAGCTCAATATATATGGAACTCCTTTTGATCTACATACAGAGTGAAAAAACATCAAGTAATAAGTACACAAGTACTTCTAGTTCAGAAAAAAAAAAAAAGTCTTCCCAATCAAATAAAAATACAAGATTAGTTGAAAAAAGTTATTCTTATTCAAATCATGTACTCAAATTAACTGTCTACTTAATGTAAAAATAATAATGAATTGCAACCTCAGTGCTCAACAATGCACCAATTGAACAAATATAGATGAGGCTTTAGCTCCCCATTTCAAAAACCAAAGCTTCTTATCATAATAACAGTGAGAAGAGCATGTCACTTACTAATGTTGTATCCCAGTCCAAAGCTGCCAATCCAATAACCTGCATAGATCATTACAGCAAAATTTAACGTTGATGTACAAGAAGATTGAGCATACCTTGAAATTCAGATTGGGCCTTTCACCAGCATAATTCCTATCATTTGTGTTCTTCTTTGCATAATTAATTCTAGCCACTGAATAAATTTTCATTTAATTGAGCATTAGAAGTTTGCTTTACTTAACTGAAAACAAGCTACTAACCAGAGTGAGCTTGGAGAGTTCACCAAGAGAGAAAGCTTTTGATGTTGCTCTTAATTTAACTAGCTGCTCCATCTGAAAGTAGGAGAAAAACTGTTGGTTATTAGATTGACACTGCATATTAATGCAAGATAGAATTCCATGCAAACCACGCACTTTTTTTTTTGGTGTACAGGAGAAAATCATGAAAAATAACGCTGTCCAAAAAGCTTTCTGATAGCACAAAGCTCATATTAGGCCTTTAACCAGCATAATTCCTGTCATTTGTGTAATTAATTCTAGCCACTGAATAAAAATTTCCTCTAACTATAAATTCATGCTAAGACCAAATGAAACTAATAATAGAAGTAATTGACATCTACCACTCTAGGATTTTTTATGTCTATGACCAGTGGTGCCAAAGGATCAAATAACAAATTTGGCTTCAATAATAAGACTCTTAAAGAACTAAAGAATATATATGCAGTATTATTGATAGCTAATGAATTACAAATAATTAAAGCTGCATACATTATAAAACTATTAAATCTTGACACGGGTTAATTACGCCCAAATGCATCAATATTGAAAGGGTGAACTTCTAAGTCCAACCTCAAACTTAATTTTCAGCCTTTAATTTGAACAATTTAAGCTTAACTAACCTCTTTCCATTCCTAGTGTTTTTTTTGATAGAAAAAGAAATATTATTGATGAAGAAAATAGAATACAGAAAAGGAGGACAAGAGGTCCTCAAAGAGGAAAACTAAAGCAACAAAATAAAACACCAAGGAGGAAACAAAAACATTAGTTCATAAGAGCCCTCCAGTCCCGTTGGAGATCCATAACTGAAACCCCTCTAAACATTCCATGGGCCAAAACCCACAAAGAAGCCGAAAAGGTTACTCTACCCCACAAAAGATGAGGTGGGAGGAATCTGTTATTGAAGATCCTGGCATTCCGTTCCAACGAAATACACCACAGGCCTGCAAGAATTGCACAATGCCAAAGGCCTTTATGCTCTTTATTCCTCCCAAAGCCAGCGAACTTAATAGCAAGAAAGGCTCCCAAATCCGCAGGGCAAACCCAACTCTCTTCAAAATAGCTAAATAATTTACTCCAAATCAACCTTGCCACTTCACAATGCAGGAAAAGGTGGCTGTTCGTTTCAGAACTACCAAAGCACATCACACACACGTTAGGTGACAACGCCATGTTGGGTCGTCGAATCTGGAGCATATCATTCGTGTTGATTCTATTAAGCCCTGCTGTCCAAGCAAAAGCTTTTACTTTAGAAGGAGCCTTAATCTTCCAAAAACTTTTAGATAAAAAGGTAGCACTATGATTTGGCCTACGAATCAAATATTTGAAGAGCGAAGAACACGTATATGTGCCAGACGCATCTAAGTTCCAAGTTCTCTTGTCTGGAGTGGAAGACAGACGAAAAGGATTGAGAATATTAAGCAGCAAGGTGATTTCTTCCGCAAGTCTATCATTCAGATTTCTAGTGAAATGAAAATCCCACGAGATTTGATTCATCAACTACACCTTTCCATGAAGAATTAATAAAACCCAGATAAGCAGGTAACTAGGCAAGAAATATATAATATGACCAAATTTGCATACCTTGTTTGATTTGATTTGCTTTAATGAAGAGTCCAACTGACGTTCAAGCTGCTCAAGCTCCTTTATGCCCAAGTGTTCCAATTCTTCCCCAAGCAGATTTCTACACATTGTAGATTTAAATTATTTTCTTATATAACTAAAGGTTCTCATTTAATTTTTCATGGTCATGCAGGCGTGAGGGCTAGTTTGATCATTTTTAAAAGGAATATACAATTTATGGTCTTTAGATCAACGTAATTATATCAAGATTTCAAAATCAATGTTTTACTTCACCTCTGTGTTCGTTGTAATGCCTCAAATTTTGATTTCAGCTTGAGATACTCTTGGTAGCACCTCTGAAGTTAGAATGAAGAATGAAGAAAAGTCTTGGAAAGTAAAAATGTCATAGGCATTATGGCTCTGAAGTTAGAAATATTCTAGTGAATGATCCACTAATTAGCCTTAGCATGAAGATCATGTTGGTTACTAGCAAATTTCATTGCTTAGTCACCTTCATTACCCGACCTCCAGAACCTCACCTGCTTAAACACAATTCGGAAGTTAAAAAATTGAAATTAGTTTATGTAATTTATGAGGGCATACTGCTCTATGAATTACAACTTCATATACCTTGAATGCAAAATATCCATGTGTGGAAACAAAGGGAGAAGAGAAAGAGAAGGGTCATTGGCAAAATCAAAAGTATCCAAGTTATCCCTATGATCATCATCATTGTAAAGGCCACAAGAGTGATATTCAGAGGAATACTAGAACAGATAAATTATCATCAAATTGGTAACAAGTAATAACTAACAAGAATTTATTAAATGTATAAGCACTGGATGTAAAGAAGTATTAACAATTCCTAGGCTAAAATTCATTTTCTAACCACTTAGAGAATTTCACCACAAACACTATTTTCAATCAATATGAAGTTCTATCAGTTTACAAGAACAAACACTACGAAATTAAACCAACATAAAACTAAAGACTCGATGTCTACAGTAGATTTAAAAATCAACTTGTCTACATTAGATCACGAAAACAAAGATAAGAATGTTAAAATTCATCCTCTACCTTCTGAAATCCTCAAACAACACATCCACGAGTCCTACAAAGACCTCTAAGCTAAATGATACAAAAATGAATCTCGCCATCATCACGTCTATTGCCATAAGCAACTAATTACCAATAAGGCTACAGACTAAACGAAACAGAAAAGAAACAAAAACAAAAAACCGAACATTGCTTGAATTTGTCAATTATAGTAGCCAAGTATCGAAAGACGGAAGTATACCTGCTTGTTGACCTCAACGCCAATAGCGCGCTTGGTGACATTCCAGACACGGCCAGTGCGACCGTGATAGAACTTATGAGGCATAACCGTGTGGACGGCGCCATTAACCTTGATGTCGACGTAATCTCCGATTTTGTAGGTGCGAAGGTAAGTTGTGAGGGCTATGGTACCCTTCTTCCTGAATGGCCGAGAGAAGGAATCTCGAGTACGAGATCGCAAACCATGTCCGTCCGGCATCTTCAGCTACTAGTAGGGTTTAAGACGTAACTATGGACCTAAAATTTGCTACTCCTTAAGAAATTTTGAGAATGAGCTCACTAACAAAACTCTCACAATCTTGTGTTTATCCACCGGATCCAGACACATATTTTGGAACTACGACGAATTAATGTAGAAAGCAGAAAGTTTAAAAAGGATTTTAGTTTATCAAAATTAAGCCAGTTTCAAAAGTTCAGTACCATAACGAGATTTAGATCAATCGTTTTTTGCTAGCAAAATGAATGCGGAAGCCATTTTAAATACCTCTCCATTCCAAACATGGATGACGCTAGAGTATGATTCAACGATGGTTCAAATAAGCAAAGCCAAAAATGTAAAAGAAGACAGTTTAAGGAAGACAAACAAAACCCCTAGAGCACAAATCAATAACAAAAGAGAAGAGACGAAGGAATCACCTGCGATTTCGGTGAGGATGATCATCAGAGAGCAAGAGGCGAAGCTTGAGAGTGTCAATAATGAACGATCATTGACGGAGGGAAAAAGCCAAGAAGACGAAGGGAGAAAGGGATAATTAGATAAAGAATTGTGCAGTTTTAAAATTTAATTTTAATATATATTAAAATGTCACTTGGTTTTATTAGTGGTAACAAGTGCTGGAAAATACTTGAGATATTCTAGCAGTTCCATATCAATTGTGACTATAGATAACCTTTATACTAACTAATTAGAAAATTGTTACTATTTTTCATCTATACTAACCGTTCTTATATTTGTTACTAAATAACAGCTAGTATAGAGCTTTTTTGTAGTAGTGACACAACCTAAGATTCAAGGACTATAGAGTAAATCTAAGTAAGATCTAAGAGCCTCGCCTAAACTTTTTTAAGGTGGGGCCAGTTAAACACAAATGCAATGTCACGTAAGTTGCCAGGGTTGTGAAAAGCACTGGCTGTGCAAGTAGAGTTACTCAAAATTGATTATGTGAGTACTTATGCAGCATTAGTTTTCTATATTGGTCCTGGAGCCTAAAGTAATTATTAGATAATTCAGATGGCCAATTATTTCCCCGGATAAAACTTTGTTTTTGTGTCTGAAGAAAGTGATTACCTATTTATGCTGTAATGAATTGCTTCTCTCAATTCAAAAGCCAAGTTCAATTTGATAATGGGTGACTCTGGAACTTTACAACAAATGGGGCAGTCTCTCTCTTGTGAACTTTCCTTAAGCTGACTGTTAATGGAACATAAGTTTTTTTTATACAAAAGTTAATGGAAAATAAGTAAAACATGTCTTAATTGAATAATGGAGGTGCACCACTTAAAGTAAGTTCTTTAAGTATAAAGATAACAACTTGAGCTAAGGATTAAGTATACCTGCTTGATCAAGAAAGGTTATGAATGTGCCCCCCAAGGGAGATTTGATTGGTCAGGATGTTCAATAGTACATGAATATCCTCATTTTGTGGATGGCTTCGATCTCCAACTAAAAATTCATGATTTTTACCATCGATCCTTATAAGACTTGAGCCTGGGGCCTTGCTTACTCCTTTCTCCTTCATGAGCCTCCTCAATTTTCTTACTTCACCCCATCTCTCATGAGTTGCATATAGATTCGACAGAAGCACGTATACGCCACTATTTTGGTGTTCAAAGTCATGAAGAGATTTTAACAATTCTTGAGAAAAACCAACATTTCCATAGGTATTACAGGCTCTCAGAAGAGCCGCCACGATATGCTCATCAGGCACCATTGGCATTGTCTTTATTAACTCCAGAGCTTCACCAACCAATCCAGCCCTACAGAGCAAATCAACCATACATCCGTAGTGTTCTAATTCGGGAGAAAGATTGTAGCTTTTATTTATCATACGATGGAAGTAACTACGACCTTCATCAACCAAGCCAGAATGGCAACAAGCTGTCAAAACAGCAAGAAATGTCACCTCATTTGGCCTTGTCCCAGATTCAATCATTACTTCAAATTGTTTCAGTGCCTCTTGCCCATATCCATTTATTGCTAGACCACCTAAGAAAGTATTCCACGTTCGAACATTCCTAAAAGGCATCACATTGAAAATCTTCTGCGCCTTCTCTATACAACCACATTTTGCATACATGTCAATCAGTGTTGTTCCTAAATGAACATCCCATTTGATATGATTACGATCAATGTATTCATGGACCCATATGCCATAATCAAGAAGTCCAAGGCTAGCACAAGCAGAAAGCGCACAGGTCAGTATAATCTTGTCAGGCTCAAAACCTGAGTTATGCATTTCAAAGAACAAGTCCAGTGCTTCCTTGGCACGTTCACATTGTACCAATCCACCAATCATAGTAGTCCAAGATATAAAATCTTTCTCATGGAGCTCATCAAATATTTGCTTTGCATCAGACAGAGACTCGCATTTCATATACATATCCATCACAGCATTCCCTATGGCCAATTCCATTCCACAAGGACGTTTCGAAATCAACCCATGAATCGCCTTCCCCAATTTTATATTAAGCAATTTCCCACAAGTTACAAGTAAGCTAACATATGTTGCTACATTAGGCTCCACATCCATTCTCGAAAACAATGTAATAGCTTCACTAAGCAAATCTGCTTTCACATATCCAGATATCAATCCAGTCCAAGAGACCACATCTCTCACAAGCATTTCGTCGAACACCTTACTTGCACCAATGCAATCACCACAAACGGAATACACATGTACAAGACTGTTCTGCACATACATATCACACCATAGCCCCGTCTTAACCGCCACAGAATGATACTGCTTAACCTCCCCAATCCCAGAAAACTTCGCACAAGATTTCAAAACCGCTGGCACAGTATAGACGTCCGGCATAAACCCATTTCTAAGAATCGATCTATAAACTAAAATTGCAGCCCAGGGGGTTTCACCAGAACCGTAACCAGCAATCAGCAAATTACAAGGGAAAGAGCTCAAGCTCCAATCGTAATGCTTCAAGAAACTGCAAGCGTAATCGAATTCACTGAAATGTTTACCGAAAAAATTGGCGACTTTAGTAATAATGAAGTGGTCACTAGCGAGATTGGAAGTCAAAAGATGTCCGTGGATTTGCTTGAAGATCTTGACGTCATTGCATCTGTGTATGAAATCTAAGAGAAGTGATCTCAGAGAATGCGTAGCCTTATTCATGCTAGTCTCTTCACACCCAACCCTCCACTAGACTTCGGCATTCTAGCTCACCGGATGTGTCTTCCTCACCTCGTCACCTAGCATGTCCCCAAATAAAATTGTTGATGACTCCTTTCAATATCCATGCAAATTCTAACAGATGGCATTGCATAATAAGGAACAAACAAGCTTTGGGGACGAAATTGTGAGACGAAATTGAAACAAACAAACTTTGGGGACAAAAATTGAGAATTAATGTAAAGATTAGAGACGTAAAACATACTACCCTTGATATGATATTATAACTTTACGTTTTAAATATTTGTATTTATTTATTTATTTGCTAATAAATATGATGCGGAATCCCAAGGTTATAAAGAACCCGAAACCTCAAACACACAATATGGACAGAACAAAAAGACGGAAACAAATCCCCAACCTATTGAACTCCCAAAAGGCAAGTGCAATTGGAAACGCAAATAATCGGTTGATTTAAAAATCAAGAATGAATTTATCACAAAATGATTACCTTGATAAGAATAAATTCTTGATGCAAAAGAAGAAGATAAGCACCCCTCCTATGAATTTTTTTTTTAGCCAAGAAAAAGAAGAAAAGCTCACAACTCTATTATAAGATCCAAATCTCAAAATCTCATGCAATAGTGCAAAAGGAGTATTTATACTCCAAGAAATAGAAACCCTAAAATAATTAATAGGCTAACCTAACATATGATATGATAAACTAAAGTCCAAACACAAAAGACAATATTTAAAATAAAACTATTGGATCTTTCTAACAATCATACTTAAGCCCAATCTAATTAAAACATTAATTCTGAAAAAGTAACTTAAATCACTAATGGACATTAAATAATTGGGCCTAAATATTTTCCCACAAATAATTAACCCAAATTATAATAAGTCTTTGAAGCCCAAAATAAAAAGATTTAGGCTTAAATAAGCCTCTACATGTATAATACTTTGTCCAATCTCTCCAAATTAATGTTTTCAAGCTTAATACATGTTGTGAAGCTCAATTTTCAGCCCACTTGGTGCAAATGACGTTTTTAATAATTATTGAAGGCATAATTATTTTTTGATTTGTCCATGTATCTTCCATAAGTTCCTTCAATGATTCTATGATTATGCTAGCTGTCAAGGTTATCAATGTCTAGATTTTAAGTAAAATCGTAGAGTGGATAAAATCATATCGTAGAATCGTAAGATTTTACCTTTGATAATATATATATATATAAAAATACATAATTAATATAGTAAATCACATCCAAAATTAAACATCATCTTCCAATATTGTCCATAATTCAAATACATAGAGAGTTAGACACACAATTAATGTACATTTTTAACTAAATTCATCAAGTAATTTGTCCACATCACTATCTTTTAATTCATATATAAGGGGAAAAAAATTGAAGACCTAACTTAGCACTTAGCCACTTAACACTTAAAACTTAAAAGAAACATATAGAGTAAATTACACTGACCTCCCCTGAGAGATGCTGAAATTACACTGCCCTCCCCTCTCGTTTGCAAAATTACACTGCCCTCCTTTGAGAGATCAAAAATCATTACACTTTGATCCAAAACACCATTCTCCAATAAAAAAAAAGTCTAAAAGGTCAATTTTTTTCAACTTCCAATACAATAAATATTCATGACTAAATTACCCCTCACAAAAGAATAAAACTCTATAAAATGTGACCTATACATACTTTCATCCTCTTATAATAAGATTATTTCATTTTTTTATTGTCTTTTATTATTTTATTAGTATTTATAGTAATTATTATTATTAACAAAATAAAATTTTAAAAAAAAATTCTGTAACTTAAAATAGTTTATAGATTTTTATATTAATAATATAATGTAATATAAAACATCTATTATTTTACTTAATTTTCGATAATTAAGTTTAATATATATATATATATATATATATTAATATATAATAATAAAATATATCAAAAAATTTTGTTAGGTGTACTAGAATTCAGTTTTATAAATTTTTTTTTGTAAAGATTCAGTTTTATAAATTTCGATGAAGCATAACGTTAAACATTTTTTATCTTGTGTGAGAGTCAATTTAGTCATTAATATTTATTATATTGACTTTTTAAAACTTTTTTTAGTAGGAGAATAGTGTTTTGGATCAAAGTGTAATGACTTTTGATCGGGAGGACAGTATAATTTTGCAAACGAGAGAAAAGGGCAGTGTAATTTCAACATCTCTCTCGGAGGATGTCAGTGTAATTTACTCAAACATATATAAGTATATAACGACATCACACACCATTAACAAGAAAGTAGGTAAAACGAGAATAAAGCATTAACATTTATGATTTAACACACCATTAAAGCAAAGCACTAACAAATTGAAGAAAGTAAGAGGACTCACTCAATGCTCTAGTTCGCTGCTGATGTTCTTTCTTTTGCCGGTAAGGGTGAGGTGACTTGGGATCTAGAGTCGAAACTGGAAACGCGATGCTCTCTCCTAGTCTACTTCGCTGCTGCTGTTCTTTCTTTTGCCGTGAGCCCGTGAGTGATTTGTGAATGTGACGGTGAAGATTGAAGAAGAGCGAAGAGAAAAGAAATAGAAAAAATGGGTAGGGTTTAAATTGGATCATGTGATGGGCTTTAGTGGGATTATGGGCTCAGAGTAGATTTTTTTTAAACACCAAATAGTGTTCTTTTTTTTTTAAGTTCTTTTTTTTTTAAGGTAAAATTGCTGATTTTACCGATTTCACCCGATTTTACTCAAAAACGATTTTATATGCGACTTGACTCGATTTTATCAGGTAGAATCGTATTACGATTTAAATCGCGATTTTGACAACCTTATTAGCTGTAGTTGCATCTCGTATCTATATATTTGTATTTAATGAAAATTTAAAACTTAAATAACAAGTTATTGAAAGTATAATCATATGTAAATTTTCAAAACGTTTAATGTATGTAGTAAAAGTTAACACTTTAAAATAATATCTAAAATTTTAATTAATGATATAAGTAATATGATACACAAAGGTATGTTTGGTAAGAATTGCAAATAGTAGAATCATGAATTTTTACATTTTTTAAAAAAAATCTTACATCATATTTATACATATGAAACACACTTTTCATTTTTTTTTTCTAATTTTCTCTCTATCTCCCTCATCAATAAAGAAAAGTTCTTTAGCGTAAAGTACTATAAAATCAAAGAAAGTACTATAGTATACAACTAATTCCTAGAGTTAGTAATAGAGTTGCACATTATCTAAGTTTGTGTTGGTCAGAGCTCATCTAAAGAACTGTGTGGATTGACTCAATATACCATTGATTTTATCTGATGTACTCAAATTAAATTTCTATTAATGAATTGCTCTGGTTGAATTCTCTCAAAATTTAAAAAAAAAAAAATTAATTCTTTCGATACTCCACTAATTATATATATGTTTTATTTTTAATATTAAATTATACTTACAAAATATCTAAATACATGATATGGAATACCAAAATTTTAATACACGATATTAATGAGTGCATAAATTAAAAGTCATATTAATTTCTTAACTTTTTTTTTAATATAAGTCAAATGTTCATTTTATCCTCTATGTTTCATTCAAATTTTAAATTTGTCTTTTATCTTTTAAAAATTTTATATTGATCCTTTATGTTTCCCAAAAGTTTTATATTTGTCCTTCAGATTTCATTAAAGTTCTATATTGGTCATTTATGTTTCATTAAAGTTTTATATTAGTCATTTATGTTTCTTCGAAGTTCTATATTGGTTCTTTATGTTTCATTGAAGTTTTATATTAGTCATTTATGTTTCATTTTAGAGTTTTATATTGGTCATCTCAGCATGGTTCTATTTTTGGCTTAAAAGATGTTGTTTGGGTATTTTTGGTGTGTCTAAGGCCACGTCAGCTATCTGATACACGTAGGAGAGATTATGTGTCCACCTTGGCACGCCACGTCAGCAGTTAACTTAAGAAATTAATAAATTTGAACGAAATGACCAATTTAAAACTTCTGAGAAACATAAAAGATTAATTTAAAACTTTTAAAACACAAAAAATTAATTTAAAACTGAAATAAAATATAGAGGAACACAATTAAGCTTTCACCTTTTAATATATTAGATATCTAAATGATGTGGAAGCTTCTCACCATGATACAGATGCACCTTTATTGTTTTAACTTATATTAAATGCACTTTAAAGATATCCACAACCATAAAGTCCATACTAATTTGGAAGATTCAAGCAAGAGTGCAAGACCAACAAAAACTTAATTGATTTCTGGCTTGTTTGAAGTTTGAACGTTGTGTTGTTTTTATATTTTTAAAATTGTTTTTTATGGATATATTTTAAAAATTGTTTTCAATTTTTTTTGGGTGAAAATGCGTAATTCATTAAAGCAGTAAAAAAAAAAAGAGGCAAATTACTATTTAGTCCCTGAATTGTTGGTCAAACTACTATTTAGTCCCCGAATTGTTCACTCTGTGAACTATTTAGTTCCCGAATTTGACAAAAATACTATTTAGTCTCCGAATTTGTAATTATGTCAACTATTTAGTCTCCAAACTTGGCAAAAATACTATTTAATCATCGAATTTACAACTCTGCAAACTATTTAGTTTACTGACTGTTACCCGTCGACAGAGTTGTAAATTCGGTAATTAAATAATATTTTTGTTAAGTTTGGGGATTAAATAGTTGACATAGTTACAAATTCGGGGACTAAATAGTATTTTTGTCAAATTCGGGGACTAAATAGTTGACAGATTGAACAATTCAGGGACTAAATAGTGTTTTTGAACAATTCGAGAACTAAATAGTAGTTTGACCAACAATTCAGGGACTAAATAGTATTTTGCCTCAAGAAAAAAAAAATTCAAAAGTCGTTACACCATTTTTCAAAACTGGTTATAAGTATATAATGTGTTTTGACCTATTTTATTTGTGAATATATAATGTGTTTTATTTTTTATGATCAATTGAAATAGTCTTATTCATCATTAATTGATCAAGTTCAGCATATGTTATGCTATTGTCATATAACTTTTCATTTTATAGTATTAATCAAATAACTAATCTATCTATTACTATATATAAATCAAAAACCAACATCTTCCACGCGTCACTTTCTCATCATTTTTCCTTTTTTTTAGTCCTATAATTTCATTAGTATATCAATATATTATAACTAGATTGCGGCCCGTGCTTTGCACGGGTTCTAGTTTATCAATTAATAATTATATTCAATTTTTATTTATATTGATACAAAAAATAAATTTTAAATTATAAATGATATTTTGATCAAATTTTTGGTCTCCTTGATATGATCTAATTTAATTTAAAAAATAAAAAAATTATTAATAAAAAGTGTAATAATATAGTTTCGAATAAAGAAAAAAACGAATAAAAATAAAAGCATAAGAAAACAAACTTGAATCAAAGATTTACCTTATTTTTAATCTCATTTTCTATGTCATATATGTATTATGAGACAATTAATTTTGATGTTTGCTCTTAAGTGAAAGCGAATAATCTAATAAATGATATTGTAGTAATTTTTATCCGACAATTTAAAATGAATAAGGTTCAACAACTTGAATAATTGTCTTATCAACCTTTTTGGTTAAGTCATCCACTCAGCACTTAACACACACAATTGATTTATAAACTTGAAGTATTTTGTAGACTATATATAAATTAAATAATCTCTAAAATTACATTTGTTTCATTAGAATATTGTTACAAATTATAAATAAAATAGAAATATGAAATACTATTCTAAATTTTTAATTAATATATTTTCCTTTTGCTAATAAAATTTTTTAACCGTTGTGAATTTTTTGTGTGTAATTACATAATTAATTATAAACAATTATAAAAATTTAAAGATATGTTCAAATATTAACTAAGACTTAGACATATTGCAAAATAAAAACATTTAAAAATGCTAAAGTTCATAAATTGCCTCATTTCATCATAAAAAATATATTTAATCATTTGGTTCAACTTCATTATTTTTTCCTTCACAATAAACTTGCTATTTTTCACTTTACTAAGCTTAATTTTCACTAAATGCAAATAATACACAGAAAAATCTTTTTTTATGTAAATATAACTTATGATAACAAATGATAAAGTGTCTTTGGTACCCCCAACATTTGATGTTTTGGTCAAATATATCTGTAACGTTTCATTGTGTGGTTAATTATGTATCTAATGTTTTATTTTTGGAATAATCTTATCCTTTTCATTAAATACCGTGATAATAGATAAAAATTATGACTTATATAGTGTGACACTGACACATGATAAAAACATCTAAATAAGTTTATATATATATTATGATATTTTTTCTTTCATCTTTATCAAAATTATCATAAAATGTTATTGCATATTAGTTTGAATTAATTATAGTACATAATAAATGACAAAATTATAAAATGAATTATAAAAAAGTTATTTTTTGTGAGAGGTAAATAGTAAAGTAAATAAATATAGATATTTTTTAAAAAAAGTATTGCACAGATTTCAAAAAGGTTGTAACATACTAATTAAATGCCAATTTTAATAAATAAAAAATAAATTTAAATTATAAAAAGCAAGTTAACCACAAAGTGACACTTGGCATTTGTGGTTATTGTTTTATAATAAGTAATAGATGTTCTCGAAATTCACACTACTATTTATTTTTATATTATAAATATTTTTATGTTACTATTCATCTTTCAATTTGTTTACCTAATACAAAAAAAATCTATACATTTATACTTTTAATGTGATATATTATTATATATATACCTTTTATAAATAAATAATTATTTTTTAAGAAAATTATCATATATTATAATTTCTTTTATATATATCGGCTTTCTTAAAAAAAAAAATTGTCTTCGTCCCTACATATAGCCTTCAGAAGTAAAACTCAATTCTACAAGATAAATAGATACAAATATACATGTCATTGTGTTATAATAATTATAAATAAATAGTATTTTTCATTCTTAATATATTTTGATGAAAATGACTTTGGTTCATGTTACGAACACAATACACAAGCATAAATAGATACAAATGTATTAGTGTTTTCAACCATCTAAATGATTTTAAACTTATTTATATTTATAATAGATTGCTTTTTTATCTTTATCATGATATGGGAGATGTTATAAGTGTGTACTTTTTGTGGTGCGATGGAAGAGAAAAACAAAGAGATTCTTCATGGTAAAAAACTTAGGTCAAATTCATTTTGTTCTTGCTATCAAGTTTGACTAATCATATATTGCATTTACACTCTTTTTCTTCAATGATTGATCATATAAAAGGTGGTCTTCTATATTATCTCTCCATTGTAACGGGTCATTCAAACACTTTTTGCTACGTGTCAAATTATATTGAAGAGATTGATAACAAGGATATAAAGAACTTGACCTAAGTCTTTTCTTCTTCATCTCCAAAGTTTTCTATGAGTTCTTCTCAAAGAAATATTCAATTGCCTCCCTTAAACAAATCTCTTATATTTAAGACAATTTGTGTTTTATGTGAATCTTCAATTAAATTTTTGTAAAGGATTTTAAAAAATTTAATTGCATATTAGCATGATATTTTATATTTATATAAGTAAAAATTGAATGTAATTATTAATTAATAAATTTTTAGACCTTTAAAATAATTTGAATAAAACCATCCCGTGCAAAGCACGGGTAACAATCTAGTTTAATTAAAAATTAATATACCACTTTCAAAGTTCATTCAAATTGAGTTATTTCATCTTCTCAAAATTTAACCCATATGAAAGAAATCCAAAGAAAACAGATTATCTAAAAGTATAATTCTCGTAAGATTTACTATATATGTATAGTTTTTTATAGGATAAAAATTTAGTACTATAATAATACTAAATTTCGGTACATTTCTTCAATCATGTAGTGTCATTTGTTAATATTAATAATAATTCTCTTGAATGAATTAAAAATCAAATGATTGAAAAGAAATATACCAAAATTCAATACTACCATACTACTAAATATTTTCTCTTTTTTATAAAACATATATAGTTTAGCCTTGTTGAGTCTTGTGCTTAGTCCTTTCTTTACCAAAAAAAAAACAAAAAAACTAACATAGTTTCCTAACTATATATATATATATTGATATATTTGTGTAATATTAAAATATATTTAATTATTAATATAATAGAAAAAAGAACTATATGCTACATTCAATAATTAAAAGAATATATTATATTTACAAATCAAACACAATAAAAATATATTAATTGCATATTTATTTAGTAAAAAACTTATGTCCATTTCCTTATGTGTTCCACCAATCTTATATTATATTTACACTCTCTCGCTTCTATTATTGATTATATAAAAGGTGATATTTTATATTCTCTCTCTATTGTGATTGGTCAATTAAACACTTTTTGCCACGTGTCATATTTATATTGGGGAACTGAATGTAATGAACATAAGAAAATAAACTTAACTTTTTTCCATTTATTTATATCTATAAATTTAATATATTTTATTCTATAAATTATACATTACTAAAATGTCCGGTTTATAATTTTTAGTTAAATAATATTGAATTGAGAATTAGGGGGTGAACACCGGTTGGCCAACCCGCCAAACCCAATCCAACCTGTCATGTTGGGTTGGTTTGATTCGGGCTGTAGTTTTATTCAGATTGAGCCTGCCGAAATCGAACCAAACCGCCAACCCGCCAAAAATCACTTTTTTTTATATACATTTATGATTAAAAAATTATTTGATAGGTTGATTTCAAAATATTTTTCTATGATTTTTTTATCATTCCATTACTTGACACGCAAATCTCTCCAATCATAAAATTAATTAGATAACCACATAGTTGAATTATAAATATATTATGTACGTAATGCATTGAAACTTCAAATAACAAGATCACAACTAATTAAATTAATCATAATTTAAATAAATTTGAAAAAAAATAAATGAAACGTGATATTAAAAAGTTTATGAAATATAATTTATCAAACTATATTTTATTTTATATTAAGCATTTTTAAAATTTTGACTAGTGCTGCTCAATGAATCAAGGAAGAAAAAAAAAAGAGTTGGCCCGCCAACCTGAACCAACCCAAACTGCCAATGAATGGTTTGGATTGGTTGATGCATTTTTAGTAAGCCCGAACCAATCCAACCCGCTGAAACTTTACTCCAATCTGAACCAACCCGCCCCTAGTCCGAACCAACCCAAACCGCGTGAGAATAGTGATAAAAGGTAAATTTATATAAAACTAATTTTAAGAAAAATGAAACAAAAATGAAGAATGAATGAAGATAAGTGTACTGTTATGAAAAACCAAAATGTGAGCAGCAAAGAGGCGGAAATTAATTATGATCGTGTACGCTTAACTAGAATAAGTAATCCTACTAAACCTAGGGCCCACTACGTGTCACCATCCTGGGGGCCCATTGTTTTCGCAGAGTGACTCCAGCCGTCGATTCCATTCTCTCTTCAAATAAATAGAGCCCCCATTCTGAGGGACCCTCCTCTCAATTCGGATAAGTGGGGCTCTCTTCCACGCTAGGGTTTCTTCTTTTTCTTCCTCCAAATTCCATTTTTCCTTTTTTTTTTTCGAAATTACTCCAAACCAGAAGCAAAATTCAATTTCTCCCCTCAATTCAATTTCTCCAGTACGCTATCGGTGATTTTTTTTTGTTTGATTGCGAGTTGTTCGATTTCTGGGATCATTTTTGTTTTGGTTATTCTTCTTCTTCTTCAGGATGGAAGCGAATCGGAAACAGAGTATTGAGGGTTTTAACGACGAAGAGGAGAGTCACAGTGTTGGTTTGTCTACTTCCGAGACTGCGTTAATGGTGGAGTCGAATTTTTCGGAGCCTGTGCCGCCGTCTCCGGCGGCGCCGTTGAAAGAAGAGGAGTTAACGGAGACGGAGCAGAGTCTGGACGAGTCTCTTCCTTCCATGGGTGTTATCCAGGTGCCGTTGACGATGTCAACGCCGACGACGACGGCGGCGTTGGTGGCGAAGAAGCCATCCAAGGATCGCCACACGAAGGTGGAGGGCCGTGGCCGGAGAATCCGAATGCCGGCGACGTGCGCCGCCAGAATCTTCCAGCTAACCCGAGAGCTCGGGCATAAATCCGACGGAGAGACGATCCGGTGGTTACTCGAGCACGCCGAACCGGCAATCATAGAAGCCACCGGCACGGGAACCATCCCCGCAATCGCCGTCTCCGTCGGCGGCACCCTGAAGATCCCGACCTCCTCTCCGGCGAGACCCGACGGAGAAGAAACCCCTAGAAAACGCCGAAGAAGAGCGTCAAACAGCGAGTTCATCGACATGAACGATCCAATCTCAATCTCCTCAGGCCTAGCTCCGGTCACCCCAACGCCATACTCCGCCGTGGGGACTCCCGGCGGTGGCGCTCCGGGAGGACTAGTCCCTCTGTGGCCATCAAACGCGTCTGGCCCCTTCTTGATGTTTCCGAGTACAGTTTCTGGGTCAGCGAATCAGCCCCAATACTGGGCGATTCCAGCGAGCGCGACTCCGTTTTTCAACGTTCAAGCGAGGCCCATTTCGAACTTCGTCTCGGCGATGATGCAACCCAGCGAGCAGCAATTAGTGTCTTCGAATTCTTCGTCTACGATGGCTCCGAGCTTGAGCTCAGGGACGACGAGTACGAGTGTGAGTGCTGCTGCTGCTACTACTACTACGGCCACTCAAATGCTTAGGGATTTCTCTTTGGAAATTTATGATAAGAAGGAACTGCAATTTTTGGGTCGGTCTTCGGATTCTGAACCGCCCACTTCAAAGCCTTGAATTTGATCAATTTTGGAAGGAAAAAGGGTTAGAGTTTTTTTTTTTTAACAACTTTTTGTTTCATAGTAATTTTGTAACTCTGCTTCCTAGTAACAGATTTTTTAAAATTTCAATTTTCAAAGCACTTTATTTTGTCTCAGTACCTTTTACGTTATAAAACTACACTTCAATTTTGAGAAAATCGATGTGTTTAGTTTTTTAAACACGTAATTTATTTTAAATTAATTTCTAACTTTTTTTTGTGAATTATGTTAATAAAAATTTAAAAAAATTAAAGGTAGCTAATTTTTTTAGAGAATTAATTTAATTTTTTTATAAATTATATTTAGACAAACAATATGTTATAAAAATAATAATTTATTAATCTCGTTCAGTAAAAAATGATTTATTTTTATTTATTAATTTTAATTTGTAAGTAATCTTTGTTCTCATTCCTTGCACTGCTTGGGACAGGAGAGAGATTAGAAAGGGAGGCCAAGTGGAGAGGAGCAAAAAGGATTTTTTTTCATTGTGTTTTTTTATCTTCTATCTCTATTTTTTTTTTTAATGACAGAAATCAAAGATACTTTAAAATTGTTTAATTTTAAATTAATAAAAAAGAAAGATAAGAAAAATTAATATAAAATTCTTTAATATCTTTTCTTATAAAATTTAAAAATTAAATAAAAAGATGTATAAATATTCTTCCCTTCTCCTTTTCTTCTTGACTAATTATATTTAATACTTTCTCCGAGCATACTTAAAAAGATTCATTTAAAAAAAATATTTAAAAAGAAAAAAGAGAAGAGCTATTTTTTAATATATAATAAAAAGAAAGGTGTGTCCCACTTAGCAATGCGTGTGGGTGATGCTTGGGTCCACGTTAGACGCGGGAGAATTGAGAAGAGATTATAATGGCCTAATGGGCAAATGCCAAAACCACTCATTTCATCTCTCACATCTTACATTTCTTTTAATTTGGTCTCTAGTTAAGTCTCAATTTAACCTCTCATTCTATGACTTTTTTATATTAATTTGGTTCCTTGCTGAGTTTCAATTTGCTCTACCACTTTTGTAATTATATTAATTTAATTCTTCTATTAATCAAAAGTTAAAATCTTTACAGGTATTATAAAAAAAAAAATCTTTACAAATAGTTGTTTAAAGTGATAGGTATTTAATTTTTTTTTTTGGTTGTCCGTCCGGTATCCAAGGCTTCGCCCTGACTAATCTGGATCGACCCGTGTCGCGCACCTGGCTATAGTTGTTTAGAGTGATAGGTACTCAATTTTCTATGGAATTCGAGTCTTGCTATAGAAAAATCTCTGCTGGGAGAACTCTACTTCCATTATGAGACCTCAGTTAACTTAAAAAAAACAGTTAAAATATTTAACATAATAATGATAGAAACAATAAATAATATTAATATATACATTTAAGTAATATATTTATATGATGAGTGTCTATCCTTTAAAAAATTAATAATGGTAAAATTAGTCTTTATTTTAAATTTATACTAATGATAACATTTTAATTTTAAAAAATAATAATGAATTTGGTTCTGCAGAGACAAGGCACAATAGTTTGTAAATGTGTTACTTAAATATACATAAAATAATAATATATATACTTAGTATTTAATTGTTTATGTTAACTTTGTATAATTATTTTAACACTTGAATAATTGAAGGAATACTAACTATAAAAATAAAGGATCAAATTGAAACTAAATAAAAAAACTAGGGGAAACAAAATAGAATTTTAGTGAATTATAATGTGATAAGGGTGGTGAGATTGAGACGGTGGGGAGTTCGGCGCGTGCGGTTATGGGCTGACTCCGGTAGGTACGTCAACGCGAGAGAAAGGAGGGAGTGAGGGGTCACGTGAGGGAGTAAGTGCACGTGGAGGGTGGGACCCCATTAAGAAGGCCAAAAGTGGGGTCCATTAGATGGGGAAAAGTGAGGTGGTCCGTGGACCATGGTGAGTGGTTGGACTTGGGCCACGAGATTTGGTCATGTGAGTGGTGAGAGGGAGGCACGTGTCCCAAGGATTGTGTGGGGTCGCTAGTGGTGGGTGTGGTCCCCTCACCTGCCTTTATAGGTTTATCCTCGGGGGAACCAGCCTGGCATGCTTACACGTGTCGAGACGAGGACGCCTTGTGGGGACCGCCTCGTTCTTGATACACACGTGGATCCACTTTTTACTCCAAAACCCCTCTGCCATACGCATTGCGTATTTTCCAAGTAAATGTATAGTACAGTGACCGCTTTGTTTTTACCCTTTTTATTTTTTTATTTGGTGACAAAATGGTAGTAGGAAAGACACTCCCAAGTACTATCAGGCAGTAGCATGTTGGAGAGACCAACAAAAACTCAACCCAAAGGATTACCGCACAGTCCTAAATCGCAAGCAGTTTTACTCAGTCGCAGCTACTCAACTAGCCCTTGGGTGCCAGGGGATTTCCCTGAGGAGGGATGCCCACCAAAGCAGGATTTTGGATGGCTTTCAGGGGATTCGAACCCTCGCCCATGGATGAGATGAGAACTTTCCTCCGGATCCCTGACCATTTGTGCCAACCCACTTTGGCTTACCCTTTTTAGAACCAGGCTTTTTTATACAACTAAACTAAAGATAAAGTTATTTAGGTGTTTATTATAAATTTCATTAATATAATTAAAGTACGTGGTAAAATTTTTTTTGTATAACCAATCATGCAGAAAGGGAAAATAAAAGACAATAAATTACATAACCAATCAAATAGGAGAAAGAATATAAATAATATTTATGATTGATAAACATTATAGCAAACACCTAAGCAACTTTATCTTAGTTTTTTCCTTTTCTATATTAAAATAAAAAATAACAGGCTAAAGTACTATTTTGGTCCTCAATGTTTGCATGAAGTTTAATGTTGATCATCAATGTTTCAAAAGTTTAATGTTCGTCCTCAAAGTTTTTTTTTGTCGATTTTGGTCTTTGAGCATAATACCACCGTTAAATGATGACGTGCACGAATACACAGTAAATGGTGACATGTAAGCACCTAACAACCACATTATTCAACTAGGTAATGAGTAAAGGCTCATTGACTAAATAGTTGACGGATATTAAAAATTAGCGACTAAAAAATTTATTTTCAAATTTTAAAAATTAAATAGTAATTTGGTCAATAAATTAAAAAAAAAAGTATCTTTCCTCAAATAATAATTGTATTCTTTGGCAAGGATTTGACAAGGCAAACAAAATATAAACAAATGGTCAGATATGAATTTGCTAAAGTGTAAATTTGAAAAAGTGCATAAAGTGCACACTTTCAACCGAGAGTGTTACAATGTAAGCACGAATCTCGATTTTTTTTTGACGGTTTGAATTATACACTTGCACTTCCCTATATCCAAATTCCAACCGGTGACAACAAGTGAGATAGGCTTACCTGCACAATTAGAATACATGGGATAATATGGTCATTCTATTTCACAAACCCAAGAGAAAGCTCCAAGCCCTTTCAAGTAGGGTTTGAGTGTAACCCTCTTACGAGGGTGTCCATTAGATCTTGGTATCTTTATACCCCTACCAAATATGAGAAATTTCAAACTCTTGGGCCATGTTTGGTTTTGAGAAATAAGGGAAGTGAATGGTAATGATGGTAGGTGAGTTCATGCATTTGTGTTTGGTTTGACAAAAAAACATGGCAAATGGATTGCCTAGTCAGTCCGTAGACAGAATGCATTTCCAAAATTTTGGAAAATTGGAGGGAAGAAAAGCACACGGTTCCCTTCTAAAATTTGAGGAGAAGACCATCTTATCCTCACTTTCTCTTCAGGCACACATAGTCTCCCTTCACTCCTTATTCGATCCTCCTCTCTCTCTTTCACACGGTTGCCGGTGAAAAGCCGTCCCAACTCAGGTGAGACGCATGGTTGCCGGTGAAATCGACGCCCTCGTTGTCACTGGGACAAACTAAGATAAGTCGAACAATGTTCGGATCGAATACGTGGAAGAGGTATGAGAAGTCTTGTTGCAAGCTCCTGTATTGCGTTCGATTATAAAAGAAAAAGGGTTCGAGTGTATTTCAAAACAAAAAAAAGGGGTCTAATTATATTTTTAATTTAATAATGCTTTATTAATAAAGAGTATAAGAGTCTTTTTATCTGACAGTTTTTAACATACCAAACATAATAATATTATTTTCTTTCTTATTCTCATTTTCACTCCTTTAATCTATTTCTATAAACCAAACAAGGGCTAGAATATTTTCTCTCCTAAACCGTTCAAAAAATTGAAATTATCAATATGTCCTTTTTTTTAATTTGATATTTTTTAAATTAAGGATAAAATTATTATTTTAATCTTATCTCATTCTTTTTTTACTTTCTCTTTTATCTTATAATCATTTCTATTCTCATTTTCATTTATATTTAAATTGTCATTCACTCGCCAAAATTCAAATCTTCCCTCTCACATATTCAATGAATAAAAGTGAAAAAGTTACAGAGACAAAAACATATACACGTACCAAATATTTTGATTAAATATTTAAATTAATAATTTTTTTTGAAATATATATATATATATATATATATATATATATATATTCTAATTTAATATTAAATAAATTATTATTATGTTTTATAAAAAATTATGAGTTGTCTCAATTTAATTTTAAAAGATAAAAATATCAAATTTTATTCTTAAAAAATACAATTGGTTTCAATCTAAATCCTAAAAAAATGTAAATGTACAAATTATATATTATTAAATTTGATATTTTTATCTTTTAAAAATTAATTTAAATAAATTACGTATTTTAAAAATTAAATTGATAATTTTCTCATTAAATTTGTTACATGTAAGTTTTAATATAATAATAATAATTTTTTTTGGTCAAATAATAATAATTTATTATATTTCATTAAAAATAAGTATAAGGAAAGGAAAAGTTGATGGTGACACATGCATTTAAAGTTAGGATAAAAACTTTTGGTCGATGTGTAACGCACTCAAGGAAAATATAAAATTAAATTTCAGTTGAATTACTCCAAAACTATATAAACAATTCGGCAAAAATGAATATTCCTCATTATTATTTTAGCAATATGTTCTTTTGGAAATTGGGATATTGTTGGGTGTGTCAAAAATATAAAAATGACCAACAAAATATATAAATAATCTTGGGACGAAGAAGTAGATTTCTTTCTTAGTTCGTCTTGTCTTCATCATTCCTTCATTTCTAATTTCTTGTTACCCTAGCATTAGATGAAAGCAACTCTCTCCACTAACACAAGTAGTTAAATTCTTCAACCAGAATCATATTCTACTTCATCTTCTATATATACTTATCTTCACCAACTTTAGCTTATGTTTTACCTAAACTACTATAGCCTGCGTTTCATTATTATTAATATTTGGTATCATAGAGGTTTATAAATATTTTGACATATAATTTAATTTTAAATTATAATTGAATTAGAATATTTCTTATATATTATTTGTCCAAAAAATAAATGATAATAGTACCAAACCATATATTTAGTATTGAGTAGTAAAAATATTTCCAATAATAATCAAAATATATAATCATATATGTGGAAAACATTTTTAGAAAGAACAAATCAGGAGAAAAATGGATTGTATATAAACTATCATATACATGTCAATATTTTATTAGAAAATTTAATATATATATATATAGTAAAAATATGAAAACTGCACTAAAGTTTAATTTATCTATACATAATTATATATCTATATTAATATGAGTGATAATTAGCTCTTCTTATCATTAGTGTCATAAAATAGTTGAAAAGTAAATAACTTCTCATTATTTATTTTATTATTTTTAAATATATAACAGTAAGTATTTTATATTGTATTTTAAAATTTTAAAAATTATCAAATATATAATTTGTTATTAATTTAAAATATAATAAATATTATTTTATATTACATTTTTAATAAGTAAAAAAAACTATACATGTCTATACGTGTATATTAATTAAACCTTTTTTTGTCCAAATAGTTTTCGGGGCAGTTGGTTATGGTGGGTAAGTTTCATAATGGGAATAGCTAGGTTCACAAGGTCTCGAGCTCCAAACCTTATTTAAGCGATATCATATCGTTTACTACTTGGACTAACTTCGCATTGATTGTATGCTAAGCCTCTAGTACATACATATATACACACACATACACATACCTCTTCACTAAAATTTCCCTTACATATGTAGATACTAGATACTAAATATTTCAGAGATGACAAATTAATTATAAATCCCAATAATTAATTAACTAGTCTTTAATTAATGAATGCTTACAAAATTATCAAACGGGGTTTTGTTGATTCCAGAAGAAATGGTGCTGAAGTTATGATCTAGCTAGCTTCAATATATATTTGAGTGGCTTCAAAGTATATATATAAAATTTGTGCTTGTCGGACGAATTCCTGCATATATATAAATGTTGTGAATTCCTCCAAGTTTTCATCATACCAATCCTCATTATACAATTAAGTGACCAAATTAATATAATAATGGATGTTAGAGCAGCCATATTGTTGCTATTTTTGACGATGCTTTCAGTAAGCAAAGCGAAGCTTGATGTGCATTACTACGAGGAAACATGCCCAGAATTGGAGAAAATAGTATCGGACACGCTTCTGAATGCTTCCAAGCATGATCCTAAAGTGCCTCCTCGTATCTTGAGGATGTTCTTCCATGACTGTTTCATTAGGGTATGTATGTGTTTCTTTAATTTATCCTTAATTAGGACTCAATCAAGGTTTCAAATTTTTTTTTATGTGTCGATGTGATTCGCACGAATGGTTAAAAATTTGGAGAAAATTCTCGCTTCATTCATGAGCGAGGGTTTAAATTTCTCTGTAATTTTCGTCTAAAATCTCGTTTCGTGGACATTTCTCTCCAGGGATTAGTTGTGACGGGATAAAACTGCTTGCAGGTCAAAACTCCAAATTGGTCCCTTATGTTCGCACGAAGTTTCATATTGGTCCTTTATGTTTCCAAATTGGTCCTTCTGTCCAAGTCCGTTTATTTCTTCCGTTAAGTGCTGACGTGACGTGCTGATGTAGACATATCATCTTTCCTACGTGTCCATTTAAGCTGACGTGTTATGCCACGTCATCATCTACTATCATATGTGATGACATGGCATTGATGTGGCAATGATATGGCATGACATGTCGTCAGCTTAAATGGCCACGTTTCGCACTTAACTTAAGAAATTGACGGAAGTGGACGGAAGAACCAATTTGGAACTTCCTGCAAACATAAAGGACCGATTTAGAGTTTTGACCTATATATCTATGAATTATAGAACGCCATCTAATAGAAGAGAAGCTTTTACCATTAAAACCACTCTAGTGGATACTCTTGTTGAAAACTCAAATAAGGGTCATTTTGATAATATTATATAATGTGTATGTAGGGATGTGATGCATCAGTACTGTTGGACTCAAGTCCTGGAAATAAAGCAGAGAAAGATGGGCCTCCAAATAAATCAGTTGCATCATTCTATGTGGTTGACGATGCTAAAGCCAAGATAGAGAAGGCATGTCCAGGGACAGTCTCCTGTGCTGATATACTTGCCATTGCTGCAAGAGATGTGGTCACCATGGTAATTAATCATACACTTTGTTTTTTTTCATCTTAATTTAGTCTTTGATATTATGAAAATATCAAATTTAGTCACAAGAAAGATATTTTATGTCGCAATTATTTTCGTCCATACTAAAAAAAAAAACAAAAAACGTACAGGCAAAATTACGACACAAAAATATATCTTTGAGCGACCAAATTTGATATGTTCAGGATTTATGAACTAAATTGATATAAGTGGGATTTTTCAAGGTATGGATAATGGATTTGATATATTTTCATGATATAGGGATTAAATTGAGATAATTGAGATCTTTCAAAACCAAAATTATAGTTAACTCTAATAATATTATTGTGATTGCTTCTAGAGGAAATTATTATTTTGGTCTATAAAAGATATAATCTGTATCAATTTAATCCCTGAAAGATGAAAATATCAAATTTAGTCATTGAAAGATACAATTTGTCTCAATTTAGTCTTTAAAATATACAATTTATTTCAATTTAGTCTTTGCAAACTTTTCTATCATTTATGTCAACAGAAATTCTAAGGACTAAATTGAAATAAACTGCATTTATTAAAAACTAAATTTGATAATTAATATGATCTTTTAAGGATCAAAATGATAATTTACTCTTGTTAATTCTACGATAAAATATTCTTATTTTGTACTAACTTTGTTATATTATATAGTCTGGAGGTCCTTACTGGAATGTCCTAAAGGGAAGAAAAGATGGAAGAATATCAAAGGCATCCGATACCCTAAAATTACCACCTCCATCTTCCAATGTCACCCAACTCACTAAAATGTTTGCCAAGAAAGGTTTTGGAATCAAAGACTTAGTCACACTCTCTGGTGCTCACACTCTTGGCTTCTCTCATTGCTCTTCTTTCCAACCAAGGCTTCATAACTTCAGCTCCCTCCACGACACCGATCCGAGCATCGATTCCGAGTTCGCCCATGACCTAAGAACCAAATGCCCCAGTAATAAGCCTCACAATCACAAGAAGGGAAAAAATGACGGACATTTTTTGGATTCCACTGCTTCTGTGTTTGATAACGACTATTACAAGCGAATGATCGCACGGAAAAGCGTGCTTCTTTCGGATCAATCGCTCGTTTGGGACTCGAGGACGAGGAGGATTGTGGAGGATTTCGCTCGAGATCAAGGGTTGTTCTTCAGGGAGTTTGTGGATTCAATGTTGAAGCTTGGGAGTCTTGTGAATGATGTTGGAGAAGTGAGATTGAATTGTAGGGTTGTGAATTGATGATCATAAGTGTAATTGTGTTGTTGAGATGATGAGAGGGAATTATTATAAACTAAGTGACTAAATAATAAAACGTACACTGGGTAATTTCAATTTCCTCCCTTGTTGAATTTTATGTACTACCTTAATTAATTAATTTGTGCATGGTTTACAAGCAATGTTATGGAAGTAATTAATGGTCTTGTTTCTGGGTTTTTTAATAATAAATATATAATTTTGTTCAAGATGAAATATTGAAATCTGACTTTTTATTTTCTGTTGGAACCTCTCACTACTATTTAAGACTAATGTATAGAATACACTACAAAAATATCACTTTAAAATAAATTTTCAGTCAAACCTTTTTTTTAATTCATGTGTGGGCTTTGACCCAATTTGTACATTGGGCCTATTGGGGCGGCCTGATAAAAGTTCACATCCCACAATATTGCTTAAAATAACTGGACTTGTGCTCTTTTGTGGGCCTCTTTCCTGGGCCAGTTTTGGTCTATTGTTTAAATAAGTTTAAGCTAAAATGCACACAACCTCCCTGAACTATAGGGGGTGTGCACATAACCCTCTCAAACTTTTAAAAAGTACATAGGACCTCCCTGAACTTTATCACTTGTGCACTTGAAGGTCAGAGTTAAATTTACTATCCAATTTTTAACAGTCAATAGCCACATCAGCTTTAAAGACTCCACATAATTTTTTTTAATTCCACATATACAGGGGTAAAATTGTAATCTCACGTGTTAGGGTTATATCTATTATTACCATTGAGCATCGATCTGAGATGCCCAGTCTTCCATTGAAGAACATCAAAGAACATTGAAGAACACATGCAAAGACATCAAAACTTGGCCTCACAAAATCGCACTCTTCCCGTTGCCGAAAAGCACCCCTACTGCCGAGAAGAAATAATCACACCATTTCATTCATATTCGATGCCTTCAACACTATCGCGCTCAAAGAAAGGTACGTCCCAATCCGAAGAACCCATTGCTAAAGAAGCCTTCCACGCTGTCGAAGGAACGATGTCGCATGGTTCTGTTTTTCCCGAGAAGAGATTATACACTTTTGGCACAGCTTATGAATCCAGCTTAATCCCTTTGTCAATCATCTTGTGGGCAAGGTTTTCTATGAGATTGTGACATTATAGAAAATGGGTTCCATGGGGGAATGAGTATTGCTGCTTCACCCAATTGAAAAAACGAATGGGTTTTCTGCCATGGCTTCAAGCTAATAAAGAGGGCGTTTTCCCTGCTTGTGAGTGGAGTTGGGATCAAGAGTCATCAATATTCTTCAATGGGAGATTGGGTATCTCAGATAGACATAAATGGCTGAAAGGCAAGAATGGATGGAATGAGAAATGGTGGATTAGGGAAACTAAAATGTGATATTACAATTTTATCCTTGTCTACGTGGAATTAAAAAATCTTATGTGGAGTCATTAAAGTTGATGTGGCCATTGATTGTTAAAAATTGGATGGTAAATTTAACTGTGACCTTCAAGTGCACAAATGATAAAGTTTAAGGAGGTCCTATGCACATTTTTAAAGTTTGAGAGGGTTATGTGCACACCCTCTATAGTTCAGGGAGGTTGTGTGCATTTTAGCCATAATTTTATATAGAGTAAATCTAAATTCACCCTTATCTCTGTCCTTAGTATCCAAACTTGGATGGGACATATGATTTTTTTTTGGGTAGTTCATAACTTTATCCTTTAACCATAAGTTGAAAAATAAGAGAAAATTTAGGGGCATTTCGCTTTTCAGATTTAATTTTGAAAAGCAAATTAAAAAGTGGGTGAAGTTTACGGGACTCCACTCACTTTTACTTTTCAGTCTCCCTCTTCTTTTAATAAAATAAAAAATATTTATTATACTTTTTGATTTGACACAATCATAATTTTCTTGACTTTTTTATTATTTTAATATAAGGGACAAAGTGGTAATTTTAATACATTTCCATTCTATTTCTATCTCAAATTTTTACTACCAAACACATTAAACCCATTCTAATTCCCTTTCTCTCACTCTCTCTAGCAGGCAAAGGTGCGCTTATATTTCAAACTCAACCCCTGAAACCCAAATCAAACCACTTTGGGGAAATTTCCATAACACCTAATTTTGCTACAAGAAACTCAGAAAAGACATAATACTGATTGAGTGACGTTTCTGAGCAAAAGCAAATTTAATCAGAATCAATTGTTCAGACTTCAGCTTTTGGAGTTGTTAGGGACATTGGTCACCGCGCTTAATTTAATATCCCTATTCAATTAATATTTTGCCTAAAATGCATCTCCTCAATTTAAGGTAAAAGATATGTATTTTAAAATCTTTTATATATATATATTTTTGAATTTCAATTTAGTATATACAGCACCTTTCTAACTCTATTTAGTAGTTTTGTCTTGTCGTGTAAACAAAATGACAAAAATATACTTACATAAAAGATAATAATTAAAATATCTTTATAAAATATATTTACGTGACAAATTATGATTAAAATATCGTCACAAAAATATATTAACATAACAAATAACAATTAAATATAGACATAAGGTTAACACAATGATACTGAGCGGTAAGTGCTCCAAAATGAAAGAACAAAAAGATGTCAGCAAATTAGTTTTACACTCAAAATATATTTCGTGTCTCTAGTCCAAAATTCAGGAATTTTCCATACATTTTAACATAATATTTTTATTACTTGTACCATTAAATTCTAAAGATACATGAAAATATAGACTTTTTGACCAATGTGAATAGCGGAATTAGTTTCGGCCTAACTAACGTAACCCAAAACAAAAATAATTGTCACGAATGTAAGTTGTCCTAAATTCAACCTTAAGGGCACGTTCTTTACGTAGAAATTGAAATGGAAACGGAAACGGAAACGGAAACGGAATGCATTTCCTGTGTTTAGTAGTAAAAGTTTGGTAATGGAAATGGAAAGGGAATGTATTAAAATGACCATTTTACCTCTTATATTAAAATAATAAAAAGAAAAGAAGGTTATAATTATGTGAAATCATGTCAAATCAAAGGGGTATAATAGGTATTTTGTATTTTTTTCTTTTTTTTAAAAGTTGATGGAAATGAAAAAGTGAAAAAGTAAGTGGGATCCGGTGGGTCCCACCATTTCCATTTCTATTTCCATTGAAAATTCTTGCAAAAGAACATGCCCTTAGTTAATGAATTTAAAACAGTAAAATTTATGTAATTTTACGTTTTTAAAAAATTTTTATAAGATATTTTTTAGGCTAAAATGCACATAGATCCCATGAGTTTTAGGTCAGGGGCACATAGACCTCTTGAGTTTTAAAACGTTGCACATAGACTCCTTGAGTTTTTACTTTGGAGCAGAGACACCCCTTCTGTTAGGGTTTTGTTAAAACTAGCCGTTAATTGCCACGTCAGCAAGCATGTGTGAGGGGTGCCTCTGCCCCAAAGTGAAAACTCAGAGGGTGTATGTGCCCCTAAAGTGAAAACTTAAGGGGTGTATGTGCCCATAAAGTGAAAACTCAGAGGGTATATGTGCCCTCACACATGTTTGCTGACGTTGCACTTGACACATAATTTTTACGGAACCCTAACAGAAGGGGTGTTGCTGCCCCAAAGTGAAAACTCAGGAGTCTATGTGCAACGTTTTAAAACTCAGGGGTCTATGTGCCCCTGAATCAAAACTCAGGGGGTGTATGTGAATTTTAGCCTATTTCTTATATACCAAACACAATTTTCATAATACTTTTTTTTCTTAATTTTTTTATCTCTCTCTTTATTTTTCTCTACAATATTTTTCTTTATTTTACAATAAAAGATAATGTTATGAGAATTTGGATTATCAGTTCTTATTCATTGAATTTATTTTGAGTTGTATATTTTAAATATAATAAAAATATTTTAACATAAATATCAAAATAAATTGAAGTATCAAATAAAACCAAAACTCTCAATTTTGCCGAGACATAATCCATTTCCAAATTAGAACAGCTCATTTTGCTACAAGAAACTCAGAAAAGACGTAATACTGATTGAAGTGACAATCAGAATCACTTGTTCAGACTTTAACTTTTGGAGTTGTTAGGGACAATAATTAATCTCTCTATTCAATTACTATTTTAAGTAATATTATAAATTTCTCAAGAGTTTCAATATTATAAAATTTTATTTTTATCATTTTTTTTATATTAGTCTCATTTCTTTAAAAATTTTAAATCAATTTTTTTCTCTACAACTTATTCTGTATTCATATGTAACATTGTTAATTTGAATTATTAAGTGCTGATATGATAATTATGTGACATTTTCTTTTTCTCATTCATGACAAATTTTTTTTTTGTCAAAAAAAAAATCCATGACAAATTTTGATGTTGTGGCTTTCTTCACTCTTTTTTTATTCTTCTTCAACATAATAATGAAAAATTTTTTTGTTGACTTTTTAATTAATTCAAGATAATAAATTATCTTTCAAATAATTATTCAACAAAAATTTTACCTAAATAAATAAAAAATTTTACCTAAAATCTTTCAGACCAAGATTTTATTTAATTGATCTCGAGTGTTTATTATTTTGGACTTAATAAAATTAAACAAAAATAATTTTATAAATTTTTTTATGTATATGTTTTTATTTTAAATAATAAAAATTTTATCTTTATTAGTTTTTATCAATTTTAAAATAATAAATTTTCTTCTTATTAATAAAAAATTATATAACAAAATAACAAATATTTTATAAAAAGAAATATTGAAAAGAGATCATGATTATCAAAATTCTTAAAAAAATAATGATAATTTAAAATATAATTATTACTGCACTAAAAGAATGAGATGTGACCCGCCATTGATGGAGAGCCACGTGACGTTGTCTCCACCATTGGTTCACCACTCCACTTGTCACCTTATTGTAGGTGATTTTCTATTTTGTTTTAGGAAAAAACTTATGTCCATTTCTTTATGTCCATTTTTTCCATTTTCACCAATCATATATTGTATTTACACTCTCTTTCTTCTATGATTGGTCATATAAAAGGTGGTCTTCTATATTCTCTCTCTACTGTGATTGGTCATTTAAACACTTTTTGCCACGTGTCATAATTATATTGAAGAAATAGAGGAAATGGACATAAGGAAATGGACATAAATTTTTTCCAATTTTATTACCTGCTTCTTCAAATTTCAGACCTCACACTGTATTTTTTTTCTTATTTTAAATCTTCAATCTTTCTTAATTTTGCCAAAACAAGACATACAATTTTTTATTATGTAGTAAAGTTGAGCTAGGGACAAACATCGATGTTCTTTCTAAATCTCTTAAAATATTTATAAAAGAATTTATATATTACTCATTAATAAAATTTTTGTATTAATTATAAAATTTGAACTTTTATTTTTATAAAATAAGAGTCCGAACATTAATTAATGGTGTCACTACTTGATACAAGACACAATTTTATTAGTTTGAAACACTTTAGAGACAAGAGCTTGTAAGTTAAACACTTTGTAACAATATTTTTATTAAAATATTTATTAAATTGAATCTGATAACTAATCTCTTAAATAATATAAGGTTCATCATGGAACTTTATTTTGAATCAAATTAAAAAAAATACATACTCTTTACTTACTATCTGTAATATATTCTAAATGTTATTGAAACAATTTTCTCTCAGTCTCAATTTTCTTTTCTTTTTTTGTTTTTTAAAGTCTTGTGCTTTTTACTAGTTGGGGGTATCAACTTCTTTTTTGGGAGGAAGACAATGGATGAAGAAGAAAAAAACAAGCCTCTGTGGTCTGAGAATAAAGGAAGGCCTCAACTACATCCAACATTGGAAACAACCTTTGAATCTTTCTAGGGTTTCTGGAATATATATATATGTTTCTCTGTTCTTGTAATTAATCACATATTTTTTTAGCTTCACTGATGATCCTCTCTTCTCATATGCTATGACCTCCTTCTCTGCTTCTACCACCTTCTACATCCATTTTTAGCTTCTGGGTTTCACAATTTCTCCAAAAACAAAAAAAATTTCAATTAATTAATTTGTGGGTTTTTCCTTTTACTGCGATTCAGATTGTGGGTTGTAATTAAAATCTCAATCTTGGCTTCAAAATCTGACCTTTTTCAAGAGAAAAAGCATATCTTAATTAATTTGATCTGGGAATTTTATTTGGTGAGCAGAAATTATTATATTATTATTCTTGCTTCTATATATATATATATATATATATATATATATATATATATATATAGAGCTAGGGTTTTGAAAAAAAGATGGTGAGGGGGAAGATTGAGATGAAGAAGATAGAGAATGAAACGAGCCGTCAAGTGACGTTTTCAAAGCGTAGGAATGGAGTTATGAAGAAAGCCTATGAACTTTCTGTTCTTTGTGAAGCTCAAGTTGCTGTTATCATCTTTTCACAAAGAGGCAGACTCTATGAGTTCTCTTCTAATTCTGAGTACGTTTTCCATATCTTTTACTCATTAATTTCTGCAAATTTAATATATATAATTCTATACTAAATTACTAATATATATATACTCTATTGATGTATATATGTATATATATGTTGGCTAGCTATTGAATGCTTAAATCAGATGTTTCTGGGTTAATTATATTGTTCTACTGATTTGTGACATCTTCATCTCATATTAGTTATTAGATTTAGATAACTTCAATGGTCTTCAGTGCCAAAGTATGGGGGTTTTGATTTGGTGATGTTAGTTTTAGTTCAAAAACATATGTGTGTGGCCAAACAACTAAATTTGTATATTCAAAACCAATTAAAATTTTTCGCAGAAAAAATTGTAGTTTGGGAAGGCACTCCCAAGTACAACCGGGCGGGGTGTCAACCAAAGAATTATTGCACATACATAAATCGCAAGAAATTTTACCTAATTACAGCTATTCAACTAGTCATTGGGTGTTAGGTGATCTTCTTAGGGAGTGATGAAATACCAAGCGAGACTTGGGATGGCTTTAGGTTGATTCGAACTCTCACCTATTGGTGAAGTGAGAACTTTATTTCAGATTCTTGATCATTTGTGCCAAAAACCAATTAAAATTGATCGATTTCCCATAGGTTTTAATCAGTTTGTTATATATTTGGAGGTTCTGGGTGATCATTTGGGTAAATTTTCGGTTTATGATGGCAAAAAAGTGAACCGAACTTCATATAGTACACACACAAATAATTGACTTCAAAACTAGTTGATTTTACTATTATTTTGGATTAGATTTGAAAGAACAAAATGATTGTTATATTATATATGAAGAGTGTTGAATTGTTGATGATTTTTTTTTTTTGATAATGATAATGTTATCTTGTTATGTTGTCATTTAATCATAAATTACCGGAAAAAAACCACTATACATTTACCTTGTTAATGAATGGAATACTCTATTTTTGTTATTGGTTTAAATTTGTCTATTAAAAATATTTTGGTTCCTTTGGTACGTTGATTGTGTTCAAATGCTTAAGTTGAGTAAACCAAAGTAGGCCAAACCTGTCTAAAACTGATTACATATAGTTTGGTTTTGTTCAACACCGTAAATTTTTACGGTTTGATATTGGTTTGGTTTGATTTGGTTTAACGGTACCGTAAATTCAAGCTGATATAAGTAAATTGTTTAAAAATCACTTAAAATTCTCTAGACTCATTATTTGGGAGGATTCTCCGCCTGAGCTTCAGCTGCATCTGTTAGCTAATCTTCTAGACTCATTTGTATTTGTTTAGCGCAAAAAATTCAATAAATCTATATATATGAACCTCAAGATACATTGTCCTTTTAATTTGTTGTTTGTAATATGTATAATTTATACCTTTAATATTTAGCTATAGCTAGAAGTTTCCTTTCCTTTCCCAAAATTCACATTTTTGTCTGTGTCCAAGTCTCTTCTAGCCTTCCATTTTTTCCTAACTGAGAGGTTCAATATCTACAATTTAATCATCCATTTAACTAGAACAGAAATAATGGCAACTTATTAGAATAAATGTTCTCTTCTTGAAAGATGATCATCCATATATATTAGTTTGTACAAAATTAAGTACTTAATTATGATACTCCATAAATATATAAACCTGGATTTCCAAATTGGTTTTTCTATAAGTGCTATCTTGTAATGATTTAGAATTTTAGTAATGGTAATGAAATCAAAGTAGTAATTAATATGCTGTTACGAGTTCTATGTCAGGGAAGTTACTTATGACCAAGGACCTTATTATATGCAAATAAAGTATTTATAAGACCTTTGCTCGAAGACAATCTCCCTGATATGTGGCTACTCGTAAGATATGCATATTGAGCTTAGGACCTGATCATCATGAGAGCTGTAAATTAAAATGACGAGAACGGATCCGGTGCTTGACTTTTCTGTACTTTATTATGCTAGACCGTCTCTTTTGTATAGTTTTTTTCACTTTTTTTAACTTTGAATTCTCTAAATTTGAGAAATGGTACATTTACCTAAAGTATGAAAGATATAAACAAAGAAAAAACCCACACAAATTGGGATCCACCATGAATGAAATATAAACTAACTTTTTAGTCCCTGTAAACCATTCATGCAAGTGGGTCCCAATTTGTGTGAGATTTTTGTGTGTTTATATCTTTCATTATTTAGAAAAATGTAAATTTTCTCAAATTTAAATAAGAAATAAAAAAAATTATGCAAAAAAGACTACCTAACATACTAAAACACAGAAAAATCAAGTATCGAATCCACTCTCGTAAAATGACATGCTTAATCATAATGCTTCTTATAAAGCATCCCTAATATATATATATAGTTTATGTGTGTGTTTTACACTTGAAAAGTGTGGAATACTACAATAATTACTACAGTTTCAAATGGCTCTCTTACTTATAGGATTTCAAGTTGGCATTAAATATAAAAGAAACTATCAATTCTCAAGTTTCCATGCATGTATACCTTGGAAACTTGTGAGGTTTAATTTTGCAGAACAAGAAGGGATGGACAAGCAAATTTATAAGATGCCTATATATACTTTGATTAATATAATTAATTAAGTGCTTAATTAGTGTTATAAAATGTTCATCTTAATTAACAGTGGCTTAGAGAATATATACAACAATTTTTAAATCATTGAAATGAGGGATATTCCATCTGCTTTGCTTTGCTACATCTTCTTCATTATTAGCAACATTTATATGTGTTCCGTACACACTCCTTGTTTCTTTCATCATTGTGCTCACCTAATATTCTTCAGTGTGTTTGCTTACAATTTTGGTATTTATAATAATAAGGTGAATCTTAATTTATGTATCAGTGATATAGATGGATAAAATTATGAGAATACTAAACTTTGATACATTCCTCTAATTATATAGTGTTATTTGTTAATATTAATAGAAATTCACACTATTTTCATCTTGAATAGATTAAGAATTAACCAATTGGATTATTGGAAGGATATACTGAAGTTCAGTACTACCGTACTACTGAACATACTCTTTAGATTTGTTTGCACACCTTAAAATTGACTTCATTTTTATTATGATGGTAAGGAACTAAGGGTAGTTGAGTTGACGTCAAGTTTTAGATTATGATTTTATTCTTAATATGATGGTAATTAATGACAGATATTAAGTAATTTAATTTTTGGAATGAAAATATATGTTTTCTATGGAAACTAAATTTATGTAATGGGTCGATAAAAAAAAATTTATTTTTTGTAATATCATGTCAAATATTAGGCTACATATGAGTATAATTTTTTAAATAAGAGTGCTAATTAATTTATGGAAAAAACTTAGGTCCATTTCTTTATGTCCATTACATCCAGTTATCCAATATAAATATGACACGTGGCAAAAAGTGTTTAAATGACCAATCACAATAGAGAGAGAATATAGAAGATCACCTTTTATATAACCAATAATAGAAGAGAGAGAGTGTAAATACAATATATGATTGGTGGAATTGGATGTAATAGACATAAGGAAATAGACCTAAGTTTTTTTCTTAATTTATTTGTGTTTTAAAAAATCATTGCTATATGTGTGTGTGTAAGTTTTTTTTTCCTATTGTATACCTATAGATTATGGCTTAGTCTCAAATATTGATCTATATATTTGCAATTTATGTAAAAGTTGTAAATGAAATTAATTTCGATCTTTTTAATAGTAAATAATTGAACTTGATTAAGTAAGTATTAATGAATAAGTGGATTCTTATTTATTATCTAGAGAAATTCGCTTAAAGATTTAATTAAATGATCATTTTATATAAGAAAAATTTATGGAGATTAAATTAAAAAAAATTCTTTTTGGAAGATGAACATAGAAAAAGAATGATCAAAAGTAATGCCTAGAATTTCGATACTCAACAAAGCACACTTTTTTTTTTTTTAATTTAATTAGATTTTGGTGTAGTACAATGATAGATATATTTCTGAATGACATTTATGATTTATATATCTTGCAATATCTTTATTTATCAATGCCATCTTTTTGAATAATTCAAGACTAGAGAAGGTTGAAATACTGAAATAGTGTCCGACTGTCTCAATTGAGCTTAATTGAGATCATGTTTAATATTATAATAGTATTAAATTTTAGTATATTTTTTAAATTATTTAATTTTTAATTTATTTAAGATGAATCTTTATTAATATTAAAAAGTAACCATTTTATGATAGTATTACATTTTTATTCTGTCTCTTCCACCCATGTCCTTGATAATCTAAAAGACTAAAATTCAGAGATCTTATGAAGCATAAATGATTTTGGATTTAGTGTTGATGCTACATAGTCCAGTTGAAGCTTCCTATATATATATATATATATATATATATTTGTTTCTTTAACATAAAACTGCTTGAAATAAATATATCGGCTAAAGTACTATTTTGGTCCTCAATGTTTGTATGATATTTAATGTTGATCCTCAATGTTTCAAAAGTTTAATGTTAGTCCTCAAAGTTTTTTTTTGTCGATTTTGGTCCTCGAACGTAACATCATTAACTTTTGCCGTTAAATGATGACGTGGCATGCTTATGTGACACACCCTCTCACCTACGTGTCATATTTTAATGACGTGGCATGACACTTCATGCCAAGATGATGATGATGAAGGAGAGAAGATGATGATGTGGCAATGTGGGGTGACGTGGCAGTGATATGGCGTGCCACGTCATTAAAATATGACACTTAGGTGAGAGAGTGTGCCACATAAGTATGACACGTCATCATTTAACGGAAAAAGTTAACGGTGTTACGTTCGAAGACCAAAATCGACAAAAAAAAAACTTTGAGGATCAACATTAAACTTCATGCAAACATTTGAGGATCAAAATAGTACTTGCCTAAATATATCTATTTGAATGGCGAGAAAAGGTTCGGTACCACGAGAGTACTAAAAATTCGGTACTCTTCTCATTCATTATCTGTCATCTGTCAATAATAATTCAAATTGGGTCTCTCTAAACTATTCAGTGGGAATCTTATTAGCATTTACAAATGACATTTAATTCTTATCATATATATGTCTTATTTATTAAATTTGAGAATTAATAAATGTTTTAGTTTTGGAATATTTCAGCATCACAAAGATTTTGGAGCGATACCGTGAAACTGCCATCAAAGATGCTCACACCAATGAATTTGACGAGGAACAGTATAGGCAGGTTAGTCTCCCTCACTAATTTAATTACCTTAATTAATAAAATCCACATAATCCGGCCCCAGAATTATATATAGATCATAGATCATGTGCAGATAACTTCGATCAACTATAAAAAATAATATAGTACCCTCTCAAAATTTTGCAATTTGTGCAGAAATCTTCCATTTGTTAATTTTTTCATCCAAAATCTTAATGGATGGTAGAGATGTCAAATTATTTAAAAGAATTTTATGCACAAGATAGAGAATTTCTGCACAATATCTAAAATTCATAGGGAATTTCTTCGCAAAACCTAAAGTTCAATGAGGATTTTTTACATTTTAATGTGACATGATTTTGTTAATATTGTGTCATTATGAGCCGATAGTGTTTTGTATGAAAAAGTTAGTGAAGAATATTATTTTTTTTTGCATAAATAAAGTTTAGAGGAATTTTAAGTTTTTTTTTTTTATAATTGAAGAGGTTATCTGTATATGACCTATAATTTAGGAGGCTGTTCTATATTTTAGCCATATATTTGTTGTTGTAGTATATATGTTGAAGAAGCTATTTATCTTTCATATGATCTTATAAATGCTATTAAGGAAATCATCAACCCTATTGTTGCTAAGAGAGAGCTTTTTAATTGTATTGAGATGCTGAGAATTTTGAATATTTAAAACACTTCAGAAACGTAATATATAAGAGATTAATTTTTTTTTAAAAAAAACTATTTTCACACATGTCAAAATTTATAAGATACCCATTTAAAATTTGAAATAAAATTGTACGTGGGGGCCAAAATACTAATTGAACTCTTTTTTAACAGATTATGTAATAACTCATTTTATTAATTGATACGACTATTAATTTATATAATTAAAGATACGTAGATCTAACTGGAATTGTTATTGCAGACAAATATAAACTCAAGTTTAAACTTTTGAAATATATATAATTAAATAGTGTTTAACACGCAGGTATTCAGAGTTAATTTTCATGCATGATTGAATATTTTTTATTTAATTTAGAGAATTTGATTTGGTAACACATCATTATATATAATTAACCCACTTTTTGATAGATTAGTAGTGGTAATTTTACATGCAGCAATTGAAGTTTGAATCTGCAGCTATGGCAAAGGAGATTGAGCTTCTCGAACTTTCTAAAAGGTCAGCACTTCTTAAATTTCTTGTACCAATATACTTTAATTTCTCTCTCCTATCACTAAATAATTACACTATATATATATATATATACACTAGAGGCTTCGCATGCACCTACGTGCATACATGTAATTTATTCTTACATTTTTTAAAAATATAATATAAAATAGTTATTATATTTTAAAATCATTAAAAATTTCAAAATTTTTAAATAGAATTTTTATCATAATTAAAATAAAAAAAAATGAGAAGTTCTGCACTTCTCTATTTTTTTAATAACCACCTATCACACTTGGTTATTTATTGGGAAGTTGAGGGGGAAGTTATTTTTTTGGTGTCACACTTTGATTGTGTGACACCAAAAACTCCAAAGCCATATATATATATAGATATAAATATATATATATTTATTTATTGTAATTATATAAATATTTAGTGTGGACCGTAAGGTCATTGTACGCTGATACCATATTGAAACTCAAGTATCTTAAAGAATTAATCCTCAAAAGGTAGTTGTTAAGACGGAAGAATCAAGTTACTTAAATATTCTACTGAGCATCACACAGATGTGAGACTTAACTTATATCTTCAATAAAGTTTAGGATTAACTTTAAAGATTTTGTGGAGAGCATGATTTCATTGTCAGTATTATCACTGATTATTATTATTAATGTTAATTAACTTACGTAAAAAAAAAAATTTTGTAGTGCTTAATGAAGAAATATTTTGTTTGTTGTTATTATTGTAGTGAATTTATATATATATATAAGTAGTGAATTTATTTGAATGTGTCAGAAAATTACTGGGAAAAGAGTTGAGTTGTTCATATGATGAACTCCAAGCAGTGGAGAAGCAGCTGGAGAAAAGTATACATAACGTTAGGCTCCGGAAGGTATAATTTTAACATGCAATACCTTCAAAACAAAAATATTATATTTATTTCATTTTCACCTTAAAAGATTTAGTACTTCAATAATTTTTTAAGTCATTTTACTAGGATTAAATTGAGAAGTAGTTAAAGGCATAATTTTAAGGGTATGTTTAGATTGTGTATTAAGGAAGAGAAGGTCATGCTTGAAAAATTAGGAATCCAATGTCTTAATTCTCAGTTATCTTTCCTTTCTCTTCTTAATCGTCATAGATGAAAGAAATGAAAATGATTACATAAAAACTATTGAGAGAATAAATAGAAAGAGCTAAAATTTGGAAAAATAAATTGAGAAATATATAGAGATATAAAAACACTAATTTAATTTACTCAAAAAAAAAAAAAAGAGAACTAAATTACTGAGAGGGTTTTTTATAATGTTTCAGGCCCAGCTATTGAAGGAGCAAATTGAGCAACTACAAAACAAGGTACTTCAAAAACCAAAATAATAATAATAATAATAATAATAATAATAATAATAATAATAATGTTGTGGATATATATATATTCTTCATGCCTGACAATTAACTTGTCTTCATTTAAATCTAAATTCAGGAAAGAACATTGGTGCAAGAGAACCAAAGTTTATGTACAATTGTGAGCTTCTGCTTTCTCTTCTATCCTAGTTTTTTTTTCTTCCTTTGAAGCATCAACAATAATACAATATAGAATATAACATACAGGTGAGTCTAAGATGTAACTTGTTGCATCATGCAATGTGTTATGTGACACAATTGTGATCATTGATGTGATCCAGTTGTATTGCATGATGCAATAAAATAATTACAAGTGTCACAAACTTATTGGTTGAAATTACATTGTATGATGTAACAAGTTGTATCATAGACTCACTCATAAGAGAGACACCAATGACCAATGTTTATATTAAATAAAGAGAAAATTAATAACTTTTCCTCTGAAAAATACTACTTATTTCAATTTAGCCCCCAAAAGATAGAAATATCAAATTTATTTTATGAGAGATGTACATTTGTCTTAATTTAGTACATGTAAAATTTTTTGCAAGTTATGTTACTAGAATTTCTAAGAACTAAATTGAGATAAATTGCATCTTTCAGGTATTACATTTGACTTTTACATCTTTTAGGGATTAAATTGAGATAAGATATTTAAAAGATTAAACTTGATATTTTTATCTTTTAAAGATTAAATTAAAATGTATGTATCTTTGAGAGACCAAAATGTTAATTTGTTCAAAAAGATTTTTTTTAAAAAAAACCTTGACGACTTGAAGTATCTCATATCATATTGTTTGGGCCTTTGTCTTCATTATCTTTTGGGTGAATTGGATTTTATCACTAAAAGTTAATATCAATAAGGTTGAAGTGAAGCCCACTTTAGACAATAAAGAAAGAAGTCAAGTCCAATATGAATAAAGAAAGAAGTCAAGCTCACTTTCTATTTAAATTTTTTTAAATCAAAAAGTTCTATTTATTTTTTTTTTTGGTAGAAAAAGTTCTATTTAATTAGTTTGATATCAATATAATTTTGGCTTAAATACACCTTTGGTCCTTCTAATCTCCATTTGGTCCCTATAGTTTAGAATTACACAATTTCAACCTCTTATTTTCTGAAATGATCCAATCTTATACTCTCTCACTCTCACACAATATAATTTTATCTAAATTAAATGCTGAATATAAATCCAAATTAATAACTTTCTGTAAATAAATACCAATTCATTTAATTAATAAATTGTCATTTTTTATACTAAAATTTGCATAAATTAAATTGGATTATTTTACAAAATTAGAGAACTAGAGTAATTATTTCTAAATTAGAGAGACTAAATTAAAACTTTTATGAAATTAGAGAGATCAAATATTATATGAACATTTAACCCAATTTTTTTCTATGGGAAAAATCTTAAAATATTATTAGGAAAAAAAAATTGTTTAGTGTCTCAAGTAAAAGTCTCATATTACGAGAGTATTTATCTTTTTCTATTCATTCAATATCATCTGTTAATATTTATAGGAACATATACTAACTAGAGAACATAGTTTTATAATTATTAATTACAATGCAAGTAAAAAATTGAGAAACTATTGAATTTTCAATTCTCAAACTTGTAGACTCAATTTAATTACTTAATTATGTAGATGAAGTGAAATTATGAAAGGCAAAATGTAAGAATGACAAAGTAAGTCTAAATAGAAAAATTATTGACAAACGTTTTTTCTTAATATATATATATATATATATATATATATATATAAATTGTATGGTTGATGATGCAGTTTGGTAGAAAATCATTAGAGCAATGGGCTAAACACAAAGAAGCTGAAGCATTCTTCAGTCCAAGTACTCACAAGACTTCACACGTAGAAACTGAATTATTTATTGGACTCCCACATAATTAGCTCATGCTCATCATCATATATCATATATATATATATTTAATATTTGTGTGTGTGTGTTAATTGCTCCAAGTGGTACTGGTTAATTATGCTTGTTTAATTAATTGTTTTCTAGTGTAAAATCTGCCATATCTCTCTTCTTACCATTAATTAATCCAGGTTTAATTAGTTTTATCATTCCCAATATTTAATTTTGCGTGAATGAAAAAAGATTACTTGAGGAAAAAAGAAAAAATCATTATACTGTTGTGTGTACATTATAGACGGAGGAGACATGGAATGATTTTTTTTTAATAATGGCAATTGATACGAATACAAGTTCTTGGCAGAATCACACTTCAAAAGCTAGTTATTGAAGTGATAGAGCCTAAGATCTTATAAGGTCCTTCATCGAAGGTAACCTTCTTCAATGTGGGACTTGTATCATTACCATCCCCTTCGAAAGCCGGCGCCCGACGGCTGCACACTGCGATACTTCACTCAGTGGCGCTTCACTTTATCACGGTTAGCCCCTCTACCGATCAGAACCCTCCGCAGGTAGCCCTTTTTGGTTGGCCGGCTCTCAATGAAAGCACCAATTGATACGAACACAAGTTCTTGGGAGAACTACACCCTAAAAGCTAGCTATTAAAGTGGGAGAGCCTAAGGCCTTATAAGGCCCTTCTTTGAAGGTAACCTCCCCAATGTGGGACTTGTATCATTACCACCCCTTTCGAAAGCCAGCATCCCGACGGCTGCACACTGCGACATTTCACTCGATCACTGCCAACCCCTCCACCGGTCAGAACCCTCCACATAGGTAACCCTTTTCAATTGGCTGGCTCTCAACGAAAGCACCTATTAAGATTGTAAAGGGAGAAGGTATTGGGGAACATCCTCCCTTGATCCTCTCTGATGCTCTCTGATGCTCTCCCTTCATCATTCACCTTTGCAGGGTATTTATACATGAAAATAAGAAATCCTATTCAAACTCCTAGAGTTATCCTTAAATGTGGATAACAATCTTATCTATCAAAATTCAAAATATAATATTCCTTAAAAACTTATCCAAAAATATTCTTTCGTAATTCTAACTATTTATAAAATATTTCAATTCAAATATGCATATATCCATATATATGTATATCCACAACAACACCAATTAATACGAGCACAAGTCCGAGAACCACACCCCAAAAGCTAGTTATTGAAGTGGGAGAACCCAAGGCCTTATAAGGCCCTTCCTTGAAGGTAACCTCCCCAACGCGAGACTTGTATCAGGCGCCGTTAATTTGCCATCATGTTGCCCCTCACTTTGCATATCATCTAAATATTTAAAAGTAATACTAAATAGTCCCTATATTTGTTATCATGTTGTCACTTTTAATTAATACAGAAGCTACTTAGTAGTATTTTTAGCCAATACAAGGATTATTTAGTATTACTTTTAAATATTTAAATGATGTGGCAAGATGAGATAGTAATATGACGAAAAATTAACAGTATCACGTCAACATATAACGGTGACGTCAAACGGTGACTTAACAGGTAACGTTACATGAATTAAAATATTTGACGGGAGTGTAATTTTAAAGATCAAATATAATTCAAAAATTTATGGGTTAAATAATAGTTTAACCAATAATAATTCAGGGCTCAACATTATATATATATATATATATATATATATATACCACTCATCATCATCAGTCATCAGCTTAAATCATGTGTATTCCAATGATTTAATTTCTCAGTGTATTCATGTAATTTTGAAATTTGAAGGCATCGTTTAGTGTTTGTAAGTATTAGGGATGCAGGTTATTGTTTGGAATATTTATATGCTTTTAGGTGACAAGTCTCGTGGAGAGAACCAAGTGCTTGTCTCCTAATTAATTAACATATTAATATTATTATATATATATGTGGCTTAATTTCCTTTAATTTAATCTTCTTATCTACATTCTTTTAGAGCCAAAAACAACATATCATATTGGTTTTTTTTTTTCCCATTTTTCATCATATATTTTTTGTTTACTTTTTTTTTTTTTCCATTCTCCAAATACAAAGTCGTTCCATCATTGTACCGAAGGTGTTTTTGTTAATAGGAATGTTGGATCATGTCAATGTAATGTGATGTGAATTGAATAAAAGGGGATAAAATGGTTATTTTACCCTTATATTAAAAGTGAGAATAGAATAAAAGTGGATAAAAAAGTAAGGGCACAAATATAATTTTATCACATTGCAAAAAATAAGGTATGTTTGGTAGGAAGAATGTTGGATGTAATCCAACATTACATCCTCAAAATAAAATACGAAACTCACCCTAAGGGTGCATTTGGTAGGGAGAAAGGGAATGGGAATGAATTTACTCTGTTTAATAGTAAAATTTGATAATGGGAATGAGTAAAAGTGAATGAAAATTATCACTTTACCCCTTATATTGAAATATTAAAAAAATGTTATAATTGTGTTAAATCCAAAGATATAATGAGCATTTTATACCTCATTTTTTTAATGTTTTGTACAAAAATCGAGGACTTTTCTTTTCTTGCCACTAGAGCTGTCAAAGTGGGCCAACCCAGCCCACACACGTTGAGCCACCACGTATTGGGCCCGTGACGGGTTGGCCCACTCAGGTTGGACAAGTTAAACGGGTTGAAAATTTCAACCCGATCCACCAAGCCAACCTACCTAACCCATCTTTTTTTTAAAAAAAAATCTATACATACAAGTATGGGAAGCCGTGGACGGTGGATCGACCATGTAGAGGTGAAAGACGACGGTGAAATAGAACTAAGAAAGCAAAATTAAAAAAAGAAATTTACTGATGGGGTGGAGCCGTCGGTCGTGGAGGACTTCTCGGCATCGTTGACGAATGGTGAGTGACTGAGCACAAATGGGAATCGCCGAACTAAACTAATGAATGATGATGGGAAGAACATAAGTATGGGAAGCTGTGGACAATGTTCCCTCGTGGTGTTCCTTGCTAGCCTTTGTTAGCTCCATTTTTTATCAAAAAAAATATATTTAACATTTTTATGTGTGGACAAAATATGGGTAGGGTATATATATAATACTTTTTTACCTGTCTCTGGATCCGTTAACTTTATATCTAGACCCAAATCTAGACTCACAGGATAAAATTTTAGGGTATATGTTGGGTACGAATATTTTGATCATCCCTAATAACTTAGAGTGATGAACTGAAGAGTGAAGAAGTGAGAAGAAACTGGATCGAGTATGAGAAGTTGGGGTTAAGGTTTGCTTTTAGTCTTTTTACTTTTTAATTTTTATTAATATATTAATTTTTTTTTATAAAAATTAGGTGGGTTACAGGTCAAACTATTTAACCCGCAAGCTAACCCACCTAACTTGTGGGTTAGGTCTCCAACCCATTTAATAAACAGGCTAGGATTTTGCAATCCGACCCACCAAATTGGTGGGTTAAACGGGCCAACCTGTTTAATGGAATATTTAAATAGTTTGATTCTTCTTTGTTATGAACTAGTTTTTGAGGATAGATTTTTTAAGCTCTCTTGAGTTTTAATATGATATCAGAGCTCAATGTTCTCACGATCTGTGATGATTCAAAATCATAATGTCAAAAAAAAACTCCCAATAAAAAAAATGTGGCCTTTGAGATTAAAAAATAATGAGTACAAGCCCAAAAAAAAGAAGTTTTTAAGACTAAAAAAGAATACAAGCCCATGATGATAAAAAAAAAAAGACAGGTCACAACTAAAAAAAAATAGTTGCACTTAAAGGGGAGGAATATTAGAGAAATACAAAATCCTACATTTGATTGAATAAAATATTCAATAAAATACTTAAGAAGCTTAATTAATGAAATAGCTTTAAGGTGGTTCCTAAGCTTGAGTTTCAATATGCAGAAACTCATATATCCTTCACTTATTGATACAAGTTTTCAATTTTACTCGCAATTTGAGACTTTTTTGTTTTGAAGAAAAGTTTTTCCAACAACCTCTCCCTATAAACATTCATTTTTTAACTTGATCTCACACATATTCACATTATTCTGATCACTTTGATACTGATACCTCATAGATATGAATTGTTTTCAATTTGATCTTTTATTTATTTTCCCTCTCAATTCAATTTTTTTCCCTATCATTTAAATAATTAACAAATTTGGATGAAATCTATCAAATTTTTTATTTATATTTCAAACCTTGTGTTTTTTTTTTATCTTTTTTTTAATGATTCAACCTACTAAATATAACGCTATCATACATATCTTAGCTTGAAGACCCTACAAAGCTTTTTTATTCGATTTTATTTATTTTTGAAGTGTATAATATATATATATATATATATGTACAGACGCTCCTCCTTCTCTTGGTTGTCATGTTGTTATCTTCACAGGTGTGAGAAGTGAGAAGTATTGCTTATCTTTTTCCATATGGAGAGTTGTCTATTTCATAGCTTAAATAGGTAGATACCTTTGGTCTACTTTGGCCTTATCTACATTTTTATCATCATTTTTTCAAACATATATATATATACACTTTAAACTTACTATATAATTATGTCATCTCCTTCAATCATTCATATTTTTTTAACCAAAATCCCTCCTCTATCAAGTTTATTAGGATCTGATTAATTTGATTCGAATTAGTTGAGAAGAATTCTTTCTGTAAAGACTTTTACATAAGAGAATTTGAGTATATAGACTAGTCTAAACCAATACTTAAAAACCATTGGAATCTTGTTACTAATTAAAAATTAGGCCAAATTACTCTTTTGGTCCTCAACGTTTGTACGAAGTTTAATATTGGTCATCAACGTTTCAAAAAGTTATTTTAGGTCCTCAACGTTTTTTTTTTGTTAAAATTTGTCCTCTAGCGTAACATCTGTCTGGTTTTGCCATTAAATGCTGACGTTGAAGGCTTATGTGGCACACTCTCTCTCTTATTTGTCATATTTAAATGACATGGCACTCTTTCTCACTTAAACTCAGCAAAACGACGCCGTTTTGATTCATTTAAATGTTCTATTTTGGTAACGGCATCGTTCTGATAAGTGGAGTGAGAGAGTGTGTCATGTCATTTAAATATGACACATAGGAGAGAGGGTGTACCACATAAGTATTTCACTTCAACATTTAATGGCAATATCAGACGGATGTTACGCTAGAAGACCAATTTTGACAAAAAAAAAACGTTGAGAACTTAAAATAACTTTTTTAAACGTTGAGGACCAATATTAAACTTCGTGCAAACGTTGATGACCAAAAGAGTAATTTGGCCTAAAAATTAAGTAGGCACTTTGAATTTCTACATATTAACTTAATCATATGAAGAGATTATTTTAAATTATGCAAAAGTACAAATGATTAATTAAGCATATATATGTTTCACAGCAACAATTGTTCATCATTTTAACATTTAGTTAATTTTTTTATTACACATTAGGATTAAAAATTATCACACTCAGATACGCAAATAAATAATTCCATCACTAAAGAGAAGATGTTCTATATATATATATTAACAAAAAATTAATATTTATTCTATCCAAGATAAATTTTATTAATATTGACAAATAACATTAAATGAATGGATAAACTGAACATCTACTCGGATGGAATAAAAGTTCAGTAGTACCGTACTACTGAACTTCAGTGCATCCCTCCAATCATGTAGTGTCATTTGTTAATATTAATAGAAACTCACATTAATTAAGATCCACTTTGAATAGATTAAGAATCAACTGATTGGAAGGATGTACTGAAGTTCAGTACTATCTTAGTACTGAATATCTACTCGGATGAGAGATATATTAAAAATTTAATACTATGACAATACTAAACTTTTATTCATAAACTATACATCAAAAGATAATTAGTAAAAAAATTGAAGAAATTAAAAAGTGGTTGTGAAGTGGGTTATGGATTTTAATTTTAATTTAAAATTCACCCTTACTTAGCCCATGATGAGGAGGACCACTTCAAAATTTGAAGCAGTAATGTATTAATTATTATCTGTACAACAAAGAATTCAGAGGCATATGATCATAAGGCATAAAATATGGAAATGGAGGTAAGTGATGAGAGAGAGAGAGGAATAAATAATGTAAAGGGAATCTGCCAAGTTTTGCGCAAAAACTGAATCTTGTTCTCAACTGAAGATAATGCTATATTGCTATGAAGAGCTCAAACTCATCATCTGTTAATCGTTGGATCTATTTGGAGATCTGTGTGAAATTGTTTTTTCCTTTTAAAATATAAGACAACACATGTCTCAAGACAGATCCAACGACTTACAACCAGTAAACTTGAGCTCTTTTGATAGCTCTAAATAGTGACCCTTTATATATATATATATATATATATATATATATATATATATATACAGAGCGGACCTGATGATTAATCTCTTGAGTATTGTCAAGTCCATTGTTGAGTATGACCTTCCCAACAGATGATACTCTATTGTCATTCCTCCAAATATTAAAGGAGAGAGATAATAATTAAAAAAATACAAATATCTTATTATTTGCGCCTTGATTCGTCGGTAAATATATATTGTTTATAACCCATAATGTTATACAACGGATAGGATGTTCATTTTGAAATATGTAATATAAAAAAATTCGTGGCTTATCTCCTCAAATTTTAAAACTCTCTCTGTAAAATAAAGAGTAAAAAGGAAAAAGACTTGCACCTTATTTTGGTGTCTACGTACGTACATGCAAAAGATCACATTATTGATAGTTATAAAAAAAAAAAGGACCACATTATTATTTTCTGAACATTATAGTGTATAAGTTAGTATTGAATAATTACAAATTGGTTGTACATATCACTCGAATTTTTGTCATAATTGATCTAGAGATGCCAAAAGAAAAAAAAAAGTTCTTCTTTTTCTTTTTGAAGTGCTAAAACAATCTAAAAATTTAGGAATTAAACTATTTATTTATTATTATTATTATTTAGGTTAAATTAATTAATTAATTGGTTCCTATATTTTACTACAATGGTCAATCAAATCCCTACAGTTTAATTCAATTAAGGTTTGTTTTATGTTGAAATAGATCCAACCTACACTATAATGCGAATTCAGTATTTTTAACAACTTATATTTTAATAGTTATTCAATTATTGAAACATGATACATTTTTCAACAATCAAATTAAATGTTAGCCATCAAAATAAGTTATTGAGGAAAGACAATAATGATATTTTCAACAATCAGTAATTGTCAATTATACTTTTGTTTTATAATACTTTTCTTAATGGTATTTTTTCAACGATCATCGTTGACAAATGTATTATTCAAAATAATTATGCACAAATATCGACAATTGTTGACCGTTGAAAATACTATCATTAATTTTCTTAACAACTAATTTTGACAGAAAATATTTAATTGTTGAAAAAATTACTTTCTTATTTAGACCACCAAAAGTTAATTATTGAAAAAAAAAAATATTTTTTTAAACAATTAATAATAATGGCCGTTGAAATATAAATTCTTAAAAATATTCATTTTTCTTGTGCTAGCATCACTTATATAATTAGTATCCCACTAAATTTGCCCACTACAAGTTAAGATGATTGAACTTCATCAATTCATTAGAAATGATAAGAATGATAAAAAAATTAGGGTTTTACTATTTTGATATATATATATATATATATATATATATATATATATATATATCCTTTTTGTTCAATCAAAATTTGAGAAAATTTCTAACACCAGTGCATGCATGTGTCATTTATGTGGTGTGTGATTAAGATATGTTGATGGTAAAACTTAATTACCCATCAATCTTCAACCGTATAACCATAAATCCAAATTATGATAACAATGACTTAATTATAAATGACAAGAGTAAATATAGAGATTCAATTACAGATTTCTTTGATTCAAACAAAAATACAAAAATTGAAACTATAAGGCTGAGGTTTGATTGAAACTTGGAATAAACTATAGGGACCAATTTTATTAGGATTTTAATATATTTTTAAAAATTAATTGCATAAGTAATTTCAAGTTTTTTTTTTTAAAAAAAAAATGTAAGACTTAATTTTTAATTGATAAACCTCAGTCATATATATTTTCAAATTTTGAATTCATATACTAATTGTATTTATTCATCTTTAAAATTTCCATGGTCAATTTCTTTAAGACATAAAAATACATTTCCAAATTCGATCATCAGTACTATATGAATACATTGATCAGTCTCTATTGTGTTAGGTAGGGCATTATTATGAAATTATCAAAATGTATATAGAATAAGTATAAATATTCACAAGATTTTTGTGAAGGAGAAAAAAAATTGAATGGATAGAAAGAAATTTTTTTTTTTTTAAAAAAAAGCAGAAAATATAAATTAAATGATAAATTTGGACGGAACTATATATGTATATATATAATATAGAGAAATAGATAATTGAATGTGCAAAATGTAGAAGATCTGGATCAGGTAAAGTTACTTAATATAAGTTTTGTAATCTGAATAATTGATGGACTATAATACAATTTTATCTTAACTGATCAACGGTCCAAATTAATTGCACAAAATAGTTATTTAATTGAGAGGAGAAGAAGGGTTGAGTTTAATTTGGAAAACGACAGCTCATTTAATTAGCAGCAGCAATGATGAGTGTAGAGAAAGATGTGAAACTAATGTCGTTTATAACCATAGATTTGAATGCATAGAGGTCATAGTGTGGTCCCTTATTTACATGATTACTACTTTTACTTCATCCAAAATCTCAGTGACATAAAAGCTTCACATTTCACTAACACTTCATTGGTTAAATTAAAATGGTAAGTATTTTTATTTTTTAAATAAATTTTTAGATTTAAATTTTATATATAAAAATATATATTTCCTAGTCAGGAGAGATATCTACTTCCCTTATAAAACTTCAACAAGTTCGAATAAGATTACTATAAAATTATTCTCAATTGTCATATAGCTAAACTCCATCAATCTACTTTGTTTTCTAATACACAATGTTTATTTTTCATAAATACTACATAAAATTACTCTTTTTGTTTTTAGCCTATACATTTGTAATGCATGTATTTAACTTTTTTGTATAAATTTTAAAAAATAAATATTTATTATTTAGTTATAGTGAGGACTTATGCTTTCAAAATAATAGTGCTAGCTACAATTATCAATTCGGACATTAGAAATAGTTATAAATATTATTATATTCATTGTTCAAATGCTTATAACAACTTGTATTATATTGTATTTTAATTTTAAACACAAATCATGTACATTTGGACTTTGGATTTCATGATCAGTTATACGTAGGTCTTAGATTTGAGAACAACTATAGTTTAAACAGAGATTTAAAATAATAGTTAATTAATGAATGGTGATCAGAATTTGATAATAAAATTTAATTAACATTTTCATTGACTTTCAAAATACTAGCTATGTTAAGAGACTACCTTAAAGGATTGAATAATCAACCAAGTTTGGTTGGTCTAGTGGTTAGCTCACTAGGTCGTTTAAGCAAGTGTTGGGGGTTCAAACTCCACCTTGTGTATGCAGCAACCAATTAGCCAACGACAAACCTTTGAATAGAGCTCAGATCCGCGGAGGATTAGTCTTTAACTTGTCGAGCTGAAAAATACCTTGAAAAACCAAAAAGGATTGAATAATGGTATATCTAATTTTCAAAACATAAATGAGATCCATGCATATTTTTAAATACCAAAAACATTATATAACTAATGCAAAATTCAATAAAAGGCAAATTCTTTTGACTCTTGTGTATTTTGATAAATTAAACTTGTATTAATTTTTTACAGTCTTCTTGAATATATAGGTAAGATTTGAAGTGGAATCTAGTGAAATTCACTCCCGTATAATTCTGGTGTAATTCTTTTAAAATATACATTTTTACTTTATTTTTAAAGTACTAATACAGACTTACTCTAATAATAACTCACTATGAATAGATTAGGGACAAAATTATTATCAATTTTGACAAATATCATAACTAACTAGCCTTCTGAGACTATTTTTCAATATCAATAACAATTTGGTCCCTAATCCATTTAAGATGATGATATTTGCCAATATTGATAATAATTTGGTCTCTAATCTATTCATGGTGAATTATTATTAGTGTGAGTCCGTATTAATACTTTAAAAATGAAGTAAAAATGTACATTTTAAAATTACACCGAAATTGCCGAAATTGCACAGAAGCGAATTTCGTAAGATTTTCTTAAAAATATGATAATTTTGTGTTAAATTTAATAGGGGAGAGTGAAAGCATAATTAATTAATTAGGATGATTTGGTGGACATTGAATGACACAGAGTTTTGTTAGGTGTTGTAAGAGATGATGGATTAATGTGAGCTGCTCATTGATAATTATTAGAGAAGTTTCAAAATGTGTGTGAGGGACAAAATTCAGTGTTTTATTTCTGAGAATCTGACATGAAATGCAATGCCAGAAATTATGATTCAGTCAAATATTATGTGACATCCCATCAAGTACGTGTCTTAGAATTCTGGTTATCTTCCAAGAAAATTCAGGGCTGCTTTTGCATATATATATAGAATAATTGTATCAAGAGTTTGATTTTTCAAATTTAAAAGTAAATTCTACTGCTAAGTTACAGAATAAATGAAATTTTCAGAACATATTCAGGACGTAAGAATTTTAAAATTTTCAAGGATTAATTTCTTTCTTAATTAAATAACCAATAATTTTTTTTTTAATTTTATGAGAAGAAGAGCTGATGATAGAAAAATAAACATTATTATTATTATTAAAGATTATTCAAGTATTTAGATTAAGTTGTTCTGAAGCAAAGGGTATTCGATTATGTCTACTAAACATGTCACAATTGCTGACAAAAACCAAAATGATCAAGATAGTATTGTTAGAACAATTAATTAAGCATTTCAATTTTCAAGAATTGTCCAATTTGTCTTGAAAAAGAGAGAAGTTATCATCATGTTTGAGAGAAGTAGCATACATGCATGGGTTACATAATTATAACATTCACATAATTTGGGCTCTAATCAATCTTTTAATACACCCAAATCTATGTGTGTATATATATATATATATATATATATATATGCATGCTATACTTCCAAATGAGAATGTCTCTTTCAGGTAATTAAGTACCAATTGGCATGGTCACTTTTCTTTGTCTGTGTATGTAAATTGTGTGTGAAGCAAAGCACAAAACCAATGATTAATTTCACTTCAGTGCTTTTCCATGAACACGGATCCTCAGCTGTTCGGCTTCATACTGTTCTGGTTAACCACGATCCGAACAGCATGAACTCAGACAGCAGATATTATAAAAGATTATGAATGGAATCATCAGTAACCTCTATATATATATATAGCAAATATTACGAAAAATCAAATAATATCTGAAGGATAATTTATCCAATTCTTAGTAGAATTTTACCCTCAGTTTGTTGTATTATTAAAGAAATGTGCAGATCCCCAATATATTACCTTGCATTAAATACCCAAAAGGTGTGGGCATCACATTGTAGCATGAGCTCACACACACACACACACACACAGAAAGAGAGAGAGGGAGAGAGAAAAAGGGTTTGTGTGTGGGTGTGCATATATAAAATATTGTATATGGTTGTGTTTTTAACAGAGCAATAGAGAAGCATCTCGTCATCTTCCTCATTTCTTAATTCCTTTACCCATCTCAGTTCCCAAAAACAAAGCAGGGTTGGTTCTGGTAAAACCTTGGGAGTGAGTGCCAAAAAGATTAAAAGGTAGATAAAGATAGAGATAGAGACAACATAGTTTTCTCAAATATTTATATATAAATATATATAACCATCTAAGATTACATTACCACCATTTCAATTGTACTTAATTCCTTACCTCAAATGTGACCGTTATATGCTTCAGAGGATCCGCTTTTTTCGCTTCTTCATCACCTGCATATAAATAACCCCAAAAGCTTTTTTACTTTTTAGCTTTTCTAGCCAAAACCTCATCACTCACACGGTTCCTCTGTCCCTTTCTCTGTCTTTCTCTTTACCTGATCTAAGAGTGCTTCTGATAGTGTCATTTTCATTATGATTTTTCTCATTTGTTTGTGAAGCATTTTTTCCACACCATCTTTATTTTCTTTGTTTCAAAAGTTAAAGGGCATCATCTAAAGGAATACGTGAGGCTTGGCTTACCAATTATGGGTAAGCAGTGGTATCGAGGTGGAAGATCTTCCAAGAGAGGTGAAGGAGTTGGAGATGTAGAAAATCCTTCAGGTTGCATGTGTGCTTTCTTTCAGTTCTTTGATTATCATCCTCTTCATCACTTTCCTGTTCAACAGCAACAAACCTCTCTCAAGCCACCTTCTAGCATCTCAGAAGACCACCAGAGCATCCCAAAAGGTATATACTCTCTGACTAGTTCTTCAGTTATGTTAGTCTGAACTGTCTTTTCATTTCTGGAGTTTTGGTTTAAAGCTGTTTTGTATAATTCAGGAGCTGAAGCGCCTAGGAATAGCTTGCAATCAGAGGATGGTACGATGTCGTCCATCTCAAGAGAAGAAGATTTTAAAATCCCAGTAAGTTATTTCGTCCCATCCTGTAAAGTAAGAAATTATGATGGATGATATGATAATGAAGAGTTTAGTCACTTTACTAATTTAATTTGTTGAACTTGAAATTGCAGAAGAATATACAAATCAAGACAACAAAAAAAGGAGGAAATGGGAACGATCTTTCCTCAGAAATCAGCAGCTCTCCATCTACCAAAACACCAACTTTGGTCGCCAGATTGATGGGTCTAGATCTTCTTCCAGATGCTCAATCTCCTTCTCTTTCTTCTTCTTCTTTTTCTTTATCATGTCTTTCCACTCCAAACCTAAAAGGGAATTCGGGTCTTGACAACCTTAGACCAAAGCAACACATCCTAACAAAGCCCAGAAAGAGTATAGACAATTATATTGCAGGCTCTCGTTCCTTGCCTGAGACTCCTAGAATATCCTCTGCAAGAAGATCTGATGTCGACCATAGGCTATCATTGCAAATCAACAAGGAGAACATGGGTCTTGGTGAGGACTTGGAGCTACCTCGATTTTCATTTTCAAAAAGAAAAAATGAAGAAAATAGCTGCAGAAGTCCAAGCCATTATGCAAGGCAAATTGTTAAACAAGTTAAAGAAAGTGTGAGCAGAAAAGTTGGGCTTGACATCACCAACACTGTCAAAAACAGAGAGCAATCAAGAGAAGAACTCGTTGGCCAATTCCGAGTAAAGAAATCTCCAAAAGCTTCATTGAAAGTAATAGATGAATCCAGCCCAGGAAAGTACTCAAATCCCTCTTGGTCTTCCCCGAGGCTTAGGTTCATGGAAGCCAAGCAGCACAAGCCAAGTACTACAACACCACCTCCATTTACCCCAAAAGATCAAAATTCACACTCAGAAAATCTACCATCATCTCCAACAATCAACATTCAACCACAAGTTTCAAGAGTTTTAACTAACTCAAAGCCTCAAGCATTGCCAAAGGAAGAGTTGCAAAAGCAGAAATCAGTCCCAAAATGCAAGAAAGTTGCCAATGAAAAGTTCAGTCCTAGGCTCAAAAATCATCCTCAGACATCAAATATAGTCAGAAACAAGCAAGAAGAGTCTTTTGTTCGTTCACCATCACCCACCAAAGCCAATGACATCAAGAGTAAAAGCAAGAGAATAGACATTAATCTTCTCAATGTCACCACTGTACCAAATCTTCTTCCTATCAAAACAGACTCTTCTCCAGCGACCAAAATTCCTCACCAACAGGTACCCATAATTGAATTGTCGTACTATATTTCAATTTGAACTTTCTATTGTTACAAGTAAATTTCAGCCATTTACAGTACGGATTACTACTTCAACAGTAAAAAAAAACAGTAAACTATTCCTCTGTTTTGACCATTCAATTTTTGCATGTTTGTCAACAAAAAAACAACCACCACAGGAATCAGATGCCCAAGAATCAAAACGCAGCTCACAGTTATCTAGTTGTTCGCGCCAAAAGTACAAACAAGAAGCCAAACACATACTCGTCACCCGAGAAAGCAATGACGAAGAAGACGACAAACCTAACGGTGCCTCCACCACCACCACCACCACCACCACCAGATCTCTTGGACCACCAGAGTTCGAATACGTCACAGACATATCGAGCCGTACCGGGGCAACGGAAGAAGGTACTACTACAACAGTGCCCCTCAATAATCATCCTAAATGGCTATCTTCCATTTTTCACCATCTCGAACATAACTACCCTACCTCCGTTGTTTCCATCGATTCTTCCGCCGACAATAATCACCTACATTATCTTTTGCTGTACGATTTGGTTAACGAGATTTTGGGGGAAATTCTAAAACCCTGGGTTATACAAAATTCCGGGTCCAACTCCAAATCGATGGCGGAAGCAGTGGGCGAGAGAATTCGAAGGTTTCCGCACGCGAATTGCGAAGTATTGGAAGACATTGATGGATTGATCGAGAAGGAGGATTTGGGGAAGATGACGAGAGAAGGATTGGATTGGAGAGAAGGAGGGATCGTGGAAGAGATCGAAGGGTTCATACTAGAGACGCTAGTGCATGAGGCGATTGTACTGTGTGGTGCGGTGTAGTGTAAGTTTTGGTGGGTCCGTTCCGTCCGTATGAACGTGACGGTGTCGTTTTGGATGGGAGTCTGAGGTAAGAGGAGGAGCGGGTGTCACATGGTTCACGTGACGAGGTGGTGGGGTCCACCACATGGAAGAGAAAAAGGGGTATTTTCGACACGTGGACTTTGACCGTACTCGCACAGAAGTACTCGCTTTGTGATTGGTTATTCAAAGACGACGTTGCATTTGCTCTCTTACTCACATTCTCCTTCCATCCTTAATTTCAAGCTTTTGTACATACTACATAATTCTATATATGTTTTTTTTATTAAAATAATTTTATTAGTTTAATATTATGAAAAAATTTTGTATTTTTGAATTTGTGATGAGGTTTTAATTTCTCCTTTATTTTTGTACTTCACTTGTTCAATTTATATTTTTGAACAAGTTTTTAAATATGTGTATAACTTCAAGTAAGCTTTTTATTCATTTTTCAACAAGTTTATATATCCTAGGGTAGAACTTTTTTAATATGATTTTTTTTTATATACTCAATACTCTAATTGAGATTTTACTTTTAAAAAATAAAATATCTATCATTCTAATCAACTATTTTTATGATAAGAGTATTTGATTTGTAAATATGAAACATAAAATAAGATAGAAAGGAGGTTACAACTTTAACAAAGGTGGCTATATTATTAAAATATGGTCAAAACCTTAAATTAGTCCTTTATGTTTGTACGAAGTTTTATATTGGTCCTTTATGTTTTAAAAAGTCCAAATTGGTCCTTTATGTTTGCAAGAAGTTCCAAATTGGTCCTTCCATCCAAGTCCGTTTATTTTTTAAGTTAAGTGCTGACGTGGACACACCATCTCTCCTACGTGTCAATTGAAGCTGACGTGGCATGTCACGTCATCATCCAATATCATATGTGATGACATGGCAGTGGCGTGGCGCTGACGTGGTAGTGACGTGGTGCTGACGTGACATGACACGTCAGCTTAGATGAACACGTCAACACTTAACTTAACGGAAGTGGACGGAAGGACTAATTTGGAACTTCCTGCAAACATAAAGGACCAATTTGGACTTTTTGAAACATAAAGGACCAATATAAAACTTCGTGCAAACATAAAGAACCAATTTGGGGTTTTGACCTTAAAATATTTATCTTTATTTAGGTCATGTTCTTTTGGTGGATTTGGTAATGAAAAGGGGGAGGGAGAAGCCTTCTCCCTCTTCTTTTCTTCCTAACAAACAAGTCCCATTTTTTGCAATGTTATAAAATACGTTTTTGCTCTTACTTTTTTACCCACTTTTATTACATTCCTACTTTTAATGTAAAGACAAAATGGTCATTTTACTCACTTTTATTCTATTAACATCACATCACATCACATTGACATGACATTTTCATTCCTTCATCTTTTCCTATTCTCATTCCCATTCACTCCTCTTTTCCACAAAAAAATATACCCTTAAGTTGAAGTCCTTTACTCCTTTTCTAAATCATTCAAATTTGATTATGTATTTCCACAATATTATTCCTATAGCTCCTTAATTTGTAATTAATTAAGTTTATTCCTCTTACATTGTTCTTTTTTTTCTTTTTTGTTTTTGACAAACATTTTTTTTTTCTATTCATCTAACCAATTTAAAACAAAATATGATGTGTGTGTGAAATAAAGCATAGAAGAGGTCTATTAAAAAATAAATAGATAGTGTGTGTTCTTGGAAAGGTGATAATAGAAGTGAAAGTGAGATTGAAAATCATACGACTTTATTTGGTATGATTTAATAAAAGAATCATAATAGAGTTGAGAATATGAATAAGGATGGAATAAAATGATTATAATTAAAAATACTTTAAAGTTGAAAAAATCAACCACAATGCTTCATCTCTATAATAAAGCATGGATATTTGCTAAGTTAATAGACTCAAACATACATGAATTACAACCAAAATGGGGGAGGTAAGCAAACAAGGTCTCAGGAATATCAAAATATCCATACTTTACACGTATTTAGTTGTGGACTCTATGGGATTGTGTATCCAATCTAGACCCTGTTTGCTCTATATATATATATAAATTTTTAAAATATTATTTTTATATTATATGAAACAAATTAACTTTATTAGTATTAATAACAAACATTTTTATTTGCATCAATTTCAACAATAAGATAATTTAACTTTATACTTACTATTTTAATAAGGATAAATTTGTTAATATTTTATGTTGATTATATATTTGATGTAATTACTTGAATATATTTGCATGAATCTATAGTAAGTAAGTCATAATTTGAAGAAACATATTATTTTAAATTTTTCAGGTCCAGATTCGAGGATTTATGTTTCAAAGGATTCGGGAATAAAAATACTGGGTCCATATACAAGAACTTATCTATGCCGTACTCATAATTATCTCTAACCTCAATATATGGCAACTTCTTTTTTTTTTTTTCAGGAGTAAAATGAAGGGTGAAAAGCCCAAAATAATAATAATAATAATTTAAAAATGAATATTGATTCTCAACTTTCAAATGTTGAAGTACTCCGATCAATTCACAATATTTAGGATTCGTTTGATAGACGGAATGCGATAAAAATGAGAATGTGTTTATTACTTTTGGTAGTAGGAAATGAGATTATGAATGAAACAAAAGTTTGTAAAATAAATATTTTGTTCTTATATTAAAATATTAAAAAAAAGTAAAAATAAAATTATAATTTCATCATATTACAAAAAATAAGACATATCTAGTAAGACAAATTTAAAAAAATATATTAAATTACCTCAAATATTACTTCTTACATTCAAGTTACCAAACATGTCCTTAGGTTGCTGCTGCTAAGATTCTCTATTTCTATTTTTATTTTGTTTTTCAAACCAAAGTGACATAAATAATATGATACATAATTATATATTACATACGTTTACAGGTGCCAACAGAGAGAAAGAGTAAAAAATGAAATTGAATAAAGAGATATTGGTATTATATATACAGAGACAGCACAAGACAAATATATATATATATATATATATATATATATATATATATATATATATATATATTCGTAAATAAGACAAACATATTTTACTTAATCAAGTTTTTGTAGGGATATATCCTCATTTCATTTTTACTTAAATCAACTTCTTAAAAATGAAATTTTATTAGACTAGGATGTGCTTTGAAATTTTTCATCTTACTTTTATGGTGAAAATATCTCATAGCCATAAGGGCATTAAAACACTACGACAATAGGTAAAAAATTACCCAAAAAATTTTGAGTCCGTGAGGAAATAGCCACGGAATTTAATCCGTGAGAAATTTCATAGATTAGATCGGCCGTCGGTAATCCCTCCGATCTCTGGCCACCTCCAGCAACCCCTTCGATAACCAGTCATCGCCGCTCGCCACTGGCCACCTCCAACAACTACTCCGGTCACCGGCCACCGCCGACAACTTCTCCGGCAACCACATTATATTTCTGAAAAATGCGGTCCATTACGGATTCAAAGAGAGAACATCTTGCATGGCAATATAAGGAATTACCACTAGGCCATTTATCATTTGTTGTTTATTTAATATCAAATATTATATATATATACATCTAAAATTTAAATAATAAACATTTACCCACGGATTAGCCACGGATATTACCTACGAATTATAAATCCGTGGCTAATTAACAAACACGAATAATTTTATGAAATTAGTCACGGATATTACCCACGGATTATAAATTAATTAACAAATTAGCCAGAGAGTTTAATCCGTGGATCAATTCGTTGGTAATTTTGAACAAAAAAAATTATTTTTTTTCCGTTTTCTCACGGATTACACGTGAGTAAATTCATGTTTTATTCTAGTGAAATGAAACCCACTAATATTTATTTTTTATTTCTCCACCTATATATTTTTCCATATTATATAAAAACCTAACCTGAAAAGGAAGTAGTCAATTTTACGGCTCTGTTTATAGTTGGGTGAATATTGAATATAGTTTTGGTTATAATTTAATATTCTCTCCTACACTCTTCATACTAAACATATTTTACTTTTTGCAATATAATGAAATTATGTTTTTTTCCTTATTTTTTTACCAACTTTTATTTTATTTCCACTTTTAACCACTTTTATTCCATTCACATCACAGTCACGTCACCTTCCCTTTCTCCCAACAACATTCCCATTTCTATTCATATTATTGTAACCAAAAGAGGCCTAAGGGTATGTTTGATAGCTTGAATGTTGGAAGTAATCCAACATTTTCTTGCAAATTAATCCTACTAAACATGCTTTACCTTTTGTAATGTGATGAAATTATGTTTTTAACTTTTTTTCCTTACTTTTTTTTTAATATTTTAATGTAAGGATAACATGATCATTTTATCCACCTTTATTTCATTTCTATTTTCATTCTTATTTCTTACTACCAGACATAATAAACTCATTCTCATTTCCATTCTATTACATTATATCTACCAAATGAGCACTAAAGTGTTAGTATATGGCACTTAGTACAAAGGAAAATGAGCGGGAAATTCAAAATAAATAATAATAAATACATAATTAATAATAGGTGACATTTCATTAGAAAAATAATAGGTGACATGAAGATGTGGATTTAACTATGTCTGATCTTAAAGGTGAAAACAAGGGGGAAAAATCTGAAGCAGAAAATGCATGAAAAGAGCAAATTCTTATTACTACGATTTTTCACAATTTAGGGCAAACATTTTGGTGATTTAGATCTCTTTTGTTTGTGGGTTTCTTTTCTATTTAGGGTCCGTGATCTAACTTGGTGATTCTTTTTGTACTGTATTATTATTAGAGATTGAAAATTAAGTGAGACTATTATAATTGTTTTCAACCATTTAATTCTTGAACTTTATAAATAGATTATTTAGTCAATAAATTTATATTATTTAATCTTTGAGACGATATCCGTTAAGTTATTTTGTGATGTAACTATTATGAGTTGACGTAAAATTATTAATTTCTCACCATGTTGCCATCGCACTTTGCCACAAACATCATCTGAATATTTAAAAGTAAGGCCAAATTACTCTTTTGGTCCTCAACGTTTGCACCAAGTTTAATATTAGTCCTCAACGTTTCAAAACGTTATTTTAGGTCCTCAACGTTTTCTTTTTGTCAAAATTGGTCCTCCAGCGTAACTCCGTCTGATTTTTTTTGTTAAATGCTGACGTGGAAGGCTTATGTGGCATACCCTCTCTCCTACGTGTCATATTTGGATGATATGACACCCTCTCTCACTCCAACTCAGCAAAACGACGCCATTTTGCTGAGTTGGAGTGAGAGAGAAGTAATGCAAAACGGCGTCGTTTTGCTGAATTAGAGTGAGAGAGGGTGTCATATCATCCAAATATGACACGTAGGAGAGAGAGTGTGCCACATAAGCCTTCCACGTCAACATTTAACAAAAAAATCAGACGGAGTTACGCTGGAGGACCAATTTTGACCAAAAGAAAAACGTTGAGGACCTAAAATAACTTTTTGAAACGTTGAGGACCAATATTAAACTTGGTGCAAACGTTGAGGATCAAAAGAGTAATTTGGCCTAAAAGTAATTATTAAGTAATGAATGCATTAGTTAAAAGTAATAATAAGTAATCTTTGTATTAATTTAAAATGATAACATCATGACAAATAGAGAGACTATTTAATATTACTTTGGTCCTTCACATCTAGAATTGATATCAAATTGATTCTTCATATTTGCAATTGGTATATTAATTTGGTCCTTTCAATTCTCATTAACCAAGTGTTAAAATATTTAATAGAATGCAGACATAGACATTTAAATACTAAGTACACATATTGATATGTATATTCATGTGACATATATGCATAATGACTAATGAGTGACATTGTCAAAATGGATTGGCCCGGCTTGACCCATCATGGGCCGGCATTAAACGGGATGGGCTGATCGTTTATTAGACGGGCTTAGGAAGTGATGCCCAAGCTTGTCTGTATTGGATCGCGAGCTAAACCTTTTTAAATTTTAGAAATATTTTTTTAAAAATGTAATTAAAAATTAAAATGTAATAATATTATAATTTTTATTTTTTATTAATTTAATAAATTAAAACTAATTACATGTATTTTGACAACAATATTTATCTAAATTCATGTATTTATTTTAAAATTTTGTATTATTTTCACTTCAAATTAATATTTTATTAATTTTTCATAATTATTTTAAATTATTTATACATATTGTTAAAATAATACATAAAATTATCTAAACCATATAAATTTATACATATTTTAAACAAATATATATTAGTTTTTCATTTTCATTTGTTTTCAAAATTTTTGCAAGCTGGCCCGCGACCGGCCTGTTTTTAAACGGATCTATTTTTCTGTCCTCAAGTCTGTCTATTTAACGGGCGGACCGAGCTAACCCATTTTGATAGTACTAAAAGATATGGAGAGCTCAACCTCGTGAAAGGTTGAGTTTTTGTGTCTATCTCTCTCTTACTTTATTGAAAAATTCAAACAAGATAAATAAAAAGTAAGAGAGAGATAAACACAAAATACTCAACCTCTCAAAAATTGAGCTCTCCGTGTCTTTTCCCTTTCGCTAATAGCATTTTCTTTCCTATTTGTCTTGGAACTGCTAGTGTAGTCATTGCTGCTGGTTTTATTTAGCTTGATGCTTGTAATTGTTGACCATTTCAGTTGAATCTAATCCTATTTCTATGAAAAAAATTAGTGTTTTTGTCTTTTTTTTTTATTAATTTAGTAGTGTAACTAGAGTGTTCAAAATCGAACAAAGTCGTTACATCCTAACCAAACCAAACTAAACCAAAGAAAAACGGATGAATAAGCGGTTTGGTTCGATTTGCTTTTGGCGGTTTTGGGTGATTTTCGATTTAGTATTTTTAAAATCGAACCAAACCGCTATATATGTTTTAAAGATATTTGATTTATAAATAAATAAATACATGTATCATTACATATTTAAGGTAATATTAACTTGTTTATAATTTTAAAATAAGTTAGATTGAATAATTCTAATTTTCTTTTTTCATTTGTATTAGCTTATTAAGTTTGGTTTCTCAAAGTATAAGATTTGTATTAAAAGATTTGGTTAATTAATTTATACTATAATTTTTTAATTTAATTTTAGAACTACTTTGATTTTTTTGGACTAAATTTGAAAGAATAATATAAGTATGGAAAAAATTTAGGTTCATTTCCTTATGTCCATTACATCAAGTTCCACCAATTATATATTGTATTTACACGCTCTTTCTTCTATGATTGATTATATAAAAGGTGGTCTTCTATATTCTCTCTCTACTGTGATTGGTCATTTAAACACTTTTTGCCACATGTCTAAAATTATCAAATTAAATCGCTTATTTATAGTTCAGTTTGGTTTGGTTTGACATTATAAAATCAAACCGACCAAACCAAACCGTCCAAATAAAAAGTAGGTCAAATGCTCATTTTAGTCCTCTATGTTTCGTCCAAGTTTTAAATTGGTCATTTATCTTTCAAAAGTTCTATATAGGTCCTTTATGTTTCCTAAAAATTTTATATTTGTCCTTCAGGTTTCATTACAGTTCTATATTGGTCCTTTATGTTTTATTAAAGTTTTATATTGGTCCTTTATATTTCATTAAAGTTTTATATTAGTCTTTTATGTTTCATTAGTGTTTTATATTGGTCCTCTCAGCATGATTTTATTTTTGACTTAAACAACGTTGTTTGGGTGTTTTTGGTGTGTCTAAGGTCACGTCAGCTATATGATACACGTAAGAGATATTATGTGTCCACCTCGACACGTCACGTCACCAGTTAACTTAAGAAATTGACAGAATTCGACGAAAGGACCAATTTAAAACTTCTGGGAAAGATAAAGGACCAACTTATAACCTTTGAAACATAAATGACTAATTTAAAACTTAGGTAAAACATAAGGAATCCAAACAAACCTTTGACCTAAAAAGTAATTGGCTTAATTTAAAAATTCATTTAAACCGTCCAAACCGAACCGTCCAAATAAAAAGTAGGTCAAATGCTCATTTTGATCCTCTATGTTTCGTCCAAGTTTTAAATTGGTCATTTATCTTTCAAAAGTTCTATATAGGTCCTTTATGTTTCCTAAAAATTTTATATTTGTCCTTCAGGTTTCATTACAATTCTATATTGGTCCTTTATGTTTCATTAAAGTTTTATATTGGTCCTTTATATTTCATTAAAGTTTTATATTAGTCTTTTATGTTTCATTAGTGTTTCATATTGGTCCTCTCAGCATGATTTTATTTTTGGCTTAAACAACGTTGTTTGGGTGTTTTTGGTGTGTCTAAGGTCACGTCAGCTATATGATACACGTAAGAGATATTATGTGTCCACCTCGGCACGCCACGTCAACAGTTAACTTAAGAAATTGACGGAATTCGACGAAAGGACCAATTTAAAACTTCTGAGAAAGATAAAGGACCAACTTATAACCTTTGAAATATAAATGACTAATTTAAAACTTAGGTAAAACATAAGAAATCCAAACAAACCTTTAACCTAAAAAGTAATTGGCTTAATTTAAAAATTCATTTAAACCGTCCAAACCGAACCGAAACACCCATAGTTGCAACACAATTTGATTCTGTAGATGAGTGGAGAGAGCAAGGAGAGGAGGGAATATCCATTTTTAATGATGCAGTTTGAAGCAGAGGTGACAATTAATAGCTGCCAGAAAGTTTTAATTGCACCATACAGATTGCAGAGAAATGAAATGGAGAGTTCATAAATTTTCTGAGAAGCCAAACACAAATTGGGAAATTTGATTATCTATAAATGGTTTGTCCCATCATCTGTCGGCACAACTCACACTGCATTCTGAGCCATGTGACTATGTCCTTGTCGGCATCTTCTTCCATTCTCTTCAATTATCAAATCAAATAAGGCTTCCCCTCAAAATTTTAATCAAACTCCTTCAACATTTCTTAAATAAATTCATCAAATAAAACTATTTTTCTTCTATTTATTTTAAATTCTTTGAAAGAATTATTAATGTGGTCTCTCAAAGATATAAATTATTTTAATTTAGTTTATAAAAATAAAAATATTAAATTTAATCTTTGAAAGATTTTTTATTTTCAATTTAGTCTTTTTAATCTTTAAAAAAAGTCACAAATACACAAACGAAAAAAAATTAAAAGGACAAAGTGAGAACAAAAAAACATCTTTCAGATATTAAATTGAAACAATCTATATATTTTTTAAACATCAAATTGATAATTCTCTCAAATTCTTCTCAATAGAAAGATAATAATCCTCTTAAACTTATAAAAAAAAAACTTAATGATATTTATGATAAATTGGATGGTTCTATTATAATAATACTAAAGAATAATTAATAAGATGAATTTAAAATGAAAATATTTATTCATTTATTGTGTCTAGTGTTGCCAACATATGCATTATTGTTACTATTCCTCTTGCAAATTAAATTTGTAATAATCTTTGAAATCTTAAGTGCCTTAGACGCTCTTTTAATAATATGATGAAAAAGTTCAAGCTTTTTGAAAAATATGATGATAGGTTCGCCCAATTTAATCACGGAAAAAATGTGTGTAAATTTGGTCCTCAACGTTTATATGAAATTTAATATTGGTCCTCAACGTTTCAAAAAATTGGAGTGAGAGAGGGTGTCATGTCATTTAAATATGACACGTATGAGAGATGATGTACCACATAAGCCTTCCACGTTAGCATTTAATGGCAAAACTAGACGGATGTTACGCTAGAGGACTAATTTTGTCCAAAAAAAAAAACGTTGAGGACCTAAAATAACTTTTTGAAACGTTAAGGACCAATATTTAAACTTCGTGCAAGCGTTGAGGACCAAAAGAATAATTTGGCCTTTAAAATATTACTTTTCAATTTGTTTGATATTTTGATTAATATGATGGATAGATAATTAGATAGTTAATTGAATGTAGTAATATTCGGCCAAAAAAAAGTAATAATAGTATTAGTAGATGCTAATTAACTATTAGATATTAAATTAAATTTTATTCAACTAAAAATATATAAGAATGTGTAATTTGAAAAACCAAATGACCTTTATATCTCTATGGGACTTTAACAAATTAAAAAAGAAAATAAAAATTTTCCCCTACAAAATGTTGCTTCAAATCAATCAAAATGACCCTACTTTACCAGATTCATCATTCATGCATTTTATGGAAAAGAAAAGTTATGCCTTTCGTACATTTCTACGTGACATTTGCACATGAAAGTTTAATTTTAGTTTCAAATTCAATGCCATATTTGCCTTGCAATAATGACCATTCTATTTACATATAATGAAAGATTCTGTACAAACAAATTTTATTAAGATAGACGTATGTATTTGGCCCCCAAAAAAAAGATGGATGTATGTAGTTATTTAATTAAAAAAATCAAATATTTATTTATTTTTCTATCAGTAGAAAAAATATATTGATTTTGTTTTTTTGTTTTCACCTTCACTTGTTTTAAAAGCCTATCTTTTTTATTCTGTTTTTTTTGTGGTAATTTATCATTTTTATTCTTTAATCTTTACTCTTTAGTCTTCACCTTTCTATATCTTAAAATTAAGAATGCTTTCACACAAAATCGTTTTCTGGGACAATTAAACGTCATAAAATTTTAGAAGAAACTACTATAGTTAATCCTTTAAATTTAATGGTGTTTTTTTAAAAAAATTTAGATAAGTGGTTGAATATAAATAACTATAAATCACCAAATACTAATATATAAAATTGATCTAAAAAAAAAAGTTGTTTTTTATGGGAAAAAAATAAAATTGTTAATATATAAATAACTTTTGTTTTTGGTAAGAACCATGATGGGTACCTATCAATTTAATGGTCTAAATGAAAATTAATCTTATTTGAGACGTGTAAGATTATAATAACAGCAAAGTTCTCTCAATCAAATTTTAACATAACTATATTTTTAAAGCTCAAATCCGAGACCTTTGATTAAGTTGAAATAATGCCTTACCAATTAATCCAGGTCATAACTTTTTTTTTTTCCAAATACAATCTTCCAAGATATGATTTAATATCTTATAATTCCACCCAAAAATAGATTTCCAAAGCTAAGCTACCCTCCCTCCCTATTCTTTTGTTAATTCAAAAGTGCTGCGCCATCCTCTCCAATCTCCATCATATCAAAAGCATTCATTAAATTATTTGTCTGTTTTTTTTACCTCTTTCTCTTTCTCTTCGTTATGATTTCTGAACTACTCAACTCTTTGAAAAGATCTATTGTATTGGTTTACGAGAATGAATCCTATGCTGTTCAGCATAAAAAAATAAAGAAAAAAAGTGACACATAAATAAATCTTACATATAAATGGAACCCACATGTGAGATCCACTATGTTTCTTGGTTTACAACATGAACTCGAGCCAAATACTTATATCTCTTTGTATAACTTCTTACTTCACCTTTTTCATTCATCTGTCTTATCATCTTCAATTCTTATATTTTTAAATTCTGGCTACGAAAGATATAGGACAAAAAGTTTCAAAAGAAAAAAAATCACAGTAAAATTAGTTGAGTACCAAAACTGCCTGATTAACACAGATTTGTGTTTTCTGACTAATTCAAATCTAAACCAGCTAATTCTTTAAGTCCTATACATTTTAAGGATTATCCAGACTGAAGAGGCAGCTAATAATAGTGTTTCCTTTATAAAAGATTAACACTAGGACAATCTTTAGGTACACTTTTTAACATTGGTATAATACATTACTAAGGTGAGATCATATCTTCTCTTATTAACTGGACCAACAACAAATAGTATCGGTTTAATTAAAACAAAGAAATCATATTGAAAAAAGAAAAAAAAAACAAATGGCACGATCAAAAGATGGAATTTATTTAACAAAAGTCACTTAAGAAAATGCTGAGAAAAAACTTAGGATATCATTCGGTAAAAGTGTGATGACAACTACTCTAAATTACATTTAAATTAATAGCAATATTCTGTGTACTGAAATGCACAAAAGGACACACCTTCAGATAAATTTGATTTAACACAATTTTGTAGCTTTTGCTGTAACAAAAGCATTAAAAATTAGAACTCAATATTCATAAATGGACCTAATGTATTGCTTCTACTTAAAAGTAACTAGTGGTGTTTGAAAGTTTGTGCTGGCAAATAGAAGTCAGCAAGGTCAGTAATTCTCTATCAACAAGGTGTCACAATAAGACTACAATTGGGGGGAAGACATTTCCAGATTAAGGGGTAAACACTTAAAAAGAAGAAAGACTGAGGAATATACCTTGTACAGAAAAGTCACAACTTTCTAGTTTTGAATTGATAATGCAGTGATGTCTTGTAATACTGCTCTCAAGTTCTGCCATCCACATCAAAGCCAGAACCAGTCCAACCAGGACCCGAAGGTCTACCCTTGGGCACAGCACCAATTCCCTTTCCTTTTGATTGGAAGTTACCCTTCTTTTTACTTCTTGCATCACCCTCATTAGAAGGCTGCTGATTATGTCCATTTGTCACTGAAACCTTCTGACCATTTTTTTGGTTGGAAGCATTCTCAGCTGATTCCCCACTTGGTTCCCTTGTGTTGGGAACAGAGGAAGCATCTTGTGTTGTACTTCCCTGAGAAGGACTTGCTGATCTCCCATCCTAAATTCAAGTGCAAGATTTTAACATTTACTAGCATGTGATATGAATATGCATTATGCATATAGAAATGCATGCGTTAGGGAAGGGTACCATATATTACAGCTGACAATATTGACTCACACTTGACCAGACCAGAGCTCATGTCACCATCAATGCATTCCATTGATAATAAAATGTTTAATTTGAAAGTTCAGAATATCATCAGAGTTTTCTAATTGGAAACCTTACTAATGAAGCTAATTAAATAAAGTTAGAAGTTCCAACAAAGCATTTAAATCAAACTGTACCTCGGCTTTCTTAGGACCTCAGCATCGTTCTAATTGAGTCATGACACAACCCATAAAGGAAAAAGATTCAAAGAATGACCAAACCTTGGAGAGAACCCTTTCAAATTTCAAGTACTGCCTATTATCCCCTCTAAACAAACTCTCCCAGTTAGCACTGAACGAAGTTAGCATGAAGCAGCTATCTATATGAAATTTCTCATCCTCATAAAGGATATTTCCAACAAATAAATCCCTGACGTGGGTTTGACAGTTGACACTGCTTGTCTAGTTGGCTACTAAATCACACTTCATACCCCTCCAGCTTCAACAAATAACTAGGGCATTTGCTAGAAAATTATGATTAAATCCCGGGTAGCCTTATCTCCAAAGCTACCAGTAGAACCCAAAAGGGAAAGTGATGTTCCTTTCACTGCCTTAGAATAGATAATTTAGCTGGAAAATACTCCATCCCTATGAGGAACTTGTAGTTGTACTGAATAAAACTTGATAGACATGTGCTATAGGGTACCTTAAACTAGGGAATACTCCGATTACATTTAACCATCCTCATAACTAAGATTACATAATTTCTATGTATCCTATGGAAAAAAAATGTTATCATACTGTATTACAGTTTTCATGAAGAAGTGTCCACTAACTTGCCCAAAGCTAGGCCCACAGAGTGAATATAGAAATTTCTCTATGAAAAAAAGGAAAAAAAGAAAAGAAAAGTGAGTTCACTTTATCCCTGTATGTCCTCTCATTCCCAATTTTGCACTGTCAAAGTGACAGTGTTTCAAGCCAAAAATAATTATGTAAATGAATTATGTTGGTCTCGTAAAGGTTTTGATATATGGCCAAAATTAGCTCAGTTCAAAGGGCCAATTAGTGCTTTTAGTAGTATGAAATAAGCATTCGAGGGAGGCATATTTGACAAGATTAATCTGGTCCTAAAATGATGAGCTCATCTTACATAAAACGACTGGACATTGAAATAAGAACCTTACCTAGGTCAACGGCAAAAGAGTAAAGTTCACAAAGCTATCATTTACATGATGCTAAATATGTGCTACTAACTCTACAAATTTCAGAATGATAAACACAACACAAGGAAAACTTACATGATGTTGGGTTGTGGATGCTCGATTTGGATTCATAGCTTCTAATCGTCTTTTTAATTCCTCTAGCCGAGAAAACTGAGCATTACTGCTTTCTTGGACCTATAAATGATTGTTAGTATCAAACATCCTGTCAAAAGTAGCATATGTTTTCCTCATTTGACATTCAATTTACCAGATTGTTCAAGTCTTCACATAGCTTCTGTTTTGTTTCCTCTTCTTCTTTCACTGCTTTTGACGCTGCTTCCCACACCTGCAGAACAAGCAGTCAAAATATTTGATATTTCGGAAAGGAATTGGTGATACTCTTTGACATTTTAGAAGATAAAAGCTCCCACACTAATCCAAAATTTACATTTTACGTAGTAAGGCCCTTATCTAAGTCATAAGGCAACCTTAGTGAAATCATGTGTTAAATTTTATTACCTAAACATAGGAGAAGCAGTTTCGGCTTACATGAAGAATTAAAGCAAAAGACAAATGAGGAACCAATCAATACATGTGCAATGCTATGGTTTTTTAATGCAAATCATGATTGGAAAATAAATTTCAATGACTATGGCCATTTTTGTTGCCCAAACGCAGAGAAAGAAGAACATTGATATAAGAATCTACATATGCTTGATTATCTAAGGCAAAAGAGTTTCTCTTCATTTATGTGACTAAACAAGTTATTGAGCAATAATGTATCTCAAAAAATTTTCTTAATAGAAATGCATCTCAAATTCTCAATCACTGCTTTAGCCTTTGATCCTTACTGCTTATTTAGTCTATGTGGAAGATGAAAATTCACAACATGCCAGTCAGCATTTATACTGATCAAATCAACATAAAAATAAATTTACATAGTTGATACACATACCATTCGTGCCTGCTCTTCCTTTATCTTGGCCAAACGAATTCTCTCAGTTGATGCCTCTATTTTCTTTCTCAGAAGTTCAAGTGCTTAAAAATATGTATCATGTATAAAGAAAAGCAAAGTCAAATAACAATACAATCTGGTGAAGAATAATTAAATTATATATATGTACATAGAAACAGAAAGAGGGGCAACAGTGACAATATGGAAACCTGCTTTCTTTGGCCCAGCTGTGAGCTTCATCTCCAATGTAAGATTTGCAAGCTCACGCTCCACATCACGAATTTTAGAATAGTTCTCTTCGATGTATCTGAATATAACGTTGAAAAGGATTAAGATACTATATTCTAGATAGTTTGTTACTCACAACAAAAAGCATCAAGAATAAAGAAAAGGAGGTTCATATTATAACTATCCAGGGCCTTGCTTCGACATGAATGTATTTCTTTCACGGCTTCAATCCAGAAGATTTTGTATAACAGATTTAAATCTCTGTTTTGAAACAAGGAGGAATCATAAGCATTCCCTTGTCTCAATCTAAGATAAACATATATTGCTTCATTCTTTCTTTTCATTGTATATCACTAGTCCAGCACAGTGAAACTTGAAAGTACAACAGACAAGAGAAGTAGAGAACCAACTATCAAAGGCATACGTGACTTTACCACCACCATTACCACATCTCCAGTAGATCATGAAAAATATGCAAAAACCACCACTACTACTATCTCCTGTTAACATATTACTGGTACTTTGTGCTTTATAACTATTATAAACAATGCTATTACTTTATGTGTAACACGGCCGACCAATAACCTCAACGTACAGTCATCTCCTAGGCTCCGTATAACTGAATAAGTATATTATCACTAAATCTTATCAAATACATCTCAATGAGTGACAAATACGTAACAACAATGCCGGACGGTACCAAAATCACCGGATCGTCGTTCAAAGTCAATAGAGATAGTACAAGATTAATTCTGCATTACTTCACCACATCAATTTAGGAAACGACGTAAACGGAAGGGAGATTGAATTCAAAATTAAATCACAGCACAAATTCTTGGCAGATCCAAAATAAATAAACACAGAGAATTAATAATGAATGGAAGGAAAGGAAAGGAAAAAAAAAAAAAGGAGAGATGATTTACTTCTTTAATTGAAGCTGTTCTTCCTCGATGATCTGCAATAAAATCCGACAATGGAAGATGAATAAAAGCGACGAATCAAGAAATGGAATGAGGAAACAGAGAGAAGCGGAGAACCTTCTCAGTGTAGCTAATGACGGGAGCTTCTCTAGGGAGACCGTCGGGTCCGATCTGTGGTTGAAGCGAAGGATTGTTGGAAGCCATTTCTGAACGAATTCGTTAGGATTTAGAGCTGAACCTCCTTTTCTGAGTTCTTCTATATGTTTGTGAAGTTTCCCCCGCCGCAAAGCACGTTTATACCACGTGATGTGATATAATTATTAATTTTTTTATGGATTTTTCATAACATTATTATTATTATTATTATTATTTGATAGGATTATTATTGTTATTATTATTATTATTATATTTTTTATGAATTATTATTATTATTATTAGACTAAAAATCATTTTTGTTCCCACAATATTCGCGTTGTCAATTCAATTAACTATAAAATATATCGCCATTAATTTAGTCTATTTGTTTGCTTGTTATGTGAAAAATTAATAAATTATTTTTGCAGGTATTAAATATTGTCTGTCTAGCATCAAACAGTTAACCTCATCAAATTTGTTAATTATCTAAACGGTTGACAAATAAGATGATCAAATTGATAATATGTTTTGTGAGCGAGCAAATCGATAACGATTTATTTTGTAAATGACTAAATTGATAAAGATTTATTTTGTGACCAATAACACGAATATGTAAGAGGAAATGGTCATTTGTGATTGTGAGTGACCAAATTAAGAAGAATTTGTGACTGTGAGTGAGAGACCAAATTGAAAAAAAGAATACATTTATATGAGACTAAAATAGAGTTTTAGTCATTATTATAAAGTACACTAATCTTTTTTATGTATACAATAATTGTTAGAGTAAATTAACAATTTGGTCTCAAAGGTGCCGTTTGGTAGTCGGTGAGTGTTGTAGATGGAAGTGGAAGTGGAAGTATGTGACAAAAAGTGTGTTTGGTATACAGGGAAATGGAAGTGGAATGTAAAAGTAATATTGTTTGGTATGGTGGGAAGAAGATAGGGAAATAGAAGATAAAAGTATGAAAAACCTTTTTTGCCCTTACTTTTTTAAAAGTCACAAATTTTTTAAGGACATTTTGGTCTTTAAACCAAACCTCACCTCACCTTCCCTCCACATCATGAGGAAAGCAAGCTTCCCTCTCACCTTCCCTGTACTGAAGGCATACCAAATATGCAGTAAGTTCACTTCACCTCACTTTCCCTGTGAAGAAGGCATACCAAGCGGGACGTAAAAGATGCTCCTTGTGTCAATTTCGACCCTGAAACATATAATTGTCAAATTTAAGCTTTGAAAGATGAATTCCTAATCCGTTTGATCCTTGTTAATTTATTAGGAATGAGAATGGAAATGAAAATGATATGGTTATGTTTAGTATAAAATAAAATAGAAGATGAAAAAAAAATGAGATTAAAGTAAAATTATAATTTTACCTTTTACTAAATAATAAAATAGTCATTTTAAATATAAAAAGTGGAATCCAGATCCTCTATCATTGAGTTGTCTATCATTCCCTCTGTAATTCCAAACGCCATCGTTTGGTTTAATTTTTCTTTTTGTTTTGCAGGTTCACTAATCAAAACGCACCGTTTTGTACATCATCAAAAGGGTGCCTCCCACTTTGCATTTCCGCACAGCGAATAGAGTTTTTTCTCTGCGTTTTCATATGATTCATTACGTCTTCCTCTGCATCTTAATGGAAAAAACAAAAGCTTAGTTAATTTATAAGCTACACTTGAGGGCACATCTTGAATATATGTATAAGCTACATGTATTGTGGAAGCATGAAAAATTGTCAATTTATAAGGAAGAAAGAGATTGTTCGGAGTTCATGAGGTAACAAGTGTCCAATTACAACGTCTCAAGCAATGAGTTCAACACATAAGCGAGTTCATTACGTCTTCTTCTGAGTTCTGACGGTGAGGTTCATGATCTACTGTACTAATTTTAGAGGAAATAAAATAAAAAGAGGATTAAATAGAAAATGGATATATCATATTTTGATAGGGATGAAGTCAATATCGGAATCAGCTAGTACTGAAGTTGGTCCTTCTGTTGGAATTTAATCTGTTTGGTGGAGTAAAATTAATTGGTTACAGATTAATATTCCTGAATTAGATTTATATATTACACTAAATTTCTTTTGAAAGTAGGAGTATACCTATTTTCACTAATAGGATCTAATTTAAAGAGGCAAACCGGTGTGAAGATAAGAGCTTGTTAAATTCCATTGGGAAAAGATCCTCCATCCCAACTTTCTTTGCTTCTCTTTTTTGACATGTCTATAACTTCGTTCTATAAAAGTTAGTTTGTTTTTTCTTCTGTCTTTGAGTGATCCTCTTTGTTCTTCTTTTTTTTGAAACAATACGACTTGTTAAAATTAATTGGAATTATTCACTTAACTCTTATACTTCTAGTCTATTTCTATCTTGTGCTCTTACCTTCTTAACAATAATATTACCTTCTCATGTACTTTGATGAAAATCTTGTTTTGGATGAGTGATCACATTAAAATTAATAGGATTAAGAATAATTACATTAAAAAGAAAGTTGTGTTAAAAAAATTACTTAAAACGCCTTTGGTCATGTATAAAAAAAAGCCGTTAAAAATTAACCAGGTGAAAGATATCCTAATAACTAGAGGTAAGAGAAGACCAAAGAAAATAATAAGAAAAACTACTAAAAAAAATTAAATTATTAATAACCTAACCACATAAATATATAAAGACAAAACATGTTAGCATTGTTTGATCTAGCCAACCCCACTTAATAAACAAAAGCTTTGATTATTATTGTATTAAATATCAGACAATAAATATTATAACGTTCTAGAAGGTCAAAATCTTAACATTATTTTAGTACTAAAAGAAGATCATGCTCATTGATATGCATATACACTAGTATGGTAGTGCCCTAATATACAATAATAAAATAACCTATTCTTTTATTTATTTTGTTAAAACTCATCCACTTCATTTCATACAACTCTCAGAGGAAGCAAACCTGTGCCAGAAAGACCCTTAAGCTCTCAAACTTTTGAGAATTCATGTATTGTCTTCCATTGTTTTCAAGTTTATTTGCTTTGTGATTGGTATGGTAATTCACGGAATGTTCTAATCTTCCACTTATTTGTATCATCATTATCCATCTAGTATCTACTTTGATTCTTTTAAAATCTAAATTCCTAGCTTCTTTTTCACATCACTTGTTTATCAGTTTATGTACTACAAATAAGTGGAGGAAACAAACTTGATGGTAATGAGTGGGGAGCTAATATGTGAAGTTAATGCATAATGTAAGAGTAAGAAGTGTCATTTTCTAAACTAAAAGGGAAGCAGGGTAAATCAGTCAAATGCCTAAACAACGTAATTCACCCTAGAAGGAACAAGAAGCTGGGTACTTTCCAAGTTCTACCTATAACACATAGATATACATTTGCAAAATACAGAGCTTTGATTAATAATCTACTGCTTCATTTACTATCTATTGGATGACCATAGTGTCTAAAATACTAGTATTGCAGTCATATTTAGATTTAGAACAGTCAAGAACTATTTTGGGTAAAATTAAACTTCTATATATATTGTACGTACAGTGCATCAAAGCTCTTCCCCTTCATAGTCATCATCACAGACTTCATCTACTCAATTATGCCATATACTACCCTGCTTCTTGCTTTATAACATCCTTCCCTATTTCTTCTCCACTCTTCTACACCAATCCTCCTCCTTCCTCCACTCTTCCCTGCTATAGATAATTGCCTCATCCAAAGTCCTAACCGGCATCACACAAAGCCAAGGACCATAAGACACCACCTCCTCTGATCCATTCTCCAAAATCACCTTCTCCTTCACACATGACCATGACTCATGGCCGATAACCCCACAATTGTAACAATAATGTTGCAGCTTCTCGTATCTAATCTCAATCCAGATTCTCGGCAATCGCGGCCTCGGTACCCAGAAGCCTGTGGTTAAAGGTTTTTTCATATCAATAACCACTCTGGCTCTAGCAAAAGTCCTCAACAATCTGCCATTCACAACAGGATTCTCGATCATAACCACTTCTCCTACTACTGATCCCATCCTTTCCACATTATTCCTACTGAATCCTTCCAATGGCAAATTATGCAGCTGAATCCAAACCGGGCATCTTGAGAAATCAATCTCCTGAATCGTACTCAATGGCGACCATCTCTGGATATTAAGAATGCAATTTAATATAGATCATGGCCTTCCTCTTAAAATTCTCTCACAATCCTCCTCCTTGTCAAAAGTAAAAATATACCGATAATCCCCTAACTCCACAATCCCTAACCCTTCGTGAAGATTCCAAACCTTCTTAATCACACCAATCACAACATTTCTATTCAAATTCTTATCAGAAAACAGTTTACCAACCAACGCTCTGTTACTGATTACCTGTGTCTGATCTCCATTACTCCAATCCAGATCTATCGCATTTTGCTCCGTCCACTGCTCTTCATCCACATCCATATCCATGGTTAAAACTCTCAGAATCACGAACCGGAGGAAAATCGAAACGATGAAATACCAGAAATTAAACACTCCTCCTTGCTTTAGCACGATTCAGCGGGAGATTGCGTATACTCCATGCTTGAACAACACGTTCGGAAGAGTAAACCCTAAACGACCCTCACGGAAACAGTGAGAGAAAACGACTCTCACACACTTGCAGTGGAAAGAGAGAAAGTAACCTTGTAAGTGTAATTTGGGTCCTTGAATTTTTCAAAAGAAAAAAAATTGAGATTAACTTCCTTACATTTTTGTCATAAAATTCTTCAAATCACTAGCTTCAATTGAAGTATTTACAATTTAGTCGGGAAGATTAGTCACCATAAACAGATACTTTGATTTACTTCATTTATACTTTCTCTTATGATTAGTAAGTTGTTCCATCATGCAATGGATTATACGGCACAATTATGATTATTGATGTGATTCAATTGCATTGCATGATAAAAAAAAATAACAAGTGTCACAATCTTATTGACTGAAATTATAATACATGATGCAACATAGACTCACCCATAATTAGTAATGTAAAATATAATTTTTTATATTTTTTATCTTTTATAATTAGTCATACAAAAATATTTTGGCACATGTTATTATCTTTATATTCGAGAACTTTATAACAAAGTTATAAGAATCTTATGTTTACTCCTTTTGAAAATGTTAAATTAGTGTAAGAGATGAGTATTTTATGTTTAGTAAATTTTTATAAAAAAAATACTTTTAACTACTAAATTATTGAAAAGAACATGCATATATTTAAGTGTTATTGATGTTAATAATTATATAAATAGGTATAAATATTTATTTTTGTTAAATTTTTATTAAAAAATATAAAATTTTAATTAGTTCATTAATTTAATGAAATGTTAATTAAATGAATTATTTATTTTAATTAATGTAATTTTATTAGTTATGATTTTATTTCTATTAATTAAATATATATTGATAAATTATTTTGGAAATTATAAATAAAAAAGATTTAGATAAAGTTTCTTATATCTTTATTATAAATTCTTAAATCATAAGTTTAATTTATACTCTCTCTTTTATGATTAAATCATAAGTTCTTATATTCTTTCTCTTCCGTGATTGGTTATACATAAATTTTTTTTTCACGTGTTTTTTTTTATTAGAAAAATATTATAACAAAAGTATATAGGATGGGCCAGACCGAGTGGTGGACCTGGAACCCGGCTCCATTTTGGACTAGGTTGGGCCGAGCATAAATTTAAATTAGTTTTTAGTAAAAAGTTTTTACCTTCTTATAGCTAATGGTGACTTTATGGACGCCAACTTGGGGTAGTATGCTAAGAGCTCAATGGATTGTTGATAAATGATAATTCTATCATGCAAGTTGCTGATTTAGGTTCCGTTTGGTTAGGATGAAAGTTGAGGGATGTAATATAATCGCGTAAAATTTAAGAAATGTATTTGTTTGATATGATGTTAAAGTATTGTAATTTACTTTATATTATAATCCATTTTATATTAAAAATGAAGTAAAACTTACATTTAAAATCCTATGTAAAACTTGTTTATTTAGGTAATTAAATTTTTTTGACAAAATTACTCTTCTCATTTTTCACAATAAATCCTATGTAAAACTTGTTTACTTTAAGTAATTAAATTTTTTTGACAAAATTACTCTTCTCATTTTTCACAATCATGTCACCCTTCTTCTTGTTAGAAAGGAAGTTACGAAGGCTCCGATGGTGAATTGAAAAAGATTCACAATGTATCTAAAGAAACAGAGGAAACAAAGGAAAGCAGAGAAACGAAGGTGATGGAAAAGAAGAAGAAGAAGAAGAAAGAAATAAAAAGGAAAAGGGAAATATGAGAGAAAACGGGAGAGAAAGAGAGAATAAGACCACGTCAGCTTAAATGACACGTAGGAAATAATTTCGAGCCATGTAAGCGGTCCACGTCAGCGTTTAACGGAGGAAGCTGACGGAGTTAGACAAAAAGACCAAATTTGAAACATTGGAGACTTATAATAACTTTTTCGAACATAAATGACTAAAAGTAAACTTCGATAAAACATAGATGACCAAAATAGCAATTTAACCTTTTTTTTTTCCCCCTAGAAAATGCTTTTATTAATTAGATCATGGATAGGATTAGTTATGAATTAGAGGGTGTATTACAATGGATTGTTGACATCCATTACGTCAATATAATTGTGACTCAAAAAAAAAAGCTAGGCCCATTATAGTTTTTTTTGGTCAAAAAGGCCCATTATAGTTAACTATTACCTTTTATGCTACTAGGCTATTCTAAAGTAACTATGTAATTTAATAGGCTTTTATTATGGGCATTCTAAAAGCAACTATCACTTGGACCAAAAAAGATAAAAGGAAAGCAACTATCACATTTTGTGCTACTGGACTATATATTATCATTATTATTTTAAAGTTTAATGAAAAATTAAATGTCACTCCTCCTTTTACTTCTTCTTTTTCCACTTCTTATTTCAGTACATTTTATGTTCCAAATTTTTTCAGGAAATTTGTAAAAATTTTTCAAGATGCTTATACTAGGGAAATAATTGCTTGATTTCTTACTATAGAACTATCACCACATTTAAAAATAATTATTATATAGTACATAAACTAAATTAGGTAAAAATTGACCTTTATCCTTTGGAAATTCAAGTGAAGTTACTTTAATTAAAATATGAATGTGTTTATAGAAATTTTAATTAGATGAAATATTAAGCATTTAAAACTCTAAATTAAGAACATTCCAAATTTTCTGACGCTATAACAAAACTATTTTACCAATTTGTTTTTATTTAAGCTCTAATATGTTGCTAGTTTAGGAATAAAAGTATAGCAATACGGTACCACTAAACTTCGGTACATTCCTCCAATCAGATAATGTCATTTGTTAATATTAATAGAAATTCACATTAATAAGAATCGACTTTGAATGAATCATGGACCAACTAATTTGAGGGATGTACTAAAGTTTAGTACTATCGTACTACTCAATATTTCCTAGTTTAGTCATGTTTTGACAAATGTCAATAATAAATTTACATAAATTAATATGTGACATGCTATTAATGCATATAGCTATAGCTACTACCTAGAAAAATAGATTATGGAATTTATATATATATATATATTACATGTTTTAACAATAATAAATTTACAAGAAATTTTATATGACATGCTATAATTAAATGCATATATAGCTACTAGAAAAAATAGGTGATGAACAAATGTATCAATAATAATCAAATTTTGTCACTAAATTACAATTTTGTAATAAAATATAGTTATTAGAGATGGATTTGTTCATCATTAAATCTGTTTTTTAATAATGATATATATTGGCAAGATTATTTGAGCAAGAAAATTAAAGGTTCAAAAGTTTATTTTGACCAACAAATAAATTCTTCTTATTATTATTTTTTTTTTAAGAAGTATATAGTACATATTTAACTAAGTTCAAATCTAGTTCAAGATTGGCACTAGTACCCAATATCATCCAAAATCTCATCTTTCTTTTGGTATCTCATTTGTGGTTGGAAACAAAAGTCAAAAGGTTATAGCTTTTGACTAGAGAGGAAAACAATATAGGTTCTATTTTATATATGATATATTATATTGGAAATTAAATTTATATCTCTCTTTAGTAGTTTTTCTTTTTTTTTGTTTATCTCTTTGTGAATCTGGATCCTCTGCTATTACTGATATATTGTTCGGGTTTAATCAATCACAATCATGACTTTTCGTATTAGCCATAGTTATATCTTAGTTAGTCACAGTTATTATCGTGAGTAAACTCAAATAGCATAATCGTAATTGGAAAGGATCAGCCTTCATCTCTTTGTATGCTTCACCATGATCTCTTCATTTTGAAAGATCAATTCATTCTTTTTTTTGGTAGAGAAGAATGGTAGTAAGAAAAGGCACTCCTAAGTACTACCAGGTAGGGTGCCAGTGACATGTTGGGGAGACCAATAGAAGCCCAACCCAAAGGATTACTGCACAGACCTAAACCGCAAGCAGTTTTACCCAGTCGTCGCAGCTACTCAACTAGCCCTTTGGGTACCAGGGATCTCCCTGGGGAGGGATGCCCACCAAAGCAAGATTTTGTATGGCTTCAGGGAGATTCAAACCCTCGCCCATGTGTGAGGCGAGAACTTTTCTCTAGATCCTTGACCATTTATGTTAACCCACTTTACAAGATCGATTCATTCTCTATATATCTTTTAATGGAAACTTGCATTCGGAATATATAATCGGACCTACTCTTTATAGTAGGTAATATAGTTGGTGTAGTGCTCCAACTAGCTAGGATCAGATACTATATATAGTGCTCAAACATTTGTGTGGATAGAGACTTCTTTTTGTAATGCAAATTACGTCAAGTATACTAATTAATAGTTATATCATAAAATGCGAACAAAAAAGGTGTCATGTTAGATTATATTTATATACAATTTTTAATATTTATAGTGAGAATTACCTATGTGATTTGGAAGATATAAATTATTTTAATTTAGTCATTAAAAAATAAAAATATTTAATTTAATTAGTTCCCGAAATTTTTTTTTGTATCAATAATTTGGTTCTTCTATTTTTTTGTCAGTATATGTGTGACTTCTTTTCGGGACAAAAGAATTATAAATTAAATTAGGCATTTTTATCTATCAGACACTAAATTGGAACAAACTGTATCTTTGAGTGATCAAATTGATAATTCTCTCGTATTTTTATTATTAAGTTCTCTAACTAATGGTAGTTAAGTTTAGTGAAAGATATTAGTCCCTCGCAAACATGGCGAATATAATCTCAATAAGAGATGTGTTTACATTTAGTATCCGATAATACGTACTTTAAAAATGATTACTTCTAATAGAAAAATACTTGTGATAAATAAAAAATAATAGCAATAAAGCATATAGGAATAAAACTTTTAAAAAGAAACCAACAATGAGATGATAAAGAGATTAAATGTATAAATCATACACAATTAAATTTTTTTATTTGAATGTCCAATAATAAAGATATAAAAATTATTAAACCTAATGTTAAGTTTGTTCCCCACTAATTAATTAGATGTATGAATGATGTGATAGAGTGAGTTTAAAGAAATGTATTTGTTTGGTTATTCTTTTTCTATTTTGGCCAAGTGCAGCATATATAGCATGTAAAATAAATTTCAAAAGAAATATATAAAGGTGGCCTCATATTGGGTATATATAGAATCCAAATTCCACATTATGGTTATGTTTGGTTCAAAATTTTTATGGAATTGGAATTGGAATTGGAATTGAATTATTTGAATTGAAAAAGTGTGTTTGGTATGAAAAGATGGAATTGGAATTGAATTATTTGAATTGAAAAAGTGTGTTTGGTATGAAAAAGATGGAATTGAAAGTTTATAAAAAAATATGAGGTAAAAAGACTAATTTGCTCCTTAATAAATATTAAATAATTTTTTAAAATTTTATTTTTTAATATTCATTATAAAAAATAAAAAACAATAAAGAGAGAGAGAAAAAAAGTAGGGACAAAAATGTCTTTTAAACCCAATTCCACAAAATTTATCTCAATTCCTCAAAAATACCCTACAATCCAATTCCAGAGAATTTACACACCCAATTCTAAAAAACCAATTCCACGTAATTCAATTCCAATTCAACATAACTCAACCAAACTAAATAATTCCTAGAATATTGTGCAATTCTATGTGGAATCTAATTCCACGTCCAACCAAACAAAACCCACTTTATAGAATTGAGAATTGAATTCCATGGAATTGAGTAAATTTTGTGGATTCCAATTCCAATTCTACGTGACGAACCAAACTGAAAAATTCATCGTAATCCGTATAATTCCACCTTCAATTTCAATTTTCCACTGAACCGAACGCATCCTATATCTTCGTGTGAAAGTTCACAATATAATGGAGAAGATATCCAAGTCCTAAATAAATTGGAAGAAGACGTAAAGATGTGGCATTAATTAATGTGGAGAAGATGAAACGTAAAAAATAAGTATTTATATTGGTAAAGTTTTTTTAATTATTGTATCCCGAGTTTAACTTTTAGAAGGATGAGAATAAAACATCATCTAATGAGAGAAGGTCACTTCCAATAAAAATTATTACAGTACTTAAAAAATTAATTATCATATCTGCTCTGATAAATACTCCCGTCATAAAAACAATTCATAGTCACAGACCAAGTAAAATGAAGAGAGGAAAGCTATTGGGTTATTTTGATCTAATGATCTAATGGTCAGCTTTCCACAAGGTAGACACATAGCCAATCACAACTTTCCGACCACCTTATGTGGAAACTGAGTGTACGACTAATCGATCACTTTGTCACAACTTTCCTAATCTTGATTCTCTAGCATCAAAAAAATACTATGACGTTAAGTTGTAAGATTTATTTATGTTAATTTAGTTTTTGAATTATAAAAATATTAAATTTAATTTCTTAAATATTCACGTAACTCCGTGATAGTAACGAAATTACAATACAAAGATATCTTTTAAGGACTTAATTTAACAATTTTATGATTTAGAGGCAAGACAAATGAAATATTTTATGGATTAAATTTAATAATGTATTTCATTCACTAAAGCAGTATAATATGTTTGTATATAATTATTTTTGTGTAACAAAAATTATTGGTAATAGTAAGGGGAGGCACACCCAAATACTATATCGGACAGAGCGTGAGTGACATATTGAAAAGATAAATAAAAATTCAACTCAAAAGATTATTAGACAAGGTTAAATTGTAATTAATTTTACTGAATCGCAATGATTCAATTAACTTTTGGATTTCAAGAAATAATATTTATTAATTAAATAAAATTTTGGATGATTTCAATAAAAAGATTTGAACTCTCACTCCTAACTCCTAAGTAAAGATAGAATTATTCTCCAAATTTTTTATTATTTGTATCAATACACGGTAGCTATTTGTAAATAATTTACCATGGTTTTTCCAGTTGGATCCATTGGATTTTGGAGTCAACTTTAATTTGTATATATATATATATATATATATATATTAAAGGTTTCGCATGCACATATGTGTATGTAATTTATTCTTTTTTTCTTAAGAATTGTATATAAAATAATAATGATATTTCAAAAAATATATCAAATTATAATATTTGATTTTTTAAATTTTTAAATAAAATTATTATATTTTTAAATGAAGTAATGAGAAGTTATACACTTCTCAACTTGTTTAGTAACTATTCATAATGCATGTATGTTAGAGTAGTTATTTTTTTTGTGTCACACTTTGCTTTTGTGATACCAAAAACTCCAAAGCCATATATATATATATACTAGAGGCTTCGCATGCACGTACCGTGCATGTAATTTATTTTTATTTTTTAAAAAATATATAAGATAAAATTATTATTATTATTTAAAATAATAAAATAATAAATATTTGATAATTTTTTAACTTTCAAAATATAATATAATAATTATATTTTAAATCATATATTAAATCATGGGAAGTTATTTTTAGTGGGGAAGTTATTTTTTTGGTGTCACACTTTGGTTGTGTGACTCCAAAAACTCCAAAGCCATATATATATAGACTAGAGGCTTCGCATGCACGTACCGTGCATGTAATTTATTTTTTTATTTTAAAAATATATATAATGTAAAATTATTATTATTTTAAATAATAAAATTAAACATGTAATAAATTTTAATTTTAAAATAAAAAATAAAATAATAATGATTATATTTTAAAAAATAAATTAAATATTAGGAAATTATTTACTCCCCTACTTTTTTTAATAACTACCTATCATATATACTTTCTCTCTCTCACATTCTCCCACCATCATATATTTTTCTTATATTTTTTTAATTAGAAAATGGCTATTTTGTGACCCCAATGACCAGAAGGGGTCACAGCCATATATATATAGTTGTTATATTGAATATAAGAGAAGAGATTATATATAGGCCAAATTACTCTTTTGGTCCTCAACGTTTGCACCAAGTTTAATATTGGTCCTCAACATTTCAAAAAGTTATTTTTGGTCATCAACGTTTTTTTTTTGTCAAACTCAAACTCAGCAAAACGGCGTCGTTTTGCTGAATTCGAGTGAAAGAGTGTCATATCTTCCATATATGACACATAGGAGAGAGAGTGCGCTACATAAGTCTTCCACGTCAACATTTAACAAAAAAAATCAGACGGAGTTACACTGGAGGACCAATTTTGACAAAAAAAAAACGTTGAGGACCTAAAATAACCTTTTGAAACGTTGAGGACCAATATTAAACTTAGTACAAATTTTGAGGACCAAAAGAGTAATTTAGCCCCATATATATATATATATATATATATATATATATATATATATATATATATATGTTGAAGTTAATTTCCAAACACATACTTTGGACATAATCATCACTAACTATTATTCTGAACTTCTTCTTCAAAACCAAAATCAAATGCAGATCCACGCCAATAAAAAAAGAATACATAGAATATTGGGAGACAAAAACAGAAGCAAGCTAATCAATGGATCGAGAACTAAAAAGGTTTTTTTAATAAACAAAAGTTTAAGTGGGGTACTTGGGTATGCACTAGTATTCCATTAGAGTCAGAGAAGACTTCCTAACTTCTTTTATAATTTATAGGAGAATTTATATATCACCCACCAATAAAATCTTTATATCTATCATATTTGAATCCTTATATTTGTGGAATAAAAATCCAAACTTTAACAAATTGTGTCATTTCTTGTTTCCCAAAATGAAAAGTTAGTAAGACCAGATATAGTGGATATTTATACATGTTCAAGTGCAATTGGAGGAAGGAAGGGTGTTTCTGGTAACTGGTACTTGTGGTTGCCACACATGCAAACACGTACTTGTGGTTGCCACAAATTCAAGACGACTGGTGAGTTAAAACTATCGAGAGTTTTATAACATTACCATTTGTTAATTATTAGGATCTATCTTTGAGATCTAACATTATATTAACTTTCATGGAATTTTCTGGTGAGAAAAAATATATAATATATAATGGTGGTTATAAGTTAATTAAGGGTTTATCTATAATAACATTTAAGGTTAATTCTTTTCTTTTATTATTGATCCAGAAAATTGTATTATATATTCTAAACTTAATGAAAAGTTAAAAAGAATAATAATTTTTAAAATTTTTTATTGATCGAATAGAATCTTAATCAATATCTTAAGAACACTGATTAGTAAAACTCAAAAATTAGTTAGGCCCACCATTAATAATGTTCTCTGCATGCATCACAGTGCGACCAACATGTTTAGTGGAATTTCATGTTTCCCTCTATACATGTTCATATCCCACTTCTAGTTCCCTCTAACTATATATATATATATATAATCCTTTAATTTGTCTTATATATGTTGTAATTGTTAAGTTTCAGAAAATTGCTATTATAATAAGATTGAAATTAATATGAGTAATACTATGGGTAAAGGTAAAGTATAATCTTTTGAAAAAATTAATGATTTAATCTAATTAAGATGATCTCTCTCAATTTAGTTTTCAAAAATAAATATTTTATTTTAGTCCATGAAAAAACAATTCCTAATCAATGAATGAGAGTATGATGATACACAAAAAATTAATTGATAGTATTATTAAGAATTTAGCTGCGCGCCTATTAAATGATAAATCAAATTATATACAGAATTTAGAAAATAGAAGAAAAGACATTAGATTTACAAATTAATTAAACACTATCAACTTCCACTATTTGATGTATTTTATTTTACATAAATTAAACATTGTTAAAACATTTTGTTGACATTTTTTTAGTTGATAATAATTGAATTGAACAATCAATATTCATCGGTTAGCCTCTATTAATATTATCGTTAGCTAACATTCTATCATTCATAATAAAAAAAATCAAATTTATTGAAAATTAATTTTTTAAGAATTAAATTAAAAAAAAAATTTCTAAAGAGTAAATTGATATAATAATATGCATATTTCATAAACTAATAATGTAATCTATCTTTTCATAAAACATTAAAAAAATCGAAGTCTTTTTTTTTTTCTGAAGCATCTTGATTTAAAGATATATATTTTGGTGGGCTGGATCAAACCTAGTAGTTGATAGTTATATATTTGATTTAACACAAACAATGTGAATACTAATTAGAAAGATCACATTCACGTACTCTCTTAAAACTCCAATTATCAGTTCAAATCCAAGTGCATGCCACTGAGACAACACAATCCCAGACCAAAATTTAATTGAAAAAAGATAGGATAAGATGTCCCCAAAAATATTTGGGATATGCTATATATGGAAGATCCAAGCCTCAATTAATTTTTTTAAGAAATACCCTTAATGATATATAATATAAACTTTAAAAAAAAAAGTTATGATGTATCAAAAATATATATTTTTTTAAATAAAAAACTTATAAGTTCACCTTTTTTTTATCAAAGTATATTTAATTTATCTATATTAATATGACTATTAGATTTTTTGGTCATTGGCATCACAAAATAACTATTTTTTAATTAAAAAAACCAAAAAAATATATTATGAGATAATGTGAAAATATATATATATATATATAGGACTAGATTCGACTCTCTAATTTTTTTTTGTTAACCGTACCACATGGTCTTTGAAGTTTTGTCCAAAATTTAATTGAAAAAAGATAAGATAAGATGTCCAAAAAAAAAATTTGGGATATGCTATATATGGAAGATCCAAGCCTCAGTTAATTTTTTTAAGAAATACCCTTAACGATATATAATATAAACTTAAAAACAAAAAGTTATGATGTATCAAAAATATATCTTTTTAAATAAAAAACTTAGAGTAAATTACACTGTCCTCCCCTGAGAGATGCTAAAATTACACTGCCCTCCCATCTCGTTTGCAAAATTACACTGCCCTCCCTTGAGAGATCAAAAGTCATTACACTTTGATCCAAAACACCATTTTCCAATAAAAAAAAAGTCTAAAAGGTTACATTTTTTCAACTTCCAATATAAAAAATATTCATGACTAAATTACCCCTCACAAAAGAATGAAATTCTATAAAATATGACCTATACATACTTTCATCCTCTTATAATAACATTGTTTCATTTTTTATTGGCTTTTATTATTTTATTAGTATTTATAGTAATTATTATTGTTAACAAAATAAAATTCTAAAAAAAAAGTCTCTAACTTAAAATAGTTTATAAATTTTTATATTAATAATGTAATGTAATATAAAAAATCTATTATTTTACTTAATTTTCGACAATTAAGTTTAATATATATATATACATAATAATAAAATATATCAAAAAATTTTGGTAAGTGTACTAGAATTCAGTTTTATAAATTTTTTTGGTAAAGATTCAATTTTATAAATTTCGATGATGCATAACGTTAAACATTTTTTATTTTGTGTGAGGGTCAATTTAGTCATGAATATTTATTAGTCATTAATATTTATTATATTGACTTTTTAGACCTTTTTTTAGTGGGAGAATAGTGTTTTGGATCAAAGTGTAATGACTTTTGATCTCTCAAGGGAGGGCAGTGTAATTTTGGAAACTAGAGGGGAGGGCAGTGTAATTTCAGTATCTCTCAGGGGAGGGCAGTGTAATTTACTCAAAAACTTATAAGTTCAACTTTTTTTTATATCAAAGTATATTTAATTTATCTATATTAATATGACTATTGAATCTTTTGGTCGATCATTGATATCACAAAAGAATTATTTTTTTATTAAAACATACAACAAAAACAAATATTATGACTAGCTCTCTTGTGCCTCTGTGGTTCAGTGTTTCAATTGAAACAACAGGGCATGGGTTCAAGAGCTGGTACTGAGACCAAAAAAAAAAAAAAAACAAATATTATGAGATAATGTGAGATATATATATATATGGATAGTTACTAACAAGGACTAGATTCAACTCTATTTTTTTGTTAACCACACGGTTTTTAATTTGAAGTTTTGTTCAAACTAATCTCGAACTCATGATTATGTTTAAATGATACTAGGCACTTAACAGTGCCACATCAGTATTTAACAGTCACATCAGTTGGTACCTAGTTATCTAACTGGTAATGGTTAGGAGACTAAATAGTTGATAGAGTTACAAATTCGGGGACTAAATAGTTGACAGAGTTGCAAATTCAGGGACTAAATAGTATTTTTGTCAAATTTAAGGACTAAAGAGTTGACAGAGTTGCAAAATCAGGGACTAAATAGTATTTTTGCCAAATTCGAGGACCAAATAGTAGTTTGACCAACAATTTAGGGACAAAATAGTATTTTGACTTTTTTTTAAAGTATCCAATCAATTTTTAAAAAATTCAAACCGTCCCAACTTATGACTTCCATCTTAAACTATCCTCTCAAATTATTGTGCTATAACACAGAAAAGTAATAATTAATTAAATTTAGAAGTGATTATTACACAATAAAACTCTTTACAGTGAACAATCTTCTTCCACAAGATACTGTCGGCAATGTGCAATACCAGAGTGATAATGGAAAAAAGAAAGAATAAATATCTACATTATTGAATTGGGTAAAAAAAGAAATTTTAAATTAATATTAATATGATAGACATAAATACTTACTACTGCATGCTTATTTAATTCTTTGGTACAAGCTAATTAAAAAGATAAAAATATTTACATTATTATTATTATTATTAATTAGGTTCCTTTATATGATTTTGCTTGATGAACTATATATAGTTATATATTCAATTCCCATTGTAGCGATGCTGTCTTTTTCTTCTTACTTAGAAGAATGACTTTTTTGCTGATAAGTTTTTAATATTCTTTTTTCGATTTCACTTTTGTGTTGTATTAAAATTTTTTTGACTAAAGTACTATTTTGGTCATTAATGTTTGCATGAAGTTTAATGTTAGTCCTCAAAGTTTTTTTTTGTTGATTTTTGTCCTTGAGTGTAACACCGTTAACTTTTGCCGTTAAATGATGACGTGGCATGCTTATGTGGCACACCCTGTCTCCTACGTGTCATATGACGTGGTATGACACATCACTGCCAAGATAATGATGATGAAGGAGAGAAGATAATGATGTGGCAATGTGCAGTGATGTGTCATGCCACGTCATTAAAATATGACACGTATGAGAGAGGGTGTGCCACATAAGCATGACACGTCATCATTTAATGGCAAAAGTTAATGGTGTTACGCTCGAGGATCAAAATCAACCAAAAAAATTTTTTGGTGACCAATATTAAACTTCATGCAAACATTGAAAACCAAAATAATATTTTAGCCAATTTTTTTTATCATTTACTCAAATTTCGTGTGTCACTACCATACGAAAAAGAAAACTGCTTTGTTTTAAACGCCTGCGATCTTAATTGAAGAGTTCATCATGTCTCGATGGATCACATATATATCTATATATATATGGCTTTGGAGTTTTTGGTGTCACACAACCAAAGTGTGACACCAAAAAAATAACTTCCTTCTCAACTTCCCAATAAATAACCAACTTCTCACAAAATAGCTATATTTAAAATTAAAAAATACAAAAAAAAATAATATGATTGGAGAATGTGGGAGAGAGAAAACAAGAATGATAGGTGGTTAATTTTTTTTATTTTAAATTATGATAAAAATTCTATTTCAAAATTTCAAAATATTTAATTTTTAATGATTTTAAAATACAATAACTATTTTATATTATATTTTTAAAAAATTTAAGAATAAATTACATGTATGCACGTAGGTGCATGCGAAGCCTCTAGTATATATATATGGCTTTGGAGTTTTTGGTGTCACAAACCAAAGTGTGACACCAAAAAAATAACTACCCTAACCCCACTTTCTTATACTAAATCAAAAAATTTTAAAAAATATGATTGGAGGAGATATGAGAGAAAAGAAGATCATGGGTAAGGTAGTTAATAAAAATGGTTAAAGAGAAAATATAAATATAAGTAGTAATTTAATTAATTATTATATTTAAAAATAATAATAATAAAAATATTTTTATAGCGAATTTTAAAAAAAATGATTGTATGCACCTTGGTGCATGCGAAGCCTCTAGTATATATATATATACTATTTGTTAATATTAATAAATGTAAGAAAGATTTGATGGCTTTAATAGTATATATAGTCATTGTCCTAAGGAAATTAAGCCCCCACTATTTGTTATTGTTAGGTTTGTTATGGCAGATTTCCTCCAGGATTATACAAAGCCTGATATTATAGTCAGCAAGCCTATAATATCTCAGAACACGATTTTCTAGAAATCAGAAAAGAGAGAATATGATTTTCGATTTTTTTGTTGTGATTCTGTTTAATGGAAGATGCGAATTTATAGACAAAATCCGAATAGACATGATCCTTCACATATGACATTTCAAATATAAACGTTGTGCTCATTCAAATTAATTAATTAATTTGAATTTAAATTTATTTAACAATTAATAAAAAATTAATTATCCGGCTACCAATTTTAAGCCCAAGTGCCCCAAGTGGCCAAATGCCCAATCTTTGACCAATATATTATATATATTAGGATCTAGGGGTGGCAATGGGCGGGTATCCCGCTCATTTTTTCATTATCCGAATCCGAATCCGAATCCGCCCATTACACCCAATACCCGAACCCTAACCGAATTCGAAAAAAATTACATTTTCAATATCCGTATCCGAAAATACCCAATATCCAAAATTACCCGATATCCGAAATACCCAAAAAAAATAACGAATATAGGATACCCAATATCCTATATCCATTACCCAATATCCATCCACTAAATAAATTACTATAAAAAAGTTAAATTTTCTAAAAAATAAAGATAATTTTTATAAATTAAAATTAACAATACTAATTTTATTAATTGAACCATAAAATTTTATTTAATAAAATAAATTTTATTTAATATTTAAAATTATAATTTATAATTTATAATATATATATATATATATTAATATATATAAAATATTATATTTAATTAATATATTATATAAAAACGGATATCGGATATCCTATTCGCCCATTTAATCGGACGGATATAGGGTATCCGGGACTAATATCCTAATCCGACCAATATCCGATATCCGATGGATATCGAATATTTCTTCGGACGGATACCCGCGGATACCCGTATCCATTGCCACCCCTATTAGGATCACACTAGAATCTTTGATTTTTATATCCAATATCCTTTTATTTATTTTGTTATAAATGATTCGTTAACCATTTATGTATATTGTTTCTATCCTTGATTTATCCAATGTGGGACTTACTCACTAATTATTCTAACAATAAAAATTCACATTAATAAGAACCCATTTTAAATGGATGATATGACACCCTCTCTCACTCCAATTCAGCAAAACAACGCCATTTTGCTAAGTTGGAGTGAGAGAGAAGTGATGCAAAACGGCGTCGTTTTGCTGAATTGAAGTGAGAGAGGGTGTCATATCATCCAAATATGACACGTAGGAGAGAGGGTGTGCCACATAAGCCTTCCACGTCAGCATTTAACAAAAAAAAACCAGACGGAGTTACGCTGGAGAACCAATTTTGACAAAAAAAACGTTGAAAATAACTTTTTGAAACGTTGATGACCAATATTAAACTTGGTACAAACGTTGAGGACCAAAAGAGTAATTTTGCCTTTATTTATTTATGTGGTATTATACTGCTCAGGGTTGTCTAATTAGTGGGTTAAGTAAGTGCATGAGGAATCAATACCCAATTAAGTCTCTTCATCTTTTGTTGATTATAAGTAATTTAATTTGGTATGTAGGATATCCATAATTAACGAAGGCAAAGACAACAAAAGTGACTATGCAAGTCAACTCAGAAAACAGCATTATATGCATTGGTTTAGATCCTCGAAGGATTTGATTTGATGTTGTATATGTTAATGCTTGATTTTTTTTTCTTGTTTACTCCCTTTATATACATGAAAGTTATATATATATATATATATCCATTTGATGTGTTAGACTTTTTATTTTTCAAATATATATATATATTTGTTATGATGAGAAAAAACTTGAATTTGATTATGAAACTTATTGGCCAGAGCCATTCGAGTCGGCAGGAGCCGATCAGGAAGAATGTGAAATGTTTATTTTGATTTTTTATGTTTTATTTAAATTTTAAATTGATCATTTATCTTTTGAAAGTTTTATATTGGTCTTTTATGTTTTTCAAAAGTTGTATATTGGCCCTTCAGGTTTTATTCAAGTTCTATATTGATCCTTTATGTTTCATTGAAGTTCTATATTGGTCTTTTATGTTTCATTGAAGTTTTATATTAGTCCTTTATGTTTTATTAGAGTTTCATATTGGTTCTCTCAGCATGATTTTATTTTTGGTTTAAACGACGATGTTTGGGTATTTTTGGTGTGTCTAAGGCCACGTCAGTTATCTAATACACGTATGATAGATTATGTGTCTACCTCAACACGCTACGTCAGCAGTTAACTTAAGAAATTGACGGATTTGGATGAAAGGACCAATTTAAAACTTCTAGAAAATATAAAAGACTAATTTAAAACTTGAATAAAATATAAAAGACCAAAATAAATCTTTACGGTTCTAAAATATTAATAAATACCAACAAAAAAAAGCATAAATTGAGATAATAAAATGAAATTGAAAATATATAAAATTAGAAATGATGATGAGGATGATAGGACTTAGGAGTGGCATTAGTTTTGAAGAAGCAGAAGTACTTTCTTGCAAACATCAATTGCGTAGTTTGCCAATCCGTGTGGATTGGACTTTGAAGCGACAACACGTGGACCTCTTATTGCAATATCTTTATGTATATGTGTCTCCATACATTGTCATATCATTACCTAACTAAACTCAAATTTTTTTCTTCTTCAAATAACTTATAAAAAATCATCTATTTTTTTTTTTATTGAAAAGGTCAAATGTACTTCCTCCTACTTAAACTATTGAACTAAAATCATGCCAAAATTGGTTGTTTAAATTATGATCAAAATGCATACAATTATTTTTAATTATAAGTTATCTACAAATATTTTTTTTAAAAATGGTAAAAAGTGATCTAAACTTTTTCTAAATATTGTAATTTGTACCCCAAAAAAATCTCTTTGTGATTTTTTTAATCTAAAACTTAATGGAGGAATAGTGATATTACATCATCTTATTTGGCCAAAAAATTATACTAAAATAAAAAAAATCTCCTTAAACTTTAATCTCGTTTAAAAAACTATTTTAAACTTTATGTTTTGTGTACAAAAATTCCCTTAAACATTAAATCTTGTAAAAAAATTATTTAAATAATTAATTTGATGTATAGCTATAAATTTTTAGAGTTTTTGGATGTGAAAAAGTTAAAGGGAAGAAATTCTTTTATTTTACAAAGGCCAAATTACTCTTTCGTTCCTTAACGTTTGTATGAAGTTTAATATTAGTTTTCAACATTTCAAAAAGTTATTTTAAATCCTCAAAGTTTTTTTTTTGTCAAAATTAGTCCTCTAACTATTGAACTCAGCATTTAATATGTTATGTTAGAGGATCAATTTTGACAAAAAAAAAATTTTGAGGATCTAAAATAACTTTTTAAAATGTTGAAGACTAATATTAAACTTCGTACAAACGTTGAAGAACGAAAGAGTAATTTGGCCTTTTACAAATTACCAAGTTCTATAAGAGGTTATTTGCATGAATATGATGTCACATATTTTGGTTATTTATCTTTTATCCAAGGTTTATATTTATCATTTATGTTTCAGAAGTTTTAAATTGGTTCTTTATCTTTTTCAGAAGTTCTAAATTGGTCATTCCGTTCAATTCCGTCAATTTCTCCTGTTAAATGCTGACGTGACGTGCTGAGCTGGACACACCATCTCTCCTGCATGTAAAAAAGCCGACATGACACTTGCCACGTCACTCTCTTCTATTTCAGGAAACTCTGGTTGGGCTCCGGTCACACTCGTCGACAGCTCCGAGTTCGACCATCGCTGGGTAAAAACATGCGCGCAAACAAAGGGTATTCTCGCCATTTTATTCAAATTACCGCAGGAGATGAAGAAATCCATAGCTCAATTGAAGCTTTCCATTCTCCTTCACTTGTGGGTATGTGTTTCCTGTGGCAATGGGACCATCACTGAGAAAGGGAAAGTGATGTATTGACGGTGAGAGGGAATGAGAGAGTGATGGAGGGCATGATTTCTCTCATTCCAGCATCATCCCCGTTGAGCCACACCCTCTTCCTTCGACCTCTGTTGATTTCGATTTATGCTTTCGTGGTGGGAGCTTCGACGAACATGAGGAAGAAGAAGAAGATGTAGTTCCTAGGTTTATTTTATTTATTTATTTACATGTTTATTTATTTATTTATTTTTTTGTTTAAATCTCATGACCGTGACGATTATGTAAAGTGGCTTCTTTCATGAATAGACATGTCATTTAAAGCATAGAAGGTGTCTCCACCTGTCATCCGTCCCTCGGACAGTAAATATAAGTAAGGCACTAAGTCCCAGTGATAAGTTTCGTTACTGAGCGAAGTGCTCCAAGGTGCCTAGTGAATCCGTCCCTTGGACAGTAAACATAAGTAAAGTGCTAAGTCCCACTGATAAGTTCCCCTGCTGAGCAAAGTGCTTCAGGGTGCCCAGTGAATCCGTCCTTTGGACAGTAAACTAAGATACCTCACTTTCCCTCTTTTAATAAGTATGAGGTAGTGGAAAGTGTGATGGGGGTCATCCCTCCCTCAGGGTCAGCGCAGTGTTGACATGAGAAGAATCACGTCAAGGTCATTCCAACTTCGCGAGGAAGCAACGCTCTTGGAATGGGTTTGACGTAGGCCAAGTGCCACCCGCGACGCCCAATTTAGACAAGGTTGGAAATGTCGTGAAGGAGTGATTTTCATCCTCCTTTCCCGGGAACAGTCTTAGGGAGTGGCTTGGTAGGATTGAGGTGAAGGTTCTTCGTGCTTAGGCATGATCACTCTGGTAAGCTAGGTAAGGGTTTAATATTAGTAAATTTATTATTGTTCTTATTGAGCTCATAACCTCCTTCTCTTAGACACGCCATTAATAATTGACACCTCATACATACGTAACCACATCCACATACCTAATCCCACTCCCTCAACTTCATCCCACTACTTACCTCATGTGGCTCCATGTTCTCCCATTTCCTCAACCTTAGCCCATTACGTGACACCACTACCATGTCAAGAAACGTGCATGCACTACTCATATTTTTAGGATGTGACTCATTATCAGCTCGTAACTGACTTATCTTACCCTCCACTATAAATAGACCCCGTGAAACATTCAAAAGGAGGACAGACTTTTGGAGAGATAGAAAGAGACTCTTGCGAGATACAAAGAGAGAAATCTTCATCCAGAACTCCCAAATCCTTGAGCTTGGTAAGAACATAATTTATTTACTAACGTTAATCTCTCTTGTCTTACTTACAGTTTGCCCAGAGTGCTTCACTTCTTGCCCACTAAGTACTTCCCAGTGACTGGCTTCTGGATTGCTCTGGACCTCCAAGTTCGAACCCCCCGTTCCCGGAACAATGTGAAAGTGGAGAAATTATATTTTTTATTTGTGAAAAATTATTTTGTTTTTGGTTTAGGGCCAGGTCATCTTTTTTTACAAGCAGAAGAGATGGTGTGTCCACCTTGAAGAAATGGACGAACTTAGACGGAATGACCAATTTGGAACTTTTGGAAAAGATAAAGGATCAATTTAGAATTTTTGAAACATAAAGAATAAATATAGGAAAAAACTTAGGTCCATTTCCTTATGTCCATTTCATCCAATTCCACCAATCATATATTGTATTTATACTCTCTTTCTTCTATGATTGGTCATATAAAAGGTGGTCTTCTATATTCTCTCTCTACTGTGATTGGTCATTTAAACACTTTTTGCCACGTGTCATAATTATATTAGGGAATTGGATGAAATGGACATAAGGAAATGGACCTAAGTTTTTTCCATAAATATAAACCTTGAATGAAAGATAAAGGATCAAAATGAATATTTCTCTTTTTTTTAAAGTAAATTTTATATCTTTGAATTTTACATTAATATTCATTTTTGTACTTAATTTTTGTTGTTGTTCATTTAGTTACAAAAATTTTGAATTGCAATGAATTTTATCTCTAAAATTTTAAATTTCGTTTTAACACTTAATGTTATCCAAATTACTAACAATAAATAATAACATGATATTATAATATATATATATATATATATATATATATATATATATATATATATATGTGTGTGTGTGTGTGCGCATTGTTTTTTATCAATAATTTTTTAATATTAGTTTAGGTGTTAGGACGAAATTTAAAATTTTAAGAATGAAATGGATTTCAATTCAAAATTTTTGAGACAAAATTGACTGCACAATAAGTTTAGAAACAAACTTCAAAATTAGTATAAAATTTAGAGACATAAAAGATACTTTAACTTTTATTATATTTAATAAGATAAATAAATTTATACTAAACATTTTAAATTTTATTTATTTCATCAATTTAACTAGTTTTTTTAATGACCTGAAGACTGAATCAATAACCAAAAATCCCAAATCCTCCGGACCCATTGAGATCTAAAAATTATTATTTATTGGGATGGCAATATGGCATTGATTATTACGAAAGTTTTTCCTAAAATGCAAGAACCCAATGTGACCCACCAAGAAAATGATGATAGATGTGGAGCACAAAAGAAGTCATATCTTGTGAGTGGAAAACGAAAGAACATGAACACTGTTGTCTTCAAAATGCCACTCACATTTCATTTCTTTTCTTTTCTTTTCCTTTCTACTTTGTAATGTTACAACAATCCAACCCCATCATCTCCAACTTTCCATCTTACACACAACACTCATTAATCTGCTTAAATCTATTTTCCATAAACCCATATATATCTTTTCTCAAATCAAAAACCAACATGTGTATCATAATTAATTACAAGTTACAACAATTAAACTTTATCCATCTCTATGATAATTGGTTCATTATTTATTGAAAATTATGATAACAAAAATATAATAATAATCTCACCCATTAGCACCTGTTTGATATGTGGAATGTGTAGGTGGGATTGGAAAAATGGGAAGGTGAAATCCATTTTTCATGTCTTTCCCATGATAATCCTCTTTTTAATATTTGATAGAAAGTGCAATACCTACTCCTAATATTTAGTGAACTAGTAGGCTGTTGGAATGAGAAAGGAGATGTCCCATAGGGAAGTCAAGGAAGGAAGGAAGGAAGACTCGACCTAATTATAAGTAGTGCATAACTTAAGGCCTACATACTTAAGAATGAGATTAGAATTCACGTAATTCGCTTGATAATGCTCTGAAGTTGTAGAGAACGAGAGATGATCTAGAGGAGGTGCTGGGGTTCCTCTTATATATGTAGGCGTAATGGTGGATATTTACCATGCACCTAGGACAAAAAAGTTATTTAGGGTAAAAAAACGTGGAAGGTTCCGAATGATATGGGAAGTGGTTGACTAGGGCTGATCGAGTAGCAAAGGTGAAGGGTCGATCGTTTTGTTCTCAGAATACCACCTCCTTTAATAGAAGGAAAGAGTCTGCAGCCAAAGTGGGAATGCGATGTTTTTTACTCTTTTGCCCCTAAAAATGGCCCTTACCCATCACCACTCCCACTGTCGTCGTTGCCGCCGTCACTACCATATTTAATTAAATGGGTAAATTAGTTATTATACCCCTTTTCTATCCCTATTTTCTAACCCCAATCCTATTCCTTTTTTTTTTCCACAAGTATTCTTCTATTGGAGCCAATTCTGTTCGAGCTAGTTAAAACAATCCTATTATTTTTTTCTATTATATCAAACATATATCCATATCTGATCTAATTATTATATTCTATTCCACTAATTCTTACTCCCTTAAAATCAATCCACCAACTAAATTGTTGGTTACCACCTCATTTGAACTTAATTCTAGCATATAAAGATGGATGCAAACATATAGGTTATAATTGGCATCTCTTGAATCAGTTGAGCTAAATACTATATATATATATATATGATGAATCGATCCCTCTATAATTACAATTACAAAGGACTAGTGTGTCAGATTCACCACCACACAGCAATATATATATATATCACACTTTATATACAAATAATTACGATCTCCCATGTGACCTGCAATTACAGTCTCTATAAAGGAGAGAATCTTAGCACATTAGCCAGAAATAACAAAACCAAATTACTCAATTTGTTGCTTCATGTCCATACTCAGATCTGCAATATATATAATGTTTCTTAATTAACACAGAATTCATTAGGTGACATAATAAAAAATTAATCAGTCTAAACTTTAATTTTCTATCTTACTATATTAATCTCAAGTTTAATTTAACTTCCACATGAAACTTGTGATGTTATTATATGTTATAACTTACAAGAACAAGAACAAGAACATATATTTGGTAACAATGAAAGTAGAGCATGATTAATGATATCTATATAATATATATATAGTAGAATCATCTCTAGCTGATAGGTATACGTAGCTAGGCTTATATATATGTAATAGCAATTATATATTATATCTTAACAAAACCGTTGTTCAATGTATGATCGATCCTCTCATTTTTTTAATCTTTGATAACAGCTAAGATTATCACTTTTAATCATCACTATGTTTTCACAAAAGCTTCCTATATATATATATATAAGATAGACAATTAGTACTGTATATCTACATATCTATGTTCTAATAATCTTCTCTTTAATTAGTTTAATTTTCTTTGGTTTGAATAATGCTTCATCCACATTCTTTTAGATAGAGCTATCGAGGTGGACTTGGCCGACCCATGTGGGTTGGCCTACCATTGGTCATTAGCTAAACGGCTTGAAAAATATTCAACCCGGCCTGCCTTAAAAATTAAACATGCTAATTCATTTAACCCATCAAATAATTTTCATAAAAAATACATTTTTAATTTTTCTAAGTAAACATCAAATAGATAAATAATATTATAAACTTAAAATAAAAAATTATAAATACAACAAAAAATTTTAATCAAGCAAGATTTTTTAAGAATTTTATTTTTTTAAAACAAAACAAATAGGTTAGTTACATGGACCGGCCCGACTAGCTTGTGGATAAGTGGGTCTAGCTAGAAATCGCATCGGTATTATTTGAATTGAAAAAATGAATAACCAACTTACTTAAATGATGGGTTAAACGGTCCTATGTCCATTTTAACGGCTCTCTACTTTTAGGATGGAATTCAAGAGGTGATGATTTTTATGAGTCTCACATTGAAGAAGTTATCTTCAAACAAAAATCTTATTAGTTTTCATGAAAAAAAAAACAATCTTATTAGTTAGGTCTTATGCACTCCAACTTCAAAAATTAACTTTCTAAGTGTAATTCTATCAAAGTCTAGTGCTCGTATCAATGATTAAGAAATTATAGACTCTTAATTATCATTTGTGCCATATCATGGTAGATTTATAGTATTTTATATTACTTTAGAAAATGTTAAAAGCAACTTGTCATATATTATTTAGTTTGGAAGGTTTTTTTCAATTTTTATGAAAGTTTCGTCTCATGACCGCAAAACTAGCTAGCATTTTCTAACCTAAAAGGACACATGCATATACAAGATGATGGAATCAAGCATAAGTAATATGAATGTTTAGAGTTAAAATTAAAAACAATTACTTGTATATTATGCTCAAATAAAGTTTGAAAATGACATATACTATATGTTTGAGTTATTTATGGCAAAAATTAATGTGCAATAAATTTGTTAATTTTAAGGATTAATACATACATACATTTATCAACATTATTTCTTAAAAAATTAAAATAGACATGGAAATTTTGGGACTATTTTTTCTTAACTTCAAAATTAATTCTACAACAATACTATTTGATGAGAAATTAAAAAAGAAGGTAGTAAATGATATATATAGTGGTGGCACTCCAATATAATTGGTTATAATGTAATGGAAATATTAGTGGTGGATTAGGTGTTAGTAGTGACGGAGTTTTAGTAGTAATGGAATTAATGGTTTGTATAGACTTGATTAGAACATAGAAGACAACAGTTAGGCCTTTTTTTTTCCGGTTTTAAAATAGTTTCTTAATTTTGACTCATGTTTTAATTTTATTCTCTTGATTGGTTTTACTTTAATCATCTGACTTTTAAAATTAAAAAAAAATCAATTTTTTAATCATTAACATGATTAATTAATTTATTTAACATAAAAATTGCTTAATATTATCAATAAGTTAATCTTATATATTGCCAATATTTAACTCAAAGTCATAAATTTGATATTCATCAAACATAAATCTAAATGTAAGATTACTTTCAAATTAAATTAGAAAAAAAAATTGATTATTTTTTTAAATTAAAGGATTATAGTTGAAAAAATGAATTTTTTTTTTTAAAAAAAAAGTGGAACCTAAGCAAAAATTAAATTAAAATTCATGTGAGAGTACTACATGCAGCTGACATTTTAAAATTTAAATTTGGACTTAATAGAAAGCCAATATTAAAGTTGAATCTGATTTCGCTTTCAAAATTTTTATTAGGGCCCAATTAAAGTATTGCAATCTAAAATGATATTGATGGCGATGTTGGTCTAATATGGGTAACAATATCATGATAAGTTGAGGGATCAAAATGAGATTATATGAAAATAAAATTATTTTTTCTACATTTTTAAACAATCTTTCTTCAACATTTTAATCCTTGAAAAATGTTCATTTCTGCCAAAATAAAGTACTAAAGGAAAACTTTTCATGTCAAGTAGTTTTTTTCTCTTTTGGAAAGACAATATTCTACAAAAGAACCATATCCTAAGGGTCTATTTGGAATTATCACAAATTTTTATGGTTGTCAATTGGATTTATATATATATATATATATAACACTTTTTTTTAAGGTTGAAGAGAGTGACATTAGCATTATCATTAGACAAAATTAAAATTGCAAAAAGTACCATTTAATGTCCATCATTTTTATATATTTTTTTAAAAGTCATAGGTCTTTTTGTCATTTTAAACTCTTTATAAATTATAATAAGTATTTCTAATTAAATTACACTTTTGAAATTAAAAATATAATTAATTTTATTATTTTAGAAAGTTAAGAAGCCCTTTACCTTTTAGTGCATTTTTCTCTGTGCTTCAATCACCCCCCAAAGAAAGGATATAGGATCTTTAAAGTAATTCTCTACATTTGTTGGTGGAGTTATGAGAGAGATAGAGATAAGGAAAATATTTTCTTTCTTGATTTTTTTTCTCTCTCAATTTTTCTTCTCTTTATCTCTCTCAGAACTCCACCAAAAAATGTAGAGAATTACTTTAGAGGATCTACTCCCAAAGAAAGGGCCAAGAATGCCATTGGGAAACGTTTTTCTGGCTACAATAAAAAAGACAAATACCATAAATAGAAAATTTAAAAATATGTGTACCATTAATAAATTACTTAAATAATTCCACTGCACCAACTTTGCAAAATACTCTCTCTTTAGCCCTTCCTCAACCAAAAAATAATAATAATAATTTGGCACACAAGTTATGTCTCTCTTGTATTATTTTCTTCACTTCTTTTACTTAAATTTTAAAAATTGTACATTTTTTTAAAAAATAAGTGATATAGACACACAAAAAATATTATACCGTGATCCAGCATGAATGGTTTAAGAACACACTTTTCTGTTTGTGTAGGCATTTTAATTTTTTTTGTATTTATATCTTTTATGCCTCAAATAAATGTATCATTTCTCAAATTTAAAAGATTCGAACTTTTTTAAAAAATAAATGAAGAAAACAAATGGGGGGATCATCACAATAACGAACCTGATAATATCTAAAGATTAGTCTTTAGGTCAGCTCTGATGGATATCTGATCGAGAACGAAAACTATATCTCTCACTATATATAAGATTCCAAATTTTGTTCACTCATCTCCTCACAAAGCGGCCTTGGCTTTTCCTTCACCTCTTCTTTCAAACTTATTTCTCTCTCTCTCTTTTTCTTCCTCTTTCTCTCTTCCACCATAGCAAGAAGCTTGAGCTTAAGCTTAATGCAATGGCTATAGACTGCATCACAAGCTTTCCTCCTCCCATCTCCATGCCTCACCCTCCTCCAAAACAAGGAACCAAAGAAGAAGAAGAAGAAGAAGAGAAGCCTCTGGTTTTTGATGCCTCTGTTCTGAGGCACCAACTTCATCTTCCAAAGCAATTCATTTGGCCAGATGAAGAGAAGCCATGCTTGAATGTTCCTGAACTTGTTGTCCCACTAATTGACCTGAAAGGCTTCCTGTGTGGAGACCCTTTTGCAGCCATGGAAGCTTCCAGACTTGTGGGTGAAGCATGCAAGAAACATGGCTTCTTCCTTGTGGTGAACCATGGGATTGACCCCAGATTGATCTCTGATGCTCACACTTCCATGGATGACTTCTTTGAGCTTCCCCTGTTTCAGAAACAGAGAGCTCAGAGGAAAACAGGGGACCACTGTGGCTATGCTAGTAGCTTCACTGGTAGATTCTCCTCCAAACTTCCATGGAAAGAGACACTCTCCTTCCAATTCTCGCCCGACAAACACTCCCGAAACCTCGTCAAAGACAACCTGTGCCGAACAATGGGCGAAGAATTCGAGCAATTCGGGTAATCGAACTTTCGTTCATCTTCTATCTTCGTGATTTTCATCGTTCAGGGACTAAATTGAAAGAAATAAGTTATGAGGGGTGAAATTGAAAATAAACTAAATTTTTTTTTTTTGGACAGGATGGTTTACCAGAAGTATTGTGAAGCAATGAGCAACTTGTCTTTAGTGATAATGGAGCTTCTAGGGATGAGTCTTGGAGTTGGAAGGAGTTGGTTTAGGGACTTCTTTGAAGAGAATAATTCAATAATGAGACTCAATTATTACCCACCTTGTCAAAAACCTGACCTCACTTTAGGCACTGGCCCTCATTGTGATCCAACCTCCTTAACCATTCTTCACCAACACAAAGTGGGTGGCCTCCAAGTTTATGTTGACAATGAGTGGCATTCCATTTCCCCAAATTTCAAGGCTTTTGTGGTCAATATTGGTGATACTTTCATGGTATGTTACTGTGTGACTTCCCACTTTTTGGACTAATAAATTTTTTACATTTATTGTCAACTGTCTAGTCACTAGTGCAATCCTGATCTTCGAGTACTTAAAGTTTTATGCTGATTGTTGACTGTCCAGTGTAGCCTTGATTATTGTTGACTGTTGTCGATTATCTAATGCAACCCTTCAAACTTAGGATAGATATTACTATTTATGTACCAAAAAAATGTTAAACCTATGTTTGTTTCTTTTTTCTTTTTTTCTTGTGTAGGCACTTTCAAATGGGAGATACAAGAGTTGCTTGCATAGGGCAGTGGTGAACAGGCAAACAACAAGAAAGTCTCTTGCTTTCTTCTTGTGTCCAAGAAGTGACAAAGTGGTGAGTCCACCAAGTGAGCTAGTGGATCAATGGAGTCCAAGGATGTACCCAGATTTCACATGGCCTATGTTGCTTGAGTTCACTCAGAAACATTACAGAGCAGACATGAAAACCCTTGAGAAATTCACCAATTGGGTGCAACAACAACAACAACAACAGAAGAAGACAGCCTAAAAACTATATCCGAGAATGCCATTGGTCATGGACGTGGATCAGTTGAAGTGCCTTTAGCCGTAACCCTAACTGTTCATTGAGAAAGGCGTCAATTTGCCCCTCTTTTTTCAATCAACGTTCAAGATTTCAGCTGAAGTACACTTCGGCCGATCCGGGTCCCATTGGTTGTTGGTATATATGTACTTACGTATGCTCCCTCGAGAAAAGTGACACTCATGTGGAAGAGTAATTGATTGGTAGACACACTGAGAAGACAAAGAGAAAGTGAATTACTCTTCAACAACAAGTGAAGAAATATGAATAAGTTGAAGAGGGTGATTTTTGTAATTTTAATTTAATGATGATATAGAAGAAAGATTATGATAAACTAGCAACAAATTTGTGTCTTGATGTGATGATGTGCATAAGAATAAATCTATGAATTTGAAGTTTGAATTTTAAAATTTTGCTGGTGAATTCTAAGGTATGAATCTATGATCCATTTTTGTTTATGTGAGGGTCTTGGAGTTATTTGGGAATAAGGTTAAAAAAGCAGAAAATAATTGCAAAAAAAAAGGTGGCCCACTATTTTGAATGATTCAGTGGTATAGGGAACTAAAATCCATTAAGGAATATATATAAATATATTGGTTTGATGATTCTGATTTATCATACCTGGAAATTTGGAATCTTATGCAAATTGAATGCAAAATGCAAGTGTCTCGGTACCTGTCTTTAAATGCAGCAACATTCCTCTATTGATTTTTTTTAGTCATTATCTTTTAATGGGAATAAAAGCAAAACATACATAATTCTAACCAAAACAAATTTGAAAATCCATGATAATAAGTCTCACCTGTTCAGTCCCCACCATATATATATAACTCTAATCAATTTTTTCACTTGTTAAGTCTCACCTCTTCAGTCCCCACAATATATATATATATAACTCTAATAAATTTAGAGTATATAGAGAATTTATTGGAAAATGGTCAATTTGGTCCCTGAAAGATCATAAGTGTACAATTTAGTCCCTGAAAGATCACACCGTTACACAAATTGGTCCTTCCGTCATCTTCAGTTAGATTCTCTTAATGGACTTGCTGACGTGGCACGTTAATTGCACACGGGGGCAGTTAGTTGCTTAGTAGGACATACTTACATGGCACAAGCTAAAATTCACCTCCAACTAAGCACAAAATGCAGCGTTTTGAAGATTTAATTTGCACACTTACACTAAGTTGGAGGTGAATTTTGGCTTGTGTTGGCAAAACGTAGCACAAGCTAAGATCCACCTCTAACTTAGTGTAAGTCTGCAAATTGAAGCTTCAAAACGTTGCGTTTTGTGCTGAGTTGGAGGTGAATATTAGCTTGTGCCATGTAAGTATGTCCTATTAAGAAATTAACAGCCCTCGTCTACAATTAACATGCCACATCAGCAAGTCCGTTAAGAGAATTTAACTAAAGATGACGGAAGGACCAATTTGTGTAATGGTGCAATCTTTCAGGGACCAAATTGTACACTTACGATCTTTTAGAAATCAAATTGACTACTTTTGAATCTTTCAAGGACGAAATTGTCTATATACTCAATAAATTTATCTCACTTTTAGGCTAGGTTTGGTAAGAATGAACGAAAGGATATAAAGTACTACAGAGTAAATTAAAATACTATAGAGAAAAATAAAGAGAGAAATGGAGAAAAAAATGAGGAGAGAGAACAAATATGATAAAAGTGCGTATAGTATGTAAAAAGAGTGAGTCTATGATGCAACTTGTTGCATCATGCAATGGGTTATGTGGCATAATTATAGCCATTGATGTGATCCAATTGCATTGCATGATGCAACAAAATAACAAGTGTTACAATCCTATTAGCTACAATTGCATTGCATGCTGCAACTTGTTGCATCAGCGACTCACTCATATAAAAAATATTATGTTAAATTTTTTTGAGAAATGTAAGAATACATGGAAACTACTATTTGGTATTGTTACCAAATGTAGCCTTATACTGGGAAAAATACTTTTTATACCCTCAACGTTTAATGCCACGATTAATTATACCCTTAAAGTGTATTTGTAGAGAATTATACTTTCAGTTTATATTTTTCTATTAATGTTGTGCTTTCTACTAACACATTTAAAAGGGTGCTTATATGGCGTTAGACATGACAAAAAAAAATTGACTAAGTTTAATTTATCCCAACTATGACTGTCAATTTCAAGGAGTAACTTTTCTAATGCTGAAAGTAAAACCTACAAAAAGAGCAGTATAAATTGAAAGATTAGGGATTTTTTGAAAATATAGCAAAAGTTTTAGGTGTTAATTTGATAGTGACAGTTGGCATAAATTAAATTCAATAAGCTTTTTTTTTATCACGTGTGATACCACATAAGCACTGTTAATTATTTTGACAATGTTAATGAAAAAGATAACATTAATAAAAATAAAATAGGGGTACAATTGAAAACAAACAAATTTTAAGAGTATAAGTAACATCGTTCTCAAACATTGGTAGTACCAAAAATACATATGTTTAACTTATATAAAACTGTACATTCAAATATTCTCATTTCTATCTTTTTCTCTCTGCTTAGCTTTACTGAGAACCAAACAGAGTTTAATTACACCCATCAAATGTCAATGTTTTATTGATCACTTCTTATTTAATTATGCGACCAAATGAGTCTTGAGTTATGGCTCTTAAAGGAATTTGTTGTTTAATAATTTTGTTTTGGTGGTTATATATATATATGGGTTATCTTCTTGAACTATAATCTTTTTAAATTTCAGTATATAAATTTTAAAATAGAGTAAATTATTATTTTAGTGTTTGAAAGACTTAATTTGTCATAATTTAGTCCCTAAAAATTAAAATATCAAATTTAACCTTTAATAAGTACAATTTGTCTTAATTTAATTCCTAAAATTTTTTTTATTAGTTATGTTAATAGAGATTCCTAGAGATTAAACTGAAATAATTTACATATTTTAACGATTAAATTTGATATATGTATATTTCATAAGTTAAATTTGATATTTCTTTCTTTTAGGGATCAAATTGAAATAAATTATATTTTTAGGGACAAAATTGATAATTTATTCTTTACTAAATAACATTCAACTTTAAGACTATCATAAAAGAGTAAATAAAAATGTTAATTTCTCTATCATCTTCCTTAATTTTTCTCTACACAATTTCTCAATTACATTCATTTCCCCAAAACTCTTAGGGCACATTCTTTACGCAAAAATGGAAATGGAAACAGAAACAGAAATGGAAACGGAATGCGTTTCTTGTGTTTAGTAGTAAAAGTTTGGTAATAGAAATGGAAATGGAATGTATTAAAATGACCATTTTACTCCTTATATTAAAATAATAAAAAGAAAAGAATGTTATAATTGTATCAAATCATAGGGGTATAATAGATATTTTGTATTTTTTTTAAAAAAAAATTGATGAAAATGAAAAAAATAAGTGGGACCCAGTGGGCCCCATCATTTCCATTTCTTTTTCCATCAAAGATTATGTCTAAAGAACACCCCCTTAACTTTTAAGACTTCAGAATTTACTTGATATGTAAATTACTTATGAAAATTTTGAAAATCAATAGGGATTTCGTTATTTGGTCCAACTTAGTCATTTTCAACGATATCTCAAACATAATTATTTAATTAGAAAAATTCAAAATTTTAATCTAAAATTAAATTAAGACATGTTTAAAATTTTTGTGAGTGAAAAATTTAATAAGAATTTTAAAGAAATTTGAATCATAATTCAATTGAGATAATAATAATAATAAGTTGATAGCCTCTCATTTTTGTGAGTGTGGCTGTGTGGGGCAGAGCCGCCACAAGTAAGGACATTGACAGTCCCATCCCTCTACTCTCATCCAAAAGGCCCGCATCACGTGTCAACCATTTGTTTCTATTCTTCTCTCAATTATATATTTAATTATATATTCTAATCAATATTTTAAAATTCGGATCAAATAATTTGATCAATTAAACGATAATCATTTAAGTGTTCAGTTTCATACTTTGATTCAATCAATTGACACGAATGGTTAATCGGATGGACGATGTGGAATTAACCTAAAAATCAAGACAAAATAGATAGAATTGGTCGAATCAATTCGTAAGATAAAATTATTTTTTATTATTTTGGGTATGAATGTCCACTCCAATTTTTGAAACCTAATAAAAATTTTTAAAGCAAACAATATTAAGAATCAAACCCAATAAATTATACTACTCATTTGATTTTAAAAAAAACACAAATTTGATCCAATTTTCTTGATTGATTTGTTGGCTTCAATTAAGGTATATTAACATGAATTGTATTGTTAATTTGAAATTTTGAAGTTTTAGATGTTTGTTGATGATATCGTTTGATTATTTAAATTTTTTATTTTTATACATATAATTAGTAAAAATGTATTATTAATATTAAAAATATTTAATTATATATATATATATATATATTACATCATTTGATTCGGATTTTGATAAAATTAATCGGTTGAATCGATTAAATCATAATCTAATAAAATTCTTTATAAAGACCTAGAAGGATTTTTGGATTCAACGATGGATTGATTTTTAAAACATTGCTTCTAATTGGTATCTTACTATTAAAATTTGCATTGTGAAGAAAATATTTAGGCCAAATTATTTTTTTGGTCCTTAACGTTTGCACGAAGTTTAATATTGATCCTCAACGTTTTAAAAAGTTATTTTAGGTTCTCAATGTTTTTTTTGTATCAAAATTGGTCCTCTAGCGTAACATTCGTCTGGTTTTGCCATTAAATGCTGACGTGTAAGGCTTACGTGGCACACCCTCTCTCCTATGTGTCATTTTTAAATGACATTGCACCATCTCTCACTCAAACTCAGCAAGACGATGTCGTTTCCATGGATATAGCAATGGAAAATTGAATCAAAACGGCGTCGTTTTGATGAGTTTGAGTGAGAGAGGATGCTATGTCATTTAAATATGACACGTATGAGAGAGATTGTGCCACATAAGCCTTCCACGTCAGCATTCAATGGCAAAAACAGACAGATGTTATGCTAGAGGACCAATTTTGACAAAAAAGAAAACGTTGAGGACCTAAAATAACTTTTTGAAACGTTAAGGACTAATATTAAACTTCGTGCAAACGTTGAGGACCAAAAGAGTAATTTGGCCAAATATTTATTGATTAAAGACGTAGATACGGTGGATTGTAAAACGACAATTTATAGGATTTGTGTAACAGATACCTCTCCTTCAAATCATCTATCTACCTATCTCTGCACATTCTTGTTTTCTACCTTCTTTCTTACTTTTGTTTTCTTCTGCAATATGTGTTTTTCTTGTCTTTTTCCTCGTCCTTTTCTTCCCTTCAACTTTAATTATTTCTATGTTAATTCAATCAGGGAAATGAAATTATTCTTCTTTTGTTTTAGAAATTAAAATAGTTTAGGTGTATTGGGGATAAATATCAGTATCTCATTAGCAATAGTATATGCATGAAATAGTTATAATCCTTAATTAAGGCTTTAGAGAAAACATCCCGGTTAATAATTTAGAGCATGGTTGTCAAACTCGCGAGTTGACTCGTAAACTTGTTAGAGTTTACGTTTTTACCCTCCAAAAACGTGTTAACTCGCTTATAAACTCGGAATCAGATAGGCCGGCAAGTTTGATCTATTTCATCATGTATGTATTGAGATTTGGGTTTCAAATGTAATGTACATGAGGAACTTAATTTTACTCAGTTAGCACTAGTTTTGAAATGCACTTATGTAATTAAATATGAAAATTGATGATTTGATTTGGTATATTAGTTAGGTACTCATGCTATAAAAATATTAATAGGTAATGTATATATAATGACATAGGTAAATTTGTCCGATTCTACAACAGATAAACTCTTACGATTTTACAATACGAATCTACCCTTCCTTCACGAGTTTACTTTAAACTCTAAAGTTTGACAACCTTAATTTAGAGGGTATATTAATAAATATAAACTTATAAACCAATTAATTTGTAGCCACATATAAATTGTTTTAAACGAAATGGAAAGTAGGTAGCACAGAAATTATTAAATGGAAATTGAGGAAAATCATACATAAATTAAATTCATTAATTGGCAAAAAAAAAGGACAAACATGTGCCTATTGTTATTGGTGATCATGTTCTTATTTTATAGGAAGAAGAAACCGTCAGAAAAGGAAATTTAAATGAACAACCAACAGAAACGACAACTAAAAAAAGACACAGAATTTCAAGTTTTTAACTGTTATGAATTCCACCACATACATTTAATTATTGCATATATATATAAATCTGATTTGAATCTCGAAATATTATCTTCAATCAAAAAAGTCTATCTGCTAGCTTCAGTTCTTTGGCTATATTGCATATTCTTGCTGCTCATTGATATTATATAAATACATTAATCTTCTGTCGTCTAAAGTTATGTTGTAAGGATGAGTCATGATTTTTATAGTGACTAATTAACAAAAACACAATTATGGCTAACACGGATAACTATGGTTGTGAGTTGTAACTAATTCAGACAGTATAATTTTAGACAACAAAAGACCCGAAGTCTTCTAAATATATGTGTGTGTGATTGTGTACGTCTTATGTGATTTATATATAGCATATAAACGACAGAAAAGCTCAATAATTAAAATAAAGATATATAAAATACAGGAGTACTTCTACACCAAATTGCCCTCCGGTTTGGGCATGATTCTAAGAATTATTTATTTTAATTAACTTTTATTCAGAGTTTGAAAAAAAATATAGTGAGAAAAAAACAATTTGTATTTAAAAATATTTTCAATGATAACTAAAAAGCACTTTGTGTTTAAAAAATTTGTATAAATGTGATTGTAAAAGTATTAAAATAAAGTGTTATTAATATTATTAAATATATATATATATATATATATATTTATAGTATTAATTTTTATTAAAAAATAAATATAAAATTTTAATTATTTTTTAATTTAATACAATTTTAGTTAAATAAATTATTAATTTTAATAAATAATCTTTTTGTTTATCATCATTATTTTATTGATTTTCATTTAAATAGATGATTATAAATTATGTTTTATTAGTAAAAAAATATTAAGAAGAAAATCACAATAAAAGAGAATACATGATTTTGGTAAAATAAATAAAGATATATTATAAAGTATAAAATTTTAATAAGAGTATTATTTTTATCTTAAAATATTTAAATTTTAGTTTATATTTTGAACTAGAAGCTGAAACTCTAATTTTCAACTTCTACTTCAATATTAAAAATTACTTCTGCTATTACTCAAAAAATATTTCTCAACCCAAAAAAAAACTTACTCAAACCATTCAAAATTTTAAAATAAGTACTTTAAAAACAAGCTTAAGAATCCAACAATAATATTAATTAATTAATTACTTACAAGATTATATCACTCTTAATAATTTCTCTAGCTAAGTTGGCGATTTGAGCACCATTATTTAGCAGCACAAAAACGACAAGGATCATGATCTGATCGAGTAGGTGATGACATATAAGAGAATATATAAACTTTCATTTATTTTAAGTCAAAATTTCAAATTGGTCTCTTATGTTTACACGAAGTTTTATATTGGTCATTTATGTTTCAAAAAGTTTAAATTAGTCTTTTATGTTTTCCAGAAGTTCTAAATTGGTCATTCCATCCAAATCCATCAATTTCTTAAGTTAATTGCTGACGTGGCGTGCCAAGATGGACACATAATCTCTCCTACGTGTATCAGATAGCTAACGTGGCCTTAGACACACCAAAAACAACCAAACAATGTCGATTAAATTAAAAATAAAACCATGTTGAGAGAACCAATATGAAACTTTAATGAAACATAAAGGACTAATATAAAACTTCAATGAAACATAAAGAATCAATATCAAACTTCAATGGAACATAAATGACCAATATAGAACTTCAATGAAACATAAAAGACTAATATAGAACTTTAATGAAACCTGAAGGACAAATATAAAACTTTTGGGAAACATAGAGGACCAATATAAAACTTTTGAAAGATAAAGGACCAATTTAAAACTTGGGTGAAACATAGAGGACCAAAATGAGTATTTTACCTTTATTTTATATATATATACTTGAATAGTTAATTAATTCTTATTCCATAATTACGTGCCAGGATGTCCAACATACACACACATATATTATATCTCCCATAGGCTTAATTGTCGTTTCTTCTGTTCTAGTTACGTACGTGGGGGTAGATAGGGAAATACGTTGGAAGAAAACGACAATGCGTTGAGATATATACATGCATGAATGAATGAATTAATAATATCCCAATCACTTTCTGGAGAGTTTAAGTATAGTAGAGATAGAGAAATAATTAAAAAACAGTTATGGTGGGTTTAATTTGTTGTGTAATATGATTTAGGGTTTGCCACGTAACTGAAGACATTATAGAATATTGTCTGAAAAAGAAATGTAACATGTTGCGAGATAATATTAATTAGTGTATGTGTATATATATATATGGCTTCCATTCGTTGCTTTTGTTTTTTATGTCGTTTTGGTTTTTTGTTACGAAAACGATGTGAGTGTATATCTATTTCATGTTCAAGAAAAAGTATTCTTAAATTCATTTCTGATTGGGAGGATTTACCCGTTAATAATGTAAGACGATTACAGAGGTTTGTGGCTATGAGGATATATACCCTTAGGTGTTTGTGTACTCGATCTGTGAAGGGATCAAAGTCTACGTCATTAGTAAGAAACATATCTATGGTGGCAATTAGGCGAAAAAGTTATATGTGGAACGAGGGTCGTGTGCAGCTACGACATAGAGAAGATGGCCAGTATGATGAGCGGGTTATTAGAGATAAAGATCAAGTTTCACATCTGATAGGATAAGATACTCGATTGAATACTTAAGGAAGCTTGGTTCTTCCTCCTTACGAGCTAGCTTTTGAGGATGGGTTCCCCAAGTTACCTTGAGTTTCCACATGGTATCAGAGCTTAATAATGGTCAAACGACTTAAAGCGGTCCAAATCGAAGATGTGAAAAAAAAAAACTCCAGATTAAAAAAAATGTGTGGCCTCTGAGGTTCAGAAAAAAGAGTACAAGCCCGAAAGAAAAAGAAGAGGCCTCTGAGACTCAAAAAGAACACAAGCCAAGAATAATGAAAAAAAAATCAAGTCACAACTAGAAAAAAGAACAGTTGGACTTGAGGGGGAGTATTAGAGATAAAGATCAAGTCCTACATCTGATAGGATAAGATACTCGATTGAGTACTTAAGGAAGTTTGGTTCTTCCTCCTTACGAGCTAGCTTTTGAGGATGGGTTCACCAAGTTACCTTGAGTTTCAACACGGGTCACCTGAGAGAAACTGTGTGGAGGTTCTGTGAGGCAGTGTGGGTGTCGTCAATGGTAGGAAGCATTCACGATAGTGAGGGCTGTCTTCCCTAAGCCAGGATGTCAAGTAATATACCGTGAGCAATGGAGAGATGAGAGCCGAGAATAAGGGAGAATATCTTAAAGTTAGGGGTGAGCAACGGTCGGTTTGGGTCGGGTTCGGTCGAGTTGGAGACCCGACCGATTATATCGGGTCACCAAAAAATGAAACTGAAACCGACCGTGTAACAAGTGAACCCGAACACATCGGGTTACTTCGGGTTATCGTCGGGTCGGTCGGGTTATGTCGGGTGTAAATTAAAATGCAAAAATATTTACATTGGAAGAATGAATTGGAAAAAAAAGAAACTCTATTATCTAAGAACAGTAAGTGCTAAAATTATTTCTCAACAGCTTAAGGATCATGGTTATGAAGTATAAATGCTGCAGAGTGCCGAAGACTAAAGCTTGTGAATTGTGATAATCTTTGTATATTAAACATAATCAATTAAAAAAAATAGTTCTCCTCCTGCTTACAGAATTGTGAATTGTGTGCTTACAGAATTAACCGTAGCTTGATGTTCCACAGCTCTCCTCCTGCTGAGGTGGCCTCTATTCTGAATGATGATATGCTTGGTGTAGGAACCACTAGAGCTTGTGTTGCTGGTTCTTAGTTTTGTTTTCTTTTTTTTCCCCACAAAAAAAAAAATAGTTCAAATATTACCATTAGGCATTAGTCTCATCATAACTTGCAAATTGTAATGAAAATGACAATGCAAGCTAATGACTTCCATGCTAAAAACAATGATCTCATCCCAATTATCTCATCACAACATTATTTATTCGGTCGGGTCGGTTTTAGTCGGTTAACTTCGGGTGAACCCGACCACCCGAGTAGACCGACTTTTTTGAGAAAACATGGCCCGTTACAACCCGTTAGCAACAACCCGACCCGACCGAAAGTTCTATTTTTATCGGGTTCGGTCGGGTTCGTGCGGTCCAATCGGGTTATGCTCACCCCTACTTAAAGTGGTTATGAGTGAGAGAGAGAGAGTCAAAACTAAGGTGAATATGATAAGTAATTAATGTGCCTAGGGTTTCATGTCCAACATTATTTATAGTGCTATAAATTGACTAATGGGCCATGGGGTCTAATTTGGTAGTAACAAGTGTGTATGTATGTACATATATATACACACACATATGCGGGAACATATTGGCTATGTTTGGTTGGGAAAAAAATTAGGAATTGGAATTGGAATTGAAATAAGATTGGAATTGGAATTGGTAAGATGGAATTGGAATTGAATTATTTGAATTGAAAAGTGTGTTTGGTATGAAAAAATGGAATTGAAAGTTTGTAAAAATATGTGAGGTAAAAAGACTAATTTGCCCTTAATAAATATTAAATAATTATTTTCCTTTTATATCTATTAAATAATTATAAAAAAATCTTTCCTTATGCCAACGGTAAAAAAAATAACAAGTCCATCCTTATCTCTCTATGCTTCCATTCTCTTTCCTTTTCTCAATCCTCTACATCTCAACCTTCCTCTGCTTCTCTATCCCTCTCCATCCCCAACAAGAACGAGAGTGAGAGACAGAGAACGATTCCAAAGAGATGATGACACAATGAGATGAAGAAGATTATTGCGTTTTGCTGACAAATCTTGGAGACAGAGAACGATTCCAACGAGAGAGAGAGAGCGATTCCGGCGTGATTGCTACCACCGGCACCGGAATGATTCCGGCGAACACCACCGCCGACGCCGATCTCTGTCTCTTCTCCTCCTCCTCCTCTTCCTTCTTCTTCTCGATCTCCACCACCGCCAACGCCGATGTCCGTCTCCTCTTCTTCACCGGCCGGATCTGCTCCGGCTTCTTGAGGGCAGAGATGAACGAAGATTAGCAGAGATGAATGTGAGATAGAGAGAGACAGATGCAGTGCTGAAGAGGGAGAGAGAGCAGGGGCAAATTTGTCTCTTCCTTTCAATTCTACAAATCCTATCCCAATTCCACAAAAAAATCAAGGAATCAGATTCCACATTTTTACAACAGCACATGGAATTCAACCAATTCCTCATATTTCAATTCCAAGTTTTAATAAGTGAACCAAACTAAAGAAATTCTGGGAAATTGTGCAATTCTTGTAGAATTCAATTCTCAGTGTGAACCAAACTCAGCCATTGAGTTTAGTGGAAGGGGTTAGTAAATTCTTTTAAAATTTCATGAATTAGGGTCTGAATTTTCATTGGAAGAAGTGTTCACATTTAGTAACTGACGATACATCGAATAGAATTGCTTCCAATTACAGAAAACAAAAAATTAAGTGAGATGATTTATCGTATATAAAATATAATGAATATTATTTGTAATCATTTAGATTAATTAATTGAATAATTGAGATTAAAACATTATGTTAAACTATGTTATAGTTATGTAAAGTTTAAAATATATGTTGTGAGATTTATCTCAACATGATATTTTTCCACATTTATGTAACATCATGTGTGTGTATTTGTGTATAGCTAGGTTTTGCTGGTCATTTTTTGCCCATTTAATTTGACAACGTTTTAATCAATTATTGAACAAGAATAATTCTTGTTCAATAATTGATTAAAACGTTGTCAAATAACTTTTGTTTTTGGTCTAAATTAAGACAAATAGATCTATTGTGTATTGATGATGTAGCCACATCTCCAATTTTTGGCCAATCACATAAAATAATTGATAATGATATTATATGGTAAATTATATTGTCGTCAAAATTATTATTTTGGTCTTTAAAAAATATAATATTCCTCAACTTAGTCTTTAAAAGATATTGTAATTTATTTTACTTACTCTTTAAAAGATATAAATATTAAATTAGCCACTAAAAGATATCATTAATTAATTTGTCTTAATTTAGTATATTTTTGAAATATTTTAGTCGATGACATTAACGGAGATTCATTGGGATTAATAATGAGATAGAATTGACTAAACTTGATATTTTTCATATTTCAATGATTAAATTGGAACAAATTGCATATTTTTAAACTTAATTTGATATTTCTATCTTTTAAGGACAAAATTGAGATATATTGCATCATTTAAAAGCTAATTTTGACATTTAATTTCTATTTTTAGGGACAATAATGATAATTGATTCAAAAATATATATTTTCTACAAGTTTATCCCTTTTCACCATAATATCCTCAAAGATATTATTAATTTTTGTTAATATATAAATTACAAGAAATTTTATTTTAAAATTTTTTATTTCAATAAATATATATCTGAGTGAAAAATCATAAGTTTAATTCATTGCAAATTTTTAAAAAGGGACTCTTTTATATTTTGGTTAAATACAAATAAAGTTAATACACTTATATTATGATATATAAATAATAAATATAATGATATTATAGTGAAAATGAATAAAATTAAACTTATCGTTATCTTTTATTCTTTGTTTTAATTTAATATGATAGTTATATATTTTTCAAAAAAAATATGATGGTTATATAAAGTATCTTTATTAGTTCAAAACTAAAAAAAAAAAAAGTCAATTTTAAGAACATATTCTCCTACAATGCGACTTCAAAATTTCTGTTCCTACTACGTTTGATGGAAGAATCAAATTTAAATTCAACAGATTTGACAAAAATATGTCAAGTAATTAATTAAAATTGACATTACTTTCTTCTTGCCAAATTTATATGAGACAAAGATGATATAGACAATTCATACAACTGTTGATATGAGTTGAGGAAATGGACAAATAACCCAAAACCAGACAATTAAACAAAATATCAGAAGTAGAAAGGCATATTATGGTTACAAGTTCTAGGTTTGTCCATGTCCTATATTATTTTTTTTTTAGTAAATTATAATTATTTTAGTTATTAAAAAAATACAATTTATCTCAATTTAATCTTAAAAGATAAAAATATCAATTTGAATAAAAAAAAGATACAAATATCAATTTTAATTTATGAAACATGGAACTTATTTCAATTTAATCCTTGAAATATAAAAATATCAAATTCAAATCATGAAAAATTTTTATTAGTTATATTAATAAGGATTTACAAGGATTAAATTGAGATAACATCTTTTAAATGCTAAATTAAGATAAATTATATATTTTTTGGGTTAATACCGGATTTCATTCAATCCCAAAGGCAATAATGAAAACAAGGCAAAAAGCCATGGCCTAACAAATAACAAGGCTACATTTGGTATAAATGTACGGATAAGAAGAAAAATAATACAAAATACTTTAGAATAAAAGAAAGTATTGTAGAGAAAGTGATGAGATAGATAAAAAGAAAAATTAAGAGAGGAAAAATATAATGAAAAGTGTGATTGGTATGTAAAAATACACTGTTTAGGTTTCTTACCAAAGGTAGTCTAATAATGGTTTTTTTTTTGGGTCAAAAACCTAATAGTGGTATTAGAGTATTACAAAATTTCTACTTGAAGTTGTGGGCCACAAACGGTTATGGGCTGTGGTTGAATAGCCCTCACGAAGCCCAATATACGAACTTTGCAAAATTCTTGGCCTACTTTAATTTGTGGGCCACAAATGTTTATGGTCTAAATCGACCCACTGATTGCAATCACAAGGCCCAAAAATACAGTTCACACAACAAATTCTAATGCAATCACCTTGAGGTTGAAGGATCAACGTTCATCAAGGGTGTAGTCTTTTTGGACTTATGAGTAGTGATGTGATAGAATTGGGATTGAAATGAAAATTTTGAGGTTGAAGAAGCGGTGAAAATATGATTTTTGAAAAGTTTTAATATGCCACATATCACTTAACAGAAAAAATAGACAGTGTTATACAAAACGACTGATTTGGAACAAATTGCAAAGATAGAGATTGATTTATTAAAACTTCTAAAAGATAAAATATAAAGTAGACCTAATGGAAAAGATAAGGGATATTTGACCAATGAATATATATCATGTTACATATCTTACAATCTAATATTAGAAACTAACAATTTTTAAGAAAAAAAGTTCAAATCTCACACTAGTAGACTACGTAGTACACATTAAAAAAATTAGTTGTTTTATGAAAATTATTTTAACATAATTTTTGATAAAAACATAAGTCTTTCAATAGATAATGACCTATTATTTTATGAAAAAATGTTAACTTTTTTGATAATTTTGTATTTATAAAAGAGATTTTATACTATTATATTTATTTCTTATAAAAATGATAAGATCTTATAATTTTTTTTATCTGATTTGCAATTCAATCTATCTTGTGTCTCTTCTAATCTTTGACAAAATCTCAATTTTAAATATATAAATATATACTAAAATGATTTGATAACTAATTTCTCATGTATTATTATGTTGAAGATGACTCTTCTAACAAATAAGAATCTATTCTCAACCTTTCATTTAGAGGCCAAAATTAAGAAAACGACAACGTCTCATTGAATAATGAATAGGAATATAGGATATTTTATTATTTCTCCAACATACAAAATTTACAAATTATGAACAAACTCAACCACCAAAACTACCACATACATACATTCATACATAAAACGTTCATCAAAACGACGACGTCTCACGCTTCAGAAGCCCAAAATTCCCTCACTACCCCATATAGTTCCTTAGCTTTTAACACATCACGATCCTGAATCCCATGAGAGTCTCCTTCGGTAAAATGCCCCACAACTTCCACGCCTCTCTCCTTCATCATCTTCGCCACCTCCACCTGCCGGTCCACCAGTGGGTCCCCACTACACCCCGTCACCAACACTCGCCATCCCAGCCGTCCAACCCTCTCCAATCTCCCATCCCCGGCCGTCGGATCGCAATACTCGTGATCGCGACCGGCTCCAACCGGTAACGACAACTCCCACAACAGGTCAGTCACACACAGAGGCAGAGCCGGATCATTCATTAGCCTTATCTCCGACTCACTCCTCTGGACCCCACCGAAGAACGGCTGAACCAATATCAGCCCTCGGATCCTCAACAAATCACGATGATTGTGATGATCAGATCCCGCGGCCGCACGTAGACCCGCGAAGTACGCTATGTTTCCCCCGGCGCTACTTCCCATGAGATAACACCTTCCGAAATCGGCGTGCTGAGTCAGCCACCGATCCGGGTGGGTTTTAATCCAGTGCAGCGCGTCGGTTGCGTCGTCGTACGCCGCCGGCAAGCGGTGCTCCGGGGCGAGGCGGTAATCGACGGAGGCGACGACGGCGGAGAGGTCCCCGGCCATGTTGAGGCAGAATTCGTGGAAGAACGACGTGGCGGCGCTGAGGAACACGAAGCCGCCGCCGTGGAAGAAAACGACGAGGGGGAGCTTGTCGTTTTGGCGGAGTGCTTTTCGGGGGAGGAAAATGCGGAGCCAGGTGTGTTTGGAAGAGTTAAAGGTGAGATCTTTGGAGAGAACGGGGATGGGGAGGGAAGGATCGGGTGTGGGGAGGGTGAGGGGAGGAGGGTGGAGGCGAGTGATGGAGCCGTTTGGGTTGAGGATGATGTTGAGTTTCTTGTGGGCTTTGATTGGGGTGCAAGGCTTTTGGGTGGAGATGGGAATGTGGTAGAGAAGATAGAGAGAGAAGGCGAGTGTGGTTGCGTAAAAGAGATTGGGAAGGGGAAGTGAGAAAGAAGAGAGAGGCATAATTGGCAATGGAGGAAGGAAAGGAAAGGAAAGGAATATTGGTGTGGAGAGGAAAGTAATTAATGTGGTTTGGTTTTGTTTAGATGTAGGAGCCGCAAAGGAATAATCATTAATCTCAGACTATGTTGTTTGGACACAAGACTCTGTTGGGAATTGACATAAATTGAATTTGAAGTCACCGTTGAAAAGAGAGTATGTAAATTGAGAAGTTTGCTAATAGGTTTATTTTTTTAAAAAATTTATATGTTGTTACTTATATTTTTTATTTTAAGGTTAACCAAATTAAAAAAATATACGTGTTAATTTTTTATGTTATTTTTTTAAAATTAATAAAATATTTTTTTAATTGGTTAACCTTAAAAAAATATGTAAGCAACGACATATAAGTTTTGTCCTATTTTTTTTAATATTTTCTACTATATTCTTTTATCACAATTAATCTTATTTATAACACGGTTAAGAATTTATTATGAGTATCTTTTTTAAGTAAGAATTTGAATCCGAGCATTTTAAAGACTACTTTCATCTACTAAATTCAAGTCCCTTGCAAATAGGTAATTAAATTATGAAAAAAGATGACGAATAAACTTACTAATCCTTTTATAAAAGAAAGCTTAGCTCCCCTTTTACTGTATAAGGACACAATGATATATAATTAAAGTTAAATTAACAAAATAATATTACAAAATATATAATTTGACATGATAATCATCATAAAAAATTCTCTTTTCTCTCAAGGAATTGCATAGCCTTAGAAGGCCCATGAATCTCAAAAGCTCCACACCCTCTTTCTCCATCATCCTCACCATCTCCTTCTCCCTATCCACAAGTGGGTCCCCCTCATACCCCGTCACTATCACCCTCCACCCACGCGCCTTAATCCCTTCCCAAACCCCACGCCCCTTCCCTGCCGTTAGATCAAAATACTCATGGTCCAGATCACTCCCCTCCTGCAACGCCAGCTCACCCATCAACTCAATCGTACACAGCGGCACCATTCGATCAATCACAGCCCTCCATTCCGACGCCGTACGTTTCGTCCCACTGAAGAACAGCTGATGCAATATCAGCCCTCGGATCTTCTAGGGACTCGTTGGATCCCGCGAGTGCACGTAGACCGGCGTTGTACGCTATGGTTCCTCCCGCGCTGCTCCCCCATGAGGTAACACCTGTAGAAATCGGCGTAACGCGTGAGCCACTCTTCTTGGGTAGTTTCGATCCAGTGCAGCGCTTCCACGGCATCGTCGTACGCCGCCGCGGGGAGCCTGTGTTCGGGAGCGAGGCGGTAGTCGAGTGAAACGACGACGGATTGGGACACGTGTGCGATGTCGTGGCAGAAGAGAGAAATGGATTATTGATTTGTGGGTTTCAAATTTTCTGGTTTTTGTCTTTGTTGGCGTCGTTTTATGATTTCGTTGCAATTCAGTTTGCCAATGAAACGACCAGCGCGTGACTGCTTAAACAATCTTTTTGTGGTTTTATCTTTTTCTATATGTAAATATACAAAAGTTGTATTTTTGGGTGAATAATGTGCATAATATATATTTTTAAAGTTGCCCAAACTTTTGCTCACAATTATTTATTCTATTATACATGCAATTTTTTTTAACAAAATTCATTTATAAAATCAATAATGTGAAGATATATATATTTTTTTAAGTTTACAGTTAATACTTGCTGATGTTGTTTTATTAATTTAGTAAAAAAAATTGTTGTCTTATAATGTTATAAACTCTCTTGTTGATTGAAAAGGCAATACAACTAATTTTATAAGCACTCTTATTAATTAATAAAATAATTTTTCTCATAAAAATAAATTGTTACACCTTCCTTATCCTTAAAAACTTCTATTTTTGAAAATTACACTATCTCTACAAGATAAATAAATTTTTTCAATTTTAATTTTTAACCAAAATATTTAATATGTAATTATTTTAAAGATACTTGTCAAAGTTTTTTTAATGGTAAAAAAGAATTAATTTTTTGAGAATTGATAAAAAAAATAATTTTAAAATTTTTTTCATTAATTAAAAAGAATCCTTAATCCGTATATAATGACTATTTAGTAAAACCCTATATAATACCTCTTGCTAAGAATAACGAGGAGAGAGAAATCACATATAATAATGAAGGAGTAGTAATTCAATTTATTAACCAAGAAAATTAACTTATTATGAAATATATAGTGTATATAGACAATTTTGTTCTTGAAAGATTCGAAAGTGGTTAATTTGGTCCCTGAAAGATTGCACCATTACACAAATTGGTCCTTCCGTCATATCTTCAGTTAAATTCTCTTAACGAACTTGCTGACGTAGCATGTTAATTGTAGACGAGCGTCATTAATTACTTAGTAAGACATGTTTACATGGCACAAGCTAATATTCACCTCCAACTCAGCACAACACACAGCGTTTTGAAGCTTCAATTTGCACACTTACACTAAGTTAGAGGTGGATTTTAGCTTATGCTGCATTTTGTCAACACAAGCCAAAATCCACCTCAAACTTAGTGTAAGTGTGCAAATTGAAGCTTCAAAATGCTGCATTTTGTGCTGAGTTGGAGGTGGATTTTAGCTTGTGCCATGAAAGCATGTCCTACTGATCAACTGACGGCCCCCGTGTGCAATTAACGTGCTACATCAGCAAGTCCATTAAGAGAATCTAACTGAAGATGACGGAAGGACCAATTTGTGTAACGGTGCAATCTTTCAGGGACCAAATTGTACATTTATGATCTTTCAAGGACTAAATTAACCACTTCAAAATCTTTCAGGGACGAAATTGTTTATATACTCGAAATATATATACTCTCAGTCTAAAATATCAAATTTATATTCATCAACAACTTAAATCAATCAAGGAACTTAATTTATTATGAAGGTCAAAACCCCAAATTGGTCCTTTATGTTTGCACCAAGTTTTATATTGGTCCTTTATGTTTGCAAGAAGTTCCAAATTGGTCCTTCCGTCCAATTCCGTCTAGTTACGCCGTTAAGTGATGACGTGTCATGCCGATGTGTCACACTCTCTCTCATACATGTACTGTTTAGCTGACGTGGCCTTAGTTAACAAAAAATCAGGGACTAAGATGAAATAAAATAATTTTTTACAAAACAAAAATATAATTTCCCCTCTTCTTCTTCTTCCTCGTCGCAGAGCAAGATCAGGCAAAGCAAGCAACTGAGATATTCCTCTACATAGTTGCTTTCTCTCTTCCTTTACTTGTTTCATTCAACTCTAACTTGATTTACTCATGTTCGTTCACCTATGGCTAATCGAGAATCTTCTTCATCCCTTCCACAATCTCATCAAAGAAATCATTAAGTTGCCCCACAATGTTCTCTGCTCCAGATCCAATAATCACAAACACATACAAAGAAACCTTCTCTTCAATTTCTCATCCTCCTCTGTTTTCGCAGTGTGATTTTCCATGAATCAAGCGTGTCGGAGTTCGTTTCCGCCATGGCCGTCGGCTGGAAGGTGCAACTCATCGTCGAGACGTGGTCGCGCGACGGTGCGATCACCACGAGCATAAAAAACAGAGTATTGAGGAAAGTCACAATGTCGATTTGTCTCCTTCCGAGATTGCGTTAATGGTGGAGTCGAATTTTCTGAAGTCGTCGGTGCGCCATTGAAAGAAGAGAAGTTAAGAGAGCTGGAGTTGGACGAGTCTCTTCCTTCCATAGGCGTTATCCAGGTGCCGTTGACGATATTAATGCTGCCGGCAACAAAAGACGAGCACCAACCAGGACATCAATGGCGTTGATGCTCAGCAACGAGGAAGACGATGAAGATGGGGTGGGGAAATTACATTTTTATTTTGTGAAAAATTATTTTGTTTTATTTTAGTCCCTAGTTTTAAGGTGACTTTGGCCACGTCAGCCAAGCAGTACACGTAGGAGAGATAATGTTCCACCTCAGCTTGCCACATCATCACTTAACGGAAAAACTAAATGGAATTGGACAGAAGGACCAATTTGGAACTTCTTGCAAACATAAATGACCAATTTAAACTTTTTGAAACATAAAGGACCAATATAAAACTTGGATGAAACATAAAGGATCAATTTGGAGTTTTGACCTATTATGAAATAGTACAATTATCAAACATAAACACATGACATCAGCCATAAGAAAAAAAAAAAGGCAAACCATCACAAGAAGCTTATTTTCACGATACCTTGTGAATGAACAACGACGATTACACTAAGCCATAATAAAATTTTTTACAATCTCCAACAATCTCTTCCTCCTCACGGGATCACGTGCCTCAACCCCATGATAATCCCCTGAAACAAAATGTCCCTCCACTTTTATACCCTTCTCCTCCATCAACCTCACCACCTCCACCTGCCGGTCAACCAGTGGGTCCCCATCACACCCCGTCACCATCACCCTCCATCCAGCCTCCCTCACCTTCTCCAACCCCTTCCCACCCGTCGGATTGCAATACTCGTGATCCCGGTCAACGCCCACCGGCAGCGCCAGTTCCCACATCACGTCGCACGCAGCGGGCGGCAAAACGGCGTCGTTCTCCAGCCTACGTTCCGACCCGCACCTCGTGGTCCCACCGAAGAACGGCTGAACCAATATCAGCCCTCGGATGGTCAACGGACGGAGGCGATCGAGTCCCCCCGCGGCTTCGCGTATACCCGCGCGGTACGCTATATTTGCTCCCGCGCTACTCCCCATGAGGTAACACGCGGAGTAATCCGCGTGCTGTGATAGCCAATCGTCGGGTTGGGTTTTGATCCAGTGGAGCGCCTCCACGGCGTCGTCGTACGCCGCGGGGAGGAGGTGCTCCGGCGCGAGGCGGTACTCGATGGAGACGACGATGGATCCGACGTCGTTTGCCATTCGAGAGCAGGTTTCTTGGCAGAGTACGGAGGCTGCGCTGAAGAAGATGAAGCCGCCTCCATGGAAGAAGACGATGAGAGGAAGACGCTTGGAGGGGGAATGATCCAGTGCTTTGCGGGGTAGGTATATGCGGGCGAAGGTGTTGTGTGATTGGTTGATGGTGAGGTCTTTGGAGAGAACGGGAAGGGTGGGATCTGATGATGAGGGTGAGGCGCGTGGGTCTTCGCGGAGGCGCGTGATGGTACCGTCGGGATTGAGATGGATCTGAAGGAAGTGGTAAGGATCAGTGATGTGAGACATTGTGGAATTTGAATGCTTGTATCGATGGAAGTTCAAACTTCAAAACAAACTGAGTATAAAAGAGTACTTAAAATTTCTGCTTCACTCTCTTTTATTTATTTATTTTGAATAAAATAATTGTTTAAAAATTGTATTTTAAAATAGCTAAATTTCTCTTTAAGTTTAATATTAATCCTCAATGTTTTAAAAAGTTATTTGGCCATATTTAAATCATGAAGGCTAAAGTACTATTTTGGTCCTCAATGTTTCAAAAGTTTAATGTTGGTCCTCAATGTTTTATTTTTTGGTCGATTTTGATCCTCGAGCGTAACACCGTACTTTTTGTTGTTAAATGATGACCTGACATAGTGACATGCTTATATGGCACACACTCTCCTACACATCATATTTTAATGACGTGGCATGACACATCATTGCCACGTCACCCCAGATGATGATGATAATCATGATGATGAAGGAGAGAAGATGATGATGTGGCAATGTGGGGTGACGTGGCAGTGACGTGTCATGCCACGTCATTAAAATATGATGTGTAGGAGAGAGAGTGTGCCATATAAGCATGCTACGTCATCATTTAACGGCAAAAAGTTAACGGTGTTATGTTCGAGGATCAAAATCAACCAAAAGAAAAAACTTTGAGGACCAACATTAAACTTTTGAAACATTGAGGACCAACATTAAACTTCATGCAAACATTGAAGACTAAAATAGACATTTAGCCAATCATGAATGATCACTCTCTCTCCTACGTGGAAGTTGCATCGTTTTGTTGAGTTAGAGTGAGAGAGGATGCCATGTCATTTAAATATGACACGTAGGAGAGAGAGTGTGCCACATAAGCCTTCTACATCAGCATTTAATGGCATAACCAGACAGATGTTACGCTAGAGGACCAATTTTGACAAAAAAAAACGTTGAGTACCTAAAATAACTTTTTGAAACATTGAAAATCAATATTAAACTTCGTGTAAACATTAAGGATCAGAAAATAATTTGACATTTTAAAATTTTAGACATTGAAAATTTGAAATATTTTACAATTCTTTTCTTCCCTCTCAAATAATATTTTTATTAAACTTTGTAATTTCTAAATAAGCAATTTTGTGGGCCCTTGTGCAAGGTGCAACATTTGCAAGCTTGTGTTGTGCAATGTGTCATCACATGTACTGATTTTTTTTTACTGTAATTGTTTTTTAATATTTAAAAATTTCCTTTTTAAAGAAAAATTTATCACATATAAAAGAGGGTATATAATTTGAATAGTAAAAATTCAAATAACAATAATTTTTTATGTAATATGTCTTTAAATAAAAATAAATTACCCATAAAATAGCTAGCTAACATATTTTAATTTTTTTTATAAGAACATATTTTACTTTTGGGCATAGAATATTTTTAAAATCTTTTTTAGATTTATTCATCATTTTATTTAATGATAAATATTACTCAAATATAATAATTACTTCTTTTTTCTTCCCTTATATATAATATTTATCACTTTAATTATTAACTTCTTTATTATTCAATATAAAACAATTTCTTATATCCAATACTTTTTGTTTTCTAATTTTTATGCATTATATTTAATTTGATTAAATCATCATAAACATAGCATGGCATCACACTAGTAATTTAATATAAGGGAGCAAGAAGATTCCTCACAATTTTTCATTTGTTCTCAAGTGTGATATAAAATATAAGTCCATCTCATTTTCAGGCAACATGTATTTTAAATTTCACAAACATACAAAACAATAACTATATTTTTGTATGGGAAAATTTTATAATGCAACTTGTGAATAATTAGTTGCGTACTTGCATCTAATCCACCAATAACAATGTGCCACATTTTTTATTATAATTGAATAGTAAATTTATACCAACTATGACATCGATGGTAAGGAATTTGTGTTTCTTTAATTATCGCTTTTCGAATTCAATTATTCAATAATCTGTGTTCTTTTTCAATTTGTGAAAATTATTAAAATTAGTCCAAATAATTACAATAAAATTTTTTATCAATGTTTAAACATTACAAAGTTAATCCAAATTGTATACCTTACTATATCTAAGAAAAACTAAATTGAGAAGACACATTAAAAAAGACCAAATTGAAAAATATGCAATTTTAGAAGGAAAATTTGATATTTTATTCATTTGGGATACCAAAAAAGTTGGATTAGGACGACGAATTAATTACTTCCAATTCCATAAGTCAAAACTGAAGTAGATCACGAAGAAATAATTGCCAGTTTTTTTTTTAAAAAAAAATTAATACATGATCATTGATCTTCAATTTTAAAAATTTTGGTTAAGAATCTTCCGGGTCATGTTTGGTATGCAAAATTTATAGAGAAAGTAAAAGAAAAGTGTGACTCATTATGTTTGGTATGAATTTGAAAATAAGGAAAAAGAACTTTTGTTCCATGTATATAAGGAACCTTTGTTCCTTGTGTGGGAGAGGGATAGTTGATAGAGGGAAAGGAAATTGTATGTAAAATGACTATTTTACCCTTAAAAATATGTGGTAGATAATAAAAGTAAGGGTAAAATAAATATTTTATACTTTTATCTTCAATTTTCTTATATTTTTTCGACCATATCAAACAACGTTGTTCTTACATTCCACTTTTTATTTCTGTGCATGCCAAATACACTTTTTATCACTTACTTCTTCTTCTATTTTCACTTTTTATAACTGACCTCTTACCAAGATTTGATCTATTATTGTGTTGAGTTTGATCAGCATATATATATATATATACTAAAAACTTCATACGTACATGTAATTTATTTTTTAAAAAATATAATATAAAATTATTATTATATTTAAAATATTAAATATTTGATAATTGTTAAATTTGTAAACTAAAATAATTATTATTATATTTTAAAATAATAAATTGAATTATGAAAAGTTATTTGTTTCAACACTAACTACCCACTATGTTTACTTTCTCTCTCCATCCCACTCCAACATCCTCCCATAATTTTTTTTTGTATTTAATAAATTAGTAAATATTTATTTTGAGAGACCGTTGACGAGAAGGGTCTACAGCCATATAAATTGTAATTGGGCCCTAAAATTGTCCAATTTAAGTTTAATGTTCGGCCTATTTCATTTACAATGCAATACCTTGGAATTGGGCTTGTAGAAGCAGAATCATTCACATAAAATACAATATAATACCTTGGATACAAAAAAAACACTACCATTCTTGATTGCTACCTAATCTTTGATTCATCGTTAATTAGCAGCCTAAGCCCAAGCCCAAGCCCAATATGGTCTTAAAATTATGGAACGAACGAAATAATCACATTTTTTTTATAAAAAAAAAATCTCAGTTTTCAAATTAAACTTGTTTCACTTCAATGTACGAAGTGCACAATTTCAGTCATGGAGCAACTTGATCTGCAACATTATTAAATAATTGACTAGAACTTTGATTAATGTATGTTCTTTTGGATTTTCTTTAATTTAAATATTTTAAATAATAATTAATAATGTTCCGACCTTTTGTGTTTTCCTTTTCCATAAAGTGATTCGACGAAGCTAAAAAAAAAAATAGATATGGTTGGGGCTTTTAATGGGAGGAATAGTTAGCTAATAATATATATATATATATATATATATATATATATATATATATATATATATATAGCATGATGGATCCCAATTATCCTTAATTAATTAATTAAAGCTTACGTGTCAAAATGTAAGAAGTGAGAGTTTAATTATCTTTTGCGGACACTCTTCTAAAGCTATTTCCCACTAATTTGGATTGACATTAAGAAATGGACCCAATATTTGTCGGCAGTGGGGGATACCCTCTCATTTATACTTAATTCATAATTAATCTGATCCACCACATGTTCAAACAAATTTATAAATATAAAATATAATTTAACAGAATTTGGCTAACTAGTATAATTAAGACATTAGTTTAAAGTGTCATGTGGTGATTAGTTGATCAATTTTTAGATAATTTTTTTTATAAAAAGCATTAAACCTCCGTTGTGTTGTATTGTAGAAAAAGTCAAACGGTGCTTACAATAATATAGAAAACTCCAATCTAATAATACTGAAGAATAAATCCTAACAATTGTTGAATTAAGTAAACATAGTGTAAGCTCAGCTGATCCTATTTCTTCAGGATGAAAAATCTCACTATTCTTGGTGTTGCCAACAGAGTTGTTACTTTTATACCTCCTGCATATTAAATCTGAAGAAATCTTCAAAGTTGAAATTGTCGTAGGCTCTTCCAACAACATGATGAACGAGTGAAATTTTTTTAACATATATATAATTCGTAGATTTTAGATATGATTATAACAAACATTGAATTCAAAATCACCTGATTGTCAAAAAAATTCACAAAAGAAAACAAATACACAAAAAAATAAAACAAGCCCCACTTATATTACTATATTTGAATCAATCTAAAACAATGAGAGACTACACTCTCACAAGGGATGACTAAAAAACTCAGAAGTAAATTGGGAAGAAAATCACCATCAAAACTGGGGGACTAAATATCTACCTTATTTATAAAACGTAACGACGATAACAGAAGAAGAAGAGAAGAAGAAAAATAGGGAGGGGTTGCCAAACCCTCTAGTTAGATCTGCAGGAAGAAGCTGGTTGAAGAACGAATACACAAAAAAAAGAGAAAGCGACCGCTAGGGTTTGATCAATTTTTAGATATTAGAAATTATTATTTGTATTAATTTTTATAATTCTTAATTAATTACTAAATGTTCTATTAATAAAAAAATTTAATTTGTGCCTGATTTAGGATTTAAGATATACTTGTTTTAAGAAAAAATCCAATTCAATATTTAGATAATAGTTAATAAATCTAAAACTCTTCATGAAAACAAATACACCGTAGGATTATATGGCCGGGATGAATATATAGCTGAAAATTGGTATCCATAAATTGATTATTAGGTTCTGATTAATTTGATTTGAACTAGTTGAAATTCTTTATACAAGGGTAAAGCTTTGTTAGGCAAAATTTTATTTTTCATGCACAAAAATTAAATAATCAAAACTGGATAGAGAAATGAAATAATTACAACTCGATCTAAGTAAACAGTAAGTTTTTTATTACTAAGAGCCTATTTGGTATCATTCATCAGTGGGGAAGGTGAGGTTGAACATGTTTGGTAAGGCTCACCAGTTGAGAAGGTGAGCTGACCTTAGCTTCCCTGTGAAGAGAAAAGTTTCCTTCCATCGTAATAGGGAGGGAAGTGGAGGGAAGGTGAGGTGAAGTGAAATTTAAAGATTAAAATGTCCTTAAAAAATTTGTGACTTTTAAAAAAGTATAGGCAAAAAAGGTTTTTCATACTTATATATTCTATTTCTCTATCTTCTTTCCATCATACCAAACAATATTACTTTTACATTCCACTTCCATTTCGCTGCATACCAAACATACTTTTTATCACCTACTTTCACTTACCACTAAAACATTCACCGGATACCAAACGCCACCTAAATCTTATTATAGCTCACTATTTTTAATTTCTAGTAACTCACCAAACAAACTCAGTTTTATTCAATGTACCAAATCTTAAGAGTGTTATGTGTTATGAATAAAGTGAGACAACTGATCACTCTAAATATTTGGATGATTAATAAAAAAAAAGATTGCATTGATCTCATATTCTTTTTTATTGACGAGGGGAGGGTTAAAATTGACAAATTTTTTAATTAATTTGATGTTTGCAATATTAATAATTAACTACAAATTTTAATAAAAAAATTTATTGACGAGAGGATTTAAAAGGCAAATGGTAAATTATAAAAAAAATCTTTTGATTTGGAGAGATTTAAAAATTTAAAGAGTATTTAATGATTTAAGATATTTTTCTTGTCATAATATAGAAACAAAGAAAACTAGAGCTAAACAATGGTTCGAGTTGGCTCGTCAACTCGTCAAACCCAATCCAACCTATCGCATTGGATTGGTTTGATTTGGGTTAAAAATAATCAACTCGAACTATAATGGTTGGCGAGTTTTGTTTTTGCGAGTTCGTTTGGACCAACCCAAACCACAAACTTGCCCATTCTATTAATTTTTTTAAAAATATATATATTCACTTAAATTCTGGATGATTTTCTCATATTGTCTATCTTATTTCTTTCTAATTTTTTTTTTTCTATTTCTTTCACAAAATATTACAAGTGCATTATATTTTTGAATATGCAGTCTTTCTAATTTTTTTTACTATTTCTTTCACAAAATATTGCAAGTGCATTATATTTTTGAATATTTTTTGTACATAGAATCCACTTCAACATATAAAATAAAAAAAAAAATAGAAAAAGCTAGCCCGCCAACTCGAACAAATTCAAACCCGAACTAAACCAACCCAATGACATTTTTTGTCTGTTCGAACCAACCCGCCCCCAACCCAAACCAAAACAGCCTGTGAGCAGCCCTATCGAAAACAAGAAAACCAAAACAAACTCATCCGTCTTTTGACCATAATTTAGAGGTTTGATATCTATTTTTGGGTATAAAGTAGTTTCAAATCTTTGGATCAACTATTTTATACATTTTTTAAGGTGCTTACAAGCCAACAAATAAATTAATCATTATGCTTGATGGTAAATATTCTAGTTTGGACGAAAAAAAAGCACATCAATCCGCTAAGTTTTTAAACATTAATTAATTAATTCAATCAATAATTAAAATGTTCAAATTAAAAATTATATCTTATTCTACTCAACTTTGATTTATTTAAGCCATAAAGACACATTGGTATATATATATATAGCAAATACAAATCTGTTTAAAATTTGTTAGTTGAAACACATATTGAGATTCCTTAAACATTTTGCAGAATTTCATAGGACCATTCCAAAAGGAAAAAAAAAGGGTTAATTAAGGAATCCAAATCTTCAAACATAATCTTCTTGATATTGGTTGTTCTTATGTCCGTGCAATAAGCCAATTTTTAATATCAAAGCAAATTTTGACCAATAAATAAATATCACAGCAAATAATTCAGATGCTTACGATTGCAAAGAGAATAATCCTCTTCCTTAATTATATTATTAATATCCAAATAATTAATATGAAAATCTAAATTACAAATAATCCATATAATCTAAACTCGATTGTATGTATGTATATATATCCCAACCACTGCATAATTACAGAAACAATATCATGATTATTATAGAAGATATGACAACTAAGCTAATCTTGATTTAGCATCTACTATTTTGGTACATTGATTTGGTACAACATCTTCATGAAGATCTTTTTTATTATTATAATTTATGGATTTTTAAAAGTATAATATATTTTCTTTTACTTGATATATCTTTGACATCTTCATGACCGTACACCTCTATCCAAATCTCACTAACCCTAATTAATTAGTACAACAAATATATAGATAGAGGTACTACTACTACCTCCCTTCGTTGTACAATTTTAGTTAACCTTAGATTAATTAAGCGATATCAGTAAATTTACTAATGGTTTAATTTCGATCAAAATAATTCTTATATTTGAAATGTTTAAAATTGTAATTATTATAAATTTTGTATTAAGTTTCATACTATCTATACATCTTGTAGTAATTTTAATTTATAATATGATCAAATGTTCATTTTGGTCCTCTATGTTTCACTCAAGTTTTAAATTAGTCCTTTATGTTTCAAAAATTTTAAATTAGTCATTTATGTTTCCCAGAAGTTCTAAATTGGTCCTTCCGTCCAAATCCGTCAATTTCTTAAGTTAACTGCTGACGTGACATGCCGAGGTGGACACATAATTTCTCATACGTTTATCAAATAGCTGACGTAGCCTTAGACACACCAAAATCACCCAAACGGCGTTGTTTAAGTCAAAAATAAAATCATGCTGAGAAAACCAATATAAAACTCTAATGAAACATAAAAGACTAATATAAAACTTCAATAAAACATAAAGGACCAATATAGAACTTCAATGAAACATAAAGGACCAATATAAAACTTGAATGAAACATAAAGGACAAATATAGAACTTTAATGAAACCTGAAGGACAAATATAAAACTTTTGGAAAACATGAAGGACCAATATAAAACTTTTGAAAGATAAAGGACCAATTTAAAATTTAGGTGAAAGATAAAGGACCCAAATGGGCATTTGACCTTATAATATTTTTGTTAGGAGTCCTACATTGAGAATGTTATATTTAAGGAAAGGCTTTATAATTAAGGTCTTAGCTTGAGCTCTCAAAGTCCAACAACTAGATTTTGATGTGTGATTCAAGACTTGTGCTTGTATCAATTAATGCTTTTATTGGAGTTGATTGATGGAAAAGAGTTACATGCGTGCGGAGGGTTTCGACCAATGGAGGTGGCAGCACGTTATCGCGTAAAGCGTCACCGAGTAAAGTGTCAGTGTGTTAGCCGTCAGAATGCCAATTCCCTTTTGAAGGGTTGATAATGTTACGAGTCTCATATCAGGAAAACTATTTTTAAGGAAATGCCTTATAATTAAGGATTGGACTCTGAAACTCTAACAATTAGCTTTTAGGATGTGATTCTCCTAAAAATTGTACTGGTATCACATTTATACTAGTTTTCGCTTAATTTGGGGGAAAAAATTATATATAATTAACTCTTTCCATTTATATATATATAACAATATCGATGTTATCACTTATGTCGCACGATTGCAATTAAGTTTGTCGAAGAATGTCTTTGACACCTATCCCAAAAGACTAATCCTTATGTAATTAACAGGAAAGTTAAGAGAAAGCTTGATTTAAGTTATAATTCTTTCATTAAGTTCTTGAAAAATAAGGGAAGGGAATGAATTAATTAAGTAAAGAAAAAAAAAAAGGAAGGAGAATGTTAGAAAAATTAAGTGATGACTTTTTCTCCTAACATTTTGAATCTTTTAAACTCTCTTAATTTAAAGTAATTAAAATTAATAAAGCATTAAGGCTAAGAGAATTTATTGCAATTTTTTTTTTAATTTTTTTCTCCAAAGATTTAGATTGGTTTTCATTGTATGGGATCGAATAGAGTAATAAATAATATTATATTTTAAGTACTAACTTTTATGAAGTAAGTACTTTTAATACAGTAATATCTTTTGTAAATGGCACAAAATCTCTCAAAGACTGAAAAATAGAACAATTTGTCTAAAAAATGAACAAATCTAGTCTAAAAACAATGTCAGTTTGTAATTGAAATTAGTTGTCAATTATAAGTTACATTAAAATGGTGTAGGTTGGGTCTAGTTCCTCAAAACGTGATGAATCCAGATTCAAATTTTCGCTGAGAAAGTTGCCGACATTTAATGCCCGACAGTGTCTCAAACAGAATTGCCTACTATATGAGAATACTTGTAGGGATAAGAAAAAAAAAGCTTGACACAATCTCTAATTAACCTAGTTGTGGAACTGCCTTTACATTTCCTTTAACATCAGTCATAACTAACGACAAAGATATTTTATAACTAACCATAAACATTTTTTTTAGTGATGTTATAGATCATATTAGTAGTAGCCTCGTGTGTGTGTGTGTTTTATTGAGGACAAAGTACAAACAAGGTATAGTTAGAACAATTATGAACAAAATATTGGCAATGATATGATGCACGGATAAAAGTTTAGTAGTATCGTACTACTGAATTTCAGTACATCTCTCTAATCATGTAATGCCATTTGTTAATATTAATAAAAACTTACATTAATTAAGACCCACTTTGAATAGATTCGGTACCAACTGATTGGAATGATGTACTGAAGTTCAGTACTACCGTACTACTGAACATCTACTCATGATGCACGATGCACGTATAGCAGAAACGATACTAGTCAATGCAAAATGTACAAATAATTAACTAGCTAGCTATAATGCTATATATAGATATAGATCCTTCACATATAGAAATTAATTAAAGACATCAATTGATGTAGTCTGCATATTCTCACGACACAGCAAAACTTACCCATTTTCTCAATCACCTCAATACTTCACACTTCACAGTCACACACACTTGATGATTGATTTTTTTATTTTTTTTCTAATTTTGAATACATGTGCATTTACAAGTGGCTAGCTCAAATTAGTATCTCTGATGAAGAACCTGCAAATAGTAATATTATTGAGTTGAGAGGTTGAGAGTTGAGACTAATGTTGTATGAATTATTATGAAAATGAAGAAATTCAAAGAAAAAGAAATAATCTCATGTATATATATATATACAAAGAAATCATTTTGGCAAGCACATAAGATTTATTTGATGATTGAAAAGGTAAAGTAAAATAGTTACTTCATTTATTTGTAGATAAGATTGCTTCAGTAAGCTTCCTTTGCAGTTCAGAGTAGTCATTCTCAGTCTCAGCCATATCACAATCCTTCAAGGAATAATTAAGGTTAGAAAATATATATACATTATCTTGTTTTCTAATTAACCAAATCTTGAAGATACTATTAGTTATAGCACTTCCAAAACTAACCAAAAAAAAATTATATTGAGAGCATTTTAATATTAATTATAACAATCTTAGTAATATAGTATACCTCGAATCGGATTGTCAGTATGGACCTCTCGTCCGTGTTGGTGAAATTATAGCTTACCATATTAAGCCCTTGTTGAAGCATCAAACTCAGAATTTGTGACTGTGTAATCCTATAGTTGTTGAAGCTATAACTACACATAATCTCAGCTCCACCCTTGAAAGGATGAACAATCACAGAAATTGAACTCAAATTACACAATTTCTCTAATTCATCCCTCTTTGCCTTCAAATTCTTCACCTTATTCTCTGAATATTTGATATAATTCACTGCCTCATGCATGTGATCAGATATTGATCGCTTCCCCTAATTAATCAATAGCAACCACATCAACTAATTAAATTGATTCTGTGACGGAAAATCCGTCACTGGTGATCGAATTCCGTCGCTATTTTTCTAATCGAACTAAATCAATTAGGTATATAGCTAGATGAAAAATAATAATTGGACCAAAAATTAAATAATTACCTTAATATATTCAAGAGGGAGAAGAGATCTGAGGGAAGCAAAAAGGGTGGCCATTTCTTGTCTTCTTTGTCTTTCTGTCTCCCTATGCATTGACCTCTTGTTTTGAAATTGGTTTTGCTGCTTCTTGCCCTTTCCTTCTGAAGGAGTAGTAGTCACTAAATTTTCAGTGTTAAAATTAAGAAAATGGCTTTCAATTTGATGATCATGGAGGATCTGATCTTCTGGGATTGTTTGGATTGGGAGAGAAAGAGGATCGGAAGAAGAAGAAGAAGGAATACTATTATTATTCAGAAAAGAATTAATCTGAAAGAACAAATCATCACTATGCAAAGGATTCATCATAGTGATATCTGAAATAATATCTTTAATTTGGGGTATGAAATTAAAGATAGAAGATGAAGAAGGAAAATCTTGAAATATTATTATTGTTGGGATTAGGGTTTGATGAGAATAATATAGTAAGGATTTGATGATATGATGGGATTGATGATACTCAAATCCCTTGTCATATAAGAAAAGTGAGAATTCATCTCACCTGCCAATATAACAAATGATTTGATTTCTTTTGTTTCTTTCTTCTTTATCTTTTTCTGTTTAATTTTATATTCATAAATTAGTGCTATATATGCTATGGTAGGGTATATGCTTTTCTCCATCATCTAATTTTATAATAATATATAGAGTAAATTATAATTTTATTCATTGAATGATATAATTTATGTTAATTTAATTTTTGAAAGATCAAAGAATCAAATTTTGTTTTTGAAAGATGTATTTTGTCTCAATTTAGCCCATAAAAATCTTTATTAACATAACAGATAGGCTAAAATGCACAAAAGACCCATAAATTTTAGGTCAAGAACACATATTTTAAAATGTTGCACTCAATTTCTCTAACCTTTCAATTTCAAGGACTTAATCCCCTTACGCCATGTTTTTGTTTATTTATTTATTCCTTTTTACATTTTTTGATAGTGCACGTATTTTTATTCAATTAGTGAAATGGTGTTTTGGTAATTTTACTTAAAACCCTAAATAAAGATGCTGACGTGGCTAAAAAGCGTTAAAAATATTATCAAAACACCCTTCATTATTATGCACAAAAATATTGATGTGGTTGAAAAGTGTTAAATTACAAAATATACGAAAACTTGACAGAAAGAGGTTGAGTGCCAAAAACTGAAAGATCGGAGGTTGAATGGAATATTTTAAAACTCATAATATTATGTGTCATTGACCAAAAATCTAGGGGCCTTCTATTCATTTTAGACTAATTGATAAATTTTTTTTAATATTAAATTAAAATAAATTATATCTTGTCGAGATTAGATTGAGACAAATTGAATCTTTCAATGACTAAATAATATTTTTATCTTTTAAGAAGTACATTAAAATAAACTATATATTTTAAGGACAGAACGATTATGTTAAAACATAATGGAAAATACAAACTAAATGGTTCCCCTTAATTTTATCTCTGTAAATTAAAGATTAATTAATTATTTCATAACTCCCATTTCTTTTTCTCCTTATGTGTGTGTGTGTTAGCTTTAATTTGTATAAGAAATTAAGAATCTTATGCTGAAAATTCAAGCCAACAATTCATTAGTTAATTCTGGAATTGACTTTAATTATTATTTTATGTAATATTTATATTAATTGGACATGTGGATTTTATATTACCACGTTGTTTTGTACTGTTGGCATTTCGGCACAGTATGTGTATATAGTATTTTGGTCAACTACCATATGGTTTTAATATATTAATTTTTAATTAAAGCTTCTTTAGAAAAAAAATAGGGACAAAATAGAGAGGAAAAATCATGTAGAAGAAGAGGTCATTTTCATTTCTCCCCATTAAATTTGGACTTTTGTAATTTTTGTCTTCCATTGTGACTCCACATTAATCTTTTTCTACTGCGCTTCGTATCTCTAGGATTTTCTTGTTTTATTTTATATAAGGCTAAAATGCACATATACCCCCTGAGTTTTGGGTCAGGGGCACATACATTCCCTAAGTTTTAAAACGTTGCACATAGATCCCCTGAGTTTCACTACAAGAAATCTGTTCTTTTCCAGCGCTTATCTACTGACGCTTGGGTTAAGACGCCACAAAATGAAACAATTTTTGGCGCTTTGCTAAGTGCCAAGAAGTAGGTGAATTTTATGGCGCTCGCTTTCACTCTGTGACGCTTTAGGCGCCTTTAATTTCCTAAATTACTAATTTATAAATTATTTGTTATTTCTTGGCGCTTTTAAAGCGTCACAAGTTAAAAAATAAATGCCTAATTATATTTTTCTTTCCCTCTCACTCTTCTGCCGAAACCCGCCCCCTTTCTTTTTGTTTTCCCTCTTCTCTTTGTAATATTTTTAAGATTTCACCAAACCCTTGCTGCTGCCTTCGTTTTCCTCTTTCGATTCGCATCATCAATTTCGTCTTCTCCTACCAACATCTCGATCCTCTTACGGCTTGAACATTGAACTCGTTGATTTGGATCTATTTGGAGCCATAGATTCCTCTGTAATATCAGGATCGAAATCTCTGTCGCCTCCGAAAAATTTGGACCTTGAGCGGAGAAACGAAATCTCCATTGACCGAGAGCGACGCAAGGCAAACTCGCTTTCGATTAGGTTACACACACGACCAGAGACGATGTTGCGATTGAAGAGGGAGCAGATCACCATTTTCATCGAGAAATTCACACAATTCATTCTCCAAGCTTCATTATGATATTCAGACTCTGCTTTGACATTATTAATGGAACTTCAGAGCCTTTGTAGGTGAGTCAATGAACTCAATGAGTTTTCTTCTTTTCCTTTTTGTTTTTCGTTTTTGTTGTAGTGGAGTTTTTGTTTTTAGGGTACATATATACATCGTTGTATTGTTGCATGTAATTTGACATTCCCGTTTAGAGGATTCTGATTGTTGCTGCTTCAGTAAGTTTTGAGTCCAATAGGAATCATATGAGTGCCTGGTATTGATGTGGTATCTTCTTTTTTAGCAAAATGCACAATGATTGGGCATTCTTTGTAGATAGAACAAACCTTGTTTTATAAATAGCTATCTAAAAGCAAAAATGGTATATGGATCCTCTTAAAGCACTTCACAAGAAAAAAGTTAGATATAGATAAGAATAGATAAACTAAAAAATCTCACACACAAACAATTTAGTGTGTGGGTTTATTCCTATAGCTTTCTTAATCTACCTTATATATGGTGAACTAGTACTTTGTTTGGAATCAATGTACATAACAGTTAAGCAATAATAATCCTTAAAGAAAATAAACTTTCATGCTTTGGCCTTGCGTGTTTCTAACTCTTTTCAGTTTGAAGCAGTTGCTAGACGAAAGCTTCTGAAGAGAATTTCAAAAGTAACAAATAATATGATTTAGGAGAAATACAATGAATAAACAGAGGAAGCAAGTAGTTGCTACATTTTTATGGTGAGAAAATATTCAATCATTAAAAAGAATAGGCTAATGTGTTCTTTATTTTTTTTAGAAGAAAAATTATTTGACTTGTGATGATCCTATCCTCTTGGATTGAATAACTTTTATTAAGATGATCCTATCCTCTATATATAATATTTAGTTTTTTTTTTTCTTGTGCACAGACATTGTAAATATTATTATGATTAAGATTTTTTTTTGTTAAGTGAGATCTTATGCGTTTGAATAGCTATATGTTTTATGTGATCTCTGTGGTGAGAAGTTAACTTACATGTGAGTCCTTAGTTCTGAAGAAGGAAGAAGACTGAAGCTAGCTACTTGTAAGAACTGCATACTCATTTTGATTTCTCTTTTTCTTTGCTATCACTGTGAATGCAAATTCTTTGTTTATCCTTCATGTAACCATAGTGTTTGCTGTCCCTTTGTCTTTGTCAATCCTTGTTTCTTTGATGTCTTTGCTACTTCCCTTCTAAGCCAAGTGTTTTGGTGACTGAAGATGTGAGTTAGGACTATTTTGATGAATTTAAACCATCAAATAATGTTATGTCATCTTGCTAAATTGGCTCTATATTATCAAGCTTTGTAGCTCTATTTTTGGAACCAGATCTACGTTAATGCATATATATTCAATGTTGGAATAACTATAGCCTACCATTCTTCTGCATTATATACCAATGCATTCCTTGCGGCTTTAATTTGTTGGTTATGATTGACCACTACATAAAAACTATCACTTTAACCTGCATTTGCATATTATTGATAACTGAAGACATATTTATGCATCAAAAGCATTATTCTCCAAGGAATAAAGGAATTCATGTTATAATTGCAGGGTGCAAGGAAGTCTTAGATGCAGAACATTACTTGCAAGAGGTTGGCTTAAAGGGAGATAAAACAGATTGACTGCTTGGAGTTATTGAGTGAGAAGACAGTAAGTAGAACCAATATGTTTAATTCATAGAAGATTGAAGAATGTTCATCTAGACGACCCTTTTGAAATGTTTTTATGAGATAGCACATTGCAGGTACATAGAAGTTTAGTATCAAGGACTCTTTTTTTTTTTTTTTATTCTTTACAATGTACATATAGTTGGTGATACAAGACATTGGTGAATTGGAATCTAATATAATTTTTATTATACTTCAATTTGAGTCTTTCACTATATTATATATGATATTATTAAGAGATTATGATGTTTGATGCAGAATATTATATATTTAAAAAAATCCATTACCTACATCTCCGGCGCTTCACAAGTGCCACAAAAATATATTAACATTGTGACACTTAGAAAGCGTCGGTAATTACAAATCTCGGCACCTTCCAAGCGTCAGAAATTGACTTAAAAGTGAAAAAGAAATTAACAATTGTGGCGCTGACAAAGCGTCAGAAATAATCATTTGTGGCACTTGTTCCAGCGCTTGATTTAAAGCGCCGCAAATGGGCCTCTCGACGCGTCAAGTTCTGGCGCTTTGTTAGGCGTCACAAAAATCTATTAGTGGCGCTTAAAGCGCCACAAAATGACAAAATTAAGCGTTGGGAAATAGAATAATTTTTGTAGTGTTTTCACTTTGGGGCAGAGACACCCCTTCTGTTAGGGTTTCGTGAAAATTAGCCGTTAAGTGCCACGTCAGCAAACATGTGTGAGGGCAATTTAGTATTTTCATACCCCTTGAGTTTTCACTTTATGAGCACATACACCCCCTGAGTTTTTACTTTAGGGGCACATATACCCCCTGAGTTTTCACTTTAGGGGCACATACACCCCCTGAGTTTTCACTTTGGGGCAGAGACACCCCTCACACATACTTGCTGACGTGGCACTTAATGGTTAATTTTCACGGAACCCTAACAGAAGGGGTGTCTCTGTCCCAAAGTGAAAACTCAGGGAGTCTATGTGCAACGTTTTAAAACTCAGGGGATGTATGTGCATTTTAGCATTTATATAATATTATGGCCACATTTAACTCTTTTCTCCCTAATTAATTATTAGTTCACAATAATTGAGTTTTGTGTGAGTTTAATTAACTTGTTTTAAAACATATTTTCAGTTAAGCATAAGGCCTAGCACATACATATCATTCATATTGCTGCCGGTGGTAAATAACTAAATATCCTGAGCTGAAAGAAATATATTTTTTAATTATCAAATAGGTGGTTGATTAGAGTGACGAGTACTCCATTTCCTTTAAACAAGATATCAAATTCGAGTTTTGTTTATAAAAAAAGATTTTCTTGAAGAATTCTACTTTCGTTATGGTCTATAGGATCTCAGTTAGTTAATTTTATTTTATTTCTAAATTTTAGGATTAAAAAAATATATGTTTTTGGGCCCTAAAGTTTATTCATATTTCACAAAAAAAAAGACTTTAACATTAGTTGGCTATTTTTAATGTTAAATAGATTAGCGTCAGTAGAAAATTATGTTGAGACTTGAGAAAGTATTTTAATATAAGTTAAAACAGTTAAATTTAATAAATAATGTTATTAAATAATGAAATTAATTAACTAGCTATAGCTTCAATTATTAACCAATTATGTTAAGGAAAAAACTTAGGTCTATTTCCTTATGTCCATTACATCCAATTCCATCAATTATATATTGTATTTACACTCTCTCTCTTCTATTATTGGTTATATAAAAGGTGATCTTTTATATTCTCTCTCTACTGTGATTGGTCATTTAAACACTTTTTGCCACATGTCATATTTATATTGGAGAACTAGATGTAATAGACATAAGGAAATAGACCTAAGTTTTTTCCTTATGTTAATTAACTGACGTCAAACCTTATTTTTTATAGTATTTACTGTTTAATAATATTTTAAGTACTTGGAACGAATTAACTATATCTATATATATAAATCATATTAATTATATATCTTTAATTAAACACATGCATAATGTCAACCTCGTGCTTTTAAAAGTAAACAACTGTATCAATATCGTCTGCAATTATTATTGGATCAAACATATTATACCCAGATTTGATAAATCGTTCTTTTTGCTTTAATGATTTCATTTCCTTTGTTCAACAAAAAACTGCAATTAATTATTAATTACAGAGATAAAATCATATATATATATATAACAATAAGAAATAAGCATAACATTAACATATGAGGATAATAAATTAATATCAGTTTGTAGCGTGACGTTAAAGATCGAGTAGCATAAGTTTTACAAATAAGATTAAAGATTATTGCGTGGATCGAGAGTATTTTAACAAGAATTATAATAACTAAATTAACAAATAAAGTTAACAAATGACGTTATTATCTTTTAAATTAACATAAGTTATTAGCAAATGATGTTAATTAATCAATTTATGCTTAGATCAAACTGATTTTTTAAATTTTGTAGTGAGTTTTTCAAAATATTTACATGTTTATATAATTAATCTAGTTTATATAGGCAAATTGACCAGAGAGTGACGTCAGAGTCTTGAAATCTGAGAATTAAGACATCAAGTCTTTTATTTTCCGCTGTCGTGACAAATTACTGTAGCATCTTTTTTACATTTTTTTAAAAATAACTCGCACATCAGAACTGCGAGTCAATACAAAACACTCGCAATTTAAATTTGCGAGTCAAAAAATGACTCGCAAATTAAAAATGCGAGTGAAAGTTTGATAAAAATCAAATTTCCACTCGCATGAGAGTGTCCCGAGGGCAATACCACTCGCATGTGAAAGTGTGAATGACACACAGGTCATTCACACTTTTTTTAACTTAATTTAAATTTAATATTTATTCTTAAGTAATCATTTAAAATCTATCCCATTTTTTTAAATTTTAATTGAGAGGATAGTTTGAGAGCCGAGAGAGTGGTTTGAATTTATAAATATTTGGTTGAATATTAAAATGAGCAATGGGTCATGGGTAGGACGGTTTATGATAGTTTAAAAATTATTATAAACCATTCAACACCTCAATTTTTAAACCCTTTCAAATTGAGGAATTAGGGATGATTTGTACAGTTTATGATATTTAATTTCATTTCTAACCCTCTTTTTTTTTGTTTTAACTTTTGTTTATTCATTATAAGAATGTTGCTGGAATTAGAGATGATTTATATAGTTTATGATATGGGTTTAGGTAATTTGTAAAGAAATATTTAAAAAAATTAGTCCTTTAGGATATGTTTGTTTAGTAGAATGTTGGAGGGAATGGGAATGAGAATGAGAATGTGATGTGATGTGAATGGAATTAAAGTGGATAAAATGATAATTTTACCCTTATATTAAAAGTGAGAATGAAATAAAAATGGATAAAAAAGTAAGGGCAAAAACATAATTTTATCATATTATAAAAAGTAATGTTTGTTTGGTAGGAAGAATGTAGAAGAGAATAGATTACCTCCAACGTTATCTTACACATTCCACTTACCAAATATGACATTAGTATAGTTATAAAAAAACATGGTTTAGTGAAAATACAAATTTTAATTCTTAATTAGTAAAAATTCAAATTATACTTCTCTTCCTTTTTATCTTCTACATAAATTGTTAAAACTACTTATTTTTTTGTTTTTGTAAATAAATCTTTTTATCTCAACTCTCTTGTTAAAACTAATTTTTTGAATATTATATTTGATAAAAGTGCTTTCTTGTGTGAGATTTTAAAGTTACTCTATGATAAAAAAAAAGTTCTATAATTTTTTTTGGCTTAGTATTTTTTTATAGAATTATGAATAAATTTTTTTTACATAGGTTATTAAAACATACTTTTTTTATTAGTTTATGAATAAAAAAATCGGAATGTTACTAAGATTTTTTTGACAAATCAAATATTATAATTTTTTTTGGTGAAAAAAAAGTTTAGGTGGGGGTAAGCATCGGTATCCCACCAGGGTCAGGAAAGACCTCCCAACCTCTTTAAAGACTTATGGGAGAATTTACATATCACCCACCAATCAAGCCCTCACATCGGTCATAGGGTTCGAACCCTCGCCCTTGTAGAGTAAGAGCTCGAACCTTAACCAACTGTGTCACTTCCTCATATATAAATATTATAATTTACGACTACAGAATTTTTAGAATGATACTAAAAAAAATTGCAAGTAAATAGTATTTTATATATTTATTAAAGAAGTCAAAAATCAAATATACTATAAAAGTTAATAAATTTTTTAAAAAATAAACAATAGAAAGTGTGAATGACCGTGTGCAGTCATTCACACTTTCACATAGTGATAGGTTGATGTCCCGAGGGTATTGCCCTCGGGACACTCTCATGCGAGTGGAAGTCTGATTTTTATCAGACTTTCACTCGCATTTTTAATTTGCGAGTCATTCTTTGACTCGCTAATTTAAATTGCGAGTGTTTTGTAATGACTCGCAGTTCTGATGTGCGAGTTATTTTTAAAAAAAATGTAAAAAATATGCTACAGTAATTTGTCACGACGGCGGGAAATAAAAGACTTGATGTCTTAATTCTCAGATTTCAAGACTCTAACGTCACTCTCTGGTCAATTTGCCGTTTATATATGTCTTTTTGCAAATTTTTTTTTGTTTTCACATGCAAGATTAGAGACAATCTTATTTGACCTAGTAGATATCTCATAATGAGATAGACCTCTCTTAATAAAAAAATTTTTAATACAAAACTCGAACTCAAAACATTATTTTAAAAAAAGGTAGAGTCCCCATACTTTTCCCATATATATATATATATTCGATCTAGTAGAGATAATAATATGATTTAAAACATTGTCACTTATTAAATAAGAGTGTTATATTAATGAGAAATTGAACTATAATTTATGATTATGAAATAATAGTCCTCTCGTTGGTGTTATATTTAATTAAAAAATTTTAAACAACTTTCAAGAAACGTGTTAATTAAAAAAGTTGAAAATTAAAGTAACATTTGGAAGCCCATAATTAAAGATTAACCATGCTGCCAATTTAATTTAATTTGAAGAATTATCTCCTTGGAATTGGACGAAATCTTCCTTCTATATATCAATGTGTATGTATGTGTTGTCATATTAAGATTTGGGAATATATATATATATATATATTTATCCAGTGAAATATATTTGAACAAGTAACTAAGAATAAAAAATAACATATAATTTAATAGTTTTAATAATGTAACAAAATCCTCCTAAATCATGTGTGAACGCTATTAATTAATCCATTTATTTATCTAAACACACAGTGACGAAGGAAAATGACATCAATTAGTAATTTAATATAAACTTTGGATATCTCTCTAAACATATAATATTATTAATAAAGATAAACTTTTAATGGATTAAAAATAATCTGACTGAAAAAATGTATTGGATTCAATACTACTATACTTTATGCAATATTCTCAGTGAAGAATGAAAAATAAACATCTGCCGCCATATAATTAGTATATGTAATTAATTAATTAATTACCTTGATCATCTTATGATCTAATCATTCACAAGACAAGAAGATTCACTAGCTGGCATGAACCAAAATGCAATTAAATTAATTAATTAAATCAAACTTTTCGACCACAAAAGAAAACAAACAATTAATTAATAATACCAATTACCATGCACCCCTTATGACATGAGTTGTGTGACGTCCGAGAATCAAAATCATAATTCTCATTAAATATTATATGAAGTTTGTGGTGCACGAGATTTTTACTAGAGAAAGTGTGGGGGGAGTTATAAGGTTTATGCAGTCTTACTCTTTAAGTAGGGTTGCAAATAAGTTGAGTCTTAAATGTCTAAATTTGACTCGTTTAAAATAAGATAAATGTTATATTAATTACAATTTTCATATAATATAAATGTACATGAGAAAATTTATTTATATCTCTATATATATATGGTTTTGGAGTTTTTGGTGTCACACAAGCAAAGTGTGACACCAAAAAAATAACTTCCTCCTCAACTTTTTAATAAATAACCAAGTATGATAGGTGGTTACTAAAAAAATGGAGAAGTGCATAACTTCTCATTTTTAAATTTTTTTAATTTTAAATTATGATAAAAATTCAATTTTAAAATATTTAATTTTTAATGATTTTAAAATATAATAACTATTTTATATTTATTTTTAAAAAATTTAAGAATAAATTACATGTATGCACGTAGGTGCATGCGAAGCCTCTAGTATATATATATAGCTTAAGCAAGCTCATATATAGTTGAAAAAAAAAGAGGTCTGCCATGACTTATAACAGTTATAACTTTAAGTACTCAATCCAACAATTAGGTGACGTTTGGTATCCGATGAGCATTTTAGTGGGAAGTGGAAGCGGAAGTAAGTGATAAAAAGTACGTTTGGTATGAAAGGAAATGAAAGTGGAATGTAAAAGTAATATTGTATGATATGGTGGGAAGAAGATAGAGAAATAAAAGATAAAAGTATAAAAAAACCTTTTTTACCCTTACTTTTTTTAAAAGTCACAAAATTTTTAAGGACATTTTGATCTTTAAACCTCACTTCACCTCACCTTTCCTCCACTTTCCTCCCTATCATGAGGGAAGGAACCTTCCCTCTTTACAGGGAAGGTCCAGCTCACCTTCCCAGCTCGTGAGCCTTACCAAACGTGTTCAATCTCACCTCAAGGCTCAAGCTCACTTTCTCAACTGTTGAGTGATACCAAACGAGGTCTTAATATTGTTGAAAGAGAGATTGTTAGTTACATTGTCATATATTACTGGTGATGTTGGCCGATATATATATATAGTCATAATCAGTACAATGTTATCTAGTAATAAGCGTTCGATCTAACTTTTTTTTTTATATAATTACGCCACAAATCAAACTCGCTTTGATTTGAGTGATAATGCAAGCATGCAATAAGATAATAGCTATAAGAAATTGATAATTAAGTGATGAAAGAGTCTCCTAGCTACTTCAACTAGCTAGTATATATATATGTGATTAATAGTCCAACAAAGCCATCTAATATTAGTGCACATTATATTACACACACACACTATATATATATATACACAATACACACAACATTCTATTGTAAAATTCAGAATTCAATTAACATCATAATAGCTACCTTATTAAGGAGTTCAGATGGAGTTTGTATAATTTATTACTTTAGGTATTAGTTCGTGTGCACGTTGGATTAATATATAAAAATATTATAATTTTACACATGAATCAGAACAAATTAAATGTAAAATAATAAATTATACGAATTCCATAAATTTTAAATTACAGAAGATCTACTCTCCTATATATTATACCTTGACCACAGAATCACATCATTCAGTTTGTGTTCCAACCCAGCAATATCGAGGCATACCAAGTCATCCACCTGTATATATATATATATATATATATATATATATATATATATATATATATATATATATATATATATATATTCATCAATTCAATTAATACATATATGTTCATAAAAATTATTAATTTTTCACTTAGCACTGATTTCTAATATAAAAATATTGTTCAAATTATAAATCTTAATCAAGATAAAAGCTTAATACTACTTCGTTTAATATCATAAATTAATATTAATAAGGATCCACTTTAAATAATTTAGGAACTACTGAATTTTCAATAGTGTTGTACGTAATATCGAACTCCGAACACCGATCTCAAACCCTAGACAGAATAATAATTAATGATTAATTAGTATACCTCAGCCTTAATAGAGTGATATAGCCTCCCATTCACTTGGGTGGAAACACAGCTCACAACATTATGTCCTTCTTGAATCAAAATTTCCAGCAAAATTGAAAGGGGAAAACTACTCTCCTCCAAGCCGCTGTCGATCGAGATTTCGACGCCGCCCGGAAAAGGCGAAATGTTCACGCACTTGGCCATATTCGAATTCGCTGAAGAACTACTTTCCATTATTACAGAATCAACCAAACTTGAACTATTAACCTCATTTTTTAACTTGTCTCTCTTAATTTGAAGTTCATGAGTTTTCTCCTTCAAATCCTTTATATAACTTGCAGCCTCCCCTAAGTGATCAGACACTGAACGCTTTCCCTGCAATTAATTACCACATAAAAGAAGAAATTAATTAAAACCCTAGCTGGTAATTAAGTATATATATATATATATAGTTCATTCATGCATCATTGACCAAATAATTGTACCAATCTACTATTATATATATATATGAATGTAAAGGTTAACTAAAATCACTCTGGAATTTTTTTTTTAATTTAGGGTATTCAACGTCAATAACAGTGACTAATCCCTTCACACTATAGAGATGCAGACTTCTCGAAATAGGATTTTAGTGCTGATCATGAAATCCTCTCCACACACAGCCAAGAATCAAACCCTGACTCACTAGACGATTAATTAAGGAACCCAGCTAATTACCAACTGTCCTAGGCCTCATGGTTTCTTTACCAACCTGGGGAATTAGTCCAAGTGGTAAGTGACTTAGTATCGCTTAAAGCCTTAAACAAAGTCTCGGGTTTGAAATCTTGTGAATGCAATTATCGTCGTTGGGAGACTCTCCCAGGTCCCACCATAGCCAGGTGTGTGACCGGAGATTGAGTCCGGATTAGTTGAGACTTGAGACAATGACAAAAAAAAAAACGATGATCTAGGAACTGAATTTTAGAGATGATGAAGAAATGAAGAAAGTTAAGACCTTGATGAGCTGAGAAGGGAGCAAGGATCGGAGTGATTGACACAGATTTGTCATTTGCATCCTTCTTTGCCTTTCAGTTTCTCTACGAATCATCTTCTTCTTCTCACCATCATCACTAACACTTGCTAATTCATCAATAATATTATTATTAATATGATTATGATGCTTCTGCTTCTGCTTTTGCTTTTGCTTGCCTCTTTCCATTGTGAAAGTAGTGAGATCAGAATTATGATGAGGAAGTGAATCTTGGAACAGAATCGGATCTTCTTGATCTCCAATATCTTCTTGTGGGAGATCATATAAATTAGAATCATTATTGTTTAGGTGGAAATTAGGAAACATTGAACAAAGACTAGCTAGAAAAAATATATAATCTTCAAGCTCTTGATTTCTCACTCGATCGATCCCTTTAAATTTTATTTCTCCTTTTTGTATAATAGCTTCTGATTTCTCTTTCCCATTAGGTAGTGCTTCTGCCTGCCTGCCTGTCCTACAAAAATAGTATTTAATTCTTTATGGAAAGCTGCAATTGTATACACTGTACACTAATTATATTCTTTGCTTTGTTTTTGGTAAATCTATAAAAGTTGTAGGTATTCTCCTATTGACGGTATCTGTTCGAGGCACTATCGAACACTAAATGTGAACACCTATTTAAATAGAGATTCAAACTCAAATTTATCACATTACGAGCGATTAATCCCTTTTCACTAGACCGAATTCCTGTTGGTATAACCAAAGAGTGTTTTCTTTGATTTTATATCAGTTTGGTTTGCAATAATAAATTTATACATTTGCATGTGAATTATATAACAAAATTATATTTTTATATGTGAATTTTAAATATAATAAATAATTTATACAATACCACTATTTATATAACAAAATTATATTTTTATATGTGAATTTTATAACAAAATTATATTTTTATATGTGAATTTTAAATATATCTTAATTATATAACAAAATTATATTTTTATATGTGAATTTTAAATATAATAAATAATTTATACAATACCACTATTTATATGAAAAATAATATAGGTTAAATCATAATAATTTAAAGATTTATATTACTTAGCTTACACACTACATTTTTAAAACTCATTTACACATCATATTAGTTACTTGATAATCATAGAATTTGAAACTTTAATATACATAATACATATAATTGAATCTAAACGCTAAAAAAAAGGATGGTTTAGCAAAAACCGACTAGTTCTTCGGATTTTCTTGGATCGTCCAATTTTGACCTGTCCGCCTAGTAGTCTGAGTATTCAGTGAAGTGTGAACCATACCAAAGACTTGAACATATACTTTCCCGTTCTTTCAATATATATTATGTAACTGATCAATTTTTTATTTTTATTTTTATTTTCTTTATTAATTATTAGACCATTAGTTTTTTCAACAAGTATGCTTCTCAAAATTTGAATTATGTCTTCCTTACGGGATAAAGTGATTTTCATCAACAACTGGGTTAAACTCTAACTAATAATAAAATTTGAACTAGAAACATAATCCGAGGGGTGGAGTGCTCATTTACGTTAGAGATTCAATCTATATAAGTTCAGGTATGGAACAATTTTAAATTTTTGAGTCACTAATTATTCTGTCTTTCAACAATATATATATATATATATGTTAAAACTGCAAGAATTCCAAACTCTATGATGGAAGAGGGCAAAATAAAGATGGTAGGGGAGTAGGGGATTTATAGGGATCTCATTAATGTTTATTGAGAAAAGGGAAAAGGTGAGAAACTTAGGATATGTGTTTGCTTACTGCTTAGGTCTTAGGAACATAAACTTTGGAAGGGAGGTTAGGTTTTGTACCAAAACGCTACATTCACATTTGGGTGGACCCTCATTTGTCGGCAAGGAGCCAAAAAAAAACGTAAGAACCGAATCGGACAAAAATTTGGACAAGTGTTCGGTTCATGATTTGATCGGTTTAACCGGTCGAACCGGATGATGCAATAACTAATAAATAATAATTATTCTTAATATATAAAATAACATCACTCAAAATTTAGGTTTCAATATACATAATTTTGAAGTTTTAAATTACATGACTTCTCAAAGTTTTAATTTTTAAGACTTGTCAAGCTTTGAAAGAACTTAATCAAACCCAATATGAAATTATTGATAATAATGACTTTTAAATTTTAATTTTCAAGACTTTTCTAATTTTAATTTTTAAGATTTCTCTAATTTCTTTTTTTAATGTAATTTTTCCTTTTTATTTTTAAATTTTTTATTTTTTTTAAAATAAAATTGGACCGGTTGGACCACCGGTTGACCGGTCCAACTCCGGTTAAATTCGGTCCAACTAGAAAAACGGTTTTTTGGTCCAACCGACTCGCCTTTGTATTCGGTTGGCGGTTGAACCGGTCGGACCGTCCGATCCGGTCTGGTTCTTACAACATTGCAAAAAACACATATTGGGAGACTTTCTGACAACTGATGCGGATCAAGTCTAGATTAATCGATACAGTGCCTTAAATATCGAACTGACAAAAAAATTTAGGTAATTAAAGTTCTTAAATTTTGTTAATAAGTGCCATTTGTTAATTCAATCATTAAATTTTCTCTCAATCAATAAAAACATGTTAACAAATATATTAGAATACTTGTCTAATAAGAAAAAAAATTTAGATACAATTTCTTATATTTTTGTATAAAGTTTTTTAATTATAAGCTTCTATTTATACTCTCTTTTATTCTATCAAAAAGTATGATGAGAAGTGTGTTTGGTATGTAAAAATTATGATGTAAATTTTTTTTAAGACAATCCTAGGTACTATCGGGCACTAAATGTGGACACCTCTCCCAGCGAGGGTTCAAAGATGAGTTCATCACGTTGTGAGGGACTAGTACCTTCCACTAGACCCAACTCTCATTGATGATTTTCCAAAAAAATTTTACATCATAATTTTTACATACCAAACACACTTCTGATCATATTTTTTTTCTCTTTTATATCCTCTCTTTACTATAATTGATTATACAAAAACTTTTTATCATGTATTTTATTAGAGAACCTTGTAACCAAGAGAAAAAATCAAACTTAAATTTAGTCCGCTTGATAAACCCTTAAAATAATTAAGTGCATTTGTCAAGAACAATAATAATAATTATTATGATTATAAAAAAAAGAACAATAATAATAATAAGGATAATATATTAATGTTTGTTGATACAACAAAAGTGTAATTATAGTCCATAGAAAATAAACAGTGGACACTACTTTCCGACATTTTTGTTATGATTCAATTATATCCAAACAAGTTTGTTATGATTTCAAAAAAAAAAAATGTTTGTTATAAATAATTATAATGCATATCTCACATTTTTTTTAAAAAGAATACTACTTTGGAAATGAGAAGCAATTAAACGGCTATATGGTGGTTAGCTCTAGCTCCCTCTTAGTAATAGTTTTTTTTTTTAATATATATAAAAAAGTTACTTATATTAGAAATAGAAGATTAAATTAATATTTTAATTCTAATTATACAATTCATCTCAATTTAATTATTAAAATATTAAATTCAACATATACATTTCGTATCAATTTAATATCTAAAATATGGAAGTATTTTACATTTAATCCTTAAAAGATACAATTTATCTCAATTTAGTCCTAAAAAAATAAAATTTGTCTAAATTTAGCATTTACAAAAGTTTCTTCAGTTATGTTAATGAAAATTTTCAAAGATTATAAATTGAGATAAAAATGCATCTTGTAGGGATTAAATTTGAAATTTTTATCCCTTACCAAAAAATATTTAACAATTTTATCTTTTAGAAAATAAATTGAAATAAAGTATATATTTTAGAAACTATATTCGACATTATCAATTTGTAGTGATTAAATTGAGACAAATTATAACTTTCAATTTAAAATGTTAATTAAGTCAAAATAGAATGTATTAATCGAACATAATAATAATTAATAATAATAGGCTAAAGGTCTATTTTAGTCTTTAATGTTTGCATGAAGTTTAATGTTGGTCCTCAAAGTTTTTTTTTGGTCGATTTTGATCCTCGAGTGTGACACCGTTAACTTTTTGCCGTTAAATAATGACGTGGCATGTTTATATGGCACACCCTCTCTCCTACATGTCATATTTTAATGGCGTGGCATGACATATCACTGTCACGTCACCCCACATTGCCACATCATCATCTTCTCTCCTTCATCATCATCATCTGGGGTGACGTAGCAGTGATGTGTCATGTCACGTCATTAAAATATGACACTTAGGAGAGAGAATGCCATATAAGCATGCCACCTCATCATTTAACGACAAAAAGTTAACGGTGTTATACGCTCGATGACCAAAATCGACCAAAAAAAAAACTTTGAGGACCAACATTAAACTTTTGAAATATTGAGGATCAATATTAAACTTCATGCAAACATTGAGGATCAAAATAATAATTAAGCCATAATAATAATTAGAAGAAAAGCTCATCGTACTAATATTGTTTTTGATCAAATTATAAAAATTGATAAAGCATGTCATTTGCAAAAAGAGGATTAATTAAGCTCGTACCGACTCGAAGGCCTTGATTATGGAATCTTCCCCAAGGTTTTATGATGAAATCAATATTTTAAGTTTCTATAATATTGTAAAGATAAATTGATGGTGACTTATAAATAATTAACATTTTAAAGTGCCAAACCTTACCTCAACTCTATTATTATACATAAAAATCAACTTTCTCTTTTTGCATAAAAGTAACTCTCTGTGTGACTTTGAATGAGAATACGAGTGAAAAGAGGATTTCATGTTTAGGACTGAACTAATTAATCTACTACTTTATTTGAATATTTTGTTAAGCATATATATTAATATTGAATATTATTTATAAAGTAAAAAGCTACAATACACATTAGTGGGTGTGAGGTAAGTGCTACTATAAAAAATAAACTTTGGATCGTGGATTAGTCTGAACCATTCATTAAATGGATATGTTTGAAGATAAAAAAATAAGTCTATTCAAAAACGGACATGACTCATGAAAAAAATAAAATAATAATAATAATAATAAAAAGTTCAATTATTAATATAAATAAATTTATAATATGTATAAATATATAATTTTTGGATGATTTTATATGTTATTTAACTATTTTTATTTTATAATATAAAAAAATTAATTGATGATATAATTTAAAAAAATTAGGTTAAAGCTAAGTTATGATAATACAAATTTTTAAACAAATACATTAATTTAGAAATACTATTTTATCATACTAGATTAATTGGCTTTACTTTATTAAATAATGTAAAAAAGTAACAACATCACTTTTATTTTATTAAAAATTAATTTAAAAATAATTTTAAAAAATACTTAAAAAATTTGAAAAAAAAGAGTGGTGCGCGGGCTAGTTCGTTTAGCCCATGTGCTAGCCCGTTTAGCCCACGAACCACCATGGACGAACTTAGGCATTGCAATTTAAGATTGTTTAATAAACAGGTCGGCCCGTTTGACAGTACTCAGATAACAAAAACTTAATAACGGACATAAAAGTGACTAACATTGAAAAAAAGCACATTATAAATTATTGAACATCATAAAATGGCTAGTAGAAAGATCAGACTAAATTTTTTAATAATTCTTAAAAGTTTTAAAATCTCAATTTAATTTTTAAAATTGAAATAATTAAATTCAACTCATGAAATGTGCAATTTGCTTCAATTTAATTCATAAAATATATGAATATCAAATTTAATCCTGAAAATATTTGAATTCTTTTAATTTAGTCATTGAAAATTTTTTCGTTGACTATATTAATTAATAGATTCCTATAGATTAAATTGAGACAAATTGCATATCTAAACTAAACAATCAAATTGATTCAAATAAAAATTTTAAAAATTTAATTTTTTGACAAAATTATCAAATATAATGATTTATGTATTATTATAACTATTAGAACTAAGGAATTGATTCAAATAAAAATCAGATATATTTTTTATTATAATAAATTTAAAATGTTTGTTTATAATATAAAAATTAATATTTAAATAATCTATATAAAATAATTTTCTTATTTAAATTAGGTATCACGTTCTTCAAACCTAGCTAGCTCTCATTTCTTTCATACCCAACTTGCAATCAACCCATTAGATTTCATAATTTTACTGGCAACATTGTAGCATGCAAACAGATAGAGAATTTACAGATTTTATAAAGTATAGAAATTGTATAGCGGAAAAGAATCTTGATTTTTATTTTATGATCTGGATCGTGTACTTCATTCATTTATATTTCACCAAATCCAAATTTAGATAGACAGAGAGATGAAAAAGATTTGTTTGGCTTCCATACTTTTTTCTTATGGGCACTACTAGAATCTGTATCCTATCATAGATCGATTAATCTTGTTTAGGGTTTACTCACACTTCAAGATTTTTTAATCTTTTTCACGGGTGTCTTATCTAAACCTCGAATGTAAAACTCTTTATACATATATAAGTCTGTATTGTTAACTGAGCCACAAACCATAATTCTACTGGTCAAATTAAATTGACAAAGATTACTTAAAGGAGAAGTTTCTTGAGATTCAAGTGATTTGGGGAACCTACCCTTAAAAACTAATCCGTAAGGAGAAGAACCAAGCTCCTTAAGTATACTATTGAGTATATCATCCTATCAGATGTGGGACTTAACTTCTTTCTCTAATACTCCCCTTCAAGTCTAACCATATTCTTTTCTTCTCAGTTGTGACTTTACCCTTTTTTTTTTCCATTATTCTTGGCTTGTGTTCTTTTGAGTCTCATAAGACTCTTTTATTTCTTTCGGGCTTGAACTATTTTTTTCGAATTACAAAGGCCACACATTTTTTTCACATCTTGGATTTGGATTGTCATAGGTCATGTCACTCATGAGACCAATGAGCTTTGATACCGTATTGAGACTCAAGTGACTTAGGGAACTTACCCTCAAATGCTATCTCGTAAGGAGGAAGAACCAAACTCTTTAAGTACACCATTGAGTATCTCATCATATCAAATGTGGGACTTAACTTCTATCTCTAATATGGTGGACCAAATTAAGTATTGCTATAGAAAATAGAGATGAGTTTTAATATCACAAACAATATTTCCACAAACGAAGAGAGGCAAACCGATCAAAGTAGTAGTATTGCATAGTCTAAAGTGAACATCATCAATAAGAGAAGTAGTAGAGAAAATTAATTACACTCTCATATTTTCTTATGATATATATATATATATTTGAAATCAATGTTTTAAAAATTGGAAAGCTATGGGCTAACTGGTTGAGAACCGTTGGTTGAACCGGATAGTATTATAAATATAAAAATAATAATAATTTACTAATATTAATATAAATAATACATTTTATATTATGAAAAATATATTTTTTATTCATAACTTTTATATAATGAGTAATTTATATGATTTATATAGGTCCTTTATGTTTCAATCAAGTTATATATTGGTCATTTATGTTTCATTGAAATTCTATATTGTTCCTTTATGTTTCATTGAAGTTCTATATTGGTCTTTTATATTTCATTGAAGTTTTATATTAGTCATTTATGTTTCATTAGAGTTTCATATTGGTCCTCTCAGCATGATTTTATTTTTGGTTTAAACGACGTCATTTGGGTGTTTTTGGCGTGTCTAAGGCCACGTCAACTATCTGAGATACACGTATGAGAGATTATGTGTCCACCTCGGCACGCCACATCAACAATTAACTTAAGAAATTGACGGATTTGGACGAAAGGACCAATTTAAAGCTTTTGGGAAACATAGAGGACTAAGTTAAAACTTTTGAAACATAAATGACTAATTTAAAACTTGAGTGAAACATAGAGGACCAAAATGAACCTTTGACCTTTACTCTTTGTACTTTTGCCATTTTCTACAAAAACAGTACCATTTAATTTTCAGCACACTCTTTTTTTCTCATCTGAATATCCTACATTCCTTAATTACACTTAAATCATAATTACAGCAAATTCATCCTATTAAAAATTGTATTTTTCACAAAAAAGAAAAAAATATCACTTCACAAGGAAATGATAGATGTCTATCAATAAGTAAGGCATTGATCATAAGCTTTTCTCTTAACAAGTTCTGTTCATTTTTTATTAAATTTTCCCCATGTGTTAATTAGAACAGATTTTTATACCCGTCAACACAAAGATAGAATGGCATCCATTATCAAACTAGAATTCTATCTTCTCAAAAGATGTTAAAATGTAGATAATTAAAGGACTAAACTTAATTAGATACAATTTTTCATATCTTTTTCTTTTAATATATATATAACAACTTTTTTTTAAAAAAAAAAATCAACATTTACAGATAGAAGAGTTACTTGAAGATGGAAGTGCTTCTTCTAGTTTCCTTTGCAATGTAGAGAGATCTATGCCGAGTGGATCAGAAACCTGCGAATCAACAACATGAATCAAGTGACACTAACGTCTTTTATCTCGATATATAATTAAGCATTTCTATGCTGAGTGGGTAAAAGCATAATTTTTTTGTTCTAAACGTAAAAGGGTGACTCAGTGAGTGAGGTCTGCGGAGTGTCATGTACATATATAGCCTTTCCCTGTAGATAGAGAGGTTGTTTCCAGGATAACAACAATAAACAACAATCAAAATCTTTTCTCCGAAGTCGAATATAGATCAAGCGACGCTAACGTGTTCTGTTTTATTCACGTCGTTGATCCATATTCCAAAAGATATTTGACAAAGTTTTACGTTAATTACTTGTAAGTACTTAACACAACCCTTCTCTTTTATTGAAACTGACTATATATATATATATATATGCATGCATGCACAAGGAGAGTTTGCAAGATAAATCTAATTTATTTTTCTAAACGTACATAAGAAAATTAAATTAAATTAAATTAAATTACCTGTGTACGGATGGTATAGATCTTCCTTCCTTCTTCTAGTTTAGCATAGACACAATTAACAATAGAGAGTCCATGTTTGAGCAGTACATCCAATAGTGTTGAAAGAGGCAACATTTGTGCTGTAATGCTATTGCTGACGGCCACAACCTCAAACCCTCCCAAACACTCACTCACACTAACATTAATTATTTTCTTATTTAAGGTTCCAATTTCAGGGACACCAACATTATTATTATCATTATTATTATTATTATTATTATTCAAGTTTGATGAAGACGAAAACATCCTTAACTTGTCCCTCTTTGCACCCAAATCCCCGATCCTATTCTGCAGGTGTTTTATATATTTGGCAGCCTCATTAATTTGATCTGACATTGATCTCTTTCCCTAATTAACCAAATCAATATAATGGATCATATATATATATATATACACACACAAGATACTACAAAGTACAAACTAACGAGGCTAAAGTGCACACGTACACTTTTGAGTTTTAAGTCATGGGTATCAAAATGACCTAAAAATTTTCCAGCTAAAAAAATGCTAACGTGACAAGTATTTATTGATGTTGTATGTGGAACTTTGTTAAAAAAATAAACAGAATTCTTCGTAGAGTAGTATAGGAGTTTCTCTATGCAAAATTGAAAATTCAAAGATCAGTTGGGGGCAAAGTTTAAAAACTCAGGAGAGTTTTGCTCCCCATACCTAAAATTCAAAGGCGTTCTGTGTATTTTAGCCAATTAATCATGATATTCGATATATATTTATATATTTATACCTTGAGGTAGTGAAGAGGGAGTAGAGATCTAAGAGAAGCAGAGAGAGTGGCCATTTCTTGTCTCCTTAGTTTTTCTGTGTACCTACGCATCAGCTTCTTATGAACATCATCGTATTGATCTTCATGCTTCTGCTTCTGCTTCTCGTACTTTACCTGTAATTTGTTCTTGTGAGGAATCTTTGCATCTATTTTAGCAGATGGAAGCATCTAGATCGATCTTCTTCAAGACTTGTGTATAGGTGGGTGAGTATATATGTATAAAAATAATAGTGATTAATATGATTTAAGATAAGGATTATTAATTAATTTTGCAGTGTAGAATTGTAGAAGAAGGGAAATAAATTAAAGTGGGTAGATATGGGTGTTAGGGTTTGGTGAGTTTGAGATATCTCCCATGAGACATAAAAGTTAAGAGCTAAGATTCCCAAAATCCCCAAAACAAGATGATGAGGGAGAAGCTCATCATATTATAATAATTTAATTTATTTAGAGTTCTGTGATGTTCACAATTATTAATATTGTTTAATTCTTTTGATTAATATATTCTCGGTGTTTCTAGTGGTACTTAATAATATTTAGATTGTAGAGTGAATTACTGATTTGGTCTCTAAAATATTTTATTTGTCACAGTTTGATCCCTGGATGATAAAAATATATCTAATTAAATCCTCGAAAGATATATTTTGTATCGCAATTTTATCTTTACGTTTCAAGGATTCACTACAAGAAAAATGACGTGGGGATGAGATGAAGAAGATGACGATGATAATGATGATGATGAAGGAGAGAAGATGATGATGTGGCAATGTGGGGTGACGTGGCAGTGATGTGTCATGTCACATCATTAAAATATGACACGTAGGAGAGAGTGTGTGCCACATAAGCATGCTATGTCATCATTTAACGGTAAAAAGTTAACGGTGTTACGCTCGATGACCAAAATCGACAAAATAAAAAAAACTTTGAGGACCAACATTAAACTTCATGCAAACATTGAAGACCAAAATATATAGTACTTTAGCCAAAATAAAACTATTCCATTCTAAATTTTATAAGAATTTTTTCCTGTAAGGAAAAAAAAAGGTTCTTTTTAACATTTAAAATTAATGTATTAATTTTGTGATAATTAAATTAAATTAAACCTTTGTTCAAAGAGAATAAAATGTATTAATTCTCCTTTTGACCACCATTCCGCCAGCCCTATGATAATTATTGACAGCTCTTAATTCATATATATTTTACAGAGCATGCAACACAAGGTTTTGTTCAATAAATTAAAAACGTCAACAATATAATCAAGAAACCCAATACTATATGTTTTTTTTTACAAAAAAATTTATTGTTTCACATCAAAGGCAATATTGAAAGGTACAAAAGAAAGAGACACTGGAAATAGAAACACACACACACACACACGTACGTATACATATATATATAATTATATATCTTGAACCAGAAGTTGTCATTTATTCCTGAGTGACTTTTTCGTCCTATATAATTAAATATGTGAAACTACTATTTCAAAACATTAAATTAAGCGTTGAAAACATGGGAATAAATTAACTAATTAATAAAAAATGAATGGAAATCAATTTATTTTTAAATTTTCAACAATCAATTACAATGCAAATTCTTATAATAACCAATTAGCTATATATATATACTAGAGGTTTCGCATGCACCTACGTGCATACATGTAATTTATTCTTAAAATTTTTAAAAATATAATATAAAATAGTTATTATATTTTAAATCATTAAAAATTAAATATTTGATAATTTTTAAATTTTTAAATAGAATTTGTATCATAATTTAAAATAAAAAAATTAAAAAGTGAAAAGTTATTTTTCTCTCTCCCACGTCCTCCAATCATATTATTTTTTAGTATTTTTTAATTATAAAATATAGTTATTTTGTAAGAAGTTAGTTATTTATTGGGAAGTTGAGGGGAAAGTTATTTTTTTGGTGTCACACTTTGCTTGTGTGACACCAAAAACTCAAAAGCCATATATATATATATAGAGTTACGGCAAGAAAACATGGCCCATAATTTGATTAATTAATTTATAAACTTTAGTTTGGAGGAGCTTGTAAGTATGCCTTTGGATGCATCAAACTCTAATTAATGTTAATGTAAAGAGAAGATCGATCTCTATGGAATAATTATAGCTAGGGTTTATTATTAATTAACTAGCACTCTTGTGAATAATTAAGAAAGTTTTAAAGAAATGGATACCAAGAACCAAATATATATGGAAAGTTCTGAGTAAAGATTTGAATTGAGAATATAGAAAAGATAGTAAAAGAAAAGAAAGTAGGCAAGCTAAGGACATGAACCCATGAAGATGCCTATAATTAATTTCAAGGCAAAGTATCTTTTCGCCCCTAAATTATAGGATTTTTAATAATTTTTTCTTTAAATTTTGTTTGTTGTAAATTGTACTTTTAGTTTATAAGTAATTTTATCCCTTTTTTTTTAATTAATGGCATATACATATGAGGATGTCCTCGTGGTTTCTCATGTTGACTGTGATGTCGATATCTAACACTAACGGAGGTTCGTAGTGGAAGGGTTGATGAACCTGTGTTCAAATCCTTGTTAGAAGAGGTCCTCTATATTTAGTGTTCGACAGTACTTTGAACGAGGATTGCTTCTTATAAGAGGATATTTGTGGCTAGGAAACAAAAAACATCATATATTTAGTAACGTTATTTTGTCAAATTTGTCACGATTAGCAATGTGACATAACAAAATAAAGGGTGCTACCGTGACTAAATTGATAAAAAAAATTATAGTTAAATATATTGTTATTTCGCATCAAAGTCAACATTGAAGACCACAGGTACTGTCATATTTACATCTGCAGTTAATTATTCAAATAGAATTTCAGTAATGAAAGAAAAAATTGTTTGTATATTAAAAGTTCAGAAGCATAATTAATAGAAAAACAAAGTTTAGAGATAAAATTGACACAAAATTTATAACTAGAGACCAAAAAGATACTTATCCCTTAATATGAAACCTCACAAACAGATACTTATAAGCTTATTTAATTTAGGTTGGGGTCATTGCCAAAAAAAAAAAGTTTAGGTTGGGGTCATGTCGTTGTGCTTCTAATAAATAAATTATACATTTTGCTAAAAGTTTAATTAAATAATTACCACTGTGTAAAAGGGCCCCAATGGTTTTCTATTCTATCCTCTAACTTTAAAAACATAATTTAATTGAGGAAATCTGCCCATTCAAAGCAAGGCACATTGATAAAACTTTCAGCTTTTCATTATTTTATTATGACTTGATATTAATGAACACTGATTGCTTAAAATAAATAAATAATCAAGGATACATCTTAAAAAAATCTATAAAGTTATAGATAACTTTAGCGCACTAGTCGTTGAATTTGTCTCAAAATTTGTATTTAAATATTTTAAAAAAAAATTTAAGATAAAATATATCTCGAAACAGATCTAACGACTATGAACTAATGCATTAAAATTATCTATAGCTTTATAATATTTCCCTACCTCTTATTTTAGAATCCATAATTGTATTAAATAATACTGGCTTAGAGATTACAGGAGGATTTGCTTAGACTAAATATTTAAAAAGATGTCACTAGCTAGTTAATTAATTAATAAATAAGGAGTGGAATTTCTTCTTATTTCTTGCTAAGGCCATGCATTTTGCTGGTGGGTTAGGGTTTCCAGCTAGCAAAGAGCAAGCTTTTCGTTGACTATAAGTAATTTCATATATATTAATTGTCAATTAACTTTTTTTTTTTTTAAAAAAAAAGACTTCTATGCAATTTCTATCACATTTTCTATTAATTTTTTTAATAAAAAGAAACAAAACTTTTAAAATGAACCAATTATCTGATAGATGAGTTGTATATATGAACCATATATAAACAATATGTTAGTTTTTTTTATTGAAAATCTTGACGAAAAAAATATAAATTGTACTTGTTGCATTTTTTTCTATTTGAATAGGAAAAAAGAAAAAAGGGGCAGGGATTAAACCATATATATTAATTATACTAATTTTACAAAGTAACAAGAAAAATTCAAATAATATTTCACTAAGAAGTTGTGATAAACATTATTATCCAAAAGAACGCAATTAATAATGAATATATATATATATATATATATATATATATATATATATATATATATATATATATATATATATATATATAATTGATGAGTAGGTAGCAATAGCATGCCAAATTAATTGGTGAGGATCGGATTATGTGTGGTTAGTGGGAATCAAAAGAAAACTCCAAAGACAACTCAATGCTTTGGTGTAAAGATGATTTGTATTGATTTGATCCTCTTGATATGCATCCATTAATTATTTGTTGGCTTTTGGTTTAAACATAAAAAGAGATTTAGGGAAAAGGAATATTAATTAATTTAATTAGGAGATATGGTTGTTAGGGTTTGTGATCTCTAGCTCTGAGGGGTCTAAGTCTAATTATAGCATCACATATATTTATAATTCTCAATATATATACACCCAACAACCTTATTTAATACTTTGTGCTAAAATATTGGATATATAATTAAGTATAAGACTTCTCACATTGAAAATTTGCAAAGTCTCTCTTCAAGCTAAGTTTAATTTCTCTTCAAATTATTCTAAAGTTTGCTTAAAAGAGGTGGCTGTGAAGTACATGACTTTCAATTAGTCGATTGGATTGAATTGGATAAGTATACAAGTGTATATAATTTATTCTTTAATTTTTTTTAAAAAATAATAAATTAAATATTTGATAATTTTTTAAAAATTTTAAAATATAATAAAAATAATTATCATTATATTATTAAATAATAAATTGAATAATAAAACTTTATTTATTTATTTTTCTTTTCTTATTAACTAATCCATTACCTCTAATTTTTCTCCCTCACACATCTCTTTCAATCAAAAATTGCCGCTTTCTCTTTTTTATTTACGTTCGTTCTTCAAAAATTTGGCAATTCCTCCCTATTTTTCTTTTTCTTTTGTTATCGTCGTTACGTTTCATAAATAAGGTAGATATTCATTCCCCCAATTTTGGTGGTGATTTTCTTCCAGATTTACTTCTGAGTTTTTAGTCATCTCTTGTGAGAGTGTAGTCTCCCATTGTTAGGTCGATTTAGATCTAGTAAGTGGAGCTTGTTTTATTTTTGTGTGTATTTATTTTCTTTTGTGATTTTTTTTTACAATCTGGTGATTCTGAATTCAAGATTTGTTATAATCATATCTAAATCTACGAATCATCTATGTTAAAAAATTTTCACTCGTTTATCATGTTGTTGGAAGAGCCTACGACAATTTCAACTTTGAAGATTACTTCATATCTAATATGCATGATGTATAAGAGTAACAACTCTGTTGGCAACACCAAGGACGGTGAGATTTTTCATCCTGAAGAAATAGGATTAACTGAGCTTACACTTTGTTTACTTAGTTCAATAATTGTTAGGGTTTATTCTTCAGTATTATTAGATTTGAGTTTTCTAAATTATTGTAAGTATCGTTTGGCTTTTTCTACAATATAATGAAGCTTTAATGCTTTTTTATAAAAAAAAAATATTTTATTTTGTATTTTTAATTTGTAAATAAGTATATTTTATTCTTTAATTTTTTAAAATATAATATATAATACTAACAAATTATATATTTGATAGCTTTTAAATTTTTAAATGCAATATATAATATTTAATATTATACTTCAAAATTAATAATAAAGTAAATAATAAAAAATTATTTACTTCCCCACTTTTTTTTTATAATTAACTATCACATATATTTTTTCTTTCCAACATCCTCTCCTCATATAATTTTTTTTAATTAAAAAATTATTATTTTGTAACACTATCACAAAAAAACCCAACATTTATATTAATATAGATGTATGCTCCATGAAGTTTTTATACTTTTACGCAGATAAACACTGAACGTTTAATTATCAAGATCATAGAAATATCCTTAATTTACTTCATTATATCCATCTATCGCTAAAATATATATATATTTGTAATCTCTATTATATTTTATATCCAATGTCGCTGAAGAAACTAATGATTGCAATATGTAAATTATTAGCTAGAATATATATATATATATATATATATATATATATATATATATATATATATATATATATATATATATATATATTAGAGACTTCGCATAGCATGCAATTTATTCTTTTGTAATATTTAATAATTTTTTAATTTTTAAATAAAATTGTTATCATAATTTAAAATAAAAAATGAAATAATAGAAAGTTATGCACATCTCCATTTTTTGTAGTAACTAACTGAACATCTATTCTTTGAACACATCCTACAATAATATTTTTTTATATTTTTTATTTTAAGGTAGTTATTTTTTTGGTGTCACACTTTATTTTTGTGATACTACAAAATTCAAAGCAACATATATATATATATATATATATATATAAAATAATAATATACATATCGCATATATAATTATATATATCTATACACACAGACACCACCATGTATGTATACATATAAATCTATTTGTCACTGCCAATTAATTAGTTGAAAATGATCTAATTAACTTAATTGCAATAGTAATATACTGATCAATATATCGATATGCCAAATTTTTACAAGACAATAAAGCCTCAAATATTATTGATGTGGGTCTTTATTAATATATATATATATTCCTATTAATTTTGATAAATAGTATTAAATCATTAGGTAGATATATATCCTAAAATTTCAATACTTATGTAACACTAAACTTTTTTTTTGTCGGTCTGATATCTGAGATACTGCCCTGATTTATTCGGATTCGATTCGTGTTTGATTATGGTGTGAAAGTTTTTTAATGGGATAACTGTATTTATAAGATCTCGAATTTGAAATCTTACTTAAACAATACTGAACCACAGCTCTTATTGCAGCTCTTATTGCAGTAGACGAGCTTGTGGACCATTTCACCAACCCCATTATATTAATTGTTGACCAAATAAAGCATTTGGGTATATATATTGTGAGCTGTAATAATAACATAATAAATTATTAAATATAAAATAACATTTTGTTAGATTTTCTTTCTGTGGAGAAACGGATTAGATTCACTACTAAAAAATAGTTTTAGTGACAGATAAATTTACTAACTACTAAATTTTGTCATTAAATTGTAAAAATTACAATTTAGTAAGAAAATTTAGTTATCAAATCTGTTTTTTTTTCTTAGTCTTGATTTATAATTATAATCATATTTATATAATTAATTTTTAATATTTTAAAAATAAATAAGTATATGATGGATTAATGATTATATTGAATAGTAATAAAATAGTTTAGGTACTAAATTGTAGAAGATCAGAGTTTAAACCCTCCCAATGTATAAAAAATATCTAATTAACAAATTTGATGAGTTGTCAGCTTTAATTTCCCTATGACAAAATACTATTTAGTCATTGAATTTGTAACTCTATCAACTATTTAGTCTTCTGACCGTTACCCATTAGATAACCGGACAACAACTGATATAACACTTTTAAGTGCCTAAGTGTTGAAAAAAAATATTTTTATGCTTCTCTTGATTAGTCAAAGTAAATTAAAGCACATGAAGCTTATAAAAGATATGTGTTGTCTTAATTAATTATCACTTTTTAAATTTGATTTTTTTGAAGGAATAAAAATGAAATATTATTTGTTGGGAGAATCGCTCCACCAATAAGCTTGACAATACTTGAAAAATTAATCATTAGACTCGCTCTAACAGATACCTTAGCTTGATCCAAAACGAAAAAAAAACTTCTCTTTTTATCTTTCCAACAAATAACTATATATGTACAACAAAGTTAATGTTGTCAAAATGAGCTTGGTACACAGGGTTGGCCTAGTCTGATCCTTAAAAAGAGTAGGTTGGGCCAAGAAAAATTTGACTCACTTTAAGAAAAGACTTTTAGTTTAGTCCACTTTAGGTATACAGGTTTAGATGTCTTGTATGTACTGGCCTATAGTTTTTTTCAAACATTTTAAATTATTTTATATCATATATAATTTTAAAGATTAAGTTAATATAAAATATTCATTCCTGATATATTTATATGTCAAATAAATTTCATTTTTATAGGTTATTTTACAATTTTCTTTCATATTATCATTATTATGTTTACTCATAAAATAATTTATACCAAATAAATTTTAATAATTATTTTTATAAGTCAAATTATAATATTAATTTTTGTTATATGTTTAATTTTGGTCAAATAAAATAATATTTTTAAAAAATAGAAAAGGCCTATGGGTCACTTCTTCAACTCATACGCCATGATCCTTTATAAACTCGGGTGGGTAAGCATTTTAGATCCATCATCTTAAAATGGACCAAGTCTCGTCCGAACGCCTTTGTAGACAACAACCTTTGGTGGATGGGCCCATTGCTTTATGTCTTCAATAAATTAAGATTGTTAATGGTATATATAACGTTACAGCTAGTAGTATAAAACGAGCTGGTCCATTCTCAACTTATTTAGCTCGCGGGTTAAACAGTTCGGCCACAAATCATTTTACAACATATCCACCAATTGCACCTTAATCGTTATTTTAAGCTAGTTTCAGACAGCATATTATACTATATTTGCATTTTTATGCTTTGATAATTAAATAGAAATTTTTCATGAGAGAAGGGCTCAAATTTAGGGATATACATAGTTTCTGATTATCTTTGCTTCGATTCTATATGTATAATTAATAATGCTTGACTTCTAATAAGTTAACTGAAAAAAATAGTCTTAAGATGAAAAAAAGAATTGTTCATTTACTTCTATACTGTTTGGTCACAAATTTTGAATATTAGGTTAACCATGCATGTGTAACATGCATATATAATAATTAATTAATGTAGGGAAGAATAATATATATAATGGAAATCCTAATTGATTAAAATTTAAAACATGATCAATTACGTACTCTTTTAGTCTTGTTAATTTATCTAATTAATTCACGCTAATATGTCCTCTTTTTTATAATAAGCTAAAATGTAAAAAAGCTCAAGTTTTAGACTAAGGGTATATAACACCTTGAGTTTTAATATCATGCCAATTTCCTTAACCATTCAATTTTAAGCACTCAATCTCCTTCTGTTAAGTTACTGTCTATTTTTTCACATTTCAATCTTCACTAATTTGAATAAAAACGCTGATAAGGTTTAAAAGTGTTAAAAAATATAAATACATAAACCTGACAAAAGGGAATAATTGAGTGCAAGATTTTAAAATTATGTGTCTTTAGCCCTTATAATACCAAACTTAATTCACCATTTTAAATATTTAATAATTGAGACAAGATGTTTCCAAACCACACATATTAGGCAGATTTAAAATGCTTATAGCAATTTAATATTCTGGGATGATAAGATTATGATCATGCTTGCCAGATAATCTATTTTGATAACGTAAATTAGGTGATTCATTAAAATTTATTATAAATAATGGTTCAATCATATGTCGGAGTTATCTCTTATATATATCCAAATAATTATTAAGATAAAACTTAAAAAGAGAATAAAGCGACTTCCAATATAAAATATGGTTGCCCCACTAGAATTAATCCGACTCATTAATAATTAATTTTTTTTAGTTTTTTGTAGTATATTTTTTGGCCAGTAACCCAAAAATCTGGGACTCAAAGCATAATTTTATATCCACTATATATTATGTTAAGTCAATAAATATAACTTTGTGGGTATTTATAAATTATATATATTATATAGTAAAGCATCAATGATAGAGTAAGAGTCAAAAAAGGATTATAATATATATATATATATATATATATATATATATATATATATATATATATATATAGACCACGTGACATCAATTAATTAAGCAAATTTTTAATTAATAATATATAGTACATCGATCACTTCAATAAGGGTCAATAAAGCTAAATCTGTGAGATAGAGAATATTTTTGTGATAATATTGAATTTTAGTATATTTTTTTAATTATTTGGTTCTTAATTTATTTAAAATAGATTTTTATTAATATTAATAAATAATATTATATAATTAGAAGAATATATTAAAATTTAGTAGTAGGTAGCATTCAACTTTTATCCTCATATAATTAATTAATTTGTCTAATAGTAAGTTAGTAAAAGGAATGAGGTGAATTGTACAGTGATGAGTAATTATCCTAATTAATTGTCTGCATTTGCATGCATAAGAGCCACAATGTTTGACCCACCTTCCCTACCTAGATCACCCAACTCAATTTCTAAACAACCTAATTATAATTATATTTGTTTGTTTTAATTATTTGACTTTTAAATCTTAATCAAAATATAAATTTTAAATTTTTGAAGCACGTATATGTTTTTATCTCATTTTGTTTTATTTTAAATGATAATGAATTGGTAAATATATATATATAGTGATTGAATTGTTTTTAAATATTATAGCTAATATTGGAGGAATGGACACAAGGTCGATTAATTAGCTCTGGCCAGTAACTTGATCAGCTCACAAGCACCTGTCTCTGTACAAATAGTTATGCCTACATGGCACCCGTTCGGCCGTTACTATCATGTACAAGTGACCCTAGTACCCTTGTCTAGACAGTATATATACCCCCGACGCTTCCAGGTATATACGATACGACACATTGAAATTGAATATTAATCCATTTATCATTATTGTTACTCTGTTCTTTTGGTCATTGATGTAAACGTCGGAGTGCCATCATCGGAATTTCCTTCCAGCGTGTTTTTTCCTTGCTGGTGATCGGAGTTGGGATAACACTTGCGTGATTCATCGGATTAAAAGATATGTTAATTATGAAATATATATATATATATATATATATATATATTTAAGGATAAAGAAAAGTACAACTACGAATTATTGTAATGTATGTGATATTGTGATATAATAATCCCATAACTAATTAACTAATAATAGTCTGCAAAGTGAAGATTAGAGGAAGCTGCTAAGCTGATTTCCTAAGCATTATTATTATTATTATATATATACATATACATATACATATATATATATATATATATATTGTTGCTTTAATAATTTATATATATAATAATTGAAGAACATAATGAGACTGATGGTTCGGAATATTTGTTGTATCACAGGGAAATCTTCTCGTTGATACTGTCGATTGGTTTTCTATGATTTATATTAGCTTTATGCGACCAAGAATCTGGTCTCCATACATTGTATTTTGCAGAATTTTTTTTTTAAAAAAAAACCCAGATCGATGATCAATATTATAACTTTATAAGTACTTAATAGTTAACTGTAAGTTATAACATATAATAATAATAATGGAACATAAAAAAAAACTAGAGAAGAAGAAATATAGAGGTGGCAATGACAGTACATATAGAAGCATTATGCCCCACATAATTCGTACGTAAATGGTAACCATTTATATATGTTCTTTTTTATTTCTACCTAACCACTATATATACATATAGAAGCATTCCTAAAGTTTGAAAAATTATATTAATGATAATGATTTTTTTTTTCAAATGAAAAGTAGATGAAAAGTTTGAGTGGGAATTTGAGGATAGGAGTTTCCATCTAGCTAGATAGCTTTTTAATTAAGTTTCTCTCAAATGAGAAAAACATGAAAAATAATTATAGTTAGTTGGGTGTGTTTGTTGTGTGCTTAATTAATTTACAGTAAAATATTCAAATGTTAATTAAATACCAAAAGTGAAAAGGTAGAAGAAGAAGTAATTAACTAGTCCTTAATTCCCCCTTTTTTTTTTGGCGAGTACATCATATTTATTATCGATATTAATGACTAATTTTTTTATATTGTTAGCTTTTTCTTTTAATGTTGATTACAAAATTCTCTTCATATATACCGTCATACCAATTGTGTCAAAGTCTCGTGGTTATCTAATTATTTCTCTTTTAATTCATCTTAAGTTACTTCATATGTTGTTGTTTTCTGATCTTTATAAGAGATACCTGAATAACTTGCTAGTAATTAATTCATCGAGTACTGCAAGACTTATTGTTAGAGACTTCATTGTTATCTTTTTAAGGATTGAACCATAAAAAAAAACAATTTTATTACTATCCGTGTCATATTAGGTTTGTACTTCAATATGTTGTTTCACAATTGATTTAACTATTACAAATACTTTAGCAACCTTTACAAGAAGTCAAAATTAGTGTAATTTAATTATGAGGTCTTTTAGGGTAACGTATAGTTGAAGAAACTTAGGATAAATAATTGAAAATTACTAAATTTATTTATTTTAATTATTCTCGTTTTAAAACCATTTTCTTTTATATATATATAAAAAATTTAATTTGTCCAAAAATTATATATGGAATAATATAGGAAAATGGTATAAGAATTCTTCATCTAAAAAATAAATGAGAGTGATTAGTACTTGTATTCTCTATATATTATTAACTTTGTGTTTTCATTGTTCCTAAACTATTCAAGTCTCTTTTTTTAAATAAATTTTTGTAAATTTTAAGACATGAAATACTCTATTGACCAATCAAAAATATGTGTCTTAAAAACACATATTAGATAAATAATTGCAATGTTCAATGAACAAAAAACCAAAAAGGGAGAAATTAAAAAAAAATGCATAAAGTAGAGTGGTGATCCACATGATCGATATGCACGCAAATTAATGGGTGGGGTTACCGTTGTATATAGGAACAGTGGACCTCAAATAATTAGGGTATTTTATAACTTAATTAATTATTCATTAATTTGCTAGCTAGCTCCCTCAACTTTTGTTTAATTTTTTATTTTGTCTTCGTAGTTTAAGAAATTGTAAATGAGTCCTTATAATTTTAAATCATTAGTCTCTCCTACATACTGAATATTTATAGTTTAAACCCAGCAAAAAAAATAAAATAATTAATGAAGTAGAACTAACCCACATATATTAATTAATTACATATATATGATAAAAATAATTATGTTAAGTGAATAGCATGAGTTGACCATGAATTAATCAATTGCATATTCAAATTAACAAAATAATGGTACATATCGATTACAATATCAGCAAAATCTACGGACAGTTTGATGAATATTTAAATTAAGAGCGACTAAAATAAAAATCTACAAATACTATAATTAAAAATGAAGGGCCTGTTAATAAGTAACAATTTTAAAATTTGTTTCAAATTTGTAAAATCAGAAAAACAAATAAAATGGTTTGATCACTACTTCCGACTCTGACAGAAAATAAAAATAAAATAAAATATGTAAAAACAATTAAAAGATATTCTGAATTGAAAATTAGTTATAAAACCCTAATAAAGACCAAAAGAATAATTCAACTTAATCATATTAATTACATATAATTTAATATTATATATAACACCATTTAAAAAGCATGACTTCTTTTATATACATATATATATATATATATTAATCATATACTTAAATAATTTGCCTTTGAGTCCATATGGAGGAATCTTTTTGTGATATAAGGTCCCTTAGGTAGCTAGTAAAGGCAAAGAAAACCCCAAAAATCTCTCTGTGCTTTCTGTGTAGAGTCTTAAGTCTCTCTTAGCTTCTTCCATAGCCAAAGTTTGAGATTTTAGATTTGAGGTTAGAAATCCATCCTTCACTATACTCACCATGTTTCCTTTACAACCAGGCAATAATAATAATAGTGAGATGGTCATAGAATTTTCTAGAAGCCCCCATCATGACAACCTCAGAATCTCTCCTCAAGATCTCAATAATAATAATAATATTCTTCATCATCATCCTACTCCTATTCCTCCTCAATCTCATCATCATCATCCTCTTCCTACTTCTAAGAAGAGCAAGAAGATCGTTCATAGAGAGATTGAGAGGCAAAGAAGACAAGAAATGGCTTCCCTTTATTCCTCCCTTAGATCTCTTCTCCCTCTTGAGTTCATCAAGGTTTGGTATAAATTTTTTGTCAATTTTGTGAGTTTAATTAGGTTTTTTCTTTCTTTGTTATAATTTTTTTTTTAAAAATTTTTAGGGGAAGCGATCGATATCGGATCACATGAACGAGGCAGTGAACTACATAAAGCATCTTGAGAAGAATATCAAAGAGCTGAATGCAAAGAGAGATAAACTGAAGAAATTCTTGGTCTCAAATGACAATAATTCTTCAAATTATTATTCAGAAACCCATATTATTAAGGATGAAGATGAGAAGGAAGAAGAGGAGGAGGGTACATCTAGAAATACCAGCTTCTTCAGTGTCCATGAGATTAATAATAATGAAGGTGTGGGAATTGAAGTCACTTGTGGCTTCAGAGATCACAAAAGGCTTCCTCTTTCAAAATTGCTTCAAGTAGTGCTTGAGGAAGATGAAGGACTTGAAGTTGTCAATTGTGTTTCCACTCAAGTCAATGGAAGATTTATTCTTAGTGTTCAGTGTGAGGTATAGATATTTTATTTGATTTATTTAATTTAATCTCTTGTTCAGCATGCTAATATAATTTTACTATAATTAATATGAAACATTTTAATTTCGGTTTTTTCGATTATTGAACATGATTTGCAGGTTAACAACTCCGACCTCGTAGATCTACCTGCGCTGAGACGGAAAATTGTCGATTTAGTTCCATCATTTAGATGTTCTGATTATGATCATTAATTAATCTCATGTTTAAGGTATTATCACAGGGAAAGTATAACATTCTAATTAATTACTCTTTAACTTCTAACATGTTAATTAATTAAATATTTGGATTAGTTTGCTTCCAATGTTAATATTGCCTTGTCTTTAATTGTTTGAGATCCCAGTGAGAGGGAATTAGAAATTTGATGATTCAGCTTTTGTTTTTGTTGATTTTTTCCTGACATTATTGTGTCGGCAATGGAGTTGATTTAATTTAATATATATATATATATGTTACTAAATAAAACTGCTGTTCAATATTGATTTTAATTTGCTTGTAATTAAATTCTTGGTTAATTAGATGAGACCGAATTTGATTTGGAACTTGAATATTACATGATAGATGTATAAAGTTGATTTGATTTATGTGCACTTGGCTGATAATACATTCATTAATTTTGTACAAGAAAAACAAAAGGATCGAGTGTTGATGATAATATATCAATTTGATATTCTTCTAGTGGTACAGGTCTATGTGAACAGGACTGTTAAAATCATTTCAGTGGACGATATACAATCTCGATCGTCCATCTTAATTGATAACCGAAATGGACAATTGAGATTGTATAATCTGCTAAAGTTACTTTCAGCATATCTGCTCGATCTCATAAGTAGTCTATTAATATGTACTACGTACTTTGATGAGCTTTCTATTCACTCTTTACACAATCTTGAATGCAATGGCGCATGTGTAAGTAAAATTTCCTCTGTATATATGTTTGCTGATAATCATAGAAATGTGTTTATAAGATAAAATGTTTGTGTCGTTTGATCTATATAATCAATTACGCTTATTAATTAGTATGTAAGAAAAGGTTATGTTTGTTGGATATATGTTGCATATATTTGCTTAGGTATTATAAGTGAAAATGTGGGGACGTCGAGCTTTTTGGTCCTCATGGATGTTTTGTATTCCCTTGGAGTTTTTAACATAATTTTTGCATGAAACTCTGAATATATATTATATAGTGTACAAAGATTGTGAAAGAAAAAGTTCATATCACTTGCTTTTCATTTCAAGTTATCAAGCTAAAGTTATGCTTCAACGTGGATTCTCTGCTGTTCACGGTTATACTGTTCAGATTAACCACGATTGATCACGGTTGTATCTCAATTATCCAGATAGCATAACCGTAGACAGTAGAGGACCCGAATTCAATTTTCTTTTCATATTTACTTTGACTTTGAATAAAACTTCTCATCCGTGTCTTATAATTAACATATTTAGATTGAAGAAATGGGTATAAAAGAAAATAATTTTTTTGCTAGCTTCCTTTGCCAATATTTGATCATAAATCTTGTGTTACATATATCTCAGCACATCTTCCTGCACATATAATTAGGATTTCCATTAAAGCCTAGATTAGTTAATTATATTAACGATACTCAATTATATAGATTCTTAGCTTCCTATATAGTTATCTTCCCATCTTGTTATTTAGATTTTGAACTTTCGATCTGTTGGCATTAGATAATATAAATTATTATTTGAATTTTATTTCTGTATTTTTGTTTACAAGTTTGTTTGTTTGTTTTGTGTTCCAAGCAGAGAGAATCGTGCACTAACAATACATAATGCATATATATATCAAAGATCCCATGCAGCTTTTTACATATGATCATCTGAATATTAATTGTTTCTATCAAGATTTGGAAATAAATTAAAATTATTATTTTGAAAGAATAATGGTACTGTCTATATATATATATATATATATGTATGGTGATCTGATTGCCAATGATTGGATTGTGCTCATCGTATTCTGTCACCTCTGCAAGTATAATCCGACATGAATGATTGATGATTCATGTGTTGTGTGATCAGATTTTCTATATTATTCTGATTCATGATCCAGCAAGTGGGCTTCCCATGCATATATATATATATATATATACACACACATAGGAATGATAATATATATCGAATTTTATAAATTTAATATTATTTATTTATTATATAGTTTAAATTCAGCTGTAGATTTAGTGAATGTGAAATATTCCATCCTATAGAACGGTTATTCAAATACATGCTTGTTTGATCTGTATAAGTGTGAGAGAGATCTCCATCACAAACAGTATTAGCAAATGTGACACTAATATGACTAGAGAATACGTTTAATTTAATTAATTAATATATGTTTTGTCAGTCAGCTAATTGTTCATCATCTCCATGCATGTGTTTATATATATATATATATACATCAAATAGTGAAAGAATAAAAACCACATGAAAAGTATTTTATGATCGGTTGTTTACTCTTAAGTGAAAGACTTTCGACGAAGAGATTAATTACTATATTGTCGATAATAGATACATGATTTAGACTAAATTTTTAAAAAAATAATGAAAGAATAAAGGTTCCGAATGCAACTAAATATGACTAAAATTTTAGGCGAAATTTAGTATATAATCAAATATAGGTTAAAAGGTTTTAGTGTACTTGGGGTTGGTTTGATTGCCGAAAACAAATTTGAAGGAATGGGAATATATCAAAGTGCGATGGAAGTGTCATTATTATGTTTGGTTAGTTATGAAATAAGGAAAATATCATGAATATTATCTTTGTAATATTTGATTGGCATAAAAACACAAAAAAATGAGAGGTGATAATGCAAAAAGACCAAAATACCCTCATTAAAAAATTTAACAAAAGGTAATAATGGGAATGGAGTGTGGGGACATTTTTGTACATAAAATAGAAAAGCATTCTTCCCTTTTTTTTTTATGGAATGCTTTCCTTCAAATGAGAGAAGATAAATTAAATTTCCATAAGATTATAAGATTATCCTATTGTGTACAAATGTCAAAGCCAAACATGGGAGTTTTGCACTCCCATTTCCATTCCATCACCTCAAATCTTCCAACCAAACAAGTCGTTAAGAAAATTTTTCATTATTACTTATTTAGACTCAAGCCAGCAAAGAGGATGCATGTTTAAATGTCTTTTTAAGTTAGTTATTGATAATTAAGAAATTTAATTTCTCAAAATGTAAATCTGCAAATTGAGAAGTAGGACTGCACATGGTTTGGGTTGGTTTGGGCTAGGGGCGGATTGGTTTGGGCTGGAGAAAAATATCAGTGGGTTGGGTTAGTTTGGGCTGGAGAAAAATGCATCAACCAACCCAAACCATTCACTGGCGGTTTGGGTTGGTTCGGGTTGGCGGGCCAGCTCTTTTTTTTTTTCCTTTCTTTCTTCCTTGATTCATTGAGCAACACTAGCCAAAATTTTAAAAATACTTAATATAAAAGAAAATATAGTTTAATAAATTATATTTCATAAAGTTTTTAATATTATTTTCATTCATTTTTTTCAAAAATTTATTTGAATTATGATTAATCTAACTAGTTGTGATCTTGTTATTTGAAGTTTCAATGCATTATGCACCTAATATATTTATAATTCAACTATGTGGTTATCTAATTAATTTCATTATTGGAGAGATTTGCTTGTCGAGTAATGGAATGATAAAAAAATCATAGAAGAGTATTTTGAAATCAACCTATCAAATAACTTTTTTAATCATAAATGTATATAAAAAAATATAAAAAGTAATTTTTGGCGGGTTGGCGGTTTGGTTCGGTTCCGACAGACTCAAGATTGATAAAATCGTAACCCAAACCGCCATGTTCAGTCCAAACCAACCCGCCATCCCGAACCAAACCAACCCAACATAGCGGGTTGGATTGGGTTTGACGGGTTGACGGACCAGCCCGAACCGGTGTTCACCCTATTGAGAAGTACTTTCAAAAAGGTCAAAAAAAAAAATTTGGCCTCTGTTTGGTCAAAAATTTCGAGTGTGTTGAATGTGTTAAAATAAAGTTTACTAATGCTAATTCAGTCCATTTTCAAAATTGGGCCGAGCTGATTGGTGGGCCGAGCCCATTTAAAATATCTTTTTGTCTAAAAATATGATATTTAAAAGGGGAAGATGTGGGCTTTACAGTGATTGGGTCGTCCGAGCATCAGCCAATGGAATGTTTGGATTAAGAGAAATTGAGGAGGAAGAAAAGAACATGTTTAAATATACAGAGTAATAAACTTTTGGTCAAAGTTTTAATCTGATTTCTCTAATTTAAAATTAAAAAATTTCGTATTTTTATTTTATAAAATGATTCAATTTTAATTGAGTCAAAATTCAGTACTAAATATAAAAAATTTTTATGAAAAAAGTTTAATAATTTGTTGTGTTATTTATTTACAAAAGTTTATTAATTTTCACTCTGATTGAACAGTTAGTTTAACCAATTATTAAATATGACATGATGACATCAAATTTCGGATGAAAATATGAAAGAGAGAACAAAATTAAAACATTTTACAAAAAATAAGAGGACTAAATTGTTTATTTTTAAATTAATAAAATCCAATGTTTTTAAAACCGGATTGGTCATTGAACCGATCGAGGCACTGGTTCACGGTTCAATGGTCGAACCGTAGTTGAACCGTGGTCGAACCGGTGACATTTAAAATATATATTTTTAATTAAATATACTAAAATATATCATAAAAAAATTATATACTTCATAATTATATGTTTCCATCTCGATCTAAGCATGATAAGAAATAGAACAAGTTGCAAATTACTACAATATCATATTAAACTCTTCAAATAAGTTCAAGGATCAACATATTTAAGTCTCAAATCTTATCACAAACCAAACAATAAATACTGAAATAGAACAATCCTTACAACTACAAGTCACAACAAATTTTCAATAAATATTAAATCATAAACAACACAAATTAAAAAAAAAAAACAACCAGTCGAACCGTCTAAACCACCGGTTCTGACCGATTTGACCGATTTTATACCTGACCGGCTCATTGGTTATTCCGGACCGGACTGGCAACCGGTTTACCGATCCAACCGGCCGGTCCGGTCCGATTTTCAAAACAATGATAAAATCAAAATGAAACATTCATAAAACTAGAAAGAACAAAAATTATATTAAAAAGATTAGATGGACAATTTTTGGTACAAGTGCTTCAAGTGGCACCACTTAGTACTGTCAAAATGGGTCAGACTAACTCATTCTAAGCTTATTCAAGCCGGCTCGTTTATTAAACGGAGTTAGGAAGTGATGCCCAAGCCCATACACAATGGATCTTAGGCTAAATGGGCTAACTAGCGGACCACTTTTATTTTTGTTTTACAATTTTTTTAAAAAAAACTTTTATTAGAAAAAAAATTAATGTTATACCTTTTATTTTTTATTTATCTAACAAATAAGAGCTAATAAAATTTATTATGACAAAGAAAATATCTAAAGTAATGTATTTATTTTTTTAAAAAAATAGTATTATTTTCCCTTTTTAAATTTGTATCATGATTTAAATCATTTATACACATTATTAGAATAAAATTATTATTTAACACATAAAATTATTCAAACATATGTATTTATACATATTTTAAATAAATTTATATTATTTTTTTTAAAAAAATCTCCCCAACCTATTTAGATTCATTTAGGTCTATTTTCTCATCTTTAGGACTATCCATTTAACAAGTAGTTCGGACTGGTCCGTAAACTTAAACCCATTTTAACAGTACTACCCATCACCAATTTCACGTGAAATATCTATGTTAATATAACAATCCAACGGTTGTAATTGAAAGATTGGCTTATTGTCATCCAATGTTATTATTGTATAATGCTTAAATTTAAGTTCCTTAATTTGAAGATTATGATATTTTTTGTGCTAACTGATATGTAATCAAGAATAGGAGTAGATGTTCAGTGGTACGATAGTACTGAACTTCAGTACATCCCTCCAATCAATTGGTCCCTAAACCATTCAAGGTGGGCCCTAATTAATGTGAGATTTTATTAATATTAACAAATGGCACTACATAATTAAAGGGATGCATTGAAATTCAGTGATATGGTACCATTGAACTTTTATCCAAGAATAGAGTGACCAATTTGCCAGAACAAAATCTATCAACTTATACTCTAATCACCAAAGACACATTGTGCAATGCCAATTACTAAATAAAAATTTTCAATGATTAATTTGTTAGCTAACCAATTACTGTTAAAATAAATTAATGAACAAAATTAATCTACGCAAATTTACATTCACCGTTCATTTCTCTCGCACTTGAACGGAAACCGTGACCGCGGCGGCGGCGGCGAAGGCGAATACTCCGCCGGCAGTGGCGGCGGCTCCACCTCCCCGCACAGCATCCCCACCACCTCCTCCATCGACGGCCGACGAGAAGGCGACTTCAACAAACACAACAAAGCCACTTTCATACACAAAAGAGCCTCCTCCGTATCCAACGACTTTAACGACTCGTCCACAATCTCAAGCAATTTCCCATTTCTCGCGCAATGTCTCGCCCAGCTCAACAGATTCCCTCTCTGGAGCTCCGACAACGGCGAGCCACCACTCGCCGCCGCCGCCGCCTCCAACGGCCGCCGCCCCGAAACCATCACCAGAATTAAAACCCCAAAACCGTACACATCGCATTTCTCTGTTATCTCGTAGTTATACTCCGGCGCTACGTAGCACACCGTACCTCTCATGCTTGGCGTACTATTGATTCCGTATTTGGTACTACTACTTTCGTTAACGCTTCTGCTTCGTCCCTCGAACCACCAATCTATACTATTTCCCCTTTTCTTGTTCTTCTTCTTCTTCGATAGCTTCTCGCAGTATTCCTCTCTCCACCATTCCAATTCCTTCCTATTCTTCTTCTTCTTCGATACAAGTCCCACATCTGGCAGGTTTACTTCGAGGATGGGCTTTATAAGGCTTTGGACTCTCCCATTTGTTGTTTCATCACTGTCTTGCTTCGCCCACCAATCCTTCACCGATCTGCTCTTTGAGATTTTACCGAATTTCTTGGGTTTCCCCAAATTCGCCTCCTCCTCCTCTGTTTCCGGCGATGGCTCTGTATTTATACTAATACTAATACTCTCTGTTTCTTCGACCCCACTATTACTGAAAGTCTCGCTCTCGACGTCGAATTGGGATTCCGATTTCAATCTGGCGAGTCCGTAATCTCCGATTTTCGCGGAGAAGGAGGCGTCGAGGAGGATATTACTGGGCTTGATATCGCCGTGAATCACCGGGGGGTCGCAGGAGTGGTGGAGGTAACGGATTCCTCTCGCGATGTCGATGATGATGGCGAAACGTTTCTTCCAGTTCCTTAGCTCGGGGGATTTCCGTCGTAGTAAGGCGTCCTGGAGGTTCCCGTTGGGCATGAGTTCGTACACGAGGAGGAATCTCCGGCGGGCTTTGACGGCGGCGAATCCCGTCGGGACGACGACGTGTGGGGAGTAGTGGAGTTTGGAGGCGAAGAGGAGCTCGTTGTGAAACTCGCGCTCGCCTTGGAGGGAAGTGGAGTCCATGAGCTTGACGGCGATGGGCTTTCGGGTCGAGGGCAGGGACCCGGAGAAGACCGGGCCGAAGCCGCCGTGGCCTATGAGGGTGGAGAAGGAGGCGGTGGCGTGGCGGAGGAGGGAGTAGGAGAAGCGATGAGGAGGGGGCTTGGATGGGGAATCGGAGGAAGAAGGGGTGGTGCGATTTCTGCTGCTGCGAAAACAGAGGAAAGCGAGGAGGAAGATGGAGCAAGGAGGATATGGGTCGACGGCGACCACCGTGGACGGCGGTGATAAAGAGGATGGCATGGTTGAGAAGAAGAAGAGAAGATGATGATGACACTTGCAGTTTTTCCTTCAAAACACTGTATTTGTTTTTACAAGCAATTGCGTTAGTCATAAGATGACTAATTAGCGTATGAAATTGTGGCACTTTTTGAGTTGTAATGATTTATACATTCAATACTTGCATTATGACAAGAAAAGCATTGCCTATATTTCATAATATCGGATTTCTTTAATATTTATCCATAAAGTTTTGTTGCCACTTTGCAAAAAAAAAACATTACTTGTTATGAAGTTTTTTTTTGGTCATAGAACTATAATATTTAGATGAAGTTTCTTTGAAAAAAAAATATACATGTTTTTTTGCCTGAATTTCATGTATTATATATGCTATTGATTTTCAGATGCATTATTTTTTATTTTTGAAATATTAAATAATAAATTAATTGTTAAATTTTAAATACTAAAGTTAAATGAAAAATCGTTTAATTTCTTACTTTTGTATAATTTATTTGACTTTTCACGCTTCCTTTTTTTTCTCTTTTTAATTTCCTCGCATGACATTTTTTTAAAAACCAATATTTTATGTCATATAAAATAAGATATAGTTTTAAAAATGACAAAAAAAAAAAAACTCATAAACTATTATAATATTATTCTTTTGTTGAATTAAAGTATCACTCACTCGGTAGATAGATAGGAAACTAATTTGAAAATGTTAAATTAGAATCATGTAAAAAATGAAGAGACGTGAAAATTAGGGATTGGAAGATAGATAGATAGAAGAAGTGATGAGAAGGGTAGTGGAGAAGTAGGTAAAATGTTTTTGGATGCTTCTATGAAACATGAAACAAAGTCTCGTGCTCAATTCTTGGATTATGAAATATGACTATTATATATGGCCCCAATAGGAATAGGCAATAGTGGAAGACCAAGAAAGCTAATATTAGTTGGTTTCTTTTAGGTAGATTTTGACTTTATCATCTTAATTCTAATTCTCAATTTTATAATATGACAATGATGGGTCCTCTTTGATTGCATTTCTCAATATTTCAGGTCAATTTAAGCTCAAGGAAGAGGGTTCAAATTGCACATATATATATATATATATATATATATATATGCCCACATCTTTTTTTTTTGTATTTTATTATTTTTAATTGGAATTGACCCTCCAAAGAGTTTGAACTTGGAAGAGGATTCATCTATATATTAATTAATATGCTATCTTACAAATTGTAAGATTTCCAGATGAATCATTTTTTAATTAATAATGTACTAGTTTAATTTGCATGCTATCCATTTTAATATTATTGTACTTAACTACTTATAGATTATTATCTTTATTCTTTTCAATATTTCTTTAAAACCACGATTTTATCATGTAATAAAAACTAACATTATTAAGAAAATTGTAATTTTTTAATTAAATTGATGAGATATTTAATATTATACAATTATTTTATATATTATAATATATATTTTATTTAGTACTGTTAAAATGGGTTTTGGCCCGCACGCCAGCCTGGACTGCCTGTAAAATGGAAAGACTTGGAGATGGGCCGAAAAAAATATTAAAAAAAATTCAAACATTAAAATAAATTAGTTTAAAATAAGTATAAATATATAATTGGGTAAAGTACTATTGCTGCCCCCAAACTTTACTGTAATATTCATTCCTATCCTCAAACTTTTTTTGGTTCATGTCTAGGGATGGCAATGGGTAGGGTTTGAGTAGGATACTGCATTCCCCGTCCCCGGCTCCGGTAGTCAATATTTTCTCTAGCCCTGGCTGGGTATGAAATTTGATACCTATCCCTGGACCCATCAAATACTTAGATCCCCAGACTCGAAAAGTTTACTATTTTTTTCTACAAAATTTGCTACTTTCATCACAAATACTTTTATTACAAGTATTGAATACACATTCATAAATTTAACTATTTCTAAATTTAAGAAAAACAAACTTCAAACACACAATAAAATAAACATAAAAAGTCTTAGTTCATCCTTAAATAAATAAATACAGACATAAAATGTGGTGTGGCTCGTGATTCGTGAATGGAGGTGAGTGAGTGAGATGAGAGTCTGATTGAGTTTGTGTGAATGAGTGTCATGTGATGGTAAGTAGAGTGTAAATTTTTTTTTAATTTGATATGATATATAATATATTTTTATAAAATATTTTTATATATATTATATCACTGGGTCCGGGACCGGGTGAATACACCCTTACTCGTCCCCGGACCTGGATTTTTGCATCTCATTTTTCTCCTCACTTTGGTAAATTTGATCCTATAAATTATATGGTCAATGTGAATGTGGCCATCAAAAAAGGGGAATATTACCAAATTTCAACAAACACAAGCGCGCTTGTCCCTCTCCTGTTTGGCTGCTTCTGTCAAAGAAAAAAAAAATAAGAATTTGGAAAATTCTATATTCTAGAAAGCAGAATGTTTTTATCAAATTCTCACCACACGTGTTTACTCTTAATTAATAACTCCTCCCTCACTCCAATTAATTAATTTGTTTTAATAAGTTTGTAATATTATCTTAACTCAATTGTTGTTACACGAATATTATATCAGCTAGTGTTTCATTCTTATAAAACACATACGTTTAAATATAAATATAATTAGTGATATTTTTTAATACAAATGAATTATCATTTTATTTTTTATTTTTTCGAAAAAGTTTAAAAACAAAATTTAAATTATAAAAATACAATTTTTAGGATTGGATTAAAAAGTTTTTAGGGGACAAAATTAAAAGAGCTACATTTATCCCTTATAGGTTTAATAGGAAGGACTTAGTTTTTCACAACACGTCAAATTAATATTTGAATTTTCATATGGAGAAGTACTTATATTTAGTGTCCAATAATATATATTTTTTCTTTTTAACACCCAATAGTATTTTAAATATACATAATTTTCTTTAATAAGAGAACACTTATAAAAAAACTTACATTTTAATATAAAGATAAAACTAATTGTTTTTTAATTTTTTTTAAACTAAAAGTTTAATTCACTCTTAAATTATGGGAGAGAGAAAAACATGGGTTCTACTAGCAAAGGATGGTGAAAGGTGAATGTAGTGTAGGGCACCCCCAAAGACAAAACCTTAGACATGTATCCAAAAGGGTTGAAAATGGGTCTTAGACGTGACCCCATTTTTGTTACTTGGTGCACCGATAAATATTTAAGTTGATGTGTTGCGTTATATTATTTGTACATAAATTATTATTATTATTTTTTTTTATTGTCGTATTGACTCTTTAATTTAAAAAATAAAAATAATATTATGACACAATCTTTGCACTTAAAAATTTTAGTAAAAATATATAAGCATATATTGTCTATAATTATTTTATTTGATTAGAGTTTTGTGATACCTTTTAGGCAAAAAAGCACTTTATATTTCTAGCTTCCTGTACTTTACAACCATTTCACATTTCGTCCCTCAACTTTTTATGTGATTAACAATTTGTTTTAAAAGTTTTTGAATTATAATCAATTTTATTTTAATACTTAATATCGTCTAAATTATTAATTATAATTGTCATGATATGACACGTGTAACATTAATATAAACTCATTAGTCAAAGTGATCTTATTTTTTTATATATTAATGCCGACCCATCAATTCAAATAATGTTGCTTCTTCATATTAAGAAGAAAAAGAAACGACGTCATTTTGGTACAATCTATAAATTATGAATTTATATTGATGGATAATTAATGTTATATATATATTGTATTACGTCATGATTTGTTATTAGTAATTTATAAGGTATTAAGTTGAAACAAAATCCAATAAAATTGAACGCAAAAAATAATTGGAATAAAGCTAAAAATTGATATAACTTTTAGAGATATAAAAAGCATTTTTATCTACTTTTAAATGCAAAAAGTGTCATGTTGTGGAACATGTTTTAAAAATCCAAACTTCCAAAGCCATCAATTCCCTTCCTCCTTCAATGCCGCCAATTCCCATCTACTTATTCTAACATCCATCTACTATTTTCTCAAAGTCAAAGATCAAAATAATAGATAGAGGCAAAATACTATTTAGTCTTTGAATTATTGGTCAAACTACTACTTAATCCTCGAATTTATTAGAAATAATATTTAGTCTCCGAAATTTGTAACTATGTCAACTATTTAGTCCCTGAATTTGACAAAAATACTATTTTGTCTCTGAATTTGTAACTATGTCAACTATTTAGTTCCCAAACTTGGCAAAAATACCATTTAATCGGCGAATTTGCAACTCTGTCAACTATTTAGTCTCCTGACTGTTGTCCGTTAGAGTTGACAGAGTTGCAAATTCGGGGATTAAATAGTATTTTTACCAAGTTTGGGGACTAAATAGTTGACATAGTTACAAATTCGGGGACTAAATAGTATTTTTGTCAAATTCGGGGACTAAATAGTTGACATAGTTACAAATTTCGGGGACTAAATAGTATTTTTGATATATTCAGGGACTAAATAGTAGTTTGACTAACAATTCAAGGACTAAATAGTAGTTTGCCTCTAGTAGATATAGTTCACTATTTGAAAAGGAATCTATAGTAAATTAATGATATAATTCTATATATATATATATATATATATATTCTTTTAATTTAATCCAATCAAACATAATTAGGTCTAGTAGAAGGAATTAGTCTGTCACAACTCATAATGTAATGAATTCGAGTTTGAATCCCCACTAGAGGTGCTCACATTTAGTGTTTGACAGTGTCTCAAACAATATTGCCTCCAATAAAAGACTACTTTTGGGAAACCAAAAAAATTTAATCCATAAAAAATAAAATATTTTAATTTCGTTCTTAAAATATTAATTTTCAATCAGTTTGGTTCTTCAATTAATAAGATAAATAAAAAGTTAATTGATAATAATATTAATAGAAACTAACTGCTTGTTAAATATTGAATTGAATTCTACACAAATTAAAAATATAAGCAATGTGTTTCGACAATCTTAATTTGTAAAATAAAATACATCAGATTTACAAACTCGCAAATAAAAAAATTCACGTTTAATTTATAATTAAGATGTGCTTTATTTTTATTATTGAATATAATTTAATTTATCATTTAACACTCAACATCCATTAATAGTAACGTGAGTTCACTTTAATTTCTATCCATTATATTATTCAAATACCAAACTAATTAAGAATTGCATTAAGGTTAAATTGAGATACCATACATTTTTGGGGACTAAATTAATAATTTGCTGTAACATTTAAGTTGTTTGCTTTTAAAAAAAGAATGGCAGAGAGGACCAAAGGAATATCATAATCCTCCTTCTTATTAGAATTTTTAATTTTAGAGGAGAAGAAAATAAATTTTTATATAACTCTTTTTAAATGTTTTTTTTATGGAATAATTGTATTACATTGGAATTTTAATAGAAACTTTTTATGTATAATTCATGAGAAAGTAATTAGAAGGATCTATTTTAATTTTTTTTAAGAAAAAAAATTGTCAAGAAAAACAAAATTGTATAGAAAGTTAAATTGGAAGCATATTGCATATAGGAGCAAGTTAAATTATCAAAATACCTTGAGATGGAAAATTTAGAAGGCCACTTTACTAGTCAATTTGATAAATCTTTTTTTTTTTTTTGGCCAATTGACAATTTGATAAATCTACATCTACTTATAAATTTATAAAATTTTAGCATTTGCTTTTATGAACTGTAGGGAAAGGCCCGGATCCACATGACCTGACCCGACCCAGGGACCTAAAAGAAAAACCGAAAATAAATCCAGGCAAAAATATAAATATTGCGGAAGCTACTAACCTGGACGCCATCGCTAAAACCTCGGATCTTGCCAGTGCCTCTGCTCCACCAGGGCTGACCTCCAAACGACGAACACCGAAAAAGGGCCGCGCCAAACGGAGGATTCTACCTATGAGAGGTAGAGCCACAACATGTCCACGACGAATGCGCGGAAGAACGACTCAAAAGAGAAAGAGAAATATTATACTATGTGTGGTTTCCCAAACGGGACGACCCTTTCCAACACATGGAATGAGCAACTAGAAAGGTGTGGAGTCACTCATATTTATAGGAGGATGAGAGAGCTCTCATCATTGACGCAAGCAATGTGGAACTTGGAATATGAACAAAATATCATGCTTCCATCATGATCACCTAGTTCACTTTGGGCCACGAGTGCGGGATCTTGTGAACTCCGATGAGTGTCATCTTGGTGTCGTTTTGTTCGTCTCTCAGCGAGCTTTCCAACGGATCCTCACTCGACCCAATCGGACTCCCACATGGGCGAATATTTAGTCCTGAAGACTCCAATATATCCAACATAAACTTTCAATATGGCCAAGAATCCAAGATGCCCTTTATCTTCATACAAAACCAACATTTTCTTTCTTACAAATTTAGTATATGTAATCAATAATATTTTCTTGGCTAATTTGCATTTACTAACCTAACAAACTGAGCAAAATTTTTAATAATTTCACATTTAAGAGGTCTCTCAAATTTTGTTGCTTTAATTTTTTATTTTCATTTTTCACCCCTTAATTATGCATTATGATCAATTTATCTGTGGAGCTTAAATTTCTATACAATTTAGTGCTTCTTAATTAACAAACTTTTTTTTTTATCAACGAGGGGTTGGTCCAAGTTATAAGCGACTTGGTATCGCTTAAACAAGATTTTGAGTTCAATAACTTGTGAATGTAGCAATATCTTGTTGGGAGACTCTTCCACCATAGTCAGGTACGCGACACAGATAAAATCCAGATTAGTCGAGACAATGCCTTGGAGACCGGACGGACAACAACACAAAAAATAACAAACTTTTGTTTAAATTTGTTCCTTTTAGTAAATAGCAAACGAAATTCTAATAAAATTATAGTGATAAGTAAATAATATACACTTATAAAAGTACTATATATACTATTCATTCCTGCATTCTCTTTCAGATTGCTTATGCCATATTTCCCAATCTTAGAGACCATGATCCATTCATCTATTACCAAACTATTGGTTTTAATTTTTAAATACCTTTTGTTAGTGCAGGGAGCCTAAAAAGTTGAGGACATTTTCTTTCATTTGGCTTTGAAGAAGAACTATACATACTCATCGAGATATATATATATATATATATGTATGTATGATAACACATCTTGAGTTCTTGACTCAAAACTAGGGATGATTAGAATACCCAAACTTAATGGGTATCCTGAAATTTTATCCTGTGGATAAGGGTATGAATTCGGGTAACTAAGGAGGTACCCTATCCGTACCTTACCCGCAATAGTAATTATTTATTTTTATATATAAAAAGTAATATTTTAAAACTTTTTTGTGTTGAGAAAATATATAATTCTAAGAAAAAATTTAAAATATTTTATAAATATTAAAGTAATTTAATTATATATTTATATATATAATTTAATTTTTTTATTTTTTGTGATTATAGATGAAAAAATTGATAAAAATAAATTTTATATTAATAAAATAATAATTTATTTAAAATTTTTATGGGTCTGAGTCCGGGTATGGGGATTTGAGTATCCGTAAAATATGAGGATGAAGATTAATTTTGATATCCGCTCAAATCCGAATCCAAAAATATAGTACACTACCCATCATCCTTACTCAAAACCTTAAAGGCAATAGGTTTATGGTTGATACCATACGAATAAAAGGGGCTTAGCCCACTAAAAGTTCAGCGGCCCATTTGAAGCAAAAGCGAAGTATGACCTTAAGCCACTGTCCAAAAAAAAAAAAGACCTTGAGCCCAATTCAGATTAGCTGAAGCAAATGCAGAAAATTGAAATTTATCTATTGGTCAGAATCTGATTACATTTTTTTCCACTGTCTTACATCACTATAATGTACATAAATTATAGTATTGCATTATACTCATATCATCCATAAATTACATATATCTATAGTCACTTTGGGTTGGTACAAATGGTCAAAAGATCTAGAAGAAAGTTCTCGTTTCGCTCCAGAACAAGGGTTGGAATTCCCTGAAGTCATCCAAAATTTTAATTGGTGGGCATTCCTTCTTAGGGAAATCCCCTAATACCTAATAGCTAGTTGAATAGCTGCGACTGGGTAACTGTTTGCGGTTTGAGTATGTGCAATAATCATTTGAATTTTGCTTATGTTGATCTCTCTAACATGCCACTGACGCCCTGCTCGATAATATTTGGGAGTGCCTTCCCTTATTACCTTTTTATTATGAAAAAAAGAACTACATATATGTGTTAGTCTATGATGTAACGTGTTGCATCATGTAATGGGTTATGGGTTATGTGACACAATTATAGTCATTGATATAATTCAATTGCACTCCATGATGCAACAAAATAACAAGTTTCAATATATATATATATATATATATATATATATATATATATATATACTCACCCCTATATATATATAGAGAGAGATTGTGTGCATGACATTAGATAGCCAAAATGTTGAAGGATATGACAAATTTACACCACCCTTGAAAACGCACTATTTCTTTAAGTTAAAACTTCATTTGTGTTGTAAATATATTGTGTTTTTATGAATGTCTTTAGCACTCCCAAAACCTCCATAAATCAATGAGTCCATAACCCCAAATTCAATATGATTTATGTCAATATTGATTGTGCATTATATGCATACCTTAATGCTTTGTAACTCATGATATGAAAGTTACCCTAGTAGCCCTATAAATAGAGGGTGTGTATGCAATGATTTGATACACCAAAAAGTTGATTATTGAGCATTACACTTCTTCTATTGTCTTCTTCTTTTCTCCTTTACACTTATCATATAGTTTTACAATACGTTATCAGCACGAGAGCTCGAAGGTAGTTCTTCTAACAATTCATTTTATAGTTCTACAAATTCATGGTTTCAATTTATGATTTCTTGTTTGTATGGCTAAGAAAATTTTCCTTCTTGTTTTATATATCTAGTTATTTTATTTATACAATGGACATATTTCTTTGATCATAGTTTATTTCATATATTTTTATGCTTTAATTTATTTATTGTTTCTTTGATCATAGTTATCTTATTATTCTTTGCTTTAGTTTATTGTTATATTTTATTTTATACTATGTTATCAATTTATCGTAATATTTTTCTTGTTGCTAATTAATCAATAATTTATTTGATTTATACTAACTTATTAATATAAATTGTATTAGTTTTGTTAATTTGTTATGAGTTCTTAATTTGATTATCATTGTTAACTATCTTAATTTCATATTATTTAAATTGTTCATTTACTTGTTAATATGTTTTATGAATTATATATTATATATACTAATAGTTTATTGTTTCACTTAATTTTCTTATTTTGTATTTTAATATTGTAACGTCATATCTCTAATTATTATTATTATTGTTTTTCATTAGCTTGCATCATGTCAAATCTTACCAAACTCGAGTTTGTAGCCCTTGACATATCTGGCAAGAATTATTTGTCATGGGGTACTAGATGCTAAAATTCACTTAGACGCTAAGGGTCTAGGTGAAATAATAAAAACTGAAAATGAGGCATCTAACTAAGATAAGGCAAAAGCAATGATATTTTTGCGTCATCATCTGCATGAAGGGCTAAAAGCAGAATATTTGACTGTTAAGGATCCACTTGAATTGTGGAAAAATATTAAAGAAAGGTATGACCATCAGAAAACGGTCATACTCCCCAAAGCTCGTTATGATTGGATGCATTTACGCCTCTAAGATTTTAAGATAGTGAGTGAATATAATTCGGCAGTTTTCAAAATAAGTTCTCAATTAAAATTGTGTGGAGAAAAAATCACTGATGAGGACTTATTAGAAAAAACATTTTCAACTTTTCATGCTTCTAATGTTTTATTACAACAACAATATCGTGAAAAATGTTTTAAAAAATATGCCGAATTGATTTCCTGTCTTCTTGTGGCTGAACAAAATAACGAGCTGTTAATGAAAAATCATGAAGCCCGTCCAACTGGATATGCTCCATTCCCTGAAGCGAATGCAGCAAAATATGATAATTCTGGAAGAGAAAATAATAATTCCCGTGGTCGTGGTCGTGGCCGTGGCCGCGGGCGTGGACGTGGGCGTTGGTAAGGGAAAAAATAATTACCATAATCATGATGGTCATAAACAAGAGAACAATAAGGGTTCTCAAAATAGCTCTTCTAAGGGTAAAGACAATATATGCTATCGTTGTGGCATGAAAGGCCATTGGTCACGTGTCTGCCGCACACCTGAGCATTTTGTCAAGCTCTATCATGCTTCAATAAAGAAGGGAAAAAATGCTGAAGTTAATTTGACCCTTCAAAATGATAATGATGATGATGATGCAAAAATGCATAATAATGTGGAAGCCAATTTTGCCTACAAAGAAGATGACTATGAAAGCCTCATTGACATAACACATCTAGATGCTGCTGATTTTTTTGAAAATCATGATTGAAAAATGAAATGCAGCAAATCTTATGTTTTTCACCTATGTTTTATTTTTCCTCTTATGTTTTAGTTGTGTTTCTTCATTGTAATTTTAATTTTCTACGTTTCTTATAATGTATTTTTGTTTTCAATGAAGAATATGGATATTCCTCAGTCTTCTTATGGATTTAAAATCAAAGAAGATATATGCCTTGTGGATTGTGCTACAACACACACTATATTAAAGGATAAGAAGTATTTTTCTTCTTTGGTTATGAAAGAGGCAAACGTTAGCACAATATCTGGTAGTACAAAATTAATTGAAGGATATGGAAAAGTTAACTTATTATTACCTAGAGGAACAAAATTGAATATAAATGAAGCATTATTTTGCAGTAAGTCTCAAAGAAATTTACTAAGTTTCAAAGACATTCGACAAAATGGTTATCACATTGAGACCACAACTGATGGTGATATGGAATGTCTTTGCATCACTGCAATTATTGGGGGTAAGAAATGTATCTTGGAAAAATTACCCACTTTTTCCTCTGGTTTGTACTACACAAATATTAACATGATTGAGACGCATGCTATAGTAAACCAGAAGTTTACTAATCCAATACTTTTATTATTTGGCATGACCGGTTAGGCCATCCCGGTTCAATAATGATGCGAAGAATAATAGAGAACTCAAATGGACATCCATTAAAGAACCAGAAGATTCTTTTATCTAATGAGTTTTCTTGTGCTGCTTGTTCTCAAGGAAAATTAATTATAAGACCATCACCAGCAAAAGTTGGGATTGAATGCCCTACATTTCTGGAACGCATTCATGGAGACATATGTGGACCTGTAGCTCCACCTTGTGGACCATTTCGATATTTTATGGTATTAGTAGATGCCTCTAGCAGATGGTCACATGTTTGTCTATTGTCAACGCGTAATGTGGCTTTTGCAAGATTACTTGCTCAAATAATTAGATTGCGAGCCCAATTTTCAGATTATCCTATCAAGACAATTCGTCTTGATAATGCTGGTGAATTTACATCCCAAGCTTTTAAAGATTACTGTATGTCAATTGGGATAAGTGTGGAGCATCTTGTTGCTCATGTACATACACAAAATGGTCTTGCAGAATCATTCATTAAACACCTTCAGTTAATTGCTAGACCATTACTCATGAGAACAAAACTCCCTATTAATGCATGGGGACATGCTATTCTGCATGCTGCATCACTCATACGCATTAGACCAACAACATATAATAAGTTCTCCCCTATACAAATGGCTTTGGGTCAGGAGCCAAATATTTCTCATTTAAGGACCTTTGGGTGTGCAGTCTATGTTCCGATTGCTCCACCACAACGTGCCAAAATGGGTCCTCAAAGAAGGTTGGGGATATACGTCGGGTATGAATCCCCTTCCATTAAATATCTAGAACCCCAAACGGGTGATCTGTTTACGGCACGATTTGCCGATTGTCATTTTGATGAAAATAATTTCCCAGCATTAGGGGGAGAAAAGGAACAGCTGGAAAAACAAATTACATGGAATGCACAATTATTGCATAATTTTGATCCTCGTACAAAGCAATATGAACTTGAAGTTCAAAGAATAATTCATTTGCAAAATATTGCAAATCAATTGCCAGATGCATTCACTGACCCTAAAAAAAGTGACAAAGTCACATATTCCAGCTGAAAATGCTCCAATTCGTATTGAGGTTCCTGAAGGGCAACCTAAAACTATTGCGAATGAACATACAGCACGCCTGAAGCGTGGTAGACCAATTGGTTCCAAAGATAAGAATCCTCGAAAAAGAAAAGGAGCAAATAAAGAAAATGGCCAAGACGAGGAAATAAGTATTTTGAATGATAAGGAAGACATAACTGATAAAAAATCTCCAGAAGAGATTCAGGTACCTGAAAGTAAAGAAAATAATGAGATCTCAATCAGTTATGTTGATACTGGAAAAATATGGAATCGATTTGAAACAATTGTCGACAATGTTTTTTCATATAATATAGCGCTAAAACTTGGAAATGAAAAAGAGGATCATGAACCAAAATCCATCGAAGAATGTCGACGTAGAAAAGATTGACCAAATTGGAAAGATGCTATCCAAGCTGAGTTAAACTCACTTGCGAAGCGTGAAGTTTTCGGACCTGTCGTCCGAACACCTGATGGTGTAAAACCAGTCGGGTACAAATGGGTCTTTGTGCGAAAAAGAAATGAGAAAAATGAAATTGTGCGATATAAAGCCCGACTTGTAGCACAATGTTTTACGCAAAGACCTGGAATTGATTATGAGGAGACTTACTCTCCTGTGGCTAGGGGTGTTCAGAACCGAACAAAACCGTCGCACTTGAACCAAACCAAACCGAATTAACACAAACCGAACAAAACCAATCAATGTTTGGTTTGGTTCGGTTTGGTATGTCGAAAAACCGAACCAAACCGCATACACATACATGTATATATGTACATATTATGTTAAAAATAAAGTTTAAAATTTGTTTTTAAAATGTTAGATTACATTTAGTCAATCTAAAATTTTAATTTTAGAACTAAGTTGATTGTATATTGTAAGTAAATGAAATATTACTATACTTTTTATTATTTATATTGAATAAAATTATATTTTTTCTTAAAAAAATTAAATATGTAAGTTTGATGATATAAAAGTCATAAGCCACTAAACCGAACCGCTCAAAACCGCTCGTTATGGTTTGGTTTGACGCTATCAACTTAAACCGATAGGTGCACTAAATTTTCGCCAAAAACCGCCCAAACCGCCCGCCGAACACCCCTACCTGTGGTGGATGCAATTACTTTTAGATATTTAATTAGTTTGACTGTTTGTAAAAGGCTTGACATGCGCCTAATGGATGTTGTTACAGCCTACTTATATGGATCACTGGATAATGATATATACATGAAAATCCCTGAAGGATTTAAGATACCTGAAAGAAATAATTTGAGTGATCGAGGAATATATTCAATTAAGTTGCAAAGATCATTATAGGATTAAAACAATCCGGACGCATGTGGTATAATCGTCTTAGTGAGTATCTGCTACAAAAAGAATACAAAAATGATTCTATTAGTCCATGTGTATTTATAAAAAGATCAGGATCTGATTTTGTTATCATCGCAGTATATGTTGATGATTTGAACATAGTTGGAACTCCTAAAGGTATTTCAGAAGCAGCAAAGCTCTTAAAAGAAGAGTTTGAGATGAAAGATCTTGGAAAGACAAAATATTGTCTTGGGCTGCAAATTGAACATTTAGAAGGAGGAATACTTGTTCAACAATCAACATATATTAAAAAGATCCTTGAACGGTTTTACATGGATAAGGCACATCCATTAAGTACCCCTATGGTGGTTAGATCACTTGAAGTGAAAAATAATCCTTTTCGTCCCCGTGAGAATGATGAAGAACTTCTTGGTCCAGAAGTACCATATCTTAGTGCTATAGGAGCACTAATGTATCTTGCTAATAACACTCGACCTGATATAGCATTCGCTGTAAGTTTATTAGCAAGATTTAGTTCTTCTCCAACTAAGAGACATTGGAACGGAGTTAAACATATATTCAGATATCTCCGAGGGACACTTGACATGGGATTATTTTATTCAAATGAGTCCAAGTCTCCATTAGTTGGATATGCAGATGCTGGATACTTATCAGATCCTCATAAAGGTCGATCTCAAACTGGCTATTTGTTTACATTTGATGATACTGCTATATCTTGGCGCTCAACAAAACAAACTATAGCAGCTACTTCATCAAATCATGCAGAGTTGCTTGCAATTCATGAAGCTAGTAGAGAATGTGTATGGTTGAGATCCATGACTCAACATATTCAGGAATCATGTGGTTTATTACTAAATGAAAAGGCCCCAACTACATTGTATGAAGACAATGCTGCTTGCATTGCCCAACTAAAAGGAGGATACATTAAAGGAGACCGGACTAAGCATATTTCACCAAAGTTCTTTACTCATGATCTTCAAAAAGATGGTGAAATTGATATTCAACAAATTCGCTCAAGTGATAATCTAGCAGATCTGTTCACTAAGGCATTACCAATTGCAACATTTGAGAAGCTAATTTACAAAATTGGAATGCGCCGATTAAGAGACCTTCAATAATGCTACAATGAGGGGGAGATAGCGCTGCACTCTTTTTCCCTTTGCCATGGTTTTGTCCCACTGGGTTTTCCTGGTAAAGGTTTTTAATGAGGCAGTTTAGTTTATAATGGATGTATTATTATAATTGGTGTACTCTTTTTCCTTCATTAGGTTTTTTGTCCCACAGGGTTTTTCCTAGTAAGGTTTTAATGAGGCACAATTTTAGACATCCAAGGGGGAGTGTTGTAAATATATTGTGCTTTTGTGGATGTCTTTAGCACTCCCAAAACCTCCATAAATCAATGAGTCCATAACCCCAAATTCAATATGATTTATGCCAATATTGATTGTGCATTATATGCATACCTTAATGCTTTGTAACTCATGATATGAAGGTTACCCTAATAGCCCTATAAATAGAGGGTGTGTATGCAATGATTTGATACACCAAAAAGTTGATTATTGAGCACTACACTTCTTCTATTGTCTTCTTCTTTTCTCCTTTACACTTATCATATAGTTTTACAATAATTTGATCCTTTACAAAACAAATTATTAACAATTTGGCACTTCAAAAAAAAAAATCGTGAAAATTTTGGTGCCTTTATTTGGCGACAATTTAAAGAATTGACGTATTATTTTAGTACATTTTTAAATGTTACCCAAAAATCATCAAATAATTTATCCTATCAGATTTGTTAATTATTAACTACAACTAAATAAAAGGATCAAATTGAACACGAATTTGGAAGGGACTTAATTGAGTAAAAGGGCATTTGTAAAGGATCAAATTGAAAATGCGAATTTGTGAGAAACCACCTTACAACTTACCACTTGGGTCAATTCCTTTTGTGTAGTTTTAATTTGATGTATTAGTAAGGAATGACCGGCTAGATATGTTATAATGGTCAACCAAATTTAGAGATAACCAAAACATTCATATTCTTTACAAAAAAAGACACATAAATTTATTTGTTGAGTTCTGGTTAGGTCATTAAATTTGTGGGTCCGGGTCAAGGTTCGGAGATGGAAATAATGGTAATAACTAACACATACCCAAATTTGCTCTATATAAATTATTGAAATAATATTTTTATATTATAACTATCTATATTTTCTTTATTCCATTAAAGTAAATATATATACAAATGATGTTATTTGTTTCAATTTCATCTATAAAAATATTCATCTATAAATTTTTATCTTTGATAATTTTAGAAGGATAAATTTATTAAGATTTTTTTATTAATCATATATATGATCATTTAAATTATGTATCATTCATATATCTATCTATATTTATATGGCTGTGGACCATTCCTATCAATGGTCTTCCAAAATAGTCATTTAATTAATTAAAATATAAAATAAAAAAGATGATGTGAGAAGATCATAGGAGAGGGAAAACAGGAGAATAGTGGTAGTGATAATTTTGTTTTCAAAAAATAATGATTATGATAGTTATCAAAGAAAATATTTTTTTGATCTTTAATTTATTATTTTACAATTACTAATAATTTATTTTATATTTTGTAAATTAATTTTTTTTTGTTACGTGCATGTGAAACCTCTAGTGTATATATATATATATATATATATATATATATATATATATATATCTTTCATGAATTTAGATGTAAATGAGTCAAATTTTAAAGACATATGCACATTCTTTACGCAGAAAGGAAATGAGAATGTGAATGTGTTTGTTGTGTTTGCTAATAAAAATTTGGGAATAGAAATGGATGAGAATGTATTAAAATTAACATTTTACCCCTTATATTAAAATATTAAAAAAAATGTTATGATTGTATCAAATCAGAGGATAAAATAGATATTTTATATATATATATATATATTTTAATTTGGCACTATTTCTTACGATGAAAATCTTGTTTTCATCGAGTGGTGGACCCCATCACCTTTTTGTTTCAAAGACTATAGTACCCTATCTAGACTCTAGATCATCTCTACCTAAGTTGGAGAAGGAAAAGACTTTTAATAAAATTTCTTATATCTCCTACAATCATATACTTTATTTACACGCTCTCTCTTATGTGATTGATAATATAATATATGAATTTATATATTCTCTCTCTAACGTAATCCATCATCCAAACATTTTCTTCCACGTGTCTTAATTTAGAGAACTTTGTATTAAAAATATAAATAATCTTATTTAAGACCTATGGAGAAAGTCACTTGTTTATTTGGTAATCTTTTTCAAGTATGTTTTTTTTTTATTTATAAAAACAGATTACAAAGAGAGAAAGTTTGACATATTCAACTGAAACAGAATTGGTGGGATCATTTGCAAGGCAATGGTCCGAAGTTGTTGTCCCTTTGATTTGCCATCAAGTGGAGGATGCTCTTTTGTCTAAGAAGAGAAACTATATTTTGACATATGATGAGATGGCCATGATCATTACCATGATCTTGGACTAGCTGAACATAACCCTTTTTCTCCAGGATTAGATGAGTGATATCGTCATATTAAAGCTGTCAAAACGAGTCAAACCCCAGTGGGTTGGCCTGTTTAACCCCACCAATTTGGTGGGTTAGGTTGCAAAATCTCAACCCGTTTATTAAACGGGTTGGAGGAACCCGACCCACCTAACCTTTCGGTTGGCTCGCGAGTTAGGTGGATTGGCCCGTAACCCACCTAAGTTAAAAAAAAACATAATTCCTAATCATGTTTCTTTCTTTTTGTGATATTTTCATTTTTCACCATATTTGCAGGAGCCAAGAGAAAAAAAAATGAGTAATGTTGTGATATTTTGACCATGTTTCATACTTTCAATGTTTTATTTTTAACTATTTGTGAGTAACATAATGAATGGTAAATCTTTTCTTTCATTTTATCATATTAAATTTCTTAGTTCATGAAAAAAATGTATAAAAGAAGTATAGATTTCTTTTTTAAAAAAAGTTAAAATTAAAAAAAAATTTTAAAAAGGGTGGGTTAGGTGGGTTGGTGGGCTGGAATTCCCAACCCGTTTGACGTGGTTAACCCGTAGTGGATCAATCTGTATAGACCAGGTTAGCCCATTTTGACACTTCTATGTCATATCCTTACAAGTGACTGTACACTACTCTCCTAATAACTATAAGCAAGAAATTAAGAAAGGATAAGTTATCTTTATGTAATGTTTGATAGACTAAAACGCCTCTGCCTAAAAATCAAACCAAAATAAATTACATTAATTTTCTCTAATTTTTGAAAAATAAATATAATTTCTTCTAAAAAAAAGAAAATAAATAGGACTTTATGCAAAATAAAATAATCAATTTATTAAATTTAATAAAATCATTTTATTAAAAATAAATAATTTATTATAAAATATTAAATTTATTTAAAACATTTTATATCATTATTTATTATTTTTCTAACAACTAAACGTTATACCATAATATTTCTGATTTTTTTTTGTCCGAATATTTCTGATTTCCTGTAATAACATTTCTATTTCCATTTTTATTCCTCCGTATCCAAACGGTTCTCTCAGTGATACGTCGTCGAAGTGGCTTCAGCTCCGTCTCTACTCTCTTCCTATTTCTTCCTCTCCGATCCCAAATCCTCCACTCCGATCCCCTCACCTTCAACACGTCCAGATCTCCTTCTAGAAGCTTCTTCACGATAATCCTCTATAATCCTCATCGAAGCTTCCGATCCATTATTCTTCTTCTTCTATCCCTCTACATCTTTCTGTAATTTCTTCTCTAGGGTTTCCACGAACCTCATAACTTATAGCACTTGCCACACACAAGGCAAGATATTAACCTAATTATATCTTCTGTACTTTTTCCTCTCATTTTCTAACTCGTAATTAGTCTTTCGATTGGTTCTCGAGATGACCACTTGGGAGAATTATATATTGCAACTGTTGTAAGGTGGGAAATAGAAGTGGCATTTCTGTAACTGTGATTCTGCGCTAACGTATTGTGGGATAATAACAATATAAGATGCTTCTATCATTGCTGTTTTACATATATGTTTCTGGAATGTATTATTTGGTAGAAATTACATATATATATTCCGCCAGTGAGCTGGTTTAAGAAACTAACGGAATTGCTTGGAATTCCGGCTCTTAAGTTGTTTTTAGAACGTTTTGCAAGCAGTACTGGGAATCAAGTCTAGTGTGAATTTGAGAGAGATGCAATTCAGTATAACGAATTTGAGTAACCATGACGAGTACTGAATCAAATTCCTAGAATACCTAAGAATTCTTGTGTACTTTTAATCATACGTCATGGCCTGCTTACTTTGTTGTTATAATGCAATCTATTATCAGTGTAATAATTGGAAGCTTGTATTTCTTTATTAGTCCATGGATTACAGTGTCTTGCCCGCCAAGCTGAGTACTTGGTTTAACAACTTTAGAAACTAATTCTTTAATTATGTCTTTGAAGAGATTTCTATATTGGTGTCCTGAAATGTTTGACAGCCTGTTCTAATACCCTATTGCCATCTGAAATGTTTTTCTCCTTGGCCGATTCAGAGTAAAACTGCATTTTCCTTCAACTTAGGATGAAGCGTTGATACACACACACAAATAAGAAAAGATTTTAAAGATTTGAACGGTTGAACCTTCTATAAGGGCATCCATCCTTCAATTTATATTATGAAAAATATCACTTAGATGAATGATAAGAATAGTAATGTTCATGGATGACCTTTGAGATTCAGTTGGTGTTCTCTTCAATTGTTCAAGTCTTAGTCGTATAATGTGAAGATAGTTGCATAGTATTAACTGATTGGCACAAAAGATAATGAGCATTAGAAAGGCTTGATAGAGAAGAACTAAATACCTCGGGTGAATGGGCAAAAATATATATGACTTCATATGACTGAACGCGAAGTTTGGCTAACTGATACTGTGAACTGACTTACATGTTTAGTATATTAGGTTGATGCCTGAAATGGTTAGAAGAATTCTGAGATGTGTGAATAACTGAACAAAGTAGTGAATGATAGCTACTAATCTACTATTTTTGTTTTATTATACCATTAAAGGTAACGTGGAAACGCTTATAACTCCATCAATTATGTGCCAAAGGTTAAGAAGTTTGTAGGAAATGGCTGTGATTTGTTAGAACTTAGAAGACAAGAGTGGCCTTGATTATGAGTAAGGGTTAAGATTCTATAAAAAAAACAGAGAGTAAGCGTTAAGAAGTTTGAAATGGCCATTCTGTAATTATACATTGAGATGTGGAGAATTTCTTGCTAACACATTTTAAAATGTGTGCATGGTTTCTATAAAAAAAATGTGTGGATGGGAAGAATGTCTTTAACTTTTATTTATATGGACCACATGTAATTTTGTTGGTAACGTTATAATTACATATATACTCTTAAATTCGTGACTTTTTTGCAAATACCATATTAATGGAATTGTGCTTCTCTCTCTTTCATCTTTTCACAGACCTTTCTGTTGGCTTGGATGACCGTGTGGCGACAACAAGATTATGACTTCAAATATGTTGAATGGGGAGCGAAGGTATGTCTTGATTTTGCTGCTCTGGTGTAGATATTGCATTTTGATATGTCATTCTAGGATTGTTGACTTATTGTGCTAATTGTAAGTTATTTATCACTTGTATCCTCTAAAAAGGATGTTAAGTTTTAAACCCCCTCCCTCACATATGCAAGTCCAATTGACGGAGAAATTTGAGAACAATGGTGCTACTGCTGTTGCAGGTGGGCTTCTTCCAGAAGAAGTGGTATGACTGTTTTAGGGAAAGTTGCAGTTCCAAAACCTATCAACTTACCCAGTCAGAGGTATATCATTTCTTGGTTGAACCTTTTTTCCCCACTTTAGTTAACTGGTTTGATTTGGCTTCTAAAAATTTCCCTTTCTTTTGTGTCAAGATTAGAAAATCATGGTCTGGATCCAAATGTGGAGATTGTTCCTAAGTGAGTAAACATCCTATATTGATCTGAGTTATACGGTGGTCTGCTGCTTTTGTTTACTATTTATAGGTTATGAATGTTTGTATTGCTTGGAGTAATGTGTTCTATAATTATTTTGATTAGGGGCACCCTTAGCTGGGGTGGTAGATCATCTTCTGCATCAAATGCATGGGGTTCTTCTCTGTCACCCAATACCGATGGTGGTAGTACATCCAGCAGCCTCAATGCCCGTCCGTCATCAGGTGGAAGTGGCATGCGACCTTCAACTGCTGGTAGTGATAGAGCTCTTGAACCTACTTCTAATGCATGGGGATCAAATTCCAGGCCTTCATCAGCGTCTGGGTCATTGACATCAAATCATACTTCACTGACTTCACTGCGTCCTCGCAGTGCAGAAACAAGACCTGGTAGCTCCCAGTTGTCTCGATTGACTGAAAATCATGTGGCTTGGAGTGATGCTAGGACTGCAGAGAAACTGGTGGGCTTCTTATGTCAACCTGCTTAAAACTTTGGATGCTACCATCATTTACTTGTTAAGATATTTCTGCTCCAGTTTATGATATGAGTGACTTCTAGGTTAGTAGGCTGTTTCAAGCTGTGATTTAGAAGATATGTTGACAACCACTGAGTGGGAAATTATTTTACATAATTACTATTTATCTGTTTCTTTCTTAGGTTGTAGGATGTTGCATCATTGTGTTACTGATCTTAGTTTGCATGCAATTTGAACATATTTGTGGCTACACTCTGGTATTTGTTTGTCAATGATTGGAGTTATTATCTTGTTGTATGAATAAAATTACGATCTGTGCCACTGGTGTAGGAATTTCAGTTACCTTTTGTAGGTAATATCTCTTAGGGAAGCCAAGCTTTGTTCATTGTGTTTTATGTCATTGAAGTTGACATTGAATTTTGTGTTTACAATGTCTTTTGTATATCACCCTTAATTGCACAGGGGCAGCTTTGTGTTTGTTACTAGCCCTGCTGATATTAACCATCCTTTGTACATTTGCAGGGAGTTGCTCAAGGCAAGAATGATGAGTTTTCTCTGAGTTCTGGAGACTTTCCAACTCTTGGTTCTGAAAAGGAGAAGTTGCTGGAGAAGTCTGACCTTCAAGGTAGCATATACTGTATAACTTTTTTGGTTACTTTCATTAAGATGATTGTGATTGATGTTCTTCTCAGATTTCTGTTTATGTTGTTTCTTGAAATCATTACTAAGGTTTAGACCATTGATCAAGATAAAGATTTTAGAATAAATATAGTTTAAAGGCAGATCTCTTGTTATAGACTTTCTGGGTGTATGCTAGAAGCCAGATTTCTCAACCAGATTGGGGAGGATGTAATTATCTTTTATGAATATATTCTTATTATTATGTTCTATCAAAAAAAAAATATATTCTTATTATGTTTTGTTCCCGTTATGTGTGTTAAAGAGTGGGAAATTCTATATTTGGTATAACAACAATAATAACAACAAAGAAAGCCTTTTTCCACTAGGTGGAGTTGGTTACATGGATCAAGCAATGCCAACTTGTTCTACCTTGGCTCATCTCTATGGTTAGGTTGTTCATCCTATTAGTTCCTTCTATTGTTTTTTTGGGTCTCCTTTTTGCTCTAGTTATTGGCTATCTTTCATTTAATCTACTCTTCATATGATAGCCTCTAATGGTTTCCTCTATTCATGACGAAACTACCTAAGACGTGTTTCAACCTACTTTTCTGCGATAGGTGTTAACGTAACTTTCTTTTTAATGTTATCATTTCTGGTTCTATTCTTTCTAGTGTGTCCTCTCATCCAATGCAACATCCTTATTTCTACAATATTGAATTTTTGCTCAGGACTTTTTATTGCCCAACATTTAGTACTATACAACAATGTAGGCCTTTAAGTTGTGCAATAAAAATTTCCTTTTAAGTTTGAGTGGTACTTTTTTATCATAGATAATACCTGAAGCCTTTCTTAATTTCATTCACTCAGTTTGGACTCTATGATTTATGGCCCCCTCTATTTCTCCAGTATTTTGTATGATGGTCACCAAATTCTTGTAACTTGTGGCTTGTTGTATAACAATTTCAAAAGTTCAATTAACTTGTTCTCTGATTAATAATTTATTAACTGTTTGCAGACCACAATTCTCATGGACGTCCTAGCTCATCGTCAGGACTTGGGAAAGCGAAAACTGAGACCTCTGTTACTGGTTTGTCAACATGCTCTCAGTTCCACCTTTACACTTGTTTCTAGAAGTTTGATTCTTTCTGTTTTGGCCGACAGAATTTGGATATCGATAATTTACCATGACACATTTTCATGTTGCTTTTACTTTTATACAGATGTTCCTATGATTGAAGAAAAATTGAATGATGGAGCAATACATTCTTGGAGAAGAGATCATCCAGCTTATAATGAGGAAGGTCCGGAGCCTAGCAAGGAGAAATGGCAGGGAAATCCTCAGCATTACCCTAATGTTGGCTTTCCTCCTCAGCATTATGATGCTTGGCACAATCCTCAAATAAACAACCCACAAGGTGGTGTTTGGTTTAGAGGTCCTCCTAGTCGTCCGTTTGGGAATCCTGTTACCCCTGGTGGCTTTCCAATCGAACCATTTCCATATTATAGTTCACATATTCCACCTACTGGCCTTGCCAATCCAATGGTTCCCCCTCCTGGGCCTGGACCAAGAGGGCCACATCCAAAGAATGGAGATGTCTATAGGCCCCATATGCCTGATGCTTACATTCGTCCAGGTCCAAGTGTGCCTATCAGACCTCAATTTTATCCTGGTCCTATGTCTTATGATGGATATTACAGTCCTCCAATGGGTTATTGCAATTCAAATGAACAAGATGTTCCTTACGTGGCAATGGCAGCTGGACCTTCTGTTTATAATAGGTATCCAAACCAAAATCCTCTTGAGACTGGCAATCCACGAGGTAGATCTAGTGGATATAGTTCTGCTGAAAAGCCATTGGCCTCTGAGCAATTAGAATCAAGCCATCCTTCTGACACTGGTGGGCCATATAGAGTTCTTTTGAAGCAACACAATGAACAGGATGGAAGAAATGATCCCCTGAATTGGGAGGATTCACAAACAGAAAATACATCAAACACTGATAGGAGGAACCAATCAAGAATGTCAGCTTGGGAGAATGAGCAGCAATCAGATTATAAAAAGATTGAGGAGATAAAATTGAGGACAAGTGCTCTGGGTGAAGAAGCTTTTCCTCAGACTTTGGGAAGTCAAGGATCTAGTTCCCCTGTCACTGTGAAAGCTAAATCCCCTGAAAGAACTGCAAATAGTAACACAGCTGGTGTTATTTCCGCAAGGAAATTGGATGGTCCTCTTGGTACTGCCTCCGATGTGCAAGAGGTCTCGCTACAACCATCTGTCCCAAAAGATTCAAGCTTAATTCAGAAAATAGAGGGTTTAAATGCAAAACTCAGGGATAATTCGTCTGCTAAGAGTAGAGAGGATGAAAGAATTAAATTGCACGCTGGTAATCCTCCAGTAAGCCATGTGGAAAATGAAGATGGTGTTGGTGTTTGTGTAGGTGCTGTATTTCCTGGGACAAAGCATGCCACTGAAGTCATTAATCCACCCTCTTGTGATGTAGGTTCTGGTGGAGAAAAGAACCTGGAATATTTATCTTCCCGTGGAACTGCCCCATCCAGGTTTATCCTTAACTTCTTGATATTAAGTAAAGTATTTGTGGTTAATTTAACATGATGAATTTTGATGTTCTTGTACACAGGCGAACTGCTCATGGCATGCAGGGTAGAAATGATCATCGTAACAAGGGAAGATTCAGTTCTCATGATGCTGATGGGTGGCAAAAGAAATCTGTGTTTGCTGATTCTTCAACTTCATCAGATGTTCCGATAGAAGCATCTAATTTTCATGTAGGTGACCATCTTTTATCTGTTGAGACCTACAACAGGTCTGGGCCATATCACCGAGCATGGCATGATGTAGAATCTCTGCAAACTGTGTCTGATCCAACAGATAGCCAGGCACAGGTAACATATACCCGACTCTTATGTTTGCTAGTTTCCCTCTATATAATACTTACAAAATATTTATCTTTGAAACTCATCAGCGTTCTAAAGTTAAAGAGTTAGCCATGCAACGGAGTAAGCAATTGCAAGAGGAAGAGGAGGAGCGAACAAGAAAGCGAAAGGCCAAAGCTTTGGCAAAGTTGGATGAATTAAACAGACGCAAACAAGTGGTGGAAGGATCAGCTCAAAAGGAGAATTCTACAAGTTCTACCCTCCAGAACACGCAAGATGAATTACAACAGGTTAGTGATGCCAGTATTAACGAACTAGAAAAATCACCCATCTTGTCTAGCAAACCACCTCTAGATACACAAAAGATTGCTAGCAAAGAACTGAATCGTAACAAATCATTGATCTTGCACCAGGATGCTAATAGTGCTGATGCCCCTAATTCCATACAGGTTCAGGATAATACTGTCTCAAAGCCTAATCAAATGGACTGCAAGCAAAAGCAGAATCTTCTTCTAGAGAAAACTTCTGATGAAAAGCTTGTTTCAATCACCACTATTGCCCTTAAAGTTGAAAATGACACAGTGGTTGATGGTACTTTGCCTTCTGAGATTGCCAGACAAGAAGTTGGTACAACATGTGACTCAGGCTTGTCCACAAATTTAACTGCTGTGACTGAGTCTTCTTCTATGAACCAGAAAAAGAAGAATCACAGGAATGGCAAGAACCGACACAGAGTTGAGGAGACTTCATCTCTGGCTACATTGCCATTGGTAGCACCAAAAGAAGTGAATCGTTCTCAAAATTTTGCAGAAACTGATAAGCCCAAGGATTTCGAGTCCAAGTTAGATCAGGATTCAGTTCCACTAGCTTCCTCTTCTAAAGATCCACATCAGCAATTGGAGCAGCGCAAATATTTAACAAATGAAGAATCCCATGGTAGGGCAAATAGCCAGTGGAAATCTCAGCATGCACGGAGGATGCCAAGAAACACGCAGGCTGCTAGACCAGCAGAGAAGTTCCATGGGGGTGATGCTGTGATGTGGGCACCAGTTAAACCACCAAACAAGACTGAGATTACGGATCAATCAATTGACAACATTAAAACTAATGTAGTCAATCCTATAAAGGGTGATCAGCAAGTGCATAATAACTTAAAAAATAAGAGGGCAGAACTGGAGAGATATATTCCTAAACCGGTTGCAAAAGAAATGGTTCAGCATGGATGCATACAGCAGGTGACTTTGTCAAACAATCATGATGCTACAAATGAGTGTGTCAGACAAGCTGATTTTGGTTCTCAAGCTCCCCAAATGACTCAACATACTAATACACCTGTTGTTAAAGTTGTTTCCGTTGGGGAGTCTAAGAACAGAGATGGTAGGCAGACTAAGCCAGGAAAATTGCAGGGGTCATGGAGGCAACGTGGTTCTGCTGAATCAACTAGTGTTCATGATATGCAGGAATGGAACCATGGTTCAAAATCTGATTTGAGTGTTCAGAGATCAACTGAGCATAAGCAAACTCATAAGATAGAAAGCTTGGAGAAAGGGAAAACAAAGCATGTTAGTGACTCTAGTGATCCCGATGGTTCAAACAAATCCAGCAATCGCAATTTAGCTGCTCTTGATTCCAATCCTGATATTAAAGATCAAATAGTAAAAGACAGTGGGAGGCGGGTTCCTTCCAGAGGAAATAAGAGCATGGGGGTGATCCATGATGCTGAATGCAGGAATCATGATGGGGAAACTGTGAAAATTGGAACACAAATCTTATCCTCTGAGCATATTGAGCCTGAAGTCGGTGCTTCTTCAAAAGAAAATCGAGTTATTGGAGATCGTCAGATGTCTCATTGGCAACCCAAATCTCAAGCATCTAACAATCAACGGGGTAACAGATCCCAGGTTCGAGATGACCCAAATCTCACTAAAGCTTATATTGCCCTTCCTCATCAAGAGGATCAACCAATTTCCAAAAATAGCAAGGCTGGAGAAGCTCCAAAATTAGGGAATCAAGAGGCTAAAAAAGAAAGAAGAAATGCTCCATCAAAAGGTCATACTCATCCTCCAAATCAGGTACATGATAGCTCAGTTGAGCAAGCTCCAACAAGTGTGGACCTTAGATATGAGCAACACCCAACATCTGGGTTCCGAAAAAATGGAAGCCAAAATCGTTTTGGTAAAGGGCATGAATCTCAAGAAGACTGGAAATCAGCTGGTCAAGACAGCAGACGTTATAACCTACCTGCAAACCGGGAAAGGCAAGGGCAAAACTTGCACTATGAATACCACCCTGTTGGGCCGAATGATAATAGCCAATCAGAGCAATTTGAACGACCCAAGGATGGTAACCATACTGGGGGAAGATTAAGGGAGAGAGGTCAAACCCAGTCAAGACGAGGTAGAGGAAACTTTTATGGGCGCCAGGGCGGGACCTGATCAGATTCTGCTGATGAATAGTGGATAATAGTGGAGAAAGGGCTTTAAGATAATCTTTGTTCCATAGAAGCCTTACCTCCATAACTGTGTTTCCCTGGTCAGCCATGTTGAGGTATATGTATTCTCTTGGATTTCAGATATTTGAACTTTAATGGTACAACTAGCCGCATCAATTATCCTTTGGTTATCAGGTAATGCATTGAGCAAAGCTGGAATCAATGAAGATGGCATCCTTTTTGGAGGTGGTGGAGGGAAGAAAAGGTTTGATGACTAGCGTTCTGTAATTGATCGACATTGTTCTGTTTGGTAGAAAATTTGTTGTGTATTCTAATATTTCTAGTTCTTATCACTCTCACAGCTTTTTTCCAGCTGGATATATAGAAATGGAAACTTTTTAATATTTCTAGTCCTTATTACAATCTCACAGCTTTTTTTCCAGCTGGATATATAGAAAAATGATTATTCAATTTTTGGCTCTTTGCTGATTTTTTTTTTTAATTTCTTTTCATATAACTTTTTTGTGTTGGTAATTACATTTGAAATTAAGGAGTTGATTTACAGTGATATTTGTATGACTTGAAATTAATTGACTTTGATGATGTGAGTGATGTATGTCAAAATTGCTCTTTGATATTAATTTTTGCTTGTAAATTCCTGTATACGTGAGAGTTTGATCTGGAACTTGAATACAACAACAACAATCAAAGCCTTTTCCCACTAGGTAGGGTCGGCTATATGGATCAAGTGACGCCAACATGTTCTGTCTTTGCATATTTCTATGGTTAGGTTGTTTATGGATAGATCCTTCTTAATCGTTTCTTCTATTGTTTTCTTTGGTCTTCCCCTACCTCTAGTTATTAGGCTATCTTCCATTTGGTCAACTCTACGTACAAGAGTCTCTATTGGCCATCTTTGTACATGACCAAACCACTTAAGGCGTGTTTTGACTTATTTTTCGACAATAGGTGCTACCCCACTTTCTCTCTAATATAATCATTCCTAATCCTATCCATTCTAGTGTGACCACTCATCCAACGCATTGATCAGAGATGTATTAGGGTCTCTTGCATTGATCTGAACTTGTTTAGCTGAAAATACATTCATTGTACAATTAAATGAAAGGAGTTGATGATGATAATTCTTGGTACTTAATTTGATGTGCTTTCCATTCACTTCTGCTTACACAATCTTGAATGCAAAGGTGTGTAAGTAAAATTTCTTCTCTTAATGTATGTTTGCTTATAACCATAGAAATTAGTCAATATAAAATATGTATGCGTCAAATGATCCTACCTCCTATAAAATAATAAAAAAAGTTTTGCTTGTAATTATCGTGTATATATATATTTGCTTGTTACCAAGACTCATGGAATTTGATTATATAGGTGAAGATGTGGGGAGGTCATGCTTTTTGGGCTCGACCTTCCGTTGGTTCGTCCATGATTTTTTTTCTTTTTTCATTTATTTTAATTTTATGTCATAAAATTTTATTTAAAAGAGTTAGAGAGAGACGAGCTCTACCTCATAGTGCTGCCCTTTAACCATTTAATCATAGTGCATTATCTCTTGATATACTTTGTGTTCCCTTTCTGTTTAACATAATTTGCATAAAACTTTGAATTGTGTATAGAAAGATTGTGAAAGATAAAGTTTCATATCACTTGCAGTTCATTTCAAGTATCTGGAGTTTGTTTGGGAGAGAGAAATCAGATAAGAAAAAGGAGATAAAATTTTCTTTGACTTAGACTGAAAATATTTAACATATAATTTATGCTAACTAATTTGCAATTGGAATTGGTGGAAGAAAATGGAAGAGATGAATATAATTGTTTTGCTAGCTTCCTTTGCCAATATCTGACCATACTCAATAGTTTCTCACTATATATATAGTTTTCTCTAATATAAAATATATTTATATATAGTTCTTACTAGTATTTAGATTTTGAACTTTCTGTCTGCATTGTATAATATTTGGTTTACATGTTTGTTTTGTGTATTATTCTTTTTGAACTATGGTTGTAATTACAATTATTCTGAAAAATTAAAGATCAGACATGTAAACTTTTTGTGAACCTGGCTTGGGTGTTTAATTCTGTTATTTTTTTATTTTGAAAATAAAAATGTTTAAAAAATAAGTCAGATATACTATTAAGAACAAATGGGTACTGTGTGACTGTATCTATGTAATATTAAGTAGGAGTTAGATATTTCTATTAAGGGTAAAGTATCTTTGGTACCCCTAACGTTTACGCGTTCGGTCAAATATATCCCAAACGTTTGATTACTGTCAAATATACCCTCAACGTTTCAATTTTTGGGCAATCTTACCATTTTCACTAACACCGTTAAAATAGTTAACGGTTTTTGCTGACTAGGCCTAACATGTGGCATTAATATCTAATTAGGATCAATTTTTTCCATTTCATATTTTATTTAAAAGAAAAAGAAAAAAAGAAATCGTTTAGATTTAGATTTTGAAGAAGCAGGTTTTCTTTTTTTCTAATTTTTAAATAAAATATGAAATGAAAAAAACTGATCCCAAAAACCGTTAAAATGAGATATTGATGCCATATGTTAGACTTAGTCAGCAAAAACCGTTAAAATGGTTAACGGTGTTAGTGAAAAGGGTAAGATTGCCCAAAAATTGAAACGTTGGGGGGCATATTTGATCGCAATAAAACGTTTGGGACATATTTGACTGAAGGTGCAAACGTTGGGGGTACCAAAAGTACTTTACCCTTTCTATTAATGAAAAAGTAGGAGTTAGATATTGTTTAGAACGTAAGTGTATATTATAGAAAAAGGAATCATTTCACAAGCTTCCACTAGAATTGTTTTCCCAGGCATGGCTTTAATTTAGTCTTTTCATTCCATAAAATGATTCAATTTTGATTTTTGTATCATATAATTAATCCAAAATTCAATAATTTGTTGTGTTATTTATTATTAATTGTCACTCATATTGAACATTTAGTTTAGTCAATTATTAAATAGTTAAATTTGATAAAGTGCATGTAGTGTATTATTTTACACATTAATTTATATGCGGGTTCATAGGTAAAATAATTTTTACAGGTTAATTTGCATACAAATTAATATGTAAAATAGTGTATTACACACTTCATAAGCATACATAATTTTTTGCTACATACATAGCATACTCGGCTTTGATGAGTAGAGTCCAGTGGAAAGAATAAGTTTTTCGCAATTACGTAACGAACTCGAATTCGAATTTTTGTTGGTAGAGATATTCACATTTAATGTCTAACAATACTTCGAACAAAATTGTCTTCGTGATGATTGGAGAACCACAAAAAAAAAACTTTGATGAGTAGATGTGAGATGTGTAAAATCACGTTTCTATATACTATATATGTTTCAAGGTCCCCCTTGCTTCCTCTAACACCCACATGCTTTCTTGTTAGAAATGTTAATTTATCTATTGGTCACCATCTCATTACATTTTTTCCCCCATTGTTACATCACTAAAATGTACAGAAATTACAGTATTGCATATTTTGCACATATCATCCATAAATTACAGAAATATATATATATATAGATTGTGTGCAATTAAGCATGCAATGCAATTTCAGCCAATAGGATTGTAACATGTGGGTATGATGACTTGAGATGCAATGCAATTTTTCACATGTCACAATTCTATCGACCGAAATTACATTGTATTGCATGCAACAAGTTGCATCATAAACTCACCCGTACAATTAATAGACAAGCCAGTTACTAGAAAGTGGTCACATGCAAATTTCAATGGCTATCTATGAGTTTTGGGGTTCATGACTTCATGCAAAATGTTGAAGGATATGACAAATTTATACCACCCTTAAAAAGGACCTTATTCTTTGTTCAGATTGAAACTTCATCTTGGTCCCCCATCAAACAAATTGTCAACAATTTGGACCCTCACAAAACAAATTGTTAGAATTTTGGTCCCTTTATTTGGTTACCATTTAAATAATTCAGAGACTTTAAATGTTACCCAATTAGTACCAAACAGTTTATTCCACGCATCAAATCCGTTATTTATTTAACCGACAGCTAGATAGAAAGACCACATTGATAATAATTTGTTTTGTGAGGGATCAAATTGAGAACACAAAATGTAAGGGGCTAAATTAAGAACGTGAATATATAACTATATAAGGGACCAAACTGAGAAAATGACCATAAATAAGATTTTAATCACTTTGTAGAGAGATATAAAGACAAGGGAAGCCGGTGTAATCAGTAATGAGAACAAGACGGAAGTGGATCTTCTAAAGTAATTCTCTACATTTTTTGTAGAGTTATGAGAGAGATAGAGAGAAAGAAAATTAAGAGAGAGAAAAATTAAGAAAGATAAAATTTTTCTTCTCTCTATCTCTCTCATAACTCTACCAAAAAATGTAAAGAATTAATGTAGATGATCCATTTCCGAACAAGATAAGTGTTGAAGTGTCATAGAAGTGAGTCTCACTATGAATTAGTTTAAATTATAAAACTTAGAGAATATTAAAAATTTACAAAATAGCCCCATAACCACTTTTGCCCCATCTAAATTGTAGTACTGTTTAATAAATTAAACATAAAATATGTAAAGTGATTACAGAAGAAGGAGACTAGATAGCATAACATGAGAAAAGAAGCTGAACAAGAAAAAGAGGGAAATAAAACAAAGAAAATGGGATAGAAATCTAATTTTAGTCAAAACATTTATATAAACAAGACAAATGAGATGGGGTATAAAATTAAATTCCACCAAGCTTCATATATAGTGACAAATCCATTAAAACAATAGATTAAAGAAATTTTAAAAGAATTAATTATGTACTCGACAGTGTATTTTCTAGTTTAAATAAAAAAAACAATAGAGTAAGAATATCCAATTATTAAAAAGAAATAAATAAAAAGAAAAGCAACTTAAATAGACTTCCCCATAAAATAGCCTCTATTTTCTTGTGAGTGTTGTTCCAACCAATTTTTATTAAAATTTGGATAATTTTCATACTTAATTTAACGACAATATCTATATACAATGACCGACAGAAAGAAAGCATTCAGTTATTACGTTTAGATTGTCACGTGAGTTGCACGTTTTTTTTGTCTTCATATATTTTTGGCCAAATGACTCTTTTGGTCCTCAACGTTTGCACCAAGTTTAATATTGGTCCTCAACGTTTCAAAAAGTTATTTTTGGTCCTCAACGTTTTTATTTTGGTCAAAATTGGTCCTCCAGCATAACTCCGTCTGATTTTTTTTGTTAAATGTTGACGTGGAAGGCTTATGTGGCACACCCTCTCTCCTACGTGCCATATTTAGATGATATGGCACCATCTCTCACTCCAATTCAGCAAAACGACGCTGTTTTGCATCACTTCTCTCTCACTCAAACTCAGTAAAACGGCATCGTTTTGTTGAGTTGGAGTGAGAGAGGGTGTCATATCATCCAAATATGACACGTAGGAGAGAGAGTGTGCCACATAAGCCTTCCACGTCAGCATTTAACAAAAAAAATCAAACGGAGTTATGTTGGAGGACCAATTTTGACCAAAATAAAAACATTGAGGACCAAAAATAACTTTTTGAAACGTTGGGGACCAATATTAAACTTGGTACAAACGTTGAGGACCAAAAGAGTCATTTGGCCTATATTTTTTTAGTTAAATGTACTTTTAGAAGAGTTTTCTTCTAATTTCATACAAGTTATAATTTAAAATTAGATAATGTTGATGTTGCCTTCTATTTTGTAAAGATGATTCCTTTTTTCTATCACTTTTACATCTAAGTTTCCATATCAATTTAACTTTAAGCTGAATTATATAGTAAATTTGAGCATAAATTAATAGATTCATGTAAATAAATAATACCTCAAAATATAAAAGGATCAATGATATAGCAATAGGGAAAAATTGAATAACTTCAGATTTCAAAATATAAAAGGATTAAATTTTTTATTTTTAAATAATAAGTATTAAATTAAAAATTTTATGAAACCAAATGGACAAAAATTACATTTAAATTTAATAATTTTTCATTTTAACACCATTTCTTTTTAATTCACAAATTTAAAAATCACATTCTACATACACAAAAAATCACATTCTCTTCCCATCTATTTTTTCTAAAAAAAATTGCACTCTCCCTGTAAAAGTTAAAGAAATATGTTACAATTTTAATCATTTTGACTAAAATATAATATAATCTAATATTAATTTCTTTTTTAAACGTAAGTTTACATTTTTATTTTAATATTATTTTTTCTAAAATAAAACTTTAAAATTACTTATTTTAAATTTTCAAAAGAAACTTTTTTTATTAGTCAAATAGATACTTATTATTTGACATATTATATAAATAATAAATACTAGAAATTTAGTTCAAAATTGATAAGATTATGTTTATCTTTTACTTTTACTATGTGTTTGGACTTGAAGATAATAGGGGAAAGACAAGAGAAGTGGAATGTTAAATTTGATATTCCTTCATTTTAGATTTACATCCAACAATTTCAACCTTTAAAATATCTTGGGATCAATAAAAATAAACAAAAATAACAAGAAAAATTATTAAATTTAAATTTAAATCAATAAAAAAATATCCAAAAGAAATATCCTTCCCTCCTCATTACCTCCATTCTCTATCTTATTCTCTAGGTAGTAGTAGGTAATGTAAGTTATATATATATATATATATATATATAATTTGAATTATGAAGTGTACGATCCAAGCCGTTGAATGAAAATCAAGAGTTGTATCCGCACGACAATACTAATATCTAATAGCTCAGATCGTGCACTTCATGCACTTTAACTATGTATTGTACTTTTATGGATCCAAGTCTAAGTTTCGTATAATCTAGCAATAAAAAAAGTGTAAATTACTACTCACCACCATGTCCTTCAATCAAGAAACCTAAATGGTTGAGACTTGAGAGTAACCACTGACGACGTCGTACTGTTGGACCACAAATCCTTGATGAGGCCAGCTATTGAGTAGTTGAAGTGCACATGCTAGCACTTATTGTGTTACAAACAAGAAACTCTACAATCTAACATGAATTTACACCTCTCACAGTAACATTAATATATATGCAGAAAAAACTAAACCAGAAGGCAAAAGTGGTAGGAAAGATCATGATATTATCAAAAGAGCTATGAAAAAGAGGCATGCAAGATTATATTATAGGAAGCAGATAATAATAACAAGCATATCCTTTTTTTACTGAAAAACTGGTGATTAACTAGAAAGTGCAGAAAAAAAAATAGCTTATTGCAAACTGAGAAGCAGTCCCTATAGAACTTGCTAGTAACTAGAACTAGAACTAGGCCGTGTGAGTGAAAACTCATCATATTGGTGGAAGCCATGTTATAACAATAGGACTCCTCACCCTGTGAACACCATCCTTCCAAACCAGACCTCCAAACTCAGGACTCGTTTGCCTGGACTTTGTGGTAAAAGTGATTTTGTAAGACAGTTTCTGGTTCTTTCTGGTGAAATTCAAGATTTCCGGCTCAACTTTAACAGAAGCACCTTTGAATGGAGATATCATAACGTGGTATTTGGCATTTGGAGGGCCAACATTGGTGACGGTCCTGCGAACGCTCAGACTCGAAACGGCTGTTTTCTCCGGAAACACGACCGAGATAGCCGGGTAGTTCAAGTTCCCTGGACTAGTAAGAGTGCGCCTGCAGGATCTGTTTGAGTATTTAGCGAAAACTCCCAATTCTGTGGGAGTTAGCTTTTGTGTACAGAGAAAGTCAAAGTAATCTTGTGGCGCAATGTCATATACCAAACCAGGGTCAAGAGCTTTTCTGGGGTTGATGTGTCCAGCCCCATGATCATAAGGGCTAGAAGATGTATCTGATGAGGCATCTTGGAGAGGATTAAGGGTATTGTCATGAACATAAGCTGTGGTCATCAAAGCAGATTTTATAGCTGCTGGACTCCATTGTGGGTGCTTTGCCTTAATCAAAGCAGCAACCCCACTTACATGTGGGCACGACATAGAAGTTCCGGATAGTATATTGAACTTAACTCTCCGGTTATCGGTCGGCAAACTCGACGGTCCGATGACCTCACTCCACGCAGCAAGAATGTTCACACCGGGAGCCACCAGATCAGGCTTGAGAATCTCAAGTGTGAGAAAATTAGGCCCTCTTGAGGAAAACGCAGCCACTACCGGAGACGGCCTTATCCCCAACCTCGTACCTAAAAACTCGAGACTCGCAGTAGCTTTCTTGCTCGTCACGACATACCGCTTGAGCTCTTTACCTTCTTTCTCACCTACAGCAAGTGCAGGAAGAAGATGACAATCTGCAACAAGCTCTTCCCCATTGGCTTCAGTGTTTGTAAGAATCATCCCCACTCCTCCTGCTCTCTTCACCACCTGACCCTTCTGCACTCTCGGGCTAATCCCTCTATCACAAATCACAATCTTCCCCGAAACAAGTTTAGGACTCATGGTTCCTTCCAAGCACAAAGATCTCGGATCAGGGCTACTTGAGTTACCCCCTAAGTACACCAAAGGGTATTGCCTCTTACTAGAGAGCACATTTCTCCCTTTATACAGTGAAACCCCAGTCATTCTCTTACCATTCCCGAGCCTCACAGAAGCAGGAAAATCCCTATCCATTGTGCTCGCACCAACAGTGGTAATCCAAGGAGACACATTGGTGAGACTCACAGGGTCAGGCCCTGCATTTCCTGCAGAACAAGAAACAAACACACCCTTCTCCATAGCCCCAAATGCAGCCACAGATAAACTATCACGGTAATAAGATGAAACTCCACCACCCAGAGAAATTGACAAAACATTAACCCCATCAGACACAGCTTTATCCACAGCAGAAAGAATATCAGAACTAAAACACCCACCAATCCAGCACACTTTATAAGCAGCAATTCTAGCTCCAGGAGCCATGCCTCTCGCGGTTCCATAAGCATAGCCCAGAAGATTCGCCCCTCGAACAGGGGACCCAGCGACCGTAGCCGCCGTGTGGGTCCCATGACCGTCTTGATCCCTCGGCGATTTGAACTCGTTCTGCTCGATGATCTTACCCACCGCGGCTTCGTACCCGCGATAGAACACCCTCGCGCCCACGATCTTCTTGTTGCAGTGACGCTTCGTGAACCCTCGTCCCACCTCGCAGGCTCCTTTCCAGGAAGAGGGAATGGGTCGCATCCCTGTGTCGTTGAAGCTCTCGCTCTCCGGCCAAATCCCCGTGTCCAGAACCCCCACGACGACGTCGTGGTCGGCGAGGGTTTCCGACCAGAGGGTGAGGTTGTTGGCGCTCGTGCTCCGGGAGGTTTCGAGCCCGAGGAAGAGGGGGCTTCTCGTGGTGTGAAGCTCGTATTTCGTTTCGGGGAAGATCGCGACGACCCCGGGTTCGCGTTCGAGCCTCGCCGCTTCGTCTTCGGTTAGTTTGGCCGCGACGCCGTGGAAGGCGGTCTCGTAGTTGTAGATGATTCTCGATGATTCTGTTTCTGATTCTTCGGTTTGGGTTTGGGATAGTACGGATTTGAGTTTGGAAGAGTACCATTCGAGGTGGTTGGAGAAGGTGTGAGGCATTGAGGATTTATCCATTTGAACAATGTACGTTTTGGTCGCGAATTGGGGATTTGCAGAGTAAGCAAGAGTGGCGAAACCGAAAGTGAAGAAGAAGAAGAGAATGTAGGTTGTTAGAATGAAACCCATCTTGCTTAATGGCGTGGGAGACATTTTGCATGCTACAAAAGAAGGTTTTGAGTAATTTGGTTCAGAGTTGAGAAGAAGAAGTGGAAGAAGATGGAGGAAGTAAATTAGAAGAGGTTGAGATGAAAAATGGAAATAATAAAGAAGAGGGAGGAAGTGACATATGGGATTATTAAAGAGTGGAGTGTGGTAGTTGCTTGGTGGAATGAATGCAGAAAGTGAATGGAGAAGGAAAGAAGAAGAAGAAGGCAGCGTATGGGAGGGGAGGTGGTAGAAGTTAATAAGAGTATGGTTTTTCTGACAAGTACTACGAATTATTGGTGAATTCTGCGGTTCCTAAATTTAACTGTTGGAATCAAATCTTATAACAATGCGGAAAAGAGAATAGGTTCAGTATAAAAAAAATAAGAAAAGAGAGTGTATAGTAAATTTTATACGTGAGTTTAGTAAAATACACTATTTAATAGACTTTTTTTATTTAAAAATTACTTTTTTAATTAAAAAAAATTCTTTATAAACATAAAATTTGTTTGGGTAAATTTTTTTAGAAAAAGTAAAAGTTAAAAAAAAATTAAAATATGTCTTTTTTAAGAAGTTGAAGAATTGAGCTTCAACTTAAAGCACTAGTAAAAGCTATTCATTTTAAATACAAGTCCTTTTATATTATAATATCCAAACATAAAATAGAAGTCTTTTAGCCAAAAGATCTTTTTTATAAAATTTGATAAACAAAGCCCTTTTTTTCACAAGCTTATCCAAACAGGCTAATACAAAATATCTCACAAGCTTACTCTCTCTTTTTTTTATTATGTTGTACAGCATAAAATTTATTCTCCAATACAAAATATCTCAGTTACAACTATACATGCTATTTAATTCTTTTTAATTTTAAAATATAATATAAAATTTTTTATTTTTATATTTTAAAATTATAAAAAAATCTTTTTTCTTCATTCTTTTTATAATTATTATATTTGTTATTTTCTTTTCTATTTTATTAATCATTACATCATATATTTTATTTTTAAATTATAAAAGTCAATAATCATATTAAATTATTAATAGTCAAGTGGTTAAGTTTAAAAATAAGGGAAAAGTATCTTTATATTCTCAAATTTTGCTGCAATGTTTAATTTTATTTCTAAACTCTTTTTTAGTTCATGCCTACTCCCAAACTTTTAATTTTGTTCATGTCTGCCATTTTGCTAACACTATTAACTTGCTTGACGAAAATTGTTGATGTGAACAATGAATATGTATCTCTTTTGCCACCTCATTGTCCATCTCATTTTTCATCTCACATTTAACTTTTTTACTTTTATTAAGAAAGTTAACTTAATTCAAATAAAAAAAAAACAAACTTTTACCCTAAAATATATTTTTTATTTGTATTAGGTTTTTTTAAAATAAAAGTAAAAAGTTAAATGTGAGATGGACAATGACGTGACAAAAGAAATACACATTCATCGTTCACGTCAGCAAATTCCGTTAAGCAATTTAACGGTGTTAGTAAAAAAGGCAGGCATGAACAAAACTGAAAATTTAAGGGCAGGAATGAACATTACAGTAAAATTTGGGGCAGTAAAGGTACTTTACCCTAAAAATAAAGATTTATCTAGTAAGTATTATAGGATATTTTTAAAAAAATTATTGTAAAAAATGAATTAAGTACTAAATTTATGAAATTTTAAACTTAAAATGAATTAGATTAATTGGATGTATAAAATTATTTGGTTTTTAAAATTTAATAATAGAAATTAATAAATTCTAGAAACTTTATTTTTTATTACTCATTGATTTTTAAGATTTGAGAAGTAAAATAATTTGGGCATATGTTTTTATAATTTAATAATATATTTTTAACATATAAATATTGAATAATTAGAATATATATTTTGTATTTTTTTACTAGGAAAACATTACATTTGTGTAGTGAAATGCTTAATCCTAGCTGAGTTATGACCTGACTAAAAACATACATTTTAAAAAATATATGTTAAAATGATTTTTTTACAATTTTACATGAGATTTTAGTTTTGGTATATTTTTTTTTATTTCAACTATCTCTTTTTTTTTTGGGGTGTTATTTCAACTATCTCTTTTATTTTTGTTAAGAGGTGCAATTTCTTTAAGGGTTAAATTTGTAAGGTTCTTTATATATTATTATAAAGTTTTTCAAAAAAAAATACATGACAAAAAATGTATTCATCCCCAATATGATAAAAAATATATAACAAATTACTTAATTGATTCGAACTTGGAAGCAAAGTTGAAGCGTGAGGAAGCGCTTAATAGCTAGGGTCTTATTACGCCGTGCACTTGATTGTCATGTTTTCTCTCTTCTCTTTCTATCTTCATTGTTTCCACACACACACATATATATATATATATATATATATATTTCAAAATCTCATACCTCAATTTTCCACCCCAGTTTTATATTGGTCATTTATCTTTTCTACAATTTTTATATTGGTCCTTCCATCTATTTTTTCTGTTAACTGCTGACGTAACGTGTCGAGATGGACACATAATCTCTCTTACGTGTATCAAAAACTGGCGTGGTATTAGGCACACAAAAAACACTCAAACAATGTCGTTTAAGCAAAAATTGAAGAGTAAATTACACTGCCCTCCCCTAAGAGATGCTGAAATTACACTGCCCTCCCCTCTCGTTTGCAAAATTACACTGCCCTCCCTTGAGAGATCAAAAGTCATTACACTTTGGTCCAAAACACCATTCTCCAATAAAAAAAGAGTCTAAAAGGTCAAATTTTTTCAACTTCCAATACAATAAATATTCATAACTAAATTACCCCTCACAAAAGAATAAAACTCTATAAAATGTGACCTATACATACTTTTATCCTCTTATAATAACATTGTTTCATTTTTTATTGTCTTTTATTATTTTATTAGTATTTATAGTAATTATTATTGTTAACAAAATAAAATTCTAAAAAAAAAATTCTGTAACTTAAAATAGTTTATAGATTTTTATATTAATAATGTAATGTAATATAAAACATCTATTATTTTACTTAATTTTCGATAATTAAGTTTAATATATATATATATATAATAATAATAATAATAATAATAATAATAATAATAAAATATATCAAAAAAATTTGTTAGATGTACTAGAATTCAGTTTTATAATTTTTTTTTGGTAAAGATTCAGTTTTATAAATTTCGATGAAGCATAACGTTAAACATTTTTTATCTTGTGTGAGGGTCAATTTAGTCATGAATATTTATTAGTCATTAATATTTATTACATTGACTTTTTAAACCTTTTTTTTAGTGGGAGAATAGTATTTTGGATCAAAGTGTAATGACTTTTGATCTCTCAAGGGAGGGCAGTGTAATTTCAGCATCTCTCAGGGGAGGGCAGTGTAATTTACTCAAAATTGAAACTATGTTGAGAGGACCAATATGGAACTTTAATTAATAAAACATAAAAGACTAATATAGAACTTTAATGAAACATAAAGGACCAATATAAAACTTGAATGAAAGATGAAGGATGAAAATATGATTTTGTCATATATATATATATATATATATATCTTCTGTTTTGAAATGTGGGTTACTAATTTACTATTGAGAGATTGGATAATGCAGGTTCAAGTGCTCCTTGAAGAACTGGCAGTGGTGGAGGAGAAGAAGAAAATGACTCAAATTAATGTTTTTATAATTTTTAAAAAGATTTATTATGCACGTCAGTACTTCACAGTGTTAAATCAAAGGATTAAAAATAATAGGTTGTGAAGATAGCGATTTATTTTTAAAATTTTAAAATATTGAGGACCAATATAAAAAAAATGTGGCATAAATAGAGGATCAAAGTAAGATTTTGACGCTAATAAGGAGTGGTAAAGTTAGTTAAGGTTCGAGCTTTTATCCTATAAGGGAGAGGGTTCGAATCTTGTGTCCGATATAAGGACCTTATTGATGAGTGATATACAAATCCTCTCATAAATTGTCAAAGAGATTGAAAGGTTTTTCTTGACTCTAGTGAGATACAAATACTTAACCCACCTAAACCTTTTCTTAAAAAAAAAAGAAAGTAAAATTTTGACCGATCAAAATATGGATGAATTGACCATAAAGACTTGGGTCTTTGAAACTCCAAATCATAAAAATGTCCAAAATTTCGTTTAGCTATACAAGCAAATAGGAATAAAAATTTAGTATTATGGGTCTTTTTGTTCGTTCAATATCATTTAGGTCAAAATATCATTTTGGTCCTTTATGTTTGACTCAAGTTTTATTTTGATCATTTATATTTTAAAAATTTAAAATCAATCCACTATATTTCCAAGTTGGTAAACAATGATCCTTTTGCCTCACATCGTTAGCCTCTTCCGTAAAATACTGACCTAAAATGTTAATGATAATATCATAATTTTGATCCACGTCAGTATTCTAGGCTAACATTTAATGAAAAAACTAACGGTGTAAGGTAAAATGATTATTATGAAAAACATAAAAAATTGATTTTGAACTTTTAAAATATAGAATAACAAAATAGTGTTTTGACATATAAATTATTCTTTTATGTGAGCTCTTCTATCAATTCAATCTCAATAATTGTATGTAAACTTAATATACAACTACACTATTATTAACATATATAAACAAGGAAAGAAATCGTACAAAGATAAAAATTAAACTTATCTACAAAAAGCAAAAGATTAAAAATTTTCTTTTTAAGAAAAAAAAAACTTTACTTGGGTGACTTGTAAACTTTAGAATAAACTAATGAAAGGTGAATCTTTACACATGTGAAAAGTAAAATTTAGCAGAAAAAAGCATACAATTATTATGCACCTTTCTATTAATCGCAGTATTTTACTTTTTTTCTTTTGTTTTGGTCGGAATGGAAATAGTTAAGTTAGATGATAAGAATACAAAATATGTTGGGTAGTTACTAAGTTTAGTAATGAAAAAAGAAAAATGAAAAATATAGAAAATTGTATAAAATGTGAAGGATAGGTCCCCCCACCATTCACAATTCACATGATCACCGCTGGATCACAGACCCTGGGAAGCCCACAATCAATTATTCACTCTTGGTATTCACCCATTTATACGGGTCAAATTCATACGGGTCAATACGAGTTCTATTTTACGAATCAATTTAGTAATATTTTAAAATTATTCATAGCTATATATTACTTTTATTGTAACAATAAAAAATTGAGAGTAGATTCTATGCTGCCCAGCATAGAAAAGTAAGGAGAGAGAGTGACACATAAGTGGGTCCCACACATAATGGGGTCCACATGTGAGACCCACTTATTTGTCACTCTCTCTCCTTGCTTTTTTATGCTGGGCAGCATAGGATCCACTTTCGTAGAAAATTGTCATCAACAATGGCACTTACTCAAAAAATGTTGCAAGCAAGTGTCATCAGTAAGGGCGAATATAAGGTCAACCTTATAATTGTCTTCACGGTGGGCAATTACCACGGACTGTAGAGCTTGGATCAACTATGCAATATTTTTTAGGTAATTGTCACCTTATAATCGCCATCAATGATGGCATTTATCTACGGCATTTTTTTAGGTAAGTGCTATTGTTGATAGCGATTTTATACTATGACAGTGAAAATGGTATATACTTGCGGATAGTTTTAAAAAGTTGTTAAATTTAAAGATAAAATTTTTTAGGAGTGCATACCTATAAGAATGCCCAATTTATTTGACGTTATAAAATATATATTATCAAAATAAAAGAGTCTTAACTTTAATTTAAAATGATTTAATCCAACTCACTTTTTTTTTTTTTTATGGAAATCCAACTCACTTCTAAACTTTTTAAAATTAGATAAGGACCAAATAATATTGAAATAACTCATTTTTATTTTTTTAATTTTTAATATTTATACACTAAATTTTATAATTTTAACTTTAACTCAAATTATATTAATTATTTTGGATTCTTATTTGATTTATTTAATTACTTTAATTTAAATTTTGTCAATTTATATTATTATTCTAAATGAATAAATATTATATTATAAAATATTTTACAATTATAATTTGAGATCTTGCGGCTGTAGTTTTCATAAATCAAGAATTTGAAATAGCAAAAATGATTAATTTGTTGCTGCAATTTATTTTTTAGTAAAGTAATTTTTTTTCCCAAGGTATCTCCCAACCCGACAGGCTAAGGACTAATCCTCCGCGGATCTGAGCTCCATTTAAGGTTTTGCCGCTGGTCAATTGGTTGCTCGATTCGAACCCCCAACACTTGCTTAAGCTATCTAGTGAGCTAACCACTAGACCAACCAAGCTCGGTTTAGGTTTAGGGTTTATTCAAATTTTAATGTATTTCCTTCAAAAAGAAAAGAAAATAGCTAAAATTCTATTTTGCTTCTCAATCTTTAACAATTTTTATATTGGTTACCGTTCTTTCAAAATAATCAATATTTTCTATTTTTGCAATTTGCTCTATATGTTTTAAAACAATGTTCTAAAACAAAAATTTAGGAGCAACAAGAACATAAGAGAAAGAGCTTAGAGAAACAAGAAGAACATAAGAGAGATGCACCAAATTCATTCATTCATTCACTTGTTTACAATAGCCTCTATTTATAGGACTTTAGCCATAAGGTAGCATTAAAAATACAATAATGTATATTTAAGCACACTAATTGGAAGGTTACACAATTCTCTTAAAGGGGCTTTCATGGAGAAGTTACTAAGGATACAAAGAGACAAGTGATCATATGGAGGGTTTAGGAAGAATTCAATGTTGAAAATGTGGTCATCCATATATAAATAGATATATTTATAATACTTCCCCTTGGATGACCACTCATTGTGAATATGCCTCATTAAAACCTTGCTAAGAAAAACCCAGTGGGACAAAATCTTAGTGAAGGAAAAAGAATAATTAATTTTCTTCCCCTGATTTTATATTGTATAATATAAGTCTTCAGGACTTCGTATGAATATGCCTCGTTAAAACCTTGCTAAGAAAAACCCAGTGGGACAAAAGCATAGCGAAGGAAAAAGAGTACAATATTCATAGTTATTTTTCTTCCCCTAAAGTTTATATTGTGTCATGAAAGTCTTCAGGACTTTATATTTCAATGTTGTATCCATGCTTCTTAAGAACTTGAGGTGAAATACTTTAATTAAAGGTCAGCTACATTATTGCTAAATTGAATTTTGTGAATACCAATATCACATTTCTTTTGTAGCCTATCAATATCTTATGATGCATACTGCATTTTCCTCATACAATATCATTGGTTGCAAGCAACCGACATATTTCTTTAATATGAGGAATCATGGTTCTCAACCAAATATGCTTATAGGTTGCTTCATGAATAACTAATATCTCTGAGTAATTTGATTATGTGGCTGTAACGATTTACTTCACTTACTGTCATGAAAGTTCCTCCATATGTAAAGATGTAATTTGAGACCGAGCTTTACGGGGATCACAAAAATATTCAACCTTAACATATCCAATTAATTATGGTTTTCCTTCCTTTGAGAAGAGTAAACTGAGATAAGATATTCTTTGAAAATATCTAAACTTTGCTAACAAATTTATTGCAATGGCTATGCCTAGTTTAGTACAAAGTGTCCCTATTGTACTAAGGTATGGTACTTCAGGACCAATAAATTGTGTTTATCATCTTCTCATGGATGAAAATGGTATGTATTTATATCAAGTGGATGAATGATCATAGGGGAACTTAAATCCCAAACAAAATCTTGAATCCCAAGATTTTTCATTCCAAATCCATTTCTCAAGTACTATGCAGGTTTTAAAATCTCTTCTGGAGTTCCTACAATATTTATATCCTTAACATAAACTGCAACAATGAAAAATTCAGAGTTTGCCTTCTTTATAAATATAAGGACAAACATGATCATTTTTATAACCTTTTAATAAATACTCACTGAGACGATTATACTACATTCGTCTAGATTGTTTCAATCCATATAAGGATATTTGTAATTTGATGGAATATATATCTCAAGGTTCTGATTTATATGCTTCAGGCATCTTAAATCCTTCAAGGATTATAATGACCTATATAGCTACTACTTCCATCAAACATACATCAAGTTTTTCAAAGGCTACCATATCAATTAAAAATGGTACAATTGTATCCATAATTAGATAATAAATATCATAATGATCTATGCCAAGCCTTTGTGAGAAACTTTGTGCCAAAATTCGTGCACAATTTGTATTTTTCTCATTTCGTTTACGAACAAATACCCATTCATACCATACAGGTTTAACATCTTCAAGTGTTTGGGTTTTTGATCCAGAAATTCTCGTTTTAATAACGAGTCTAATTTTCCTTATATTGTCTTTTTCTATTTTGGCCAATCATTTCGATATCGATATCATTTTGTAGTTTTGGGATCAGGTCCCTCATCATTAATAATTTCCGATGCAATTGCAATTGAAAATATAATCAACAACAATTTCATTTATTTCTCATATTTCTCTATAATTCAATGAGATCTCATGATTTTCTGGTACCGGATCCACTTCTGGGGATGAAACTACTTCAGGAGTTACTTTTTCAGAAATGTGGGGTTGTTGATTCATATTTGAAATATCCTGAATATCCTTGAGAGCATCTTCTTTACTTTTTCTCCTTCTGGGAATGATATCTTTTGCACTAATTGGTCTATCACGTTTCTGGCGTATTTCAGATTCATTAGCTGCTGTACTAGCAGATTGTCCGCCAGGGACATCTAATCGTGCTAAAATATTTGCAGCTGATACATGCGATTTAATGACCCACTAAGTATTTATGAAATTATCTGGTAATTCATTTGCAACAATTTGCAAATAAATTATTCTTTGAACTTCAAGTTCACATTAATTTGTACGAGTATTATGGTATGATAATGTTGATGTATTTCAACTAATTATATTTTTCTTCCTCTATTCATAAGTTAAAAGTTCAATATATCTAATAATAGATCACGAATAAAAATCAACATAAATTTCAAGAGGAACATATAAAATACAACCAACAATTTTAAATACGGATCAAAGATGCAGCATGTATTATAGCATATCCCCAAGTAAATTTTAGGAATTTTGACTTCATAAGCATAGGTTTAGCAATAAGCTCTAACCATTTAATAAAAGGTTCAACTAAACCATTTTTTAATGTCCATCAGCTACTAATAGTTCAACTATAATTCCTATTGGCATGTAATAGTCATAAAATGTTTTTATCTAAACAAGAAAGTATGCCCTTAATTGTATCATTTGAGCAAGTAACTTAGAAAAGTTATATTACAAGTTAAAAGTCAACAAATTTATGATTATCGATTAGATGCATCAATTAAAATGAAAAAAAATTGAAATGAGCCACATGATAGATGAATATAACTATAGACATTTTCTTGAATATATTGTAGAAAATAAGGAGACTTGATGTGTAATATAGAAAATGATTATTTAATAATTAATTCACATTACACAAAATTCACAAAAGAAATCAATTACTAATAGGATCTTCCGATCCTTCAACAAATGTCCGTATGCAATTTGTATAATACGTCGCATGAAAAGTGAGTTTGGATGACCAAGTTGATCATGCCAAAGTATAAAAATCTTAGGGTCTGACCACTTTCAGTGCATAAAATTTGATTCGTCAAATTTTATATTTATTAAATATAACCTTAAAGAAAAGTAAAGATTTTCTCTAATATAAGCTTCAGGCTTGATATAGTAGAAATAATGTATGGATATTCTGTATCTCACTTATTTTTGTCTCAATGTGATAACCATTACGGTGGATATATTTCTTTGAAATTTGGTATATTTCTTCTGGATCTACAAGAAATATATAATGTATCACCAATATTAAAATTTATCTATTTGGCAATGAAATGTGAGCTCTTCCAGAGTCTGATATGACATTTGCAAAATTAGATATCTTATTAACATTAATTTCAGCTAATGTTAATTTTGTCAAGATAAATTGTATGATTTGTGCTACTATCCACAAGACATATGTAATCCTCTATAACGTTGAATATAATTGTTTATCTCAAAGCAAAATTAAAATAATTATAATACACTAAGGGAGCAAGTTATACTTAAAATTCAAATGAAACATATGTGATTCATAAAATTTTAAAGTGTAGTCATTTTTTGTCACTAATTAAATTATAAGTCTTCAAAAATTAAATAAAATTAGACACATCACAATCAATTTTCATTTGTGATCCATAAGAAATAGTATGATTTACAAGCTCAAAAATTTTGCTTTTAATTCAGTTTCCTTTGTTTAGTAAAGCATGATAAAGTATAACAAAATGTAAGACCAATAACATATGCTACATTTGTAGCAAATGATTTTATCATTTCTTTGAGTTTTTTTTTCTTTGAAATAGTTTATCCTCATTTTTGGTCTCGTTCTTGTGCTTCAGTGTAGCACTTTCATTTTCATAATTTGATGAAAAATTATTTTCAATATTCCAAAATATGTTTTCTTTCGTGGTCTCATTTTGGACCACAACCTCATCCATGACCTCGAGAAAAAGCCACATTCACTTCAGGGAATGAAATTGATCCAACTGGACATGGTTTTTAATTATTCTTCATCAAAAGCTCAAATCTCATTATTTTGCTCTTCCACAAGCAAACAAGAAACTAGCCCGTAATATTTGATAAATTAATCAATGCTCTCGATATTGCTACTGCAGGAGCACATTCGAAGCATGAAAAGTATAATATGTTTTTTCTAAATATATCTTCATTAATAATTTCCTTTCCTTATAACTTAACTATAGAGCTAATTTCAAACAAGGATGACATATATTCACTTACAAAATATATTGTAGATGTAAGTGCATCCAATTAGAAAGAGCTTTAAGATGAATCATTGATCATTTTGGAACTCATATATATCATTCCTTCAATTTGTTCCAAAGAACTACTGGTTCTTATTTTCATATCTAGCTCTTCATGCAAATGAATAACGAATAAAAATCATTGCATTTTGCGCATCCTTCAGGGATACATGAATTTGTTCTTCTATAGTATTTCAAAGATTCAATATTGCACTCAAATAAATTATGAAACAAAAAAAATTCTCATGATAAATAATTTTTCTTGACATATCAAGTGCAACAAATATAAAAATTATGAAATTTGATAAAACTTACATTATGAGAAAAAGAAATATATTCTTGCTTACCATGATATGATGAAAACAAGTTTGAGCTCCTTTCGACACAAAATTCTAGAGCTTCGTGCTGATAACGTGTTTTAAAACAATGTTCTAAAACAAAAATTTAGGAGCAACAAGAACATAAGAGAAAGAGCTTAGAGAAACAAGAAGAACATAAGAGAGATGCACCAAATTCATTCATTCATTCACTTGTTTACAATAGCCTCTATTTATAGGACTTTAGCCATAAGGTAGCATTAAGAATACAATAATGTATATTTAAGCACACTAATTGAAAGGTTACACAATTCTCTTAAAGGGGCTTTCATGGAGAAATTACTAAGGATACAAAGAGACAAATGATCATATGGAGGGTTTAGGAAGAATCCAATGTTGAAAATGTGGTCATCCACATATAAATAGATATATTTATAATATTATATTAATTATTTTGTGTAATATAGTTAATTTGAACCGTTAAGAATGATGACATGACATAATGGAAGCTTATAAGAAAATATATTTATATACTTTCTTTAACCTTAAAACATTTATTTCAGTCGTTATATTCTATGATTCTATCTAGACCTGAGAATTTGCAAAGCAATTTTTCTCTTGACAATGGATTTTGCTGTTTCCCCATTGATATCCACCTTTTTTTTTACTAATATTTTTTGATTAAAAAATTTGAATGAACACTTGATAGTGTTTTTCCTCTTATCATGATAAAACATAAAAGGATAGAGCAAAAATTGATTGAAGAAAAGAACGAGATAAAGTAGAAAGATTAAAATGAAAGTTTTGAGATTGTAGAATAAATAAAAGTATAATTTTTAAAATGTTTTTAATATATCACATCATTATTTAACGGTTTAAATTGATGATGTTATACAAAAATATTAATAAAAAATAAGTTATAAATATAAAAGATTAATTTAAAATTTTTTAAAGAATGAGAACCAAAATTTTTTTAAAAAAAGTGATAAAAATAAAGTATCAAAATAGATCAGTTTTGGTGAAAATAAAATTTGTTAATCATATCTATCTAATTTAATCTAATCTAATCAAGTGATCCCTTGATCTCTGAAATAAATGGGTATCACTGATTAATTCCCACAGTAAGAAAAGAGAAAGGTGAAATGATTCTTTAGTGCTGCACTTGAAAAAGCAAGATATAAAGGGACATCTTTTTTTTTTGGGTAATAAGAGTGATAGTAAGGGGAGACACTTCCAAGTATTACCGGGCAGGGCGCCAGTGGTATGTTGGGGAGACCAACAGAGGCTCAACCCAAAGGATTACTGCACAAGCCTAAAACACAAGCAATTTTATCCAGTCGCAACTACTCAACTATCTTTTGCTGCACTTGAAAAATCCAATACAATAATATAAAATAAAATATTTAATATGCGAAGCCGAAATGAAAAAAGTAATTAAAAATAATAGAAAGTTTCCATAGATATTAATTATATTATATTATATTATAATTTTGAAAATAACTAAGAATTTTTTTACCTTTATTAATATAGATATTAAGTAGATTAGCACGACTCTACCATTTCTATCTCGAGCCATCCACATTAATGCTAATAATTATTAATGCTTTGTGTATTGAATTTGTAAGGTTAAGACAATTTGGTAAGCACATACCACATTTATTAAATACTAATTAATGCCCCAAAGTCACAATCATAATTCAAGAAAATGTTAGATCTTAATCTTTGTACATCGTACATTGGTTTCTTTAATTTAAGTATTGATGTGGGATTAATTTTGTAAGCACTATAACAACTTATTATTAATTAACACACTTTTCAACAATTAATATAGTTTTGTTTTCTTTCTTAGAATTAAGAGAGCCTATCATATTTACAATCAAACTTAGCTTATAACCCTATTCATTTATCTTTCCAACTCTCATAAATGTATATATATATATATATGCACTAACTCTACACAAAGTCATGTACCCACAAAAATATTAAGAAACCCCCCCCCCCCCCCCCCATTTTATTAAAGTTTATTTTTTTCAACAAAAAAAAGTAAAAAAAGATATATGCATTCTTTTATTAAAGTTTATTTTTATTTAAAAACCCATTTTAAGAGTTAAAGCTAAACAAAATCCCGATTTAAATAGTAATATATGATATGAATAGGTAGATTTAAATATAAAGTATGTGTATACACACTATAAGAAAAATGAGTATTTTGAGCAATCTATATTTCAACGGCCACCTAGTTATTGAAAAATATATTTTTTTCAACAATCAAACTTTGACCGTTAAAATAAGTTATTGAAAAAAATAATAATAGTATTTTCGACGGTCAACAATTTCGATAACACTTTTTTTATAATATATATTTTTTATGACCGTTGTCGACAAATGTATTGTCAAAAATAATATTTTTGATAAATATCGACAATAGTTGACCGTAAAAAATAATATTCACTTTTGTCAACAACTTATTTTAATAGTTAACATCTAATTGTTGAAAAAAAGTATATTTATTTTTACGATCAAAATTTAATTGTTAAAAAGTGTACCTTTTCTCAACAATTAATAGTAACCATTTAATATGTGGTTGAAAATACTAATTTTTTTATTGTGACACTAAACACTCATTCAAAGAAATTTTTATTTGTTACTACTTTTGGATAATAATATCATGTTTACGTCTTACATTAAAAAACCATCTAATTACATACAAAAAATTTGTCAAGCAAACTCCACTGATTGTACACAACTCACAATACATATTTAATAAAAAAAAAGTTGCAACTTTTGCTTATTTTTTTAATTTTTAAATATTAATAAATAAGATATAATAAATAAACAAATAATTTTTTTTAATAAAAATACAAATACTAAAATTATAATTATCATAAAATTGGAAGCAAAAAACATAAAACAATTTACAAATGCTAAAAGTATAATTATTATAAACTTCATAGTAAAAAATATTAAAAACTCTAAAGATACTAGGGCCTTGTTTGGTCACTAGAATGTTGGAGAGAATATGATGTGATGTGAATGGAATAAAAGAGAATAAAATGACCATTTTATCCTTATATTAAAAGTGGGAATAGAATAAAAATGTGTAAAAAATAAAGGCAAAAACATAATTGCATTACATTATAAAAAATAAGATATAGATTCTACTATGTAGAGGTTAGATGGACATTCACATTAGGATTTATCGTTAATTATTTATTTAAGCAGAATTAAAGTAAATGACAAAATTACTTACAAATTAAAAGTTTAAAGACATAATACATACAAAATTGGTGTAGACCCTACAATTTAGGGAAAAAAAAAACTTTTGTCATAACTTGTTAGTCTCTCACAACCATCATTAATTTTCTACTAAAGGCAATTATCTTCGAGATAATGCTTGATATTAAACATAAATATATTTTTAACAAAAATTAAACTTTAATTCACTACGTTCTTATGGATGAATCATTCCTACTAAAGCCAACATCATTTGATTTTTTTTTTTATGAACCCAAGTTATTCACCACCAACAAAACTAGTCTCCTTACATCATAGACATCCCAAAAACATATTTTAGTGCTCATCATTAATCTATCTCCAATGGATTTTTGTTTCTTTAGTCATTAGAATAATATGGTTCAACAAATGGCACGTTTATTTAACATGTTGAAGTTATACCTAATGACCAGTAAAGTTTTTAAATTAAAATTTTTTTAATGTTAATTTTTCATAATTTTTAAGTTAATAAATACTTTATTAACCAATCAAATAAAATCTTAAAATATATATATTATTAGATAAATCTTTCACCAATACCCCCAAACGGTTGGGAAGAGTTAATTGGGTCATAAAGTGAGCTCAACTAATCAATTGCCTCGTATTCAAACATTAATGTCTGCATTGAAAGCTGTGTCACACTCAGAAGGGAACTTATGTATAGTCTTACAAGTCACTACCATTTCTTAGATAAAAGTTCAATGGTATCGTATCATTGAAGTTCAGTACATCTAAGGATGATAATTTTACTTAGATCCAACAGATATCCGGAAAATTTACCCATTTGGTCCGAGTCTGGGTATTGAAAAAATGGGTCTGGGTTTGAGTCTGGGGATTTTGACGGGTAAAAGTTCGGGTCCGGCTCCGGGGACGGGTAAGGATGTATTCACCCCGAACCTGGACCCGGTGATATAATATATATAAAAATATTTTATATAAAAATATATTATATATCATATCAAATTGTGTGTTTGAAGTTTGTTTTTCTTAAATTTGGAAATAATTAAATTTATGAATGTGTGTTCAATACTTATGATTAAAGTACTTGTGATGAAAGTAACAAATTTTGTAGAAAAAATAGTAAATTTTCTAGGTCTGGGGATCTAAGTATTCGATGGGTCTGGGAACGGGTATCAAATTTCATACCCGGTCGGGGACGGGTCCGGGGATGGGGAAAATATTGACTAACGGGGCTGGGGACGGGGAATGCAGTATCCTACCCAGACCCTACCCATTGCCATCCCTAAGTACATCCCTCTAATTATATATAGAGTTATTTATTAATATTAATATAAATTCACATTAATAAGGATCCACTTTGAATGATTTAAGAACCAACTGATTGGAGGAATGTACTGAAGTTCAATACTACCTACCTATTCTCTTTTCTTTATGACACTAATATATATCAGGTATGCTTCTCGTTTACTCTTCTTCCCAAACTCCATTCCAATAATGTACCACATTTCTCTTTATTTATAACAATTATAAGATATTTATATTAATATATAGATCGCTACCACTATATTAAATAATAATTATTACTCGTGTTAATTATGTAATTGACTGATTAGAATTGGATCTAACAAAAAGAATTTTTTTTTTGGTAGACAAAGAAAAGACTACACTCTAAAGAGCTCATTGACCCAAGAACATATATAGAGTTCAAGATAGATCTTTTAACATTGTACATTTTGTGAAGTAAGAATAATGCACTTTACGTATTTTACAGAATCTGTAATTTAAATGATCCTATTTTAATAAGTTAGGAATTAATTTAAATCCTTTGAGCATCGGAGGAAATCCAAAGGTGAGGAGGATTGAGACTAAATACTTGAAAAATGTATCATATTAGCACAAGCAACAAGAAAGAAAAAACAAGGGCTGGCATGGAGAAGAATATAATGCTGTTCACAAGAAGGGTTTGGCTCCATCTGTTTTCTGAAATGTTAAATTGAAAAGAAAAAAAAATGGAATTGGGTTTTGATTTTTTTTTTTAAAAGTTGACTTTGTACTTGATTTGGTTTTTTTATTGACCAAATTGAACAATTGTTAAGATTTATTCTTCAGTATTATTGGATTAGAGTTTTCAAAATTATTGTAAGTATCGTTTGGTTTTTTCTACAATATAATAGAGATTTAATATTTTTTTTATATATATATATAAAAAAAAGGTGCTTAGACCTTCTTAGGCCAAAAAAATAGCTTAGGCCCTTTAAACATACACAAGCGAGCCCAACAACATTTTGGTGGGTGTACTACTGGCTTATGAGTGAAGACAGTTTCCAGGCTTTGACTTTGGGCCTTACAAGAACTCCTAGGTGTTGGTTTTGTTGTGAATTTTTGTTTATTTTATTATATATATTTTTTCAAAATATAGTTTTGTAATAAGAACTGCAAACAAAAAAACGAATATAATTGGTATTAAAAATTATCTAATAATTTTTTTATCAATATTATTATGTTTTAAAAAAATTAAATATTTTCTTCTTAGCTAAAAAGAACATGCATGTAAGATAGTATTAAATTTTTTTAACTCTTTTACCCTCTCTTCATTCTTTTAAAATTCCCAATCAAGATAATGGTTTCATTTGCTCCCTTATTTTTCTTAAGTTACTATGCTGCCGTTAGCTATCTCTTTTGATCAAAGAATGCAAATTATGGGTTTTATCATCAAGGTTGTTAAAATCACGATTTAAATTGTAAAATCGTACGATTTTACGATTTTACCTACTAAAATCGAGTTGAATCGTAGGTAAAATTATGCTGGAATAAAATCGCAGTGGAATCAAGTAGAATCGGGTGGAATCAGCGATTTTACCTCAGCCTAAAAAAAAAAGCCTGTTTGATGTTAAAAAAATCATCTACAGCCCATGCCCCAGCCCAATCACAAACCCTACCCATGTCATTACCATAACAATTGGATGTCATTACGTCAAAGTATCAGCTTTTTGCCCTTTGGAAATTCCACTCTAGACGTTACTATTGTTGTTCAAGTATATTAATTACTTACATTATACTACTAATTTAATTTATTCATTCTACAATAAATGAATTGTTTTAAGTTTTAACTAACATGCATATATATGTTGCAAATGAACAAGGAGTATTACTTGGCGGCATTACTATATTTCATATTTAATTTTGTATGTTACTATATTAATTAGGTACTTATGTTATATATATATATATAACATAAATGATTTTATCATAGGTAAAATCTTACGATTCTACGATACGATTTTACACCCCCCCTCTACGATTTTACTTAAAATCTAGACTTTGACAACCTTGTTTATCATTATGTGAGTTTAACTTTTTTTTTGGGGACAACCTTAGCAATATTAAACGACTTGGCCCAACCCGCTACAGATCCTCCTTAAAAGGTGTTGCAAATGAGTATTTTTTTAATATTCAAGCTCGCTTATGTTAAATTACAAACAACGACCAAGATTTTTTTAAATTATTTTTTTATTAAAATGTGTAAAATAATATTTATATAATTAAAAAAATAAAGAAAATAAATTTTATAAATTATGATTAATTTGTAATTTTCATATGTACAATTATATTATTATTATTATTTTATATTTTAACATCCAAAAATTTATAAAATTATTTTTATTCTAAAATTAATTAATTAATTTACAAAATTATACTTTAGAAGAAAAGTAACGTAGACAAATAATATATTAATAACAATTAACAACAAATCCATGTGGCACATTATTTATTCAATTAAAATATTCTCAAATGCCACATATGTTTAATGATGAGTGATCTCTAACATTTTCAGTAATTCATGACTTAGAGAATCAAAGAATTAATTATAAGAAATTAACATTGATTATGCCACATCTGATTCTTCCATATTGATGTGGCCATATACCTTGATCGTTTTATAACATCAATGAATTGCATGAATTATGTAAAAATTTAAAGGAGCGTTTTAATGGTCATTAATTGCTAGATAAATGCAATTGACATTGGCACAGTTAATGAATTGCATGAATCATGGGACAATTTAATCACCCTGATAGGATTCCAATAAATGATTTAAATTTCTTGTCTTGATTCGAATATCCAATTCAATGGGAGACATCAGTATAAAAGCACACCATCATACAATTGTTCCACCACTTCATACATACTTCATAGAGGTGCACCTCCCACTAATTGGTAAGTCCATGGAACGTTTTCAATTTTTTCTATGCATTGTTTTCCTATTTTTTATGTTTCTGATTCATTTTCATTCATTTTTTTCTGCACAATTTACGATTTTTCTGTTGCATTACACTACAAGACACATAACATGTGCATAATTATTGGTGCAGATCGCTTGGTATCGTTGAATCCAGTTCAGCATCCTCTCATGGTGCATATGTTTGACACTGTTAGATACATCGACCAGATCACCATCCTCACATTGGCAGATGTTTGACGTTGTTATTCTCGGGCATGCTCAATTTAATCTCTTTTATTCACATCCAAATTTCAATTTTCATTTATTAAATTCAAATCACACCTATGAGTTTCAAATTTTAAATAGTGCCAAACCAATACACACACATTACAATCCTGATGGTGTCAACTTGATGGAAGGAGTAAATATATGAAGGTTTTAATCATCAGGTTTGACTTTTGCACCCCTTCTTGATATGAATTCAATCTTAATTTATAGTTCATCTAATGAGTGATATATAGTTCTAATATATTTTCACACGGTTTTTATAATCTATCTTTGACCCTTGCCTCATTTTAATGAATGACATCAAGCAAGATCAAAATAGCTATATTTACTTACTCACGTTTTTAGTAAACTACCCATCAAAATAGCTATATGAATTGAAGAATGAAACATACACTTTTTTAAAATAGGGAGAGAAAATTCAAATAAAATGCACAATTTAATATAAAGATAAAACGGAGACAAAAAAACTTATATGTGTCGAGTGCGTGTCCAAACAAAAAAAATATTTTTTTTTTTAAATTTTGATATAAACAAACACAAATTAGACACGAGTGGGTGTGGGTGTGTTTTATGTCCAATACATCGACACACCTGCAAATTGAAGTGGTGGTATTTTCTACACTTCCCTTCTTGTGAGTGAAGATGCTCAAGAGAGGAATTCAACCTTGTAATTTCTTTCTTAGGGAATAGTGAATATAATTTCACAAGAAAGTGAAAGCGAACCAATAAAGCCAACATGTTTTAAGTGCTCGTGAGAGATGGAATTGATGGTAAATAGAAATAGACAATCAACCCGTGAAAGATTGCAGTGTATGTATATATATGAAGACCATGACAACCATAAGAAGATATCAAGAAACAAACAAAAACTACAATTAAATGTGCCTTTTTCCTTTTCTTTCATTGCTTCCATTTTGCCTTAGCTTCATTTTATCCATCCCTCCATTTTAAGTTTTTTTTTTTTCCATATTGCTCCTCCTCCACCCACCAAAGCCAAGTACACTTTAGGGTTACTATAATTTTTTAGATCCATTCAATTTATATAAATTTTATCAAATCATTTGTAATTTATTGATACATATATCTAAATATGTTAAATAAAATTTTCATTTATTCATAATATAGACTTAGCATACTATTAGACATCCATAACTATATTCCTCTATGGTTGTTCTCGTCTTTAATAATAATAATAATTCACTCATAATTTTTACATAACTGATGGCTAATCTCTCAGGTTGTCTTATTGTCTAGGCGAACAGAGAGAAAACACATACTTTTTACCATCCTTTCCAAGATTGAACTTGTGAGACAATGTTTAAAGAAACACCTACTCCTTACCAATCAGTACATTTTAGTATTTAGTACTACATCAATATGCTTATCTCACCAACACCAACAAACTTTACATCTTATACTTAAATTCCCAATAATCTAGAAGAACACCAACACTCTAGAGCATCATGGGAAGGCTATGGTGCTTCTATTATTTTCTTCTCACACTAATTCATCTCTTCAACTCCACCATTTCTAGGCTTGAGCAAGCACCAACACCACCATTACCTATTCTCCCACTTCCAACATTTTCCCAACTCAAATGGCAACAAAGAGAAATCATAATGTTCCTCCATTTTGGTGTCAACACCTTCACAGACAGAGAATGGGGAGATGGCCATGAAAGCCCCGAAATCTTCAACCCTTCGGGCCTCGACGCGGCCCAGTGGGCCTCCGTGGCTGCCGAGGCCGGAGTTTCCCTTATGATCCTTACCGCCAAACACCACGACGGGTTTTGCCTTTGGCCTTCTAAGTACACTGATCATTCCGTGATTGGAAGCCCGTGGAAGGAAGGAAAAGGTGATGTTATTCGAGAGTTTGTGAATGCAGCTTCAGAAAAAGGAATTGATGTAGGGCTTTATCTTTCTCCTTGGGATAGGCATGATTCTAGATATGGTCATGATTTGGCTTATAATGAATACTATTTAGCTCAACTCCAAGAGCTTCTCAATAAGTGAGTTCTTTCTCTTTCTGTTCTGTTTTTCGTCTGTTTCTTATACTTTTGAGTCCAATCACTTTGTTATATGTTATAGTTAATCTTCATAATATGTTCTTGGAAAATTCTTTAATTTCTTTTTTCACTTTGTTTGATTCCTAAACGATTAGCATTCTTTCTACAATCTGGTTCTTGAAATCATATACAAATTAGTTCCTATAATTTGTTTAGAGTGAATTGATCATTTAGTCCTTGAAAAGATAAAATATCTCAATTTGATCCCTAAAAGATCAATTCTCAAACAATTTGATCCTTTAGTTAACCAAACTTATAGAAATTTAACTAAGAGTAGTATTACCGTTAAATGTTGAATTAAATCATATTCCACCAAAATATATGAACAATATGTTTTGACAATGTGTAACTTGTAAAATAAAATACATTAAATTTACAAGCTACACATAAAAAAAAACGCAAATAATGCATTTTGACCGAATTTAATTTGTAAATCTTATGTGTTTGATCTTTTTGTTGAATATGGTCCAATTTATCTTTAACAATCTGTCAAGATTCTTTAATACTACTATCAATTATCTTTCTGTACATCCTATTAATCAAATGACCAAATTGATTAGGAATTGATCTTTTTAGTGACTAATTAAAACATTTTATCTTTCAATAACAAATTCTAATAATAGAAATTCTAAGAGCTTCAATGATAGACATTAAGATTATAATCACTCATAAATATACACTTAATAAAAAATTTCTTTTGGTCCAATAATTATCCGACCTACAATTGTTGACTTGCACTACTACTAACTTTTTGAAGCTAACTAATTATATTGATGATTGAAATTGTGTAGATATGGGAGTGTTAGAGAGATATGGTTTGATGGAGCAAAGGATCCGAAGGCACAGAATGTGTCTTATTACTTTTCAGAATGGTTCTCTATGGTGAGAGAATTGCAGAGTTCCATTAACATCTTCTCTGATGCTGGTCCTGATGTTAGATGGGTTGGGAATGAAAAAGGCTATGCAGGAGACACTTGTTGGTCCATTATCAAGAGAGCCTCTCTATCCATTGGAAGTCCTAACATCACTCAGTAAGTGGGTAATAATAATAATAATAAATAAATAGAATAAACTATCATTTTAGTCCTTAAAAGATGCGCAGTTTGTTTCAACTTGGTCTCTGGAAGATGAAAATATCAAATTTAGTACAGTCCCTGATGAAAGATACAATTTGTCTCCGTTTAACCTCATGAATCTCCATTGATATAACCGACAGAAAATTTTTTGAGGACTAAATTGAGATAAATTACAGTTTTCGGTGACTAAATAGATTAAATTATCATTATAGTCCTTGAAAGATGCAATTTGTTTCAGTTTAATCCTTGAAAGATGAAAATGTCAAATTTAGTTAGTAAAAAATGCAATTTGTTTTAATTTAGTCCCTAAAAGATATAAATGTGAATTTTAATTCTTAAAAGATACCATTTTTTCTCAGTTTAACCCCAAGAATCTCTATTAAAATAATTGACATAAAATTTTATAAGGACTAAATTGAGACAAATTGTATCTTTCAGTGACGAAATTGAAACATATTGTATTTTTCAAGGACCAAAAAATAAATACAAGTTTCATTTTTTTTTTGGGGGTTACACTAATGAGTCATGACTCAACCACTAGCTAGTGGTGTCAAAAAGATATACTATCAATGGCAAAGTGATCAAGCTTGGGTGGTAGTGTGGTACTACCTTTTATTCTTTGTTTAGAAAAGAAAGTTCAATTATTTTTTTCAAGGACAAAAAGTTAGAGAAACTCTTGTGTTGGCTAGGAATCTGCGTCTCATTCAATAGTGGGAAAAGTGGGCACAAAATAAGGCACTGAAGTTAATAAGGAAAAAGAAAAAGCATATACACTTGTCAACTTCCAAAGGAATGCATATCCATAAAGGGTTATCATATTTAGTTGTCATTTAGCTGGTTTTCATTTTCTAGGGCAACATTGCATGTGATCAGTGTTTATTTGTCTCTTCATTTAAGTATATTTTTTACACAAAATACTATGTTTTAATTTGCTAATAAATATCTTTACGTTCTAGTTAAGGATACAATTGACTAGCAAAACCCTGAAATAATTTATTCAATATCGACATATCAGTAAACTCTATCATCTGATCATAAAATGTAGCTATCTCACCACCGGCGATCCTCGCGGGACGGACTGGCTACCGGCGGAATGCGATGTTTCGATTCGAGACGGATGGTTTTGGCACAAGTCAGAATCACCGAGAAAGCTAAGTGAGCTACTTGATATTTACTACAATTCAGTTGGGAGAAATTGTGTGCTACTACTCAATGTGCCTCCCAACACAACAGGACTCATATCTGAGATTGATGCTCACAGGTTAAAAGAGTTCCACACAGCAATCAACACAATCTTCCATAAGAATTTGGCTGAAGATTGCAATATTAAAGTTAGCAGCCAAAGAGGGGGAAAAGAGGGTGGTTTTGGGGCAGAAAATATGGTAGATAGTGACCATTTGTGGTCTTATTGGGCTCCTAATGATGATGGAAACAATGACCATTGGATTGAAATTTGGGGGAAGAACTATAATGGGAGTTTAAGATTCAATGTGATTAGAATACAAGAAGCAATAGGTCTTGGTCAAAGGATCCAACGGCACAAAATCTATGTGGATGGGAAATTGTTGATCCAAGGGACCACAGTGGGTCACAAGAGGCTTCATAGGCTTGAAGGAGGAGGTGAGGTGAATGCTCATGTTGTGAGGATTAGAATCACAAAGTCAAGAGGATTGCCTTTGATTTCTTCTATTGGCCTCCATTTTGATCCTTTTTGGCATTCAAAATTTAGTGTGACTTAAAGATTCAAGAACTAATTAATTAATGTTGAGAAAATAAAAGTACCTTGTCATAGGTGAATTTGGTTTATATATATATATGAATATTATAGGTACATCAAATGAATTTTGAAGTAATATGTAATTGTGTTAAAGATGTGTCATGTTATAAGAAATATGTCTAACATACTTGTTTACTCATAATTAATGTAGTTTATATATTTTTTAGGCAAAATAATCATTTAAACTTAAAACTTTGTTTGTTATCAATTATGTTCCTAAACTTTCAATTTGCAATCAAATTTGTCCTTTCATTCCAATTTCGTCTAAATAATTAATGACAAATGAAAATATTTAGCTACAATGTTTTATTAATTTAGTCACGGTAACGCCTTTTTATTTTGCAGTACTACTACAGTAAAAACCGTGACTAAATTGATGAAACATTATAGCTAAATATATAACTTGACATCAAAGTCGGCATTAGAAGCTAGCGGACAACCACATTTACATATGCATTAATTATTTAGACGGAGCTAGGGTGAAGATCAAAATTGCTTGTAAATTGAAAGTTTAGGGACAAAATTAACAACAATCAAAGTCCGGGGGCAAAATTGTTTGTAAATTGAAATTTAGGGCAGAATTGACAAGAAAGTTTAGGGACAAAATTGACAAGACCTATAGTTTAGAGACTAAAAATGTATTTTTACCTTTTTTTTTTAAAGAAAAAAAAAAATCTAATGTACTTTATAGAGATTTTTCACAATGTTGTCCATGATATATATCCCTACAAGCGACAAAGGAAACATGAACTTATGGAGAAAATGTTAAAGAATCTACATGAACTTATGAAGAGAATGTTTTGAATTATTGAATGGTAGCAAACTACTTGATTGAAAGTTATAAATTATTGTGAGAATGATTCATTCATAAAAGAGAGACTTGACTTAAAATGAATATTTAAGTCCTACGTATTTTAAAGAGAAATTAAAATTTACATAGTTCAAGAGAAATTATCTTTAAGTAGACAAGGAGTTGAGAAAGAATAGAAAATACACGTAAGGTCTTTATATAGTAGTTTATGGAAGTAAAGATTAAGATTTTGGTCAAAATTAGAATTGTCAGAGAGTATTGGCATCAATTAATTAATTACTAGACACAAAATAATTTCGAAAAGAAAAATTGAGAAAAAATCATACGAATAATCTCGTTACAAAATTAACTATAGAACTCAAGCTCTTCAATGTATATGCTTGATTTTGTTGTTTAGTCACATTTGACAAAGTACATAAATTGTATAGTTCGAAAATTGTTGGATGATATTGTAACAATATAAATACGAATTTTAATTTTTTTCTGACAGTTTAAATTGTATATTTTATATATTTGTACTTAACTGAATCCAAATTCATAGGTGCGCTATCCTTGTCTCAGTGTTGAACAACACTGAAAAATATTATAATGTCATTATTCAAGATTTGGATGTTCGGTATGAGATCCAAACCCTACTATCCATGTCTGTTTGAATTGCTGCATTATTATCAATCGTAGATTTTTGCTTTTTGGTATTATTAGCTTCTTAATTATGAATTTGTATTTTCAAAGTGTAAAAGTTGGTGAAGTATTTAAGTGGAGATTGGATTCGGTACTTGGTTCTTCTCTGCATTAGTATACTAGGTTGATTTTTTTTTAATTGTTTTTTTTTCATTTTTTATTTAAATTTGAGAAATTATAAATTTTTTCTAAAAAAATATCTAAAGTATGAAAGATATAGATACAAAAAAATTAAAAACTCTACATAAATCGAGATTTACTATGAGTGGATTAGGGACTAACTTTTTAATCCCTAATAAAGGTGGTCCCTAAACCATTCACGGTAGGTCCTTATTTGTGTGGAATTTTTTATTTTTTGTGTTTATAACTCTTATTCTTTAGAAAAAAGTTTACAATTTTTCAAGTTTAAAAAAAAAGAACTGAAGAAAACTATGAAAAAAAAAGTCAGCTTAGCATACTAATACATAGAAGAGCCAAACACTGAATCCATTCTCATAGTGTACCATGACCACATCACTTGAATCGCATTTAAGCAACAATTTGAGCTGTTGATTTATTTAAAAAGCAAATTCACGCATTTTTTTAATCAATAGTGGATGATTATGAGTGAGATTTGAATAGAATATTATATTTTTTGTCTTTGAATTTGAACGAATATCAAAATTAATCTGTATCTTTAAACCTTATAAATAATCAAATCTTTATACCCAAATTTAGACTCGTATAAATTTTAAAATAAATTATTATTTCATTTATAAAATTTATTTGTATTATTTTTTATCTATAACCATGGTTATAGTCTTATAGATATCCAAAATTATTAAATTAAGATAAGGGTTTATCTATAAAAATTTAACACTTTTTAGATAAATCCTTATCTTAATTTAATAATTTTGGATATCATTCTTTGTCAATTACCGTTTTAACAAATTTTTAGATTTTTTTTTAAAAATAAATTATTAAACTTTTAATATTTTAAACTCTAAATTAAAACAAATTATTTTGCATTTGCGCTGTTCTTTATCCTTTTTTCCCAAGTTTTTATTTTACTTAGAATATTTTGTTCTCTTTTTTGTTTTTGTCAAAGTCGTTCTCTTATTAATTTTTTTTTGGTCGAAGGTTCTCTTATTAATATGGGGAACGAAATTATCGATTAATGAAAATGGACTGGGCTTTCATATATATATATATATATTGCATAAATGTAAGCCCAAACCCAAGCCCTCTTTTATTAATGGCCCGAATAACACTAGAAAAGCCTGCATTGGCCTTAATTGTTAAATTACTAAAATTGAAATTTCATCATATATAATATTTTTTAACACGAATTAAAGTAAAATATATAGTATAGTATTTTTAAGTTATAAACTTAAACTATAAAAATTAATAAATTAAAGATGCATTATGTTTAACTTTTTCATCATAAAATAATGCATAAATCATAATATATAATTAAGTATAATTATTTGTGAATATAATATATTTCTTTGAAGTGAAATAAAGTTCATAAGAAATATTAAGTTTAAATGAAAGATTTTTTTGTTATATTTATTTTATTCGAGCAAACTTACATTTTTTTATTAAAGAATATAAAGGAGGGCTCAGCCTAGTCAACAGACCTATTATTAGCCTGATATCTACATTTTTTTGGAATTATGAGAGAGATAGAGAGAAAGAAAATTACTCTCTATCTTTTTCATAACTCCACAAAAAATATAAAAGATTACTTTAGAGGATCCAAAAAAAAAAGTATTGTTTTACTTTGTGGTAGCTTTCGGTTTCATTACAAGACTTTGTGGAAGTATTGGAGTTTTGTTCTTGAAGAAAAATTGGAGGAATGCTTGTTTCGAGTGGAAAATTTGGCCTCATGATCATTAAAAACCTATCCATTTATGAAATCTTGTGCTGTTGCAAGAGTCTAGCTTTTGGTTTTATAATAAGTTAATGAGAAATAATGTGAAATGTTGCCTATGTTTCTCTTTGTCATAGGTATCAATCTTATAATTAAATATTGTATCCAACTTTGTTGTATGTTTGTTTAATGTTTTAATTAGATTTACCTTTCCACCAAAACAGGAAAAAAAATGTTTAGCATAAGAAAGTGATAATGAAAATCCATAAGCTTAGAAGGTCAAATCAGTAAATCAACAAACGAGATCCTTAGATTGGATACACTATATTTAAGAAAAAGTTTAAATTTTATTTGAATGCAGATGAGAACATCCTATATATGAAAGCCATCTCATGTACCTAAAAAAAAAATCATTTATTTGTCTAAAATATTTGGACATGATATGGTATGCTTAATTTTTAAAATTTGATTTGGCCTAAAATATTTAATATATATATATATATATATATATATATCTTAAGAAAAGTTCATTGAGTACATATGTTATTGTATCTATCTTATACAAGCAAAAAATCTCATGTGAGGAGCACCACACAGAATAACATGATATTAATTTATCTTATACAAGATAAATTATAAGATTATTAAATCCTATAATTTTTATAAAATAAATAAAAATACATTTTTATTAAAAAAAATAAAAACAAAAATAGATTTAATAATATAAAATCTGTTTCACAAGGATAAAAGTATTAAAAAGTTGACATTCTTTTATAAAATAGGTCATAATAATTAATATATTAAAATAATTTTTATAAAACAAATATTTTTATTAATATACACTACTAGTGTGATATTTAAATATAAAAATGATAAGTTTCTAATATAACATTGTAGAATGGTAGGATTTATAAGATAAGATCCTATTCTTATCTAGCTAATAAATATTTATTTCATCTAAAATTTGGAATTTATTCCCTCAAAAAAAATTGGAATTTATTTTTATGAATAAGATCCTCCTAACATCTTACTAGTAAAATAGACATGTAACAACTTTGTTGGATAGGAATACACTTTGTTTAAGAAAATTTAATTTTATTTGAATGTAGATGAGGCCATTCTATAAACGGAGTAGTAGATATTCAGTAGTACGGTAGAATTGAACTTCAATACATTTTTTTAATCAATTGGTCTCTAATGTGGATTTTTATTAATATGAGTTTTTATTAATATTAACAAGTGACACTACATAATTAAAGAGATGTACCGAAGTTCGGTACTATTGAACTTTTATTCATATATATATATATATATATATGAATGCCACATCATGTACGTAAAAAAGGTTTAATTTATTTGTTTAAAACACTTGGAATCTGGAAAGCATATGGTATGCTTAATTTTTAAAATAGTTGTGCTTATAAAGACGGTTTACGTGTTTCTTCTAACATTTGGATTTTGTGATGAGTCATTTCACATTCTCAATTTGAAGCTTCCTTCTAAATCTAAATATAGTATCTTTTAAGATTATCTATTCTGTTTCAACTTCCATGCATCCCCAAACCCACAATTCTACTACACTGCTCAACACGTGTCACTCAACTCACACGTGTCTCCTATTTTGAGGTGCCACATCCAAGAAAATGTGGCACGTCACAATGTGATAACCGGTGGTTCTATCTACTATAAACCGCAAGTCTTCATTCCTCTGTTTCTCCATCTTCTTTCCTTCCTCTCTGTTTCTGGTATTACTCTGTTTTTTCAATCAACCATGGACAACTCTGGAATGAAGGTTCATACCCACGTTCATCACTACGAGGAACATCATCCACATGATAACGTTGGATTACATCAAGGTAATAATTAATGACATGGGAAAAGCATCTTTTTGTCCCTAAATTATCTGCTTTCTTTCAATTTTGTCCCTAGAAATTAGTGTAGTGCAATAATTTTTGGTTGATGAAGCAGAGGAACACTACCATGGTGATGAGCATGAGAAGAAGTCGGTTCTGAAGAAGGTGAAGGCGAAGGCCAAGAAGATTAAGGACACAATCAAGAAGCATGGCAATGATCATGATCATCCTGAAGGTCATCAGCATATTCCTGATGATCATGATCTTGATGAGGAAGATGAGGAGGATGAAGAAATTGTGGAAGACCCTGAAATTCATGGAGCCCCAAGTGAGTTTAATTTGTCTCTCATGTCTGAACTTTAGGCCATTTTATTTAGGCTTAAATTCATTTTGGTCCCTCTAGTTTAATAATAGTTCAAATTTAGTCCCTTTAGTGTTTTTTTTTGCCAAGTTAGGCCCTCTACTTTAAAAATTGACAATTTATACTTATCTTATTTTTATTCTAAAAAAAATACTTATCTTATTTTTGGTCATGATGTCAAGTGAGTTTATCTCTGAATTTTAGACATTTTATTTAAGACTAAAATTATATTTTAGTCCTTTACATATCTTTTTTTCAATTTAGTCCCTCACAAAATAAATTATTATCAATTTAGTTCTCACAAAACAAATTATTATCAATTCTGTTATCTAAATAATAATTAACAGATTTAATGAGATAAACCATATGATACTGATTGGTTTTATTTTAAATGCTACATTCTGTTGTTGGAACCTCACTGAACACAACGTACACCATAGGAAAAATTATTTTATTAAATGTTATTGAATGAACACCAAACCTTCATCAGGGACCAATTTCAGAAAATAGGTATCATAGCGGGACCAAATTGAAAAAAAAAATACATATGTTAGGGAGCAAAATGAAGTTCTAGTCTTTTATTTAATATCAATCTTGATTCTAATGTTTGGCACATGTTGTGAAGTGTATGAGAGTGCTGCTATTGGAAGCAGCACTCTTCCTGATGAAAGGCCACGAGTAGTGCTTCATTCTGCAAATACTGAAAGTAATGATCAAAACAGAGGAAATGATTTTGGTGGAGAAGAAGGATATGGAGTGCAACGAATAGTGAATTTGGAGAAACCAACGGGACTCATAGAAGATCCTGACGGTCCAAGAAGCACTCCCACAACTTATCAAAACCAAAATATTCATCCATCTGGGGCTGGTAAGTTCTATGAATAATCAACCAGTTCAAGATTTCATTTTTCTTTTTGTTTTTTTGGTTTGTTTGTTATGGTATGGACTCTGTTTTCTTGTTTTGTTCATGTATTGTGTTCTGTTTTGGAAGATTTGTTGTGCTCTGTTTTATAGGGAAGATAAGATTTCATGTTTTAATGGCTGAAGAGAGGGTATAGTGAATAGATATTTTTCATAAATAGATTAATCAATCTATAATTTTGAAATAGTTTATATGTTTTTTTAATAGAAAATTTGATGAATGGAGATCTTTAACATTTAAATTTGGTCTATTTACTTTAACAATAATGTCAATTTTGTCCTCTCCCACATTTTTATTTAAAATTTGGTGTTAAATTTAACAATTGGTTAACTTGAGTGTAAATTAATAATTCTTTGTAGATAAATAATATAACTTACTTAGTAAATTATAAATTTGACACTAAATTTTAAATGGACAAAATTATATTATTTTGTAGAATAAGAAGACTAAATTATTTTCTATTTTTAATCAAATTAAAATTTTTATTAAGTTAGAGGGACAAAAAAAATATTTATAATTTCTTAAAATTTATATTTTGAAAATTGATTGTTTTTAATTGTTTAACATAATAAACATATCAATATCACATAATTACCAATTGTTTGGAACCAAATTTTTCTTTTTAAATGGATATTGTAGATGATAATCAATTGCTAACTCCTTAGTTAATCCATTTTTCTGAGTTCTTACTTTTATGTCTTATTATTACTACCAGGTGTTCTCCCATTACCAAGTGCTGCTGAAATAGACATCATTCCCGTTCAAAAATCTTTCACCACAATGAAACTCCACGATGACCCAAAACCCAAACTCTCTTCAAATCTTCCTTCTCAAACTCATAATCACTATCCTCATGACCAAAATCTACCTCACCTTCCTACTTCAACTCACTACCCTCCTGCCTCTATCCCAAGCCATGAGAAACAGAGTCCCCATATTGAATATGAGCCAATGGAGAAAGATAAACCATCAGAACAGAGCATAACCTTCACTGACACAATCTCCCCTGTTTCCTCTGTAATTGCCAACACCGACAAAATCAGAACCACCCATGAAGATCATAAGACAAAGGATGCTAACACTAATGTTTCCACCATGTTGGGAACATCACCAATGGAGTATGGGAAGAAGATTGCTGAAGAACAGAGTCATTATGAGCCAATGGAGAAACCATCTGAAAAACAGAGCACTTTCATTGACAATGACAAGACCACATTAACCCATCAAGATTATAAGACTAAGGATGCTAATTTTGATGATATTTTCAATACTAATGCTTCTTCCTTGTCGGGAACATCACCCATGGAATATGGGAAGAAGATTGCTGAAGAACAGAGTCATTACCATTATGAGCCAATGGAGAAACCATCAGAAAAACAGAGCACTTTCATTGACAATGATAAGACCACATTAACCCATCAAGATCATAAGACTAAGGATGCTGATTTTGATGCTGACTTCAGTACAAATGTTTCTTCCATGTCGGGAACATCACCTATGGAATATGGGACGAAGATTGCTGAAGAACAGAGTCACCACCATTATGAGCCAATGGAGAAACCATCAGAAAAACAGAGCACCTTCACTGAAAATGACAAGACCACATTAACCCACGGAGGTCATAAGACTAAGGATGCTGATTTTGATGCCAATGCTTCTTCCATGTCAGGAACATCGCCGACGGAGTACAGTAAGAAGATTGCGGCGTCTCTGACGGAGAAATTGGCTCCGGTTTATGAGCGGGTTGCCGGAGTAGGAAATGCAGTGAAATCCAGAGTTTCTGGCACTACAAGTGGAGGAGATGATAATGGGGTTTCGGTGAAAGACTATTTGGTGGAGAAATTGAGGCCTGGAGACGAAGATAGGGCTCTCTCTGAGGTGATCTCGGAGACTTTGCAGAAGCACAAGGAAGAAGACAAAACAGGGGAAACAGAGCATGTGAAGTTGGGGAAGGTGACGGAGTCTGAGAAAGTGAAGAAGAGGTTGGGGGAAAGTGGGGAAGAGAAATCAGAGAAAGGAGGAGGGTATGAAGAGGGTTATGTGAATAGTTCTGAGAAAGGTATGGTAGATAAGGTCAAAAATGTGGTAGGATCGTGGTTTGGAAAAACAGAGGAAAATCAATCCTCCAAAGGTAATAACTTTCTTTGATTATGAAAATAGTATTGTTTAGTACCAAAGTTTGAGAATTATCCATTTTACTTTTTTCTTAGTCATAAGTGGGATAAAATTAGTGGTTTATGAATAAAGATTTTTTTTTTTTTTTGTGAGGTCTAATAACATTAGATGGTATCACATAGAGCAAAATTAAGTATTCAAAATATGTGGAATAATTTATTGTTGTTGTCCTAGTTTTATTTTACTTTTAATTGGATGTTTGTAGTTTAAAAATTTGTAATTGAATCTTTATAATATAATAAATTTGTAAATTAGTCTCTATTGTCACCTTTTTGTTAAAATTATATTAAAATATTTTAATGTTGTCGACATATAGTATCTTAGTTTTTGAGTATCTATGATTTATTTCAATAGAGAAGAGAAAAACTAAGTTATTTTTACATTATAATTAAATAAGAATATGAGTAGATTGACTTAATGAAGTAAATATATAATATTGAAATAATATACAATTAAGAGATTAACAAAATTTAACTAAAGAAAAAAATAAGGTTACGGATTAAATTGTTCTCTAAAAAAAGGTTATGGATTAAATTAAAATTTTGTTAAATTATAGGGATTTAAATATAAAATTCTAAATTATAGTTATTTAATTAAAAATTGAATAAAATTATAGAGACTAGATACTCTACTGTAACAGTATTCTGTGTCCAGTTTCTAAAATCAATAGTTTGTTAAATCATTAGGTGAGGTGAACTTCTGATTTTCTTTATTTTTATTTAAATTATACGCTAATCAAATATTGCAAAGAGATGAGTATTATAATATTATATAGATAAGAATTGAATTTGGGATTGTTGTTTTGTAGGTGCAGAAGGTGAAAGAAGGCTATATGAGTCATCTAATTAAGAAATATATACTTGTTTGTGCCTCAAGAAGTTTCATCATCCATGATGGTACAAAGCTGCATTGCATGGGAATTTGTACATGTTGGATTGATGTTTATGTATATACTATAAACTAGTTGTTGTCATCTTGCAAATAAGTTTTAATTACCTATGTGATTATGTTTTGTTTGCACAAATATATATATATATATATATATATATATATATATATAATTTACTACTTAGTTTTGTTGTTTGATTATATCCTGCGTTTTGCCTATAATTTATATTTGGAATCAATACGATAATATTTGTGATTACAAAAATTTAGTTCTTGTTTATGTAAAAAGTGGCCGAGGATTGAAACTTTATACCAATGATCTAAGTTTTAGACTAGACTAAAATATTTTACAGGTAATCATAAGTGTTTGGTTTGTTTTTACCTATTCTCCTGAACGATTAGTTGTAGCAATTTAGACCGGTCGAAACTAAATGATTCGAAATAAAATCGGGAGTTGGTCGGGTCTTGAGTAACTTGGACAAATAAATTTTTTTAATGTTTGGATTTAAAATTTTGAGTCAAATTTGACTAATATATCTTTATATATACATTTGAATTTTATGAAATTCTGACAAAAAAATATTACAGAGTAACTAATATGGTATAAATAATATAAATGCTCAAATGCTTGAAAGTATGAATTTTGTAAGTTACATTAAAAATATTTTCAAAATTAAAAGTATAAGTATGATAAAAAAAATATAGTTTTTAATCTTAGTTATAAGTTAAAAAAAATTGTAAATTATTTTATTAAATGACAAGTTACCATTTTAAAAATATATAATTAAAGGTATTTCAAAGAATGAATATGAAAATAACATTCATTAAAATTTTGTAAAATAATTCTAGAAATATGAAAGTCGATTTTTTGATTCTAAAACTAAGATTTAAAAAATAAAAAAAATCAATTTGTGTAGTGTCTACCAAACACACTCTTTCCAGTAGTGTAAATTGTTTGATTTTTGGTGTTTATCTTGACTTCTAAAATTTTAGGTATGTATAAACTATTAGTTTCATTATCTTCCAAAAATTGTAGCAAATTATTCATGTATCTATTAATAAATAGTTTAAGTTAGACCACAATTTTTTATTTATTTAAAAGTTAGGCTTGTTTAGACCCACTTAGTTAATATTCTATATGCATATATCATTCTGTTTCGATTTTCAAATTAATTAAAAGTTTATTATTTTAAATTATATTCTTACTAGAATTAACTATAATAAATGAATAGTTACCATATATGTATGGTAGGTGGCATATAAAAATCCCATTATTTTAATATGCTATTTAAGAGACATTTATGGTACCCAAATGAATATATTTTGCATATTGAGGTTAGGCGGTTCTATATATACATACTTTTAGCGAGGTCGCAATAAGGTTGCTCTAAGCACTCCTTATTACTTGATCTTACCGGAGGCTCTGATACCATTTAGGCGTTTCCTAAACCTTAAACCAGGCTCTGATACCATTTTAGCGATGTCGTGAGGATTTTGAAGAGAATATTCATGTATAACTCTTTTTTGGGTATCTTCAACTAAAAATTCAGAAGTCGATGCTTCTGAGTTGTTTATTCCTTTAAAGAGATCTCTTTCTTCATCGTTAATGATGAAATGATCCATGGATGATCTTAATTCTTGACAATACTCTATATGAGTATCGACATATATTTGCTTTATCGCTATAATTTGAGCTTCTAGATCCTTTAATTTTAATTCTTTTCTAGAGTGCTTTTCGAGTTCTTTTCTATATTCGTTAACGATGTCGTGAGGCTCTGATAAAACTGTTGTGGATATTATTTTTAATTTATAAAAAAGGCAGGTTATTTTAATAATTTTTTCTTTACTTTTATATATATTGTCATTTATCATTCAAAAGTTTTAAATTGGTTCTTTATATTTTATCCAAGTTTTAAATTGATCCTTTATCTTTCATCCAAGTTTTAAATTGATCCTTTATCTTTCAAAAGTTCTATATTGATTCTTTATGTTTTTCAAAAGTTTTATATTTGTCCTTCAAGTTTTATTAAAATTCTATATTGGTCCTTCATGTTTCATTGAAATTCTATATTGGTCCTTTATGTTTCATTGAAGTTCTATATTGGTCCTTTATGTTTCATTGAAGTTTTATATTAGTCCTTTATATTTCATTAGAGTTTCATATCGAGACTTTCAGCACAGTTTTATTTTTGGCTTAAATGACGCCGTTTGGGTTTTTTGGTGTGTCTAAGACCACGTTAGCTATCTGATACACGTAGGAGAGATTATGTGTCAACCTCGGCACGCCACGTCAGCAGTTAACTTAAGAAATTGATAGATTTGGATGGAAGGGACCATTTTAGAACTTATGAGAAACATAAAGGACTAATTTGAAACTTGAGTGAAACATAGATGACCAAAATGAACCTTTGACCTATATTTAAATATATAACTTCCCATTAATATTTTCTTTTGTTTCGCATAGGTATCCTCCTATTAGAAATAATCATATTCGAGGTATTATAAAATTATACGCACTAAATGTGAGCACTTCCTCCAATAGGAATTCAAACTCTAGTTTATCACATTTTAAGGGATTAATATGTTCTACTAGACCCAGCCATATTAGTAATATCCTCCTATTAAAAACAAAGGTCATTTTAACACCCTAATTGATCAATTGAGTTTTTAAACACTAAAATTTATTTATTTTTAATGAATTTTTGTAATTTTCAAGACATAAGATGCTCTATTGACCAATCAAGAGAAACATTAACATGTCTTAAAAACAATCATGTTTGAGACATGAACTGTCATGCACTAAATGTAGACAAATATTCTAATATAAATTCGAACTCGTACTCATTATGTTACGAAGGACTGGCTTCCACTAAATCGAGTCTATTAGTAATATGTTTTTTCCTTTACTAAAAATATTACTAGAGGTATAAATATATAACTCCCATCCACCCACAATTAATAAAACCTCACATAGATCCAAAGAAGCTTTATTGACCGAATGGTCTCATCACACTAATCTATATGTAACGTGTACAAACATAAAAGAGAAGAACTCCAAATACCACCTCCAACTTCTTAAATACAACCCACTTCCTCTCCTCATTCTCCTTCCAAAATTTCAACTGTTTTTCCCCTCTCATCATTCATGGAAGTCACATCAAAAATTCCCCGAGTCGACGTTGAATCCATTCATCAAGAAGAAGAAGAAGAAGAAGATCAACCCCATCATGACCTTACTCTAAATTACTCACCATTTTCAACATTACATGCACATCATGATGATGATGTAGATGAGAAATCCTTCACTAACAAGAGGTATATGCCCCTTTTGTTGATTAACTACTTCTGCCTCTTTGTGGGTTCCGTTTCCTCAAGTTTGCTCTCGAAGTACTATTTCATCCACAAAGGCTCAAGCAAATGGGTCTCAACTTGGGTCCAAACCTCCGGTTTCCCCCTCTTGCTCATACCCATTTACCTCCCTCACATCTTCAAGCTCACCAAGAGACACCCCTTTACCAATTTCACCCCAAGATTGTTACTTTTGTCACTTCTAGTGGGCCTAATGTTGGGCCTCAACAACTTCCTCTTCTCATGGGGAAATTCCTATCTTCCCGTCTCAACCTCGGCTCTTTTGCTATCTACCCAATTAGTCTTCACCCTCATCCTCTCCGCCGTCATAGTGAAACAGAAAATCACTTTCTCGAATCTCAATTGCGTCGTCCTCCTCACCATCAGTTCCTTCCTTCTGGCCATCAATTCCGGCAACGAGAAGCCTCAAGGTCTCACCAAGGAGAAGTACTTCATCGGATTCTTCTGCACAATCGGAGCGGGATTGTTGTTCGCACTGTACTTGCCGGTGATGGAGATGGTCTACCGGGAGGTTTATTGCTATGGAATGGTGATGGAAATGCAATTTGTGATGGAGTTTGCGGCGACGGTTTTCGCCGTCGTCGGGATGGCGGCGGGCGGCGGGTTTTCCGACATGAGGGAGGAGAGCGGGAGGGTTTTCGATAGGGGCGCGGCGGTTTATTGGGCGGCCGTGACGGCGAATGTGGTGACGTGGCAGCTCTGCTTTATGGGAACGGCGGGGATGGTGTTCCTGACGTCGTCGATAACGGGGGGGATCTCGATGACGGCGTTGCTGAGTATGAATGTGGTGGGAGGGGTTGTGACGTTTAGAGATCGTTTTGATGGGATTAAGGCTATGTCCACTGTATTGTGCTTGTGGGGATTTTGCTCTTATGTGTATGGGATGTACATGAAGAAGAAGAAAGAGGAAGAGGAAGAGAAAGGTAAGAAGGGGGGTAGTGTTGGGTTGTTCAACATGATTCATATGGCGGATCGGATCGGAGTTCGAAGTAACTGAAATATTAAGAATGCATTTAATGGAAACATGTTTAATTTAATGAAAACATATTTAAAAGTTTACATCTAAATGGACTTCTTGACCTTTGTTAAAGACACACATATCTTTAACTTATTTTAATAATAAATATTTTATAGTTACACCTCAACACCCCCCCTTTTTTTAAAATTGTCAATTTTATTATAGTGCTTATTTAAATTTAAATGATTTTATTTTATTCATATTTATTTCTCTAAATTATTTTTTTATGAACTCTAAATAATTTTTTTATTTGATTTTGTAAAATAATTACTTATTTCATTTTCTACAAGATATAATTTTAACTATATTAGATTATTTTTTTTTCAAATCACATAATTAATATTCTTAACCATTCATTCATATGATTAATTATCATAATTAAGTGAGCCACTATTTCTCTTTTCTTCGTTCGTTCTTCAACCAGCTTCTTCTTACAGATCTAGCAGGAAGGGTTGTCAAAAATTTGACAACCACTCCCTATTTTTCTTCTTCTTTTGTTATTGTCGTTTTATAAATAAGATAGATATAGTCCCCTAATTTTGGTGGTGATTTACTTTTGGTTTTTTAGTTCTTCCTTGTGAGAGTGTAGTCTCCCATTGTTAGATCGATTCAGATCTATAAGTGGAGCTTGTTTTATTTTATTTTGTGTATTTATTTTCCTTTGTGAATTTTTTTGACAATCAAGTGATTTTGGACTATTCAATGTTTATTATAATCATATCTAAAATCTATGAATCTTTTGTGTTAAAAAATTTTTACTCGTTCATCATGTTGGAAGAACCTACGACAATTTCAACTTTAAAGATTACTTCATATTTGTTATGCAGGAGGTAAAGAGTAACAACTGGACAGTGAGATTTTTCATCTTGAAGAAATAAGATCAGTTGAGCTTATACTTTGTTCACCTAGTTCAACAGTTGTTATGATTTATTCTTCAATATTATTAGATTGGAGTTTTCTAAATTATTGTAACTTGGAAATGTCGTTTGACTTTTTTCTACAATATAAAAAAGGTTTAATGCTTTTTATAAAAAAATTATCATAATCAAGTAATAAAATTACACAAAAGCCTCCACAATAAAAAAAAAATACTAGCACTATGTCTACAAGAATGCAACCCTATTCTTAGGCCTTGTTCTTTAATAAAAAATGAACATGGAATGAGTGGGGTCCACTGGATTCCACATATTTTTTATTTTTTCATTTCCATCAATTTTTTTTAAAAACAAAAACAAAAAGAAAATACAAAATGGCTATAAGGGGTAAAGTGGTAATTTTAATACATTCCCATTCTATTTCCATTTCCAAACTTTTACTAACAAACACAGTAAACGCATTCCATTTCTATTTTTACATTAGTTAAAAGGTATCTATAAATCACAACTTATATCAAATGAGTTGTGCTAAGAATGTGTTTAGGCAGTCAAAAGTATTTAAAAATTGGATAAAAATTTAATATTATCGTAGATATATTTTGACTACTTAAACGTATTAAATGCATTCTTAGCAAAATTTTTGATGAATTGGTAAATTCTAGGAGTGAGCGACAAGAATCATTTTAATTTGTGTTCTTTTGTTCAATTGAAATTGATTAAAAAAGATTATTTAGTTCATAATTTTTTTTAGCATAAACCAAATCCATGAATTGATTTTGCATTTTTGATCAAGTTGAATTAAATCAAATGATGATTGCTTTTAATATAAAATTTAAAATTTCTAACATTAAATATTCTCTCAATCTCAATCAATTATTTTTACCCAATGTCTCAATCTCAATCATTAAAACATATCTTTAGGCAGTAAAAGGAGTATTAAAATCAATTCAATCCAAATTTATTAAAAAAATCTAACCATAAATGATAATGTAAAAAACTTATATATGTAGAGATTAAACTAACAAACAAACTAATGTTTTTATTCACTAGATTAATTAATATTCACAAAGATCTAACAAATTAAAGTTTTATATTTAGGAAAAGTACCTTTTCTGCCCTTAAGGGTTTTGTCACTTTTGCCTCTAATGTATTTTTGCTGTCAATTGTATCCCTAATGTTGTGTTTCTCCCAATGTCAGGCTTTTGGCTAACACCGTCAATTTTTGAACAGTTTTTTATGACGTGACATCCTATGTGGCCAACAATTTTGATTGGACTTAATTTTTTTCACATCAGTATTCAATAGTACTGAGTTTTTGGGTCCATTTTACTGATGTAATGAGTATTTTGGTGTACTTTATTTATTGATGTACTGAGTTTTTGGGGTTCATTGTACCCCTAAAATATATTGCTTATGTGAAAAAATGAAGTCTAGTTAGAACTGTTGGTCATATAGGATGTCACGTCATAAAAAACGTCCAAAAATTGACGGTGTTAGCCAAAAGTCTGACATTGGGAGAAATACAAAACATTAGGGGTACAATTGACAGCAAAAAAACGTTAAGGGCGAAAGTGACAGGACCCCCAAACGTTGGGGGTAGGAAAGATACTTTTGCCTTATATTTAAGCTACTTAATCCAAGTATGCAACCCTTCCCTATTCTTTTATCTAAACCTTAGAGATAAAAGTTTAGTACTACGTAGTATTTTTTCAATTATGTAGTGTTATTTGTTAATATTATTAAAAATTCACAATAATTAGGACCCACCTCGAATAGATTAGAGACCAACTGATTAGAGAGATATACTGAAATTCAGTGCTACTGTATTACTGAACATCTATTTAAACTTTAGACTATCTATGAAAAACAAACTTAACATAATCAAAGTTAATATTTTTAGATATTAAATTAAGAAAATTATTCATGATTAACTAAAACAACAAATTCAGTAGTTTGTTTACATGCTTCATAATAAAATTTTAAATACTAATTGATCATAATTTACATGTTTACATTGAATAAAAAAAGTAAATTGTAGTACTATTATACTCATGTAGATTAAAAAAATTTAATGTGCTTCTTTAATTATTACCTTCCCAAGTCAATTTTTAAAGGGATGAGAATGGAACATCATCCGTTGAGAAGGTCGTTCTTAGTAATAGGTCTCGCAGTACCTTAAAAATTAATCATATGCTCTAATAGATATCTTGATCATAGAAAAAAAATTAAAAAAGTTACAATTTCTTTTTTTTTTTATATATAAAAAACTTACAGTTTCACTTTTCTTAATAATAATATAAATTTTGTAAAAAAAATTAAATTTATTTAAAACACTTATTATATTTTTGAAGAATTATTTATTTTATGCTAAAAATATAAAACTATTTTATTTTTAATATAAATAATTACATTGTTCAAAAATATATTTAATTATATAAATAATTAACAAAAATTATTTTCATTTATATAAATAGATTTGTAAGTTTTCTATAATGGTTTTTGATTTTTCAAAGTGAAACGATGCGTTCAACAGTTTAAGGCATTCGCATAGCACGTGCAGCAGCAAAGCATCGTCTTCTTCCTTTGTACAACTCTGCTGTTTCGATGTTACATTACATCGTCTGAGGGTTTCTATTCTTTGTTTTGCGGCAAAATAGTAAATTGATTACATCCCAATATCATCTTCTTCCTCCTCCATCGTGTTAGGGCTTTTGAGAGTTTCTTTATTCGTACAGTTCACCCCAGAGGTCATGCATACTGAATCGAAGTAATGCGATTTTTCAACCGATGTTTATCCCACGATACTCTAGCACATTGCAATTCACTCTTAGTTTCGCTCGGAAAGCTCAAGACTTTGATATATATCGACCTTATTTTGGCGATACGGTACGATATTCTATTCCTTGATATTCAGTGTGTTGAATTTTTAGGTTCAATCTATTATGTGTGCAGCTGGGATTTCAACTTGTTGGACATCCTTCAGCTTGCTATAGCTATGGATTCGAAGCTTTCATGTCAAAGAAAGGACATTCTATTGTTGGGTAAATTGTGTTTATTGCGTATTTGTGAGTTGCAGAGATGATGGATTTTGACCATGATATTAATAGCTCTAGTAGGTCCCAGGGTAGTCCACCAATTTTCCTGTCGTTTGAATATTTTTAGAAAGTTTTGTGACCTTCCCCTTCCTGGTGACGGGTTTGAAAATGGATTTGATTGCGTTGAGGGGCCTTTGAAGAAGATGTGCAAGCTTTCTGATGTTGATTCCATTACGGATGAAAGTTTCAATACAAATGAGGATGAGAGCTATAACCAAACGCATTTTTCACTTAGAAAAGGGTTCATAGAAAATGCAAGGATAGATGCTAAAAGAGTTCTTGATATTCTTGGACAGGATGGTCCGGAGCTTGATGCCAGGTTGGTTTTAGATAAGTTGCATATAAGGCCGTCAGGGCTTCTACTGAGAGAAGTTCTCTTTGGAATTTTGGAAAACATAAATTGTGAAAATAAGTCCAAGTGTGCAAAATTGGCATATAATTTTTTTGTGTGGTGTAGTCAGCATGAGGCTTACCGGCACACTACAAACTCCTATCACTTAATTTTTAAGATATTTGCAGAGTGTGAGGAATTTAGAGCAATGTGGAGGCTAGTTGATGAGATGATTGAGAAAGGAATTCCAGCTACAGCTCGTACTTTCAACATTCTAATTTGCACTTGTGGTGGGGCAGGCTTACCTAGGAAACTGATGGAGAGGTTTATAAAATCAAAGACATTTAACTTTAGGCCTTTGAAGCACTCTTACAATGCGATTCTCCATGGTCTTCTTGTTCTGAACCATTATAAGTTGATTGAGTGGGTTTATAAAAAAATGTTGCTTGAGGGGCATTCCTCAGACATTTTAACTTATAATATAGTCATGTATGCCAAGTACAGGCTTGGGAAGGTACACCAGTTCAACAGACTGCTTAATGAGATGAGTAGCATTGGCCTTTCTCCAGATTCTCATACTTATAATATTCTTCTTCATATTCTTGGTAAAGGAGACAAACCACTTGCAGCTCTTAATCTCTTAAATCACATGAAAGAAACAGGTATAGAGCCAACTGTTCTTCATTTCACCACATTGATAGATGGACTCAGCAGAGCTGGGAATCTGGATGCTTGCAAATATTTTTTTGATGAAATGATAAATAATGGATGCATGCCAGATGTAGTGGCATACACAGTAATGATCACAGGATATGTGATGGCTGGTGAGATTGAGAAAGCTCAGGCTATGTTTCAAGAGATGATTTCAAGAGAACAAATACCAAACGTGTACACATACAATTCCATGATTCGGGGATTATGTATGGCAGGAAAGTTTGATGAAGCATTGTCAATGCTGAAGGAAATGGAAACCAAAGGTTGTAATCCAAATTTTTATGTGTATAGTACCTTAGTGAATAATTTGCGGAATGCTGGAAAGCTTGCTGATGCTCATAAAGTAATAAGACAGATGATGGAGAAGGGGAAGTATGCCCCTCTAGTTTTTAGGCTCAGAAGGCACCGCCGGAGATAGTAAAATAGAAGATTGTCTGACTGAGGTATTAACTTATCAGGCATCAACTTAATGATCTTGTTAACGGAGACCAACCACTGCTGCTTGTTCTGTTTGCATAAAAAGACTGAGAAATAAAGTATTTGATTTTCCTTCCTCTCAAATATATTAATTTAATACATTTTTTTACTGACATGTAAAATGGGCCAGTGTGCAAATGTTTATCATAATTGCGATGAAAATTGCTTGTTATTTGTGACATGAAAGTTTCTCTCCTATAGATTATAGCATGACTATTTGCTGGCTTTTACAAGCAGATATGGCCCTAATGTAAAAGTAACCAGTTACTCATGTGAAAACAGCTTCATAGTTAACTCGTTATCTAGTGTAACTTACAGTAGATTAGTCTTGCATTTTAGGTTTTTCAAGTTCCTTTTGAGAGAAAAGTTTGTGATAGATTATGTTTATGCTTTACTGTTTCATCCTCTCCTAGTCGTTTTGACAGGAAGAAGATTAACTTTTTGACATGCTATTTTGTGCATGCCAAGACCGTCATTTTCTTTTTGTTCATATTTCTGTTCATTAGTTTAAGGGTGTTCTTTTTTTTGGGTGTAATGATGTTTTCACCCTTTGTTTTCTTGGATGATAAAATTATTTTGATAGTCCTTGCTCTTTTTACATATTTGGTTGCATCCTATAATTTCATTAATTAATAAATTGCATTGAGTTCAAAATTTTTCTTAGGGATTTTTAAGGGACTCATGATTACCTAACCATAGAAATAAACCTAGATAGAACATATTGATGTTGCTTAATCCATTTAGTTGATCCCACCTAGTGCGAAAAAGCTTTGTTTGTTGTTGATTAATGACACAACAGAAATTGAAAAATAGATTGGAAAGATGACTGATTGCATTTTCACTTTTAAAGTTCTATCCCTTCTCTAAAGCAGAAGAAACTCTGATTTCATATTTCTTATGAACTTGTTTCTCTCTCTTGACAAAATAGGTAGCTTTTTTTTTAGACAGACACGATTTCTACTTTTGATTAATGATAAAGTTGAATATGTGAATGTTTCTCCATGGGTGAGCCTTGATGTCTGCTTGGGTGAGACTGAATCAAAATGTTTGAATTCTTTTATCCTGTGACAGAATAATGTAATGGATTTTGGGAAGAGGATATGTAATTAAGGAAAATTGTGTTGTCCATTGCTTGGTTTCCTGGGACTTCTTATATGCTTGGACAGGGGATAGATAAAGAATGTGAGGCAATGCAGGGTGATTAACTGTCAGTTATAGACAGCTGAAGTTCTTAACATGTTGCTGCAGCAGGATGACTTTAGTTAGTGGTGGCTGATTCCTTTTGAGATATTGGTAATGGCTCAGATTAGGTTGACTGGACTTAGAATTTAGAAATTAAAAGTACAGGTGAGATTATTGTACAAATGCTCTTGAGGTGGCATTCTGATATGATGAGGGTAGATTGTGGAAATGACTTTTGGGGTAGGTTAATGGTAATGCTGACATAATATGGCCTATCTGTATTGCGGTTAAATGCTACTTGGTTTCATGATTGGTTTGCTCAAGCTGTCTAACCCGATGAAAATTTGTTAAGTCTGGATAGATAAACTAAAATCTATACAGACCTAGTGAGTTTTGTAAACTTGTATATGTGGGACTGTGGGTCTTGTTTGGGTGGCATGTAAGGAAGGAACCCATGACAAACGCTTTCTCCTCTTTCTCACATACAATAACTCTGCTCATGTTCTTTGAGGAATTTTCTCTTTTTTGTCCTCCTCTCTAAAGTGTATTTGTTTGGAGAAGCTTATTTCCAATGCAACTCTCACTTTATTTTGTTGGTCTTATGTTCTTGAAGAAGCAATCATGGTCAGCACTAAACAAATATTCTGAAGAGTGATTTTTAGGTGGTTGTTGAGATTTCATTGGGGGTATGTGAGGGGCAAAGGTAGATTGGATGCCATAGAACAGGTTTCAAGGGTCAACCTGGTGGCTCAAAGGGTTCTGTGAGTAGTACCTGTGAAATATCGATTTTTTGATTTAGTGGGTTCTAGAGTAAATTCAAGAGTCAATGCGATTTCTGAAACAATATGTAATAGTCCAGCCTGCCAAAGGTATCGGATCTCAACAGATATACTGCTAAAAGGTAACACATTAGATGTTGTGATCTAATCAAATTAATGCCAGACTTCACAATAACATTTGTAATCTAATTAAGTAGTTAACCATTGAGATGAAATCAAACTTACTGGCTTGAAATTAGTGGGTTTGTCTCTACACTCTTCAGCATTGTTTTTTAGTATATTGTGAATGAGTACAGATTTTCTTGGCACATGGTTCTTTGAGGCTTTTGTACTTAGATTTAACTAGATAGAAAATAGTCTGATAACTAAAGTTAGGAGAAGACCAACTAAAACTATAGGAGAAACTATTAGGATGAATTTAACTATTAATAACCTAATTATAGAAATGAGCAAAGACAGAACACGTTGGTAGCATTTGATCCATATAGTTGTCCCGACTAGTAAGAAAATATATATATATTTTTTTGGTTATGGTTCTTTGAGTAATTTTGCCTTTGGTGAATATATTTGCTTCTTGTTTAGCAATCGTTTTAAAGAACATTCGGGTGTGTGTTTGTGTATATATATATGTACTGTAACCCAACTTGGCAACTTTAATGCATGAGTTATTTGTTTAAACATTTTTAGCCTTGAGTTATATGTTTAATTATCATTCTCTGTTATTACTTAGAGATTGGCATTGCCATATATGAACCAGAATTTGTATGTTTATCTTTTATGATATTACTTCTTTGAGATTAAATTTGTATTACCATTTTTTTTTATTGGAATTATAATTGAGTTATGAATTATGATCCATTGATTGAAACAGTGACCTGAGGATCCAGTAGCATAAATGGGTTGATGTCCAGTGAAGCCTTATAATAATTGCTCATACTGGCAGCAGTGCCATTGTGGAGGTGCAGATTACTAGATCTCGTTAACGTGATAATGCACAGTATCGTAGCTTGCTGGGGACACTCACTCCCAAGATTGCAGACGTTGAACCATTATTATTGGAAGCAATGAGAACAGTATGAGTAGTAAGTCACCTGGCTAATTGGCCAATTCTGACATTTATTTTTTGGTTATTAAAACCAAAGATGTTCTTGAACTTGTCTAAGCTATAAATTCCTCGTGGCTCAATCTTAAGGGTGCATTATTTCTTGTGGGCCGAGTGCACTTAAAATTTTACTCCGGAAATGCTCCATAGAGGAGTCAAACACAGGATTCTGACATATTTGAAGGGCAAGCAATATATGCTGAAAATTTCTCAAGAGCCAAAGATGTGGTAATCTGACATTGTTGCTTTCTTCACATATGTTGAGTCCTTTGGTTTGTTTCCTTGGCCTGAAAGATGACAGCCATTAGTCTGCTGACTCTGCTCCAGGTGAAGATTGAAAAGTACATCCCCTCTTACTGTCTGCTTAATGTTCTTTCGGCACATTTCTCAGCTAAATCTTTTGTGCAGAGCCCAACCATGGTAGGCATCTTCTTCCGTCAGCCAGAACGCTACAAGCTCAGTCTACGCGATTCACCGTCATTTGTTGTAGATGATTTTGGTGAAGGGAATACTGAAGCTTATTGATGATATCCCCTCTTACTGTCTGCTTAAGATATCGCTTCTTTCTGAATCTGTACAGTTCATGGAACCAAAGATAGCTAGCAGGTGTTATATTTTCTCTTTAGTACAAGCCTTAAATTGGTGCTGTGGTCTCTGTTATGTGCCATCATCTTCCATTGCTTGGAAGTTTCCGAGGTAGAGAACACGAATGGCAGACATTTTTTGCACAGATATCTGGAATTTTGTATCCTCTTGTTCTTCTTTGAAGCTGATATAAACCAAAAGAAAAGTTTTATTTCCATTGAGTCGCTGTATAAATTTTTTTTCCCATGATTATACAGATTTGGCTATAAGCATTGACCCTCTGACTCTTTTGTCCCTGATTTTTCTTGCTAGTTACTCTTCCTGGTGTAGTAATAAGACAATTGTTCAAAGCAATTTAAGCAGAATCTACTTTATACCTTAGATTTGAATAGCTTTTTCCACATTATTGTTGGCTTTCAATTTGTCTAAATTCGTTGTAGATGCAATTCAGCATCATAAAGTCATTTGGGTGATTCATTATGTTGTTACATGTGTCTTTGACCGTATCTAGTACACATGACCCCATTAAAGGCGAGAGGTTATGATGGTCAAAGTTTGAAAGTTAAGACTTAAGAGTCTATTTTCATTTTTCAATAAAAATAAAAACGAATATTTCATTGATTGAACCAATGAAATCTGCCATGAAAACAAAAGGGATAATGCCTGTATGGTTTACCGTTGCGTTGGATTTGTCTTGAGATTTGTTTTAAATTATTTTTTTAAAAAAATTAAAATATATAAATCTTGAAATAGATTCAATTATAGCTCCAAATAATTATTCAAAAAAAATTGACATTCCTCTAAATTGTTCATTTAGGACCTAACCAAACTAAGTGTCATTAACCAACGAGGGGTTAGTGAGTTGATCTAAGTAGTAAAAGGTTTGGTATCGCTCAAACAAGGTTTTAAGTTTGAGATCTTGTGAATGTAATTATCCTTATTGAAAGACTCTCTCACTATAGTCAGTTACGCGATGCAGGTCGAGTTCGAATTAGTAGAGACAGTGCCTCGAATACTGGTCAGACAAAAAAAAAGGTAAGTATGTGGAGTTATAGATAGATAGAGTTCATTAGTTGTTAGCCATTGAAATTGTTTTGAGATATGTGTCATCTTAATATATATTTTAGCATAAATCTCAAGATAAATCCAACAATTAATAGATAGTAAACTTTGACTACCATCTTTCAATAGCATTACCAAAAAAAAAAAAAACTAAGTGACATTAGCGTAATGAGAAGGAAATGCTTAGCTCATGGAACAAACTTGTGTGTCAATGACTCATCTCTCACACTCAAAAGAATGATTTGAGGATCGGTTTTGTCCCTTTCATTTCCTTTCCTCAGAAAATTGGATTCCTAAAAAATTCGTCATTTTTACATTCTTACGATAAATAAAATGGGCAAAAGTACCTAGGGATGGCAATCTTACCCGAACCCAACGGATACCCAATAAAATTATCCATTGAGTCCGGGTCTGGGTATTGAAAAAATGGGTCTGAGTCCGGGTTCGGGTTAACGGGTAAATTTCCGGGTCCGGGTCTGGAGACGGGTAAGGGGTATTCACCCCGGCCCCGGATCCGGTGATATAATATATATAAAAATATTTTATATATAAATACTTTTTATATAAATATTTTATATATAAATACTTTTTATATATTATTTATATATATAAATATTAAAAAAAAAATTTGCACACCATCTTACACTTACCCAATAGTCCAGTACCCACACGCGTGCCTCACCCTCATCACGATTCACACACATTTTCATTTTACTAAGCTCAAACTCAGACTTTTTATTTTAATTTTATTGTGTTTTTGAAGTTTTTTTTTAAAAAAATTGGAAATAATTAAATTTATGACTGTATATTTAATACTTGTGTGTTTGAAGTTTTTTTTTTAAAATTTGAAAATAATTAAATTTATGATTTGTAGAAAAAAGTAATAAATTTTCCGGGTCCGGGGATGGGTCTCACATTTTATACCCGGGCGGGGACGGGGAAAAAATTGAGTACCGGGGCCGGGGCTGGGGATTGCGGCATCCTCCCCGTACCCTACCCATTGTCATCCCTAAAAGTAACTTTCGTGCCCCCCAACGTTTGGGGGTCCTGTCAGTTTCGCCCCTAACGTTTTTTTCGCTGTCAATTGTACCCTTAACGTTTTGTGTTTCTGTCAATGTCACCATTTTCACTAACACCGTCAAATTTTGGACGATTTTTGCTGACGTGGCAGCTTATGTGGCCAAAAAATATGACTGAGACATATTTTTTGCCACATCAACTTTCCTTCTTCTTTCTTCTTCTTCTTCTTCTTCTTCTTCCCTTGTCTTCTTCTGTAATATTGCAGTTTTGAGAAATGTGATGATTGATGAATGTTATGAATTATGATAAATTCTCTGAAGTTTTATGAAGCTATTCTCATTTAAGAAGAACGCAGAAGTTGGGATGGAATTCCATATTAGGTTTTTTTTTTCCCCACTTTTCGTGTATGAGTGAACTAGTAATGGACATAAGAAATGTCCCCTATGGAAACTTAGGTAACTTAAATATATGCATTTTTAGTAATTTGAAGTTGTTGTCTTGTTCTCCCTTTGCCTATAGCTAGCTGCATCATTTAAAAGAAAGGAAAAGGAGGATTTTGATAGAAGAAGAAGACAGGGGAAGAAGAAGAAGGAGGAGGAGGAGGAGAAGAAGAAGGGAGGATGAAAGCTGATATGGCAAAAAAATATGTCCAGTCATATTTTTTGGTCACATAAGCTGTCACATCAGCAAAAACTGTCCAAAATTTGACGGTGTTAGTGACAAAGGTGACATTGACAGAAACACAAAACGTTAAGGGTACAATTGACAGCGAAAAAATGTTAGGGGCGAAAATGACAGGACCCCCAAACGTTGGGGGTAGGAAAGGTACTTTTGCCAATAAAATAAAAGAAAATAAATCTTAGGCCGAATATTTAGAGCTATCAAGAGCTCAAAGTCACCAGTTGTAAGTTGTTAAAGAAAGAGAATTCTTGGTTCAATTCTCTACCTTAACGACAGAAAAAAGGATTGATCAAATTCTATTGAGTCTGACTCATAGTGATCATTTATCAAAGAATGACTCTGGTTATCAAATGATTGAACAACCAGGAGCAATTTACTTACAATACTTAGTTGACATTCATAAAAAGTATCTAATGAATTATGAGTTCAATACATCCTGTTTAGCAGAAAGACGGATATTCCTTGCTTTGTGTCATCTTAAATTTTAAAGAGAAAAAATACTTTAGTACAAATCTCTAAACATATCCAACTACTGACAGATTATAAGCTTGAACGATAACTCTATATCATTACTCTTAATTCCTCAATATTATAAGTGACACATCCATCTATGAATTTTTCAGTATTGTAGAATATGCCTCACAAACTTGTAGAAACAGAATTTCTTGATGGAAAATAATTCTTAGCCTCCCTACCTACCTTTTCCACAAACATGACAAAAATCCAGCGATGTTATCACAGCCACAAGAAAAAAAAAAAGCCATTTGCATGATAAATAATAAATCATTATTTATTCATATACCATTAACTCCTATCACATAAGAAAATTAAAATCCCCTCTAGAACTTTCTGCAGAAAAAGAAAAGAAAATTGTGATAATGCAAGCAGATTTTGAGAAGAAAACCCACAGAAAAGAAACTGTGAAGAAAGAAAATTGAATTTATTTCTTCTCCTCTTTCTTCTCTTCTTTCTTCTCTTCCTTCTTCTCCTCTTTCTTCTCCTCCTTCTTCTCTTCCTTCTTCTCCTCCTTGGCCGGTCCGACGGATATTATATCCACCTTCCCTACCTTCTTCAGCTTCTTCACTACAGCCACCGTATCCATTTGCCCTATCACCGTCAGCTTCTGATCCTTCATATCTGCGGCGATCGAGTCAACCCCTAAATCCGTGAAAATCAAATCAATCAGAAAATCGGATGATCGAGACGATCCTTAATTGGCTAAAATTTCCACTAACAACAAGCAATTTCAACGCAGAAATTTGGATTCATAAACACGAATCCTCAAAGAAGAAGAAGATAGGGATTAATTTGAAGCACCATAGATGTCGGCAGCTGCTTCTATTGCTTTCTGCTTCGTCTTGTCATCGGTCATGGTCATGACCTTCAACACCACCTTCTGCTTTAGATCCAAAAGAAAAAGAAAAGTTAGAAGGAAGAAAAGCAATTGTGTTCGTGTGAATCATATATATATAGAGAGAGAGAGAAGAAAGCGAAAGCAAAATAGGAGTAGTACCTGAGCCATTGAAAGATGAGGAAGAAGGTTGAAGATGGAGTGGGGGAAAAAGAGGAGGAGGAGGAGGATGAAGCGTGAGGTTGAAGTGAAGAAGAAGAGTTTGGTATTTATGTGAAGCGTGGGAGTGAGAGGTTACATCGAAGAGAGGGACCTTTTATTTAATGCCAATTCCTGTTTCATGAATTTTTGTTAGATCAGAGTATTCACCGTCGAGCACAGTAATTAATCACTTTGTTAAATTATAGGCACTTCGAAGGGTGGAACAGCTAGCCCAAGAATTTAAAACTGCTTCATACCAAAGACAAAAATCGAATCTATGATACTTAGTTAAAGATGAATGAATCTCTTTCATCAACCTGCCTTTGCGTTCTTATTTCATGAATATTATGATAATGGCTTGCTGTAATGTTTGACGTTGAAATTGGTAATTAATGGCTAATTGGCTTAGGCTATACCTTTTAATATGGACCTCAAAATATAAAAAAACAAAAAAAGCCCTTTTATTTCATTTGTGTCTTACATTTCAAAGGTAAAATATAATGTATCTATCATAATATTAGTTTTGTTCGGAGATTTTTTATGTTTTAAAATATTTGTTATTTTATAAAATTAAGAAAGTATTAATTATTTTTTTTACAATTTTATCTCTATCTAATATCTATTTCTAAGATAAGATTAATAGAGAGAGTAAGTAGGAGTAATTAATTAGTAAGGGTAATTTAGTCTTTTTATTTTATATTTTTCTAAGTTTAAGGTGAAGTAATGATTTTTTTATCTGTGTGCACCTACTGGACTCCATTTTTACCACATCAGCATCCTATTTCACCATTACCCCATGAACTACGTCGCTTTGCCTTATTTCTCAAACATTCAATATGAAATCCCTAACCTAACGTTATTCATCTGAACCCATCCTCATCTCTGAACCCATCCTCATCTCTGAACCCATCTTCTCCTTCTTCATTCCAACGGTGAGCTTCTTCATTCCGGTTAGTTTGAACGCGCACACACACGAGGCCTTCTGAAGCTTAATCTCAACAATGGCTTCTCAAATTTCTTCTTCATCTTCTAGTAGAGCAAGGGTTCTATGTGATTTTCGGGAATATGCGATTGTAGCCACTTCTCGCACTCCAAAAACCCAGGTCGAAAATTTTGGGGATGCAAGAATTATCCTGTAAGTACAATGCATTCTAAACTGTTTTATGGTTTAAATCAGTGATTTAGATTACTGATTTAGGGTATTGGTTTAACTTACAATTTATTTGTGTACTGATTGGGCTTGTTGTTTTACTTGTAGAGTACTGAGAATTGTGGTTTTGTTGGTTGGTATGAACCTTCAGTGCAAAATGATGACATTGTTGTATATCGACTTAGGAGAAGGATTGTCAACCTTGAAGCTCAATTGGAAGACAAGAAGAAGAGGAATGAGGAAGATTTGAAAAAGATTGAGTCCCTCCAAAGCAAAAGTTATTGGTTGGGGGTCCTAGTGATTGTTTTTGGGTTGTTCATAATATGTTTGAAGTTGTAATGTTAAGTAGCAAGTAGCAATGTTCCTTTAATTTTACTAGCAGTATTAAGAAACAGAACTGGGTAGTATATTGGTGATTGATGTATATTTCCATCTTTTTCCAATACTGACATTTCTAGTTTTTGCATGGTATGGTTGTTCACTGCTGAGTACATGTTTCCATCCATGGCTAATTTAGACCTGTAAAGAATCTGATCTAGTTTAGTTGCAAAATTGGTTTAGGAACAGAAAGTTTACATCAGTTTATTGGTTTATGAATAAGAAAAAAGCAAAATTGGTTTATGAATAAGGAAAATCAGTTTATTGGTTTATTTACATCAGTTTTGTTGCTATATCAATAAAATAGAAGCAGTAAAAGCAAAATTGGTTTATGAATAAGAAAAAGGAATTATGCACAATGTTATTCTTCCAATTACCAAAACAGAGTCATGATGAAGCTTGTTTATTGTATACAAAAGTTCTTGGCAAGAGGGAAATATGGAAAGGGGTAGTGGGTAAGAGTGAAAATATGTAGTTATTATGCTCTTAACATCTGCTTATAAAACAAGAAACGAACCAGCTATACGAGTAAAGAGTTACCAAAATCAGTTTTGTTACTGATGTAAAATACTCAGCAAACTCAGCAAATAATCTAACAAAAAAATAGTGAGTTGGGAATTAGAATAATGTTGCTATATCAGTACTGTTACATCAGTAAAATAAGAGTATAAGAAATATGATTCTTATGCTAGCAGTGTTCTGTGGTAATTAAGCCTTATTTCCATCCATCCACATTCAACTTGTTTGTCATCTTAATTTTACTGGTTTAGTCTATAGCTAATGTTACTTTGACAATATAGTGAAGTACAATTAGAAAAAAAAAATGAAAAAGAAAAGAAAAGAAGGTTTGAAATCAATTTCCTTGCCATATCAGTAAAATGCATCAGTAAAGAAAAGAAAGAAAGAAAGAAAAGGAGACACAAAACTAATCAGCAAATTTTTTCTTTACTATAACATCATTTTATAACTTCTGTAGTAGCACAATGAATGCATAAAATCTGAAATTATATCCCTTCTGTTCCATGAATATTTGTCTCTGCAAACCAAATCAATCAAACAATGATTAGCCCATTTGAAAATTCCCATCAACCTTAATGATAGAAATAGAATATCCAACCCCAAGGAAAATATCTTTAGTTAAGACCACTACTTCAAAACCCAACACACCCAAGCTATTAAACTTGAATTTTAAAAGCAGTACTATAAATGTCACAAGCATAAACTATTCTATAGAAGCAGTGGCAGCACCAGAACTACATTAACAAGATAGAGATGAAATTACCTTTGTGAGCTTAATCACAGAAAGGCTACTAAAGATAATTCTTACGTACACACTACAAATTACAGTACTTAGGCGTTCTTGAAAATTCAGTTTAAATATCCACAACTCTTATATCCACAATATGGTAGAATAAAGAATACACCTGTGTTTCCAGATAAGAGATCCTCAACCATTCAGCATTAGTAAAAATAAGAGATCCTCAACCATTCACCATCAGTAAAAATATGAGATACTCAAACATACAATAATTGAGTAGAAAAACTCAGCAGAAGTCATTTCTTCCTCCTAATCCATTAGAAAACAGTAACTCAACAAACTAATCCATTCAAAAGTAAAACACAGGGTTCCATTCAAAAGTAAAACACAGAGTACACCAAAATACTCAGTACATCAGTAAAATGGACCCCAAAATACTCAGTACACCAAAATGGACCCTAAATAGCAGAATCTTGTCCAGCTTGTTCTTCTCCTTGACTTGGTACCTTACGCCTAGCTCTGAGTTTAACTCTGCGTCCTTGGGATGTTACTTGTGTGCCTTGAACCTACAAATGAAGGACAAATTAATTAGTTATAAAGCCAAATTTAACAAGGAGTAAATTACACAAGACGGTGGTTATACAAATGGACTTGATGCAGCTGGTTGTGTTGAGTCTGATGGTTGGGTGGGCTGTGATAGTTCGGCGGGCTGTGATGGTTGAGTGGGCTGTGATGGTTCCGAATGTTGGGGCTGCTCTGCTGTGTGATAAATGGCGGGTGTTTGTTTGAGATGTGTTTTAGAATGAATTGGGTAATGGCAAAACGACATTGTTTTCATGGGCAAGTTTTTTTTTAAAAATTTTGAGTAGGATGCTACGTAGGATGCTGATGTGGAAAAAATGGAGTCGACTAAGATTTTTGGACCACATCAGATGCCATGTCATAAAAAATCGTCAAAAAATTGACGGTGTTAGCAAAAAATTATAAGTTATATGCAGATAATCTTTAATTACAAAAATTAATGTAACATTTTTCGCACAAACTGTAAACTTTAAAAAGTTTTAGTTAATTTTTAGGGTTTTGTTAACCAGTGCCCTAAGAGTGCATTTAATAAGGTAAGGTAGTGAAAATAATGCATAGAAATCACAATTTGTAATAAATGTGTTTTTCATTTTTTTAAAGACATAAATACCCTTCACCTATTTTCTCCATCTCTCTCCTTTTAATTTATTACAATGCTTTTTTTTTTAATTTTATTTTGTATTCATATTTATTAATAGAAAAAACTTATATGATGTTGCTTACATGCTTTTGGTAACATTTTTTGCACAAATTGTAAAGTTTAAAAAGTTTTAGTTAATTTTTAGGGTTTTGCTAACCAGTGCCCTAGTTAAGAATGCATTTAATGAGGTAAGAGATAGTGAAAATAATGCATAGAAATAACAACTTGTAATAAATGCTTTTTTCATTTTTTTAAAGACATAAGTGCCTTTCACCTATTTTCTCCATCTCTCTCTTTTTAATTTATTACAGTGATTTTTTTATTTTGTATTCATATTTATTATTGGAAAAAACTTATATGTTGTTGGTTACATGTTTTTGGTAAGGATAACCAATTAAAAAAAAAGACATGTGCCAATTTTTTTTATGTCAACTTCTCAAAATTGACACGTATCTTTTTTTAATTGGTTAACCTTACCAAAAGTATGTAAACAATAACATATAAGTTTTGTCCTTTATTATTCTAATTATTCTCTATTTATATTTTTTATTTTCATTTTATCATTATAGCAATTATCCTCAATTTTTTGTACGTAGTAACGTAACGTAATGGTATAATTTATTCTTTATTTTCAATTTTTCAGTAATGGAGTTATCCTAAATTTATTATTTTTAAATCACAAAATAATTTTTTTTTTGAGGGACAAAATAAAATTTTTTGTATGTATAAGGTTTCACTTTTTTTTTTCCGTATCTAAGCCAAATTTTGAAATCACATTAATATTATTAAAAAAAAGAAATCACATTAATAATACCATTAAGTTATCTTATCAAAAAAAAATACCATTAAGTTATGTACAAAAAAATTGAGGATAATTGCAATAATGATAAATTGAAAATAAAAAAATATAAATAGAGAATAATTAGAATAATAAATATGAATACAAAATAAATAGAGAATAATTAGAATAATAAAGGACAAAATTTATATGCTGTTGTTTACATATTTTTGGTAAGGTTAATCAATTAAAAAAAGACACATGTCAATTTTGAGAAGATGACATAAAAAATTGACACATATTTTTTTTTTAATTGGTTAACCTTACCAAAAGCATGTAAGCAACATCATATAAGTTTTTTCCAATAATAAATAGAATACAAAATAAAAAAATTACTGTAATAAATTAAAAAGAAAGAGATGGAGTAAATAGGTGAAGGACATTTATGTCTTTAAAAAAAATAAAAAATACATTTATTACAAGTTGTGATTTCTACTTTCACTATCTCACTTCATTAAATGTATTCTTAACCAGTGCCCTAAGCAAAACCCTAATTTTTATTGTTGGGAATTATTTGGATACAAGTTATGAGCATTTAGAAAATATGGCCACACTCATTAATTGTTTTTTTATAACATTAATTGTTTGTACATTAAGAAATATAAATTATTGCAGAATATCTTATATATACTTAATTCTCAGTTCTCACTGCGCCGTCACACTATAATAAAACGCAAAGTCTATTATGTTTTAAATAAAACAAAAATGCTGTAATCAACTTGGTGATAAATATTATTAAGAAAATACATTTTTCTTTTTTCAAATAATAACGGCCAATAAGGCATCGGAACACTGAATTTCATATAGAAAACTATTATTAAAAAAAGGTTTTATTAACCAATGCCCTAAGAGCACTGGTTAAGAATGCATTTAATGAGGTGAGATTGTGAAAATAATGCATAGAAATCACAACTTGTAATAAATGCGTTTTTTATTTTTTTTAAAGACATAAATGCCTTTCACCTATTTTCTCCATCTCTTTTTTTTAATTTATTACAATATATTTTTTTTTATATTCATATTTATTATTTTAATTATTTTTTTTCAATTTATCAATAATGACGTAATGGTATTATTAATGTGGTTTTTTTTATAATATTAATGTGAGGATAATTGCAATAATAATATACTGAAAATAAAAAATAACGTGATTATTGATAAATTGAAAATAAAAAACAAAAATAAAGAATTATTAAAATAATAAATATGAATACAAAATAAAAAAAATATTGTAATAAATTAAAAAGAGAGAGATGGAGAAAATAGGTGAAGGGCATTTATGTCTTTAAAAAAAAATAAAAAACGCATTTATTACAAGTTGTGATTTTTATGCATTATTTTTACTATCTTACCTCATTAAATGCATTCTTAACCAGTGCTCTCAGGCCACTAGTTAGCAAAACCCTTAAAAAAAAAACACATTGTGACTTCACACTTCACAGGCAGGACAACCAAATTCCGCCAATAATAAGATTCTTCCTATATTGTCTATTCTAGAAAATGTTCTAAAATATTAGAGACAAAGTACCAATTATCTTAACGCTAATATATATTTGTTCATTTTTTTAATTTTAAAAATTATATTCAATATTTTAAAAATTCTATACAATGTTTTAGAATTTTTTTGGTAATTTATTTTTTATCAATGAAGTCAATATTTTATACAATATTTTTTTGTTCTAACACAATAAAATTATTTAATTAATTGTCTTTACTTTTATATTAAAAAAGTTATGTTAAAGCTTAGTATAAATTTAACTATATCTATTGTTATATTAAAATAAAATCACGCGCTTATTTCTTACAAAAATTATTTTTATTGACAGAAAATAAATTAAAAAATGTAAGTATAATTTGACTAAGGACTATTATTAGTATTATGTATTTTCTTATATGTTTGCTGAGGTTCTCAATCAAAACAAGACATGAAAATTTTTTTAAGAAAGAACCAATCATAAAGAAATGAACTATACCAACTTGTTGTGGCACTAATAGTAAAGAGTCTGTGTTTTTAACTATTTACTATTGTGGTATTGCCTCCTGGGTTCAATCTTTGGAAGAATGAGAACATAACGTCATCTATTTGGAGGGTCACCTCTAATAATGGCCCCTATAATACCCAAAAAAATTAGGTATCAAGTTCGCTATGATGGTACCCGATCATAAACCATAAATAATAAAAAAAAAATTGTATAAATCATACACGTATCGTTTTATGATTAAAGAAACTCATGAAAAATATATAAAAATAGCACATAAATTTTTTTTCTTTAATTAAACAAGATAAGACTAATTTACTCCTTATAATAATAATTTACTCCTCATAAATGAAGAAAGGTGAGGTTTTCTATATAGTTTTTATAAGGTTCTTAAATACAAATAAATATGTAAAAAGATTTTTTTTATGGCAGAGAAAAAATATAAAATATCATATTTTATGTAATTAATCATAAAAGAAAGATTATAAATAAAATTTATAATCAAAGAAATTTGTGACAAAAATATAAGCTTTTTTTTTTAATTAAACCTATTCTAAATGAACATTTATAAGCAATGATTAAAAAACTAGACGCCAAATAAAAAATAAAAAATCGACAGAACTAGAATTTTTTTTTTCTTATCTTTCATCTGAACTCATCACTTTATGCGCTCTTAATCTATAATCAATTATTGCTTGAGATTGAAAAATATTGTTTAACCCAACTTGTACAAGTGTTTTTCTTAGCTTGTGAGAACATCTTTGGGAGAGTCAAGTCTATAAACTAGTGGGGAAATTTTGTCCTCATCATCAGACTCACTTTCACCTTATATAATCATTTTTTTTAATAAAGAAAAATTTAGGTGGGGTAAGCACCGGTATTCTATCAGGGTCGGGGAAGACCTCCCAATCTCTTTGAGGACTTATGAGAGGATTTACATATCACTCACCAATAAGGCCTTTATATCGGTCATAGGGTTCGAACTCTCGCCCTTGTGGAGTAAGAGTCCGAACTTTAACCAACTGTACCACTCCTCGTTTGCCCCTTGTATAATCAATTGAATCACAAAATGCTCACGGTTGGATCAAATGCAATTTATTAGCTTGTTTTGGTAAATGTCCATAATTTTTCTCATTAAAAGACCCATTAGCAAAAGCCCATGTTTGTATTTTAATCTGAAGAAGTCAAATGTCATGTATATACGAGACCCTTCCTCTTTCCTTTTATTTCTTTTAGTTTTTTTAGGCAAAATAATATTTAGTTCCTGAATTGTTGATCAAACTATTATTTAGTCTCTGAATTTATCAAAAATACTATTTTGTACTTGAAATTTGTAACTATGTCAACTATTTAGTCCCCGAATTTGATAAAAATTACTATTTAATCCCCGAATTTGTAACTATGTCAACTATTTAGACCCTAAACTTGACAAAAATACTATTTAATCTCCGAATTTGCAACTCTGTCAACTATTTAGTCTCCTGATTGTTACTCGTTAGAGTTGACAGAGTTGCAAATTCGGAGAGTAAATAGTATTTTTGCCAAGTTTAGGGACCAAATAGTTGACATATTTACAAATGTGGGGACTAAATAGTATTTTTATCAAATTTGAGGACTAAATAGTTGACGTAGTTACAAATTTTGGGGACTAAATAATATTTTTGATAAATTCAGAGACTAAATAATAGTTTGACCAACAATTCAGGGACTAAATAATATTTTGCCTCTTTTTTTTGTCTTCTTCCACTAGGAAAGCTCTTTCTTTTATTAGGGAGATTTTTCTTCCTCTTTTCTTCTATTAGGGAGAGCTCTTCTTCCATTCAAGAAGTTTTTATCATGTTCGTGGTACTTTTGAAGATTTGTTTATAGATCAGCAACAAAGTCATAGATCTACAACAACGATTCTCAAAAGAGAGGAAGTTGTAAAGATTCGATCTTCAAAGAAGATTTGGAGGTGCATTGTCTTGAAGACCATCAAGCTTTCTTTATATATTATTTTGCTGTAGTTTTGTAAAATTTGTTATCGTTCATCTCTAGTCAGAGTGTCTTGAGTTTGACTCTTGATCTGGATGATATTACTCTTGTTCTTAAGAGTGCAGGCTTGTGTTGTTTGATTTATTGTACGAGTCTTATTTAGCTCCAATTGTATGGCATTGCTGCCTTTCTTCTGAAATGATGTTGATATTTGACCAAGAAAAATCATGTATATACTTTGTTTAATGATTTATATCATTGTCGCGAGTGCCACAAATCAAAAAGGACAAAAGAGGGTAAGTTTTTTTTTTTTTTCATAAATGGCAAATGCTGGAATTAAAGGAGGAAACACATTACAAAGTTCAGAATAAAAGGCCGAAACCATACAGACAGCAAATAGAAGCCGACCTAGCCAATACCTAATCTAGGTGGGAAATTAATCCCCAAAACATCAGCTTTATAAGCCAAAGAAACAAAACTAGGCATAACATCAAAGGTAGTCATATAGAGTTGAATCATGCTTGAGGTGAAGAGGGGAAATAAAGGATAACTTCTTTCAATCCCTTGTATCCAATGAATAGGGATGTCAAAATGGGTTGGCCCCTGTGGTCGAACCTATTATGGACTTTCATTAAAATGAGTTGGATTGAGGCGTTGAGCTTGACCCACCCTTTTAGGATGGGTCTAATATACTTACCCAATCCAGCTCTTGATGGGCTCAAGTCCGATCCATGGGCCACTTATTTATTTTATTTTAATTTTTAATTTAATTTTTATTAAAAAATTAATTCTATTTTATCAAATATCAGCATATGTAAATATTACAAGTAATAGGATTTAAAATGTTATTTAGTGTAATTTATTATATTAATCAACATCTGTAACTGCAAAACTTAGCACAGATGCTCTCATGTTCTAGAGAAACCCTCCACACCCAACTTACCTAAGAAAGCAAGATTCCTCTCCCTACTTTTCATGATAGAGGTTAGGGATAGCAATCTTATGACTCAATGGGTACCCAGAAAATTTACCTTTAGATTTGGGTCTAGGTATTGAAAAAATAGGTCTGTGTCTGAGTCTGAGATTTTAACGGGTAAAAGTTGGAGTCCAGGTTCAAGGACGGGTAAGGATGTATTCACCCCGACCCCAGACCCGGTGATATAATATATATAAAAATATATTATATATCATATCAAATTAAAAAAAAAAATTACACTCACCTCACCATCACGTGACACCCATTTACACAAACTCAATCAGACTCTCATCTCACTCACCCACCACCCCCATTTATGAATCATGATTCACACTTTCACATTTCACACCACATTTATGTTTGTATTTATTTATTTAAGGATAAACTTAGACTTTTTATGTTTATTTTATTGTGTGTTTGAAGTTTTTTTTCTTAAATTTGAAAATAATTAAATTTATGAATGTATGTTCAATCCTTGTGATTAAAGTAGTTGTGATGAAAGTAACAAATTTTTCTTACAAAAAAAAAGTAGCAAATTTTGTAGAAAAAATTGTAAATTTTCCGGGTCTAGGGCCGAGTTTGGGGATCTAAGTATTTGATGGGTCTGGAGATGGGTATCAAATTTTATACCCGGCCACGGACAGGTCTGAGAATGGAGAAAATATTAACTACCATAACCGAAAATAGAGAATGCAGTATCCTACCCAAACCCTACCATTGTCATCCATAATAGAGGCCACCCAAAGAGGGTAAGTTTCTTAGATCCTCTAAAGTAATTCTCTACATTTCTTGATAGAGTTATGAGAGAGATAGAGAGAAGAAAAATTGAGAGAGAAAAAAATCAATAAAAAAAATATTTTCCTTATCTCTATCTCTCTCATAACTCTACCAATAAATATAGAGAATTACTTTAGAGAATCCTATCTCACTTTCTTATGCCTTTCTGTTGTAAGTGTGCAGGCTATGTGTTCTACCTAGTCTCCTGTATCATGAAAAATTTTATAAAAAAAAAACTTCTCTCTTCAAGCAGAGGATTGTCAGAACTAAGTATCGTATTTTTTTTAAAATTATTTAGTTTGTAATAACATATCAATACTTACCATTTTAGTGAAAATAATAACATTGTTTAAAAATAAAAGATTTTTTTTGTTTATAACTGCAGTATTCAGAGTGGGCCTAATTACTAATCCCTCAGATACCTATGGGTCTATTACTGGGATCATCCTCTCAACAGATAGCGCTCTATTTCCATCCCTTTAGGGATTGAAATCGGGAGATGATAGTTAAGAGAACACAGACCTCTTACCATCTGTACCATACCATATAAAAGATTTGAAATAATTAACTACAATTAAAATTTTGAGACATAATTGAGAGGGGTCAAATTTTGAAACACAAACATTCTTTTGCCATATATATATATATATATATATATATATATATTTCTAATTTCATTATAGACAAAATAGTAATCAAAGGTATGAATAACAATATTGTTATATATATTGAAAGGTAAATAAAGGCATAGACAAGGATGGGAAGAAGGACAAAAGTAGTATAATTAGACTGAAAAAAGGAAGTTGTGAATCAAAACAATGTAAAAAAAAAAATGATCAAACTAAATAACCCATCTAATTAACAAAAACCAAACCAAACCAAAATCTTTATCTGATCCCATGATGATCATATAACTACTTGATGTTCCTACATTACATGATGGTGCAAGCATGAGGATTATCATCACTGAAGAGAGAAGCAAGAGCTTCATCAGAAGCAACAGCAAGAGAATAAAGAGAAGGAGTGTGAAAGAAAGAGTGAAGGCCATTGGAAGGTTGAGACTTGGAAGAAGAATCATGATAGTAATATTGGTTCACAATGTAAGAAGGATACTTGTAAAAGGAAGCATAGTATTGAGGATGTCCTGGAAAAGGCCATGGCTCTGCAATCTTACCAGCTCCTTTTATTGCCTTCAGTACTTTCTTCTCTTCTAACTTGTAACCTCTTACTGTTATCTTCTGTGACTCCATTTCCACCTCTACCTCTTCTACTCCTGCATGCACCCATTATTCATCATATTTATAATGTACATTCAAGCAATTTCAAATTGATAATGTTCGTTTAATAAATTGATAAAGTAAATAGACAAAAGAGACAAATGTAATGTAAGGGAAAAAAAATGTTTTAGAGTCTCTTTGGTACACATAAATAGTATGGGAGAAAAGGATGGAACGAGTGGGGTCCACCTCTGAAATGGTGGCCCTACCCATTGAGTTTGCAGCATTCCTTTATTGGGAAATGTAAAATTTAAAAAAAATAGGTGTAAAATGTTTATTATACACTTTGATTTGACACAATCATAACTTTTTTTTTCTTTTTAATATTTTAATATAAGGAGTAAAATAATAATTTTAATCCATTCTCATTATCAAATTTTACGACTTAAACAGTAAACTCATTTTTTTTTTGCGTACTAAACATATAAGTAGAGGCTTTACTTGGGTTGGTAGTGAAAAGATGCCTTTAGGTACTTTGTATCCCCAATTCTCTGATGGGCTGGGCTTGAAAAGTACTTTACGTTAATTCTCTTTTGGGCATTTTCCTTTTTTCCCCCTTAATATCTCCTCAATGAGAATTTATCTAGGAAAAATAAAAATAGTACAATGTGAAGAAGCCCATTACTTTTGAACCAAATAAAAGCCCACTAATTGCCATTTTCTAATTAGAAAAAGAATTGATATTATCAGGTTTAAAGGGAATTATATTCACCCATCTTAAAAAAAATTAAAAGACTTACAAATTCATTAATTTTAACTAAAATATCTTTGATGCCATTATTAATTGTCCACAAAATTATAGTTTATTATAAAATTATTATTTTATTATTAGTTTCTATTGAAATAAAATAATAAGTTTACTTTCTTTTAAAATTTTTTTAAAATTTTTTATATAGTCAAATGTATATTTAATTATATAAATAATAAATGCAATGGTATATATTGGTGAAAAATGTGAAAATTTTAAATATTTTTCTAAGGAAAGAGTGTAATTTCATGATGTCACAAGGAAGATAGTATAATTTATTGTATCTATTATAATCATCAGACCTCTTTTAGTACCACTTCTGGCCTGTTATATTCTGTTTATTCTAAAACTATAAATTACGAGACTTTTTTTTTGTCAAACTCCAAATTGGTCCTTATGTTTGCACAAAGTTTCATATTGATCCTTATGTTTCAAAAAGTTTAAATTGGTCCTTTATGTTTGCAAGAAGTTTCAAATTGGTCCTTCCGTCCACTTCGTCAATTTCTTAAGTTAACGTGCTGACGTGTCCATCTAAACTGACATGTCATGCCATGTCATTGCCACATCAGCACCACATACATTGTCACGTCAGCGCCACGTCATCACATATGATATTAGATGATTACGTGTCAATGACGTGACATGACACGTCAGCTTAAAATGGACATGTAGGAGAAGAAGATATGTCCACCTCAGCCCGTTCACGTCAGCACTTAAGGAAAAAATAAACAGACTTGGACGGAAGGACCAATTTGAAACTTCTTGCAAACATAAAGCGACACCAATATAAAACTTCGTTGTAAACATAAGGACTAATCTGGGGTTTTGACTTTTTTTTTAACAAAACAATCGAGTTTTGGGAAATATGCATTACAAGGTTTGAATAAATTACACCAAAGAGAAAATAAAAGCAGAAGATAGAATTCGTTGAATTGAAGAATAAAGTGATGAGAAGTGCATGCAAATTAACAGTAAATTAATCAGTATACCTTTGAATTTGAAGAGAGCTTTCTTTAACTTTGAAGCACATCCCTCACAATCCAGTTTGGAACTCTTACCTCTACCATCATCTGCATTATATATATATATCAATATCATAATCCAATTTCTGCTTCTGTATAAGTGAGAGCAGAGAGAGAGAGAGGAAGAAAGTACTTACAGACATAGTTGGATTGGTAAAGAAAAAGAAAATGAGAGATGCTTTAATTTGTGAAGGAGAAGAGAGGGTATGCCTTGGCTCAAATTAACTTCAAAGTGTGTGATTGATGAATATATATATTAATACAAAGTACAAACCTCTCTCTCTTTCTCAAGTCTCAAGTGTCCCTTTAATAAGCTATATATATATATATATATATATATATATATATATATATATATATATATATATATATATATATATATATAGCTAGCCTTGGGTTTTGAACTTCCAAAGCACACTGTCTATATATTCACGCGTGGAAGGGCAAAACTGTCTCTTCCCCCTTCCCTCCCCTATTCTTATTTTTTTTGGTCTTGAAAGATTTAATTCATCTCAGTTTAGTCCCTCAAGCATGAAAATAACAAATTTAATTCATGAAATATTCAAGTTGTCTCAAATTATCCCAGAATTATGAAAATATTAAATATATTCATTGAAAGATAGTTTGTATCAGAATTTCATCCTTATATTCATAATTTTTGCTTTTTTTTTTCTGCAATGATAAAATTATAACACAAGGTATATATCTTTTAAGAATTAAATTTGATTTTTTTTCATGATCTAGTAATTAAATTGAAACAAGTGAAATCTTTAAACGATTAAAATTGATATTCATGATTTATGGACTAAACTGAGATAAGTGAAATCTTTTGGGGATAAAAACATAAATTTACACCTTATTTTTACAAAAATTATTAATGTGTACACATTATTTGTTATCGAATTTCCTAATAAATTATAATAATGAGAATTTTAATTCAAACACCTAAAGTGCTTACATATTTATGATTTTTGTCTCGCTTTTTTTAATTTTCAAGAAGCCTAGAATGATGATGGAATTAAATTAATGGTAGCTTAAACATGAGGAGACCATATTCCTTCCTCCTTGTTCTTTTGTTGGATCACAAACATAATTTAAATAACAGCGTTGTGTGGTACAGAATGATAGAGATCTATATATTCTTAAACTTTTGCTTTATGAGTTTGATCTTCGCATGAGATTGAGATGAGAATGGGAATGTCATTCGTTAAGGAGGGAGTTGCCTCCAGTAATAGATCCTATAATACTTGAAAAAATTAATTATCAGATCCGTTACCCAATTATTAAAAAAAAATAATGATTTATGTAGGTGCATAAGTTGTAGTGTAGGACCATATTTGCACGCTCTTCTTCTCTCTGGATTTGCATGGTGTGGGTCGGGCCAGGTTAATTTATTGATGTTATTTATAGTGAAGATTTAAATTTGGTGATCATGGATGTACAATTTAAACATATTTTTGGGGTAGTTTAATAATTAAAGTGTGTCCCTTTCTTTTTGATTTAGAACGAGCTCTTATTTATTGTGTCTGAAGGTGGGAAGTTTGCGCTACACATGTAACGGCCGGATACACTATGGCCCAAATAAACTAGAGAAAATTATCGATTTGGTCATTAAAAGATACAAATTATTTCAATTTAGTCCCTGAAAAATATTTTTTGTCTCAACTTGGTCCTTTTAATTTTTTTGTTAATGTATTTGTGATTTTCTTTTAATGACCAAAAGACCAAATTGGAACAAAAAATATCTTTTAGAGATTAAACTAGATATTTGTATCTTTCAGAGACTAAATTAATAATTCTTTATATATGGACTATTGTTGCGTTTCACCTATGCTTTTAATATTTTTAGAGTGAATTATTATTTTGAACTCTAAAGATACACCTTATTTTAATTTAGTCCACTAAGAAATTAAATCCTCAATACAACTGGTCCATAAATAAATTAGGAGAGTGGATCCTCTGCTATTATTTTTCTCTGTCATTCTCTACTATTAGCTTAAAATAATATTTTTTAATAGTTTTTTTACAATAAAACAATTTAGGTGCTTTAAAATATATTTGAAATGAATAAATTTTAGAGTTCAAGTCGTCTAAATTTGAGAAATGACAAACTTTTCTAAAATATGAAATAGATACAAATAAAAGTGTAGTCCCTAAACCATTCATGATTGGTCCTAATTAATGTAGAGTATTCAATTTTTTTATTTATATAACTCCCATACTTTTGAGAAATGATAAATTTGAGGCACTCAAAACTTTTAATTGTACAAAAAAATATTAAAATATATATTTTAGACTAATAGTAGAGAATGACAGAGAAAACAATGACAGAGAATCTATTCTCATAAATTAGTTATTATATGAATACTTGGCCTAAACAAAAGGTTGAGCATTGGATTGATTTATCTGAATAGTTGAAGGTCATATAATTTATATAATCTATTTCACCTAATTTGATCCAATCCAAATTTATTATAATTCATTTGGAGTAAATTGGATGATCGATTTTTGAAATATATATTATAATTTAAACATTTTAACATAAAATATTTTTCCATTATAACACTGAAAATATAAATTTTTAGCCAAAAAATAGTTTATGGCAATCTTTTTTGTCTATGACCGAGTATTCATCATAGTGGGTCTGTTGACTAATTCTTCAAATACTGCAGGGGTCATTAATTGGGAATGATCCTACCAACGAATGATATTCCGATCCATTTCTATCCCTCTAAAGATTGAATCCGAGAGACGATACTTAAGAAAACACAAATCTCTTAGTTGAAGGCAATTTAAAACAACCGAAGATAGATTGGATTTGTCAAATTCTTTATTCAATCAATCGGCCAATTTGGTCAATTTTGTTTTGATGGATTCGGCTTGGGCGATCCGAATATAATTAAATTAAATGCAATTACTTGCCCCTAGTCCAAATAGCCTTATAAGTTACAACAACTAATATATCAAACATCATTAGAGAAACCAAAATACCCAAAAGAGTAATTTAATCATAATTAATTTTATATTGTTATGAGGTTGTTAATTATTGGTTTTAAGCTAATAGTTTCAATTTTCTAATTAATGTTAACTTCTTTTTAGTAATACTCCTATATACAGTCTTCCATATGAGATCATTTGTAATTCACCTTACAAATAATGATATTATTACTAAAATAAAAAATTATCTTTCAATAAAAGAGTTACACTTTTTTTTACCAATTAAAATAATTTCAAAAGAACAAATTTTTGGTACAAATTTTACTACATAAAGAATTTTAAAAGACCTAACCATAATATACCAATTCATGAAAGATTTTCTTTTTGTCTAGATTAGATATTCACCGTCGATCACAGTGATTAATCCCCTTACTGAATTGTTGGCACCTCGAAGAGTGGGACATCTAGCCTAAGGATTTAAAGCTGCTTCATATTCAAGGCAGAAATCGAACCCCTAACACTTGGTTAAAGATAAATGAGTTTTTTCCACTCAATCACACCCCTTCATTTTATTCGGGAAAGATTTTCACTTGTAAATTTATAAAAGTAAAAAGAATCAAATTAAGCAACAAAAATACAAAAATCACACCTTTTTAAGTGGGTTTTTTTTCTTCACAAAATTTACTTTAGCACTGAAGAAAACAGCCTTGTTACAAAAGCATAACAGAATGTGAAGGCTCCACTACCAAAAAGTAAAAGGTGTGTGTAGCTCATCTTTGGTACAAAAATCTGCCTCATTCTATGATGGGTCAAACCTTTATGGGGCCATCATTTCATACTTACAAAACAATAATCTTGTGTTGTTTCAAAAACTTTGAAGTTAATATGAGAGCTTTTGAATTTTTTTTTTATCTTACAAGTTACAAGAATTAATATATTTTGTAAATTCATTTAGTCTTTAAAAATTTTCAATATTATTTAAGGCATTTTATTGAGAGTTAGCTAATACTTAATAACTACAATCAACTTGTTAAAAGGAAGTTATATATATGGTTCAATTCACTAGTGTATTTTTTTCACGGATATTCTCTTATTATTAGAGGCAATCTTATTTGAGGCACTGTTAGGCACTAAATGTGAGCACCTCTTTCAATAGAAATTCGAATACGAGTTCATCATATTGTGAGAGACTAGTCTCTTCCAATAAACCTAACTCTCATTGATAATTCACTAGTGTATCTGAAATATTAGTATAACACCCCTGAAAATGTAGCTCGTCGTTATTCACTTTCTTAATCAGGAGCTAGCTGTTCTCTTCTTTTTCTCTTGCAATACATAAAAAAATCATAATTATATCAAATTATTATTGGATCCTTCATTTCTTTTACTAATTTCTTCAAATTATAGACATATCAAATTTAATTCCTGAGGGATTCTACTTAGCTTGTTTCAATTTTGTCCATGAAATACGAAAAAAAAAATCAAATTTAATCTTTAAAAGATTCAACTTGCCTCAATTTAATCGTTGAATTATGAAAATACTAAATTTTTATAAACGATACCTTGTATTATTGTTTTATCCATGTCAAAAAAAGCACAAATATGAAATGTATAGATAAAATTATGGCTTAATATACTATTTTTTTTAAAAGTAAATTCGATATTTTTATAATTTAAAGACTAAATTAAAACAAGAGAAATCTTTCATAGACATCTATAAATATTGATAAGAAAATTAAGATATGTAAAAAAATTCGGCCAAATTGATGTTATTACAAATTAAAAGATAGGCAATCCATAGTAGTTAAATTTTGTCGTTGGAATAATAATAATAAGGGTTTTGCTAACCAGTGCCCTTAGGGCACTGGTTAAGAATGCATTTATTGCTAGAAATTAGTTAAAAAGTTCATAGAATTTTTAACTTGTAATAAATGAGTCTAAATACTTTTTTTAAAGACATAAATACCCCAATTCATTTATTTACCATTCAACATTATTTATTTACTATTAAACTTTACTCTATATATATTAAGAATTATTTTTAATTTATTATTATAAATAAATTTTATTTTTTATAAAATATTGGAGTATTATATATAAAATTAATATTTTATATTACGAATTTTTAATTCACTTGATAAAACTTTTTGTATAAAATTAATTATGTATAAAATTATTTATAATAATAAATTAAAATAATA